>JACEFO010000825.1:0-1321640 GCA_015342445.1 Digitaria exilis | reverse complement strand
TAGGTTTCCTGCGTGTCAGCTGTCCTTAAACACACACACGCCAAAAAGGTGAGCGACGACGACGAGATCCAACCGAGCTAGCTGAAAAGTGCAGCAGACGCGTTGTATCTTTGAGCACTCACGGGAGCAGGTCTCGCAGCCGCTGATTCCATGAACTGCCCACGGTTTTTCACCACTTGCTACTAGTAATGGGCATGCCAAGTGTCGCATGCCGCGCGTAGGCTACATGATTCATAATTTTTCAAAGAAATAATGAAGGACAGATAAGAAGTGTAGGGATTTTATCTAGACCGGACAAAAAATTGAAAATCAGCATTGCATTGGAAGGACTGTTGTTTTCAATCGCCAATTAATCTTTTTTTTCTGTGGATGTGCCATTCTTATATCTACAATTACAATAGCAGTTTACCCCATGCGTTTGGCATAAGGTGTGAGTATGAGTTTACTTCGCACCTTGTATATGGCGAAGCAGTTTGCCAATTGTAACTCTCCAAGAGTAATTTTTACACTTAGACGTGAGTGCATATTAAGCGAGCTATGCCAATAATTTTATCAGATCATTGGATTGATCATAATTTTTAGACGTAATTGCGGCTACCAAGAAAACATTTTCTGACTTATTGTTTTTTACTGAACTGAAAATGTCTCACAGAACAAGAACAACGCAGTTATATATAGCTAGCATGTATACATCGTCAATAATGGAACGAATGTGATATATCATCATTGTACAACAGAGTCTCACTATACAACAAATTAAATAATTCACCACAAGAGTAATACACATCAATTGCTAATCACACAAAAGCGTCTCTCCACGGCAGCCATGAGAAACAGTAGAAGAAGCCAGCCAAGCATGTAGTCTACCGGAGGATGAATCGGATCAATGCCTGCGGTCTCCACTCCTCGAGCACGAGGTAGACGACGGCGAAGACCCCAATGAAGACACCATACACGTAGCTCCACTCCTGCCTCTCGTCGCCAACGAGAGCCATAGAAGACGTTGGCGACGCGAGAGCGACGGCGACCCTGCCGACGCTGTGGTGGTACAAGTTCCAGTACCTCCTCGCCTTCGTCTCCTTCGCTGGCCACGCCAGCACCGCCATCACCTGCAAGCATGCGCAGACCAGCACGACGACGCCGATGGCTTGTGCGCCGCGACGGGGCCCTCGTCATCGAGCCTGAACCCGGCGACCACGGCCAGCACGCCGACCACGAACCCGATGCCTGCGCCACGGCGTGCGCGTAGAACCAGAACGGGTCGAAACGTTTCAAGAAGCGCGCGAACGCCACGCCGGCGGGAACCATGGCGCCCCAGCTCACCCACGGCGAGCACGCCATGCCGACGCTTCGCGCTCAGGAAGGCGCCGGTGCCCGATCTGGATGATGAAGCCGGCGACGTGCTCCTCTCTCCTTCCCTTCGTCGCCCTCGTCGCCATTGTCACCGTGCTTACTCTTACCTTCGCCGCCTTCTCCGCCATCGTCGTCGCCGTCACCTGCATATTCGACCCAGGCACGAGAATCGATCATCACAATGGCACCCAAGAAAGAAATTGGCGCGTGGATTGAATCTTTGTGTAGCGTACCGCCGCGCGGTAGCAGGGCTGCCCCCACCAGTGCCACTGCCACTGCCGGACAAGCTGATGGTGCCGGACGCCATGTCCTGGTGCTGGGGGAGAAGCCGTTGGACCCCGGCAAGCTGCCGGTGGGGCCCACGGCGTAGACGACGTCGGTGAGCGGCTGCCGCGAGCTGGAACGCGAGGTAGAGCCGAGACCCTTTGGACACGACGGTGGGCCGCGCCGCGGCGACGAGCGCCAGCTTGCCCTGGTCCGGCGGGCACGAGCTGGAGCTCGTGCCGCCAAGATAGTATTGCCTCGCGGCGGAGGAGCCCGCGCCGGCGCCGGTGGCCCACCCGGCCACGGCGCTTGCTCCCCACCATCCGCCCGGTCGGCGAGAACCCGATCGCGATGTACCCGCCGTTGTCCGGTGCCGACAGCACGAAGCTCCACACGTTGTTCCCCGCCGCCTTGCCGAACTGCACGCAAGAAGCAACACCGTGTGCGGCCGGTGTGTCAAACTGCCATTCCCACGCGGCTCGCGCGCACGAACTCGCTAGACACGCGCTACAGGAAATGCGAGACGCACGCTACAGGATGTTGAGCCTAACCAACTCACTAACGCTGAGCGCTTACTCTTAGGATGAAGTCTTGCGAGGGCCATGCTTGGAAGCAGACGAGGCCGGTGGTGTTGAAGGGGACGAGGCTGCCGAGGCTGAGGCCGTTGCTGCACGAGTCCGCCGCGCTCTGCGAGCTTGCCGAGGGCAGGTACGAACTGGCGAGGCAGAGAGCCACGACGAGGACATGGAGAGGCGGACGCGGCGTGCATTGCCGGGTCGCCAAGCGGTTAGGTGCTCTCGTGATTCTGGCCATGGCGTGCGTGCACGGGCAGCGCGGGTGGTGAACGCAACGCGGGGTGATTACTGATTTTGCGGTGGTGAAACTGGTGAGAGTGAGACGGTCGGTGAGGGCTGGAGATCGAGTGAAGTTCTTGCAGATGATTGCGGGTTTTAAATAAGTGGGTGGCGTGTGCTCCGCTTTGGTCGAACATTGTTTATGTGGGGATTAGGAATGGGTTGGTGTAGCATGGTGTACTAGAATATGATGGCTTCTAGTTCTCTTCTGACAAATTAATATGTTAGCTTCTGGTTTGGGTTATCGATTTCATTAGTCATCTTTAACACTTTTGTTTTTGAGGAAACCCTTTTTCAAAATTTATCTTTCCTTCATTTGCAAGGTAGGGCTTTTAAAGGTAAATTTGCAACAGTAGTTAGTTAGTTACCAAATTTGCAAAAAATACATGGGGATTGGGGCTTGTGGATGAAAGCTTAAATCGACCGGAACCTGTTATGCAATTGGGCTGTATCAAATCGATCCAGATCTTCTCTACTGGGCTTCTCAAACAAATATCGATCCCTTGGGCCGATAATGATCATGGGCTGTATCCGCCGGAACCATTCGACGCGACCCAGCCCGAGATCGCTTTCTCTTCCCATCCATCGCTTCTCTTCTCCACACGAACTCAAGCCACCGGAGATAGAGCGAATCGGAGCACGAGGCAGGAGAAGAAAGGAAGGGGGAAAATCATTCCCCCGTTCCGTGCTCGGCTAGGCCCCGCTCGAATCGATGGAGATTAGGGCTCCCCCGACGAGCCTGAGGCTCGCGCCGCCGCCGGCCTCCGCCAGCTTCCGCCGGACCGCCCTCAAGTCCTCCTTCATCAACGGCAGCGGTATGTTCCCCCGAATTCGTGTCGTGTCCAGCTCCCCCGTCTTACCTGTGCTCGTGAGTGGCTGCTGCAGGACTTTTTTAAAGTTCATATTTGATTAGCGTGCCTCAATGTTCATTTGGTGGCCTGGGGGGTGCTTTATCGTTAGCCACACTTTTGAGTGGCAAACTTAGAATTTGCAGTTTGTCTTCCATGCTGTTGTAGTGTTGTTGATTCGGTGCCAACAGTTGGACCATAGAGGTCACTGCCTTTGCTGCCCCCTACTGTATACTGCTCACGCCTCACGGCCTCTTCCACGTAGCTTAGTCAAGATTGCGGTGTTAGGTTTGTAAAGCCCAGTTAAGTTGTTTGCGCCATTGTGAGAGAACAACGTAGAGCCTTATAAAACCATAATTAAGTCCGTCGGTTGTGATTAAACTTTTAAAACACAGTATTTCCTGATAGAATGGTTTCCTGTTGTCTTCACCAGTAGAACTAAATGAGTCCTAGTGATTTATAAACGATCCTGGTTATAAATGCAAAGTGAAGCTGTATCTGTTGAGCTAAAGGTTTTTTTTTTTCTTTTCTTTTTTTTTTTTTGTTGTTGTTGTAGAATGTTCATTCTAGCTCTAATAATGTTTATCAGTGCTAGTGTCGTATGCACCATGTTTGATAGACTCTGTTCACTTCTTTTCTCTAGAGTTTCCTGAAATACGATATCCAATAAACTTTATAAACAGAAATGGCCTACAATAATCTGTCATTTGCAGGATGGCTGCTTGGTGAAACTAATGATGATTATGGAAACGCCTTAGAATTTTAGAAAATATACTTTCCTTTCTTTTAGTCAATGTTCTGAATGCACATGCTGCTACAGATATTGGATGAAATGTTGTTGCATTACTGTTGGTACCGTAATGCCAGTAATTAACATTCATTAGATAGCATAGTAACAATGGCTAGAATTAATAGTATGGCGATGAGCTATACATGTTGACAACTTCTAAGTTCCCTATTTCTTGCTCTGCAGTTTCACTTAGAGCTGTGCATATACGACGATCAAATGTCAGCAGATTTAAGTGCAATGCCAACCTCTTTGATAGACTATCAAGGGTTGTTAAGGTGAGTGGTATTGTATCCTTCATTATGTCATCAATAGATTCATTTTTTTTTCTTTTGCTTATGATTATCTAAAGCACTTGGCTCTCTGGTTTGTCTAGTCCTATGCAAATGCTGTTTTAAGTACATTTGAAGACCCCGAGAAGATCCTAGATCAGGCGGTTCTCGAGATGAATGATGATTAACAAAGATGCGTCAAGCCACTGCTCAGGTCTGTTGTAACTATAGTCAATCATTGAGAACACATGCTCTTAATTTCCATTAGTGTCTAAGGCTGTATTTCAGCTACTTTCTGTTCTATTGCCATTATAGTTACTGTTCCCTAACATCTTGTCAGTTAGCTGACTCTTGGATTTGTTGAATGCTCACTGTGCATTCACAAGATTGAAATATGTTTCTGCCGTACATGTTCCATTGCATTTTTCTTCTGACATGGATTGTGGTTTTGGAAGGTCTTGGCATCTCAAAAGCGGCTTGAGAACAAATACAAAGCTGCTGAGCAAGCTTCTAATGATTGGTAATGCTGTGATTAATTGTAAGCAAGCATTAGGTTCTGCCATCTGATTGTTTACTGTAGATATGCATTTCTCTGAAAAGTGTAGGTATCGGAGGGCTCAGCTTGCTCTTCAAAAGGGGGATGAGGATCTTGCTCGTGAAGCCCTTAAGCGGCGTAAATCATATGCTGTATGTATCAGCTAAATCTAGAGTTTTGGGTCAATACCTGCCCTTATCATACTGTTATCTGCAACTTAGTTTTAATTTTTCTCACATGGATGCTGTGCGGTACAAAGTGTTTTGCTAGCTTTTTATCACTCTGTTTGGCAATAACATGTCTGCAATATATACCCTTATATTATAAGCCCGTATATTAACATATTAAATTCATGATACTCTTATATTGTAATTATTTGCTTAGGATAATGCAAGTTCCTTGAGGGCCCAGCTTGATCAGCAGAAGGGTGTTGTTGAAAATTTGATTTCAAATACCAAGGTGAGCTTTTTAGTCTCCACTGCAATCCTTATTATGCGTCAGTACTATTTGTCTGTTTGACTGGATCGATGTGGCATTTTAGCACACATGGTGAAAGGTGCTTATTTCACATTTTTTTAGTCACCAGCTGATATTTACTGACTAATAGAGTATGCCATTCTGCAGCTCCTTGAGAGCAAGATAGCAGAGGCCAAGCAGAAAAAGGATACCCTAAAAGCCCGTGCTCAATCAGCCAAGTATGCATTTATTGTTTGCTAACTATTGTTGTGTTCCTGTGTTATTCTAGATTCTCTAATTGTTTTTTTTCAGGACGGCAACAAAAGTGAGTGAAATGTTGGGTAATGTGAATACAAGTAGTGCCCTTTCAGCATTTGAGAAAATGGAGGAAAAAGGTATTATCTTAACTGTACTTGTTTCTACTTGACCATTAAAATGACTCACCCGATCTTTGTGCACTGAGGGTGAATCATTTTAATGGTCAAGTACATGCTATATGCCGAATGTAGATTAAACCCTCGTGAAGTCAAGTAATTAAAATACTTTTGAGTAGCTAACATCAATGCCCTGTCATGGTTTCTGCTAGAGCGTATCCAATGTACAGTTCAGGGCTTCCACAACGTAGATGCAAAATATGGTTACCATAATATCCAATAGCCAAACTTCTGACCCCTAATGTGTGTCGCCCCAATCCTCCACCAACAACCCACACTCATGCACTATTACTGTCAATCTGTTAGCTGTGAAAAACATTAAAAGTACCATATCAGCTAAATTTAAGGAAACAGTGTAAATTATTGGCAGTTACAGTCAAAGTTCACCAATATGATGCATACATATGTAATTTCTTTGGCCTGTTGTCTAACCTTTGATGCCTTTTGAGTATTGACCATATTCTCATTTTCGATAGCTAGAGTTTGATTGGTGTATTCCAGCATCTATCATTAATACATGCTAGGTGTTACGAGTATAATCTTGGCAAAGTAGGACTATCCCATCTTCAATCATTTCATGTGGTGATTTTTAAAAATTACATGTCTTCTCTTAATCGAGGATGACATCTGTCACTGCCTTTTCTTTGATTTGCAGTGAGCCATATTTTATGAGAAATCATTTGGATTTTCATTCATATAAATAATTGTAAATATGGTTCTGTCAGTTATGGCGATGGAGTCCCAAGCAGAGGCACTTGGTCAGTTAGCAACCGATGATCTTGAAGGAAAGGTAAAATTGGATGCCATGAACTGATCATTATTACATCTGTTGTAGTAGGCACATCTGATTATTACCGTTTATCTGTACACAGTTTGCATTGCTGGAGACCTCATCTATATATGCTCTGATTATCACTGTTTATTTGTACGCAGTTTGCTCTGCTGGAGACTTCTTCTGTTGATGATGATCTTGCACAAATGAAAAAAGAACTATCTGGAAGTTCATTGGTAAGTATTGTTATTGGGATGCTCAGACTATCGTCGATAACAAAATTTCAAGCTACCAATCTACTTTATGTTGATCTTTTATCTGTTTTGTCACGCACAAGATAACAAAATGTGATATGCTATGAGCCTATGATGCATATGAGACATATGATGTAGAAAAGTTGTTCAGATGACCATAAACCTTTGGCCCCCTCTAAAAATTATTTATGGTTTTTTTTTCTCACTTCATCTTTTATAATCTCAGTTACTGTGGTCAAGCTCTACACGGTGAACATCACCTGTAAAAGTTGTTTCTGTTGTGTTTGGCATACTGACATATATCTGTACCTGTTATAACATACATATTGTTGAACAAAACCTGCATCCTGATATTGCATCCCTTGCCTTTCTTTTCACAATCGGTACTAGCCAAGTGAATAACCATATAGTACTAATTTCTTTCTGTGTCTGTTTTGTTCTCCTTTTTCCTTCTTACAATTTTTTTTTATGTCAACTACAGAAAGGGGAGCTTCCTCCAGGTAGAACAGCAGCGAGCAACTCAAGTGCAGCACGGCCTTTCCCCGATCTAGAGATCGAGAGCGAGCTGAATGAGCTGCGAAGGAAAGCCAAAGAGTATTAGATCCTACCGTTCTTGTTGATTCAGCGGGCCTGATAAAATCTCTTTCCCCTGAAGATAGTACCAACCGCAGATTTCTCCATTGTGTCTTTGAAATTCCGTGCACCTTGTTTGGTAACGAGCATGGAATTCTGCAAAATTCTCGGCATTTCCCCCCACCCCTGCGAGTGACATTTGTACAGCTAGCCATAAACTGTTGTAAATCACTGCTCGCCCTAGAGCACCTTTTTTGCATACAAATATATATTCGAAAGTCTGAAGTTTCCACCCTCATGGTTTTGACCCCCTCTGGTGTTGGTGTCGTAGCAATAGCATGTGCTGAGAAGTGAGAAGTCTTGAGGTCGATGGAATCTTCCTTGAAGTATCCCTCGGCGAGTCCGAGTCCTAAGTCAGTACTCGGGTGCGACAGGTCCGTCGTTTATGTTTATATACTGATGATTTCAGTGCTCGTATTTCTGACTGTTCAGTTTGGTGACCGGCGAGCTGGTCATGAAGTGTCGAACGATTCAGCAGGAGACGAATGCTGGAAGACATGGACTTTGAACGGTGCATCCGTGCACGCTTTTATTCTTGCCTGCGTCCTTTGCTTGTACGTCTCATCAGATAGTTTCGTCGCCATTAGAAAAAAACAATTTAAAAATGCTTGTGCTCCAATGTCAGACTACAAGGCTTCATAAGCGATGACGTTGTCCTGACGCACAGTGCCTCTGCCTCGTTTGCATAGTTGGCATCGTGCCGGTGCCACGACTCGGAAAGGAAGTAAAGGAAGGCGAGCACGGTCGGTAAGCTGGATGCTGGCGTGTCAAGCCGATCAGGCTCCTCCGGCTGCCTGTGAATTCAACGGCCTTGACTTTCCAACGCTGCCCGCCGGCCCGCCCGTGCCATCGCCCAGCGTCGGAAACCGGGCGCCTGTTTCTGTGCGTGCGTGCGGGCGTGTTTGACTTTGAGACGCCGACACGACGGTCTCGTCAGCTCCCAACCCCAACCGTCTGTCCATCTCCACTGCGCTGCGTTCCCATCAGGACAGGAGGCCGTGCTGTGCTGCTGTGCCCCGGGCGGTGGCGGCGCACCAACCTGCTGGCCGGCTGGCCGCTGCACCGGCCTGGAAACCCCCGTGCCGCCCGTGAGAGGATCGTCGAAATCTCGGGCGGCCTTGGTGTAGCCGTCGTGGCAGCGAACGTGCCTGCTTGACCGTTTCTCTGGTCCAGAGTCCAAAGTCCAAACGCAGCGGGGCTGGGCCGTGGGGAGAAAAGAAAATAATAAAAAAAATCTCTCCTAAAATTCTCATGATCTCATCGTGGGGTTGGTTTCTTGACCGATTCTTGATTCCTGGCAGCCAACAGCATAACGGGTCACTGGGTCAGCATTCCATATTCCGTTCCTGCGCGAAGGATTCAACCTAGTTGGCTGCAAACGGGGGACGTGGTTGTAGTGCAGGCAAGGAATTGGGGGGGAAAAGCCCAACCGGCGACCAGGCAACTGGTGGCGTATACCACGTACGCTACGTGCCCCAGATGTTGGATAATTATCTGCAATAGGCCATATTTTAATTCCAAAAGTTATAATTGAATTCATGAATATTTGCATGACTATAATGAGTGAAACGATCCATGTGCACGTGTTCAAATTTAACACAGATCTAAATAAGAACACGAATAAGATAAAGGATAACAGTTCGGACATCGAAAAGTACCCTGGGGCGGGACCTCTGCCAAAGGCATTGGTTGCGCCGTTACCAGCTGGAGGAATATCATCTGTACTCATGATATTTCTCGACTGGCCTTGCTCGAAGTAGTCGTACAGATTCGATGCAGGAAGATCCGTTGACGCAGTGCAGTCCGAGCGCCGGAGTCGTGCAGGAAGAAGACGAGGCGCAGTGTAGTCGTTCGACGGCGGCGGAGTCCCCAGGACGGTGAACCGTACGCCGGTGAAGACGTAACAGTTCTGGGCGAGCAGTCGCGTAGAGACGCTCCCCAGAAACCTGATTGCCCCGATATCCCGAGCAGGATCTCAAGGAGGCAATGGTGTCGGAGGCACCTGCTCTCGCCGGTGGTGTGCGCGCAGCGCCGGCGATGGGGAGGCAGATTTACAGCAGAGGAAGGAGGAGAAGTAATGGACCCCAAAAACTCTGTGCCACAGGAGAAGATGGCTCTCTCTATTCATAGCCCTTGGGTGAGACGAGAGGATGAACCTAGACGGGAGAGAATCAGGAAGGCTGAGTTATGGAAGGCTGAATTATGGAAGGCTGAATTATGGTATCAGTGATTGCCATAATCTGCTCTTCCAATTACCGCGTCTTCAGTTTCCATAACCAGCACAGGGAGATCCCTCCCGCACGCAAGTCAGGCTCAGACTCAGGCCAGCGCCAGGGTTCTTTGAGAAGCGCCAGGGTTCTTTGAGAACCCCCAGGGTTGTCTGCGACCCACAGGGTTCTCTGCAGAATCAACCCTGTGACTCGTACGTAGCGTTGCCAGGGTTCTTTTCCAGTCCGAGCAGAGTTCTTTTCCATTACAAGTATGGTTTTGACCATAATAACTATAACATAAAAAGTAGGCTGTAATCCTTTAGACTAACTAGAATAATGGGCCAGACCCAAATATTCTAACAATCCCCACCAAGGATTCTAAGCCGTACTTGAAATGTTCTCAGATCCTCTTTGATATACCAGTATTTGATGGAGACTGTTAAGTTGAACTTCCATCTAGAACTAGGGTTACATTCGTTCACAACTGAACAATGGACTATGCCTTGAATTGCCAGTTTTGTGCGAACAAGTTTCACCAGAGCTCTACACTGATACTAGGCTGCAGTAGCATCCCCGCTGTTTTGGAGCTTATGGGTCATACTCCATGCCTTTCATGAGTTTCTAGAGATCACCCGAATCTCATAGACTGTGACCAGTAGTCAGGCTCATATAGGTGTGTTCCTTAAAGATGTTCTGTAGGACAACATCTCTGTTTCAATGAAACAACTGCCTTGTTCCATGAAACCACTTGGAGCACATTAAGGTATACACCATCCTACCTTACAGGGTTGAAGAGAAATGCATCTTCTCATGGAATGAGCCTTCATTAAAGGTTCTCTTCTCTCAGTTACACTATAGCTTGTTGCTCCATACTGCTTCACGGGATCTCCGATCACACAGAATGGGTTTCAACCATAGAGTAACTCACGTGGGTCTCAAGCCCAATTCCAAGGATGCATAGTCTATCACATTGCGTGAGAGACCCTTTGTGAATTGATCTGCCAGGTTTTTAGCCGTCTGAATATAATCCAAGGCTATAACTCCGGAGTTTCTCAGTTTCCTGACAGACTTTAACCGCCTTTTTACATGTCTGGATGACTTCATGTTGTCCTTAGAACTGTTCACCTTGATAATCACAGTTTGATTATCACAGTTCATCAGAATTGCCGGTATCGGTTTTTCAACTATCGGCAGGTCAGTAAGGAGTTCACGAAGCCATTCAGCCTCAACTGTGGCAGTATCCAGTGCTGTGAGTTCTGCTTCCATTGTTGACCTTGTTAAGATGGTCTGCTTGCAAGACTTCCAGGAAACAGCGCCACCTCCGAGTGTGAACACATAACCACTCGTGGCCTTGAGCTCATCAGCATCTGATATCCAGTTCGAATCACTATACCCTTCTAGAACCTTAGGGTCCCCGGTATAATGAATTCCATAGTCCATTGTTCCTACTAGATAGCGCATTACTCTTTCAAGAGCTCTCCAGTGATCATCGCCTGGGTTTGAAACAAACCGACTCAATTTGCTTACAGCGTATGCGATGTCAGGCCTTGTAGCGCTGGCTAGATACATCAATGAACCAATTATTTGAGAGTATCTCAGTTGATCTCTCGTTATCCTTTTATTCTTTTTCAATATCAGACTGGCATCATAAGGAGTTGAGACAGACTTGAAGTCACTGTAACCAAAGCGACTCAACATCTTCTCCACATAGTGGGCCTGTGACAGAGTCACCCCACCATTTCTATCCTTTACCAGCTTGATATTGAGGATAACATCGGCCTCTCCCAGATCTTTCATCTCAAAGTTCTGAGAGAGAAATTCTTTGACTTCCTTAATCACACTAAGGTTAGTCCCGAAGATCAGTATGTCATCCACATACAGACACAGAATCACTCCATCACCTCCACCAAAACGATAGTACACACATTTGTCGGCTTCGTTCGAAACAAAACTAACAGAGGTTAGGGTTCGATCAAACTTCTCATGCCACTGCTTAGGTGCTTGCTTGAGGCCATACAAAGACTTCAACAGCTTGCACACCTTTCTCTCTTGACCATTTGCTACAAACCCATCAGGCTGATCCATATAGATCTCCTCTTCCAACTCCCCATTTAGGAAAGCTGTCTTCACGTCCATTTGATGAATGAGAAGCCCATAGGAGGCTGCCAGTGAGAGTAGCACTCGAATAGTGGTCAAACGAGCAACAGGTGAGTAAGTGTCAAAATAGTCCTCTCCTTCTTTCTGGGTATAACCCTTGGCCACAAGTCTAGCCTTGTACTTTTCGATAGTACCATCAGGCCTAAGCTTTTTCTTGAACACCCATTTGCATCCCACAGGCTTGCATCCATAAGGGCGATCAACAACCTCCCAGGTACCATTAGTCATGATAGAGTCCATTTCATTTCTGACAGCTTCCTTCCAGTAGTCAGCGTCAGGAGTTGAATATGCCTCTTTAATGGTCCTAGGCGTATCATCCACGAGGTATACAATGAAGTCATCACTAAAGGACTTTGCAGTCTTCTGTCTCTTACTCCTTCTAGGAGCTTCATTGTTATCCTCCTCAGGATGTCTCACATGAGAGAACCCATCGTGTACGATCGGTTCGGCAGAGATATCATCCTCGATAATCTCTTGCCTAGATGAACTTGTTCCATTTTTCATTGGAAACATGTTCTCAAAGAACGTAGCATCTCTGGTCTCAAAAATTGTACCGACCACCATGTCAGGTACTCCAGAGTTCACTACCAAGAATCTATATCCAACGCTATGAATAGCATAACCAAGAAGAACACAATCTACAGTTTTAGGTCCAAGTTTGCGCTTCTTGTTGATGGGCACACATGCTTTGGCCAAACAACCCCAAGTACGCAAATAGGAAAGCGTTAGCCTTTTCTTTTCCCATTCCTCGAATGGTGTCTTTTCTTTATTCTTTGGAGGTACACGGTTTAGGACATGACATGCTGTCAATATAGCCTCACCCCACCATTCCCTAGAAAGTCCCGAGGTATCCAACATGGCGTTAACCAAGTCAGTCAAGGTTCGGTTCTTTCTTTCGGCAACCCCGTTTGATTGGGGAGAGTAGGGAGGTGTCCTCTCATGAATAATACCGTGTTCTTCGCAGAATAAGTCAAACGACTTTGAAAAGTACTCGCCACCGCGATCTGACCTAATCCTTTTGATTTTCTTCTCAAGTTGGTTTTCTACTACAGCTTTATAGATTTTAAAGTAGTGAAGAGCTTCATCTTTAGTTTCCAACAAGTAAATATAACAATATCTAGTGCTATCATCTATAAGAGTCATGAAATATTTCTTTCCACCTTTTGTCAATACTCCATTCATCTCACAGAGATCAGAATGAATTAATTCTAGAGGTGCCAAGTCTCTCGCCTCAGCAGCCACGTGTGGCTTGCGAGTTTGTTTTGAACCAACACATGCAAGGCACTTAGAATTCTTGGCAAAAGTAAACTTTGGAATTAAACTCAGGTTTGCAAGTCGTGACATACAACCAAAATTAACGTGACAAAGCCTCGAATGCCAAACATTAGATTCATCAACGTTAACAATGTTGTTCACTACTTTATTACATCCATCATCAAGTGAAAAACGGAACAAACCTCCGCTATCATAACCTTTACCAACAAAGGTTCCAAACCTTGACAGGATACATTTATTTGACTCGAAGACTAATTTAAAACCATCTCTACAGAGTAGAGAGCCGCTGACTAGATTCTTCTTGATGGTGGGGACATGCTGCACGTTCTTCAGCTGCACGATCTTTCCCGAAGTAAACTTCAGATTGACCGTACCAACACCAAGTACACGCGCATGATCTCCGTTCCCCATCAGCAAGGAGGTAGTCCCCCCGACCTGGTATGAAGAAAACAAGGAAATGTCAGCACATACATGAATGTTAGCGCCAGTGTCCACCCACCACTCGGGTGTACACATAACTGAAAGAACTGTAGGTAAATAATTACCGTACCCCAATGTTCCTGCAGGCTCGCTAATAACCATGTTGGCAGACTTGCCTTCTTTGCGTTGAGGACACTTTCCAGCAAAGTGATCCTCACTCCCGCACACATAGCAGGCTCCCTTCTTCTTCTTGAACCCGGCGGTTTGTTTAGTCTTCCCAGGGTTCTGTGGCTGAGGCGGTTTCTTGCCTTTGCCCTTGTTGTTGGTGCGAGCATTAATGTTCTTTTGAACAAAGTTCGCGCTTGCACCGACAGGTGTCCCCTTGTTACGTACGTCCTTTGCTCTCGCCTTTTCCTCCACATCAAGAGTGCCAATGAGTCCATCAATCGTGAACTCCTGCCTCCTGTGTTTCAGAGAAGTAGCAAAGTCCCTCCAAGAAGGTGGCAGCTTGGAGATGATACCTCCGGCCACAAACTTGTCGGGCAGCACGCAAGGGTTCTCTTTGTTGCAACAGCCAAGGTCTTTAGCCAGCACATGCAACTCATTAGCTTGTTCCACCACAGGACGGTCTTCCACCATCCTGTAGTCTAGGAACTGCTCCATAAGATACAGCTCACTGCCGGCATCAGACACTCCGTACTGAGCATCAAGGGCGTCCCACATCTCTTTCCCTGTCTTCTTCTTAAGAAGGGGATTAATCAAATGTGGGGCAATCACACCAAGGATGCATCCGCGGAAGAGATTATCTTTAACCTCGAACGCACTTCCCTGCTCGGAGGTGCATTGTTCGGGCTTCCCTTCCGCCACATCCATGATGCCCATGGTGGTCAACCACAGTACCATCCGTTCACGCCAACTCACAAAATTTGTACCGTCAAAAGTGTTTGGTTTAATGGATGAAGCAAATTGAGCAACAGAAAACCTATCAACATAATTATCACTAAAATCAGGTTTCTGGATTGTTGGATAATTATCTGCAATAGGCCATATTTTAATTCCAAAAGTTATAATTGAATTCATGAATATTTGCATGACTATAATGAGTGAAACGATCCATGTGCACGTGTTCAAATTTAACACAGATCTAAATAAGAACACGAATAAGATAAAGGATAACAGTTCGGACATCGAAAAGTACCCTGGGGCGGGACCTCTGCCAAAGGCATTGGTTGCGCCGTTACCAGCTGGAGGAATATCATCTGTACTCATGATATTTCTCGACTGGCCTTGCTCGAAGTAGTCGTACAGATTCGATGCAGGAAGATCCGTTGACGCAGTGCAGTCCGAGCGCCGGAGTCGTGCAGGAAGAAGACGAGGCGCAGTGTAGTCGTTCGACGGCGGCGGAGTCCCCAGGACGGTGAACCGTACGCCGGTGAAGACGTAACAGTTCTGGGCGAGCAGTCGCGTAGAGACGCTCCCCAGAAACCTGATTGCCCCGATATCCCGAGCAGGATCTCAAGGAGGCAATGGTGTCGGAGGCACCTGCTCTCGCCGGTGGTGTGCGCGCAGCGCCGGCGATGGGGAGGCAGATTTACAGCAGAGGAAGGAGGAGAAGTAATGGACCCCAAAAACTCTGTGCCACAGGAGAAGATGGCTCTCTCTATTCATAGCCCTTGGGTGAGACGAGAGGATGAACCTAGACGGGAGAGAATCAGGAAGGCTGAGTTATGGAAGGCTGAATTATGGAAGGCTGAATTATGGTATCAGTGATTGCCATAATCTGCTCTTCCAATTACCGCGTCTTCAGTTTCCATAACCAGCACAGGGAGATCCCTCCCGCACGCAAGTCAGGCTCAGACTCAGGCCAGCGCCAGGGTTCTTTGAGAAGCGCCAGGGTTCTTTGAGAACCCCCAGGGTTGTCTGCGACCCACAGGGTTCTCTGCAGAATCAACCCTGTGACTCGTACGTAGCGTTGCCAGGGTTCTTTTCCAGTCCGAGCAGAGTTCTTTTCCATTACAAGTATGGTTTTGACCATAATAACTATAACATAAAAAGTAGGCTGTAATCCTTTAGACTAACTAGAATAATGGGCCAGACCCAAATATTCTAACACCAGAGTGGGCGTGGCACGCTCTATATAAACGCGCAGCGGCGTCTTCCGGTGTGTGTGTCCACAGCAGAGCAAAGCTCAGAGCTGAGCCGAGCAGAACAGAGCGCACGTACAGCTAGCGAGACAGACAGCAAGAGACGACACGTCCAGCGAGGCAGCAAGAGCAGGAGATAAACCAACCATCCAGCCATGGCACACCGTGGGATGTCGCTGCTCGCCGTCCTCGTCGTCGCGGCGGTGGTGGCGCTGAGCCTTGCGGCGCGGTGCGCGGACGCGGCGAGGCCCGTGCCGCCGAGCCCGGCGGCGGCGTACGAGGCGGTGGTGGCGGCGCTCATGGAGATGCTGCCCCAAGGGCCCAGCGGCGGAGGCGCCGGACACTGAAGCCGAGCCGACCGGCGTTCGGTAGGCTGCGGTGTTTCACGAAAGGGTGAAAGCCTGCTGTGCTGGCTCTGTAGTTCGTTAGGGACTAGTGTAGACTGTAGTAGCCTCTTGCCTGTGGTTTCACAGGGAGGGTGAAAGGTTTTAGCGATTCTTCAGGTTCTTTGGTTTCCTTTTTCCCAACACCATTTTTTTTTCTTGATCTGAAATTCTGAATCGAACCTCCCCTGGTTGGTTCTGATCAAGAGATGTATATACATCATATAGAGAAAAAAAGCTACTTCTCGATCTTGTTAATGCATATGGTTCATTTTTGTTCTACACTACACACATGCCTTGCTGCTCTTGTGTACGGTTTCAATTTCCTCTTGTCGGTCTTGTTCTACACATGCCTTTCTGCTCGTGTACCGTGTACGGTTTCAACTTCCCTTGCTCTGGCTTGATCTCAGTAGTCAAGAGGCGTGCATACGATCAACGGATGACAATTGTGATATTAGGTAGGCCTGGACTTTGTGTTGTAATCTTTGACCTTGGGTGTTGTTTACTGGCCAACCCATGCCACTGAATTTCAGAAAGTTTTCCTCTGCAAACAGGATCACTGAAGAAATCCTTTTACCAAACCCGTCTCTCAACGACCAGATCAGTCGTAGGATTCTGTTTCGCCGAAACCTCGCGTACGTTAGGATCTTCTTCCAGTGGTAGATGGATCGGCACTAGTCTTTCTTTTTGACTTGCGGCCGTGCAGGACCTGGTGTCTGTGGCCAACTGATGACGATGGGCACGAAAAAAGCAAGCGTTTAACGCAGCAAGTCAATGGCCATCTGGTCCGAAGAAAGGCGCAGCTGAGGCGCTGTTGTGCAGGGGCCGAAGAGTCAGGCGAGGTGCTGGTCATTGGCTCGAGCTACCAGTGGAATAGTGGTGGTTGAAGAACACCCTCTTCGTGGTTTCAGAAAGGAAGAACGAGCTCTGCGTGTGCTCCGAATTTCTTGGCACGAGTCGACTGCCACGACCAGGAGGAACGGTGCTTTGAAAACTGCAGGACGACACAAGGGAAAAATATCTGAAGCGTAGTCTCACAGGCAGCTGAAAGAAATGGCATTTTATTTTATTTTTTTGAGGAAACGGCAGGGTTTTTTTTTGAGACGGTGAGGAAACGGCAGGTGCCAGCGTGAATGTCAGGTGCGGGAAATGAGCTACGGCCCAGCAAATCAGTTGGCTTATTCAACCATTGGACCGACGATATGTGAGCCCAAGGCCCATTTCAGGCAGAAAACTGAGGCCCAAAGTATGAACACACTTGCCTCTATTGGAAAGTTCAGTGCCACAAGTTTCAAAGTATGGAACTATGGATTGCACCAGCAAGGAGCCGAGAGCGACGTACCTTGCTCTTGCGTGTCGGACAATGGCCATGGATGTGTTGCCTTACCTGCGACTGAAGCAGCGAAAGGCCGGGGCCCATTCATCGCGTCCCTCCCAAGTCCGATCACTTCACTTCATGTGCGTGCTGTTCACAACCACATGGGTAGCCTGAACTCACATCGTAATCGCATACCGGCATTGCCAAGCCTGTCTGCTATGTTCAGCTGGCGCGCACGACACCCACACGGTTCCTGCAACAGTACTTGCACCTACTGTTGAAAAAAAAACCGATGCGATTGGGGCTCTCAAGTCTGAACTCTGCTCACCGACTAACCGACAGTAATAAGGTTTTGGAGTTGGGAGTTTGGAGACTAGACTCTAGAGAGGCAACCTCAGTGGATCGACCACATGAAACAGCACGCAATCCTTGTAGACTTCTGGCGGTAGGTGTGATTAAACTTACCGGACGAGTTAGCTTGAATCGCAGCATGAACCGTACTACTGTACCTGAAGAGACTAAAATACTCGTCCGGTAAAACATGTGCCTTCAGCTTTCCAGCGCTAGCTTCATTCAGACAAATTGAAACAACATATATATCTGCATGTGGCATGTCGGTTATCATTTGTTCCCTTTCAAAATAAAACAAAAGATACGCTTAAAACCTACGTAGGAAAAGAAAAGAAAACTACTTGGTCTATTAAAGAAGATCACACTCAAAACTAAATCTCACATGCGGTTGCTGTTTCAAATAATTAATGTTCAGAAGCAAGCAGAAAGACGTCTAGTTTAGTTTTCGCGACCGTGTGTCTTAGTACATTTTTTTCATTAAGATGAAAGTAAAGGCGTCTAGTTTTAATAACCCAAAACAAAAGGGGCGATGGTCGATGTATGCCCTAGAAGCAACGTCGGCGGCGACAGGTCCAACATGAGCCGAACGAATAGTTTCCGAGAGACGAAGATAGAATTGACAATGAGCTCGGCTGGGTAGGGGGGGGGGCATGGAGGTGGCCTACACAAGTGTTGTTAGGAGCAACTCCCAGCACTAAGCCGCGTCTTGATTTCGACCAGGGACCCAAGTCACCCAACTACCTCTAGCTAGGCCTCTATTTTACGAGATGTGTGCTAAGTTGCGCTTGATCTCTGGAGTACCTTGCAAGCAAGACTCCATTGTCAGTCTCCTCGGCACTTAAGACACTCAATCCCATTCATTCCCCCTTCTTTTACAACACGTTCCACTCATGTATGACGAGAGATCCTAGAAACGAACGATAGATAGAGTAGACTAGAAATGTTTCCTGCAATTTGGTTAGCTTTAATACAGGCACTGAGGCGGTTAACAAACAGCAGTAAGATTTTTCTATATGTAACCTCTTTCTTCAGAGACACTTAAAATGAGTGGGACATTGGCCTCTATTTGATTTTATAATACATTTTGGAAAAAAATCTAATAAATTTACACGACCACAAACTACTTTGCAAGACGAAGCCTACATATGATTTTCGTGTTCTGAAACTAAATCTTACAAATGGTTGGCAGCGAAATTTGTAATTTTTTACAGAAAAGTAAAAAAAAATTGTCGAGTGTTTTATTACTTTGGATGGAGTATTGTTCACTGCATGGATAGAAGCTGCGTGATATTGGCCACATAAGATGCTTGCTGGTTGTTGATAGTAACTTCATTGACAAATGCTGCTTATCACGATGACAGTTGTAAGTGGATCATCATGCTCTGGTCCAGAGGATTCATCCTCAAGCAAGTGTGAGCAATAACATAGACATCAAGTTACCAGATGATTGGCTGCTATGCAGGATACTGTAGCGTAGGTTAGTCAGATAAGCTTCCGATTTAACCAACAACCAGCACGATCATGGCAGCATCACTGTCCACGTTAAAAATCCACCGAACCTTGCAAAATTGTACCATTAGCATAATTATTATTTGTCGAAAACCATGTTTTGTCACAAAAAAAAAGTATCGTTGAGTGTGATGATGCACAATAACAGGTGAACAGGGACTGTTAGAGATGAAGGCAACTAGCAAACACACATATCTATCGATTGGCCATGAATTTAATCTGAAGCTCAAAAGTCCAGGCTGATCTTCATGTGCCAAGCAAACATTACCAAAAGAAATCCAGATACACATTTAGTATCTACTCATAGTTCAGAAGACCAATGACAGGGAAACATACCTGCTACGACAACCTACCATAGCATAACTTCTTGTATCCTCCCAGAATTTATAGGATATTTTTTCAGCCAATCAGGTTGCAGCCTTCGTTCAAAAAAAAAAAAAGGTTGCAGCCTTCCATGTCTGCGTACAATGCACAAGCCATGTCGTACAGCTACAACTCTACAAGTATACATCACACATGGCAGAAGGGGCCCAAAAAGACATGTTTGAAGTACTAGAAAGGCAAGGCAAAACAAAGCAGTGCTCCTCAAGTCCTCCCTGCAGTTGCAGCAAGCCGATGCCTTTCGAGTCTTGGCAATCAAGCAAGGTTGGTCGGGTGTCATCGAGTGGGAAAGTGGGTACTCCCATCCACCAGTGATCTGCAAAGAAATCTATAAGACGGGTCTCTCGTGAACTGCAGAGAGTTCGGAGGAAAAAAGGCGATGGCGAGGTGCGGTCCGCCGATGCCTGCATGAACTGAACAATTGAAGGCTTGAGCGAGACTGGGTGCAGAGATGTCGTGAGCTTGTGGAGATTTCAGGGAGCGTTAGGGAGGAGGTATATTGCTGGTAGTGGCAGTGGTGCGTTGCAACTCTGTTGAAGTGTAAGCTAGATCGTGGAGAGGCTCTGCAATTGTCTACACAAGGTATGCACCTATGGCTCACGCCCTTCTCCCATTTTTTCAGTTTTGATCGTGTTGCACTTGCACTGTCAATATGCAAATCATTACAGATATTTTCCAAGCTTTAAGTTAAGGCATGACATTAAACAATAGAACTTGCGAAGAACATTCTTTCATACAAAAAGTTAACCTTCTGCGAAATCCAATTAAAGTGGATAATGCCTGTGTCTGTTAGCAGCTGAAGTTCAACAAAGAAAATCTTGAAAGGTATAAGTACGTTGCCAAATCTCATTTATATTTTGTTCAAAAAAAAAAGATCTCACTCATATTCATCCTCGTTGTGGAGTTATTCTGCTGCTTTAAAGGTCTTGTAGACTGTAAAAGCTGTTAAAGATTACTAAGCATTTGAAATTCTGCCTGAACTAAGTGATATAATGTGTTCACATGCTAGTTACTAGACGATTATATATCCACGTTTTTTTCCCTGTAGGCTACTGCTATAAAAGGAAGCGCATTTCATTAGAACAAAACACCAAATCTTCTTACACTTGCAGCTGTTGGTGTAATCACAGATTCACAGAGATCTTTACCGGGAAGAAATGTTAAAGAACTGTAGCAAGCAGAAATGTTAAGGAGATGGGTAAGAAAGGAAGCTGGTTTACTGCACTGAAGAAGGCCTTCACCTCCAGCCCCAAGGAGAAGCCAACAAATGTAAGTTGGTACACAAAATTCCTTATGATTAGATGAATTCTTTAGCGAATGCTTCGGTTACACTTTTATGCAAATTCCTCATGATTCATCACCAGCTAACACACGTAAAGTTCGTGCGACACTTCCAACTAAAAAGGATAACACGAAAGTGTGTTAGCGTGGGGGCAGTGATGTTCTGACAGGTGACATCGATTAATTCAATGGCGTGCAGGTGCATCAGCTGGTACCACAGTACCCGCCACCGCACGGGTACCCGAGGGAGAAGAAGCGATGGGGCGGCTTCGGTCGGCCGCGGCCGCACAACGCGGAGCCGGCGTCGCCGGCGACCGGCGGCGCGCTGATCAACATCCCTCTCTACCGCGAGCCGAGCAGCATCGAGAAGATCCTCGGCGACGCGGAGATGGATCAGCAGCGCCAATACTTCTCCGCCACCACCAGGGCGCAGTACCACATCACCCCCGCCAGGCCCACCACCACCGCCGTCGCCATTAGCGCCGCCGCTTCGCCGCTGCCACAGCCGGTGGCAATAACACCGCGCGAGCGCGCCAGAGAGGTAAAGGACAAGGCGGCCGCCGTGGTGCTCCCGCTGCCGTTACCGCCGCCGTCGTCCCCGCCGCCGCTGATCAGGAGGTTCGACCATGACAGGGAGCAGCAGCACAAGCTCCAGCAGCTGCAGCAGCAGAGCAGAGCCGAGACGACGGAATGGCGCCAACAGCCGAGGCGGCACCGCGCGGCGAGGCAGCGCGCGCCGCCGCCGGACACCGCGCGCACCGCGGCCGTGGCCATCCAGGCCGCGTTTCGTGGCTACATGGCAAGTCTCCATCTCGTCTTCGCTTACCTTACCTTAGCTTAGATTGCTGCTGCTCGCTCGTCGACGCGTGACGTGGAGTGGAGTCTAATGAATTTGCCGGTGATGTGGTGTCGGTGGCTGCAGGCGCGGCGGAACTACCGGTCGCTGCGGGGGCTGATCCGGCTGCAGGGCGTGATGCGTGGCGCCGGCGTGCGGCGGCAGACGGCGCAGACGATGCGGTGCATGCAGACGCTGGTGCGCGTGCAGGCGCAGGTGCGCGCCAGCCGCGTCGACGCCATGGAGCGCCGTAACCGGCAGCACCACGGCGCCTTGCTCAGGGACGGCGGACGGTGGCGCGCCGGATCACAGGTGAGTGTTCCTTCGTTCTGCTTCGTGTCGCGCACGATCTCGGCCGGGGTGATCCGGTGACGTGATATGAAGCTTTTTTTTTGTCGTATCTTGCGTGAATTAATGGCAGGACGGTGGCATCTGGGACGATAGCCAGCTGACGCCGGAGGAAGCGGATGCCAGGACGAAGCGCAAGGTGGAGGCCGTGATCAAGCGCGAGAGAGCCCTCGCATACGCCTACTCGCATCAGGTAAGTCAACACACGTAGCTCACTCTCATCTCAGCCGTGGAACTAAAAGGTACTAGTAGCCACTAGCTTGATCGGATTGGCCACCTAAAAAGCAGATTAGTAGTGCACCATCGCTGTTGGGCAGGTGTTGGGAGTTGAGGCTGTCTGTCGCTACACGTTGTCATCTCTCCTCACACGCACTGAGCCACTGATCGAGACTGACGAGCTGTTTGTTTGTTCTCCCGTCGTGTCGGTGTCGGCGGCAGCTTCTGAAGGCGACGCCCATGGCGGCCCACGCGATCCTGGCGGACCTGCAGTCGGGTCGGAACCCATGGTGGTGGACGCCCATCGACCGCCGCCACGACGACATGGAACCATCATACCGCCCGTTCGACGCCGTCATCACCAACAAGCCCAGGCCGTCTCTCACCATCGCCCACCGCGACATGACGACGCCGATGATGGCGACGTCAACGGCGGCGACGCCGGCGAGGTCGGTGGTCTCGTCCGCCGCGGTCGCCTACTCCTCCAGGCCAAGGGCCACGAGGCCCGCCGTCGCCAAGCCATCGATGACGATGAGCCACGCCGGGAGCATGAGCATCCGCGACGACGAGAGCTTGACGAGCTGCCCGGCGTTCAGCGGCGGCGTGCCCAACTACATGACGCCGACGGTGTCGGCCTCGGCCAAGGCGAAGGCGAGGGCGCAGCTGCTGCTGCGGCAGCAGGAGAAGCAGCAGAAGGCGGCCCAGGAGAAGCCCAGGTTCTCGTTCGGGCTGGGCCAGAGCATCGGGAGCTGGGCCAAGAGCCCGTTCTGGAAGCCCACCGGCGGCGAGCAGCTGTCGTCGCGGGTGGCCACGCCGGCGGCGTCGGTGGCCGGAGGGCGGCACAGGTCGACGCGGTCCATCAGTGGGCTCAGCGTGGACTCCACCATGTCCATGCCGGCTGGGCTCGGCAGGAGGCCGTTCAAGTAGACACGTGTCACGCCGTGGGTTTGCATTCTTTGGTCGTCTTCCTTTGGACTTGGGATTTGTACGTGATTGGTGGTGGTGTGGTTTGCTGTGGGTGAACAATTGTGTTTGGTGTGCTCGTCGTGCTGTGCTAGCTGCTCAGGGTTGCTGGCTCCTTTTGTCTCGAGCCCTTGAGGTTTTTTGAGGGCCCAGTGAGCTGTGCCGTGTAAGCTCGGCGACTCCATCGAACAATCGTTCCATGCGTTAAGTACGTACATTATTGATTTGACAATTGCCAAGAGATGCATCATTGCTCGTCGATTTAGGTTGCAGAAATACTCGTGGTATTCAAATAAAAGGGGGAATGACATGCAAAATAGACTAGCATTTCCCTATGATATCCGCATCAAAATAGGGCAATTTCTTCCGTTTGCGAAATAGTAAAGTAGCAAAAATAATCACAGCCATTTTGCGTATTTTTTTGACATAAATTGTCTAGAAGTTTGTAGGTTTTAATGAAGAAATCTTAACATGGGGTCCATTAAAAAAATTAAAAGTTTCTTGCGATTTTTTCCAAGTGACAATTCGCACAAATTTTTCTATGGAGCTTTCCACTGATACTGTCATTGACTTCTTTTTAGTTGTAGAGATTGTAAATAGAAGAGGCTTGCGAGTGCATGGACGTCTGACATCGGAGCTCAGCACTGGAGATGGTAACAGCCCCAGTAAACTCCCACTGCAACATTTATGTAATGTTGCATGCAACATTTGTGAGGGAAAAATGCAGCAAAATTGAACGCATATTAATGCAGCATTTGCAACATCACGAATTCACATTTATAATATCGCATAAATCATGCAACATCACAAGATCACAATTGCAATGCCACGAAACCATATTTGAAGCATCGCAAAAACATGTTGCAAACATCTCAGATGGATTAAAAAATCCCAAATCATGGTTGCAACACCACGGAATCATGACTACAACATGGCAAAATTATGTTTGCAACATCTTGATTGATTCAAAATAACCTAAAGCATAGCCGGAACATAACAAATTCATCTCATGGAGAAGGTCAATCCATCATGCTGCTTCACACTAGTTGCTAGATTTGGACACGAGAAGGAACAATCAGCAGCAATGGGGGAGGGAGGGGTCGGCCTGGCGGTGGGCTCCAAGGGAAGAGGAACAGTTGCGCACACGCCTAGTCATGCCTATGCGGGCCGCTACACGCCGTCATGTTCGGCCACCGCACCACCACCTTTGGTGAGGCTGTCGACCGTCGCTAGGCCTCTTGTCGATGTCCCCATGCTGCCCTCTGGTTGTGCCACCCCAACACGCAAGAGAGGGGCTCAGGAGAAGAAAGAGAAAGACACGAGTTAAAGAGTGGAGGAAGATCAGTTGAATCGGGAAAGAGATATATATGCGGGTGAATGGATGATGATGTGTGAGAGCGTGTGGACGAGGTTGTGCCATGTCCGTCGTCCGGGGAAAGAACGTACGTCCTAGCGCCCTACGGGAAGTAATACCGTAGATAAAAACATTATGTTTTGTGTATGAGTATGGCGTTCCGATATTAAGGTCTATTGTTTTTCTCTCTCTCAATATATTCCATAATAGAGTGACTCATGATTAGGTAGTGAATGTTGCCATGTTAGTTCTTATGTTGTTTTCCAAGTGTGCCAAGTTGTATCATATCTCTAATGCTCGACGATTGTAAACGTGGCCATACGGATTAGTGGATATACAAATCCAAAAAGGCATGTTTTACGAAGAAAGAATCATGGAGTGAGCCGTGGAATAAAGGGAGAAAAGGCAATAAACGAGATAGCGGTGTGTGGCATCTTTCATCTACGCCAACTAAAGGCTAGGTCTTTAACGATTGGTATGCAATTTTTCTATAATTTGTTCTTGTAATATGAAGGGAGTGATCTAAGAGGGGTGGGATAGAGCTATTGAAGGGGGATCGGGGAGAAGATATGTAGTTACTTCGAGTTCAAGAAGAGAAAATAAGAGTTTTGCATTTAAACAACAAAAAGGGCTAAGATAATATGGAGAAATGTGCGAGTGAAGACATTATGAAATGTGAAGTGAAAGTGAACGGTTGGTGAGTGTACGCCCAGCCAAAAAAGGGGACAGAGGGGGCGGGGGTTACCGGGTTGGGCACGTGCGAGGGTTGCCATTAAATAGTTTTTCGTCGCTAGGTTTAGTTAAGGCACAAAACATTTGATAACCATATAAAGTAAGTCGTGATTTAAATAAATACGTTTATTTTGTCAATTCAATAGGCGCGTGTGGTTTGTGGGTGTTCTGAAGCGTATTAAACCTTTAATGTTTGACGATTGTAACGCGCTAACGTGTCATCGACTTAATTAATGACGAATATTTATTCGCTACAAAAAAATGTTTAACTCTAGCCAACGTGCAATTTCCAGGAGAGGATTAATGAAACAGGACACATGACAGGGCTCCTCTGGGATTTGAGGCTTCCTGCAAAGAGACTAAAGTTAAATATTTTTAGCATTTCCTTTTTTTTTAAAAAAAATATAGCATGAACAGGCCGTGTAAACATACGCCAGGGCCAGGCCTAAACGCGTCTACGCTCTATGGGCTCATTTCTAACGCAACACAGAAAAAAAACACGTGTTACAAAAGACCAGACACGTGGAAGGCATCATCCTCCCAGTTCCTAGATCAACGGCGGCGGCCGTCCCGCGGGAAGCCAAATCCACCAAACGAAATTCTCGAATCTGCCGGCCGCGGGAAAACAATTTTGCGCGCCGCGCGCCCAGCCTCTTCTTCCCTCCCGCGCGCGCCTCCTGCTTTACAAATACTCTCTTCTCGGTTCGGCTCCTCTCCTCTTCCCCCAATTCTTTCCATTTCCCTCGCGCCCGTTCACATCCCCAATCCAGATCCACCCCGGCGCCGCCCACCTCCCCGAGCCCAACGCCGGCTCCCCTCTTCCGCGGCCACAAGCGCCCTACGTCCTCCCCGGTGGATCTGCAGGTACTGGTCTCGGTTCGCGCAGAAATGCGCTCTCTTGCAATTTCCCTGTTTTTTTTTATTCGAAAGCCATCTGTTGCAATTTACCCTATTTTTCCTTTCTTCGAAAGCTATCTGGCGCAGTTTCTAGGCTGTGCGAATCCTGTTACTAGCGTGTTTTGTAACGCCATGCCTCCGTTTTTCTTTGTCTCGATCAGGTTGAGCTGACCGTTGCTTGGTCGAGGACTGGATAGAGGAATGCGCTGTTTGTTCCTGGAGTAGCGGTTGCAAGATCCAAACACTCCGGCGATGGAGGGCGGCGGCATGGTTATCTATGCTGCTCGCGCAGAAGAAACCCCTGACCGGAATGGCGCGGGGCCACGCGACGACCTGGGGCAATCGCAGATGCAAGTCGACGGCCCCGTTGTTCTCAACCGGTCCGCCGAGCTCGAGTCGTGCGACTCGATGGCCATAGATGACGCCCCGGCTCAAGCGCCGTCAAGCCAGCCGACGGCGGCGGCGACACAGCAGTCTCCTGCTACGCTGACGGACATAGTCGTAGAGGTGCAGAAGCAGCTGAAGCGGAAGAGGGCCTCGAACGGCCCGGCGATTGCTACCGCGGACAAGGACGCTCTTGTTGCTGGATGCCGGCAGGAGCTCGAGGGTCTCTTCCAGTATTACAGGGAGGTTTCTGACCGCAAGATGCAATTTGATGGTGGGAACCTGTCCGGCAACGCGTTGGTTGGCTGCTTGCTTGAGGAGAGTAGTCTTGGGCTGACCAAGTTGGTGGATGAGATATATGAGAAGATGAAGGGATTGGAGGGTGTGTCCACGGCTTCAGTCCGTAGCTCTGTACTTCTTGTTGGGCAGAGGATGATGTACGGGAATTCTTCCCCGGATGCTGATGTGTTGGAAGATGAATCAGAGTCAGCTCTCTGGTGCTGGGAGGTAAGCTGGGTGTTCCTTTACAAATTTGTGTTCTCTTAATTCGGTTTGTTTGCATTTTTCATTAACAATTCTATCTTTTATGCATGTGCAGATAAGAGATCTGAAGCTGATGCCTGTGAAAGCACGCAGCATTCTGAGTACAAGGAGATCTGTCAGAAAGAAAATCCATGAGAGGATTACAGCCATCTATTGTAAGGAAAACCATGCTCTTACTCATACCATGTTATTTTTTGTCCCTACTAGTAGTGGTATATTCATATGTTCCATTTTGCTGCTGAAAATGTGTAACTAGAGTATGTCCCATTCTTCGATATATGATATGTTTCTCTAGCGACATTTTTACTGTTTGCTACTTTTGAAATGACCTAATGCTATATCACCTATATTGTGCACGTAGTAACATAAGCCGTTAGCATTTAACTTCCATATTCCCTATATTTCTCATTTGTCCACCTACTAACTTTGTGCATCATTGGCAGCAACTTTGTCAGTTCTTGAAAACCCAGGAATTGAAACCCAAGTAAATGATCTCAGAAAGGCGTCATTAAAATTAAATAAATCGTTGAACCTGGAAGGTATCCGATCAATGCTGGAAAGAGTTACTCAAAAGAACAACATAGAAAGGTGTGTACCCTATTGAATTTCTGTGGATTCACATGCACAATTTCTTTGTACCATGATGTTCTCAAAGTTCTAACTTGCATCTTTCTTTTCCCAATAAAGGGGTGTGAGAGATGCTGGGTCAACAGCTCAGGAATTAGTGCAAGACACTGAGAAAAATGAGCAAAATGTTAGCAGACTTGACAATGCGAGGGTCGCTGAGCTGCAGAATGGAAACTTGCCTGCTAATGTAAGCATTTGATTGCACTGTGATTGAGACATTCTAATGATATCTTGACGAATTTATTTTGGTGTCTCTTCATCCTAGTTCTAATGTTTGGTTTGTTCAGTTTCAAGCAGACTATTAATACATGAGCTATTGTTATTGTGTATTGATATATTCTGTTTATCCTTAGCTAGACACCTTAAATCCAGAAAACGTACTACAGCCTGACTTTTGTATATTCAGATATGACAAATTATGAGGTAAGTTAGTATTTATTATAGGTCTGCTATGCTGGGATGGCAGTTTGCGTCCTTGAACTAGGAAGTGTTTTAATTCAGTGCATATAATGTTCAAAGTGTGCTTTGTTCTCTTTTTTCTTTTCTTTTCTTTTTTTTGGCTGTGGGCATGATATAATATCAGTGTATCAATGGATTGCGCATGGTTTATTTTTAGCTAATGCGGTTATGATATATTGTGACTTGTAGGAAAAGGAGATTCAGAAAGTGCAAAAGCAACTTGAGAAGGAAACAAAACGCCAGGAGAAAGAAGAAGCTCAGATGCGGAAACTGCAAAAGAAACAGCAAGAAGAGGCATTAAGAGAACAGAAGAGACGTGAAAAGGAAGAAGCTGAAGCTAAAAAACAACAAAAGAAGCAGGAAGAGGAAGCATTGAAAGAACAGAAGCGTCGTGAAAAGGAAGAAGCTGAATTGAAGAAACAACAGAAAAAGCAGCAAGAGGAAGCTGAGAAAGAACAGAAGTGCCGTGAGAAGGAAGCTGCTCAACTCAAGAAGCAACAAGCCATTCAAAAGCAAGCTTCTATGATGGAGCGCTTTTTCAAAAGTAAGAAACACAGCGGAAAACCTCAAAGCCCTGTAGACAATGTCTCAGCTGATGATCCTATTGGCAACAAAGGGGCAGTATCAGCAACCACATCAAAAATTGATTCTTCCTTGTCTCAACAAGGGAACTGGGTTTTAGATGATCTTCGGAGGTTAGCTTCACTTCCTGAATTCCGTTTCTTTCACCTGCACACTTAGCAAAAGCAAAGTGATTTAATGAACATTGTTCACAGGTTGCAGGTCACTGGTTGGAAGAAGCTATCTAGCTACAACAGGTCCTCCAGATGGGGTATCAGACGCAAACCCAAGGTGGAGGCATTTAAAGAGCTCAAACTTCAGAAATCTTCAGATGATATGGTTGATGAAATACTTTCCACTCCAAATGAGGATAACTGCCAGAACTCAAGTCAGGAAAATGAACATGATAAGCTTGAAAGTGACATTGACATGCTACCAGCTAGTGAAATGCAATGTCATGGCACTAGTAATGCTAAACCTCTGCAAACTAGATTGATTAGGAGGAAACTCCTGCAATTTGACAAAAGTAACAGACCAGCATATTATGGAACCTGGAGGAAGAAAAGGTTGGTTTGCAAATATTCATGCCACCTATATATATTTTATCACCACTTTCCATTTTAGTGCAATGTCATGATTTGTTCTACAATTATCTGCAGTTCTGTCGTTGGCCCAAGGCGTCCCCTTAAGATGGATCCTGATCTTGACTATGAGGTTGATAGTGATGATGAATGGGAAGAGGTAAATTGTTGATACTCATGCATCCATTTTATCTCTCGCTGCTAAGAGATTAATGTTTTGTTTTCCGCACAGGAGGATCCTGGTGAGAGTCTTTCTGACTGTGAGAAGGATGCTGATGAAGTAATGGAAGAAGATTCCAAAATTACAGATGAAGAGGATGAAGATAGCTTTGTTGTGCCTGATGGCTATCTCTCAGACAATGAGGTATATAGCTTTAACCACGTGATGTCTCTTTCTAATTCATGTACTTCAATTATCTTGGCATGGTGCAGTTTTAGTGCTAGTTTCAATCAACAAAATGTCTACTGATTTCATTGACAAGAGAGCAAGCCATTGTTTAATCTGATGGCATTAGCTAGTCAGACCAGCTAATCTTCTCCAATTCTATGTCACCTTGAAAAGATAGATACAAGCCACATTCCATACGAGTTGTGTGAACTAATCTGTTCGTGTTTTATATCTCATTGAAATGGTGATAACAGTAGACTTCTATTCCTTGGCTAAATGTTGAACATGCAAGAAGATAAAATAGTGGGATAAACTAAGAGTGATGTGTACAGGTGCGGTAGAAAGTAGGAAGATACAAGTTACATGCATGAGCTAGCAATTTTGTTCAGTTCTATTCCAACCCATGTGCTTTTCTTGAGTTCCAGTGCACATTCAAACCTGTTGCATATGTACTACATATGGGATGCAAGTGGATGTTTCATCTTCTAAGTGTGTTATAGCACCTCTTATATGAGCAATATTCTTTGTTTCACCATTGGAGTTTTGTCTCTGCAGGGTATACAGATTGAAAATATATTGGATGATAAGGATGAAGAAGCCAGTAGCTCACCAACAGGCGAGTGCACAGAAGTTGAAGAATTCAGGTCTCTACTGCGCCAGCAAAAAGTCCTGAACACTTTGACTGAGCAGGCTCTTCGGAAGAGCCAGCCTCTTGTCATATCCAACCTAAACCATGAAAAAGCTGAATTACTGTCTGCTGAAGACCTAAAGGGAACAGCAAAGGTTGAGCAACTATGTCTTCAAGTTCTTTCAATGCGCATATGTCCAGGAGGTGGGGCTGTGGATGTGCCTACAATTGACAACACGTTTGCAAGTGCTGATGAAATTAATCAGTCCAATGTGAAAAATGGCTCTCCTACATCTGCATCTGGTATACCAGAAACGGAACTGCCAGAAATTGTAAGTATCAAGTATATAGAAGCATTGAGTATCTGTCTGAAGCAAACGTACTGCTTTAATTTAATTTTGCTTCAATTCCAATGCAGGTTCAGGTGATTCGATCATGTCGAGATGGTATCCACAAGGTTGTTGAATTACTGCAGCAGAAGTTTCCAAATGTTTCAAAGTCTCAGCTTAATCGTAAAGTGAGGGATATATCTGATTTCGTTGATAATCACTGGAAGGTTAGAATGCTTTCACATTGTTTGTGTCAGTACTGATTGATTTGATAGGCATTGCACTAAACTGTCTTCGTTTCTCTTGCAGGTCAAGAAAGATATTCTTGACAAGCTAGGCTTAGATTCTTCACCAGGTACTCTTCTCCACCTGTTCTTTTGGCAATAGGAATACTTGTCCTTGACAAATATTCTCACTAACTGTATTACTTGTTTTGCAGTGAAATCAAAAAAGAACAAAAACATAGCCATGTACTTCTCTAAGCGGTGTCTACCTCCAGAAGAGGCCGTCAATGCTCTAGCATCTTCACCTGAGCTGCGCTTGAAATCTAAAACCATTCAAAATGGTGCCACTGAAGTTCCTCAGATTAATCTGTTCCCCTCACCCGAGTAGAATCCTGACAAGATGGTATCCTGAAGTCTTTCTCAAGTTGGATCAGGATGCAATGCAGTGCAGGCGTGCAGCTGTGCACCCAGATGAGCAGAAAGCTCTTTAGTAATAGTGGTGCGTGTACAAAGGCTATTAAAGCACGATTGATTTTGGCATCTTCACTGACTGAAGACGACCCAATTGAAGCTTGGGTTTTTGACAACATGGAGATCTGGATCATGTTTCTGGGTGTTGACATGTTGTAATTTTAGCCAGAAAATAAATTTATTGTTGATTCATTTGGCCTTGATGTTGTTAAAGGGGGCCGATGTTCTGAAATTGTGCTAATTGGTGCATCTTGTTGTGTTATGAGTGTTTATTTCAGTGCGAGCTCATTGAGTCCTGATTTTTTTTATTCTGTGATTCTGACGAAGCAATCTTTACATGCGATTGCTCAATTGACAATTGCGTGCATGATGTCTGAAGAATGTACACATGAGAGCAAAAGCAATATATATTTGCTTTAACATTTTCAGCTGGTACCAACAGTACAGAGTAGTACAAAAGAATCGGAGCAACAATACATACTAGAACATCACTCAAAGAATCAACGAATCTTCAGATTTGAGGCCGGTCTGTTGTGGCAGCAAGCACCACACCAGTCACCAGGCACCAGATGATTGAATCAGAATTCAGACATTGTAGGACTGCCAATTCTTGGCATGGAGGTCGTCGTCGTCCTCATCGTCGAGGCGGAGCGAGAAGGCGAGCGCGAGGGCGGCCCATTCGAGGACGAAGATGGCGGTGCCGAGGCCGCCGACCATCTTGAGGATGACGGCGCCGTCCTCGTCGCGGACGTAGGACTGGAGCTCGGTGAGGAAGTCGGAGGTGCGCGTGAAGGCGAGCAGCGCGACGGCGCCCTGGAAGATGGCGGTGAGCGCGGCCCCCGCCGTGTGCGCGTTGTGCCACTGGGACGGCGTGGCGGGCGCCGTGAAGGAGCCCGAGCACCCCGCGGCGGAGAAGACGGCGGTGAGCGCGTGGAGGAAGAGCAGAAGCAGGCCGCACGGGGACGGCAGCAGGCGCAGCGACAGCGTCAGGAAGATGCAGCTGGACGCCGCGCCTAGGAGCACGTAGTTGCACAGCAGGAACGCCTTCCGCGTGTGCGACTTCCCCGCCATCGCCGTCGCCGCCGCTTGCCTTGGAGGAGACGAGGGAGCGGGAGGAGGCTGGTGGTGGGTGGGGCGCTTGCGAGCGAGGAGGCGTAGCGAGATCGAGGGTTGGAGAGCGGTGGATTGGGAGCGGAGGAGTGGTGGGTATTTATACGGCCGGGCGGGCGGCGCTGGTGGATGTGGCCGTTGGGGGCGCGGCGGCGGCTGCGGCGACAGGTGGGGGAAGGCAACGGCTAGTCTGGTGGGTGGGGTCGGGAGGGAGGGGAGCGTGGGGGGCCCATTGGCTAGAGAAGAGAGACGTTGCTTGGCTAGTTGACTCACTTTGGGATCCTATGCGGGCGTGCCGTTGCCTTCCGTTTCGCCTGGAGACTTTAGAGCCGTTGGTTGGGCACCGGACGGGAGAGCGGAGACGATCGGACGGCTGGAATGAAGTGGCGCCTTGTTTCTTCAACAGGGAAATGGTCAACTGTGTTGCTGTGTACAGGTCACATTGTATAAAAAAAAAACGAAATTTCCCTGGAAAATACGTTGGCTGTGGGCTGTGGCACTTCACCGAGTGACCCAGGTGGGTAATCTGTACAACAGTTGTTTAGGTGAGCAGCATTGTTTTGTTTCCACTGTGGACAAGTTCAATCAAGTTCTCCTGGGTCCAGCATTGAATTTCAAGTACCAGCCCAGGTTGTGGCCGGAAAAAAGCAGAAGGGCAAGATCGTTCAGGAACGTTGGCATCCTCTTTCGCTAACACACGAGTTTGTACGCGTCAAAAAAAAAAAAAACCACGAGTTCGTGACAACTTACAAGGTACCGATACTGCTCACACGTTAATTTACAGCTGCGCTTACAGCGACTCGAATCGTACTTACACCTCACAAACACGTCACCCGGCCGAGTTCTTATTTCAGCCGCAGGGATTGGAGCTGACGGATCACCTCTACTCACGCTTCGGCTGCTTGGGCCGGCGAATCCTCGACGTCTGATGGCTGCGACTCGTGCTTCGCCGCCGCCTGGAGAACCCGGTCTTTCACCGCCGTCGTCGAGGGGGACGTCGGCAAGCCCACCTTGCTCGGTTCTATCTTCTTTGCTGCCCATGACAACGCTTCTGTTCCTACTTGTACCGGAGACAGCAGCAGCCTAGGCAAAAGAGAGAACTTGTTGTTGAACTTGCCATGCAAATCAACTCAGAGGACATTTTGACACAAAAACAGGCACAAAGTTCAGCTTAAAAACTTACTTTAGGTCTTGTTCCAAATCCTTGGAGCTCTCGTATGTAGAGAACCGCGAGTAGATAGTCTATCCAAAATAATGGAAAATTTCAGGTAACAGTGATATACAAGTGTCTTCCATGAATGCAGATGCATATACATACTTAACAAACAAATAGGATGTGTGTTAAGTGTACCACATACCAGCCCAATGCTTAGAACAGCTATGTATTGCAGAGTCGTCTCCCATTCTGCAGGCAGTGATCAATAGTCAGTTAAATCAAAATGGATATTCCTATTCAGCTCCAGTACACATGCTTATTCCAGTCAGATTTTAAAAGACTCAGCAACAAATATGCATCATGGACGAGTCAAAGAGAATCAACAGAAGTGCTTAGGTGAACTGGCAACAAGGAATACGAAAAAGATTGACTTGTATTTAACTCTCAGGTACACAAGGGAGAAGGGTCTACTTTTCAAGGTTACTAAGGAGAACTATTCTGGTAATCATAAAACAACATAATTTATTGATACACTTACCTAATACAGCATAGGAGAGTGCTGAGAGGCCCTGTCAAAAAAGAGAGATAAAATTGTCAAGAAAAAAAAAAGAAGGAATTTCAGGGAGGAAAACAATAATGCATTTAAGAGTTTAAGGACAGCACAATAAAGCTTAGAAATGGTGTTACTCTTGAACTTTTGGTGGCATTATCTCTCACTAAATGTAACCGAAAATTAGCTTCACAATATTCAGGAACAGCATGACAGCGTCAGCGTGCCAACATGGACAAACGGCAAGAAAATGAGAAATTAAGAATAGGATCAGTGACCTACCAGAAGAGATCCGAACACAAGAGTTGGGGTGGGCTTTATTTGTTCGATGATTTCCTCAACGTCCTACGTATTTGAGGCAATAATGTGAGTGATCAACAATAAAAAGGTACAATTACACAGATCATTAATTTATGAAACATTTTAAATGTCTGCTCACAAGAGCTAAGACCTAGATGAACTATTCAAATGATAGGTCAGAGTGATCAATGCTACCAGACATGACCTAAGAAAACATGAACATGATCGTGACTATGGCAAGATTGCCATAACTGACAAATCCTTCAACATTTACCTCATTTATTGCAGTTAGTGCGGTCTCAGGTTTCAGCTCTTTGACACGAAGGTTCTTGGACCACGCTTGGAAACCACCTTTAACCAGGTAAGGTCGCTGCACCCAAAAATTTAAATTCAGACAGGGGAGAGAATGCACGTCACTGAACTACTAGTAAACATAAAGAACATTAGAAATTTGCCTGCACACCAAGCTTCTTCAATAACCTAGCAATGGATTTCGATCGGGCTCCATTAGCATCCATAACTATGACCTTTGAATCACCCTACAGTAGCAGGTAAAAATACTGTAACTTGCTGTGAAGAAATATCAGAAGGCAGATAAAAAGTTTATGGTTCAGTTTAACAGCATACCTTAACCAATTTCAAGTTTCGGATGACAACTGCAAGTAAGGCATCGTCAACATCTCGTCCACCTTTAAGCATATTCTTTATTGGGCCTTTGATCTAAAGAGGACAATCAAATGAAACATTTATCAGAGAAACTACGAAAACAGCCTGCTAGCATGCCATAAATGACTCTCATTACAAACAAATACTTGATCCGAATGGAGCTGAAATCAGTGTAATCATACACAGGGAATGCCCAGCAATGCTGAGTAAAACTAAGTACCACTTGACTGGAGGGTTTTTTTAAGCTGAAACTGAAATAATACATACCTCAGGTGAAACTACACTTGCATATTTTGACCTAGCTCCACGACGTAGATCAGGAACACCATCTTTTTCCCTCAAATCCTACATAACATAATCTGATAGTAAGCTTGATTGCACTTTCCTACACTACAGGCAACATGTCAAAAACTTTCAGTAACTATACTTGCACTGAATAATGTTTTTGCGAGAACCAGCATGACAGGAATAAATAAATAACTTGCCACCAACTGCTGTACTGTAGCAACAAGAGTATAAGACAGAACGTGTCTATTGAAAACTCCTTTCTAGAAATCTGAAGTGATATGGATTATGAACTGGATCCAAAAGGAGGGCTCAGATGAAACAGTGCGTCAAAGAAATAAAAGGCCAGTGAGATCCACAATTTCTTGCCTCACAATGTTTGGCAGTAATTGTTGTACTACCGAAGAACCAACACAGAATGTGACAAATAATTAATAAGCGATAAATAATCCTTTCCAGAATTTGAAAAGGACATGTATTATGAACTGGATTCAGAAGAGAGCTTAGATGAAAAAGGACACAGAAGAAAGAAAAGGCCAATGAGATTTACAATATCTTGCCTCAGGCCGAACATCGATAAGTACGGCTTTGCCATCATTTTTCAATAGCTTCAATGCTGATTCAGGTGACAGGTCTCCTGAATAACCACCATATATAAAGAGCCAGAATGTTGACCTACAATTGAGCCAAATTAGAAGGAACTTTGAAAATAACATGCAACTAGAGGTGAGGTAGGCAAAGCAAAGAGATCTTCTTTACCCTATTGCCACTGAACCTCCAACCACAACTGCCAATTGAATGACAGGATCACTAGGATCCAAACCAACATTCTTTTCAACACCTTCAACAATTACATATACCTGAACCATTGGATGCAGCAAAATCTATCAGCAGCTAGTTAACGATGACCTTCATGTGGGATGTGCAAATGGTATATCTGGGTGTTTAGCAGGGAATTCATGCTTGCCCAATGAGAAGAGCAGTAAAGTAAATGATCAGAACAGCATTTCCGATTGGGCCAACATACCTGTTGAAGAGCATTTCCGATTGGTCTCAAAACTAGACTAGCTTTCTCCTCAGACGAGTTCAACAAATCTCTAACATTTGGTGGCAGAGACTCCTTTGCGGACCCGTAAGAATACACAACGAATGTTGCTGCATTTCCCAGTGAATCCTCCGCAGCAACAATCGCCTTCCTAAGAACATCAATAGCCACGGCACTAGCTCCGGCCACCTTCTGCTGCAACGCCCCGGAAGCGTCCGTGACCCCTCCGGCGGCCTGCTCCTTACTGGCATCGACCGAGGCCTTGAGCCCACCGACCGCTTCCCGCACCGTCTTCCTCCACGTCCCGAGCACGTCGTACGCCGACAGCCTCAGCTTATCGTAGGCTTCAGTGAGCGCATCCTCCGCCTGGAAGACCTGCTTGCCAAGCTTATCAATGAGCCTTGCCACGGAGTCCTCGACCTCGGACGCGTCGGACGGGAACGTGGTGGGGAACGGCGCGTCCGACAGGGCCCGCTCCGCGGCGTCGGTAGGTGCCGATGTGACCACGGTGGCGACGGCGGTCTGGTCGGGGGCGGCGCAGCAAAGCGCGTCGGCGGCGGCCTCGGCACTGGGGAGCTCGGAGGCCCCGCCGGCGAAGCCCCTGACGATGTCGTCCGGCGCGGCGGGGTAGGGGGAGAGGATGGATGAGTCGGCGAGCGGCGGGCGGTCCGCCGGGACCTGCGCGACGAGCGGGTCGGCGTAGGATCTGAGCGCGGCGCCCACTTCCACCCTCCTCGCCACTCGCGCGGCGACGTGCGACGCCGTCACCTGCGAAACAAGCAACAACGACGACCGCGCCGCCATGGCAATCAGCGCCCGTGAAGTGAAGAACGGCGAGCGAAACCGCGAGGATGGGGTGTGGGAGGGCGAGGCAGCACCGGGCAGAGCGGGGAGCAGGTGGGCGCGGCGGAGCAGACGACGGGCAGCGGGGTCATCGCGTCAGGCTGCCGCTCCCATCCGTTTCGTTGCCTCTCGAGGGGGAGCGGCGGGTGGTCGCCGCTGGTCGGGGCGGAGGCCGGACGCCGGAGGCTCGGGGACGGGCACGTGGATCTCCGCGCGGGCTCGTGTGGGTTGAGGAGGTGGTTGGTTGATCCGGGACGAGTGGAGCCGGTGCGGCGGCGAGCCGGGATTGCGCTGATTGGTGGCGAGAGGATTCGGCGGGTGATGTGGCTCGTCGTCGGCGTTGAGGTCGTGGACTCGTGGTGGTGGCCACCGTCCCAGGCTACCAGCGTAACACAAGCCACACGTTCGGATGTCTCCGTGACGCCGTCATTTTGGTGTTCCTGCACCTCCTAACCGATGATGGCTCACTAGTGTCTCAGTCGAGCTTCAGCGGTGGATTACTAGCTGGGGCTGCACGTTCGCCGGCGTCGCGGTGAATGTGAAACGTGAGAGCTCGGGTTCACGACGCCGACACCCTGGCAACGTGAATGAAAAACGCAAAATACCCACGTGTATACTACTGCGTTTCGTAAGAGAAAAAATGTTGCTTTTTTAGATCATTAAAAATGTGAGTTTTGACCCCAAAAAAAATGGAGCTTGTGTTTTGCTTTGTAGCAAAATCATATGAGCATAAAACTGAAAAAATCACCAAAATGTTTAACCTCTCAAAAATTGTCCCGTGCTAGTTTATTACTAGCAATGTGCCCATTTTAATGAAGAAAAACTCCTAGATTCCTGATGTTTGGTACTTTGACTAGCTATCGGCGTTTTCATGTTTTTGCCTTGGATGCGTGTTCAACAAAACATGCGAAAAAGTACTTTTTTTTTTGGGCTGCGTGTTATATGAGAGGGGTGAATAGGAAAGGTGAAAAAAGAACTTTTAGGGATGCGTGTTCTGTGCGAGGGATGAATAGGAAGTAAAAATTACTAAAAATTACTTTTGGAAAGTGAACACAGCACTCGAGCGAGCCAAATCTGTGCGTCGACACCATGGCAAGCCGAGGCAAGCATGCAAGAGACCCGAAGTTTGAAGCACAACTTTTACTGCAATGTGCCATTGTACTTTATAAAGAAAACACACACAACAATATGCTCATATAGATACTTACACTTTAAGTATACATGCATGGTAACATAATGATCATAAGCGCAACGCCATCTATGAGCTTGTTACGTATCAAACATAAACACGATTTTCTCTTTTGGATATAATCTAGAAAAAAACGCAATCAAAAGGAACCTAACTAATTCGTTCATAGCACATTTTTTGTTTTACTTATTTGTTCCAGGCGATATATATATATTTAAGGATAGAGGAAATATGCGAAGAAGATATGTCACACAACAGAAAAAAAGATGAGACATAAGTTTGAATTTTAATCCTCGGTTAACATCTGAAGTGGCGCCAAGGGTAGAACGAAATGAAAATGATAGCCCGCAAGAGTAAGTTGATAATCATTTTTTTTTTTTTAGAAAAACAACGGCAACCCTTAGGCTGCCCCTGAACTTTTATTGGCACAATTCGTTGGCACACGAGAATCGTCTTCAAAGACAAACAGAATTCAGAAGCAGTGGCTTTGTTTTACAGATGAACAAGGATTCCACTAGTGACGAATATGTCTCTTCTGCACCCCTTGTCGAGCCGATATAAAAAAATAAAATAACGCCCTATTAAAGAAGGGAAAGGAAAGTATGGGTATTTTTGTGTGAAAATGGGCCACATTAGAAATAACAGGCCCATCGAATCTCTATCTCCCAGCCCACTAACACTGACGAAAGCCCATGTCCCCCCGAGCACACAAAAACCGATCCTGGCCGTCCACTGCCGCGCGGCCACGGGATCCGTCCGTCCACCGATGGCTAGGGTTTCTTCTCGAGTTAAAAAGGGCCCACGGAGCCGCCCTTATAAACCCTACCCTTCTCCGTCCGCTCCCACCCTCTCGCCCGCCAAGAGAAGCAGCCGCCGCCGCCGCTTCGTCAGCCACCGCAGTCGACCGAGATGGCGGTAAGATCCTGCACCCTTCCGCTCCGCTTCTCCTTTTCCTGTCGATCGCTGCCTCTGTGCGTATGCATCTAGCGTTCAGTCCTATGGATTTGTTTGCCATCGACGGGCTGTTGTCGGATTCGTGGTCGAGGTCGCAGCCGAGGCGAGCGACTGCGGCGGCAAGGTTAGCCTTGGGGCGGCCGTTGAGCTCATGCTGATATTCGCTTTTAACCGAGATCGCGTGGGCAGAAGTAGTCACGGTTGAATTGGATGTCGCATGCTTTATACTCTTGCTCTTGTAGACCCTAAAACTGGAGATTACTTCTCAGATTGGCTTCTGTTTAGCTTGAAGGATGCGAGTGGAGTAGAGTGGATGTTCACAATTTTATTGAGGAATGGTTTGGTAGCCCTTTGGATTAGTTACTAGTGCAAGAGGCATAGAAGTATTTTCTGTTGCGTCTGTTGTTTCATGTCCATGTTGTGGGTAACCGTTGTGCCCCTTTGTTTGATTCTTAGTCTGTTCATGAAATTCATTTCTGTCTAAAATTTCGTTAAGCGTCCGGAGATTGTAGTTTTTGTTTGGTTCGCCGGATCTACATTGCGTCTCCATGTCTGGGATATTGCTTAAATATCTCATTGTTTGTTTGTAATCAGCAGTAATCTGGTTTGATTGACTTATGATGTAGTACCATAGAAAGCCCCTTGCATTAATGATTCCTAGGTTTAATGTTCACGTGCACCTGTATTCACTTTTTTTGCATGATTTTTGCAGGGTGGTTTTGTCAAGACCCAGAAGACCAATGCTTACTTCAAGCGTTTCCAAGTCAAGTTCAAGAGAAGGCGTGGTATGTTTATAAATGCTAAACTGATGGCTTATTTCTGTTATTAACTGTGTTCCTGAGTCCGTTTTTACTTTTTTTTTCAGCTGGTAAGACTGACTACAGGGCAAGGATCAGGTTGATCAATCAGGACAAGAACAAGTACAACACGCCCAAATACAGATTTGTTGTGCGATTTGTATCCTTTCAATTTAAGATTTTTTGCATTGATTTTCTGTCTTCTGTTATTATGCCACTTTGAGGCTTTGGGCATTATAAGCATAGTATTGTACGTCTTAACGCGGACACCTTAGACCAACAAGGACATCACTGCACAAATTGTATCTGCAAGTATTGCGGGTGATATGGTTCTTGCTGCTGCCTACTCCCATGAGCTGCCACGATATGGTCTTGAAGTTGGTCTGACCAACTATGCTGCAGGTACGTACTTTCATTATTTTCAACAAGGAGTTCATAGCTTTTCATATTCTAACTAAATGCATTTCTGTCTAACCAACTCCTTGACCTATCTTGTAGCCTACTGCACTGGTCTTCTTTTGGCTCGTCGTGTGCTCAAAATCCGTGAATTGGATGAGGAGTATGAGGGCAATGTTGAGGTAAAACTGAATAGAACAATTTCCATTTTAAATTATATGTTTATGTTGCATTGGTTGAGCAACTGTTGATTTTGTTTTGCTATCAGGCCACTGGTGAGGACTTCTCTGTTGAGCCGGCTGATGAGAGGAGGCCGTTCCGTGCTCTCTTGGACGTTGGCCTTATTAGGACTACCACTGGAAACCGTGTCTTTGGTGCACTGAAGGTACGTCTTTTATATTATGGTTGTATATACTTCTGAGATGTCTAGGATTTTTGGTTGTACTTAAGAAGACTATTTTAATATGAGTTCACTGAAATTGAAGTTGCATAAATGTGTAATACTTTGTCCACTTTCCTTTTTCGCTTGAAAAGCAGTATCTGTTTTATCATGTTTTTGCGTCCACATTGAAATGTAGACAATCCCATATGTAAGGCACTTGGCTATAGTTTCTTTTTTTACTTTCTGAGCAAAAATAACCTTGTTCCTGCAGGGAGCTTTGGATGGTGGTCTGGACATTCCTCACAGCGACAAGAGGTTTGCTGGATTCAAGAAGGACGAGAAGCAGCTGGATGCTGAGATCCATCGCAAGTACATCTATGGTGGCCATGTTGCTGACTACATGAGGGTGAGTTGTCCATGGTGCTTTTCATATTAGTAGTAGTAGCAAAAGAAGAGTAGCCTTTTCCCCATCTTCGCTTGTGATTTTGATTCCAAGCATCATTTCAGTAGGTTATATTGCTTTGTTTGAAGGTAAACTTATTTTCTTTGATAATACTCTTAATCTAGACACTGGCTGATGAGGAGCCCGAGAAGTACCAGTCTCACTTCAGTGACTACATCAAGAAGGGTATCGAGGCTGATGACATGGAGGCTCTGTACAAGAAGGTTCATGCGGCCATCCGTGCTGATCCTTCCGTGGCCAAGTCCACCAAGCAGCCACCAAAGGAGCACAAGAGGTATGCCTATGCATCTTGCGAACAGTCTACAATCTAATGCTGATGCGCTGCCCATCCTAATTCCATGGCTTGGCTGGATCTGACCTATCTTGTGTGTCTACTCTAGGTACAACCCCAAGAAGCTGACCTATGAGCAGAGGAAGGCCAGCCTTGTCGAAAGGCTCAATGCCCTCAACTCTTCGGGTGGTGCTGATGACGACGACGATGATGAGGATGACGAGTGAAGTGTTGCCCCATCGTAGTAGTTCTATCTTATGTGGCGATCAGAACCTGTGCTATTGCACTTATCGTTACCTGTAGTCCTGCGACAGGCATTTTTGTTTAAGTTTGGAGCTGTGAACAAGTCTGTTTGTGTTAGTTTCGAGCTGGTTTTATGGATATTTACCCTTACCTTAAAATTAAGAGGGTGCCTTATGGACCAAGGTTCTTCTGAAGCCCTTGTGTGTTCGGGCTCGTTGTTTTCTTGCTTCTGCCCATCGGCATAGTTGTCTAGCTCCTCTTCTGAGCGTACTAAGTGTTAGGGTCGTTGTTTTCTTGTTTGTTTCTGCCCATCGGCACAGTTGTCAAGCTACTCAGCCGAGCTTACGTAGTGTTACCCTTATGCTCATCTGTTGCTTGCCGGCTGTTGTGCGTCTAGTTAATGCATTTTGGCACTAAGGCTTCTGACGTTAATCCTGTTTGACAAATGGGTCGTTTTTGTTAGTGAAGATCTGTTAGGCCATGTTCAGATTTCCAACTATTCACTATTCATTCCAACTTTTCACTATTCATTCCAACTTTTCACTATTACTCCCTCACAAAACACGTTTCCCAGCGAATGCTACAGTGTTTTTTTTATGCTACAGTGTTTTTTCCTACAATCTAAACACACCCTTAGTGTGCTTGTTACATTCTGTTTTAGCTGACACCACATTTTGTGATCGGAAATGTCACATCTTGCATGTTTCAGACACATCCAAGTTCCACCCTTGCGCGTGTTCATCTCTGATCCGCGGGGCTGATCCGCGGGGCAGTCCTACAAACGGGAGCATCTGCTGTATTAAAACCGCGCTTTGGCAGTAATCTCCATTTTAGCCGTGGTTTTTAACAGGGATCTCAATTTTAGCTGTTCGTTTTTCCTGGACTGTTAGTTTTAACTGTTAGTTGTACGCCTATGTGTACCAAGTTATTTGGGCCCGCCGCCTTTTTTCTCGTCTTTACCCCTTCTTTCTTATTCGAGGGAACACAGAGCAAGGTTTCAGGATTGTAATTGTAAACCATACCCGTACTTATCGTGGTAATAATTACAGATACATTAGATATACTTCCAAGTCCCTAAAAAAAAATAGATATACTTCCATGTAGGGCCGGACTTGGGCCAAAACAGCGTCGGCCCGAAGCCCGCACTGGAACGAACTCACTCGAAGCATCCATCATCGGTCGCAATTTCAGAAGCCCGCAGCACCCTCGTCTTCTCGGCGGCCGTCGGACTCGCCGCCGGCAGCTCCAGCACGCGAGCCGCTACAAGGTCTCCCACGTGATTGTACCTGTCCCGTCCGTCGTCATCTCGTGCTCCCTCCCTTTACCTGTGTTTGATTGGCGTGGCGTAGAGATCCATCCGGACTCGTGATCGATTCCTTTTGCAGGTGAGATGAGGAACCCTAGCTTGTACAGATGAATTTCCCTCTCCCTAGGAACGATTGTTTTCTTGTAGCTTCTGTTAGCCAAAAAAAAAATCAGACCCGAATCTCTCTCCGTGTAAGATAGGGAAACGCCTTCCTGGCTCTGGCGTCCCACAGCCACTGACTATACGATTTCGCGAGCATCGCCTATAGTTCATTGCGTAGCATAATACTTTGCTTGTTGTTACTTCAGATTCCAGAAAATTTTACTTTGAAGATGGTTCAGCTCTTTTTGCACGTGCCGGCAGAAGGTGGCAGTGTTAATACAGCCGCTGTGGTGGCTAGAAGATCTCTTCTTAACAATGTGGGGTCTATAATCAAGTCAATTATCAAGTCAGCAGGCAGGTATGAAGCTCGGTTGTGGCTGTGTGGCACTGTCTCGTTGGTCCATTCCCTCAGTCGCCATGACCAGCGGAACCTGTTTCTCGATCTCTTAGAGATGAAGAATTCCAGGCGAGATGTTGCTGCCCGCTTGCTGCGGATGATTTTTGATAAGAAGCCCAAAATTGCTGGATCTGTTCTAGCAAAAAATGGCCATATACTGGAAGAGTTCTTTCGAGGTAATTTCACTAAGGATTCGAAATTTTAGTATCTGTTCTCACATAGATATGGTTTTTCGTTCTTTTGATTGCTGCAGTCCACCAAATGTTCTATCCAAATAATGTTTTTACAAGTCTGTACAGAATATATCTAACTCATTATAAAAGCGGCCAAACTACTGCGCAGCTTCTTCATACATTTGTGACACATGATGTGCATCTCAATACGAACTTATGCTGGTTCTAAGCAATATAGCATTGCCACTCACTCTCCGATTTGTTTTGTTTTACATGACATAACATACCGTTACATACTTCAGCATCTCTTTCATGTAAATGGGACAGTATAGTATATATTAAGTAGCATGCTTCCATGCACTAGAAGCAAATTGAAATGGTGTTCAGTTTTAACTACATATTCGTCTCAAACTATTCTTTATTTCCGTAGGTACAATCTACTTCTTATCATGAGACTTCATGCAATTACTTACATACGAATATGACTATTACATCTGCTTACCGTGAGTCCTCAAGCAAAATCATTAGTGTCCTTTTATCCTTGAACAGGCTTTGCTTGAAGGGCAACTGTATGCCCCTTTGTCCTGGTCACGTCAACCTTTTATATGCAAATAAGTGTGATAGTTTTTCCGCTTTTGAACTATTGTGGTGTAACAAAAATTGGTTCAGGTGCTAGTTGGAATTGCTTTTATTGCTTATATGCCTTCTGTTAATATCTGCAGGAAACCCAAAGCGGATAATGCAGTGGTTTGGTCATTTTGCTGTTACTGGTGAATCCACACATAAAAAGGGGGCAAAGGCACTTTCTCAGTTTGCATTTGTAAATCGTGACATGTGCTGGGAAGAACTTGAGTGGAAAGGAAAGCATGGGCAGTCTCCTGCTGTTGTTGCTACTAAGCCTCATTATTTTCGCGATCTGGATGTTCTCAAGACAGTGGAAAATTTCTTGGAGTATGTTCCAGACTTCTGGTCTTCTGATGAGCTTGCTGATTCTTTTAAAGATGGTGAAATACTGCAACTTGATGCAGAATATTTTGTAGATCAATTTTTGTACTTGATGTATGAGGAGAATTCCAAAGATGCATGGCTTGTGGTTGAAGATTTTCTGACGGATGAACAGTTTTCCTCTCTTTCTCAACATCTTCTCATTCATCTGGATGAGCAAAGGCTTCTTGATTTCTTAAAATCTTTAGGCAATCTCATCAGTCCTACTCTTCAGTGCAAGGAATTGACATTTCCATGTTGTTGGCTCGAGGTTCTCTTATCAGCGCATTGTGATCACATATCTCTTGATGATCTTGTCTTATTAAATTGTGTCATTGCCAAGGGTAGACAGCTTTGGCGGCTCATGAACGATGAAGAACAAGATGAAGAACGAGGGCAAATGGAAGAGATTTTAAAGGGTGTAAATCATTTAACTGATGCTGATCATTTTGCTCTCATGAAGGAATTCAAGGATATGGAATTTTCTGATGCACTTAAGTGGATAGGCATCCAGTCCTGGGTAATTTTCTGTGATTTGTCAAAAGCATGCAAATCAGGAAATGCTTGTGAATCTTTGTTCTCTTATAACAACATAGAATTTCGCAAGGCAGATTACTCATTGGTTCAGAATGATGTGCTGTCAATTTCGCATATGCCTGATACTGATGATGAGGATATTGCTAGAAGCAGTCATAAACTAAGAAAGAGGAATAGGAGGAGAAAACGACGTAGATATGAGTCTGATGAGGACAAACTTGATGAACTGCTTGAACTAGGATCTTCCAATGGAAAGAACAGTGTTGAATCACAACATGGAAGCTGGCACCTTTCAACCGATGGCTTCTCTGCTTCTTGGGACATTGTATGCTACCACATTGTTGCTGAATACTGTATCTGCAGTCATTGAATTTATCTTAAGTTTTATTTTGTTCATTTATGGTTGCCATTGTACTCCTGCAGGCCGACGTACCGGATCACCTTTCTACTTATTATTTCACGATATGGGTAAAGTGGGCTTGCTTTAGATGATCTTCATCACAGTATGGTAGTCCTGCTACCTCCAGGTGACAACATATTGGAGCATGGTGGTGTATATCCAGGCATACTCGCATCAAATCAGCAGTATTTTTTCGAACAACAAATCAGCAATATTTTAGTAATGGATTCTGATGGTAAGTGTTAGCTTTCTGTGCATTGATGTTTTTTACCATGAATGTATCACCTATGCAGTATCATAGTTCTACACTTCTATTGTTATGCATACTGTAGAATCTGTAAGCTGCGAGTTGGTGCAGTGCATTTTAGTCATCTTTTTCGCTGCCACGCTACAACTATAAACAATTCATTTGCTCTATTACATGGGTTTAAAGATGCTCACACTTGTCAGTGTTTTTGCAGATTCATGCATTCGAGGATTGCTGAATGCTGCATGAGATCCAGTACCCTTTTTAGTTTTGCATGCCATGGAAAATTTTTGGATGCATAACATTCAATGGTTCAGGCATTTCTTTGAAACCCATCTGTACCCTGGAGGCGGTTGCTGAGTGCCTGAGACTACAGATGTTGGCTACATGAAGCAAAAATAGTTTGTAATTGTACTGTACGGTGCTAGCGATTTTCCATAAAATTTTGATTAGACCTTTTTATACATGGATACGTGCCAGATTGTTGCTGTGAATACAACCGCCCTGCTGGGAGTATTACACACGCCCGATTGTTTCTTTGAATTTTACCATGACAACCGTGCTGGGATTATTACACGCTTATGCTAAAACTGTGTCCAGTTCTCCAGTATTAGCTGGGAATTTGCATTGCCTGCAGTTCCTGGAAATTTGGGCATTTTATGGTTCATTATCCGCATTGTGTTTTTTTTTTCTGCTGGGAACTCATTATCCGCACTACCTACAGTCCCTAGGAACTAAGTTATTTCTCCCTATGTACCATCATACGTAGACATGGCGAGCGTTAAACTATTCGTCACATGTTGTGAGCAAGAGGACAGAAGTGACAATACCGCAGCATAGTTCTTAGTTTCATTATCACCTGTTTTGAGACAAAAAATCATACCTCACAAAATAAATATAATTTTTTTTTGTGAGGGTTACCTCACAAGATATTGATTTTACAAACTGTATAGAGCGCTGAAACCTGCACGAATTGTTCGATCATTGTACGTTGAAACCTGGCACCAGAAACCTTTAGAACAACGACATGCTGAAACGAGCACGGATTGTTTGAACGTTGTACACTAAAATATGGCAATAAAAACCTTTAGGACAGTAACACCGTTAAGCTACAGAGTGTGTATATACACTGGCTATATCCGACCTTAATAAAACTAGTAAATTTCCAGATGGAAAAGGTACAATTTTCTTTCAAGTGAGCATGTGATTGAACATATCAGACCGATTCCCCTGGATTTGAAAGAGCACAGTTCTCTTTTAAAGTGTACAAATGATCGAATATACCAGACATCAATTTCCCTGGATCTAGGAGCTCAGGCGAGCACCTTCTGCTACCATAATTGAGCAAGAGATTCAGAAATGCCCTGAAGACATTTGCTTTGTTACAGCCATGAAAACGCTAGGCTGCAACAATTGCATCTTAGGCTGTATAAAGAGAGGCAGACACCTCAAAGTCATCGAAGTGTGTCATGATATCTCCAGTTGAATTGCGGAGCACTACAATCAAATAAAGAGAACCAGAATCAGCATAAAGACAAACAAAGTTCGAGCCGCAATTAAATCTACTTTAGATGTTTTTATTAGCCAACTTACCGAGAGGATCATATGATGGCAGTGAGATGTACTGGGGGCAATGCTTTTTACTTGACACACTTCCATTTGTCAAAGAAGTAGTAAGACAATCACGAGGCTGGAAACATAATTGAGATAAGCATTGCTGTGCAATATACGGCATTTGAAAACTTGAGGGGAATAAAACTGTTCAGAGAAGTATTCAAAAGTGATATTTATGCAACATATATTGAACAGAAAGCTAGGAGAAAGCGATTTCAACTTCATTGCTATGATGCAGATGACTGTCCAAATCTAGTGGTAGATGTTGGTTCTTTTGTTAATCAGTTTTGTTCCTGTGGGATCCAGAGCAGTCATTGAGAGAGAGAGAGAGAGCCGGGGGGGGGGGGGGGGGGGGGGGGATACCTTCAATTCTTTGTCGAAGCACAGCCTGAGTTCTTGAATTGAACCCTTCTTGCAAACAATTTGTGGTGACCCCCCAAAAGCATGTTTGATGGTATCAATGACATCGCTCAGTGCGTATTCCTTACCATTTGAAATCTGTATACCTCCACTAGACAGCATTTCCTGCAACAGTGATCCAAAGTTATAATAGAGAAAGGACCTCATCAATGTGGTATTCTGGTTGTAATCACTGTTACTTTTTAAAGCCATGCTGGTAATATGAAGGAGCTTTGCCTACTGAAGAAACCAATACTGTGGTATGATTAATATGTCAACAACATGAGTACTAACCGTAACATTATATTTGAAGTAGAGGTCAAGGGCAATGGTGAAATATTGTAATTCATCCTGTACCACAGGGGCCGAGCAAGTTCCATGCTTCTCTGGAAAATGAATCTCCGTGTTAAAATCATTCAGCCATGCAGTTCTCACAAAGTTCTGAGCAATCGGAGCACAGTGCGCCATTTTGCAAACAGAAGTTTGCATTACAATGCCTAGAAAAGAGCATTACCCCACTGAATATCAGCACCAGACGAATCGAGCAGAAGATGCCATTACGCCGGACAACATGCAAAGGAAACAGCACTATGGTTGAGCCGAGGCATATTTTCAGGGTTCAATGGCACAAAGAGTAATCAGTAGTGAATTCGGACGATACTACTGCACCTCGTGAGCCCAGAAGAGTCCCTTGCCGCTGAAGCAAGTGGAAGAGGAGGAGCAGTACAGGGACGGCCAGTACTTCTGAAGCGTCTCCATGAGTGGCAATATCTACACGACATGATGGGAGCAGACCGTCAGTTAGCGCAGCAGGGGTCACTGATAACTTCTCCACAGAATCTAGACGCAACAGGGGGATTATAAATCGGAAGTAGCTGCGCTCTGCAGCCAATCGAGCACCTTATCCAAATCGAACTGGGTGCGGCGGCAGCACGACGGCCAGGTCCCGTCGTCGTAGTCCGGCCATAGCCCGTCTGCTCGATCGGCGACCAGTTGCAAAATTTCAGAGCAAACTGATGAGGAATTCACCTGAATAAACAAACAAATCGAACCCAACGGAGACAGCACTTACGGATCGTGAACGTCTGGAGCGGCTCCGAGCTGCACGGGGAGCAGGAGAAAGAAAACGAATGGCGTGAGGGTCTCACATCAACCAAAACAAAATAGCAAAACCAATCTATGGGGAGGAGACCCCGGCGGTTGGTGCAAAGGATGAGATCGGCGGGGCGGGGGGCGACGCACGTACCGGCAGCAGCCGTTGATGGCGCAGCAGTGGCGGGTGGAGGCGCAGATGGTGCCGGGCCACTGCAGGGAGAGCGCGAAGTAGTCGAACTCGCGCTGCGGCTTGCTGCTGCTGCCCACCAGGGGCGCGCGCGCGGACGCGGAGCCCAGGCCGGCGGCCGCCAGCGCCCAGACCAGCAGCACGCAGCACCCCTTCCTCGCCGCCGTCATCGCCATCGTCTCTCTCTCTCTCTCTCTCTCTCCCGGGGCAGCGGTGGGGCCGTTAGCGCCGGCAGCTGCTCACTCCAACAACCACCCTGCGCGGCGACGAGGCACGCTATCAATGGCCGGGGCGTGGGCCGTGGGGACGGGCGTCTCACTGGCAAGCGGGCCCCGCGCCGCCGAGTCAGGGTCCACTCCAGATTCCAGAATACACCCTCCGTCCCAGAAAACATGCAACTCTAGAGTTCAAATTTTGTCCCAAAATACATGCAACTCTAGCACCAATGATTAGTTCTGGACGCGCCAATGATTAGTTCCGGACCCACGTACTATTTATGCGGAACCCATGTGGGACCAACATTCTATGTAGGTGGACCCGCTTATTGTTAAGGCAGGACCCACGTGGGATCCGCGTATTGTTTAGGCAGGACCCACGTGGGACCCACTTATTGTTAATGCGTGACCCACGTGGGACCCGCGTATTGTTCAGGCGGGACCCACGTGGGACCCACGTATTGTTCAGGTGGGACCCGCATATTGTTAAGGCGGGACCCACGTGGGACCCGCTTATTGTTCACGCGGGACCCACGTAGGACCCGTATAGTCTTTATGTGGGTCATATATTGTTTAGGTGAGATCTATTTTGTCTTTTCTATAGGGGCACATGTGTCTTTTTACACTTTCCTTGGTATACGTGACGAAACCTTGCATGTTTTTTGGGACGGAGGGTGTAATTCGCCGAAAATCCCTCGGTTGCTTATCGCTATCGCCTCGTGGAATCTGCAGGCTGCTCAAGATAAGATCCCCGCGTGACAAAGCAACCGGAGTCCATTTTTGGCCTAGCAGCACATGGGTTTGATCCGGAAGATAATACCTTCGCATCAAAGGGGCATCAACGACGAGTCGGAAGCAAGATGCGTGTTGCCTACAGTGTACGATGCGATCAGATCAGAGGTAACACGCAAACGGCAAAGCAAATGGCACAAGGCTTCTCATCGTGGAGGAAGCGTCTGGGCCACTCAGACTCCGACGTGCATCAGATATATGTTTCATTCATAGCAAGAGAAAATCTTGCTTTGCAAAGAATATACATGCATCTATTCATAACGTCGCCTGTTTATTCCCTAATCTTTGTCATTTGTCGGCTTCAAAAGAAAGCAACTTCAACAAATTATTAGAGTGTGCTCGGCTAGGTGATCCTACGGAGTACGGTCGTTACAACCAGAATGCTGCATGAGAAAACATCATGGTATTCTTGGAAAACGCATACGATCTAGTGGTGCGGCAAATCTTAGCTCGTAGCTCTGCCTTATGGTCATACTCGAGCCCAAACAAGGTGACATGAACCACAGCATCCAGATTATTGGCCTTGTTGCGCAGGACGTTCTCGACGAGGCAGAACCTGCTGTCACCCATGTAGGTAAGAGTGGCACTCAGGTACCGGCCGCTGGGATACTTCTCCACATCACCGAGTCGGAACAACTTCTCTTTGAGAATCGTGCACTCTAGTGGTTGCCTCCTCGTCGTCGTGTCGCTGCGTCGTGAGGCGACAGGGCAGCAGCAAACGTACCCGTCCTGTTCGTGATGGAGCCCAACCCAAGCATCAAGTTCGCCGTTGTAGTAGGCTTGGCCTTTGAAAGGCAGCGTCCATGCCCCAAGGTCTCGCCACACGCCATTGCTGGTGTCCAACGAATGGGTGTGGCAGCCATCAGTGGACACGAAGACGGTGTGCCCGTCCGGGTGCAACGCGTAGGCCGTGACGAGATGTTCTCCGATCAACTGAGGCGGTGGCGCCGGCGAGGTGTTCCATGACCACGCCATGGGTGGATCCCATGGCTTCTGCTGGTCGGGGTTAGCGGCCCATGAACAGAACTGCAGCTCCAGAGAGAAGGACTGACGGTGATCGTCGATGACTGTTGTCAAGGCGTAGAGCTTCCCGTTGACGCCCACGGATTGCCCGAAGTCGCCGAGGTAGCCGACCGGGGGGCGTGGGCCAGGGGCGGACCAGCACAAAAAATGAGGTGGGCACCCTACAATCACCGTGTGTACACTAACAAATAATTATATGTTATAAATCTTATGTGAACAGTAAACCAACCTTCTCAAAATGACTTTTAGTTGGAAATTATAATACATAATAAAGTGCTATTAGTACCTTTGGAGAGGTAAATGAAACAATCATCTACATCATATGATTCATATCTCCAAAATATTATACCCTCAAATTGGATAGCTAGTTTGGTGTTGAGTAGCCAAAATTTTGCTAGTGAAGCTGTTTGGCTAATCTCTTCGAGATACTCTAATTCTTCGGCTTTTTTCTGTCTTTCATTCTTTGCTGGTATCAACGGGTGAAACATAAAAGGTACCATGAAAGACCTAGAAAAATGTAAGCTGGGACAAATATCAAAATAGGAAAAGTATTCCAACCACCACAAAGCAAACATGTGGCATGGCTCAAATACTCACCACCGTGTACATATGGTATTTTTTTAACAATTTTTATAGCTGAAATGCACCTTGCAACTCAATGCGTTTTTTTACTTTATTTAATATTGTAGTGCTTCGGCTGCGTAGCTAACGATTGGACGAGCAACCAGATGAAACTTGGAATCAATTATCAGATTAATCCTGGGGAAAACTGATACATGTAGTCTCTAATCACAGAACTAATCTCTAAAAACTTTATGCAACCGTATAACTAACAATATGGTTGCTTAGCTTGTAATTAGACTACCGGCACTCATTTTGACGATGTAGTTGGAGGCCTGCCGTTGCAGACCTTTTGAACGATGCTTGTGTTCGCAATGAAATTGGCAAGCGACAAGGGCAGGAGAGGATGTCACCCTGTTAGCCTAGCACGCACAAGCCGGAGCAGAGAGAGAGTTACGGCCTTACGAGGGTTAAATGATTCTCTCACGGCCAGAGATCATGTTGTTGGGCTTTCTCCTGGAGTTCTTTGAGACCTTAACACGAGCTTAGCTGGGCCAGCGAGGGCACTCATTCCATTTGACCTGGAGCCTTAATGGTAAAAAATTAGGCCATATAACTTAAAACAAAAAACTAAGTGAGGGCCTAGGCCCTCGCTGGGCCTCTTTCGGTCCGCCCCTGCGTGGGCCCACGGCGAGTGCCGCGTTGGCCGTGTCGTAGACGAGGATGGGTGGGGCCCGGTCGTGGCTGCAGTGCGGGTTGGTGACGATGAAGATGTTGGTGCCCAGATTGGCGAACGCCATTGGATTGCCACGCTCTGGGGAGGCTACCCTGATGGCAGCGTGCTTGGGGAGGTGCTCCTCCATGTTGTCGGCGTCGAGCTTATGGATGCTGTAGCCGCCGATCCAGTCGTCCAGCACTAGATATAGGTGTTTCTTCTGTGCGCAATGGCTGCATGTATCATCCTCGTTTCGCCGCCGTTTAGTACATGAAGACTCCATCGGCGTCGCCAGCGAGAGAAAAATCTATTATTTTGTCAGAAAAGTGAAGGATCTAGACCCACACAATCCGATCGACAGAGGAGTGGATTTTATTTACGTACAGATCTAGCCTGCCAATAGTGCATAAGTTTTTTTTTTTTGAGTTAAGTGCATAAGTAATCCGAGTCCTAATCGATGAGACGAGGAAGGTCGAATAAAATTCCAGTCGCTTCGGCTTACAAACGAAGTCAAGTTAAAGGCAAATCAATCGGTCGGTACCCTGCTGCGATTCAATTTGGATCCGACAACCGGCACCAACAAACGCCATCCAACAACGTTTCGTTTGTGCTACACTAAATCTTTTTCTGTTTATTTATTTAACTGTGAGAATTAGAGTGAGGATTGAGGAAACATGCCATAACAGATCATCTCTTTCATACGTGTGAAACTGTGAATGTGCCAATAAATATAACCACGTTTCATCCTGTACCCCGGTAACCATCATGTCTGTCAATAACTGTAGCCTTTGAAATCACATATTCACATTCTCAGATCCCAATCGCTCTTAATACGAGATCGTGAAAGGAATTGTTTACAGAACCAGGCAGGACTGGCGGTTTCTCTGAACGTCGCGGCGTCGCTCTCTGTAGTCTTTACAGTCTGTACAACTCGTTGCTCGTTGGAATTCAGTCACAATCCTGCAGAGCCTGAACTCTGCTCACTTGCTCAACCGTATGCGTGGAGCTCGCCATTGGCTTGGTCACCGATCACCGCTGTGTTATTGGCCAGCACTGCGATCGCAATCACAGCATTCAATGAGTACTAGTGCTGTAGTGCAGAGGTGGTGTTATACTCTTTTACCAGACAGAAACGTTGAAAAATTTTCTTCTCAATTCTCATGTATTTATCCAGCTCTGGTTTCGGGAAACGGCAGTAGCAGCGGCATGGAATGAGAGCTCACCGGATGGTTTGTACGACGGGAAGGTCACGTAGCGAGGGCAGTAGCTTCTGCTGTTGGGTGCCTTGTCGGTCTCGAACGTGCAATCGCGAGGCTGCCACACAAGAGATGCAAGTGAGCATCAACGATGCAACGGTATTACAAGCTGGGGGCTAGGGCATTCATAAAGTCTACCTCAACACTTCAGTTTATGTTTGTCTTAGCTACGATGGCCCTTTGTTAGTTAGTATTGCTTAAGCTAAAGCCTATTATACTCCTGACTTCCTGAGTCCTGATCATTATAGCAGCATAAGTTTAGCTTCCTGCTTCAACTGACTGATTTCATTTCAGAATTCAGAGTATTGCAAGTAAGGACTAATTGGCCTTTCATGTACCATCTCAAAGAAAAACAAGGAAAAGGACGAACAGCCTTTAACGTAGTGATGACTGACAGAAAGTACCTACCTGATAATCCTTGTGGAAGCAGAGCCGAAGTTCTTGAACTGAGCCATTCTTACAAACAAGTGATGGCATTGCCCCAAATGCATACTCAATGACAGCAACAATATGCCCAACGGCGTATTTTCTGCCACTTGCAGTCCGTATATGCGCTTTCCTCAGGACTTTCTGCGAGACGAGAGCAAGAACTGTTGTCACATTACCTGTTCTTGTGCAGAGAACGTGGCGTGCTGAGATAAAAGATGGCTAACCGTAACATTGTATTTGCTGTAGAGATAAAGAGCTGTGGAGAAGTAGTCATATTCATCCTGTATTTCAGGATAAGCACATGTTCCATGAGTTTCTGCCCAAAGAAAGAAAAAGAGAGTAGGTTGTTAGAAACATATCTTCAATAACCCTACATCTTCTGCAGCAAAACGAGACATAACCAGAGTACTTAATGAAATCACGAAGTAATTGAAGAACAATTTTTGTGCCAAACTACCAATAAGTTCATAAATTGCATACCCCACTGGCGAAGATCCGGCAAAACAACAACAGATGCACACAAACAAAAAAGAAACCTTGGTCAGCAGTCAGCATATACATTGTTCCCTGCAATCAAATCTCAAAAAAAAAAAAATCCCAATCACCTCATGCACCCAAAATGGCCCCTTTCCACCAAAGCAGGTCGAAGAAGAGCCGCAGTACAAGGATGGCCAGTACTTCTCTAGTATCGGCATCAAAATTAAGATCTGTGGCAAAGCGAATCAAAAGCAGACTAACATGACAAACTTTCAGTAGTTCAGACATTTTGTTCTGAACAAGATTTGCAAAGCCAGCACCTTATTAATGTTGAATCTGGTGGGTCTACAGCATGATGGCCATCCCCCATAGTTGTACTGTGGCCATAGACCATCTGTTCAAACAAAATAGTGATAATGAAATGGCTATCAGCAGTTCTGTACTACCTGGATACAATTGTCTCAGCGTAAATGTTACTTTGGTGCCAATGTGCAAAAGGATGCATCAATGCGTTTCAGTATCAAAAGGTTGAGCATCAATTTATGTCTGATGGAAACCAAATCAGGCAGGTAAACTATTTGGCGGGCGTTCACTGTTTCTGCTCAGAAATTGAAAATGTCGACCACTTGAAGTCAATAACCGATCAAATAATTCCTGTGTGCATTTATTTTAATCCTTTTCTTAATATATGAAAATTTCATTTGAAATTCACGAGGCATTTTTTTTCTTAGTCCTGACTCCAGAGCGATACAAATTCAAAAGTTTTGAAAAAAAAATCTATAATTCACATATCTAAATGAAACAATCTGATGGGAGAATATGATCATCGTTGCTTTTCCCTTCAGCATCTCAAATCAAACTACTAGCAGACAATACGTCTATTACAGTGTCATAAGAAATTCACAAGATGTACGTGTGCAGCATCCAAATGGGGGGGACTGCAAGTGAATCACAAGGACTTACGAATCGTGAACCATTTGAGAGGATTCGATCTGCAGAAGATGAGAAGGAAAAACAAACGAGCTCGCTCAATGAAGTTTCCTGTGGCGATAATGCGAAGATAGAATGCGAAGATAGAGGGCAAGCGAAATGGTACCGGCAGCAGCCATTGGTCTCGCAGCAGTTGCTGGTCTGGCGGCAGATGGTGCCCGGCCACTGCAGCGCCAGCACGTAGTAGTCGAACCCCGCCCACCGCCGCTTCCTGCTGCCACCCCCCGCCGACGCCGCCGGCGACGACGCCGAGGCGGATGGCGCCAGCAGCGCGCCGGCCGGGAGCAGCACGGCGAGGCAGAGGATCGAGAGCGGGAGGAGGAAGCGCTTCTTCCCGCGGCGGTGCCGCCGCGTCTCCATCGCGGCCGCCGTCGCTTCCGGAACGAATTGAAGCTTCTTGGCGCGTGCCTGGATCTGCCTATGTACTACTACATCAACTGCTGCAATATCGCAACTTGAAATGGTGGGGATGGATGGAGTAGCTTGGAGAACATGCCAGATTTCAGCAATGAGATTAGTCTATTTCATATAATATCGCATCAGTTAAATCCACCGTGGGAAGATTAGTTTTTTGCTTGTGCAGATCGAATAGCTTGCTGTGCTCGTGAAGCAAACACACAGAGGCTACGATAGCTAGGAGTACTCATCTTTTGGGTTTCCTTTTCTTTTGCCTCTCTCTATGGACGACGCGAATGTTGGAACTGCCAAGTTATACCATACCGATGGCAGCGACAGCAAGCCACGGGCATTGATTGATTGGATATTGGATATTTGTTTTTAACCTGTGGTGAAAGGAAAAATAAACTGGTGCCTAGAAATTAAGAATGATTTTCAGAAAGGAACGGTTTGAAAAATGGAAACAAGGCATGTTTCATACAACAGCCTGTTCGGTCGCTCGTAATCGGCTGACGCGTGTTCACCTACGCCATCGGACGTTAGCGTTCCCTCGCTCGATGAATCCACGGCCGGCTCGGCTCGGCTTCTTCACGGCACGCGCGGCGCGGCTAGGGCTCGGCTGGAAGCCTGAGGACGTGGCTTTGCAGTTAGGATCCCGGGATTTACGAGAGAAAGCCGTGTTTAGTTGTGGTGGGAAAAAAATACTTTTTTTTCTGGGATGCGTGTTATGTGAAGAGAATGAATAGGAAAGGGGAAAAAGAAATTTTGGGGATGCGTGTTCTGTGAGGAGGATGAATAGGAAGTTAAAAGTACTTTTGAAAACTGAACCCGGCCGGCCATTCACGGCTGCAAACGCATCTGAGGGAGAAAAGTTTCTGTGATCTGCCCGACGCCGACGCAACTGCAGAACTGCTCATCTGCTCCATGTGCGTCCAGGGAGAAAGCAACGGAACTCCAGAACTGCTCCGGCCTGGACCGAGCAGAATCGGCGATTGTTTGTTTTTGGGGTCGGGTTCGAATTACCTGCTAGTCTTCATATTGGGTTTTTGTAAACAATCTTAATTTTCTTAGATTAAGAGGAGACAAACAATCTGCTACGAGGAGAAAATTTTCAGTGATCGAGAAGGCTCGCTCCCCTCTCAGGTCTGTTCGGCTGCCATTTTTTATGGCTGCAGCTGCCGCTATGCAGCCCAGCTGCTCGGCTGTAGGCCAAGCCTACTGCGTAGCTGCTTGCTTTTGCTTGCACCAGCAACAGATACTATAGTTCCTATAGTACTGTTGTGGCTGCTGCAGCTGCAGCCGCAGCCAGCTCAACCGAGCAGGCCTCTTGTCAGGAATCAAGGGGGGTGTTCGGCTGGCTGCTGCTGGCTGTGCTGCAGCTGTTCGGCAAAGGCAAAGCAGCCCAGCAGCAGCATGCTACACCGGGCAGCAGAACAGCAGCTGAGCAGCCGTAGCCCAGCGAACACCCCCAAGATGTCTGGCCGCTTCTTGTTCCAGAACCTCTCATTACGGATCTCTTCCAGTTCCAGATCTAGGAGCCTACTCAGCGTTGGCGCTCACGCTTCTGCTTCTAGCATTGGCGCTCCGGTCTGTTATGTCTTGGTAAGTAAAAGGGCTAAAAAAATATCACTTTTTTTTTGCACCCCGCTAGTGGAGAGGAGATCCACCGCCGGCTGGTGCAGGACAGGCATTGGCGGTGAGGTGGCTGAGATTTCCTTTTTTTTTCGAGAAGAAATTCTAAACACACCCTAAGAATGAAGAAAAAATTGGCTTCCAAAGTGTTTATGTATGTTGCAGGAAGAAATTCTGCTGCGGCAAGACTACTATTGCAATCTCTCACACACACAGTACGTGAAAAAAATATTGTTGCTCTATGCAAGATTACTATGTGAAACAATAATATTGTTGCTCTTTCTTGAAGATTAAGTTAATATGACAATGCTGTGCGTAAATATTGTTAGTTGTGTAGGAAGGTTACATCACTATTGTTTTATCTTGTATTGGGAAATTAATGTATTTGCCAAGTTAACTTCTGACTTCTGGTCCTGCTTAATGCAGGCTGCAAGGTACTTCAACACACTGCCATGGACATGTTCTGTTGCTAAAACAAGCAGCCCAACAAATGGCATGGCCTCAGCCGTTGCCCATCGTGTCAAGCCAGCATTTGTGGATCCTGCTGGAGTTAAGCCAACCTTTTCATCCAATTCACCCACCAAGGACAGTGTTACTTCGGAAGCTAAGCGTGCAGCTTGTGCAGCTGAATTGCAAGCCAAAAAGTTAGCCTGTAGGTATCGATCTGCCTCCGAAGCTGAAAGGGAAGCTGAAAACAAAGCTATCATTGATGGATTTAAAGCTTGGAAGGCTAAACTTGACAAGTAAGTCTCCTGATCATTCATCAGTGTTCACTATGGGTAAACTATGCCGTGACTTTTGGATGAATGCTGCTTTGTACTTAATGCACTTCACGATCTTCTGTCATCAAAGTTGTTCACTTCTGCATGCTTTTATTATTTATCACAAGGTTAGGTCAAATGGAAAATCTTATACATCTACATTGTACAATCGACACTATTTCTGTTTAGGAAAAAATTGAAAACTTTAGTGCTGGTCAATGTCCAGTCATATTCAACATAATTTAGATGACACATTTTAGTACCTGGCAAGAAATATTTGAAACTGGTCAATGCCCAGTCATATTCAACATGATTTAAATGACACATTTTAGTACCTAGCAAAAAATATTTGAATATCGATCAACACAAGTGTGTTGTATGTCGTCGTCCATATATGCAGATTTCTTTATTTGTGGCATATATATACCCCATGTTATAAGAAAGCTATTACCCAACCACCTTCAATCCCTCCAGTACAATGTAAACCGAACAAGGCCTAATAGGGCAACTTTGTCAGCTAACATGAATCTGTAGCTATATTCACGTTGGATTTGTTGTCGTCATATTGAGTATTGACCAAACTAAACCATTGTAAACAAAATCTAAAGTACCTAATAGACTAAGAATGTGCAGATTGAACTTTGTTGGTTTGTTATTCACTTTATCATATTTGTTTCTAATGTGCAGGGATGCTGATGATTTTAGTACGTATGTAACACGTTATGTGTTGTTTTGGACCCTTCTTGCCGTTGGTTATATCTTTGAAACTAACCGTCGATCTTATGAGGAACGCAAAAGATCTGCAATAGCAGTAAATGACAATGCATTGGTTCAGGATCCTAATGCGTCATGACATTTTTAGCCTATTATCAGGGAGCTGTATATTCAAATAATCTTTGGTGAGTTGAGCATCAAGTTATGTCTGATGGAAACCAAATCACCAATGGCTAATTGAAACAACAAATCAGGCAGGTAAACTATTTGGAGGGCATTCACTGTTCCTCCTCAGAAATTCAAAATGTCGACCACTTGAAGTCAACAGCAGATCAAATAATTCCTGTGTGCATTTATTTAGTTCTTTTCTTAATATATATAAAAAACATTTGAATTTATGAGACTTCTTTTCTTAGTCCTGACTCCAGAGCGATGCAAATTTAAAAGTTTTGAAAAACATCTATAATTCACATATTTAAATGAAATAATCTGATGTGAGCTTTATATTGGTACACCATTTGGAGTTATTTGCATCTTAGTTATTTATATTGCTAGTATATTTAGAAAAAAAATAAATACTAGCGACATGAACAGATAATACCAAGTAACTTTAAATATTGTACCAATATAGATAATTTACAGTTTTAGATTTTTTTGGCATTGTTTCATATCTTTAATTTAAAATAAACTAGTAATGGTTTTTAAAGTTTAAATGATATTATTTATATTTCTGTAAAATAAAAATCCACCTTTGAAATTGCTTAAGGGCCAAAAATGCCCAATTTAATAGTTGGATTATTGGATAGCTCCCAGTGCCTGGTTTTGTAATTGTGGATTGAAAAATGAAACGCAGCCGAGGGAGAGACGACGCCCCCACTATATTTCATTAAGAGGAAGCAAAGCGGCTTCTGATCATGGAAAAGCTCCAGAATCTTTACTGGCCTAGCGAGGAGATTTATGTTGTGCAACATCCAGGGATTTCAGCCCTGGGTGAGTTGCACCTCTACATACTATTGAGTTACAAGCTCATCTGCATGATTGTGAGCTGAAAACCAGACTTTCATGACAAATAAAAGTGTAAAGCAGTCTTTTCTGAAAAAAAAAAGACCAAAAGGTCCAAGTTTGGGCCTGTCTTTCACACGTTGTCAGAACGCCCACCTGCCAGCGTGGCTCGGATCAGTGTGCTGAACGTGGTCCTTGTAGCTATCTGTAGAAGAAGATTACAAGTAGCCAAATTAAGGTTTCTCTAGTCAGACTGTAACACGGATAGACGACAATATCCAGCTCCATCGCCTACACTACGACGAGATGTCTCCGACCTGGGCCGTCGCCGGGCTCGCTCTACTGGCGATCTTCTCGTACCTAGCCATGGCGCGCCACCACCAATCGCGGCGGTACCCGCCCGTGTCCGGCACGGTGTTCCACAAGCTCTACCACTTCCGGCGCCTCCACGACTACCTCACGGACCTGTCCCGCCGCCGCAAGACCTTCCGCCTGCTCGCGCCGGGCGGCCGACGGCTGGTGTACACGTGCGACCCGGCGGTGGTGGAGCACATCCTCCGTACCAGCTTCGCCGGCTACGGGAAAGGCCCCTTCAACTACGGCAACACGCGGGACCTGCTCGGCGACGGCATCTTCGCCGTCGACGGCGATAGGTGGAGGCAGCAGCGCGCCATCGCCGCCCACGAGTTCTCTACGGGACCCATGCGCGAGTTCAGCGCCGCCGTGTTCAGGGATAACGCTGCCAAGCTCGCCGCCGTCGTCTCCGGCTACGCCGCGTCGAAGCAGCCCATGGAATTCCAGGCAAGTCGCCTGCAGACCGGCCACTGGATAATAATCACATTCGAGATTCGAATTAAATTGTGTTCTTGAATTGGTCTGGTGTGGAGTGTTCAGGGCTTGCTGCAGAAAGCGGCGATGGATTCCATCTTCGCCGTGACCTTCGGCTCGGACCTCGACACGCTGGACGGCGACGACGAGGCGAGGGCGTTCGCGGCGGCGGTGGACGACGCGAGCGAGTTCACACTGCTCCGCTACGTGAACCCGTTCTGGAAGGCGATGAGGTTCCTCAACGTGGGCCCGGAGGCGGAGCTCAGGGACCGGATCAAGGTCGTCGACGAGTTCGTGTGCAGCCGCATCCGTGCTCGGTTCGAGGAGCTCACCCGTCAGCCGGGCGTCGTCACGACGACGACGAGGCAGGACATGCTGTCAAGATTCATGGAAGCGGCCAGCACCACCACCACCGACGACGGTGGCTCCACGGGGACGACGAAGACGAAGGTGGACTACAAGTACCTGAGGGACATCGTGCTGAGCATCGTGATCGCCGGCAAGGACACGACAGTCGAGGCGCTCGCGTGGTTCTTCTACATGGCGTGCAAGCATCCGAATGTGCAGGAGAGGGTCTGGCAGGAGGTCGGCGAGGCCACCGGCGTTGGCGAGGAGGACACGTCCGTGGAGGAGTTCGCGCGGAGCCTCACTGATGAGGCGCTTGGCAGGATGCACTACCTGCACGCCGCGCTGACGGAGACGCTCAGGCTCTACCCTCCGCTTCCATTGGTGAGCACCGGATCGGATCGGATCGGATCGGAGAAGAGATTAACACAAGTTACTAGCCCTGTGATTATGTGTGATGAACTGATGATCCATCGATCGATTCGTGTGTCATCAGAACAACAAGGAGTGCTTCGCGGACGACGTTCTGCCGAACGGGTTCAGTGTCGACAAGGGGGACATCGTGTTCTACGTCCCGTACGCCATGGGCCGGATGGAGTACCTGTGGGGCGAGGACGCCGAGACCTTCCGCCCGGAGCGCTGGCTCGACGAACACGGACAGTTCCAGCAGGAGAGCCCGTTCAAGTTCACAGCTTTTCAGGTGACCGCGCTTGTCGTCTCTCTAGTTCATTCATACAGGTTACAGTTACAGCAGCGACGAGATGCACTGACGCTTGCACGATCGAATCGGATCACAGGCGGGTCCGAGGATATGCTTGGGGAAGGAGTTCGCGTACAGGCAGATGAAGGTGCTGGCGGCCGTGCTGCTCCGGTTCTTCGTCTTCAGGCTGCGTGACGGGGAGGAGAGCAGCGTCAGATACCGGGCCACGATCACGCTCCTCATCGACCACGGCCTCCATCTCACGGCGACGCCGAGACGAGCTACAGTGTAGGCTACTGATGTGCGCGAGTCTTCGCAACCAGTAGTAATGCTGACAGCTGAGCACCGTCGGCGGCAGCGCAGTAAGCGCGTGTCGCCGTCGTCGTGATGATAGGCGCCGTATGTATGGGTCGATCTGCAAGTGGGGTGAGCAGTGCGGCAGTGGCACGGGATGGGGATGTCTCACCGGAACAATTGACGCTCTGTCGTACATTTGTAAGGATTTTTTTGAGACAAACTAATCAAAAGTGATAGCAAGTTGTTTATGCCTGGCCTTTGAATCTTTGATAGCCGATAGTGGTGATTGGAGTAACATCCATGCTCCACACCAATGGTATGCAACAACTTAGCTAAACTATATATATGATATACACTATTTTTTCTGGTACAAATGTTGGGTATTCCTGGGAATACCCGGGCATCAGCGAGCTGGCTCCGCCCTTGGTTGCCAACAAGGACACGCACATATGCGTTGCGTCATGTCGTCAAGGCGCGTCAAGGGAAACGGTAGTGAAGCGCGACTCTTTTAGTAAGTATTTTGGCGCGATAAACGCAACATATTAATTTGGTGTGACTAAAAATCCTTGCTGCCTTCAGCGCTTAGCTCAAAAGGCCTAGTTCTTAGAAATTTAGTCTAATAGAGGTTATTTATAAAATTTTATTTTTTAAAAAGGCTTAAATAAAAAACTTATAATCTCATTTAGTCCCAAAACTTGGGGGTTTCTTTAGTCCTTTTCTGTCTGGGATTTTGGGCTTCGAAAGACCGATCACCGATGTGTGGATGTCTCTCCACTAATTGGGCCAAACTGTCTTCATGGGCTTAACCCGTCGCTCCACACACCATCCCTCTGGCCCAAGTCTGAGACGCCTCCTCCGCCACTCAGCGGGCAAAGCTCACAACACAAGCGGACGCCGTCCTCTGATCTCTGCTTCCGCCGCCGCCGCCGCCTCTTCCGGCCACCCTTCCACTCAACATGGCTGCGGCGCCGCCGGCGTTCACTGGTAACCTGAAGGTGAGACCACCCCCACCCCCTCGCCCTCATTTATGGAATTCTAATCGCAAGCGATAAAAAACCCCCCTCACGCGCGCGCATTTCGCCCTCGCCCGGTGCTAAAACCTAGCGGATTCGTGCTTGAATTGAAGCCGACGGTTGCACGGCCGCGCCGTGTGGAGCCTTATGGGCTTTCATGCGGTGCGCGGAAGGCTGGACCTCGAGGGCTTCGTGGCGCATCTTGAGGGAGCGCGTTGGGTTTACCAGAGCGAGGTTTGTGCGACTCGTCATTGGCAGTGGGTGCTGAACGGGAGACGAATTCACATGAGCGTTTGGGAGTAAGGGTTTAGGGGGCGTTCGGCGTTCGCTATGAATCACGGATTAGCTTAGACTGTGAATCATTCGGATTTTTATTGGCTATTTGGCCATGCTTTTATGTGGATTGAATTGAACAGCTTGGACTGTGAAACATCCTGATTCATATCTCTTTTTTTTTTTTCCTCCCGACTAATATATGTTGGGTTGTGAAGTTCTAGACTTGCTAATTGAGCGATAAGATGGTTCATTGCGAAATGAATCTCGGTATTGATGTGCCTTTTCTAGGCATTTTGTTATTGTTATTTGTAATTGTAAGTGTGTGCATCCTGCTGCTGAATTTGTAGAGTATATTAGTAAGCCACATGCTGAAGACACCTCTTTGTATTTTGGTATTGTGCAAACTAATTGCATATAACTTTTGATGACAATGTGTCTACGTTTTCATGTATCATTGAGTGAAAGAAGCTGCATTGATGTTTCCTTTGTTCACCACAAAAGAGGAAGAATTATGCAAATAGGATCCCGAATAACTATGCAGTACAAATTTGTTTGCAGATCCACCATGCATTTTTTATTTCCTAATTCTGAACTATCTCTTAATGTAGTTTTTTAACCTATGCTAGCAAAATGTCAAGTACTGGCTGTGACAGATGCCTCATTTTTTAACCTTGCAGAAAGCACTCGCAGGTTTAAGGAGAATCAATTTAGATGGGCTGCGCTGGCGGGTATTTGATGCAAAGGGCCAGGTTGGAGTTCTTTCACTTGTTTCTGCTGTAAGGAACTCATAGGAAATGGTTATGTGGTAAGTTGCTTTGTCTCTTTGATAGGTGCTTGGACGGTTGGCGTCCCAAATAGCTGTTGTGCTACAAGGCAAGGATAAACCAACTTATGCGCCACATGTGGAAAATGGAGACATGTGCATTGTGCTTAATGCCAAGGATATCAGTGTTACAGGAAGAAAAATGACTGATAAGATTTACTACTGGCACACAGGGCAAGTCCCAGCAAAATTGGCCAATACATCATACTTGAAATATCAGTAAGTTTCTCTTAATATGTACCTTCCTCCCGACCAGGTATATTGGCCATCTAAAGGAAAGAAGGCTCAAGGACCAGATGGAAAAAGACCCAACGGAGGTTATACGCAAAGCGGTCCTGCGCATGCTTCCCCGCAACAGATTGCGTGATGTAAGCAAATTTTTGTTTCTCTCTTATCCTGTAATTGACAAAAGGACATGAGCTCTTTCAGTCCTTTGTTTCTCTGTATAGTTATACTTGACTGTTATTGCTAATATTATTTGTTGTTGTTTAACATCATAGTGGTTACTTTTGTCTTGCATTGGAGAGTAATCTGGCCCTCTTTACTATTATTGTTACTAACTTACTACTATTACTACCATTATGTCCTTTCTATGCTCTTTCCTGAGACTGTCACTGATCTTCACCCCTAATGGCCTGTAGACCACCCCTGTTTATTGGACGTTGTATTTTTTAAAAAAACTCAACCGACATAGGAGGAACTAAATGTTATCTTTTAATAAAAAAGAACTAGGCTCCGAAATTTGCCTCGATGAGGACTTGAACTTGGGATTTGAGTGCGCGTACATCCATGCTCTCAATGTTAAGCCACAAGTTGCACTCTATATGTGTTTCTTGAATCAAAGACTACCTTTGTTCTATCACTGCTGGATTATCAAGTCTTTTTCTCTGCATTGTTGAAGCTAGCTGATCTGATTAATGATTGTTCAGATACTGTTAATCCTGTTTTTGTAACCAGTGGTAAACAAAACATTGTGGTTAATTCCATTTGTTGGATAGCAAATTTGGTATTAGATAATTCATTTTTTCTTGGTGCTGTTACAAGTGGCATAGACTTTATATGATTGTCGTGTACTGATGGCTTCTATTTTTCATAAGTGTAACTTTGGGAAGCGTTATCTCTTTTCTTGCCATGACGATATAACCAATGTGCTTCTTATGGTATTGATGCTTAACATATGTTGTTCTGATCCTTCAGGACAGGGATCGCAAGCTGAGGATCTTTTCTGGAAATGAGCATCCATTCCATGACCGCCCTCTTGAACCATTTGTGATGCCGCCCCGGCAAGTACGCGAGATGCGCCCTCGTGCAAGGCGCGCATTGCTAAGGGCCCAGAAAAAAGAGGAGGCAAACAGAGCCAAGGAGGAAGGAGACACGAAGAATGCCAAAGCTGAGGCCACTGCATAGCCGCATAGGCACATTCTGGTGTATTTGCGTTAAGCGGATCTAGCCTATAATGTCTTTGGAGTATCTTTGTTTCTTTGACATGTAGCCTATCGAGCCAAATAGGCGCTAGAACTTGAGATCGTGCAAAACACATTCTGAATTTCTTTCGTATTTTATACAGCATGTAATTCAAAACTTTGTCTCGTGGCTATCAGTTGCTCTCTCTGAGTGAATAAGGCACTCTTCTGCTTTTTGTTCGACTCCTGGAATCAGGTTTTGATGTCCAGTGAAAATGTACAAGGCAACAAATTTTACTTGCATTAGCGAAATATTCAGAGAAAGTATACCATGTTGGCATGTTGTAACATTTGAATTTGCATTGGCATTCGTATCTGGAGTGATGCAGATTAGTCCATCAGCTTGATGAACAGGCAAGAGACAACTGAAAAAAGAGTTGTACTCCAAAGATTTCAGAGCGATCAAAATTACTGTGCTACTTTGGGAAGAAAAATGCTTTCGGCCCATTAGTAAATTATATTGGCCCAACAAGATGGAGATTGTCAGCCTCAGGCCCAAAAGCCCTTAAACCCTAGCAAGAAGAAACCTTCTCAGTCCTCCACGGCCGCTCCTCCTCCACGCAACGCAAACGCAACCACTAGAACACCTCGCCGCCTCCGCCGCCGCCGAGGACGACGGCGACGATGTGGCGTTCGCGAGCTCGTGCTCTCCTCCTCCTCCGCTCCTCCATTCCTAGATCGCCGCCGCCGCAGCCACCACCACATCCCGCTCGAACGCTGACCCGAGCCCCACCTCCGCGCCTCCTCTCGCGCTTCCTCTCCTCCTCCGCGGATCCCATCCCTGATGCCACTTCCTCCGCGGATCCCTTCCCCGAAGCCGCTTCCTCCCCGACTGCTGCTTCCCCAGATGATGTCACCGAGGCCGGGGAAGACAGCTTGAGCTCGATGTGGGAGGAGGCTGGGGACGCCGACGACATCTTCGCCTCCCCCGGCGGCGCTGACGCCGCCGTAGCCGACGACGAAGAGGTCGCCCGAATCCGCGCCGCCGTGGAGGACACTCCCGAGGATAAGATCGCCTCCACCCTCGCCGACATGGTCGTGGACTTCAACGAGCCGCTCCTGGCCGCAGTCCTCGTTGCCGCTGAGCAATGTTCCTGTAAGAAACTTATTTCTCTGTTCAACTATGCCGTGAAGAACAACCCAGCGGCTAAGAGCCTCTCGAATCTTGAGATCCTTGTGAGCAAGGTAGCTGATTCTGATGAGATTAACAAGATGGACGGCTACTTGCTTTGGGATGCGGTCAAGGAAATTGGCTCTGTACCAGGATCAGTGAGCACACCATTGCTGAATGAAATGATTGCAATATTTTGGAAGCTTGAGAAGTCGAAGGCAGCGCTCGAGGTGTTTGCCAAGTTTGATGAGTTTGGTTGTACTCCGGACAGTAACAGCTATTATCTGGTGATTGAAGCGGCACGAAAGAAGTCCATGTTCCGCTCTGTTTGTGAAATCTGTGAGAAGATGATTGGCTCTGGCTGTTTCCCTAGCAGTGAGAAGGTTGGCAGGATTTTGACTTTCCTTTGTGAGGGGAAGAAGGTGAAGGCGGCACATTCATTATACCTAGCAGCAAAGGAGAAGAAGATTCAGATCCCAAAATCTGCCCTGGATTTCCTTGTTAGTGCTTCAGCGAGGAACGATGAGACTGTTGGTACTGCTCTGGAGCTGCTGGAAGAGTACCAAGGGGAGTCGCTTAAGCATGCAGGCAAGTCCTTTGCCACTGTTGTACATGCATTATGTAGGACAAACAAACTGGAGGATGCAGATAATTTGTTGACAAGGATGCTGCAACTTGAAGAGTACCAAGGGGAGTCTCTTAAGAATGCAGACAAAACATTTGCCACAGTTATATATGGTTTGTGTAGGAAAAATAAATTGGAGGATGCAAAGAGATTGTTGATGAGGATGGTAGATCTTGGCCCAGCTCCTGGTAAAGCAGTCTTCAATTTTGTCATCACAGCATTGTCAAAACAGGGAGAAATGGAGGATGCAAAAAGTTTGATGAGAGTGATGGAGAGTCAAGGGGTAAGTCCTGATATCTATACTTACAGTGTGCTCATGAGTGGCTACACAAAAGGAGGCATGATCGATGAAGCGCATGCTCTTCTTCGTGAAGCTAAGAAGATTCATCCAAAATTAAACAGGGTTACTTATCACATTATTATCCGTGGATACTGCAAGATGGAGGAGTTTGAGAAGGCCATTGAATGCCTAAAGGAGATGAGGAAAGATGGGTTGCTTCCAAATGTGGATGAGTATGAAAAACTCATTCAGTCATTGTGTCTCAAGGCTTTGGACTGGAGAAGTGCTGAGAAACTCCTGGAGGAAATGGAGGACAGTGGTTTGCACCTTAAGGGTATAAGTCGCAGCCTCGTAACTGCAGTCAAGGAGCTTGAAGAGGAGGAAATGCAGTCAAAGGCAAGCCTGGAAGCATAATTTCTATAGGATACACTTAGAGCGATATGGCTTCTAATTAATTTTTGGGAATCTCTTCCTTTTTTGAGCTTTGCATCTCTGGTGAGCTTGCAAGAAACATCATCTTTTGTACCTGTGTCTTTGTTGTTATTATTTACTGCAATAATTTTGCATTTATTTAAATGCTAGACTGACAAAGAAGAATACGTAGTTTGGGACTTTTGGTCTAAGGTGCTGCTCATTCACTGTATGAGGACTTCCATTTGTCGTGCTACATTTAGAGAATTTATTTTCCTTACGCCTTATTTAAGAACATGAATTGATTTTTCCTGCCAGCAGAATTCAAACATGAATGAATTTTCCCTGCCAATGAAATTCAATTTAGGGAAATATTTCTTCGCATAATTTGTGATTTGGATTGTTATTCGTTTATTCACGTTTAATCTTATCTCTGTGGGCTTTTGAGTTGCATCCACTGTATTAATTGAAATTCAATTGCATGACTAAGAATTGTTGTTCATTAGATGACATTTGTAGATAATTCTGTTTAGCATTTTTGTTGCACCTTTATTTGTATATGATGCCCACATGTCTTTACATCATGAAAATAGCGCCTACCAGTTCTGTTTTCTATCGAGTTTAATTTCTGGCTTCAGACAACATCTTTCTGAGGACGCATCAGACCATGACTTATAGGAATTTGTGCCTACCCGTCTGGTTTGATTTGTTCCCTGTGTTTCCTCTTTCTTTTATCAGGGAATCATGCAAGCTCTATACCTACCTTGTAGCCAGCAGCTGATGAAACCTTAAACTAATTTGTCTCTCTTATAACCAGGTTCTATAGTAAGTAGTAACTGATGCTTTACGCTGTACTACTGTATGTGATAGGACTGTATTAAAATTCAGGCAGTTTTTGCTGAGTTTCAGAAGGTTTTTATTTGAAACCACATTATTCTGTATTGGACTGAACAATAAAATATTATAAGCATCCCTTCTGAAAACTGTGTAAACATTGTTTTCATAATGAGCTATGCCAAGACTAGAACACATGGTGATTAGTATAGCATATAATGTATTGTGGGTATCTTACAAGACTATAATGTATTGGCCCCAAGTAGTTTGTGCCTTCAGTTTCCACAAATAGGGCTAGTTTGCTTGCTATTGGTTCTTGATTCACCTGTGTCAAGATTTTAATTGTGCAAAAATATATTAGATCATTTATCTGCCTATGGCATTGCTGTCAATTCATCATCTTATATTTTATTGTACATCTGTTGAAATTGGCTTCTCTGGTAGCATTACTCTGAAATGTTGTCATGAATGTTTTGCGAAAATGATCACTGCATGGTATAATGGATTTATTTGAAGTTCAGATTACTGCATCGTGTAAGCTATACCTGTAGTTAAGCATAGCTGTTAATCTGGCATTATTTCCTCTATGAATCATGTCATTTGCATATTTGTTCATTTTTGTGTCGCGCGACTGAACTAATTTATTACAACTGTATTCTTGCCATCTGTCACTACGCATTTATTCGTTTGTTACACATTATATGTGTTTTCTTCTTCTTCTGGCGACTATGAAGTCAATAAGATGAGGGCAAATCAGCTATGGTTTGTATGTGCTTGTTTCATTTATGCATGGTCAATTTTGCATAGAGCCTGGCAACTTCTTTGCTATGACATTTTTTGTTTATGTGGGTATTGAAATTTAAAAATGACAGGACAGATCCTGTGATTTATCCCTTTTTTGTATTTGCAATCTACATTTTTTTTTTCTGTTGAGAGTCTGAGATATACCATCATCAATTCAGATAACTTTTTTGTTTACAGTTTATATTTTGTCCATTGTAGCTATCACACTACTTCCTCTCTTTTTTTTTCTGTTGATGTCAATTTCAGGATATCAATGATTAGCCACATGATCCACGCTGATATTTTTTATACCACACTTGTCACACTTGAATTTGGCCTGTTAACATATCATGCCTTTTTATAAAAAAAACTTGTGTCGCCATCAATCCTTCTCTACTCCACTGCTCTTTGGTCTGAAAAAAACCCCACTGATCTTGCTGCAGTCGCCATTCTACTCCCACTGTTGTAAGCAAGCAGAAAAATTGTTAGGCCCGTTTGGATGGTTCAAATTCACTATTCAATATTCATTCACGTTTTGATTCCATTGAAAACCATGACCCCCCTCACAAATTTTTTCTACAGTGAGGTTTTGCAAACTTTGGTTATCTAAATGAGCCCACATCGTTTGTTGATCACATAGGTGATGGTCCTGTTTGTCCTATTTCAGCAGCAAAGATAGAGCTGTGTTATGGGATTAAGCAGTGGCCGCATGTGGTGGTGATGAGAACCTGATCCCCTGTAGATGTAAGCGCCATATTTCTATCTTCTGTTTGGTATTTGGTGTGAGGTGTGATAACATCAAATCAATTTGATTTGAACGGGTTGGTCTCCACACAGGCCAGTGTTGTCTGTCGTATTCAAGGTAGCTATGGAGGCGTGTTATATTAACCAGGGTGACCTCACATGGACACATGGTGATGATAAGAACTGGTCCTTGTGTCTTCTGTTTGGTATTTAGTGCATATCAGCTCTTTCTTGATTTTAGCTCTAACCAAAGAATCCCGGGATATGATTTTAGCTAACCAAAGTATCCCAGGATAGTGATGTATTTATGCTTTATCTTGCCAGTTGACGGCTGGAGATTTGCTCGGGTTTCTTTTTCTGATGCTGTGCCGTCCTTCTACTGTTTTAAAATCATCATGGCTTCACAAATGGATGGTGACAAATAGTATTCATCTCCCGGCCCAAGTTTTTAGTACACTGGTTCTTTCGACTCTGTTGAAACAACTCGCACTAGGCTCCCAAACTGACCCGGTTTATTATGATCGTCCTTCCACTGTTTTGAAAAGCACCCCATTGAATTATGTCTGATTCTTTCGACAACTCGCACTAGGCTCCCAAACTGCCCCGGTTGATATTTGATTGTGACTTGAATCTTTATAAACTAATGGAGCTGACAGGTGGCTGAAAGCTTAAGCTAGGCAACTAACGTCAGGCACGCATAGGCCATCCTTTAACACCATTCTGTCAGGGGCGAAGCTGCCTTGACCTGTTGTGGTCGCTGGACCCCGACGAAATTTGACAAATCTAGTGTAAAACACTATTTAGGACTGTTCATCTATGTATTAGACCCCAGTAATTTATGAGGTTGACCCCGGTAGCTAAAATTTCTGGCTTCGCCCCTCCATTCTGTTTGGATTCTCGACTTTGAACCCCCGTCTCAGTTTGATTTAAACCCATGGCAACTCAAATTAACCAGAAGAAAAATAAGCGGTTGGGTATTTAAACTCATGGCAACTCAAATTAGCCAACCAACCTCAGAAAAAAAATAAGCAGTGGGGTAATCGATTCGAAGCCAAATCTCCTGCTCTTCCAGTCCGTGTGCATGACATGGAGGACCCACTTCCTCTGGAACGACGAGCTGGACATAGCGCTCTCGGATCTGCTGCCACGGCGCCACCCCATTGGAGGATAGGGACACGCACGCCGCGCCGCCGTGGCTCGCTCTGCTCACATGTCGTCCTCTCCCAGCGCTCTCGCCGGCCGCGGCAGCAAAGCCATCACAGGCACAGCGAAGTGTGGCTTCCGCCTCCGAGTAAGCGTGAGCCGCTATTTATTCAACTGCCCCAGGAAGACCCACGCCCACGCTCCCAGACTCCTCCTCCCCCACTCCTCCACGCTTCGCCGAGATCGCTCTCGCCTTACTGTTCAAGCAACCCCGCCCAGCCCGCCCGCCGGAGCAATGGGGAGCGCGGGCCGCGAGGCGGAGGTGACCCGCGCCGACTTCCCCGGCGGCTTCGTCTTCGGCGTCGCCACCTCCGCGCACCAGGTACCCGCACCAGCGTCCCCTCGCCCCGACCGCCCCCACCCCCATCTCACCCGCGCGGCCGCCGTCGCCTGGCGCTTGCGGCTTGCCTTCGCTCGCCGGTAGAGGCGTAGGCTGCGCGGCAGCTAGTGCACGCGGCGCGCGTGGCCCTGCTTGGGGGCTGTACTTGGTGGTCTCCTGAGATTCGAATTGGTGCGTGGGTTCCACTGTTTGATGCCGGTTTTGGCAGTAGCTCCGGATAGTGGGCACTGAGGCCGTTATTGCATCCTATTAAGCTTGTTCCGCTTGGTTGATCGCCTCTGGGCTTGAGTTTGGATTGATGTGCAGAGTTGACTGAGGTTGCCCTGAGCCTGCGATAAAAGAGGCAGTGTCTAGGAATAGGAACAGGCGCGGATTAGCATTCCGCGTGTGTTTAGGTTTGCATTCCACTAGGATTTCTCCGTCAAATTAGTCCCTCCTGTGTTTGTGTTAGCATTCCTGTTCTGGGTTTATTTCAAGTGCAGCTTCTGGTGATTGATGAATTGCTGCCGTGCCTCCGGATGGGGTGAGGAATGAGGATAAATGGAGTGGAGGAAGAAACTGTGGACCACTGCACCCAACAGAGGTTTCATCATCCACTAATTGCACTAACGATATTCATGAAAGTAGCTTATTTGTGGTGCTGTTGCTTGTGTTGTTCAACACAGTAGGAACAGAGCTTACGCGCTTTGGATATTTATCATGATTTATGCACCAGACATTGCCACTCTAGCATTCACTGGGGAAATGGTAGACTGGAGCTGGGCGACAGTGCCTCGTGATCGTTGAAGATGTAAGGGTGTGATACAAGTGCTGTTAATTCCGCCAACTGCAGGGTGTGCGGTGGAAGAGTGATGGAAGAATAAGAGTTTAGAAATTAGGATTCCAGTCTTGGTGCCTAATTCTCAAGGTGGTCTACTAGTTGATTCGAAGATGCATAGTTTTGCTCAACATGGATTTTTCACATGTACATGTGACGGCTATCCGGACCATCTATTGTTTGAATCAACAGTGAGATGAATCACGGGTAGGTGGGAAATACATGGGGTAGGTAGGTGAATCAAGGGTTGGATGGGGTTAAAATCAACGGTCGAGGTAGCCTCATATGGCCACATGTACATGTGGTTTTACATTTCCCTAGTTTTCCAGAAAACAAATCGTGCTTGTGCCTAGAGACCTGCACACTAGAAAGACTAGAAACTTATATAGAGTGGAAACCAGCTAGCTTCTTTCCTAGTCCTTCCCGTCCAAAACTGGATGTCATGTTGTTTGCGTTTTCATCTTTGTAGATTGAGGGAGCAAGAAGGGAGGGAGGCAAAGGAGACAACATATGGGATGTCTTTACAGACAACAAAGGTTTGCTTTATCTGGTTCCTTTATGATTTTGATTTGAAACATATATATCTAACTATTGCGTTCAAATACTTCTGCTTTCAGAACGTGTCTTAGATGGAAGCAATGCAGATATTGCAGTTGATCATTACCATCGATACAAGGTATTGTCTATCATTCCTGAAAGTGAGAGAGACACCATCTTATTATTAATAGGGTATTACCATCAAAAGTGGAAACTGGCTTGCTCCCCAATTTCTACGATGTTAATGTGTTTGTACATTTTCTTGCTTTCTAGAAATGGAAATTTCTTGTTTGAAATGTTCGCTATGTGTTTATCAGGAGGACATTGAGCTCATGGCAAGTTTGGGTTTTGGCGCGTACAGATTTTCTATATCTTGGGCTCGTATATTTCCTGGTATGTTATTTATAACTGCAATGACATAGGAGAATGTCTGTATGTTCTACTGTTTGCAAATGCTAGTGCTTCATATCAGTTTGTATTTGTAAGATTTTATCATGCCTGCAGATGGCTTGGGGGAAAAGGTCAACGAACAAGGAGTTGCCTTCTATAACGACCTTATCAATTTTATGATTGCAAAAGGTGGCAGATGTTTTTCTTAATAATTTGAATGGTTACCGTGCTTCTAGTTGTTAACCACTCGTCCGTCTGTCAATAGGAATTGAGCCCTATGCAACTCTATATCATTGGGATCTTCCAAATAATCTTCAAAAGACTATGGGGGGCTGGATTTCTGACAAGATCGTGTAAGTCATTGCCGACATCTTATTGTGCAGCATGATATACAACACTTTCTTAACTCTTAGATGGATCACATAGGAGTTTCTTGTCAAGATTTTTTTTTTTTAATTTCAAGAACGGTCACAGCTTGATTATCTGTATTTCGTATGGAGTTTCTCACCATCAAAATATCCCAGGGATTACTTTGCATTGTATGCAGAAGCTTGCTTTGCAAATTTTGGAGACAGAGTAAAGCGTTGGATAACAATCAATGAGCCTCTCCAAACTGCAGTTAATGCATATGGGATTGGAAGTTTTGCACCTGGAGGATGCGAAGGTGAAATTGCTAGATGTTATTTGGCTGCCCATCACCAAATCTTGGCTCATGCTGCTGCTGTCGATGTTTACAGAAGAAAATTCAAGGTCCGTTTTAGATTATTGTTGTTATTTGGATGGGGTGGATCCTGGTCCTGGGCAATACTAATGAAAGCAGCTAGTTCTCATTCCATTAATTTTTTGTTAGTATGGGTTCTTTTTTACTCTTCTCTTTCTTCCCATTCTCCTACCTTTCTATATCTCCTCTATCGTGCTTGAACACTAAATTCCTTGTATATAATGGGAATCAGAAGTGTGGAATTCATCTTATTTTCTAGCTAATGTAAAGACTGGTCATCATTCCATCAGTTTCCTGTAAGTATGTTTTGTTTGTCTGATGGGTTTTACGTGGTGCAAAAATAGGCGGCACAAGGTGGTGAAATAGGGCTGGTTGTCGATTGTGAATGGGCAGAACCATTTTCTGAGAAAGTGGAAGACCAAATTGCTGCACAACGGAGGATTGACTTTCAACTTGGATGGTATGTTTCTGCTCATATTCCTAATGTGACTTGAGCATATTTTTCCAATATAGTTTACCTTTTGCGCTGCGTAATGTCTTTTTTTTTTCTATACTAAGCATAAATCTCTTCACAGAGCTTAAAAGATTATTTAGTAATATGGCATATTTGCCTGTGTTGCTGACTTGTTTCCCTTTCGAAAAGGTACCTAGACCCAATATACTTTGGTGATTACCCAGAAAGCATGCGGGAGCGAGTGGGCAGTGATCTTCCAACTTTCTCAGAGAAAGACAAAGAGTTCATCAGGAACAAAATGGATTTTGTTGGACTAAACCATTATACTTCGAGATTCATTGCCCATCATCAAAATGCAGAAGACCATTACTTCTATCAAGTACAGCAAGTGGAGAGAATAGGTACAATACGTCATCTATGAGGAACAATGTAGTATGCAGACACTAGATATGTTCAAGAGTGTCAATCATTCAATACGTGCATAGTAATGAAACTCACACTCCGTACCTTACTTTCTCTTGGGTCTGAAACAGAAACAGATGGAGGGGGGGGGGGGGAGGGGTGATGGATGTAAGGGGAATGAGTTCACTCCCAGCTACAGAAAGGGAGGTCAAAACTTGGGCGTTCAAGTAGCGCACCTAGATCATCTTTTGGGTGAAAGGGGGCGATGGACAATCCTAGCCTGGGTGCACACTTTGTAGGAGTTAGGCTAGTGCTGAACAGTGTACAGGTCCAAGCCTCCAACCAGCAAAGGCTGAGGTTGGGGATAGAGATGCTGGTGAAGACTACAATCCTGGAAGTTAGGATATTAGTATATTACATCAAGAAAATATTGTCGCTAAATATCCGTACAAAGAGATTTATTGTTAATTGGGTCACGTGTTGTGAGCTACTATGTTTAGTCTGCCTGAGTAATCTTTGATCAAATTTGGATTTATTCATAATCTGCGAATTGGTATTATCATTATTCTGACATTCATTCGTTTGGCAGAAAAATGGAATAGTGGTGAAAAAATTGGTGAAAGGGTCAGAACTCAGAACTGAACTTCTCTCCTCATATTTGTTAATTGTATGTATATCTCTAATGTATCATCTCAACAATTGTGCAGGCTGCATCTGAATGGCTTTTCATAGTTCCTTGGGGCCTTCATAAATTACTTAATTATGTAGCAAAGAAATATGATAATCCAGCAATTTATATAACGGAGAATGGTAAGGTTTGCATACTTCCCAAATGAAAGTAAAACAATCTGGCATATCTGATACTGGTGGCATGGTACAGAATAAATTGTGGCAGAAAATTATTATACAAATATGTAGTGACTCAAACTTGAATTGCCGAAGTCAATGCCATTACGGGCTTTTTTTTTATCTTTCCTTTGCACGAATCAAGGTTTAAGATTGAAATATTTTATGCCTTTTTTTCCTTTATGATTTCATTTTATTGTAGGCAAGATACTTTTTTTACAGTCATAGCATGTGAATGACTCTTAGAATTCTAGTGGAGACTGAAGCGCTGAAATAACAAACTTAAATAGTTAAATTTTGAATATCTGCAGCACCACTTAACTTCCTGTGAAAATGCAAGCCAAAAATACAATCCCGTAGGTTGTGTTTGCTGTCCTTTTTTCTCAAATATGCAGGAGCGTCATGTATCATTGTATTAAAAGGTAGAAAATGCCAAAATGATCTGCATCACTGCTGCGAAGGGCAGATAAAAAAAGAAGGGGGGGGGGGGGCTCTAGGTTAATATGCACGCCACTGGTAGCCAGAATATGTAGAGTCTTTTTGTTCATATTTGGAAATAGAGTTTCAACTTCTGTCCTATTTATTTGCATTCTAAGTGATCTGGTTAGCACAGATTTACAATTATCTGCATATTTGCAAAAAAATTGGACAGTTCCAAATGTCTGGTTTTGACAGCTACTTCTCCATAGGACAAACTTTTTAGGAATAAACTAGGGTGTGAATTCAGAGTGTTGGAATTCTAAGAAGCGAAATGTACCATTGAGATGCACTACTTCTCCATAGGACAAGTGATAGGCTGATAGGGTGTGCAACTGAATATTTGGTCATCTGAATAAAACAGTGTGTGTGATTTCCTTACCTAGTTTCCTTCCTATAGGCATGGATGAAGAAGATGATCCCTCTACAACACTAGAGCAGGCTTTAAATGACACGACGAGAGTCGGTTACTTCAAAGGATACCTTGCCTCCGTTGCACAAGCAATCAAGTAAGCTCATTTTGCACTCCGCCACCCTGCTATGATCATTCAGCCAACAAAATGACTGATGCAACTTATTGTTTGGTGCAGGGACGGAGTTGATATCCGTGGATACTTCGCATGGTCATTCTTGGACAACTTTGAGTGGGCTATGGGCTACACCAAGAGGTTCGGCATTGTTTATGTGGATTACAGGAATGGGCTCTCTAGGCACCCTAAAGCATCAGCCCTGTGGTTCTCCCGCTTCCTGAAGGGTGAGGCTGCCGAAAACAAAGCCGATGCAAACTGAAACTGATGAAGCAACTCGTGGCAAGTAAAGGAACATTACACATACAGTCAGTACATGTTTTTTTTTTCTATTGTTGTACCACACAGTGACGGCTAGTGTATGTATTCATCATAGTATCAATAAAGATTCAGAACTCGGCACCAATGAGTTTCGAACTCGTTCCAGGCCAGCTCTCGGTTGCAGGTAGGTCACACTTGTCATCTGAACACCCATGCGTTTGGCATTGCAGTGCTGTAACTGTTGTACCATTGATCCGTAACGTTGTATTACCAGCTCCAAAGTTCATCTGTATTTCGTTAAAGTTTTCATTAGGGGGCTTTTAGCAGTGTAGGGTTAAGCCCCTTTATCTTTCGCTGGTGGTGGTAGATTGATGTCCTCTGCTGTTCAGTTTTGAAGGACAAAGTGGCATGTGATCATTTTTTTTTGTTGGGGAACAGTGGCATGTGATCATTGCCACCCTTGAAACTCGTACAGAAACGAAGGGCTTGTGAAAGGATGGAACCTACCACTCTACCAGTACCATCCAGTTTCTTTTCTGCTCAGGCGCCTATCGCTGCGGTAGGGTTCGCGTGACGCCTCTTTTATTCTGTGCATCAGGAGGCTGGGCTAGCTTTCAGGTGGTTGGTTAGTTACATTACATGCTTTGCTACCATGGTGCCGTTGCGTCCCGGGCTCCGGATGTTGATGCAGCACCGGGACAGGAATCAGGCCGTTGGGAGGGGTTCTTCAGCCCTCAAAGAACGGACATGTCCTAGTCCTACTGATTGGTTCTGTGCTTTGCCTTTGGTGTTCTTCCCTTGATGCCCCGGCAGCTGCAAGCAAGCCCTACGGTCAGGTATTGGTCCCTTTCTCCTACTTGTTTCGTGTTGCCAATCCGTGTACTGATGGTCTGGTGCTACTCAAGATCTGGTGCGCCAGAGACAACTTGCCAATGCAAAGCCCTCGTTTAATGCAAACGTTTCGCCTGTCCGCTCGGGTTCGACTCCTTAATTCGTGCCGAGTTCCGAGCATCTTTTAGATCTGCTACTGAACTGCGCCGTACTGTTTCCAGACACGTAGAATTTGTTCTTTGAATCACACTGTGTACCGATCTGGAGCACTAAGCCGTCCATGCCCTTTATTCAACGATAACGTAAACAAGGGTTACTTTGCAACTTTTATCACGACTGATGAACGTTGGCTAAAGCCACGGGGATCTTTGCGAGAAAAGCAACAAGGCCTAAAGCCAGCCGATTCGTGGGCACCTAGCCCTCACGTGACAGTGTGCGTGCTCGCTGCTCAGTGCCTACTGCCTACTCTCTCCCTAGACCGCTGATGGAGCTAGCGTAGAAACCTGTGGAATGTGGATTATTGGAGTCGCATTAGCTATGATGATTAGGGCGTAATGGTCTTGATCTGAAAGACGCCAGGTGTTTCCCAAAGCGGAGCGAATCTGCCTGGCTTTCCATGCCTGTCAAAGGCAAACTCAAAGCGGCCAGATCAAGCATTGGATTCGATCGGCTTCAAGCACGGATCGGTGCCTGGTTCTTTCGTTTCGCCTGCCCTGTGCTAGGGCTGAAACGGCAAGAGTTTGGTGCACGTCACAGGCTCCATTTATGCTCATGTACCTTCTGGCTTCTGGGCATATCCTATTCAGTTCTTTGCCGGGCATGCTGTGCAGTCCTGATTGAGAAAAACTGAGTTTGTTAGCAGGTTAACTTGACTGAAGATTCCTTTGGAGAATTAACTTGAAAGGTGCCGGTACCCTGATGGTGGAGACGGGGAGTAGTTTGCATGTGCAGCTCACGAGAATGTGATGGAACGGAACGCTGAGGAGCGAAAGGTTGGCGTGATTGCAATCGCAAGATTGGGTAGTGAGTGGTTCAGGTTCAGGTGCCCTTGTTAGCTGCTGCCTCCTCCCTACAATCTCTGCTGGTCACTCATCTTTCACTCGTGCTCTCATGCATCCGGGACATTTTAGAATCTTGCTCCCCCATGGGCCATGGGGGCATGTGCCTTTTGTTGGGTCATGGCCATGGCTGCTGGGTCCTCTCCTCCCTTTACCTTCCTTCTCCAACTACTGCCATAAACCTAGTCTGTAGTTTTTTTTTTCTAAAAAAAATGATAGTATCACTACAATCCATTTCCTCCCCTGTTTAAAATTAAAACTGGCATAATGATCACGCTTCTTAATTGCACACTTGCATTAGCAACCAAGCCGGTCCATGTGTTTTGGAGGCCAGAGAGGCCAAGGAGACCCCAAGAGAAAAAGAAAAAACAAATCTGGCTGGCATTGGAGCCCAATGATTGAGGCCATTAGAGAGAGTCACCAAAGCGAAAGCATCCACTCCATACGGTACACAGCACACAGCACAGCCTGCATTGGACGGGGACAAGAGACCGCATGTGGGGCTGCCGATCTTGCAGGATGGGGGCTCCCCGGAAAAAAGAGTTTGGTAGGAAAGGGCAGCCACGCCATGCCGGCCGCTACGTTGTGTGGGCGTGCATCCAAGACCCGAACCACCGCATGGTTGTCACACTCACATGGGGATGGCGATGGGGACCCAGCGATGGCGCCCACCCGAACCACCGCCCTCTTCTTCCCGGCTCCCATGCTCTCACGGCCATGGAAACCTTTGGTTTTGACCGCCGCCGCTGCAGGCTGCACTTGGTTCTTCAGTTTCCAGATGTCCCAACTGGAAGCCTGTTGCAGCTTTACGCCATTCATCCCATGGTTTCGCCTCTTGGGGCTGTTCTTGCATACTACAGAGTCTGGACTTATTACAGGATGCTCCTGTAACAGGAAAGATTCTTCTACTGCAGATAAAATTGTCAGGTAAACTGGTGTGGCCTTGTTGAGAGGCATGCATTGTATGGACCATTTGTGCAATCGCATTATTTCAGAAAGAATATGATGACAAAACACAGTCGAGGATGACACAGATTGATGTTTTCTCCCTTTGTGCTGCCAGATTTTAGTGGATTTTGTTTTCTTCTCAAGTACAGCATAGTCCAGCGACCCTAAAACAATTGTTACTGCATTTTGTTCTGAGATGGATAAATCTATATCTGATTAACTGTTTCAAGGCATGTACAGACTAGAGACTAGTGAACCGAAGGGCGAAGGCTGCTTACATGTATCAACTGCTTGTTTTTCCCTCTGATCTAGATTTTATCCTTCTTATATATAGAAATAAATATTTGCAAAATCTTGTACATTCTATATTAATCTACAGGTACAAAAGTGAAAAAAATGGACGGCTCGCTACCATTTGTATCCCTCTGTCCTCCGGCGGCGTTCTACTGATGGTCCGCGAAAAATTATATCAGCAGACTACCAGTGATCATGGCGATGATACTGAAGCAGCTGAACTCTCATCGTCGGAGAATCCAGCTCTCAACGCATGAATCCGTGGGAACAACTGTGGCATCATGGGGTTAACCGGCACCGGGAAATGGCGCACGGAGCTGGCGATGGTGCGGTCATTGATCCTGCCAACTTCCTTGCAGACCTGGTCAAGAACCGAGAGGAAGTCCCTGACGACCATGAAGATTCTGAAAGGGTGAGCCTCCTCTTTCGCGGAGTCGCCATGGAAGTACTCAGTGATCTCTTTCACGAGTGACAGCGCCACGCTCTCCTGAGCCTGAACCCTGATGATCTCGTCGTCTGCCTTCTTCAAAAACTTCTGCATCCTGTCATGGAACTGCCACGCATCGTCCCTTGAATTCAACTCTTCGTTCAACCGCAGTACCTCGGTGATCTTATCTATTCCCCCAGCAAGTTTGGTAACATAGCTGCTAAGCACGTCGGAATCCATGGCAGCTGCTTTCTTGACATTGCTGAGCTCGTTTGCAAGGCCAGCCACTACCTGGAGGCCAAGCTTCTTGCACTCGAGCTCTTCTCGTAGAGGATTTGCTTGCGTTCTGGGAGTTGTTAGGGTGCTGGCAGAGAGGCGGGAGCCCTCAGTTCGGATGATCTCCTGCACGACAAAGTGCAGAAGGGTCGTGTGTCCATCAGTGCCTTTGACATCAACCAATTTCAGTAGAGTATCAAGCTTGAACGCGTGCGCATCGCCACGGTTTGTGCCAACATTCATCCTGTTGCCAGTCTTCAGAACAGCTTCAAGCAGCTTCAGAAATAGTCTGCTGCTTCTGAGCTCATCGCAAGCAGTCTGTGAGCAAGAAACAAAAAGGAATTAGGTTGAGGCCTTAACGAAGCACACTAACCACATATGCTTTTCAGCATAGGAAGGAGTTGAAATGATGCTAATGATACAATGAAACAACAGTGGCAAAGGTACAATGCTCACCTCGAGGGTCTCAAACGAATTCTTTAGATAATTGACCTCTGAATCAAAGTTCGCTATGTAAAGCATTGCATCTACTCTTTTGAAGGCAAATGGCACATCAAGGACTTCCTTGAGGAACTTCTCTGCATGATTAAGTTTAATTGGGGAAGTCTCCTCGTTGAATTCTCTCAGTTTGATCTCCTCCTCCTTGGTAGGAGCCATCTTTAGCAAGGTCTCCAGTAATTCTGCTCCGAAGTTGTCCGTGTTACCTGAAGGGCAAGCATTGTAAATTGGTTAGCACACTTTTCTCAGAAATACTGCTTAAGAGCATTAGTGAAGTCCATAAATTTGAGCAACTATGAAGAGAGCTTAACGAGGGGATAGCGATGGGAACAAAAGCGATATCTTCCAGACGCTGACATTTCTTCAAACGCTCACTGCAGAAATAACTCCTACCTATTCAACAGACAGACCTCAAGCATGCGGTGATTTTCTGCATAAATTGGCCAGCCATTTCAGCAACGACCCCCAACTGCTCTATGCTGGCATTCACTTTCTTTCAGGCAGACCTTATTAAAAGCCCAACCATACTATACGGACAAGAATGGCTGCAGTCAGGCACAAGCTAAATATGGTCAAACACGGCCGGCTCACACTGTCACAGCTCACGAGCGAAATGGCTGGAATCCTACGCGATCGAAAAAGTCACTAAGGCCATATATTCCAACTTTTCACTATTCCCCCCTCACAAAACACGTTTCCCAACGAATGCTACAGTGTTTTTCTTATGCTACAGTGTTTTTTCCTACAATCTAAACACACCCTAAACACCAGCTCTCGATCCGATGCAGCATGTATATATGCAGCGATTAAAAATGGCTGAATTCCAAGAACTGGTGTCGTTGCTCACCTTCGCAGAGCGCGTCGCAGACCTCCTCCTTGGTCACGTTCAGCGCGCGCAGCAAGATGGCAATGTTCTGCGCCTTCTTCGGATCCAGCACCTTGTTCTCGGCCTTTGGCGTCGGCAGCACCGGCCTCCTCGTCGGCTCCTTCGCCGCCGCGTTCGCCGGGTTGCAGATGAACAGCGTCTCGATCATCTCCTCGTTCACCCTGCACGCAAGAATTTGGTCAGCAAACCAACCAACCACGAACAGCTAATGCATCTCAAAAGAAAAGAAAAAAGATAATTTTCTGGCAATAGTAGTAGTTCTCACTGGAATGAGCTTGATTTGAGCTGATCCCACACCATGACACGGTCGGAGCTTGCCCGGACCTTGTCCCAGTGCAACGGCTTCAGCTTCGGCCGCGGCGTCGTCTCCTCCGACTTGTCGCCATGATCCGAGCTCTCCGGCAGCCTGCTCGGGAACGCGTCAGTGGCCGCAGGGACACTCCTAAAAACGGCAGTTTGTGGCGGCGGCGACAGCGCTGGCGAGCGGGTTTCTTTTGACGTGTCCGGCTTCCGTACACGGCTCTCCCAGTATCCCACCGGCGGCGGCGGCGGAGGAGGAGGAGGTGGTGGTGCGCCTGCGGACGGAGCTACCGGTGGCCGTGTGCTTCTTGTCGGTGGCGCTGGTGGCTGACCGAATGGGTTTGTTGAGATGGCGTCGGTGCTGGATCTGAGTGCCGATTTGTCGTTTAGTGGAGAGCACGGTGGCGATGGGGACGGCTGTTTCCGGCGAGGAGGAGGCGGCGGTGGCAGTGTCGGTGCGAAGGGAGGTGGCGGCGGCGGTGTCGGAGGAGCCGGCGGGAGGACGACGGCGACGCGCGCGCTCTCCGATCTCGACTTGATGGAGCGGCGGCCGGACTCGCCTGGGCTGGAGAAGGCCGGCGGCGAGGCTGGCGCCGGAGACAGCGTCGCGCCGGGAGACGACGGGTACGACGGCGTGCTCAGGGCCGAACCAGGCGACGGAGTTCTCGAGCGGTCGCGAGCTTCGAGCGCCGCCTGCACGGCCGTCGCCAGAGTCCGGCGGGAGCTGGACGTCTTCGTCGATGAGCCTCGCGGCGAGTAGAATTCTTCGTCTCCGGACGACGGGGAGGCCCCGCCGCCGCCGGGGCTCCTCGACGGCGCCGGCGCGCATTGCCGCGCGAGCGGCGGGAGTGGGCGGAGCTCGGGGGATCCGCCGCCGGAGCTCCGGGACTCCTCGTCGCCGGACGACGTCGTATCGCTGCTCCTCTCGTCCGCTGCTCTGCTCGCCAGCGTCCCCACGTAGAGGAACTCCGCCGAGGTAGCCGTCGCCGGCGCGGTCGCCGCGCCACCGCCGCTGCCGCCGAACTCGTCGCGCGCGAAAAGGCTCGCCCTCTCCGGGTGCAAGAACTTGGCGTCCCCACCGCCGACACACCCGCCTCCGGCCCCGCGCGCCGCATTGCTCCGGCGGTGGGAGAAGAAGAAGGCGATGGAGAGCCCGAGCACGGCGACGGTGAGCAGCGGCAGGAGTATGGCCGGGACGAGCTTGGACGCCTTCTTGGACCCGTGCGAGGCGGCACCGGCGGTGGCCGGAGACGCCACCGCGCCGCTGGAGCCGGTGGTGTTGGGCAGCACGAGGGCAGGGTACGTCGGCTGGTCCTGGCCCGCCGGCATCTGTGGCGGTGGCGGAACCGGCAGTGCCGGGAAGAAGGGCGGCGGCGCGGCCGGCTGCGCGGGCTGATCCGGGAAGAAAGGCTGGTGGAGCTGCCTCCTGGCGGTGGGCAGAGCGTCGGGGCCGTTGGCGCCATCGACGCAGCAAGTGGCGAGCAGGATGGGTAGCAGCAGCTGCAAGAATTGCCGAGGAGATGGCATTGTGCTTACGGAAGAAGCAGGTAGATGAGGAAGCAAGAGCAAAAGCTGCGTGTGTATGGCGTGGTGTGTGTGATCGACAGATCTTGGAAGAGAGAGACAGAGAGAGGAGGGAGGGAGGGAGGAAGGAGAGGAGAGGTGAGGTGTTGTAGTGGATACAGCTTACATGGAGGTGGAGTATTTTGGATGTGTGTCCTCTCTCCTCTGATCCTCTCACTCCCTCACTCTCCTCTCATCCCTAGTCCTCTTCTTGCTGTGCCCCTCTTATTTCGCTTTTGATTAGCAGATTTTTTTTTAATATATAGTGAGTGCGTATACTATTGGTGCTTTAGTTTTGTGAGAGAGCGGTGGTGGTTGAGGCTTGCTTGGTTTGTTCTCATTCTTTGGCCATTTTCGCCTGTTCAAATAAACTAATGGAAGGTTGTTGCAGAGTTGCAAGGGAGCAAAGGGGGCGAAGGGTGGTTCCGGTGGAGGAACAAGCACGAGTTTTATATTGGGGCACTAGGTGGTTTTATGCTCGTATTCACACTTTATGTAGAAGAAGGGTACCGTATAGATCTTACCTTTTTTTTAAAATAAAATCTTATACACCAAGCTACCAAATCAGTCGGTTTTGCTTTGTGGACCTCGAAATATGCATCATGTGACAATTGCCGTATATGTAGTCAGTTTGTTTTACCATGAGCATTTGGAGTACACTGCTACATTCAGGCCTGCTTCCTGGCGAGGATGAGGGATCAGATTAATCTGAAGACAACATAGATCAAATTCATACGTAAAAGATAGCGACAAGGAAGAACCGAGGATGCACCTTGATTGAGATGAGGATGCTATGAGTGTGAGGTAGCAATGGCATGCGTGGCTAGGAAAAACCAAGCTTGGTGATGCAGATTGGTTGGTTAGCTAGCTAAAAGCCTAAATGAAGATGACGTACGTATGAGGATAGTAACGAAAAGGTGCAATGTGGGCTGTTGGGTATACGTATAGACTAAACTGATAGAATCTGTCAAGTTTTAGCATAACTTATTTTTCGTCCAAATAATGGGAATGATACAATACATGAGTTCATTTCTTTACCTTTGGAAGATGACAAGTGCTTGCTCCCTGTTGAGTAGGTTAGCACAACCTTGCTTAGGTCTCGAGTTTAGCATTAAGCAGCTGGTGATGATGTAGCCTAGTGTCCGATTCGGATCGGTCGATGAGCGCCATTCCCTCCAAACATTCGAGTCACGAAACTCCGGCAACTCTGGCCACAGTTGTCGGCATTGCTTGCTGGTTAGTTGCTCCAAGATAATTATGACTGTACTTTCTAAAATTCGGTAAGGTTAACACACGAGGAAAGAATTCACAAATGCGCGTGTGCGCCGTGCCGCACCCAATTTTAGCTTAGCACACCGTACCAGGGGACGGCGCATGAACAAACGAGCGAAGCCGACAGGTTTGACTGCCCTGAGCCATGCATCCATCCATCTCCCATCTATCCATCCATCCATCCCATACGGAAGCAGCGAACAAGCATGTTCCGGAGCGGCACCATACCAAACGGCATCTTGCTCGCATGCGTGCTGGTATTCCGGAGTAGGGATCTGGCCGTGTGCGCCGGTGTCTCCACCTGGTCCTCTTGAGGTTGAGCTCGATCTTTGCCTCATCTGGACACGCAAGCACGCACTTTGTTTGGCAGACATGCCATGCCAGCATGAGGCGCTAGCGCATGCGTGACCGACGCGTACGATACCAACGAAACGAGTGGCGCCGCCGGCGCGTCGCTGCACCACCGCACCGCAGCGCCTGTGTGGACTGCTGTTTACCTTGGGCGCCCGCGCGCGCACCGGGGAGTTCTCTCTCTCGGATGATGGATGCCGACACGTGCGGCGCCCAAGCCAACACCGTGGATCGGTGGAAGAAAAGAAAAGGAAAAGGTGAGTGAACGAGTCGAGAACGGCCAGGGGGTTAGCGGCCGGACTGGTCGGGTTGCCCTGGTGCGGGCGGTGTGCTATGGAGGTTACCAAAAACCCACCTGCGCATGGCAGCCACGGTGCACGATCATATGTGGCGGTATACGGTGGGTGTACCCGTACGTCGTCTCAAGTGTGGGTGTGGCTGCCTGTATAGATCAATAGATCGATACCCTGTGGCTTGGCGTGTAGCCCGGAGTGTGGGCGTGGCTGGCTGTATAGATGTATATATGTATGTACACCCTTTTGCGTGGTTTCAGCAGACAAAGCCGAGCTGCTACGGTCCAGCAAATCCAGGCGCCAGCTTATACGACAACGATCACCCACCAGTGCGAGTGTGTGTATAGACAAGAGATCCAATTAAGCTCGCTCGCTCGCCGTCCGAACCCCAGATATAAATCGATCACCCGCTAATTGCATTATATTGTCTGTGCATCCCCATCCCCATTTGCAAGAACGAGAGAGAGAGAGAGAGAGCACCCCTGAATCTGATTAGTACTGCACTGGAGTACTAAACACTACTAAACACTAGCATATGTTGTAGTATAGTCGTTTCGTTCTGTCACGTCCCTGGCTCCCTGCTTTGAGGAAATCGTGCACTATTGTTTGTAGACGACATGATTCCTGATGTCGGCTGGCCACCCGCCCGCCCCGCGGTCGCGTCCAACCACGCATCAGCTCAGCTGACCAACAAGGTGTAGAGGGCGACGAGCTGATACCTCCTGATGCTGATGCACCAACACCTACCGGGTTATTAACCAAGCCGGCTGCTAATGGCAAAGCACGGCGAATCGGCGATCATCACGACGGTGACACACATGTTTTTCTGTATATCTTTTTGTGTAGGAGTAGCTCTCTAATTTTATTTGGGACGAGGTGAGTACTATATATTAGGACTAAGGTCTTGTTATCGCCAACTTTCGCCAACTTATTTTGCCAACTTGTCACATCGAATATCTGGACACTAATTATGAGTATTAAACATAGGTGTAAAAAAACTAATTACATAGATGGACTGCACATCATGAGACGAATCTATTAAGCCTAATTAATTCATCATTAAACACTGTCATGCTACAGTAATCTGTCATTAAAAATGCGCTAATGACAGCACATATTAGGCTTAATAGGTTCGTCTTGTGATGTAGAGTCCAGCTGTGTAATTAGTTTTATAACTAGCCTATATTTAGTACTCCTAATTAGTATCAAAAGGATGGATGTGACATCTCGCCAACTTTACGCCCCTCATCTAAACAAGGCCTCCTTAACCGGAATCAAGCGTGATGATGTAGTACTACTGTCGTCCTGGTCTGCTACTTGTGGTAGGTATCTTTGCTGCTTTTCTTTGCATTTAACAAATGTTGTGTTCAGATTCAGAAAAAGGTACTTCTCCAACGAGTTTTTCTATTCATCTCACTCACAGAACATACTTCCCGGTACACTATTCATCTAGAAAAAATACTTTTTACTTACAATGAACACAGCCAAACGCTTCGAGGCCCCGGCTAGCTAACGACCGTTGGGGTTTTGCAGCGTGCTCTCCTATCGCCGACACGTGGGCCCAGGAAAGGTGTGCGGTGACTCTACCCTGCTACGGTGGTTTTGCCCGTTGTACTGAAAAAATTAGTCCAGTACGTACAGTGCAGGATCGTTGCATTTGCGCTGAAGCTACCGAGCTAGCCAGCATCCCCCGGACGCCGAACGAACGTTCCTCTGCAACATGCCTGCCTGCCGCCCATGTCGGCTCACAGTCACTCACTATAATCCAGGTCTGAACTGAACAAGTGAGCGTCGATCTGAGCAGGTTCCGGGGCGACGCGTGGTTCATGGGAAACCTGATTACGGCTGGTTTGTTTAACAACAACCTCACCCACCTCAACGGCAAGGCAAGCAAAGGCGCAAAGCCTTTTTTGTTTTCTGCATGGAGGACCTCACGACCTTGACGTCACGAGCAAGTGGGTCGGCAGATTAACTAATCCCTCTTGTGGCCTTGAGATTGGTAATTAACGTGTCATGTGTCTGTGTGTGTGTCAGAGAGACGTGGACCGACGAGGAGGACTCGTAAACCGCAGCAGGTAAACGTACGTGGACGGATGCCGTGCCCTGCAGTACGGCACAGTCTGCGGCGCTAACTGTGTGTACCTCTCTGCATCGTCTTCTACTCTTGTCCATGGCGTGACCCCGTGTCCAAACAACCGTCCAACCAACGGCAGCGAGACTGTGAGAGAGAGAGAGCACGGTTGCATGGCAGGTGAGGAGCAGGCATGTTGCCGAGGTCAAGACGCCGTACGTGTACCCGCCGCCGGGTAGGTGGCACGCGGTACAGCGGCATCGCGCGTGCAAGGACGACGGACGCTCTCACGCGCCCGGTACAGCCGTGACTATTGGGAGAGTCAGATCGTGGTGAAGGGCAGCGGTGACCACCGGGCGGGTCGTCGGAAGCAACCCACCAACCAGAGGGCAGAGACAGAGCTGCACGCCCCCCACGTGAGTGAGGACGTACGTACCAGCAGCGCCAAAGGGTGGCGAGATCGAGACGGTGTGTGTGGCTGGGTTAGGGTGCTCAGCAGCAGTTCCGTGTTCAGATTGAAAGAAGTAAAAGATAATTTTAGATAAATAATACACTGAGAAACGTGTTTTAGACTGAATAGAAAAAACTTGTCGTAGAACTACTTCTTCATATATAGAGTCGGATGTCGCGCACGGGCGACTGCATCCGCCCCGACACGGGTCAGTGGCCAGAAGACCTCAGTCTGTCTTCACAGTTGAGGGATCCGAGAGCTTGCTTGGCTTTCCGTGAGCTTTTAATTCGTCTCGGCCTCGTCGATCGTGTGCTTCCACTTCCAGAGCCCCTCGGCGGCTGCTGCAGCGGGGCGTACGTACGATATGGGAGTGCGGGGCTTCTTCTGTGCATGGACGACGACTGGCTGGCCCCAGTCGAAGCTTCGAAGTTAACGTCCTTGCGCCATGTTTTTTCTTTTCTTCAACGTCGTGAGAGCTCGGCAGTGGCCGTGGTTCGTATGCAGACTCCAGCTTGTGCTTGCGTGTGTGTTGAACCTTGTCTCGCCGGAATCTGGAAGACCGAGGAGCAAGAAAGTGGACAGTGCAGCCTGCGTTGCGCGGGATCGATCATTGAACATATCGAATGCGACGAGTCACCGACATGGCATTACATTAGTCTACTCGGACGGCACTGTACTAGTACTCGTCTGCTGGGCGAGTGATCCGGACTTCCGTCACTCCCCCACTAGCGCTCGCTGACAGCAGAATCTGTTCCGGCGCTTTCTGGGCCAGCCTTTTCCAGAGCACAAATTAAAAGTGAGATGAGAGTGAGGGCACGTGTGAGTGACCCGTCACGCGTAGGATTGGATTCAATGGGAGGCGTTGCTTTTGCCGCGGCATGGGCGTGAACCTGCTGTGCTGGTCGCCTCGTCTGCAGCTAGCCGCGGCTGCTCCGACGGTGCCCAGCCGCCAAACGTGGGAGGCGTGACGGAGAAAGAAGGGGAAGCGTCGTGGCCGACCGGTGGGCTCGTGGCCTTGGATGTCGTCCGGGGCGTGCAGGGAAAGGGGAAGGACCGAAGGGCGCTGGCGAACTCAACCTACTGTACCTGAAATTGTGCATGTTGGGCAAATCGACGATCATTGGTTCATCAGTCCTACTTACCTGCGTCGCGTCGACTGTGCAGTGTCAGGCGGCAGGCAAACGTACGTGTGGACGGATGCCGTTCCGTCCGGTGCTGTTTGACTACTCCACAACTTAACCATCCAGACCAGCACGACGGTACATGTTCGTAGCAGCATCTCCTACTGTGGCAGGTCAAGTCAACCACCGGCAAAACCAAAGTGCCCGTCTCGGTCGCGCCGGGCTCGATCTGCGTGGGTTTCCGTCAGCTCCCGGCGGGGAGAGTTCGTGACGTTGCGTGCACCTTGTCTAGCTCCTTGGGAAACGATGGAAATTCCAATCAGAGTGGAGAGCAGCTCCAGCTCCAAGGAACGGCACCGACCTGGCACGCAGCACTCTGCTCGATGAGATGAACGGAACTGCTACTGCATGTCTGCATGCTGCGCCTGCGGTGCTGACAACAGAATCTATCTCTGCACTTTCCGGGCCAGCTTTTGCAGACCTCTGCTGGCCCGCTTCACCAGGTCTCTACTTTTGCTCTAGTAGTGATGGACGCATTCGAGCGCCACGACATCGACTGCCAAACCGACACCACCACCATCACCTCCGCCTCCACGCTCGCCAAGCACTAGTAGCTCTTGCTTCGTAAGCCAAAAAAAAAAAAGCGAAAAGGAACTTGTAGCAGTTGCAGCATCAAGCATTCCTGTCTCCATCCCGTTGTTTCCATTAGCCCATTAACCGCTGCGGATTATATATCGCAACGCTGCCCGTTCGTTCGTTGTGCATGCGGTGCCTAACTCTTGTTTCTCCGTCGTTTTCAGGGTTACCATTCCAAACAAAATGCCGTGCAGGTAGCCCATCGCCCCCTCACCGGCTGGTAACCACGACACGAGCTCATGACCAAAGGTAAATAGCTAGCATGCATGCACGCCGAATTGTCCATCGATAAAAGGAGTACGCGATCGACCACCACAGATAAGATAACCTCGCTTTTCGTCAAAAGCTCTTTCGGAGACATTCCATATATATGCATCAATGCATGCATGGCCTGCTCCCCTGCTGAGTCATCCATCTCTGTCACCAAACTAGCCATTGTAGTTTCTCTTCCAGATATGTGAAGCTTCTAATCCCACGCCAATATCCGAGTCCAGTAGGTGATCTAGGACAGGGGAAGGCTACCAGCTGCCTGACGACGAAGACGAAGAAGATCTCGCTCGCCTGCTTAATAACTGCTAGAAAAGTGAGGCACTCGATCGGCAGCCTGCTGATCCTTCTACACCCACATTATGCTGTGGATTTAATGTAGGCTTCTCTGATCATTGTGAGGAGAAGCCAAAGCCAAGTTCCATAAAAAAAAAAAGAAGCCAAAGCCATGGCCAATCGGGCATGCATGATGAGGAACTGATGGGGGATTGAGGAATTGATGGGGGGACAGTGCTAGCATATCATGCACCATCAGCAGACAGCAGCGTCTACTATACTATACTATACCCGGCAACAAGGCAGTACAGCATCACATGGCATGTGAGAATTATGCGCCGAAAAGAATAGCACCAAACCTCACACACACGTCGGCTTTTCTGCATCTGATCGTCTACTAGCATGTCCTCCAAGTACAGTAGCACATTCTTGAAAATCAAAGTTAAAAAAAGGGCATCCAGATTCTACAGAAACGTGGCGACCACCCCGTTGGCATTTTTTTTAAGAAAGAAAGAACACACTAGTATTTTTTTTTTTTGCGAGTGTACTGGTAGTTTGGTTATTCTTCGCAAAAAATGCTACTGATCGCTACATTTACAAGACCAGTAGCAGTGAGCGGAAGGACGACAAAAACTTGGCGTAGCGGCACAGTGAAAACCAGAGCCACCGACACTGGTTATGTGGAGCGGAGGCCGGTTAGGTTCAGAGCAAAGATTTTCCTGCTTGTCCCCTCGGCTGTAGTGCTGCTGTACTGCACACTGTACAGCTGAGTGGCGCCAATGTACGATGTAGCCGTCAGATCATGAAGGATCCGAGTAGGAGAACAAGTGCACGAGCACCCACAGTGAAGTGTCCCTAGTGTCAAAGATTGAAACTTGGTGCCAAATAAGCCATGGCATTGTCATATTAGACCAAAAACAAAATTAAAACTCGAGTCAAATAAGGTATAGTTCATTTTATAGAACCAAATAAGGAATTCTTTCATTCTTCTTAGGGTAATCTGGAAAAGAAAAAAAAAAAGTATGAGAGCACCTCGCTTGTTATGGTTGAAATGGTTCGAACAACGACTTCCGCCCTTTGTGGTCGCTTTGCTCGCCTCCTTTTCGCTTGCCGGATCCATCACCATCCAGCGTGACATGATCTTCCAACTCGTCATCCTCTCCCATTTTCTCTACATGTTTCTTGTTGCTCGATTCTTTATTTTTTTCCTGGCCCTTCCGGATGTAATGAGAAGAGCTACCAGCCGCTTTTATTATGACAGATACGGGTCGAAAGCCCCTTTACAAGCTTTTGTTTATTAAATGAACATGACAACTTGCTGTCCAGACGGACGTGGTTATACTGAACCGAGCAGCATGAAACTCGCGCCTTTCAATGTCATCCACCAGGCTCAGCGGAAGCAGAAAATATGGATCACAAAAAATGTCACTAGGACAGCTAACTGTGAAACATGGGTTGGGAATCAAACCTGACATAATCAACAGGTACATCATCATCATTGTCATCTCAGGTTGCAAGGTATACAATTCCTACATGCTTAACCAAGCGAAAACAATATGCAATAACTTAGGGAGGGAGCCGACGCTATCAGATTACATGGCAGACTTTACAGGAACCGCTAAAGCCATATATACAATGATGAATAGCCAACGGTACAACACGGCGACGATCCTACTGAGACCCTAGCAACAACGGGTCAGCGCGGGAGAATGCTACAGTGGGGAGGATAAACTTAATAACAACAAACAAAAATGGATTCGAGGGGGTCACAAGGCTGGGTGGGGGCATCTGCAATCTTCTTTTTGGTATGATTGATCGACATGGTGAGGTGTATGTATCACGCCAGGCTAAGCTGACTTCGGTAAGCTAGAATTCTGACTTCAGGAGCTTCGATCCAGGCTTTATGCTCACAAAATCGAAGGGGTTTGGTTGATCCACACTGATGTAATCCTTCGTCGTTAGGACCTGTCAATGAAACATCAGATCAAATCAGTACTGATGGAAACAGGCGCAAACTCAGCTGATTGCTGTGAAATAGAGAGGGGAACAATTGGCATACCAAGGTCTCGAAGAACATTCTTGATGCTTCCTTCCGAGTCTTTCCGCGTACAAGATGGTCAATGGCAACACTCTTCCTCCCAAGACCAGATTCTTCATCGAATAAAGTCTTGAGGTATCTCGCAACACCCCTGCACAGCCCATGAACAAACCATCAAAATGTCGAACAAGGCATTGAACATCAAATTCCAAAGGGAACAGCAATTAGCAAACTGTACCTGGTGCGAGAAGACCAACCACTGTTGTCAAGCGACTGCAATTCATCAGGATTTGGCTCATCATTATTTGCGTCATCAAAGTCCCCATCATCATCATAGTTTAGAAAATCTGGAACGACACAAGGTCAACCAATGAGAAAAGCTTACTAGGCCAGTCACAGCACAAGGCCCAACAAAGACTAGCACAGGCATGGTTGGGAAAATATATCGTGTATTATGATAATTGATAAGCTAGAGATTGAATTCCATGAGCCTGAGGAAACCCCCGACCCCAAAGAAAAAAGAAAAGGAAAATGTCCTAGGTGCTACGGATATGGTATACAGACTATGCTTTAATCAGAACAGAAAGTTACCTGTATCAACACCATGAATCGCGCTTCCAAAATCCTGTAAAACAAACACTAAACCAATTACTATGAGGTCTTGTTGCAACTAAAAAAAAAATATCCGTAAATAAAATGAACAAAAAGGCACAAGTACTTCTACAGCAAAATATTGGAACAAGAAGGCCAGGAAAAGCATGTCGTAGCAAATAATCAACAGATTCTCAGAACATTTAGAAAAGTTTAAATATGGGGAAAAAACTTCAAAACAGACTCACATTGCACTCTTTTAGTCCATAGTCATTCACCATATCCAGATCCATAAGAGAATCCATGTTGTTTTCTTGGAAGCCGGAATTATCTCCCATAGCAGACACAGCGTTTTCATCCTCTGTTGGTAGAAAACCAGACACACCTTGATTATATTCCACCCCAGTAATCTCAGAAGTAGGCACCTCATTGTTCTCAAAAACATTAGCATCACTATGAACAAAATGATTAAACTCCTGCGTCATGCCATCAGCTGCTTGAGCATTAGTTCGGCCAGATCTATCAAGAACCACATCTGGACCAGAACCTTTTGCATCAGTACTCCTTTGCAAATCGGATGGAACATCTTGAAGATAGTAATTATCCAGTGTATCACATTGAGCATGCTCTTTGTCAGCAACTGCCACTTCTTTGTCATTGTCAGTCAAAGGCTCAGTTACCACTTGCAACAGAGTGTCGGCAACAAAATCATTGGATACACCGTTAACCTGGTTGTCAGGAGGTAGTTGCAAACCAAAAGCAGCTGTAGCGTCATCTATGTCATTTGCATTTGGCAGCACGGCATCTGAATGGTCTGGTATGTGAAGTGGGTCATGAGTAGCAGCAGCACCAGATGTCCCAACAATGTTGCTGTCCTCTGCAATTGTTTCAGACATGTCTAGTTGACCTTGTAGTTCCATGTTCTGAACTGTCGGGTGTACAATAGTCTCATATGTCCGATTGTGCAAGTTGTTTAGCTCCTCAGATAGGCCTAGTATAGAGATACCAAAAAAAAAACACCCAAACATATGGTTTTAGATACCAGAACTAGGTATCGATCTTTGTCAGACTTCAAAACTAATTTATCTCTAAAAGAAGACACTTCCTTTTTCCCTCCTATTTCAACTTATCATGATTCATGTCCTACATAAAATGAAACAGAAAATCAAAGATGTCGCAAGAAACTTACAGGAAAAGGTGGGCTCGTGGAATATGTCGTCTTCCAGTGAACCTTTCTCAATCATCCATATTTCAGACCGAGTACACGGAGCCTTTTTACGAATGCGCCGTATATCCTCAGTATTGATCAACTGTTGCCGTATAGTGCTAGAAAAGGGAAATGGTGGTCAGCTCACCTCCTCACATCACTAGTTAACTTGGAAAATAGTATATAACTGGGTTTGTGGAGGCACATTCAGCAGGTGCATATGCATACAGAAAAAATAAACAAACAGTATATTGTAGACCAGGAAATATCCCAGACAGAAATTTCAAGCAAACCGAAAACACTCTTCCCTATCATGAGAAGACAACAGCTTCTACAAGCAAGATTGCTGTGACTGTACCAAAAAAACACAAGAATGATCATGCAATAATGTAAAAACCTTATAAAAGTCAAAACATTAGAGATGGACAATAGTTCCGCACAAGTACAAACCACATGTTTTGACAGTGAAATGTTTTAGGTTGGCATTATGACCACATATGACTAGAACCCATATCTGGTCACGATAGAGGCAGTAACGAAAAATAAGCAGTCACTTTTTTTTCACAACAAGAAGGTTAGTTGATGGTTCTAAAGCATATACATACTTAGCATGGCAAAGAAATAGGGATTTTATATCGATAAGCAGTTGCTTTGTTCACAACAAGCTCATATGAAGGATAGGATATACATACTCAGCATGTAGAACCATGGCATCATCTATTTGCACCTTCCTCTTGAGTGTACTAGCCTTCGATCCCAACCTCGGGCGCTTCAAAGATGACGCCCTTGGGGGTAATGGTGTTGAACCAAGTGCCAATCCAGGGGTCCTTCTACCGACTGATGCAAGGTCAAGTGATCAGGTAAATGCAGAAAATCCACGCAACAGAAACACAGTGGATAAGTAATTTGTACCTAAAATAGATGCCAGTAAATCATCATCATCAGGAACGAAATCGGTGGTTCTTTTACCACGTGGTCGAGTAGACAACCTTTCAGTAGTCTCACTCTCTAGAGCTGGTAAGCTATCTTCCAGGTGTCTTTTTCTGCTAGTAAGACTGCCTATTTTGTTACTTCCATCAGATTCAGTTGTTCCTTTTTCTGCAGTTATCTGCCCCAAGTCGTTTGTATGATCGAATTCAGCATCTGGAGCTGACAGCATTTTCTCAGGTTCAGCAACTCCTGAAGTTAGTTCATCTGGTCTATCACTAGATGCCACTTCTGGTCGCACTGGGACTTCATGTTGAAAATCTGCACTTGCTACAATTGCATTAGTTACATGTATACTATGTCCTAAACAAGAATGATTGAACAATTACATGATCTCCAGCTCTGTTAGTGACCATGGCATGGGGAAAATAAAACCAACAAAGAATGTCAACTGATTACCTTGTGCATCAACTGATGGCTCATTAATCTGTTCCGGGTTCTCCATCACAGATGGCTCAGTAGAACCATTAACACATGCCTCAGAACCATTTACATCCAAAGGTACATCTTCAATGGTTGCATTAATGGTCCCAGTTTCAACAGATGCACCTACGTCATTAGGACTGGTCAACTTATCACTAGCAGCTTCCAAGTTTGGTGTTTGACCATAGGATGGTAAATCCCCAGTTGTGTGTTGTTGCATCGATGCATCGTCCTGCACAATAACAGAAGATTCAACTTGCACAGGTTCAGTCGCCTCAGCACCCACAACATCATTGGGAATTGGTGTAGCTGAATGGAGAAAATCTGAGCCTGGAGCAGCAGGAGTGTCAGCCTTTGCAGTTTGATCATTGATTGATGGTGAAGCTTTTCTCTGTGGACTCAGAACAGGACTTTCATGGACTCTGGATGGAACTGTCTCTCCCATTAGACCAGGCGTAGCTGGAGCCTGAGCACTAACAAACTCTGGTGACGCAGGTTCATTGTCGCAAGGGAAGGGGCTAGGTTGATAATATGAAGCTGATGGTCCCGCAATACCTTCATTATGCAATAGCATGTCATTCAAATCCGGTGTTTGTACATTGTAACCAGTCCAGTTAGGAATGCTGCTTCCTCCTAGGTCATCTGCATTCAGAGGACTTAGCTTTCCTTGACTGGAAGGCCCATCATCCATGTTGCTGAATCTTTCGGCTGTTTCATTTTTACTTTGGTTATCATCAATGTCCATATCCGTAGCAGGAACTGATGGTCGAGCTTGAATAATAATGCTGGGGAAATGCAAACAAATAAAGAAATAAGCAGTTTAACTCAGACAAAATATGATTAAAAAAGGCAACAATGCAACGTCACCATATGACCATATATGATATGTCATGAGAACAAATGAATATGAGTGTCTATACGCAGAGATAATTGGGGTTTGAAAATATAGACTTTACAACCCTGGTGTTGCCACAAAAAGAAACTTATAATCATTCCTGGAGAACCACAAGCATAAAAACTTTGGAAGTGGAAAAATACACAGATTGTTACAGACAAAAAAAAACCACATGAGATTACAATAAAGATAATATTCAAACAAAGGAGCCAATTTTACCCATCATCAGACTCAAGATGAATCGAGTGATCCTTGTTCAGCAATAATTCCTGACAACAAGTAAATATAATCAGCTCTTAAATTGGAAGTATTAATGCTGGTATCAGAATCATTTTGCACTTTTTTCAAAATATAAGAGATCGGTCACATTAACAAGACAGATTGAGCCTTATTCGTTTATTTTAATCTTCAACAAACAAAAATCACCAAAACTTGATTTAAATAGATTGCTAAGTCTACTATTTGATGGACCAGAGTACCATCATGCAAGTGCTCAACATGGGGAAAACTCTCAATAACAAAAAAATAGAAAAAAATAAAATATGTACCTCCTCCAAGTCCAAGCCAATATGTGAAGAACTGCCATCACCAAATCTTTCTGCATATTTAATGTTTTAAATGATTAAAAAGCTATTAAAGAAATGGAGCAAGACAAGATGTGGATGAAGCCAGAACCAACCATCTAGGCCAAATTGGGATGTTGAATACCCTGTTCTCTCTGGGTTGTCTTGCAAAGTGATCTGTTCCTTTGTGCTCACATGATGATCAATGTCACTGGATCATAGTGGGAAGTGGTCAGAAAACTGACAAAAACATTCTTAAACAATGAACTTATCAAAACAGAAGTCACAGTTTTACCCTTGAAACGCAGCTTCTGGCAGTTCAAAATCATCAAGATGAAATGTCTCGGGCAGTGTTATAGAATGATAAGGAGCAGTTGATTCCTCAGGGGGTAGATCAACAGCAGTGGACCTGAAAGCTTGTTTTATCTTCAGCAAAGCTTCACTGCAGTCGTGGAATAGGTAGTTGACCTTCCGAGAATAGATTCTAACCACGCCTAACATAAGATGACTTGATAACCGAAGTGCAATTGGAACATCAGGGAATATGATTGAATCTGCAGGAATAGTAGCCGTCAATTTTCAAAACAGAACTATAAAAAATCTGCAGTCAGAATTGTTAGGCCATAACCATACACAAGGTTACAAAAGGAGCTCTCTTGGCGGTGACCCACCGCCTAGAGCCTAGGCACACCTAGGCAGGATTAGGCGTTTCAATCTAGGTGGTACTATATATATACATATACATTACCAAATACAACATATATATGTCTAAAGAAAAGAAAAACACGGATGAGTGGGCTTTATAAGTAAAAAAAGCCCAAGTCCCCCAACAGACCACCTCCCACCTTATCCTCCTCTCCTCTCCCAGTCTCCCCTGACGCCTCCCCTCCCCCGACGCGATGCCACCCCCATCATCTTCGCCGCTCCTCCAGCCTCCTCTGCCCTGCCATCCCAGCCTCCACCGCCACCGAGGTTTCGTCCCCTGCCTCCCTTCCTCCACGCACCTGCCCCTGCCTCCTCCTCCGCCGCCGCCCATCCCCGCCTCCGGCACCGCCTGCCCTTGCCACTGCCGCCACCATGGGATGCCTAGGTGCCGCCTACCCCCTAGGCAAGGCAGAACCCTGGTTATGCGCGCCTAGGCAGCCGCAGAATACCACCTTTTTGAACACTGGCCATGCACCAATACTTTGTTTTTAAGAAAATGCACACCCATACTAGCATTAAATTCTACAAACTGCCGTATCAGCTGTACTGGACAGAAGATTTGTCTGGCAGTCTTGCAAGGTAAATAACGCTCTACTGAGTCCTTAAAGAAAGAAGTGTGAAGTACCAAGGGTTCTAAACTGAGTATGAAGAAAAAAAACTGTATGGCGGCATATGACACATTAGACAGTTCAATATCTATAAATATTTATTCAATATTTGGCATCTTCATTTCTTAGAATCACAGAGTATGTTCATTTATCTGCTAGCCTAGTGGCCCCCTGCCTGTATAGGCTAATTTGTTAACAAGAAATACTCTAGGACTCAAACCATCATGATAGCCAGGCAACAGTCATTATCAATTTAGAGGGCTGGATCGTAAGTTCGTAACCCACAGTATCGTAAGAGCAGCCCATCCTCGTTGAACATACAGTTCTTTCTGGTGAAACATCCGGATAGGCCAGATGCCCAGATGCTCCAATTGTGCAATCAAAAGTGATTAGTATGAGGTCATAAGGATTCTCGCGTGCAATAAGAAATGAAGATGGGAAAACTAATCACGATCACACAAAAAAGACCACAACAGCTAAAGCATTTGCATTCGTAGGGAATATAAAGCGATCCTAAAAGATTGTTGCAGTTTGTATTGTCAGGAAATCATTTTCCTCAAAGTTTAATTCATGGGATTGAACCACACTGGTGTATAATTACCTAATCATGGTACATGAGGTGATATAGGCTACAATGTCTACAAATTTTCTAGGTTAGGAACTTGTGTCGCTTGCTTTCAGTAATTGCATGGTTGCACATTTCCCAATAAAGTATGGATGGTATAGCTAAGGACATCAATTTATGCAATGTGCAAAAAGGTTACACAAAAAGAACATGATATGGCATATAGTAATTGGAACTTATTGTATTGGCTGCCTTAAAGTCATTACACCCTAGCCCAACTGGCCAGGTCTACGGTTACCAGAATATAACAGGGCAAATAACCAAAGCAAAGTCTTGCTGGCCTGATGAGCACACAGCTAGATGCATATATTTGTTCATTCCTTATCAAAGAAAATAGTATCAATTTCAACACACGACAAAAACTCAACTATCAACTAATGATTTTCTGGCATTGAAATTTGGACTGGCGATTGTCTGAACTCACATAATTTATGGTATGTGAGGTGATGTAGGGTCAAATTCTCTTACGAACTTCTACAGAAGAAATTGGAGTATGTTTTGATTTCTGTAATACATGTTTCTATGTTTCCCAGAACTAGAAAGCTTGAATGATGTAGCAAGGTGGTGGCAATATCAATTTATGAATGGTCTAAAGAATACAAGACGCAATATGACATTTAGTAATAGGAAGATGTCAGTATCAATATTGGTCTAGCCTCAAAATTATTATAACCATAGTTTAACTGGGCAACTGCGACTCAACCAGAATATGAAGCAAATAGCCAACATTTTTTTTCTGACATCTCTCTTGCCACTAAAAAGAACTATTTGGCCAGCACTACATATAACTCAATGGATAGTGCTTGTGCTTCGGCTAAAGAGGAATTACATCACTACATCATAGGGCCTTCATGCATCACACGCATCATGTGGTTCCGAATTCTGATAAGCATTATGCGTAACAAAAAATGAATAAAATGTAAGTAACAGCTGATGCTAGAATTATATATTGTTCTACCAAACTTTACCTGAAAACTATTCCCAATAGCATGATCTTTAAACTTTGATCTTAGGTCAATTTTCTATTGTAACGAAAAAGTCCAGTAAAATTTTAGGCTTATAATATTACAAAAGCAGACATCCATCCAACTCTCTTAGTGCCCTAGAGGGCAGCACCAACAAACAGAACTGATCAAAAGAGCTACCGGTGCTATTTAACCATAGCAGGCAATAAAACCACTCAAGCAGACCATAAAACCATGAAGGAAACCATTAAATGCATCGAGATAAATATCTTGCCAAATCAACCAAGCAGTGACTCTACCGCCGCAATGTTCATGAAGCAGCTCAAATTAAATAAAAAAGAACGGACAGCTCAACAAAAAAAATCTCTTTTTTATGCCTCCAATTAGCAGCGACTAGACAGTTAGACCTATACACAAAAGGGCTAAAAAAACCACTAATAACTCCAGCCATGTACACAATGCTGTGCAGCTTATTTTCTTCCTTTTGTTGTCTGAGTATTTTGAAGGCTGAAGGTAGTAATGCAGAAGCTATGGGTGAGGCAACAAATTCTGAAACCCCATAAATAGGCTAAAGTTAGCATTTTTGCTCTGTGAAGCTAAAGTTAGCATTTTTATTCTGTGAAGCTACAGCACTAACGTCCACCAGCACAGCAAGAACTTCACCACGCTACAGGTAAGGTCATACTGCCATAGTATGCGCAAACCCTAATTGAAAGCAAATCGTTGAAACAGCAAGGCCACCCACCTACTGAGACGCCGATGTCCGTGTCCGCGACCTGGTTCTTTCGCAGCTTCCGCTCCAAGTGTGCGGCAATCCATATTGTCCCGAGCGGGCCCTTCTTGGCCAAGATGAACTGCGAGTAGAACATCTCCCCCTCCCCTCCTTACGCTGAACCCTAGAAATTTCGAAAAAAGCAACCGTTGTTAGGTACTCCACCACAAATTGGACAGTAAGAGGCGGAAGAAAGGTTCGGATTCTAGGTTCCCATAAGCAAAGAGAAGACTTTTTTGCATCAAGAAAACAAGCAACCATCCCCAAAGCAAGCTAGGGTTTCCTTACCAGCAAAAGAGGAGCCAAAGCCTGGTGAGGATGGATCTTCTCTCCACGCGAGTCCAGGGTGGAAGCCCTAGAACCGCATGGAATTGGCGCTGGGGAGCTGGGATCTGAGGCCTCTGCGACGGCGCGAGGAATCGAGGTGTTCGAAACTGAGGTCGAATTGGGAGAGGGAAAAAAAAAATGGGGTCTTTTTTGGGGACTTGGCAGTGTGTGTGGACTCACTCGCGTGCCCCGCTGAGACTCGGGCTTGGAGGAGCTTGCAGCCCGAAGACAAACAAAGTGCAACACGTTTCGTGATATTACCCTTAGCTCTCTATAGAATCACGCATGAACCCTCGCGCTGCAGTCTCTGAGGGTATCCGTGTGCCGATTGAGATACTTGTCGGGGGTGTAATGAAAAATGCTCAAATTCCTCTTCGAGCAATCGAGCTGTGAGCTTGTGACAGTTAAGTCACCGTGCGGATTGCGGGGCAACGAGATGTCGCGAGAAAGCGGGCGAGAACCGCGCGTGGTTGTGTAATCAACTAACCAGATAGATATCCGCTGGATCCAAACGCGTTGGCCTGGGGAGCCATCCGAGCCGTCCGATTCAGCCGTCGCTGCACGATCCGTCTCGTGTCATGGGAAGCCATAGCCACCCGTGCACGTGGTGGATACCGGAGAAGCCAGTCTGACTAGAGGGACACTGAGCCGAGAATTTTTTTTAAACTTTATTCTTTTTTTAATAATATTATAATAACAGCCTGACCAATATTTGCATTGGGTAGCCATTTTGGCAGCGCCACCCCGGCTGGCGCGGCCAAATCGCCCTGTCTCGTCAGTGCATGTGGCATGGCAGGACCGCCACGCTGGCCGCGGGCGCCAGCGAGGTGGCCGGTGCGCCAGCGGCTGCATGTGTCTGCTGTGACATCTCTGATGTCAAAAGAATTAAAAAGTGCAATTAAAATCAATGCAACAGGGAATTGGGTTGAAATTCAAAAATTCGTCGAAAATTCAATTATAATTCAAAAACAAGGGTTGTTTGGACACCCAACTGAAATCTCAAGACTTGGGTGCTGAACTTAAAAATCTCGGACCAAAGGAGTAGTTGTCATCACCTACAGCCCTTCGCGACAACCTCGCCACGGCGTTCGTTCCGCTCGATGACCCTCGAGCGGGGATGTCCGTCACGATCGAGCTTAGCCCGTATATCCGTCACGATCGAGCTTAGCCCGGATGTCCGTCACGATCGAGCTTAGCCGTATATCCGTCCCGATCGAGCTATGTCCGTGACGATCGAGCCATGTCCGTGACGATCGAGCTATGTCCGTCACGATCGAGCCTAGCCAGTAGTTTCCGTCACGCTCGAGGCTCCGCAGCCAAGCTCGAGGGGGCACTTACCCTCGAGCGACGTTCCGTCACCCTCGAGGCTCCGCAGCCAAGCTCGAGGGGGCACTTACCCTCGAGCGACGTTCCGTCACGCTCGACGTTCCGCAGCCAAGCTCGAGGACTCACCCTCGAGCGACGTTCCGGCACGCTCGAGGCTCCGCAGCCAAGCTCGAGCACTTACCCTCGAGCGACGTTCCGTCATGCTCGAGGCTTCGCAGCCAAGCTCGAGGGGGGCACTCACCCTCGAGTGGCGTTTCCGACCATTCGAGGCTCGGCAAGCTCGAGCTTGCGTTCAAGCTCGAAGCGCCGTAGCGCCTGGTCGAAGTGCCTGGTCCAAGCTCGAAAGTTGTGTCCCACACCTCTGACCCCAACTTTTAATTTTACCCGTTTCGAAGTTCAGTTCGAATTTTTGGAGAAAATTCGAATTTGGAAATCGGAGCTCCACGGGCATGCTACAGTGCCCCTGGCGCGCGCTGCGCTGGCCGGAGCTCGGCCGCCACGTGGCCGGCGAGCGGCGCAGGCGGCGCTGAGCTGGCCAAGCCGCGGCGGACGCTGGCGCTTGTCGCCTAGCTCTTGTCCGGCCACTCCCGAGCCATCACTTCGCCGCTGTCGCCTCGCCTCGCCTCGCGCCGCGGAGCGCCATCATACGGTCGCGCGCCGCCGTGGCCGCACGCGCGCTCGCGCCGCGCCGAGCGCACTGCAGGCGGTAGAGTCCATTCGCATCGCGCCAAAGCCTCTGCTGAGGATCTCCACTTCTTCACGCGATGATCTTTGACGCCCAACCGCGCGTGTGCGCTCTGTTCGAGCTCGCGCGCCATCAATGGCGACCGCGACAGCCACCCACGCGCTCGCACGCTCCCGAGGCCGCACAGTGCCTCCCTTGCGTGCTCAATCACTCCACCGCGCACTCACACCCCTCCTCTCACCCGCTCACTTGGCCATTTCCACTTCCCCGCGCTCGCTCGGTCTTCTTCCTCCTCGCGACGCGCAAGCCGAACCCAAGCTCTTCGCGAAATTCCTCGTCCACGCTCCACCATTCCCAAATCCATCCCGCACGGAGCTAGTCCACTCCACCAGCTCCAAAACCCCCAACTTTCCCCAAGACATTGACCCTTCTCCGGCGAGAATTCGTGAATTCCCCCAAATCGCGATTTTCGGCCGCCGGAGCACCCGCACGTCGAGCCCCTACTCCGAGCCGTCCCCGAGGTCAACCGAGCACGCCATTGGCATCCTCGAGCTCCACTGGTGCTCTAGGACCCCTCGAACCTCGGCGAACGACCCCGAGCTCACCGGCGTAGAAGCCGCGGCGGCCGCGCCGCCACCACCTCGTCGCCGGCGAAACTCCGACCATCCCCGGCCTCCCAACCGTCCCCAAACGACTCGTGGTGAGCCCAGGAAGCTTTTCCCCCACTTCCCCGAGCCTAGTTCGCCGCCGTTTGGCCGGCGCAACTCCGGCGAGGTCCCAGGGACCCAAGTTCATCGTCTACCTTTGTTTAGGGGTCTCTGCGCAAAAGTCCAGGGACTCGTTCGCGAAGTTTTGAAAGATCTAGGGTTCTCTGCGTAAAAAGATTCTTAAGTCTAGGTTTGATTTTCCCGAAATTGTAAAATCCATTAAAAATCGTACAAAAATCAGAAAAATGCACAAAAATACTCTCTGGATTCGTGAGAGTCTAAACTACAATCTCTATTAGACATGTTTGTACTTTTGACGAGCTGTATGTGAATTAAAATTCAAACTATGAAAACCTAAAGTTGTGCACCATTTCCAATCCAGAGCTACGCTAGGGTTGAGCTTTGGATATGATGTTTGTAGTGACTTTGGACAGCTTGTGTCCAAAGGGGACTAAAAAAAATATGAACTACAGCTCCTGTTATGAATTAAAATAGGTTTTCTGTCTTTTTGCAGTGCAGAAATCATTAAAAATAATCTGGGCAGTGAAAAATCACCATTTTGCTCCAGAGGACTAAAAACTTGTTAGCACACCTGTGAAAAATGAGAAACTTAATTTTTGCTCTGTTTAGGATGGCAAATAATTAAATATGTGTTTTTGGTTAGAAAATCATTGAGGACTACCCAAGGGTTATTTTGAGCCACCACTTGGCCAGAGCCCTCCTCATACTTATGACTAGCTTTGGTAGAAAGATCTCCTGAAATAGATGAAAATTCAATTTATTATGCATTTATTTCACTTTCTGCAGCTAGCTGTTTGCACATTTTTAATAAATTATGTGTAGCGCAAAATTAGCTAAGTTTTGGAATGAGCTTAGCTCTTATACTCCAGTAGCTGTCATAAAGTTTATAGATAAAAATGATGAACAGAATTGGAGAAACAAAAATGAGAAGTAATCTAGATGGAAATCGATTTATATAAAAGAATAAACCTTTTTGTAGTTAGTTAGAATAAAATAAATGGAATCTGAAATTCCAGAACAGCCACCCTAAGTTATGCATCTCATGTAGAAGGCGCCATCCCGAACGGCAACTACCACCTCATTCCCGCAGACGAGGAAGAAGCCCCGGAGCCCGGTGCCGGTGCAGACGTGAACAACCCGGAGGCTAACTCTCAGTCCGAGCAAGAAGGCAAGCCCCGGAGCATAACCTAACTTTACCAAATTATGCACTTTGAATTCTCTATGTTTGTGCATTTACGTTTCAAGGAATTGATTGAATACCTTAGCTGCACATTTCCTAGTACCTATGACTTGCAATACTAGTATGAAAGGATCGATAGGGCATTGCTTTAGGTCCGTTACAAGTCGAGTGATTTCCTGTCACTCGCGAGACATAGGAATTGCTTGTCTTTACTTATGTTGGAATCATAAGGATTGACGGGCGGGATGATAGATGTAGATCTCCCGTCCGTGTATGATAATTGATTAAGGTCGAAATGTGTGGTTGAGTGTGTCAAGTTTTTGAACGTACCACATGCATGCCGATGTATGGGGATCGGTAAGCCCGGTACCAGATTGAAGCAGCTAGGGCCGATAGCCATCTCTCCTTGGAAACTTTGTTTTCCCCTGCCGTACACTTGTGGATATATGCGTGAGACTGTGAGTGAAGCAGTAAACCTTTATCCTAAGGAAATGGACCCGGTTCCGAATTGTGGATCGATGGGAAAGGTTGGGAAATGCTTGTACCTTTTATAGCAAGCAGAGTATCCGTGTGTGTTGGGTTTCCCCTGGCCAGGTAGCAAAATTCGGTTCGAACTGTCCGCTTCTCGCGGTTAATGAGACTGCTTGACCGCCCTGCTACATTGAGTAATAAGTGGAATTATGAGATTATGAATTTGTTCTATGAATTAATTTGTATTGCTCCACTTGCATGCTTAGAGAGGATGCTAATCTAGAATGGTTAAATAAACTAGAAACTGATGCTAAAACTTGAAAGCAAGGATCTACCTTTAGTTGCTTTTTGGCAAACAAACCCACCAGCCAAAAGCCTCTCATTGTCTAGATGTCGGTGATGTAGTTTTCACCCGACGGGTAAGCCTTGCTGAGTATTAGTATACTCAGCCTTGCTTGTGGCATTATTTTACAGGTATCCTTTTGGATGTGGATGCTATGACTTGGCCTGTCCAGGTTCCACCTGGCTGGCACATCGAATGGGTTCCGTCCTCTGGCGAGGATCGGGAGGAGTAGCTTCGTGGCAGGCTTCAGCACGGAGTTACTTGTATCGTCGTTAGATTGTTTTACTTCCGCTGCAATGGACATCTAAATTCAGTTGTGATGAACTTTTATTCCGCTGCAAGACTTGTACTCTGATTTTCAATTTGATCTCGGTTTGTAATAACTTGTGATACCTATGTGTGTAAGTTAATTTGTGGATTGTTGTAATCTCTGGAACTCACCTTCGTGTGGGCGTGCTGTTGTTTCGATCGAGAAAAGAACGTGGTTAATCGGGTTTAATCCGACGGCGCTCCAGCTTATTCCGGATTAAGTGCCTGACTACTTGATTGGTGGTCCCGAGGTACTTAACTTGGAATAATTTCGGAGTGGTCCGCCACAGCTGGCATCAGAGCCGAAACAGCGCACCGGAGAGACCAACAAACCTTAAATAAATATTTTTGGAATAAAATTTGCCAACTCGTACTTCCGCCGTGCTTTTCGGTGGAAGGTTGTTGTTAGGACCGCTAAGGATCTTACCTAGAGCGTGAAGCCTATGTGGGTTAAGGGATCACGATATGATAGGTGGCAAATAGTATATTATACTGACTTCCAGCACATTTCATTCTGTCATTACTTTACGCAATGGTGGGCGCAAGGTACGGCGATTGCTGTAACGTACCACGGCACTATATGAAAATATAGGGGCGGCACATAGTCAATACGCTGTGATGGCGTATGAAAATAGAATAGGATGGTGGGCGCAAGGTACGGCGATTGCTGTAGCGTACCACGGCATCATATGCAAATATGATGGCGGCACAAAGTCAATACGCTATTCCAATAGCGTATGAAACTGTCAATATGTTGCCTTGGTGACATATGAACATTGCCCGTTCAATGTTAAACGATCGGGTGCCACCTCTATAGTGGGTGGTAATGAATGGAGACGCTTTCGTGAGTGCTGGCACGAAGGGTTGATTATATTGCTCTGGAATGGAATTTTCTGCAGGTACACTAACCACGATTCCGTAAGATGAACGGTTAGAAAAGTTCGGCTAGATAATATAGGGAGAGACGGATATTGCATAGCCACCGGCACTAACTTCGTAAGCCAAAGGTTTATTGGCATGTGTGTTGGCGAGAACGAATAGGCCGCTCATGCTTTGCATCTCACCGAATTAATATCGAATACTAATAAGTGACCAAATCGAACCGCCGTCAAAGGAATTGAAATCACAACCCAAAAATCCTGCTGAGAACAATCTGTTTGCACCCTTAATTCGAAACTGAAAACGTTGTCGAACGAAAAAGTGTTCAACACGAAAGTTGTCATAAATATTATGAAGTAAATGCTGGAGAAATTTCAACGAAAATGGTTCAGTAAAATTTGAGTTATGCTAAAAATGGTAACCCACTGTCTGCTGGAAATTTCTGGGGACAGTGAGATAAAAATTGAATTTTTACACCATCTTAACGACAGTTTTTGCTCAAACCTCCAACAGGAAACTTGTTAGGAATTGTTTAAACAATGTTCTGGCCAAATTTGGGAATTTTTTGAGCTTGTAGATTTCGAGTTTTGTAATTTTTACCACCCTGCACAGAATCTGTTTTTGCTCTTTGGCACTAACCGGTTCTCACCCTTGCCCCTTTTCCTTTTGGTTCAGATGGACGCCCTCGCTGACCTGGCTAGCCACCCCAACGACGTGTCTTTCTCTGATTGCTTGGGATGGGAAGGCTTCCCTAGCATCTTGTGGTCGGTTCTGCAGGCACTTGGCTACCCTACACCGCCACAATATGAGAGAATCCTCATCCGAGACCGTGGTGTGACTCGTTCCCGTGTGCGTTTGGTGGTACACCGTCACCCGCCGTGTCCTAGTTCCCCCACCTGGACGGTGGAAGTTCATGGACACCACATGGAGACGACTTGTGAGCTAGCTGCCTTGAATGGCATCAGTTCTTTTTGTGCTCAGAACCAGAGCTTGGTAGAGCACCAGTTGCTTGGGCTGTTCCCACCAACTCAGCCGGATGATCCCCACTGGATGAGGCGCTACCTTAGCTCTCCTTTGAGGATGGCGGAGAACCCCGTCGCAGCAGCCGCTTTGATGATGAGGTGGATACGGGCGTATCACCGTTTGCAGGCACTTCTTGGACGGTCGCAGAGCGAGATGCTCAACATTGCTATGGACATGTCCGCTCGCGCCCGTGACATAGGGGTTGAGAGGACCTCTTTGTCCATTGAGGTGACCACTAGAGATGCCATGATTGCTGACTTGGAGAGGCAATTGAATGACCTCCAGATTGCACACAACAACACCCAGAATGAGTTAGCACAAACTAGAGATGAGCTTGAGGAGGTACATGGTACCTTGGAGCATGCAAATGCTATGCTTGCCGCCCATGACGCTCAGCACCTTCTTGAGCAAGAAGGAGGGAATGGTGAAGGAGAGGCCCCCGATTCCGACATGGACACCGAGGATAACATGCCGTCCCTTCCAGCTCCACCTTCACCTATGGGCAGCGAGGCTACCGCTAACAATTTGGATGATTTTTAGAGTGGTAGTAGCAAATTTACTCCTCCGCTAGGCCTAGAATTTTTGGCTTCATGTTGTAATAGGCTAGATGGAGTTGAGCTCCCCAAGTTATCTTTTGTGGCATTGTAAAATTAATGGTGTGGTTGTGGTGTAAAACTTGATGATGTTGTTACAGCTGTGTTGAAAACATTCTGCAGCTGACCTTGTTTCAATTATTGATGGGTTTTCCATTCATTTCTGGGCTGTGATGTGAACTACAAAGTTGTTTGGAATTTGTCAAACAAAATGATCACCAAATTGCAACCCCATTGGTTAAGCGAAATAAAAATGGCAACCAAAACACTATAGCTCGGCCTGCTGAAAAACAGCAAATGCAGAGAGCTAAAGATTGAATTTTTCGGCTTAGTTCCAGTCCGAATTTGATTCTGAGCCCAACATGAAAGTTGTAGAGCATGAAATTTTCGAGCTACTGACTGAATTGGAGCATTTGACTTGTTTCCTGTCGGGAGATATGATTTTTCTTCCGAACTGCGTGCTGACTTGCCATTCTGCGCAGTACACTTTAAATATTGACACGTTCTATCTTGTCATTCATTATGCAAGCTTATGGAATGTGGCTAATACAAGTACCTACTGCAGATGGCAATCACCCGCAGCGGTCACGACGCTAGTGGCTCCAACGCTAACCAGCAGGGGCCAGAGGGGCAGCAACAGCCACCGCCACCTCCTCCTCCGCAGCAACCTCCGACGTGGCAGCAGCTTTATGCCACGCAAACGGAGATTCTCCGGAACCTGCAGCATCAGCAGCAGATGATGCAGCAGCAGATGCTTCAGCAGGGAGGTCAACGGGCCCCTCAGCCTCAGGTGGCCCGATACGAGGATTTTCTGGCAACGCACCCGCCGATCTTCTCTCGTGCTGATGAGCCTTTGGAGGCCGACACATGGATTCGAGCCGTTGAGTCCAAGTTCACCATTTTGGCGACGCCTTGCACTTCCAACCGCAAGGTCGTGTTCGCGGCGCAGCAGCTCCGCGGCCCAGCTCTCCTATGGTGGGAGAACTACCTGGCCCTGCAGCAGGAGGGTCATGTAGTTGAGTGGGATGAGTTCAAGGCTGCATTCAAGGCTCATCACATTCCGGCCGGTCTAGTAGAGCGTAAGCTGAATGAGTTTTTGGCGCTGACCCAGGGTACCCGCACAGTGCTCCAGTACTCCCAGGCCTTCAATGGTCTGTGCCCTTATGCGGGTCATCACGCCGACTCCGACGAGAAGAAGCTTGAAAGGTTCCGACGTGGCCTGAACACCAAGTTGAAGGCACAGTTAGCCACCACCCGTGCTGCCACGTACGGCGATCTCGTGAACCTTGCCATCACCCAGGAAGACGCCAATGTGGCGCACAAGGCGGAGAAGAAGAGGAAGACTCCCGCTGGACCGTCAAGCGCGCAGCCACAGAGGTTCCGCTTGGTTCCCCCGGCTGCACCGCATGGACAGTCCAGGGCACCTCAGGGAGGTGGATGGGTTGCTAGGCCGCCACAGCCTAACGCGCCTCGTTTCCCTCCACCGCCGCAGCAGCAGCAAGCACCAAGGCAAAATGCACAGCAGCCAGCTCGCCCTGGAGCCGGCTATCAGTGCTTCAAGTGTGGAAGTAAAGATCATTTTATCAAGGATTGTCCGCAGAACAAGCAGCAAAACCAACGCCCGGGAAATCAGCAAGGCAAGGGCAAGCAGCAGCAGCAGCGTGTGCAAGTTCGCCAAGGACGGCTCAACTACACCAACTTGGCCGACCTGCCCGAGGGAGCCCCAGACATGACTGGTATCTTCCCTATCTGCACTCAACCTGCTGTGATATTATTTGATTCCGGGGCAACGCATAGTTTTATAAGCACAAGATTTCATGTGAAATGCGGATTAAAATCTTACCATACCAAATCATCGTATGTGATATCAACTGCGGGAGGCAAGATTGCATCCAACCAAGTCACCCACAAGGTTCCAATCAGGCTGGGAAGTAAAACATTTCCTACTGATTTGATTCTGCTTGGAATGGAAGGAATTGACATTGTGTTAGGAGCCAATTGGATGACTCAACATAAGGTTGTCCTAGATGTTGCGGAAAGAGTTGTTGAGATAAACTCGCCTACGCATGGCCCGAGTGTGCTATATCTGCCACAGCGGACTTGCGTCGATGCGTGTGCTTACACAATGGTAGAAACCCAACTAAAGGACATTCCGGTGGTATGTGAGTATGCCGATGTATTTCCGGATGACTTACCTGGGATGCCGCCGGATAGAGACATTGAATTCGTGATTGAACTTCAACCTGGCACAGCACCTATATCAAAGAGACCATATAGAATGCCGCCCAATGAATTGGCTGAATTAAAAATTCAACTCCAAGAATTGCTAGATAAGGGTTTCATTCGTCCAAGTGTATCACCTTGGGGATGTCCCGCTATCTTTGTGAAAAAGAAGGACCATTCCTTGAGGCTGTGTATTGATTACCGGTCTCTCAATGCGGTAACCATCAAGAACAAGTATCCGCTTCCCCGTATTGACATCTTGTTTGACCAATTAGCTGGCGCCAGAGTATTCTCCAAGATTGACCTACGCTCTGGCTATCATCAAATCAAAATCAGGCCTTGTGACATTCCAAAGACTGCCTTTTCCACACGTTACGGGCTTTATGAATTTTTGGTTATGTCCTTTGGACTCACGAATGCCCCAGCCTATTTCATGTACCTCATGAATTCGGTCTTCATGTCTGAACTAGACAAGTTTGTGGTGGTTTTCATTGATGACATTCTTATATATTCTAAGAATGAGGAAGAGCATGCCGAGCACCTTCGCATTGTTCTTCAGAGATTGAGAGATCACCAGCTCTATGCCAAGTTCTCCAAGTGTGAATTCTGGCTTGAGAGCGTGAAGTTTTTAGGTCACACGGTTTCCAAGGATGGTATATCCGTGGATCCAACCAAGGTACAAGAGGTGCTAGATTGGCAACCACCTACCTCTGTCCATGAGATTCGGAGTTTTCTGGGTTTAGCCGGTTATTACCGCCGTTTTATTCCGGATTTCTCTCGGATAGCAAAGCCCATGACCGAACTCTTGAAGAAGGGAGTTAAATTTGAGTGGAATGACAAATGTGAGGAAGCTTTCCACACCTTGCGAAGACATTTAACTTCAGCCCCAGTTTTGGCTCAGCCCGATTGCACCAAGCCTTATGATGTCTATTGCGATGCATCAGGCACCGGTCTTGGCTGTGTTCTCATGCAAGAAAACCGGGTCACTGCTTATGCTTCTCGAGCACTTCGGCCTCATGAGCAAAACTACCCCACGCACGATCTTGAGTTAGCAGCGGTCATTCATGCTCTCAAGATGTGGAGACACTATTTGATGGGTGTTCCCTGCAACATATACACAGACCACAAGAGCCTCAAATATGTCTTCACTCAGGCACATTTGAATATGAGACAGCGAAGATGGTTGGAGTTAGCAAAGGACTATGACCTTAGTGTGCATTATCACCCCGGGAAGGCTAATGTAGTTGCGGATGCACTAAGCCGCAAGGCTCATTGTCATTGTCTTTCCGTGGAGTCCTACGCTGACACCCTGTGTCATGAAATGGCAAAGCTCAATTTGGAGATTGTTCCACACGGGTACTTCAGCCATATTGCAGTGGAACCAACCTTGCACGATCAGATTGTTGTAGCCCAATTAAATGACGCGGGCATTAAAGTTCTTAAACGGAAATTGTCTAAGGAGAAGGTGAAAGAGAAGTACAAATGTTTCCGGTTGGATGGGCAGGGAGTGATGTGGTTTGGACATCGCCTCGTGGTGCCCAAAAACACGGAACTCCGGAGGAAGATTATGGATGAGGCACATCTCTCTAAATTTTCTATCCATCCCGGCAGCACCAAAATGTACCAAGATTTGAAACAAAACTTTTGGTGGACTCGGATGAAGCGAGAAATTGCCACATATGTGTCGGAATGTGACACATGCCAGCGGGTTAAGGCCAGCCACTTGAAGGTAGCAGGCACGCTTCAACCTCTACCTATTCCCTCATGGAAGTGGGAAGACATAAACATGGACTTTATTGTTGGACTTCCCAGAACCCCTCAGGGGCATGACTCCATTTGGGTAATTGTGGACCGCCTTACCAAGACCGCACATTTTATTCCGGTCAATACCTTTTATAACGCTAAGAAGTACGCGGAGATTTATTTGGAGCGGATCGTTTGTCTACATGGGGTACCCAAGACGATAATTTCAGATCGTGGTGCTCCGTTCGTAGCACGCTTTTGGGAACAGTTGCAATTATCCCTAGGCACCAAACTGATCCGTAGTTCAGCATATCACCCACAGACCGATGGGCAGACGGAAAGGGTAAATCAAATACTTGAGGATATGCTTCGAGCTTGTGTTATCCATTATGGGAAGAATTGGGAGAAATGTTTGTCTCTGGCTGAATTCTCCTATAACAACAGCTACCAAGCGAGCCTTAAAATGGCACCTTTCGAAGCCTTATATGGCAGAAGATGTCGGACCCCGTTGTGTTGGTCCCAGGCAGGCGAGAGGTATGCTTATGGCCCTGACCTTGTAAAGGAAGCAGAGGAAAAGGTTAGAATCATTCGTGAAAATTTGAGAACTGCCCAGTCAAGGCAGAAGAGTTACTTTGATCAACGGCGGAAGCCACTTCAGTTTGAAGTTGGTGATCACGTGTACCTTAAAGTCTCCCCGACCAAAGGTGTGCAAAGATTCGGATTAAAAGGAAAGCTTGCACCTCGTTATATCGGCCCGTATGAAATTACTCAGCAATATGGGCCGGTAGCCTATCAAGTGAAGCTTCCCGAAAAACTTTCAGCTGTACACAATGTATTCCATGTTTCTCAACTCAAGAGGTGTCTTCGTGTTCCGACCGAAGTTGTTGAACAAGAGGAACTCTCGGTTGAACCGGATCTCTCTTATGATGAGCATCCCGTTAAGATCCTCGACGAGAAAGAGCGACAAACACGAAGGAAGGGAGTTAAAATGTACAAAGTTCAGTGGAGTCATCACTCCGAAGATGAAGCCACGTGGGAAACCGAGGACTATCTTAGGAAGAATTTCCCCGACATACTTTCATAAGCCGAGGTATTTCTTTTCCCCTCTCTATCTCTAGGTTTAATCGAATCTCGGGACGAGATTCCTTTTAAGGGGGGTAGGCTGTGACATCTCTGATGTCAAAAGAATTAAAAAGTGCAATTAAAATCAATGCAACAGGGAATTGGGTTGAAATTTAAAAATTCGTCGAAAATTCAATTATAATTCAAAAACAAGGGTTGTTTGGACACCCAACTGAAATCTCAAGACTTGGGTGCTGAACTTAAAAATCTCGGACCAAAGGAGTAGTTGTCATCACCTACAGCCCTTCGCGACAACCTCGCCACGGCGTTCGTTCCGCTCGATGACCCTCGAGCGGGGATGTCCGTCACGATCGAGCTTAGCCCGTATATCCGTCACGATCGAGCTTAGCCCGGATGTCCGTCACGATCGATCTTAGCCGTATATCCGTCCCGATCGAGCTATGTCCGTGACGATCGAGCCATGTCCGTGACGATCGAGCTATGTCCGTCACGATCGAGCCTAGCCAGTAGTTTCCGTCACGCTCGAGGCTCCGCAGCCAAGCTCGAGGGGGCACTTACCCTCGAGCGACGTTCCGTCACCCTCGAGGCTCCGCAGCCAAGCTCGAGGGGGCACTTACCCTCGAGCGACGTTCCGTCACGCTCGACGTTCCGCAGCCAAGCTCGAGGACTCACCCTCGAGCGACGTTCCGGCACGCTCGAGGCTCCGCAGCCAAGCTCGAGCACTTACCCTCGAGCGACGTTCCGTCACGCTCGAGGCTTCGCAGCCAAGCTCGAGGGGGGCACTCACCCTCGAGTGGCGTTTCCAACCATTCGAGGCTCGGCAAGCTCGAGCTTGCGTTCAAGCTCGAAGCGCCGTAGCGCCTGGTCGAAGTGCCTGGTCCAAGCTCGAAAGTTGTGTCCCACACCTCTGACCCCAACTTTTAATTTTACCCGTTTCGAAGTTCAGTTCGAATTTTTGGAGAAAATTCGAATTTGGAAATCGGAGCTCCACGGGCATGCTACAGTGCCCCTGGCGCGCGCTGCGCTGGCCGGAGCTCGGCCGCCACGTGGCCGGCGAGCGGCGCAGGCGGCGCTGAGCTGGCCAAGCCGCGGCGGACGCTGGCGCTTGTCGCCTAGCTCTTGTCCGGCCACTCCCGAGCCATCACTTCGCCGCTGTCGCCTCGCCTCGCCTCGCGCCGCGGAGCGCCATCATACGGTCGCGCGCCGCCGTGGCCGCACGCGCGCTCGCGCCGCGCCGAGCGCACTGCAGGCGGTAGAGTCCATTCGCATCGCGCCAAAGCCTCTGCTGAGGATCTCCACTTCTTCACGCGATGATCTTTGACGCCCAACCGCGCGTGTGCGCTCTGTTCGAGCTCGCGCGCCATCAATGGCGACCGCGACAGCCACCCACGCGCTCGCACGCTCCCGAGGCCGCACAGTGCCTCCCTTGCGTGCTCAATCACTCCACCGCGCACTCACACCCCTCCTCTCACCCGCTCACTTGGCCATTTCCACTTCCCCGCGCTCGCTCGGTCTTCTTCCTCCTCGCGACGCGCAAGCCGAACCCAAGCTCTTCGCGAAATTCCTCGTCCACGCTCCACCATTCCCAAATCCATCCCGCACGGAGCTAGTCCACTCCACCAGCTCCAAAACCCCCAACTTTCCCCAAGACATTGACCCTTCTCCGGCGAGAATTCGTGAATTCCCCCAAATCGCGATTTTCGGCCGCCGGAGCACCCGCACGTCGAGCCCCTACTCCGAGCCGTCCCCGAGGTCAACCGAGCACGCCATTGGCATCCTCGAGCTCCACTGGTGCTCTAGGACCCCTCGAACCTCGGCGAACGACCCCGAGCTCACCGGCGTAGAAGCCGCGGCGGCCGCGCCGCCACCACCTCGTCGCCGGCGAAACTCCGACCATCCCCGGCCTCCCAACCGTCCCCAAACGACTCGTGGTGAGCCCAGGAAGCTTTTCCCCCACTTCCCCGAGCCTAGTTCGCCGCCGTTTGGCCGGCGCAACTCCGGCGAGGTCCCAGGGACCCAAGTTCATCGTCTACCTTTGTTTAGGGGTCTCTGCGCAAAAGTCCAGGGACTCGTTCGCGAAGTTTTGAAAGATCTAGGGTTCTCTGCGTAAAAAGATTCTTAAGTCTAGGTTTGATTTTCCCGAAATTGTAAAATCCATTAAAAATCGTACAAAAATCAGAAAAATGCACAAAAATACTCTCTGGATTCGTGAGAGTCTAAACTACAATCTCTATTAGACATGTTTGTACTTTTGACGAGCTGTATGTGAATTAAAATTCAAACTATGAAAACCTAAAGTTGTGCACCATTTCCAATCCAGAGCTACGCTAGGGTTGAGCTTTGGATATGATGTTTGTAGTGACTTTGGACAGCTTGTGTCCAAAGGGGACTAAAAAAAATATGAACTACAGCTCCTGTTATGAATTAAAATAGGTTTTCTGTCTTTTTGCAGTGCAGAAATCATTAAAAATAATCTGGGCAGTGAAAAATCACCATTTTGCTCCAGAGGACTAAAAACTTGTTAGCACACCTGTGAAAAATGAGAAACTTAATTTTTGCTCTGTTTAGGATGGCAAATAATTAAATATGTGTTTTTGGTTAGAAAATCATTGAGGACTACCCAAGGGTTATTTTGAGCCACCACTTGGCCAGAGCCCTCCTCATACTTATGACTAGCTTTGGTAGAAAGATCTCCTGAAATAGATGAAAATTCAATTTATTATGCATTTATTTCACTTTCTGCAGCTAGCTGTTTGCACATTTTTAATAAATTATGTGTAGCGCAAAATTAGCTAAGTTTTGGAATGAGCTTAGCTCTTATACTCCAGTAGCTGTCATAAAGTTTATAGATAAAAATGATGAACAGAATTGGAGAAACAAAAATGAGAAGTAATCTAGATGGAAATCGATTTATATAAAAGAATAAACCTTTTTGTAGTTAGTTAGAATAAAATAAATGGAATCTGAAATTCCAGAACAGCCACCCTAAGTTATGCATCTCATGTAGAAGGCGCCATCCCGAACGGCAACTACCACCTCATTCCCGCAGACGAGGAAGAAGCCCCGGAGCCCGGTGCCGGTGCAGACGTGAACAACCCGGAGGCTAACTCTCAGTCCGAGCAAGAAGGCAAGCCCCGGAGCATAACCTAACTTTACCAAATTATGCACTTTGAATTCTCTATGTTTGTGCATTTACGTTTCAAGGAATTGATTGAATACCTTAGCTGCACATTTCCTAGTACCTATGACTTGCAATACTAGTATGAAAGGATCGATAGGGCATTGCTTTAGGTCCGTTACAAGTCGAGTGATTTCCTGTCACTCGCGAGACATAGGAATTGCTTGTCTTTACTTATGTTGGAATCATAAGGATTGACGGGCGGGATGATAGATGTAGATCTCCCGTCCGTGTATGATAATTGATTAAGGTCGAAATGTGTGGTTGAGTGTGTCAAGTTTTTGAACGTACCACATGCATGCCGATGTATGGGGATCGGTAAGCCCGGTACCAGATTGAAGCAGCTAGGGCCGATAGCCATCTCTCCTTGGAAACTTTGTTTTCCCCTGCCGTACACTTGTGGATATATGCGTGAGACTGTGAGTGAAGCAGTAAACCTTTATCCTAAGGAAATGGACCCGGTTCCGAATTGTGGATCGATGGGAAAGGTTGGGAAATGCTTGTACCTTTTATAGCAAGCAGAGTATCCGTGTGTGTTGGGTTTCCCCTGGCCAGGTAGCAAAATTCGGTTCGAACTGTCCGCTTCTCGCGGTTAATGAGACTGCTTGACCGCCCTGCTACATTGAGTAATAAGTGGAATTATGAGATTATGAATTTGTTCTATGAATTAATTTGTATTGCTCCACTTGCATGCTTAGAGAGGATGCTAATCTAGAATGGTTAAATAAACTAGAAACTGATGCTAAAACTTGAAAGCAAGGATCTACCTTTAGTTGCTTTTTGGCAAACAAACCCACCAGCCAAAAGCCTCTCATTGTCTAGATGTCGGTGATGTAGTTTTCACCCGACGGGTAAGCCTTGCTGAGTATTAGTATACTCAGCCTTGCTTGTGGCATTATTTTACAGGTATCCTTTTGGATGTGGATGCTATGACTTGGCCTGTCCAGGTTCCACCTGGCTGGCACATCGAATGGGTTCCGTCCTCTGGCGAGGATCGGGAGGAGTAGCTTCGTGGCAGGCTTCAGCACGGAGTTACTTGTATCGTCGTTAGATTGTTTTACTTCCGCTGCAATGGACATCTAAATTCAGTTGTGATGAACTTTTATTCCGCTGCAAGACTTGTACTCTGATTTTCAATTTGATCTCGGTTTGTAATAACTTGTGATACCTATGTGTGTAAGTTAATTTGTGGATTGTTGTAATCTCTGGAACTCACCTTCGTGTGGGCGTGCTGTTGTTTCGATCGAGAAAAGAACGTGGTTAATCGGGTTTAATCCGACGGCGCTCCAGCTTATTCCGGATTAAGTGCCTGACTACTTGATTGGTGGTCCCGAGGTACTTAACTTGGAATAATTTCGGAGTGGTCCGCCACATCTGCCGCGCCACCCCGCCTGGCGCGGCAAGGCGCTGCTGCGCTCTCCTGCCTGGCGCGGCACGGCCGTTTGGAACTGGGCCCGCGGGCTCCTCTTCTCTTTCTTCCTCCTCCCTTCTTTCTTCTCCACACGCGAACAGACAGCCGTTTCTCGCCGCCGGCCCTATTTCGGCCAAATCCAGCCCTTTTTGGCCGGGAAAAGCGGGGGAAATCGTTCCCCTCCCTCCCGTGAAGGTATTCCCACCTTTTTTCCCTTGTTCCAGCATGAGATTTGGAAGATATGAGTAGGTTTAGGTGTTTTAGGGTTTGTGATATATTTTGAAATTGTAGTGATTTATACGTTTGTTTCTTACAATGTGATGGTTAGGATGAACGTAGTATTGGCTATGCCCTCGATTTGAACGTGTAGAATTTGTTGCATGCTTTTATTCTACGATGTTGTGAAGGGATTAGGTTTGTAGGGTATATTAGAAAACTCATGTTGTTTGTCTAATTCTGGTTGAAATGGTTATTTTGTAGATGGTTTGTTTAGTCCGTTGGTTTCATGGTGGGGTTGTGAAAGAGAATGGGGAGTTTGAGAATATGAAAGATGTCACGTGAATGTTTGAAGTTACCCCGTGTTTGCATGAGATAGTTGAATGTGCTCAGAGTCATTTTAGTTGTGGGGTAGATGATGAGATCAGCTTGAAAGGCCGTGTTGATTGTGGTAGAGGAAGAGCGGCATACGCTCTAGTGGATTTGAAAACTGATGTGGAATTGGATCAATTTAAGAGATTAGTAGAGCAAGCTAGTGTGCCTTATTTGGACGTGGTTGTTACTAGCCGAAAAACTGCCGGTAGAGAGGGAGGTAGAGAGTTAGTGCCTCAGCTTGGGACACAGGAGTCAACAATCTCACAGCTAGGTATTGGTTTGATCCAACAAGAGCAATTGCAATCAAAGGGAACAGAGTTTGCTGATGATTCTGATAGCGAGACCTTTATCTTTGATGAGATAGAACCAGGCACGGCACATGATTATTTCCCTAATGATGTATTTGAGAGGGAGGAAGCTGAGGAGGATGATGATGATGATATTTCAGAAGGTTCTGACGGTGGGGATGACAATGATGGGTATGAATCCGAGGGAGAAGAGTTAGAAAGGGACAGTGCAGCACCTCCAGGAGACAGTCATCATATTGTACCACCTCCTGTACCAACCAAAATTTGCCCTCCGCATGATGATGACACATTCGTGCGGCATATGACGGATGGTGCTCATAAGCGTGGCTCTGTGACGTACATTGCTCGTGAGCTCAATCTGCTAAAGCAATGTCATGTAGAGATTCCACATGTTGCCAATGACAAGGACATAAGCCGTGTCGATAGGGCTATCTGTGAGACCACCTTGGTGCATGCAGAAGACGAAGGTTTGCCACAATGTGAGACCCCTGAGATTGAGGCAAAAAAGAAGTTTGATATCTTTGATGGTGACGACAAATTACTCAGAGTCGTTGAATAACGTGTTCAAAGGCATTCCAAGTAGACCTGTCTTAGGCATAATTGAGTACTCTTTCTCCAAATGCAATGAGTATTTCATCAATCGCTGGGAAATAGCGAGCAAAAAGTTGGCCAATGGTGAGAGAAAGGGACTTGTTGCTGAGGTGCATCTAAAGAGGAAAGATCCGTCAATCAACTGGCTAAGGCATTTGGACCTACTCGGATGGTGTACGATGTCAGAAGTGCTGAGGAACTAGCGTAGGTGGTGAGAGTCACGGTGACAGGCACTATAGAGTGGACTTGACTAATGGATCCTGCATGTGCAACGTCCCTACACTGTTGCATCTTCCTTACTCTTATGTGATTACAGCTTGTAGGGCTAGAGGCCTAGACTATGAGAGCCCGACTTTTATGTCGCCACTATACCGTAGGGAGCAAACCCTAAAAATTTGGGAGTCAAGTTTCGAGTCTTACTTTCATCCTAGCAGATGGCCGCCGTACTACGGACGTGACTACGTGCCTGACTCGTCGTTGAAGACGGACAAAAAATGCCGACGGCAAAAGAAGCGTTTGAAAGGGGATGTTTCCATTTGACATGTTTCATTAATAGGACTCGGACGACGATGCACAACCTCGGCGACGCCGTCGGCGTGACCGCTCGGACGTTCCCAGCAGTGCCAATCGCCTACAGACCGGGTACGTAGGCAGCGTCGGGCAGCAAATGTCTTCAGCCCACCAGATCAGAGGCCGCCACGGCGTTGAATCAAGACTTCGTGTTGAACCATGTGTATTGAACTTAGCTGTGTTAAACTATGCTATGTTTTAAACACTAAGCAAACAATAACAAATGGGACAACTCTTCCATTTCACCATCTCTAAAAACAAAGCATATGAAATGGGAAAACTTTTTCCATTTCACTATAAAACCCTAACCAAACTCTAACCAACGCGTTCATTTCACCATCTCTAAGCAAATCATAACAAATGAAAACATTTCACCATCTAACCCTAACCAACCAAACTCTAACAAAAAAAAACTAACAAATGAGGTCCAAAACAAAAGATTCAAGAGGGGAGAAGCTTACCGGAGATGGGGGGACCGATTTCCCCAAGTTTAATACACAAAAAATAGACCAAAATGGGTGGGGGGTGGAGCTCCAGGCGGCGGCTGGATGGCGAGCGGCGTCGCTCTGGACGGAGGAGAAAGAAGAGAGGGAGGAGGAGCCCGCGACTGCAATTCAAATCGGCCTTGCCGCGCCAGGCGGGGTGGCGCGATAGGGCCTTGCCGCGTCAGGCGGGGTTGCGCGTCAGACACATGCAGCTGCGCCCACTGGCCGCCTCGCTGGCGCCCGCGGCCAGCGTGGCGGCCCTGCCGCGCCACATGTACTGGCGCGGCAGGACGATTTGGCCGCGCCAGACGGGGTGGCGCGGCAAAAACGGCTACCCAATGCAACTATTGGTCTGGCCCGGCTGTTATTATAATATTATTAAAAAAAGAATAAAATTTAAAAAAATTCATGAGCCGACGGGGACGGCGTGTGTTATTGGGAAAAGATTCCCCGAAACTACACTTTTGACCAAAAATACACTGTAGATGAATAGTGTTCTGTGAGTGGGAGAGATATAATGAATAGGGAAAAATTCGATGAATAGTGTTTTTTTAGAGAAATTTTGGGAACTAAACGCACCCTTAGCCTCACTAATTTACTTTTAAAATACTTATTGTTCGTATAGAAAAAATTAAAGAAAAAAGTTATGTCAAAAAGCTTGTTGGATGAGTTATTTCAAATAACTTTTACGGGAAAGATTATTCGGGGCGAACTGATCCTAGATTAGTTGGTTGGGTTCTTTGTGGTGTAACCTACCCACCAGGGTTCAAATCCTGGTGCTCGCATTTTTCTGGATTTATTCCGGGATTTACCGGCGCCATGCATTCGGTGGTAGGCGACGTCCCCGTCGACAGCGAGGCGCCTGTGGTGACTTCGTGAATCTCAAGATCTGCCGGCTCAGTCCTTCGGAGGTGCTCAAAGGGGTAGGGTTTACGTACCTATGTTCATAGAGGTGAGTATGCATGCGTGTGAGCGTCTACATTGTGCTGTGTACTCTCAAAGATTGTTCGGGCATGATTTTTAATAATATTTTTTGTGAACAAAGTTACACGGGACAATTTCTTTGAGAAAGAAAAGTTACTCTAAAAAGAAAAAAAATTAAAGCACAACATTTTGCTAAAACTATAAAGTGTGTTTTCCTTGCCAGAGAATGAGAGAAACCTCATTAGCCAGCCATTGGCAAGCCTGTGAATTCCTACGAGACCCAACGACAACTGCGGTGGAAATCGCTACGAGGCCCCCAATGCCCTCGTCGGCTATTGCCCATTGTCAACGTTGTGATCGACCCCAAGAGTCTCGCCTCGCGTACCGCACGCAGGCCGGAAGAAGGCATATATGTCCCACGTGCGCAAAATCTTGATCAGATCATTTTTACCATAAGTCATCCATTCTAACCTTGTGTGCCATCAGAGCGAAAAGACAGATGAAAGTTGCCCTGCCGATGACTTCCTTGTGTGCACATGTGTACACATTATGTTCATGCGTGTTTGGCTACGACTACGTCGTTGGACACTTGGACTGTACCTCCCGTTTTCCTGCTTGCGGTGGAAACTGCTCCCCTCTAACTCCAAGCTGTCCTGGTCCGAGTCAGCATCATCGAACTCAGATTCGACACACATGCATCTATGCCTATCTATAATGCATGTAAGGTTTGTGACAGGTTTACGTCTATTGTCGGAGTAATGACAGGTCAGGCCACACAGTCAGTGACTCTGTCACATGATCTAAGTCTACATCGGACACGGACGATTTTATTAGATGACATATGGAACATATGAGACTTTTGACATGTCATTTATCAAATCAACAATAACTCGAGAAGGAATCTTGTATCACAAAGAAACAATCCCAGCACATTCAATACCCTAACTATGGAAAGTAGGAATCTAATTGAACACCACACATATCAATCGCAAAATTGCTAGAGATCGCTATGGAGGAACAAACCAAGTAGGAGGGTGGGCCCATGCCCTCGTGCTGTCATCAAATTGCGCATGGTATGGGAGGGTTGATGTACTCATAGAGCAAAGCAAATCGTCGGCTCATGCAAAATAAGGGGCTGCTTGGTTGGTTCTAAAGTGTGCCAAGCCAAAATCAAGGTAGAGCCTAAAAATTTTGGCACCTATTTGGTTGGCAGCCAAAACTTTGGCCCATAAACCGGCTCGTTCGGTTGTTTGGGCTGAAAACCAGCCTAGCCAGCCTAGGACGACGTCGTGAATTCGGTGTGACGGTGAAGCGACCTATGGAGGGTGACGCGGCCACACGAGATGGCATATATTGCGTATGTCTTTTTTACCTCTATGCCCACACCAGTTTGATGCAAATTCCACGGCGTCGTCTGCGTCTATCCCAGCCAACCAAACAGGAGGCCGTACTTTAGCACTCTCGTTCTTGCACTAATTTTGGTAGAAAAAATGTGGCATGGCTAACATTGGCATCAAGCAAACCAGGCCCTAAGAGCAGTCGGTGGCGCTGGGACCAAATCATAGGTGAATTGAGCGGACAGAGCCGAGCACGAGTAGGACGCCTATGCATCTATGTTGGCGCTGAGATGGAGGTTGCTTGGTGGATGTGGGGGTAGAGAGTGTAGCTAAGAGAGAGAGACACGAACTGAGAGAGAGCGAGTGGACATGGGCTGGTTTTTACTTAAAATATTGTTTAGGTACTCATGTCTTTTTTACTAACCTTTTTTTTAAAAGTCATCTCTTATATGTACCCTTTAAAAGAGCCATTTCAAACTTCACTAAGTCCACCCAATTTTGTATACCTAAAAATCCAACTCCATCAAAACCAATGGTCAAAATCTAACTCCTTCCTCAATCAAATCTAAAGGCTATTCTTATTTGGATCTCCCATCCCCCCCCCCCACCTCCTCCCGCGTGTCGCCTCTCCACTCTCCATATTTCAGTACAGCAGAAACCAATGCATACTCATGTCTCAGAATCCAACGACAATTTCTTTGGCTCAATGCATGGTATCAAGTATCGACCTGTCTATTAGAAGCTGGATTCCTAATAAGCATTTTATGAAGATTATTACAACTGGAGGTCGATACTGTTGTGATGTTTGTGACAGCACTTGGGAGTCAATCACTAATTTTTCATGTAATGAGAGCAAGTGGGTCATCTTACACAACTTGAAACTATACATTTTTATGCTTAACACGAGAGCAAGTCGGTCGTCTTCTTGCAGTTATTTCCTTTACTAGGTGTTTTCTTACAATGCAAAACTCGAATATATTTATGCTTGCAAATATGATTTACATATGATAAAACATTACAATGTAACACTTGAATCGTGTTGCCTTTCACATGACAATTTTCTGGTTGTTTGATTTGCTGCTTTACTAAATCTTGCTGTAGCGTTAGCACATGCCCTTTTAATACTATTTTTAAAATAGTTTTTTATAGGTTCTTCTGCCGTGTCATTTTTCTCAACAGAGTTACGTGGAACAATTGGTATTAAAAAGAAAAGTTACTCTAAAAAACGTGGAGCAAAACATTTTGCTAAAAGTGGAAACGGTGTTTTCGAGAAATCATCATTAGGCCTTGCGAGCCCAAGAACTCCTACGCTACGAGGCCCAACAACTGCGGAGGTTGATTCTGAGACATGAGGTGGTCGACCGACGACGATTTCGTACCGCGGAGGCCCAACTCCTACGCTACGTGGATGCTGCCCAATAACCCTCGCCAGCCATTGTCGTGAACAGGGGGGAGGTGGAGGTGGTCGACCGACGACGTTTTCGTGTACCGCGGCCGCGGAATCTCAATGAGATTCTTTTCTCTTTTCCAAGTCATCCATTCGTGATCGAGGGTTCAGCTAGCGTCCCGGCGCGAGAAGTGAAAGCCGCCGACTTTCTTGAGTGCCCAATCTATTCTGGTTTGTCCGGCTACAACTACACATCGTTGGTGACTTGGACTGTATCTGATCCATTCTGCCCCCGCATCGAAGCATCGAACTCGAATTCCACACACATGTCGAACTCTAATATCCATCGGCGCCGCTCGTGGTCGTCTGGGATCGAGCGAGAGCCATGGCTCACGCCGGGTTTCCCTTCCAAACCTTTGCTTATGCCGCTACCCACCGGCCACAACCACAGCCTCCGGCAGGAGGCGGCACCGGCGGCCAACGCCCGGAAGTACTCGACGCGGTGGTGGAAGATCTTCTCTTCCGCTGGATGGAAGAAGCATACGGCACCGACGGGCAACGGCCGCTGCTCCAACACCAAGCACAATCAACTGGAGAGAAGCCCCCTCCGCGGATTACCTGTAAATTCTGGAGGATCTTCATAAGGGTACGATAAGTATTCCTTTGATTTGTTTAAGCGCAGCTAATAACTTTAATTATCTGAACGGTATTCCACAATAACAATTAGCTTCAAGCGGCTTCAAAAGATTATTAGTTTATGTGATGGGCAGAGTTAGATCTCTCTTCCCGTTTATGCATTTACAGCAGCTGTTTGATGGGATGATGAACATGATGCACTGGCCTATAATATAAAAGATTAGCTCCTGTAATATACAGTATATGCATGTTGTCTAGTATGTTTGATTGTAGAGGGTTTGTCACGGTAAAAAAATCAGTACGTAATATCTAGTATTAGTTTAACGCTTTGGTCGTTCATGAATTTCCTCTTTCAAGATAGGACCTGATTATCGGTCATGTGCATATCTACCTTTGCAGTGTTTTGGGGTGACGCTATCTATCGTGATGATAGCATGGATGCTGATGATGGCTGAACGCGAGCATCTGGATGTCTATCAAAAGATGGCGCTCGCCGTTCTTTGTCTTTCTGTGGCTAGAATGGCGTTCCTATTCACACCGAAACACTTAGACAACGCTTACTCATAACTGTTTGTTGTCCTTCTGCAGGCTGTAGATGCAAAATGTTATGCTCTTAATTTTCCTATATGAAACAATAGAAATTGGTTACTGTTTTTCCGAATGATGAAGCATGGTATGATAAGACATCTCGATGGACCAACCCAGCAAACATTGCATGGCCCTGATTGAGTGTTTATGCTGTGCATGACCGCGTATATACGTGACTATGCTGAGCAACATGCAAAACTGAAACTGTTACGATTTTGATATCAGGGGGGGGGGGGGGGGGGGAAGTAAACATACTGGAGCGGAGAGGGCAAATGATTCGAATTCGCAAGCAAATCAGAGAAAAGGAAAAATCAAAACCTAGTGCAGTCAGAAACAAAAATGATTCAGATGGGCGCTAGATACATTTTCCAATGGAACAATCCAAATCCATAGACAAAACAGAAGAAAATCAGAGAGGAAAGGGCAAATCGAAGAACCCAGTGTGGTTAGGAACAAATTGACCTATCCAATTGAATGGATCAGATTCATGCAAACCTCAACCAACGACTCACAACAAACATTCATATCTGCTTGTCTGGGGAGAAGACAAGTGAAAGTCGCCAACTTTCTTGTGTGCCCAATCTGTTCTGGCGTGTTCGGCTACAACTACACATTGTTGGTGACTTGGACTGTAACTGATCCACGGTGCTCCCGCTTGGCCGCTTTTGTGCTTGACGGTTGTCAGCATCGAACTCAGATTCCACACACATATTGACATATACCCATCAGCGCCACTCGTGCTCGTCTGGGGGATCGAGCGAGAGCCATGGCTCAAGCCGGGTTTCCCTTCCAAACCTTTGCCTATGCCGCTATCCACTGGCCCCAACCACAGCCTCCGGCAGGAGGCGGCACCGGCGGCCAACGCCCGGAAGTACTCGACGCGGCGGTGGAGGATCTCGTCTTCCGCTGGATGGAAGAAGCATACGGCACCGACGGGCAACGGCCACTGCTCCAACTCCAAGCACAATCATTAGGAGAGAAGGCCCCTCCGCGGATCACCTGTAAATTCTGGAGGATCTTCATAAGGGTACGATATATATTCCTTTGATTTGATTACGCGCAGCTAATAACTTTAGTTCCTTTGAAACAGGCACAATCTCGTGTCCGTTCGTTCAAAAAAAAATCTTTAATTATCTAAAGAAAATTAATTAAGGTCCACCATTGCTTACTAATGACTTTTTGGAATTGTCCGAAATCAGAAATTCTTGTTGCTGTCATGTATCTACAAAATTTCGGAAAGATAAAAGGATAGTATCTCATATGAAACTAGCTTGACAAACCTGTTTCTACCACTTTCAAACTTCCAAACTCGACACGTAAAATCAAAGTTTGGAACAATTAGCTTCAATTCAAGTGGCCTCAAAAGATTATTTGTTTATGTGAGTAGAGTTACATCTCTATCCTCCCGTGCATGCATTTACAATAGTTGTTTTTGTTGGGTGGTGACCATGGTACATTGACATAATATATATAAAAAAGGGAAAATTAGCTCATGTAAGATAAATGTTGTCTAGTACGTTTGATTGTAAAGGGTTTGTCACGATAAAAAAACAGTAACATCTAGTATTTATATAGTTTAACGATTTTGTATTTTAGTCGCACGTTAATTTCCTCTTCAAAAATAGGGCCTGATTATGGGTCATGTGCTACGTGTGCCCTTTTCTTCATTTGCAGTGTTTTGGGGTGACGGTATCCATGGTGTTAATCGCATGGATGCTGAATTGCTGATGATGGCTAAACACGAGCATTTGGATATCTATCAAAAGATGGCGCTCGCCGTTCTTGACCTTTCCGTGGCTGGACTGACGTTCCTATTCACACCGAAAGAATTGGACAAGGCATAACAGGAGGAGGCTTCACTCATGTGATGGACGGACGCGTAGACATTTATCACCGTTATGCTCAATTTCCATATATAGACACAATAGAAATTGGTTACTGTTTTTTTTGAATTATTTAGCACGGTATGATAAGACATCTTGATCGAGCAACCCACCAACAACCTTGCATGGCCCTGAGTGACAACGGCTGTTGATGCGGTGCATGAGTGCGGATATATGTAATGTAACTATGGCCCGTCCATGCTGGCACAATGGCACGTTGCACTCAAGTGTTTTGGTAGGTCCCTACACACTGAATTTTTGGCCATCAGATCACCAATCAATGGATGTGATCATAATGTTGCTAAGCGTCATAGATGAGATTTACACTTGAATTTTGTATGGAGTCGAAAACAAGTATAACTCACGACAAAGGACACTCAAATATTTCAGACGCCAAGATCAAGAATTAATGGTCATGATTTTCCTCTAGCTTCTTTATTAAAATCTAGTGTAGGGCCTCACAATTGCACTCGAATTAATTATCAAAGGAATACAGAACACAAGAAACAATGTGTCACGACATGACAACACTCAAAAATTGTAACTCTACGGTCATGAATCAAACACGCTGATTTTACTGAACTTAGTAACTGCATGTCCAAGAAGGTATATCTGGAATATCAAATCAAAGAAAAACAAATTGACACCACCTAATATATAAAAATGATGGTGCCGCCTATGGGGTAAGTTTACGATTCTCCCTTTTTCCAAGCATTGTAAAACTTCTCTTTTTGAATGTCAAACACAGATAAGTTCACTGTTATACAGTCACCACCCAACATAATGGTATACTTTTCTGATGTACTCCTAATTGTTATGTCCTCTTAAGTGGTCAACCCACACATGTCTGATAATTTTTCTGATACCTTCTATTATAAGAAACCAAAGCAAAAGTAGTTTATTGTTACCTCTTAAAAGCAACAAAAATGCACATAGTTTTCTAGCACCTCTTTAAAAACCCACAGAGGCAAAATTCAAAAGCACATAATTTCTTTTACCTGTAGTCACTCAAAGGGGCATATTTTTATGGGATTTCTTGAAAACCCACCAGATTTACATCTGACGATCATACAAACACACCAATGTTGTACAACGTATTTCAAGTGACAATGCACTGAAATTTAGAGTAAAATACACATGTAAACTGGTACAGTTGCATTTCATCACATTATATATTCATAAGAAGCTGCCATAGTAGTTTCAGCCACATATATGTATGGGGATATACACTGTACTAGACTGTTTCATAAGAATGCAGTTGTGGATGCTAGCTATCTATATACAAGTTCAGGAAAAAAAAAGCATTATTCAGCAATGGACTCAGACCCTGCCATGTTATTCCGTGTCATGGTCAAATAGTATGAGGCTTGTGTTCCCCAGTTTTTTGTGTTTTACAGATGATCAATTGATGACACATCATCAGCTGCAAACCATTTTTTAAGGTATTTGACATTTCAGGAACCGATAATAAGAAAGGAAACACAGCTAAAAGTAAAGAGAGAATAGTTCACTACAAGCTTCAACAACATTCACAGGCGGAGCAAGGGGGTGTGCCGCCAGGTGCATTCGGATCAACTGTTGAAGCTTTTCTGGTTGGATGGCCTGAATGCATCAGTCCCCCACCCCCAGCCACGCTGCCTGTCATCCGCCGCTTCGGCGACAGAAGTACTGCTGCATCAAAACAAACGTCGCCAGTGTCAATTCGACTGATGTCATCCGCACCAGAATGAACAGAAGAGGAGATTTTCCTTACCCATACTGCTAAGGCGATGTGGCAAGCGACAGTAAAAACCAACAAGGAGCCCAATACAATGGTAGCATCCGGTGCGAGCGTCCAGCAGCCGTATAGGATCACCAGGACGTTTATGCCTGCAACGCAGCAACAAAATGACAATGATCTGGAGACCCTTTCTGAAGCAAATCAGAGGAGGCAAGGGAACAGCCAGGACAGTGTCTTGCTCTCACCGAGAATGGAGACCCGCGATGACATGTGCGCGTACACCACATCCAACCGTGAGTGAGGGAACAAGCTGCAGGGGACACCCAGGGCGACTGATGACCACCAGGACAGGAAAACCATGTTGAACCAAGTGGAATTGTCCGAGGCCCTGAGGAGTCTGTCGGCTCCAAATCCAAAATTCGGCAGCAGAGCCAGCGATCCATACAGCGCGTAACCCTGCGTGCCACTAGTTTTCTCCGCCATGGAGACCTGCGGGAAGAAGACGATCTGAGTGACCCGAGCTCGAATCATAAACATAAATGACGATTTCGAACGCTCACAGCAGCGCAGAACTGAGCATTTTGATGATTGACCTGGGGATTTTTTTTTTGTCCCGCACCAGTAAACAAAAGAGAATGCTGATCAATTTGGGGCAGGTGTCATTCTGAGTATTCTAAAGGAGTAATAGAGTAAAGGGCCCGTTCTGGTGTGAGGCATTCAATCAACCTATTTCTTTTGGCAAGGAAGTAGAACAAATTCAAGCCAAACATATGAGTAATTCAACCCAACTTATTTCTGCAATGACTGAATTTGTTCCCCACTATAACTGAACTCGATCGATTGCATATCAAACAGAATCAAGAAATTATCTGTACGGTACCGACCAGCAAAAGAAATTATTTGTTACGGCACCGACCAGCAAAACCAGGCACCCAAATGGCAATTCTAGGTGTGGCTCGCCGGCCCCTAGCCCCCTACTATCTGCACGGCCGCCGGCCACGGCAAGAAGCAATGAACTACAGCAGCCGCGAACTCCGCAAGAAGCGCAGCCGCGAACTCCAGATTGCCCAAGGCGTACCTGACTCTGGCTGGGCTCGGTGCTGCAGGGGGCGGACGGCGTCGACGACTCGATCAGCGGGGCCTCAAGATCATCAGCACGGGCCGCCTTCTTTCTGCGTCCGAGCCAGCGCCACCATGCGCCGGCGGAGCTCCCATCCCTTTGCCGCGCCCTCGCCGTCCCCGCGTCAACCCCGCCGCGCCACCCATCCCCTTGCTCCGCCCGTGCAGCCTCAGCGGCGCTCCGCACCACCGGGATGGCACCCGCCACCTGCCGGAAGTCCTGGCACGACCGGGCCAAGAACCTGGCCCCGCAGCCAAGAACGGTGAGGCGGACACCCGCCGCCTGCGCCAGCGCGGCGGCCTCCCTGTCGAGGTCGAGGATGGCTTGGGCGCGCGCGCTCGCCGTTCGCGCTCGTGCATTTGTGTGTGGTGGTCGACCTGGGGGATGTGGGCCTATCGCCCATTGTGGACGCGCGTCGGCTGGCCCAGTAAACACTAGCTTTGTCTATTTTTTGTTTAAAATATTATAATCCATGTGTTGTCATCATTTATAAAATTATTTTTTCATAGCATCATTTCTTTGTATCCAATCATCATTTAAATAATTTGTATTGTTTTACAAGAACAAGGTATATTTTGATTTTTGTTCATCATCGGACCCCTGAGTTTCTTTATGTTTTCTTAGATGATATTTCTATTTTATTTGAAAGTATGGAATACCTAGTCATTATCTGAATAGTTTTTTTTTCTGTCAGTGCTTCTTCATCCGTCAATTTTGGTTGTTTTCAGATTTTGGATTTGTTTGTGTTGTTGCTGTCCAATGCAGCCTAGCCTAGCTCACCATTATTCTAGTGGTTTCTTTCTTTATTTGTTGTTTTTAATGTGTTTTTTTTGTTGGGTGGATTTTATAATTGCACTGTTGTTGCCAGCAAATAAGGTTGTCACTGAACCTATCCATAAAGTGCAGCTGAGGAGCGGAAAATGCTAAACCTCATTGGTCCCATATTGTCCTGGACACGCAACTCCAAAAAGTGTAGGGTTGTCCATACGATATCTCAGCTGTTGTGTAAATACTCTGAAAATGTTTTCTTACCATATACAAAACTATACAAGTATGCGTGGGCTAAGAACAAATTTTTAATCTTTAAATAAAGTTTTTTTCTCCTCTGGAGAAGAATTAGTTTTACTATCTTGGCTTGTAGCCACAGCGTAGTAGAAACCCCTCCATTGTATAGTGATGTACGTAGTCGAACTTCACCATTGTATAGTGATGTTGGAGTGAGATGATTAATATAGAATGTAATCTTTATGTTTAATATAGAATGCAATCTTTATGGAGAGTCAAATAAAGACTCAAAACGGATAACCGCTTGAAGGCACTCTTAATCTTTCCTCCTACATTAAATATTTATCCGGAAAAGAGTATTGGTACTAGCGGTTTGGGAAACACAACAGTTCGCATGTGGAAATTATATGCAAAGACGCAAAGGATGGATTTAAACAGACGCTATATCGTATGTGTTGTGTTGATCTATTCTATGTGTTGTTTTTCTGTTTGTTGTTTGGTCTTCCCTTATATGGGACTTTTGGAGGTCCTTTTATAGTCTAGTTTTCACTTCTGAGCCCACCATTTTACATTAATAGCTACTGTAGGTAGATTACCGTCTTCAGTGTGAATGTGACGCTCTATGTTGACGGCGTCCGTCCAAGTTGCCCCTGGATGGGATCTCTGCATTGCCATGGGTTCTTCTCTCATCCCATGAGCTTGCCCAGTGTCTCGAATGGCTTCTTCATGTCCTTAGGAGTCCCAAGATGCTCCGGTTCCTTGGCCTACTTAGTATTTGTGTTGACTGTAATGTTATTTTTACTTGATTGTCGACATTGTTCATAAGGAGATGAGATGAGACGATATAGGTCGTGCAGTGTCCATGTGATGTGATAGGTGGGCCCTCCATGACAACCACATATTGAACATGTTCATCTCTTGTGCATGAGGAAACAAAAAAAGACCAATTGTGTTAGGGAAAAGTCTGTTTTCACCCATCAGCTGTTATAAAAGTATGACTTTCAACCTCAAACTATAAAACCGGATAGTAAAGGCCATCCAACTATCCAAACCATGCAAAACTGGCCCTTTGAGTGGTTCTGAGGCTGGTTTTGGATTTTTAAAAAATAACAGAAATATTATTTAAACTTTAATTTATTTTGGAATAAAAAAATATAAAATCAGTGCCAAAAGTCCTCTTAAAATGTAACCAACCTATTGACATACTATTTTATGTTTTTTCGATATTATACGTTTATATTACTAGTGTCTTATTGTTTTTGTAAAATAATTAGAATAAAAATAAATAGTATGCAAATAACTTCTAATGGCACACAAACATATATGTCACATTTTTAGAAAAACATTGGCACCAGATTCATATTTTTATAATTTAAAATAAATTAGTTATGAATTTTTTATTCTAATTTTTTTTTTAATTTTTACGAAAATACAAAACCACCTTCAAAACCATCCAAAGGGCCAATTTTGTACGGCTTGGATAGTTAGATGGTCCGGTTTGTAGTTGTGGGTTGAAAATCATACTTTTGTAATAATTGGAGGGTGAATAATAGACTTTTTCCATTGTGTTATGGGATAAATGGATACAACTTTATAGTCACGATTTTAACGGTGTCCATCTCTTGTTATCCGATTTTATAGTCACGATTGAAAGCCAACTTTATCCCCGATTGGAATTTGTAAATCGGTTTTTTTCTCAAATTAGATGCATCGTTGTTTCGTTGTCCCGTATTATATCGTTCAAAGAATTGTGGTACACGTTTTACGCCTCGCACCAATCTTCCTCGATCTCTCGTTTCACGCTAGGACTCTGCGCCTTCTCCTTCTTCTCCCTCGGGTCTCGCGGCGATCCGCTGACCTCCGGTACTCCATGACGGCACTCCCCTTCATCCCGCCCTTCTGCGCGTATGCTCTCGCCCTCACAGAGAGCGGACGCGGTAACCCTTGGCAGCCATCACCATTGCGCACGGCGGAGGTAGACGACGATCTCGCGTACCGCTGGATGGAAGAAGGCTTGTGTGTCGTCCCACGGCAGCCGCGGAACCAACCGACGGTCCAGAGGACGAGGCGTGCCGCCAGGAACTCGGCCAAAATCCTCATCAGGGTACTTCTTTTTAATTTCCTCTCCCAGCTCTCTGTCTCCGCCTCTTTATCAATGTTTCAATTAAAAGAAGAAGAAGAAGAATTGACCATAAGTGATAAGATTTATTTTTGCAGTGTTTTACAACTGTTGGTAGCATTGGAATGCTGAGCTTCCTTTTCGTGTGGAGATATTTGTACCATGCTCCTGAGCTACAAAACCCCTTGCATATGGTTGTACTGGCCATGGTAGCTCTCGGTGTCATGGCGTGAGGTTTCTTATTAACACAATATGAAGATGAAGATTCTGATGTGTTAGCCATGTAATTTTATCCCATTATGTCATACGGAGTATGAATAAAGTTCTGGTTAGGGAGATAATATATCAGATGCTATATTCAGGAAATAATGCCACCATCTTCATTTTTCTGTTGAGAAAAAACACACTAAACGCATCCATGTTACACCACCCGGTCCTGTGCATCGGTAGGCGAGCGCCGAGCCGCCATCTCCGCAGCGGCCGGCGGCGACCTCGCGTATCCACTGCGTCCAAGCCAAACGGTCCCGGGGGTGAGCAACGCTACCTGGAACTTCTTCAAAATCGCAATCAGAGTACGAAAGCTGCTCTGTCACCCCCGTCTCTCTCAAACTAAGGCTAGCTAGATGATTAATTATTATATTGTATTTTTCTCTACTGCGTTTGACCATTTGCATGTTATTCGAAGAGACTACTATAAATATACGAAGATTAAGTCAGGTTCAAAGTATTTTGATAAATAATAAATGGCAAACAAAATAACTTATACTCACATATTTTTCCTAATAAAGATCAATGGTCAAACGTCATGACAACAATTAATATCGATAAGTATTTCGATACGGAGTAGTACAATACTACAATTCTTTGTTGTCTTCATATGTCTTTTATTTGTTTACCTATAAATAAACAATCCTCACCCTGTACGCCCTTTACTTCAATTTTGCAGAGTTTTACGACTGTTCTGGGCACGGGGTTGCTGGTTTCGTTGTTCGTGTCGCGGTTCAAGTACCATGATCCTATATTGCAAGATCCCTTCAAGATGGTACTGCATGTTGTGTTAGCTCTCTGTGTGATGGGAACCGGATACATAACTACTCTCGGTGATGGCGATGAGGTATAGGTGCTGCTGCGTTTAGGCCATCCCAACCCAAGACACATCTTGTAGTGTCTATGCATCCATATCAACTAGACACTACACATAGAAACTATCTTTCTAATGTATAGTTTCCTAAAAATAAATTATCATCCAATCATATGTCTTCTCTCCTTTGCTCTCCTTATCATCTTGATTTCTTTCTTGGTTTTTGTGTAGACATGGTTTCTCATGCAAGATACCATGTCCTTCTCTCTCCTCCTTAATTACTTTGCCACATCATCAAATTGCTTATGTGACAGCCTATTTAATGCTATGGACACCATCCTAGTCATGGGGTTGGGGACGGCCTTAGCACATATCTCCAGGTTTAAGAATTTTTTAGCCGACTATACGTAGTTCTTGAAACTCTTAGATCTAGAGCCAGAGGCATAATTAAAGTACTTGGTTGTGTAATTTACTAATTTCAGTTAGGGCAGCACGGTGGGGCCCTAGTACAGCCAGTTATTTGATGTTTTCTAACTTCACAATATCTATAGCAAAAAGTAGGCAATAAAAAGTGGGATCGTATCGTAGCAGTAAAAAGTGTGGGAAAGAGGATATAGAGAAGAGCATAGAGAATCAAAGCCTTTTTATTTCTTACTACCGGTGGTTCCATAATGGTTACTACTCCCTTCGTCCCTAAGAGAATGCAACTCTCGTTTCTGTAGGAGTCAAACTTTGACTAAATTTGTATAAAAATATATCAGCATTCGTGGTATAAAACAAGCATCATTATATTAGTTATACTTCATCCATCTCAAATTGTAAGTCATTTCAAGATTATTGGAGAATCAAACTCTTTTTACGTCTGACCAAAATTATAGAGTGAATTACAAAAATTTATGGAACCAAATAGATATAATCTAAAAATATACTTAATGAAGAAGCTAATGATACTTATTTGGTATAATAAATGTTCATACTTTGTTATATAAATTTGGTCAAACTTTGAGATAGTTTGACTCTCCAAGAATCTTGGAATGACTTATAATTTGGGACGGAGAGAGTAGACTATATTTTCATAATTAACTTGTTTAGAAACACAAATACTAATACAATTTTTAGTATAAAGTTGGTCAAAGATTAGATACCTTGACCAGCATAATTTAGTAGCAAGGCAGCATTTATTGCTCACTACCCCTTTTCTACACCTATTGTGGCTGCCCCTACACTGACATTGGGAGTAAAAAATTAAATCCGTCGTGTTCGTATCCACTAAATTGTTGTGCTTTTGCAGCGTCTCGTGGCTGCTGGTGTGGGCACTGCAATAACGCTTGCGTGCCTTTTTCGTGTACCCGTATGCTGATCGGGTCCGGTTTCTATTTTTGCAAAGGCGGTCACCGTACGCGTGCTCATGTTTCGTTGCAGATCGATCTCCTTCTTGTTGCCGGGGCCGATGGTGCCTCATCGATCGATCTAACGGGTACGAAAAGGCCAAAGCATGTTCTATCATCATTGCAGATGCGCCACAGCAAAGGTCGGAGTCACCCCCAACAAATAAAGGCCAATCGTGTGATTAGGGTTTCACGAGGATCCGTACGCCGATCGATCTGCCCTGCCGAGCGCCGACTGACAGAGACGACGACATACCGCCGGTATCCATGTCGGGCATCCCCTGTTACACCACCGGTCCTATGCATCGGCAGCCGAGCACCGAGCGGCCATCGCCGCAGCCGCCGGCGACCTCGCGTATCCACTGCGTCCAAAGCAAACGGTCCAGGGGGTGAGCGACGCTACCTGGAACTTCATCAAAATCGCAATCAGGGTACGAAAACTCTCTCTCTATATATATCTATATCTATATCTATATATATATATATATATGCATCTTTAATTTTTATATTCTATAAAGTAAACAATAATGCTCACGCTTTTTTACTTACGTGCTTTGATCTGCAGAGTTTTACGACGGTTATGGGCATCGGGATGCTAGTCTCGTTGTTCGTGTCGCGGTTCGTGTACCATGATCCTACATTGCAAAAACCCGTCAGGATGATAGGGTATGTTATGTTAGCTCTCGCCTTCGCGGGAACCGGGTACATACCACTCTAGGCGGGCGCGAACTGGACGACGTCTAGGGGCTAGCTTGTTTACCACCTCTTTTAAGAATATTTTAAGCCGGTCATACCTTTGCTGCATAATCAAATTACTTTGTGCAACTTTGTTATTAATTTAGGTTTATGTGTGTTTCTTTAAACCATTTTATCCTAGCTTACATTAAATTATATTGAATCCTACTTGTTTTGTTTGGCCTGGCGGTACGTATTAGTTTTCATAAAGAAAAAAACGAACAAGTCATATCAAACACCATGCAGGGCCGAGGTCTACAAAGCGATTATACGGTAACAGTTTCACGACCAAATTCCTGATCTCACAACAAGCAAGTTTAGTAGCAGCCTGATGCCGGCTAAAACCCATGTTCTGGCCACGTCTGCTTCAGCTAAAATCTATGTTCTACCCACATCTCTAATCTTATCAGCTAATGACACTTGTAAATAGCTATGTCTACGTGCCTATGTGGTAAAAAGTAAAAACTCGAGCGAGAAGTACCCAAGATGGCGAGCAGTAGTGTGTCGTTGCACTTCGAAATACCAACCATTCCTCTCCTTCCACAGTTGCCGTGTGGTCGGGGCGAAGAGGGTGTCAAACCCCTCCTTATGTATAACCAAAACAAAAATATCAATCGGGTGGGTTCATGCCAGCTTGCAGCAACGAAGAATCCAGCACAGTCGAAAGCCCACATCAACAATGAGTAACTAGAAATGTAGGCGCGCTAACGCCACACTTGTAAGAAAGGGTGATTGTAGTATGGTTGTATATGAGAACTGGTTGAAGCCGAGTAAAAATAGCAGTAGTTGGACATAAGTAGAGTTATAGCTACATACTCGTACATCACTCTCACATAGATAGAAAACGTAATACAGAAAAGAAAAAATAACATCTCTGGCAGGCAGGTTACATATTACGTCTTTCTTCCAAAATGATACTTCCATAATAAAAATGACACATTTTGCCTTTCGGAAATTTACTCATATAAGAAAAAAATACTTTAGTTAACAATAGATTCTTTTGTTTGCGAGGCAAGGGCAACGTTTAGACACAAAAGTCTGACAGCACGTGAAAGGCATGCATCTTGCTTCTATTCGTGATTCATGAACAGTTAGATGTCGGCTTCCTTCGGTCTTCTTTTCCTCACATCTCTATGGGTGTTTGAATCTCAAGGGCTAAAGCATATGGATGTCTCGATTCCAATTAGAAGAATAAACATGAGCTAGTTATTACAAATTGCATAATCCTTAATCTAATTCGTGATGCGAATCTATCAGGCTTAATTAATTCGTCGTTGTTGTTCGACCGCGCACGCCGACATGCGTAATCTTACACCACTGCTGCCGCGCCACTTCTCGTCCATCATCGCTGCTACCCGCCGCCGCCGCATGGCCCCGTGCTGCCACTGCCGCGCGACTTCTCTACGTCCTGCTGCCACGCACGGCGCACCCAAGCCTTCGCTGAGAAGATGTTGTTGTCCAACATTCTAAATTCAAACAGTCAACATTTTGTGTTTTCAATTTCAACATCCCATCTGTGCAATTTCACCATTTTGAATCTCAAATGTTGAACATGTACAAGTAAAATGTTTAAATATCTCATACGAAAATATAAAATATTGAGTTAGCACAATCACAATCTTGAACATAGTAGTTGGACAGGCCATCATTAACTGGGCACTTGTGAGCTCTATAGATGGATCCACCCTCTTCGGTAGATTGATAGGAGCCCCCAAGCGAGCGGGCAACTAGTAGGGTCCGCTCTGCTTTCTAAACTGGAAGAAGTCATTATCACCTCTCTAAACAATGGCTAGAACTGAGTTTTCTTCATGGGCTCGAAAACCGGGCAAACAATCTCCTTGAACTTCTGAAACAGTGTGTTTTACCTTCCCAGCCTGGTTATAAGCGGTTTTGCAGGCATATTTTTCTTTTTTTATTAATTTGGAATGAATCTTTGAAAAATTATAGTAAATAAAAATTATAAATAGAAAATTTAATTATGTTGGACTCCACATGAGTGTATATTCATAATGAACATAGATTATTGTACGCTTTAGCATAAGCTTTTGATATAGATTTAGATCTATTCTTTTTAATTAATTAAAGAATCATAACTACAGGCTCTATGGACCAATTGTGATGAAATTTTTATCGACCCTAATTCTTGCATGATTTAATTGCATTTAAAAAGTTATACTCATTGGATCCATAAATATTATGAACCTAGTGAGTATAAATTTTTAACATACAATAATTATGCTGTTACTGTTCCGTTCTCGAGTACCGACGAGGCGACGACTGCCCAAAACTTTTTATGACATTCTTTCAAGAAAAAATAGTTTTTGATGACTAACCGTGGCTGTGGCGAGACCCTGGAGAAGAAGATATTAGAGGATGAAAGGTGGGCCCTAGGTTGTCGCCGTGTCGCGTAATCCGACTAGGGGTGCGTTTAGACTGGTAAAGATTCCCCGAAAAAACACTGTAGGCTCAAAAATACACGGTAGATGAATATTATTCTGTGAGTACGAAGGATGGGATGAATAGAGAAAAGTTGGATGAATAGTGTTTTTTTTGGAAAATTTTTGTAACTAAACACACCAGGATCAATCTCCAGGTGATCTGGTAGGCTGGTACTGGTAAAAAAACAAGTAGTACACGACAAGACTTTTTCTTTCTCCGTAAAAAACAAAACCAATCTGGTCGTCCTCTGTTGACGTATCGCCGCCTGGCTGCTCTTCAGATTATGGGTTTTCCTCCCTCCGTCTGGTCGACCCACGGTCGCCGCCGCGACGATCCCAACGCAAAAGTAGTGATACAAGAAGAACCGTTGATAAGCAACACCGCCTGGAAGGCCTTCAGGATCTTTTGCAGGGTGAGTCGACATCTTCCTTTCTCGTTACGTTTATCTCGCAAATAATATACATTCTTTTAAGAACAAAATAGCTAGCACACAACAGTTCTGACCATAACGCAGCAAATCGAACAGAGAACCACGTTTAAAACTTATACTGAACTACAGGCCACATCCCCTTTCGATTACACTACTGTGCTTGATACTACAAGGTTGGTTCAGGAACCCTAAATTAAAAGGCAGAAATTGAGAGTTACAGTGTGTTACGGGTGAGCCTGAATATTACATCAACTTGTGGGTTATTGGAATAAAATGCTTTTTTTGTGTGTGTGTGCGAATCAGTTTTTGCAATAAATTAAACTGAAGCACCCTGTGCTTATTGATAGATGCAAGTCTCCCTCCAACGTGTCTTCAAACACCTTTGACAAATAGAAAAAAGAGGCAACATATATACACAGTTTTTGCTTGCAAGAAGCTTGAATTTTTCATTATTTTAGTTGTGTGCCGCTCCTTGAATTTACACGTTCACCTGATTATGAATTTGCAGGGATTTATAATCGTACTTGCTATTATACTTATTGTTTTTATTATTACAAAGACGTCAACATCTCCGAGGCCTGAAGGCACTGAACAACTGGATCCCTACCAAGCAGCAGTTCTTGTAGCTGTAGTTCTTTTGGGGACAGGGTTCTCATACATGGTTACCAAATTTGAAGAAGTTGATGACTAGCTATAGCAAGCTGAATAGGTAAATCTGTAGCTTGTATGCCTTGTAAAGCAGAGCCCTGGTATTTTTTCAATTAATTAATTATAGGTGTTGGATCCATGTTGGTATCACCACGGTCTAGAGATTCCCTTATCAAATATCCACAGACACTTATGAGCAAGGTGGGCGTAAGCCGGCCCTCTCAGGCCGACAAGAGGGCTTGGTCACTTCCCTCACCAAATAAACACTACTACGTTTGATTTATAGCAGTTATGTTACTATCCCCTCTAATCAAAGCAGTGCAACCATAACTCGCGTTTCGGGTAAAATTCGCGCTATGCAATCGGTGAGATTCAAACCCGTGACCTCCCCCACGTGTGTAACCTCCTTTACCACTACACAACACTCTCTCTTTGGTCCACAACCTATTTGGGAGCCTGCCATATTATACCACACCGAGTCAAATTTGCTTGTTTGAGGCCCCAAACATATTTAAATTAAAAAGTTGTCAACCACAAGGTTTCATATCTTTTTTAATCTACAAAATTGTTATTGGTCAATTCTCCATCTGAGCTCGTTTACAGAATTTGAATTTCAAATTTGATAAAAATTGAAAAATACTTTTCCCTTGCAAGGTGATCTCAAATAAAAAAGTTGCCAACTATAAGATGTAGTTCTACCCACGAACTGACTGCGCTGTTAGGCGCACTCATCGTAATCGGGAGGAAAACAAACTAGCTGTGATGACTGCATCACACCTGGTTTCCTTTTCAACCGGCTGTGATACCCCTACACAACCGGTTTGGGACGTTTGATTAGGTACATTCTATAGTAGTGTAAGTGTGTTACGTGCACGTTGTGCTTAGGCTCTCAGATAACATTTTCCGAATCCATATCAAAGGGTTAATCTCATATTTGCATATACATCTTCGGGAAGCTGAAGTCTGTTGGTGAACCCTGACGACATGTCGACGTCGCGCGCATGGCGGCGGCGCCGCCGCCAACCATCCAGGAGGTTTCCTAGCGAGCGCCCATGGATTTGGAATTGCAGGTGTTTGATTATCTCCAATTCTTGTCCAGATAAGGCACATTCTGCATTTTCAGGTAAATTATTGTCTAGAGCCTACTACAAAGATGGAGTTCAGCTTGTTGTCCAATGGAGAGCATTATTATCTCTATCATTGCACTTCTACATTTTGAAATGTCAACCATTCCTCTCCTTTCACGGTTACCAAAGAGGGTATCAAACCCCTCATATGCAATGGTAGTGCTAGTTCTAGCTCTTAAAGGGGGCTCTTCTTCCCCTCTTCCTCTTCCTCCCTCTTCTTCCCTCTTATTCTTCCTCCTTTATCCTAAAACATGGAGAGGAGGCTCAAGGGGGGCTCCATGCTAGATCCAATAGTAGGAGGGCTTCAGCCATAGCACCCTTGTGTATCTGCCCTGTTGATGTGTAACCAAACCTGATATAGAAGTACCAATCGAGTGGGCTCTATGCCAGCTATTCTAGCTACGAGGAATCCAGCATAGCCGAAAGCCCACAAATGACCAAGTGATAGCCGTGTAATGAGGAGCTAGCGTTGTCTTGGGCATTGAGGGCAAGCACAAGGATAGCTACAGGAAGAGCTCTTCGGGACACACATGAAGAGGATGGAGAGGTTTTGGCACACATGAGGTTACTTGTGAGAAGGTTCTTTAACATTGGAGAGTTTACATGAGCTGTAGTTGTTGTGCTTCATGCAAGTAAGGAACACTCAACAACTAGATATTTTTAGTAGGATAAAAATATCAAAAGACTAGATGAGCATAGAGAAAATTTAGAGTTATATATTTTGTAAAGAAGTGTGTAGAAGATGAAAGCATGAAAAACTACGTGAGCCATGGAGTTCTATAAATAGAGGTGCCCTCCACCCTCTAATATAAAGTATGCCTAGTAGAATCCATATGGAGATAACATAGCCAGCTACCATGAGAAGTGACATGCCATGGTAGTATGTCATGAAAAAATATGGTAGGATTTTAAAGTGGTAAAAAATAGTAAAAAAATAAATCACAATGTAGAAAATGAAAGCAGAATCGTAAGTATTTTTCCACATTTATAAAATAAAAAAACTTAAAAATGGTGAAGAATGACTCATTATAAAATTAGTTGAATCTGGCAACTCTCATTTTTTTTTTGCTAAAAATGGAAATTGTCGAAAGCGAAATCTATATAATTCTGTGTGGTGGGGGATAGGATGAATAGAGAAAAATTGGATGATTAGTATTTTTCTCAGGAATATTTGGGGAACTATACGCACCCTAAGAATCCTAAGAGTCCACCGGAGCACGAGAGTACGGAGATGTTTGATGGTCTCCGACTCCAAATCCATTGTGGCGTTATCGAGGCCGGAGACAACATCGGTTGCCCTCTCCGATCCTGCCAAAGCATTCATAGCTTAAGCTAGCTTGACGTAGTGCAAACCAATATCACTTTAATTATTAGTTGCTCGAGATTGCGTGCCAGTGGCAACAGATTCTGGCGTTAGCGACTCCAAACCTCCTTGCACCTAAATACAAAGAAAAGCTTGTGTAACAACAAAAAAAAGATGCATAGAATGGTTTACTTTGGGGGGTCAGTACCCAAGAACAGAAGAATCAAACTAGAATAGTGATCCATGTAGGAGATTGTGCATCACAACAAATTGTTACCAGTCGACCAAAGCGAAGAGATAATGTTTCGGATGTTACTGCTCCATTGTCGAAGCATACCGACATAATCTGGCGAGCTCCGTTCGCAATAAACCCCTGTGGTTGTCCTGTACATGAATGCCAACTGCAACCATACGTTCATGCCCCATACCGAAGTAGTAGCGTCTTTCATGATGTTGACTCGCCCCAAGTATGACAACAAGTTGATGACGCAAGATACAGACAATCCGACTAGATCCACCTACACATGACAAGTTAATTCGAGCATTTAGAATTGGAAACAATTGTAATTAAAAAACTATTGCTCATAGCATTCAAAATTCAGATTGCAAACAGGAGTCTACGATAATTGAGATGTTGTTGTTGCTAGCATTTAGAATTCAAATATAATTCAAAATTCAGAAACTATTGTTGCTATCTTTTAACCCCTTATACAACTCATTGTGATCCTTCTGCAACATATTGGGGCGTTATATTGAAGAAACAAAATAAGAACTATACATATCACCTTTGAGAAACATTTAAACAATGATCGTAGATTTTTTTAAAGGAAATTCCAGTGGGTTTCACAGTGCACACCCGCGGCCTCAGCACCGCACTATGCATGTATATTCTATTAGTATGTTCTGCGAAGAAGGGTCGTCATATACTACTACTTTTTCGTGTACGTTCCAACATTTCTAACGACATCACAAAATAAAAAGGATCTACAAAATAATGTTGCAGCTTCAATATAAACCTTTATTTCCCTATGAGAAAGAAGGTGAAATAGGCAATACCATTTTCTCCTTCATACCTTTTATTGTCTACATGGTAGGAAATTCATGAACTTGTTAACATTTGGAGATAGAGAAAATTCGTTCAGTGCCACAAAAACTCTAGCCTATTCATTCAATGCCATAGAATTTTTGAAATTCCCTTCAGTGCCGTAGAAATTTTAGTTTATACCTTCAGTGCCATTCCGTTACTTTTTCCATCCATGTGCTGTTAACTGAGGTGTGAAAGACAAGTTTGCCCTTGGCCCCACATGTCAATGCTTCTCTTTCTCCCTGTTTTTTTTCTTCTATTGTTTGTTGCCAATGGCGGAGGGGCTTGTCCATGGCATTGGCGCTCAGCAAAGTTGCTGGTTAATAGGGGATGGGGGCAAGCTCAATCCAAGTATCAGGAACTCGATTTGGCTATTTGATATCAATCTAACAATCAGAAGCTCGAGTTTGGTGAACGTGGTGGCATCCTGCTCTTTGTCGCATCAGGGCTGAACCAGGTGATGCGCTCCTCGTTGCTGTTGGACCTGGTTCCAGAACTCGTACTCCACGCGTTCGTCGGGGTGCAGTGCGGCATCGACTCGCGCCAGTCCAAGCCACCACCTCCGATGCCTTGGGCCCGGCGGCGCAGCAGCTAGCAGTGCAGTAGCAGCACAACGTCCTTACTTACCGGTGGGCGGTGGCGACGGAGTTCCCTTGCGCAGTCCAGAGCAGTGGTGCGCGCTCGACCGGAGGCAGCGCTCCCTCGCCTCACCCAGCCCACGGCAGAGCCGCGCCACTCTTGCCGGTCGCCGCCTCTGCTGGACTCGCCAGGAGAGGCAGATCTCGACTTCGAGCTCGTGCAGTCTCGGCGCGGGCGCTGGTGTGAGGATGTGCGGCGTTGGAAGAGTGGGGCGTTTCCGCGGGGGAGGGGGCACGGCGGCGCGTGGTGCGGGGCAGGGGGGCACCGGTGTGGAGACGGTGGAGCTCCAGAGTCTACATGGGATGGTGAGAGAGGAGGGGAAAGAGCAGATACGTGGGGCTAGGGGCAAACACGTCTTTACACGCTTGAGTTAACACCACATAGATGGAAAAGGTAACAGAATGGCACTGAAGGTATAAACCAAAATTTCTATGGCACTGAAGGAAATTCCAAAAATTCTATGGCACTGAAGGAATAGGTTAGAGTTCTTGTGGCACTGAAGGAATTTTCTCGAGGAGATAACATCCAAGGTAATTTTGCTGGTGGACATCTTTCAATGTTGGTCCATGTCCATGCTTTAATTCAGAGTGAAGTCATGCTGAACTGTGTGGTCTATGACTAAAGTCCACATTGCACAAGCAGCCTCGGCGTGTAAATTTTTGGCGGAATAGCCAATTTCATCCTCCAGCTATCAACAAATCAATTTTGTCCCTCAACTACAAAAATGATAATTTTAGTCCCTGGAACTTTCGCAATAGGGTCGAATTATCCTTTTCACTCCACATTGCTAGTGACCTTGAAATCCCCTTTCTATCCTTTCTCCTATTGTTGATGGTATTTCATCCGAGATATTGAGGTTTCCTTGATCTTAAACAAATTGATATTTTAGCACAAACGAGCCCTATGTAGGGATTGGTTTGTTTATTGTAAGAAACTCGATAGATTATTTTGCTTTGGTTGCAAATTATTTATGATAGGGCATAGAAAAGGTCAATTGGCAACTGCAGGGGTACAATTATTGGACGCATCTCGGTAGTATACTTAAAGAGCAGTGACAAGTGCAGACACGGGTTGAATATGACCACTTTGTATGAGTTCTGTAGTAGATTGCAAAAGGATGAAACATCTGATAAAACTACAAAAAAAACTCATTCATTTTCCTGGTCCAAATATTGTTGATCAATATTTCATCGTTTACAACAAGATTTAATCAATGTTAAAGTTACAAAAAGAAATTTGGTTTCTTATTTACTTCCGACATGTTATAATCATTGGATAATAAGAGCTTAAAATCTCCTTGTGAAATCTTGGGGCTGTTCTTGCAAGAGAAAGGGTAATAAGGGGATTTCAAGATCACTAGATGACCACATGGAGCAAGAGGGGCGAATTTGACCCCATTGCGAAAGTCTAGAGACTAAAATGGTCATTTTTGTAGTTGAAGGACAAAATTAAGCTTTGATTGATAGTTGGGGGACGAAATTGGCTATTCTGCATAATTTTTCTACAAAGAGATCCTAAAACATTTCCAAAATCAATCCAAGGTCCAGCGGGGTCGCTTGTGTTCGTAAGTGTGTAATGCATCCACACGTAGCCATGAGACCCATGCAGCGAATGGACACGCTCGATCTTCTTCGAACAACACCGGCACGTTGTGGGCCCGATACGTCACCCTTGCGTGTCTGCCGGCCCGCCCGATACAGGTCAAGCGGTCGAGAAGCAAACAGCGCACACGTGCTGCCCACGATCATCAGGAAAAAGGAAAGAAAAGAACTGCGTGCCACGTTTCAGGCAGGACAGATATCCCTCCGGCATGTTTGCGCCGTTGGCATCCAAAGGTCCAAGGGCGATTTTGCGATGCATCAGATCGCATCGCGGCTTTGATGCATATGCCACACACGCCAGCCGAATCCCACGCAGATTAGCAGATACAGAGATGTTGTTGTGCATGGCGGCAGCCTGCAGCATGCATGCCCCTGCGTGGAACATCTCTTTCGACGGCTGTCTCTCCACGCATCATCAAAATCGACGAAAGCTTTGACAAGTGCCCCTGTGGCCCTGATTGTCGTGTATCGAGCTATACCTTTACCTTTCTGTGTGTGCACTACGCTACCCCTCGATCTTGAGTGCCTGTCCAGCTTTTCAGCTGCCGTCGTTAGCAAACATTGGCAAAGCTTACATAACTCCAGTAGTACTCCACAGTGTTCTACTACTAATCTTTCGTTCAGAATAGAGTTAGAACGCGGCTAATCACAGCACTAATCGACAAAATAAGCCTTGGACAATAGCTTGAAGAAACTCGCACGCTGGCTAATTACCCAACCACCAACGCGGCGCGGCGTCACCCAACAAACAAAGCAATGAACGCCACGACGAGGACACACAGGACGCGGTCGCCCACTGGTAGGTGTTCGTAGTACAGGACAGAGGCAAGGACAGGTGGTGATGATCTGGTGGACCAGCTGCTCAACCGTATGGAATGGAACGCGAGACATATTCCTTTCCATTCTCGACGCTGCTGTGTGCTGTCCTGTCCTTCCTCCTCCAACCTCGCCGCCGCTTCGGACTCGGATCGCACGAACACGACGCAGCTTTTGGAGCCACCAGCAAAATGCACAGCACGAGCAACCTGAGCGGCGGAATTCCCACTCTGCCCTCCTTCGCCCTTGCCACTCAACGAGGCAACCCGGACACCACGAGGGCATAGAGGGTGTTTCCACTCCACCCTCTGACCTGCAGGCCGGAGCCCGAGCTGGCACTGCCAGCCTTGAGCCTCGAGCTCACCCGTTCGACGAGGCCGATCTGTCAGAGGAAACAAGGCGTGTCTTTTTTTTTCTCTTTCCCAAAAAGCCCACCATGAAATACTCGCCTCCCCAAGCTTGCACGCGCAGCGGTGGAAAAAAAATCGCCCACGCGCTAGCGCCGCACGCCGGCTACGACTCGAGTTTCCTGCGGCAGCGACAGCAGCAGCCGAGCCGGTGAATTACAGCGAGGTGAGAGGCGACCGTTGCGGCCGGCTCGCATTAAACTACCCCTGCCGGCTCACGCCCCCCCACCCCCGCTCCACGACCGACCGGCGGCGGCACGGGCGCACGGCGTCCTGGTCCGGCGGGCTGAGTTGAGTTGCGTTGAGCCGCCGGCGCGCTGGGTGGCGAGCGATCGTGTCGCCTCCGGCCTCCAGGTGGGTGGATCCGTCCTCGCTTCGGGATTCTCGCCCGGACTGCTCGCCGCCGCCGCGGCCGTCCTCGTTCGGGGCGTGATCTGGGCGCCGGCTTTCGGGCTTTGGGAGAGCCGCGTGATCTTCCGCGGGAGTTTGATCCGATCGGGTGGGCCTGTCTCGGATTTGAGGAGTCTGATTCAGTTTGCGCGACGGGGTATACCCGCAGTTTTTCTGCTCCGGCTCCTCGCGGCGGATTTGGCTGGAGGAATTGGCTTTCTTCAACTCGTGTCGAAGCGGATTGGGTCAAAGTCAGACTGGTGTGCGGGGAATTTTTCTGGTTTGGTTTGGTTTGGATTTGGCTTTGACAAAGAGTGGGAGGCGGTTGGTCGTTGAATCGCGTTTTCTTAAATCTCTGCTGTTTCGAGCGCACTTGGATCGAGGAGCAGTTCACCGTGCCGTCACAAGAATAGCAGAACGAGAGTGTTACCGTGGGAGCTCTGCTTGAGGTGCTTGTCTCTGTTGTTTGAGCCCAATTGTATCAAAAAGTTGTTTTTTTGGGGGCGACAAGAGTATACCAAGGCATCACGACTCGCGGGTGCTTCAGTTCAGGAAGGCAGAATTGTTCAGCTCGTTCTTTTGTTGGTGGGAACTGAGACTAGAACAGGAGAGAAATGGGGGTCATGTCACGGCGGGTGCTGCCCGCCTGCAGCAGTCTTTGCTACTTCTGCCCCTCACTGCGGGCACGCTCCCGGCAGCCTGTCAAGCGGTACAAGAAGATCATCTCAGAGATCTACCAGCTTCCACCGGTATGTCGCATTCTGCATTGCCTTTTGATTTCGGTCATTTCTGAACAGATGCATTTCTGGGACTGGTTTGCTGTCAAAATTGTGAGGGAATTTGATGGCAGTTGATTTTTTTGGCGATATAGGATGGAGAACCAAATGATAGAAGAATAGGGAAACTCTGTGATTATGTCTCCAGAAATCCTACACGCATACCAAAGGTAACACATTCAACATTTTCCCTGCTTTTCATAGAGTGGAGAAACACAATCATTGCTGATTTCCCCCAAGAATTAAGACTGTATTCAATGTACTGAGAAAATCGAATGCAATGGTGCAAGCAAAATGAAAAAAAAGGAAATATTTTTTGAGTTGAACTGAATAATCACCCTAACGGAAAATTATAAAGCTGATGCATTTGTTCTCTACTAATGATAATATGTAAAGAAATTAGCGAATGAGCTTGATGAGAACAGGGTTCACAGTCACACTTACCTTTTTTGAGCAGATCACAGAGTATCTTGAGCAGAGATTCTATAAAGATCTGAGGCACGAGAACTTCACCTTGGCCAAAGTTGTGCCGTGCATCTATAGAAAACTTCTCTGCTCATGCAAGGAGCACAGGTATGTGTTAATGTTCTGTTTTACCGATGACACATCCATAATCGTTCCATGCCCGCATGCTTATCGTATTATTCTTGATTCAGGCCATTGCTAGCCACAAGCTCATTAAGCACCATCCGCGCTCTTCTTGATCAGAAAGCGCATGATGATCTACAGGTTCTGGGTTGTCTAATGCTGGTTGACTTTCTCAATGGCCAGGTTGTCTACATAATTTGCAACATTTTACTTTTTTTCTGATATATATTGCTATCTACTTAATTTGATATGTTTTATAGGTTGACAGCACACACATGTTTAATTTGGAAGGTCTCATACCAAAACTTTGCAAAATTGGTCAAGAACTAAGGGAAGATGATAAAGGGCTCCGTCTTCGATCTGCTGCACTTCAGGCTCTTGCTTCTATGGTAACAGTTTTTTTTTCCTATGAATTTTATAAGGCATTCTTCAAAGATATCTCATATCTTGTATCAACTACATTGATATAACTCGGAGACGTTTTGACCCAAAATGTATATTACACGGTCTCTATGTTTAAGCTTTCCTGGTTGCTTTGCATTGCTGATTGTTTTTTTCCTTAGCAAAAAATCATCAATGTACTGTAATCAAGTTGGTTAACAACAAACATGCCTTTTTATTTTGTGTCGTTTGCACTGTGACTTGTATTCACTTATGCAAACATTCTCTTATGTTTTACCCATTTATGACTTGTTTTTCCTAACATTTTACCCTTTTGTGGTGTGCAACATCTGACTGTCATCTCCTGTAATCAGGTTCAATACATGGGTGATCACTCTCACATTTCAATGGAGCTTGACGAAGTAAGTCTTTGTTGCTTTAATAGTGTTACAACTTGCAAGGCGCATAACTAATTTCGTACAGGGTTATCTCTTCCATATTTTAATTGAACTTGATGAAGTAAGTTTTATTGCGTTTTGTATTGCTAATAAGATGGCTGGAACTTCTAGCAGATGCTCTTGGTTTTTCTTGTTCCTTGCTGTATATTATTGGTTCAATCATCTGGAACATGAATGAATGGATTTATTGTGTATGAGAAATTGGACGAGTACATGCAAGATATACAATCAGAAATCAGTGATTTCTGAAAATTGTAGATATAGGGTACTTAATATAGAAAGGAATTCAACATCAATTTTAATTGACAACTACCGAGAAGCAGTACTTCATGAAACAAAAAAAGTAGCATTACTGCAAAGCGCTCGTCTAAATTTTGTATTAATTCTCGAACACAGGTTGTCTCAGTGATCATAAGCTGTTATGAGGCTAATCAAACTCTCTCAATAAAAGAGGTTGTCCGACTTCAAGATGATGATGATTTGGTAATTAATGGGAATTTAGCTGCGGTACCAGTATCTGGACAAAATAGTGCCAAAGTGGCATCTGATACAATGTGAGCTCCTGCAATTGTAACAAGACCATTTCGTGAGCCGAAATCGTCTTTCATTATAATGGTTTAATGTGTCAGCAGGTCTGCGTCTGAAAATCCAGCACACTGGGCAAGGGTTTGCTTGCGCAATATGGCTAATATTGCAAAGGAGGCAACAACAGTGAGGCGTGTTCTTGATCCACTTTTCCGCCTTTTTGACAGCCACGACTACTGGTCTTCTGAAAATGGAATTGCCCTTTCTGTTCTGCAAGAAATGCAGAAACTGATGGACAAATCAGGTGCATGAATTTCCACCCATGTACCTGCCTCCCATTTCTATGCCTTTCAATCAGTATTGTTCAACAGCAGACAAAAAAAAAATACTGAGTTAACTTCATGTTCTCCCCCATTGCCAGGGCAACATGGCCATTTGTTGTTATCTTTCACTATAAAGCACATAGACTATAAGGTTATTGCCAAGAAACCTGCCAAGCAAATCAACATCGTAAAAGTTGCTTCAAATCTTGCAAGGCATGCAAAGTTGAAGGCATCAGTGACAATCGCAAGTGCAATCAGTGACTTAATAAAACACTTACGCAAATGTATGCATTTTGCTATGGAAGCATCTAATGCTCATGCTGATGATGACAAGTGGAACGGTGCACTCCATGTGGCCTTGGAGGATTGCCTTGTGCAGTTGACAGAAAAGGTTATCATATCATTTTGCTTCCTTAATACTAACTATCCCTTTCTCTCTTCATAGAAATATTTTAAGTTGTTCATTTCACTTCATAGGTTGGGGATGTTAGTCCTATTCTTGACATGATTGGGGTAATGCTCGAGAATCTCTCTCATACTTCAACCATTGCAAGATCAACAATTTCATCTGTTTATCGCACATCACAAATAGCAGCTTCTGTCTACAAGTCATCATACCATCAGAAGGCAAGTTCCTGGCATGCCCACTATTTCTGTGCTACACGAGACATAGTTTTTTCTTTAAAAGTAATAACTGGAAATTACTTGTGCATACCTCAGGCATTTCCTGAAGCTTTATTTCACCAACTTCTATTAGCAATGTTGCATCCAGACAATAAGACAAGGATCGGTTCACATCGTGTTCTGTCCACAATTGTCGCACCTTCACTGCTGTGTCCATGGTCAGCCATGAGTTTTCCTATCCCAGCGAAGGGCGACGATTTGCAGAACCTACGTTTGTTGGCGCTTTCAGCTTTCTCTTCTGAAGCCATGATCAATGAAATGAGGATAAAAAACAAGGTCGAAGAATCCATGTCAAAAAATGACAGATCAGAGGCTATAGCTGGTACTGAAAACGGATACACACAGACAGAATCAAATGCAAAGCAGTATCTGGGAAGCCCATCTCTGAATGAGCATCATCTTACAGCGTTTAACAATGAAGTACGAAATCCAGCTGGCATTTGTCTACTACCTTGTTCTCTTTTCTTTTCTTTTCTTTTCTTTTTCTCTTTTGGAATTTTATGTTAGTGTCCAACTGATGTATCGTCTTATTTTCTTCACCCCGAGCAGAACCTAAAGTTCATGAAGTTGAACAACCACCAGATTCTTCTTCTTCTTTCATCTATTTGGAGTCAAGTATCTCTGGAGGATAACACACCTGTGAATTTTGAAGCAATGGACCATACCTACAACATTGCTTTATTTTGTTCGAATTCAAAAGTAAGTCAAATTTCAGTATATGGTACTATTGTTGTCCCATAGCTAGAGCTACTGTTTTGTGATCAAATGTAGGTTCCTTTGCATAGGTGAAACATAAGTTACTAAGATTGTGAATTTTGAGCATAGAGCCTACTGTTTTGTTCTGAAGGCCTGAATTACAGAAGAGAGAGAAAGATTCGCTGTTCTTGTTAAGCCATCCATTTAAAATTTATTTTACATACTCTTCTGGAAATGTTATTATCAAGAAAGCATTAAGTGCCCTTTTAGATTCACAGGCTAACTGGGTCCAGCGATATCATTATGTTCTTAAGACTTGATGTAGTGTACCATGTTTGTGACCGGTGTGTATTCATGGCAGAGCTCCAGTTCCAGTCATGTGGCACTAGTTCGCTGTTTCCAGTTGGCATTCTCTCTCAGGAGAAAGTCTCTTAGCCAAGAAAGTAAGTTACTTCACCATTCCTTGTTTTTGTTTCCCTTTCCACTTTTATACATAAGTAAATGATGTGCCACTTATAGAATGCTAGGATTTCACCAAAGATGAATGCTTCTCTTATTTTGCTTTACAATATCAAATGTCATATATATTGCAGTTAAAGTGTATGGCTTGATTTCATCTCTTACCCTTTTCACTGTAATGAAGATGATTTGCAGCCATCTCGTAGAAGGTGTTTGTATACAATGGCATCAGCAATGCTTATCTTTTCAGCAAAAATAACTGATCTTCACCAGATAATTCCTCTCATCAAAGCAGCAGCACCAGAGAACATGGTTTGTTGATTCTGACCATGTGAATATTACATTTGTCTTTTGTGGCTCTTGTAGCCTTTATGTATTCCTATGCAACTTACTGTGACATGTAATGTAACAACCTCCAAGTTGCATTTACTCATTTGTTGATTTTGCAGGTTGATCCTCACCTTGGCATGATGGATGACTGTCAACTTGTTAATACCTCTGCAGATTCTTCTAACAGTGAGATGGTTTATGGTTCTGAGGAAGACGAAAGTAATGCACAGGCCTTTCTTTCAGCCATAAACCACGATGATGCGGAGTTAATAGAAATCGTGATGTCCCATTTTAAGAAGAAGTTTGAAAATTTACCAGAGGTCTATATAGATTTAGTATTTTATTTATCTGTTTGTATAGAGCAAGGACCATAGTAGATAATTTAGTGTCTTTACTTGTTATTTGCAGAAATTTAACGGGATAGAAGAACAATTGCTTCAAGAGTTTTCACTGGATGATTCGTTTCCTCTAGGCGCTCCGGTATTCATGGAAACACCACATTCTTGTTTGGTTTATGCTGAAAAAGACGACCAATGTTTTGATGAGGTCCCTACTGATCCGTCATAAATATTTAATGTTATGTTACGATGTTAATACTGACAATTGCATTATTGCTGTTCTAACTCTTCCTTTTTGTCTACTTGCTTTCTGCCCTCAGGATGATGTTCCTTCTGAGCTAGATGATGATGACAACATCATTTCCGAACACAGTGGATCTCAATCTGACAGGAAAACATCTGGGTCTATGGCTTCATCAGATGTTCTAACCGTCCATCAACTAATAGAATCTGTATGTGCCATCTCTCCACCTGTTAGTTTGTTTATTAGCTTCAGACTGTGTGCAGTCCCATCATTTTTTATGTATAATTTTTTGCCATGCAGGTTCATGAGACAGCCAGGCAAGTGGCCAATGTTCCAGTCTCTGCCAACCCCGTGCCTTACGACCAAATGAAGAGCCAGTGTGAAGCCCTTGTAATGGAAAAGCAACAGAAGATGTCTGTTCTCTTAAGCTTCAAGCATTCGAGGACCAACTCACATGGCTCAACAGGGGTGGATGGGAACGAGGCATGTATATCTTATCTGCAAAATCTAGCCATCAAATGTATCATTCAAATTTCAGACCCGTGTTTTTTCCCCTTGGGGAAATGCTGTTCAGAATTTAACTTTACTTGTCATGTGTTGCAGTCATCTCGGCGGTCCGAGCCTGAGTTGCAATCAAGTAGGAAGGGGCGCATGCGCCGCAGCGATTCAGCATCCAGCGAATCTGACTGTTCGTTCAGGCTTCCACCTGCAAGCCCATATGACAAGTTCCTGAAAGCGGCTGGACGGTAGCATGGTGCTTCACTTCTCAATTCTGTATACAGGAGAGTTTACAAGTTTTTCCAAGTCACATTCCTCGGCACCCTTTCTTTCTCCCTGTTCTCAGAGTTTGTTCCTTCAAGTGTAAATTTACAGTCCTCGACAATGTGTACAAAATTTCTGTTAGAGTTGGGACTCGTAATAAAAGGAAATGTATAGGTAATCGCACTCGCACATGCTCATGGATCATACTGTATTTTTCCATTTGTTGGTACTGAAAGAAATAAATTTTACCCAAATTCTTTCAATGGAACTTGATGAAGTGAGTCTTTGTTGCTTTAATAGTGTTACAAGGTGCATAGATAATTCTGTACACGGTACTCTTTCAGATTTTAATTGAACTTGATGAATTAAGTTTTATTCCGTTTTGTAATAAGACGGCGGGAACTTCTAGCAGATGCTCTTGGGTTTTCTTGATCCTTGTTGTATATGATTGGTTCAATCATCTGGAACATGAATGAGAAATTGGATGACCACATGCAAGAGATACAATCAGAAATCAGTGGTTTCTGAAAATTGTAGTTATAGGAATATAAAAATGAATTCAACATCAATTTTAATTGATAACTACCGAGAAGCAATACTTCATGAAACAAAACAAGTAGCATTACTGAAAAGCGCTCTGTCTAAATTTTGTATTAATTCTTGAACACAGGTTGTCTCAGTGATCATAAGCTGTCATGAGGCTAATCAAACTCTCAATAAAAGAGGCAGTTATGTATACATAATATCTGTTAGAGTTGATACTCGTAATAAAAAGGAAATGTATGGGTAATTGCACTCGCACATGCTCATGGATCATACTGTATTTGTTCATTTGTTGGTCGTGATAGGAAAAAATTTTACCCAAATTCTTTCCGTGTCGCTGTTGAAGAATGAATGCTTAATCCGGAGACATGTCTCCTCTGTTTGTTTGCATTATCCACGTCGTCCCCGTATCTTCCATCTTCGTTGCAGCTTTAACCCATCTGTGGCTTAAAATTCACATTTTCCTTGGCATTGTTCACTTCAGTTCTGCGGCCTTGACGGATGTATGCTTGAGAGCTAGGGTCCATGAACAACCAAATGTCATAGTAACGTTTCATCATGCTGCGTCCCTGTGGAGCCTGTGGAAGAAGAAACACCTTTCGTGTTCAGAATGGCAACTGGCGAGGTTGATGTTCAGAATAGCATTCTACCCCCGAAAAGTAGAATGCTTGGCTGACTCCAGAGGAGAGCAACCAAATCAAATACCTCACCCCTTGCTGCTGATGCCACCATTCTCTGATGCAACGGCAAACTCTGAAACACTGAAAACATTCAGACATGCAGGGTACTGAAAATTCAGACACAAGCAAAGTTGATTAGAGTTCCCAACTGCACAAAACAACAGCCGGAAGCAATCAAGACGGAGGGGGTTCGAAGAAGCTTTCTGCGACGGTGAGGCTGGCCTTCACACCAAATGCCCATGGAAGCCGACGGATCGTGCGCCGGCCGGCCACTTTCAGTTTCAGTCATCCGCCGGCGAGTTCAGCATCGCCAAGCCAAGCACGCGCCCGACAGCCTCCGCGACATCAACGGCACCTGAGGTACATACACACGAGCGCCAGTAATGGCAATGGGAGAGCGAGACCCGCGTCGGAGTATCGAGCGACGTGACGGGACAGAGGGGGTGCGGAAGGGAAGAGCAGGCGCGGAGGAAAAGAGGAGAGCAGGAGGAGGAGGAGGAGGAGGAGGGGAGAGCTGGATGACAAGCGCAAGTTCACTGGTGACCTCGATGCCATCCGCCGACCATCGCCGTCGCCGGGCGGGAAGGGGGAAGGGGACGATGAGGCAGTCAGGCAGAGAGCGCGGAGGGACTAAGTTGAGGAAAACTAGGTAAAGTAGGGATCTTTTTGAAACAAATCGGATCGCGATTATTAATCGCGATCCAAATTGGGGGGGTTTCCATAAAAAATAGGATCGCGGTTAATAGTCGCGATCCCATTTGGGGGGGTTTCTGACAATAGTTGATCAACTATTTGCATAAGTCCCCCTAATTTGGATCGCGACTATTAATCGCGACCCATTTTAGGGGGCTTTTTGAAAAAAGTTTTTTTTTTTTGTGGATGGTTGTAACCCGCTGGCCGCTGCCGTCAGATCCGAACTGTGCGGTGCGATTGAGGTATGGATCCGTCCACGAGCTCAGCTCGCCGGCCGGCGGCCACCGCCGCGACGGCCATGGTGACTCCGGCGGCCCCCGCGAATCCGCTTCGTCTACCAGACCGTGTCCATGCCTCGCTGACTAGAGAGCTCGCGCGTTTCGCCAACCCCAAAACGATGAGGAGGCAAGGGCACCGCACGAGACGAAGATGGAGGCGGCGGCGCGGCCGCGAGATCTGATCGCTCTGCATCGCAAGTTCGCAACAGCTTCCACGAACTGGTTCGCGCTCTGACTGCTTGAGTGAGTGATCGATGACTATATTGGTTGCGTAGGTTTTTTTTTATTAATGCGTCGTTTCGCTCCCACATTTTGGTGGCCTTCCGTCATTATTGAAATCCGGGAACTCGCCGGTCGTTGGAGATACTGAACAATTGACCCCGTACCTCCGAGAATTACGGTGAACCCTTTATCCTTTAGAGGCTGGATCATGTGCTAATATGTTGCGGGTTCCTTGTCAATGTGAAGGCTTCGATGGTATGAATCTCTGCAGGATGTGGAAAGCACCGCGTGCCAGTGCAAGAGAGAAAGCTTCTTCAGCTGCGTATTCCAGATTTACAGTATATAACAATGTCTGAGTGATGAGGGGTGGAGCTCTTAATTATGGATCCAGAATTACTGGATAGTATAGGAGAAGATTTGTAGTGCTTTTGTAAGTTTTTTTTATCAGTTGAGTCTAGTAGATCTGATGAGCTAGAGAGATGATAAGGGCTGTTGTCTGAATTAAACTACGAAACCTGCAAGATTTTGAGTTCTGATGGCTTAATACTTTAATTGCTCATAGGCTGAGCTACTTGACATCATTATAGTATGGTACATTTCTATGCTATACGTTGTTATGATATTAGATTAAGCAACTAATGACCTTCTGATCTTCACAAGTTAATGACTTTAAGATGGCTTCCATTTTAGGAATTTAAACTCACGTTTTTTAGACTTTCTGTTATTGTACCTTATATAATAAATGCTAATGGTAAGAGTACTCTTTTTGACTTGCCATCACAACCTTTTTCATAGTGGCTAGAAAGTTGAATTTGTTTTATACAAGTCCTGACATCATTAGCTTGCAGATAATTATATTTTTTTCTCGAATATGCAGGAGAACTGCATATCATTGTATTAATAGAAGGAGAGTTTTGGCCAAAATAGCCACACACAACACAACACAACCAACACACACACACACACACCCAGTCCACGCACGCACGCCTATGTATACTTACTTACTTACATCAGCAAACACTATTTCTATATCTCAGGGCCAGCTAGACCCACAATCCAGCCAATCAGCCGGGAGATCTAGCAGCGACCAGGGCATTAAGCCCTCTAGCTAATTATAATCTGAACTTCCTTTATGCAGTACATGTCATGTTTCTTTTGTACTCCCTCCGTTCCAAATTGTTAGTCGTTTTGGCATAGTTAGATACATAGTTTTTAGTATGTATCTAGACATAGTGTATATCTAAGTACATACTACTAACTATGTATCTAAATATGCCAAAAACAACTTATAATTTTTAGCGGATGGAGTACATCATTGGCATGAACGACAATAAAAGTGAACTGATGACTTCCAATTATCTATTTAGTTTTCTTGCTCAATGCTCTAAACGCTCAAGACATAACACGTCTAAACCATAAAAGGACATAGTATTTCACAGAAAGTGTGAACGTCCACTTGCACAGTTGTGTGCCAACATCACTATTGTTGGATAACCAAGCTTGCATTTACATGATATCTCTATTAGAAGAAGCCAATATCGAAAACAAACAAGGTATAAAAGCTCCAGGAAATGTGAGCAATCTGTGAGTTGTAAATTATAATTCAGCAATCATCTCAGATATGCTTGCCAGCAGGTTAGCATGCTTGAGTCCAAAATACGTGGAACCATTCCTTGGGCTACAAGATCATAACTTTTTGCATTTTCAGCATGAGTTATCTTTGGCCTCCCACGCCTATAAAAATAGCATTTCTCATGTCAGAATCCATAAATAGCTCTTAAGAACAACTGATAAGGCCACCGCCGAGCAAGGGAAAATACTTGTCTACCTCCGCAATGGAAAATAATTGCACATGCCCACCGCCGAGCAAGGGAAAACTGATAACAGTCTTGAGTATTGATGGTGGTGGGGTCAAGGGTATCATCCCTGCTACCTTCCTTGCATTCCTTGAGTCCAAACTTCAGGTTGATCTTACGTTTCTTTGTTATATATAGCTTGATAGTCTTGTCACATGATCAATATTGTCATTATAATTACGTTTGAATGTTGACTCGACTCTAACTTAGTCTTTAATGACTGGAAGTCTGTTTTGGTGACTGGCATCTTTTTCAACACACACATGCATGTTCGAGAGTAATTTGTTTGCTGATATGTTTGCCATTTTTAGGAGCTTGATGGGAGCGATGCACGCATAGCTAACTACTTTGACGTCATTGCTAGCGCAAGCACAGGTGGCCTCATTACTGCTATGCTAGTAACTCCATCACCAAGGAATACTAAGCAACCATTTTATGAGGCCAAAGATATTGTGCCATTTTTTCTCAAACATTGTCCTCGCATATTTCCATGCAGGTTTGTATGGGCTGCTATTAATCATAGTTCTTTCTTCTAGGAGGGTATTCAAATGTTTGTGTATAGCTTATGTCTGAAGTGACACATTTTTTTTTATTGGAGAGGCATACATGTGAATACTTTACCTTTTTTCTTTGTCTTATGCCGCAATCAGGACGGGGTTTTTTGGTTGGTTCTGCAAGATCCTACACATAATTAAGATGATCTTTGGGCCGAAATACAATGGAAAGTACCTTCACAAGATAATAAATGATCTGCTTGGTGACATGAGAGTTAAAGAAACATTGACAAATGTAGTGATTCCTACTTATGATACTAAATGTGTAAAGCCAACAATATTCAGCACATTTAAGGTTCAATTTCTAAACTTATTCTATGTGGTGCCTTCACTGATTCTTTAAGGCCAACTAATATTTTTTGTTATGGTGCAGGCAAGATCTAAAACCTTGATGGATGCTCGTCTTGCTGATGTGTGTATTGGCACATCTGCGGCACCAACCGTTCTCCCTGCACACTATTTCGAAACTGTGGATTATCAGACTGGTGCATCACGTAGCTTCAACATTATTGATGGAGGCCTCGTCACAAACAATCCAGTATGTTAAACTTTTTTTTTTTGTTATTGTTACCGGTGTTATAATCTGTACTTGGTTTTTCCTTTGAAATTCCTGTGTGCTATATTCTTTAACTTATTTATACATTTTTATCACTTCATGAATTTGTGTATGGAGTATATATCTTTCTTATGACCTTCTACTGCCTCTACGCATCAACTTTTGTTTGCCAAAATGGACATAAGAGAATGTAAATGCTAACTGACAATTTGACCTCTAATTTGACAGACTCTGGTGGCACTCGGTGAGATAACAAAGCAGATCCGGCTGAGGAGCAAGGAATTCCCTGAAACCAAGCCTTTGGATTACCACAGATTTCTGGTAATATCATTAGGCACAGGTCTTCCAGAGCAAGACATCAAGTTCGATGCATCGCATGTTGCCAAGTGGGGCATTTTTGGATGGCTTTGCCAGCACAATACCATGCCTTTGCTACACATGTTCTTACATGCTAGCTCAGACATGACTGATAGCCATGTTGCAAACCTTTTCAAAGAAATCGGGTGCTCAGACCAACTGTTACGCATCCAGGTAGATTGTCCATGTGTTTACAAGCCAATGTCAATTCTCCAGTTCTTATCCTGCGAATGTATGCTGAAGTCTATATTTCATCTACTGTTTTGCAGGACCACAACATACCAATAGCAGCTGTGTCAGCTGACCTTTCAACGGAGAAGAATCTTCAAGGGCTGATTAAGATTGGAGAAAACCTTCTTCATAAGCCACTAAGCAAGGATGATTACGAGATCAGCCACATGGAGTCAATGCCAAAAGATAACCAGCATACTCTGACCTATGCTGATATGCTGACACAGTTTGCAAAGCTCCTTTCTGATGAGAGAAAGCTTAGGCTCCAGAATAGAGTTGGATGGGTGTCATAGTAAACCATGAAACGTGAGCTCTCCAGAACACATGGTCCATGCCCGTCTTAGCCATTCGTGTGGATTACTATAAGTCATGTGTTTGCTTGGAGCCTTTTAAATAGGACAAAATGCAATGTCATGTGTCTAGCTGTGTGTAACGTGGGTGGGGACCTGTGTTATGGATATGTATCCTAGGGTGAGTATGTGTTGTTCGTATTGAAAAAATAAAGTATGTTGTCATTACCCGCAAAAAAAAGGTATATTGTGCTTATTCGAGTCCTGCTCTCTCTTTTTGGCCCTGGAACTCCAGATGTTTATCATTATCATTCTTTTTAAAAAGAATCTCACTAGTTTTCAGAGGAATTGCAGAGGGCCAGAGGTTGTCCTAGAATATTAGGTCGTGATACTTCCTTTTTAAAGCAGAGTGCATGCTACGAATCAACAATGGGGCCAATAGGCTTTGAACCCTGGTGGTGTCCCGAACTGTCAAAGTACACAGCAATCACCAATGGGGCCATTAGGTTCGTCTTTCTCTCCTCATCTTTTTTTTTTTCATGGAACCTTGTCGTTCTCGGCCAGGTTCGTGCCATTGTAAATGTGTGAAAAAAACAATCTCTTGTATCATACGCTTGATTTTTTTCCTTTTAGTATACATGTCTCCAGCTCACATGGGATGCGTCTCCTTTCCAGTTAGAAGACTTTCCTTCTTGCCATTGCTAAGCTTTCTACGTCTATCAGCTGGCTCTAAGGCACATCCATCCAGCTACACCTTTTCAGAACCATGTCCTCAATGATGCAGTGGCACTCCTAGTCCTAACCATATATCCTAAGTGCCTGTATTATTTTATCTAAAACAAACTGCCACTGTACTTGCATATATCAGTAGTGTCTATAATTCTGCAGGCCCATCGTTATAATTATGCATGCTCGTTAGGGTAACCTCTTTGCTTGCACGTCACAGACTCATCGCAACTGACCGTGTATGTATATCATCGTGCAAGTGCGCCATCAATCACAGCTATCTTGCAATCGTTGCACCTAACCACAGCTGGCTCGAGCTCGACACATGATTTGAACCAAGCCAAGTAAGTGCCTTTGGGTACTGGCTCCATGCACTCCCTGCCTCTAGCAACGCCGTATATAGTTTGCTGATCGATGCTCTGAACTAGCTAATAATCGCACCAGTTCCTCAGGCTGTTTGAGCATTTGATCTTGGTGGTCATGAGTCTATTCTAAGCTGTCGAAAGGGTTACTGTACCTTGGTATACATGCAACATCAAAAGCCCGGTAATTTGGGTCTCAGAATCTTTTAGTCACTTGTTGTCTCTTCTTTCCAGAGTATGAATTGTTTGCTATGAAATCTCTGTAGAGTTCGTTTATTCCAAGACAAATAGTTGTACCAACTTTGGTGAACATAATCCCACTGTGCAGTGTCGTAGTCGTACCATCAGGAACATGCGACGGTTATTGCATTGGTTGCTCCTGCACATATATCTGACAAAGAACGAGCGTACTCGTACTTAGATGAATTCTTTTTTGTTGTTATTTTTAAAATGAGCGCGATAACTAGCTGGTTAGGGCGTGGTTTCGGAGACGGATCATCAGGGAACTGAAAAATTGCCCCCATCGACCTAATCAATAACGGCCGGTCTGCATTGTAAACACAAGTTTTTTTCTCAGCCGATGACCTCGAGTCCCGGCCCGCTTGGATCGTCCAGGAAACGGGGGCGCCAACAGCTCTGCACCTTGAACCAGGCCAGTGCAACAGATAGCAACACGACGCCATGGACGGACTAGCTAGTGCATTTTGTTTATTTATCGCCGAAACATCTCGCAAGCCTCGAGCATCGTGCAATCATCAGGTGCGCCTGCATCCAGCATGCGGCGCCGCGGAAGAACGCAATGATCGAGGGGCTCATAATTAGTCGTTAGATTTGGTAATGGTGCAGGATTAGTTAAAGAAATTAAAAAGGGCTCCTGGGTCGCTCGTGCATGATTATATAGGTGCCGGACTTTCTGTTCTTCTTATAGAACTCGCTCGGAGCTTTGGGGAGTTTAGTACTCCTATATGATATCGATCTGAGCACAGTACACTACTAGTCATTTGGCACAGCTCATTTCAGGACTTGAATGTAGAAGCTGGAACCTTCAGTTCCATTATCTAAAAAAAATTTCAGGACTTGAATAATTTGGGGTCATGATTAAAAAAAATAAACCAATTATCACAATAATTGCGTATGGTCGCTGCGGGCAGGCCGCATTGAGGCATATCTTATGCCAACGGCGGTTGATTAAACATGCATTAACCAGCTAGGAATATAGATAATGGGCGCAATATGGTGTCTATAGTTTTTTTATAAAAAATAATTAAGAAAGGTTTAGAAAGTATACTGCTATATGTACACACAAAGTACGCACTTCTAAATTTCCAAATAAATATAATTCCAAAGTTATATAAGAGTGGAATGGGGAAAAGTGCACGCATGGATATATATTGACGTCGACATATCCGATCCATGGCAAGTGGCCAAGAACAGTTGCCTTTTCTCTTAATTTCACCTTTTTACCGACAAATCTTCCAAGTTTGAGACGCTACCCATCTACGCGTTCACCATTAGCGTGCAACTTTTACTGATATGTCGGAGGTTTATTTATCTGTGTTGTGAACACAAAAGTCGCGCAAAAAAAAATCGAAAAGCAACGACACCACGTCACATATACACTGTCGTTTCAATTCGAGAACGACTGTAATAATTTGTATGACCATTCTGTGTGGTCCAGTAAATTCATCGACCGCCATCTTTGAATTCGGTATATAGAGGGGACAATGACCCGGCAAATATGGCTTCGATCAAAACTTTATCCACTACTCCCACTATTTCTTCTTTTGAATTTTTTATATAAAAAATGAAAAATTGCTGAGCTAGCTTTCAGGTAGGCCACGAAAAACTTTTCTGTGTGGGGCCGGATCCACACACCGGCTGGTTTTCATGCGTGTGGTCCATCCATCCCGCGCGCAGAATGTGGATCAAATACTGTAGCCCGTGGCCTCGATGTAAGGTTGTTATTCAGGGCTTGTTTAGACAGAGTGTGTAAAGTTGGCGAAATGTCGTATCCATCCTTTTTACATTAATTAGGAGTACTAAATATAGACTAATTATAAAACTAATTACATAGATGGACTCCACGTCACGAGACGAATCTATTAAGCCTAATATGTGCCGTCATTACACTAATTAGGAGTACTAAATATAGACTAATTGTAAAACTAATTACACAGATGGACTCCACATCACGAGACGAATCTATTAAGCCTAATATGTGCCGTCATTAGCGTATTTTTAATGACGAGTTACTGTAGCATGACAATATCTAATGCCGAATTGATTAGGCTTAATAGATTCGTCTCGCGATGTGGAGTCTATCTATGTAACTAATTTTTTTTACACCTATGTTTAATACTCCTAATGAGTGTCAAACATTCGATGTGATAAGTTGGCAAAATAAGTTATTCTTCAATATCGACTGCGACTTCACGGTGTGATCTGTGGCTGCAAATAAATGGTTGGATCGATTGCCATGGCAGCTACCACGACTGCAATGGATGCATGCGTCAATCCTACACACCACGACTAATAAACTCGTCGGCATGCACACGCTGCCACGTAGGGCAAAGGCGAGGCATGTTTGGCGTTGGTACATGAACACGAGGCCCAGACCCGCACAGGCGCATACACACACACAGCTTGATACGTGGTCGCTGCACCGCATATATGGCCGGCCGCACCGCAACGAGGGGGATCAAAATCGTGGCCAGAAACTGTTTGGCCAAGCGGAACCCACGCGCATCTCCTCGCCCGCTCATCGTGCCACCAAGAACACAAAGATTCCTGGCCGCTGGGCTCCATGCATGGCATGCGCCACGGCACACCAGGTCATCGGCGTAGCATTTTGGTCGATCGGGCCAACGCGCCACGAGGGGGCGCCGCCGCGCTCGACGCTCCTCTGCCACAAGCTCCAGCTTATCCTACCACGTCGGCGGCCGCCGCTGGTGCGCGACGCATCTCTGTGATGTGCATGCACAACGGCGACAGCCGACATGTAAGCGCATACACACAAGTGGAGTAAAAGCCCTTTTTGTCGTTTTAATCGAGTGGTAAAGCCTGGTCAGCTCAACGAATATTTTTTATTTAGAAACAAAGGACTGATGCACACTTCGAGTGTGCGGCTGTGTGCGAGCTGCATGCACCATTCAGTGATTCAGTCCGTGTCAATGCATGCGCAGCTTCAGGTAACTGATGATCGAGGTGGTACTATTATTGTACGCAGACAGACATAGGTCGATCTTGTAACCAACCCACGAAAGCTAACACAACAGCTACGTATCGTGTACAGATCCATGATACCGACACTGATATGTACCGCGAGGGAAAGGTAGGCAGCTGAAGCTGAATCGAATTGCGCAGGAACGAGAGTTTAGTGAATATGAACACGAACAGCCTGCCGCTTCATCACAAAGACACCTACTAGGAAATTAGGAGCGCATGAAAGGATAATAAAATACAAATACTCTGGAGCAGTATTTTTTTTTTCTTGTCACAACTAATCTAATTAGTTCCAACTAATACAATCATGAATATACGGTATTTTTCTCCAAAAAGTAATCTGAAAAGATGGCCCACAAAAGAACACTATATTTGTTTTTAACCAAGAAAGACTCGTTCCTGACTTCCTGTGTATAAATGGGCCAGAAGCCGAACCGAACCTGAGTACCTGAGGCGCCATCCGCCATTATCAGAAGAAACCAAGCGGAGCAGAGGAATGGAGGCCATCTCCTCCACCGCCTACTTCTCCTCGCAGCCGCAGCTCCCAGCCTCCTCCACCGCCGAACCTGCCACCTCCGGCAGCAGCAGGCTGGCGCGGCAGCCGCGCCGGACCAGCAGCTTCGTGATGGTCGAGGCGTCCTCCTCCGGCACCGGCGGCGGGGTGGGCAGGACGAGGAGCCTCACGGAGGACGACCTGGAGGACCTCAAGGGGTGCCTCGATCTCGGCTTTGGGTTCGCGTACAGCGAGATCCCCGAGCTCTGCGGGACGCTGCCCGCGCTCGAGCTCTGCTACTCCATGACACGGAGGTTCCTCGACGAGCAGAGGGCCATGGGGCAGGAGCAGGAGCCCGCGGCGACGCCTCTCCCGAATTGGAGGATCTCTGGACCTGGTAAATCATTTTTTTTTCTTTTGTTCTCCACATGTTTCAGTTCTGTAAAAAAACAACAATTCTAGAGATGTCACCAGGATGAAAATAGTTTTTCTGGTAAAAAGGGTAGGGGTTTTCAGTTGTTTTTGTGTGTTTTTTGGAGGATTAATGGGCCATTTCTTTTATCGGATCACAATTGAAAATCTGGTCCAGTTGAGATTCTTCTGACAAAGCATACTTCATTGTGCGTGAAAAATACACTGCCGTACCAACGATAAGGTTTCATGCTGAATACTACTGTCTACTGGTACTTTCTTTCAAAACATTACGCACCCCAACCGAGGGTAGAATAATGGAAAAGGGGAGACTGAAGTTCATGAAGATCCCAACGTCTCTTTTTTTGGGGGTAGGATAATCCGGATAGTCGCCGAACAGAGAGAATCCAAGAAAAATAATTGGAACCTTTTGGTAGATTACTGACTTGGTGTGTGGTTGGATGTCTAGTTTCAGTTGTCCTGGGAGTATGACCATGTTTTCTGATTCATTCAGTGCTCTTTTAGCTGCTATACAATTTGCTCCATTCAATTGATGCATCACTTTTAAATTTCTATGTAGAGTGCTGAAGGCCTCATAATAGTTTGTAGCGAGTTCTTTTTCAAGAATACTTTGCAACAGCAATTTGTTTTTTAACTGTAGATATGTTGGAGAGTGGATTAGTGTGTCTCTTTTAAATACTGCCTTCTTCAAACGTCAAGCTGTTGATTTTAGGAGAATACTGCCATGTTGATTCAATCCTTTTATTATTGATGGCTAGTTTTGCATTTTGCCTTGGTGACTTTCGCATGGAGAGAAAAATAAACTTTTGTTCTACCCCATTTCATAAAAGGAACAGGGATGATAGAGGCTCCAAGATTCTACCTACTTTTTTGTTGTCGTCCATTCCATGGTTTTGGTGGAATCTAAATTTGATACCAAATGAAAAGGAAAAAAAATATATCATTTTGATTCATAGTGGAGGAGGAAAACGATAGCTGCATTATTGGTTGCATCACAATATAGAAGCAACGAGACTGAGCATGCATTTTCTCGTTCATGTCACTTTTCTTAGTACAAGTGTGCTAAGTGCTAACTGTCTTCTCCAAGACAATCTTCACGACAAAGCAAAGCAAGACTTGGCTCCACTGAATTATGCTATCTCCTTTCCAGCACATGTTTCCTCCTCAAAAGAAGTAACGTAAATTTGAAGAAGCATTATTCTACCTTTACCAAAGCTCCATTTTTTGTAAGTCGCAAAAAAGGGTTCACTTTTGTAAAAGGAAAAAACAAGAAAAAAAAAACAGTAAAGAGTCTATATCTCCATGAGACCGTATAGCGCACCCTGAATCCTGAGATTGTGTTCTGTTTGTGATTGATTTATTCTATAAAAGACCTGCTGTTCTTTGCTGATCAGTATTATTGGCTCTGACAGGTGATGATCCAGAGGAAGTGAAGGCGAGGTTGAAATATTGGGCTCAAGCAGTAGCATGCACTGTCAAGCTTTGCAGCTAATGGAGTCTGCCTAGCGGTTTCAAGGTTGGCTGGAAGAATCTGCCTGTAAGGGTTTGGGAATTGGGATATGGGAAGCAGATACTCTTCAGTAGCTGCTTCTGCTTCGTGGCATCGAAGCAACATGACTGATCTCTGCTTCTGCAAAAAACTTTGGAGGGGAGGAATCATGACCTTGGAATTAGAGGGATAAAACTCGGTGCAATCCATGATATGAGCTCTTATGAAAGAATCAGAAGCTCATCATTCCTCAGGGCGGTCTGCATAATGCAGCGTTTGCAAATGAAGAACCTGCTGTACTGCTGGTTCTTTTTGGCTTTCTCCTTTGTAATCATCACTAGGTTCTCCAATTGTTTTACCTGTAATAATGTACTGAGTAGAGTTTTGGGTACTAATCCAAGGGTTGAATAGTTCCAAACTTCCAATAATGCTTTTGTTCTGTGCTACTCTGATATTGCCATTTACATTATGTAGATTACACTTTTTTTTTAACAAACTTGCAAAGAGTGCAGTGCAGAAAGTGTTTGGCGAACCTCAGTCATGTAAAACGATCTATATGTTCATCCTGACTGCAAACTGGTAGAAAATCTACATGTGCAGTGTCATCTACCGCTGGTAACACATAGATAATAAAACAACATAAACAAATTTCGTATGATTATATATATTTTTTGTTACAGATCACATAAGCATTAAGCTCACACGCTGATGCATTTCCTCTGCTATAGAAGAAGGGGAAAACTGTCGGTGACGGTGAGTGCCGGTTCGCACACGCAGCACACGTGGCGAGCTCACGGATCCCGATGATTCCGAAGCTTCCATGTGTAGCCTTGACTGTTGACCCTATCGCGCTTGTCCGGCCCTCGTACCTGCAATTTAACTGATCTTCCCCCTAACCAGTTCGGTACGGCCACACCAGTGCCGTTGGAAATACCGGGAACACCCCTGATCTCTTGGAGCACCAGGAGGTGTTGCGTGCAAATACGGCCGAGGCGTCGGGGTAATTTCTGGAATTCCAGTCCCTTGTCTGGTTGGTCTCCACCTTGTCGTTTCTATCCTCAGCAAGTCAGCGATCTCCTCCTCGGTGACGGTGGTGGCCGGTGCGCAAGCAGAAATGGGCATGACAGGTTTTCATTTTGAACCCTGGGGTTTTCTGTTTGTTTGAGGATGGATTGGAGTGGACACAGGATTTGGGTTGTGGCAGTACTGTTTTCACCGACCTACGAGACCTAGGCTTGAGTTGCTAGCAACTAGCATGAAAAGTTTAAAGAATCGTACGCATAAGTAAATGAAAGAAAAATTGTAAGGGAAGGAAAATTGTAACATGCATATCAGCCTATGCTAAGGTAAAAGAAACTAGCATTGTCAAAAGACATTACGTGTTATGTGAGGATGTTGACTTAACAACATGGGCACATAGTCACGATAGTGCTAGTGCATTTAAAAGTTTAGTGTCCAACCATTGTAATAATTCTAAGAAAACCATCATTTTAACGCATTTGTGTTTTTCTTTTGTTTTAAAAAAAAAGTTGTTCACACAAACGTAGGTGTTTTGTTGAACAGTCAAAACGTCTCTCTTTTTTTTCACTCACACAGTCACACTCTAGTTGTCTCCCTCTTTGGTAGTTTGCATAGTTTTATCCACATGCATTTTGGCAATAAAGATAGAGCATCCATGAATTTACAGATTTTCATTTAACAAAAGATAATGCTTCGTCCAGTAATGATGGTGACGTAATGTTTGTAAAATCTTTTTGCCTTAAAAAACGTTTGTAAAAGCTAAGGGGCTTTGTGGAAACTGAGCTCTTACAAAAAGGTCCTCCCCTCGACACCTCTTTCGTTCCCGTGGCATATTCTATCGGAATAATTTAATTATTACGTTTACATTTTCTGCTCCCCTCCGCTCCGCTGCCCCCATTGCGGCTGCCCTCCCAGTCCCTCCCAGGCTCCCTCCCCGTCGCGGCCTCGCCTACCGCGCCTTCCAGGAGCTTCGAATCGCGATCGCCTCGGTCCCCGCGAGTTCACATGGTGGGGGCGCCGCGCACCGGAGGCTAGGTTTGCCAGTTCCCATAATTCTCCTGGTTCGTCCCGGTTCGCTCCTGATTTTTCCCGCGATTTTTGCCGATTCCCCCCTGATTTTCCTGCCGTTTTGAGCGCAGCTGATTGGAGCCGCAAGGGTTCGGCGAGCCTGTGGCTGTGGCGGCGGCGGAGATGAACCGGGAGGTGGAATGCAGCGTGTGCCACGCGAAGGTGCCGGTGCCGCCGGCGGTGTCCAAGGCGTACGACAGCCACCGGAGCACCGTGTCGTCGCGGCAGCGCGCGCTCAACATTCTCCTCGTCTCCGGCGACTGCGTCCTCGCGGGCCTCCAGGTGAAGCCTGCTTCCCTTGTACGCTTGGTCGGTTTTGATCAGTGCGCTCAGTGTCAGAATCGCTAAGTGTTGCGTAGGGATGGTTTAATCGTAGCTGGTGGGTGTGCTTACAGCATGAGGAGGCGAATTGAGTAGCAAGGTGAAAATATAATGTCACGAATGTTTGTATCCTGCTGAATTTTGTTAGCTGTACTAGAGCTTCAGGACCCATGATTGTTTCGGAGCTAACGACTGTGCTGCTGTTTTCTCCTTCTCTGGATTTAGTTAGCAACTTGAGCAGATACCTGTTTTTTTCCTTTCCTGAATTTGGTATAGAACACATGGAAAATTGTAAGGTCAGGTGCGTCTCCCTTCAATGCTGTTAGCAGCAGTCTTAATTGCATTTGCCTACTGCTAGGGGAGGATGTAAACTATCATGATCCGTACATGATATGAATCGTTATACTCAACTACATTCCAGCTTCCATCTTAAAATTACTAGTGCTATCTGTTGGAGTATTCAGGTGGATTACTTCTGCCCTGGTATTCTTTTTGCAATATTTTATGCAATACTAAGCATCTCTTTCAATTATTGTTTGCTACATTATAAATTTTTAAGTTGCTTAACACAGATTTACCTCATTTTTGTGTAGCCTATACTAGTGTACATGTCAAAAGTGGATGGTAAATTCAAATTTAGCCCCATCAGCGTCAATTTCTTGACAGAGATTACAAAAATTATCTTCGCCATCATCATGTTGTTCATACAGGTATGAGAAATCCTCTTACCATTCCATTTTAGCTCTTTGATTTCCATAGTCTTAATGTTTTTCTTTCTGTGTTGTAAGACCTTTTTTTTTTAATTCAGTTGATTATGCTCTTACACTAGCATATCAATGCTCTGTTTAAATTTCTTACATTTCATTTCAGTGCTGGGTGTTGTAGACTTATTTTTGCACTGGTATATTTGCTCTCCTTACTGAGTTGGTTGTCTTTTGCAGGCTCGACGTCTAAATGTGGGGGACAAGCCACTTCTCACAGTATCAACATTTATGCAGGTAATATAACCTGTAAGTTTGAAACTATGTCATGCTTATAGTTTGGATCTGGTCAATTCCTTCCCTGATTTTAATTTTGAGAATAGATTTTTATCTTGTTAAACCCACATGCCGGAAATGCATGCTAGCTCTGAAGAAAAATGGATCCTGACTACTTGGCCATATACTGTGATTTTGATACATTAAAGCACATCATACGCTCATGCAAACTTCTACAGAAGCTCTATAGTGAATCATTTACTAATTCCTTCAGCACATAGGTCTCCGTTCATTTGCTATATAGAATATTAATATAAGAAGTGAGTATATTGTCTGCCACGCTAACCATCCTTCTTCAATGGCCAGGCTGCTCGCAATAATGTACTTCTTGCAGTTCCTGCTTTTCTCTATGCTATCAACAACTATTTGAAGTTCATAATGCAGGTAAGGCATCTCACACTAGGAGTCAGGACTTGGTGTACTCTGCTTTTTTCCCCTTCTTTATGTGTCTGCAGGAGCCAATATAGTGGATTCTGACTGTTTTCTCTAACTACTATTCCTATGATTTATGCAGCTATATTTTAATCCTGCAAGCGTGAAAATGCTGGGTAATCTCAAGGTATGCTGGGTAGTGTTAGCATTTTCTTTGAAAAAATGTTAGGATTAATAGTAATCATATAAGCGTGGGCATGCAAACTCCTTTTGGTCGATCTATCAGTCACCAACTTGATTTATGTTTCTCCTTGGCATTCAACATCTGTTCGGCGTTTGGCTGCACATGGCACTGATAATGTATTTATGCTATACGGAATACTGACATTTGCAGGTTCTGGTAATCGCTGTGCTTCTAAAGATAATAATGAGGAGGCGATTTTCCACAATCCAGGCAAGTTCACGTTATTTTCCTGTGTCTATTATTCACTACTTAAAGTGATCTGAGCCTCTTTTTTCTTTTTGAAGCTGTGCAACTTCAATTGGTATTTGACAGTTTGTATTTTTGACATATAGAGATTAGTCTCTGATTGCAATATTTCAGCAGTTACAAGAAACGGTGAAGTTGACGTCATGCTTTTGTATATTGACAGTGGGAGGCCCTTGCCCTTTTGTTAATCGGAATATCTGTTAATCAGCTGAAATCACTGCCCGAAGGTTCCAGCGCCCTAGGTCTTCCTGTTGCAGCTGGAGCCTACCTATATACACTGTTTTTTGTAAGTTCTGATTTCCTAAGCAGTCTTTGACTAATTTGCTATTTTATATGATTTACATAGAGACCATATGGGACTTTTTGCTCATTTAGTTGAAACTGTAAAAGTAAAGAGCAGAACCAAAGGTGATATGTGACATTCTGTACTAACTTTATTCACAATCAGGTAACAGTTCCTGCGTTGGCTTCAGTTTACAATGAAAAGGCTCTTAAAAGCCAGTTTGATACCAGTATTTACCTTCAGGTTTGTGTCCATTGTGATGGTTATCCTGCTCTGTCATTCTATTCTAAGCTATCTTGCTAATGCTTTTATTGTCTGCGTGAAGCTACATTTTGATTGCTACTTTTATCTTATGTTTTCAGAACTTATTTCTGTATGGTTATGGCGCAATATTCAATTTTCTTGGGCTTGTAGTCACTGCCATCATCCAAGGTAATTATTGAGAATGCATGTCTACTTAAGCAACATGTTTTTTTGCATACCATAATATAAGGTGTTTTAAGACAATTCTATTATGCTGAGCAGAGCTGCCAATTACTCAAGGTATTCTTTAAATATGATGTCAGCTTGGTGTTTTTTTGTAGGCTATTTAGTTTTTACTTGTAAGTTTATGCTATTATGATTATTGTGTTATCCTTACAGCTTGGTTCCGTAAATATAGTATCTGGATTCTGGAATGCAACATATCCAACTCTCATAAATCTAAAAACTTTAGCTGGTTGGGCCCATTTTGTTTATCTTCAATTGCATGACAAGATGTTTCATCAGGATTGGAAACCTTTGTCATTTTTTTTTATAAAGACTGGTGGCCCTTGACTCAGAATATCAGGATTCTGTTGAAACTTTTACCCAATTATGTTCTTGCATGATTAAGTACTGTAACGGTGCTTGAAGAAACAAGCTATTATGTACACATTTCAGGGCCCAGTAGCTTTAACATTCTGGAAGGACATTCAAAGGCCACGATGTTTCTTATCTGCAACAATGCTGCACAGGGCATACTGTCATCATTTTTCTTCAAGTATGCAGGTATATTACCAGCAAAGAGAAAAAAAAAACCTTAGTTCTTGTTCGATATGCTATTAGAACGGTACTATATATCATCATGCATGCATGGACCCATAAAAGATTACTTTCGATGTGTCTTGAGAGTTGAAAAGTTTGCGTGTTTATTCGTGGGTTGGTAATATATCCTGTTCGTGGTGTGTGTGAGTTGTAATCAAGCCATATTCTTCTTCTTAATAGAAAGATACACAGCTCTCCTGCATGTGGAGGGAAAAAGAAATGATTGCACATGCACCTGAGTAGGCTAAATGAATTTGCATTTGAATGTTGGTTGCTACTGCTATATACTAGTTTTTGCAAGTGAACTGCAATAATATTTAAGCAAATCTATGATGAACGCAGACACAATTTTGAAGAAGTACTCATCGACGATTGCAACAATCTTCACCGGAGTTGCCTCAGCTGTATTGTTTGGACACACTTTGACGATAAATTTTGTTCTTGGAATTTCAATAGTAATCATATCTATGCATCAGGTAACGTGCTTTCCCCCCTCGCATCGATTCAATTGTTTTGTAATTTTGCAGCTATTAAAATTTATTTATATATTATTTTTCAGTATCTTTCTAACCAAATTAAGGACGAAGTGCCTACCAGCAAAATTGAAATGCCTGAACAAGATCACAGGTTTGTCCTATCATAATTTTTACTGTACTCTAGTTGCATAGTTCTAAAGTTCCATTCTGTTATGTCGACATTAGGCAACATTTTGTGTTTTCTATTGTAGTTGCCAAAAACTTACCAGTGTGTTATTCCATTTAGTGGAATCTCAAATTTGTTAACAATATAATTTGTTTGTGGTGCTCAGCAGAGTAAAGGAACCTGTTTATGTCAATGTGACTGATTCAAGTGAGGTAAACATCTGCTGCGCATAATTTCTGGGGCTTTTTTCTGCTGCATAGCTAATGTTTTTTCTATCCATAATGAAGGCTAAACACCGCCATGGATCTGATGAGAGGCAACCGCTTCTTCCTGTATGATTTTACAGCAGAGGTTGTCCTCCTTTTCTCTGGTTCTCCATGAAATTTCTAACGAGTTCACATTCTCCATGACTTTTCTAAACTCTCTTATTTCTGACAGCAGGCACACTGTCTCCTTGACGAGTGACGATAGCAGCAGGCATCTAACCTACCGTAGTGGGTTTTTGACCTATGTCTCAGAAGTCATATGGCTATCGTGCTGTTGGCCAAGTAGGGAAATGCATATTGCACGGCAGAATGACGAGCTTCCGGAAAGAGTAATAGATGAATGCAGCAATACGTTTAGCCTAGTGGTGGTAAAACTAACTTGACAGGATTTCCGAGGAATAAAGTCTCACATTTCATCATTTATCACCCATCTTGAGAGTTGGTACGCGAGTGATTCTTTTTTATTGTGGCACCAATGTAAATAGCAGTTCGTTTCCTTGTGTACGAGTTCCATGAGATGTTACGGCGTGTTCGAGCTTTGCCTCACGTACAGCGCGACGTGTTCGAGCTTTGCCTCACGTACAGCGCGACCTGCACAGATTGTCTGAAGGTGTCTGATTTTTACTGGCAGAAGTTCTCAACAAGTAGCCGGGTTCTGGTTGATTCCATTACGTTTGGTGGATGCTGCTTGCAAATTAGATCTAGACAGAATTGCTATTAGTTTCTCAAATTATAATGTGATAATCTCTCTAGTCTTATAGTTTTTCATAATTGTAGTTTATTACTGATTCTGGTTGTTCTAGTTTTATCTTGATCAAACTTATTTTAACTTTTGTAGTGGCTAAGTTTGTAGAAAAATACATTAATATTTATATTATTAATTATTAAATAAATGCACTATAAATGCATTTCATGGTAGTTGGTTGATTTATTGAAAACCTGACGTTGTAATATACTTTCCTATTAATTTGGTTAAAGTTAAAAAGTTTGACGGGTAATTAAAATGATTGAACTCGGAAAGTAAAAGTCAGTTTACAATGAAACCGATTTTTCAGTTCGCATTACATGTAGCTCACTGAGGAAAAATATGGCAACGAGGCCACGTCAAATGACAGGCCAAAGATATAATGATTGAATTCCTGTCACATGTAAATTAGCATCTATGCAGTCCAGTTTACATATGCGACCCAAATACAGGCATCCAGTCCTTGTAGCCGGCCAAAATGCGTACTTGCTTCAGAAATCATGTTTCCTGAAAGATGAAGAACCCCAGATGCTTCTTGTCGTTGCACATCTAAAGCCGTCCATGCAGTTAGTTGTCAAAATCTGAGAGGTAAATTGATCCATATTGTGTATTATCCAGGCATTTGTTCCTATTATATTTGCAACCTAACAGATACTGCAGAGGGTGAACTGTATGAGTATGAGTGTATGACCAAATCAATAAAGTTACAGGCATTCTGCACAACTGCAAATCATCAAATCTAACTTCCTGGTCCATATATAGGGAAAAAGAACTCACTTTGGTTAATTCTATGTATCAACTGTCAGCGGCAGGTGGTGGTGCAGGTGTTTGAGTCTGCTTACTTATGAGCGGAGATAAAGCCTTGACCACAATGCTCATATTGGGACGGAACTCCGCTTCATATTGTACACACAAAGCTGCTACAGCAGCAAGCTGCATTAGGAAAAGACAATGATATGAGGAAATGTGGAAGGAGAATAGACATATAGTTGTTTACAAGCTTTGCACACATCACATGCAGAGAGAGTAAGTGGGACCTTAGCGAGTCCTTTTGCCGGATATTCACCCATCAACCGAGGATCTACACATTGCTTCACCTTGTCTTCAGTTAATCTCGGTGTTGCCTACAGAACCAAAGAAAGGCATTCTCAGAGAACTAATGCGAAAAAAAAAAATGTATGCAATGTGTTATTTCATCATCCAGTGACTTTTGAGGGCATCACCGTGCACTCTGATGATCCTGTTTTTTTTCCCTGATAGTAATGAACCACTATGCAGCAGAAGAACTCCTTTGGAGAACTACAGTTGTGCTGCAGACACTATTGTGGAGTCTGATAAATTTTAAGATAATACTATATTAGATACAGGGAGTTCAAGCTCATCACCATCACATTTATAACTAACCCAAAAAAAAATGACGACAGTTCCAGATTTGGAATTGACAGAACACTTGATTATCAACTTGATGAATACCCACATTAATCACATTAATACACATGGTTTTTGCTTGGACTCTCTGGACTAAAAAAATTTTAGAACCCCATTATTATACACAAGGTCACAGACTACTGCTTCACAATAACTCATGACCAAATAAGGTGCCAATTGTAGCCACTATTGATTAAATGATTCACATCTATACCAACACAAAAAAAGAGAAGGTAGCAAGTGAGCATTACCCAGGTCACCAGGCTCTGCTGCCCTCTAGGCATTGTATGGTCTACCGGCTTTCTACCTGTCAAAAGTTCCAAGAGAACTACTCCAAAGCTATATACATCACTTTTTTGGGTTAGCTGACCAGTCATTGCATACCTGAAATTTTGTTAGAAAGTGTGCATCATCAAAGAATGTAATAATGCAAAACAAGACAACTGTAGATTGACCAGACCACAACATCACATCAAGCGTAAAAAGTAAAACCAATACCAAACTGATCGCTGCTTGTAGTTAAGGAAGTAACTGAATTGTAGCAGGATACCAGCCAAAATAGCACAAAAAGAATTAAGTCTGGCCACTTCTATAAAAGTGATTTGCTAATTGCTATCCAATTAATGGATTAAGGCTAAAGGGCCTAAAATATTCATGTACTTCTAAAAAAGTGATTTGTTAATTGCTATCCAATTAATGGATTAAGGCTAAAGGGCCTAAAATATTCATGTGAAATGTAAGAGAGCCAGAAAATTCAAATATTAAGAAGATTGAAACTAATTTCTAATGTTTCTTTATGACAAACTGAACTTACCTGTCGATGTGATACTAAACTATAACTTTAAAAATAAAAAAACAACACAAAAATGAGCAAAGGATTTTTACTCTGGGGCATGATATCCAAAGGTTCCCAGCACACGAGTAGAGTGCAACCGGGCAGCCATATCTGGAGCCTGATTTGAGAGATTGAAGTCTGCTATCTTTGCCTTGAAGTCCTCAAATAAGAGGATGTTACTTGATCTAATATCCCTATGGACAATCGAAGGCTGAACTTTCTCATGCAGATATTCGAGTCCTTTGGCAGCATCAATAGCAATTTTCACTCGTTGCATCCAATCAAGTGCTGGTCCAGGCTGTGCACCTTGAACTCCTTTTCTTCCTGACATTAATTCAGAAAACGGAAATGAAATTATCTGTTCTAGATACAGTAGTCAAAGAAGATGGGTTATCGAACAAGTTATAGAGGATATGAAGAATCATACCATGTAGAACATCATGCAGGGAACCCATGGTGGCAAATTCATAGGCTACAATGCGAAGATTACGCTCTGTACAGTAACCCAACATATCTACAAAGTTTTCGTGCTTCAGCCTTGAAACCAACGAAACCTAGCATCAAAATTGCCATTGTCTAATTAGGAACCAACAGCACACTAGCACCAAGAAGTAACCAAAGAGAACAAAGAAATCCCCATCATCATTAATAAACAACAAAGCCAACCTGGGTCAAGAATTCGTTAGTGGGTTCATTTTCAGTAGAATCAAGTTTCTTCACAGCTAGTTTTGTTCCATTATCAAGGACAGCATAGTACACTCTCCCATAGGAACCTTCACCTATCAAAGCCGTTGACGCAAAGTCATCAGTTTTTTCTACCAGTTCATCCAGGGATAGAACAGGAATATTGATAGCGGGAGCAGCATTGTGAGGCTCGACTTTTACGGTAGCAGAATCCTTCAACCCCTTTGTCATCCCTGAAGAAAAGGACAAAATAAAATCAAACTCTTTGTGACGACGAGAAGACAAATTTAGATAGAGCAGCACATTCATGTAAGAATTGTCGAGTACACTGAAATAAACATACCATCAGCATTATTCGTTGTGGCCTTGAAATGCCCATTTTCACGCCGATCTGATTCATCCACTTGGCAATTGCAGCAAACCCAGCGACGCCACATCACTATCTTTTACTCTAATTTACACCTATTCTGCAAACCACAAATAATTTTATCAGGAGAATTATCACAATGTCGGTGAAAAAACTGAGAACATTTCCGACATCATGCAAGTTAACCCAGACAATACTGAGAGAATTCTGTTGTTCCAGTAGAGAACAATACTTAACCCCTATGGCAACTTCCTGACGCAGGTACTTTTAAGTTTTAACGTTAAGACAAATTTCAAGTTCGCGCAACAAAGGTCGCCCGATGCAGTAGCCAGTAGCAGTACAAATGGGGATTCTCATAACCACTTTAGATAACAAAAAAAAAAGTTGGGCCGCCGAAATAACTTCAGATAAATTCCCTAAAAATCACCGCAGATAAACCTCTACAGCCAGCACCTCACTACCAGACCCTTATCCTCCACGACCTCATCACACGCAGCCTCGCTGACCCCGCACGAATGCACGATCGCTCGCCTCAACGGCAACAAAAATCCCAGGCACAAACGTAGCATCACCGAGATCCAAGCCACGATACCGGAACGACTAAACGGACCAGCCATTCCCGAAAACAAAACCATCGCCGAATCACACGGTATCAGGGGGCGGTGAAACCGTCCGATTCGGAGGTAAATTGCAGTGGGGAATGCGGGCGGCGCCCCGATCGCCCCGCATTCCGGCGGAGGGGCCGCGGCAGCTCGGGGGAGGGACGGGGAAAGCGTTCGGAGCTGGGAGGGTACCTCGAGGGAGGGATGGAGGAACCGGTCGTTGGCGGCGTCGGCGCTGCTGAGCTCGTCGTCGGCTCCTCCGCCTCGAACGCGAGAGGTGCGGGGCGAGGGCGGTGGCCGCATTTTATAGCGCGTTTCCTTTTTTTTCTCCCCCACCTCTGATCTGACTTTTTCGAAGAATTTTTCTGCGCGTTCGCCTTGTGCACGTCGCGCTGTACTTTTTGTTGCGCCGGTTTTGGGGGACGCGCCGAAGAAGCTGGGTGGGGACGGTCGAGTGGGGCCCACATGCAGGTGGGGTGCTCCGCGTCAGTTACATTTACACGGGTGCAGGTGGGCCGCGCTCAGAGAGACCTTGTTGGCTGTTTTCTTTTTTTCCTGCTTGCGCTGCTGGTTTTGAAGCGCCATTTTTAATTTTTCGATTTTTGACTGGAGACGAAACGGATCACGGTTGTTTTCAGCTGTCATGATCCGAGCAGATTCTCCGAAATGCGGGATGTTTTTTTTATATATACTGAAATGCGGGATGTTGGACAGCCTGCGTGGGCTTGATTGTTTGCTGCGCTTCAGCTTGGAGTCTTGGACCATTGAACGAAACGTTGCATTTGGCACACTTGCGGAAACCACTAATCGCACTGCCAATATGGTAAATTACATACACACAGCACAACACAATGCCCGGAAAAGAAGAACATGAAGCATCGAAACGCCATCGCTACTTTCGGTGCCGAGAAAACCATCTCCACGCGGCAATAATAACCGCCATTATGATTGTGCTAAGAAAATCATGTCTATACCTTCGCTTTGCTTGCACAACACCCCAGTCAGACAGAAGCAGCTTGTTCGGTGGCATACCCCAGCGGCCCAGCCTCAACTCGGAAAGTTACAAGGACCAGGTGAAATTTGACAGCTGCCAATCAAGGCCTACTACCTTTCTACACGATGCAGTAGTACAACTTGTAGATTGCTTAGCGACCAAACCAAGGCAAAGTCAAAAACAGAATAGTCTAACTCCTCTCGCATGTACACCACTCACAATATATGTACAGCTGCTGTACGCATGTACAGTAATACGGTTAGATACGGCTATACAGAATAGAGATTTGCTTGGGTTCCAGCTCTGTAGCTAGTCTTCAGAGCTTCAGAAATCAGGCTGCATGTTGGAACGAAGAATTGGCGTCCAGTGGAGACAGTACCTCTAATATATTGGACTGCACATATGTGTGGATCTGCAGCTCTGAACCAACGAGTCTCCGACTGTAGAATAGCCATATAACCTTCATCTGTACAGTGTACAGGTGATAAAACCATAGTCGTCTGTGTACTCTTCATGTGTACAGGTAGTGAGGTCTCAGAGCCCATGAAACATGAAAGGACCTAGAACTTGTTCAAATAAACATGAAGGCTTTGCTGACCGCTGACCCAGTGACCCTGGTTCTTGCTACTCGCTTTAGCTCCCTGGGAGTGGGAGGGAATTGTCCACGATGAGAAGCTTATCGGGATCCAGGGGCCCATTTTCAGTGTCAACAATTTGGCTCTGCCATCGTAGGCGGTCAGCATCCTTCTTGACTTTGAGAACAACATCAGCTCTGTCCCGAACTATAGCTGCACCCCCTGGCCGGAGAATGCGATCCATCTCAACCAGGATGTCGATGATCCCACATCTGAGATAAGAGGCTTGGTATCAGGAGGGCTGTAGAACTGAGCTAGAACCAATTTAACTTCGTGGTACTATCATGTGCTACTAGTATTGTCCATGTGTTTTGTGAGAACATTCTATGCCTTTCTTGTTCTCTTTCAGAAGCTTTGTTTTTTTTTTTCCCCGAGGAACTCTCTTTCGGAGGCTTGAACATGGCAAATCATGAGGGGCTAATCAATCACTTACTTGTGAATATATGAACTGAAGATCCCGTTAGCATGTATTAGATCATAAGTCCTTGGGTACGTAGAGAAGGCCTCGCACCTGAAAATATATTAAAAATCAAGATGGTGAGTTATCTCCTGTATCCTGCTGCATAATTTGGAACTGCATTTATTTCAAGAAAGAGAGGTTCTCATTGACATTACCAGTCTGTGTATGTTCCAATCAGTCCACGCTCATAGATGACACCGAGAGTATTGTTTGTTATATTAGCAGGAACGACATTCATGACCCAAACAGGATATTTGGACATAGCAGCAGCAAAGCCACCCAAACCAGCACTCATGTCCACGGTATTTCTGTAAGTTCCATTGGATAAATATTTTAGATATGTTACATAGAAACTAACCCTTTTCTCCCAAAGCAAAGTGTCGTGCTCATATGCCTGAACGGACAACCATTTAATTTCCCCACTGGTTATCCTCGGTGGCACTGAATCAAGTCTTTTAGGCCACTTTTCCATTGCACCAGCAGCGCAAGCATCAACAGGTTCAGCTCTTGGAAGACATGATCTACATAGTGAAATATTTGCATACCTGCAATGTAACAAAACTTATCTTTGATGAAATTTTATGTTGGAAGAATGTGATGGTTGAAAAAATCAATTCAATGCAAGAGTCCAAGTTAGATTATTCAACGGCTCAAAAAAAAAAAAAATCCTTCCCCCACTTTGGCAGCAAGTTCCTTGGAATACAATAGCGTTATACTGTACTATTGTTCTTAGTTGGTAGTACCTTATTGTAGCATTGTACTCCTGTTAACTTTGTATTATCTATACTATTAGTCTGTTACTGTCCCGAAATATTCCCAGAACTACATTTGACTAAATAAAATTTACGAATGCACATGAAGTTCAGAACATCGGCAGATGATTATATGGTTTTAGGCTAAGTCATACTGCAAGGCAAACTTTAGAAGAAACAACGACCGACTTGTTATTCTTTTAACAGTGTCACATTACCAACCACAAAAAACGCTTATTTATCCAGCCAAACTATCATGCACAAGGATATCATGAAGCCAAAGAAAAGGGTGACAAGGCAACAATATGCAGTACTTTCGTTTCGCATTCTATTTCGGTTTTAGAGCATGCTCACCCCGTCCTCAACTTTAAGTGCAAAAAATAGCAGAAGTGACAACTGACAAGGAGACAGTGATATCCTTACCAAGCACTATCTGGATCTTCTCTACAGAGTGGCAGTGATCCTAATAACTTTGATTCCTGTTCACAGTGGAGATGACAAGTTGGCTTTCTCCAAACAGAAGTTGTGCCCATCTCAGACAGCTTCGTCCAATTGAGCTTATTCGCCACATCATCCATGGCTAATTGGTTGTCCTGATCTTTGATTGCTTGATTCGAAATATTGTATGCAGATTTCCAGCTGACTGGTGGCCTAGAGAAAATCCAATAGCCGCCAGGTTGGACAAGGCGGTCAATTTCCAGCATATAGAGCCCATCTGGAATCAGCTATAGGTGAATGAGAACAAGAGCACTCCACTACAAAACTTTATTGTTGACATCGACATACTAGGAGCTGTTATGTTCAGTTCAGTGTTCACTGACGTCAACATTCACCAATAGGTTAAAGAAAATTACCGATAAGTGCCATAATAAACTAGATATGGTTATTAAACGATGCACCGGGAAGTACTGTTTGTCAGGAAGCATAATATCTTGCATGTCCTACCATGAGCAGTCCAAGAAACAAGGCAGTCCGCACAGTGCACCATGTCAAAGGACCTCGATGGATGTGGTAGCCTTTGAGCACCAAACCCTCCGATCATCGCAGGCAGCCCACGCTCCAACGCAAGCTGAACTTGTGCTCCATATATATTCTTCGGAGCAAAGGACATGGTCAGTACGTCATAGTTCAGCAGGTAGTCCCCAAAGCTTGCAACCTGTCAAAAGTGTCAGCGACTCGCATGAACAGAGAGAAACATCGCAATCACATAGAAGACGCTCAATTGCAAACAAGCATCGTATCAATTGCAAATAGGAAAAGCACTCTCATGCAAGCAAGCACTCACCCCGCAGCCGATGTCGAGCGCCGTGCGCACCACGCCGCCGCGGAGGGGCACCACGCGCTCCAGCTGCTCGACGTAATGCCGCACCCCCTTGCCCTGGGCGAACACCAGCCACTCCCCGCGGCCGCGGACGGGGTCCTGACCCTCCGACACCTTGCCCGGGGGCAGTAGCGGGAGCTCCACGTTCGCGTACCGCGCGCGCTCACGCCGCACGGGCCACGGTGGTGGCGGGCGGTACCCGGGCGGCGGCGGGACGCGGCAGTGCGGCGGAGGAGGCACCGGGGGATGCGGCGGATGGTCCTTGGGCGGGTGAGGAAGAGGAGGCGTCGGGCGCGGGGGGCAGTGGCGGTCGCCGGAGGGGGACTCGTGGCAGGGGACGAGGTTGGTGGCGTTGGGCGGGCACGGGGGAACGGGCGGCGGGGGCGGCGAGTGGTGGTGGTGCTCGGCGTCGGGCGCGGGCGCCGGGGCCTGGGTGGAAGTCGTCGACGCGCTGGCGGATGGCGGAAGAAGAGGCGGAGACGAGGAGGCGATGTGGTGGGAGCGGGAGACGACGGCGGAGATGAGGAGCAGGGTCGTGGTGGCCGCCGCGACGGCCGCGGCCGAGAGCGAGAGCGCCCGCGGCAGCGCCGCCACGACGGTGGCCGAAGACGGAAACTGGAGTGGCATGGCCGCCGCTCTTGACTGGCGCGGCAAAGTATCGGACGCTCCGAGCGAGCGAGGGCGGCGGCGGCGGCGAGAGTGGAGTGTGAGTGCGTGGTGGCGGCGCGGCCGGTGTGTTCGTATTTGAAGAGGCACGACACGAGGACACAAGTGAGGCCGTTGGGGGCTTCGTGGGACCCGCCCAGCAGCAGTGGCACGTGCCATTGATCGTCGCTCTACAAAAACGCCTAAAAAAAACCACAACATAATACACTGTGATCAAAACTCCAAACCAGACGGCATCGTCCGTCCCCGTAGAGATTAAAATTTAGCGCACGAATGAATTTAAACCAGCGAGGTGCAACGCTACAAAGGATGATTCGTAGAACGTGCACAACGATGGCTGTGTTAAGAGATGGGGTGGGAGAAAAGTAATTTTTTTTTTCCTGTGATGCGTGTTATGTGAGGGAGATGAATAGAAAAGGTGAAAAGAGAATTTTTGGAGATACGCGTTTTGTGAGAAGGATTAATAGGAAGTAAAAAGCACTTTTAGAACTAAACACGGCATATACGTGCGACTGCACGGCTTTACTCCAGGTGCGCACGTATAACTCGTCCAGTACCGCACGAACCCACGTTCCCGACACAAATCCGTGGCCATATTTTTCGACGACGGCGACCCGTCATGATCGTAGCATCCGCTCGCAAGCAAAACATGCAAACGACCGCGTCCGTGCACCCCCGTCGCGGGCGTCCATAGCAACAACTCGTCGCGCGCTCCTCGTCGCGGCATGCCTCGCATGGTGACATGTGCTAGCTTGCCAAGTTATTACGAGAGCGGCCGGACGCGACCGGCCGGTCCAGCCCGTGCGTGCGACGAGACTCGGGCGACGGCGCGCTGTCGAGTGATCGGTGTTCCTCTCCCGGCCTGCCGCATCGCCGTCTCGCCGTACGGCTGCAAGGAGACGACGAGGAGAGCAGGTTTCCTGTCATCCTCCACGCTCTGATATATATGATCTTCCCTCTGTCGTCTCTTCACGTACGGCTGCTGTACGCGTTAACGTTTCTCCTGGCCTGCGAATCTTGCTTTTCTCGTGGCAAACAAGAGAAACGGTCTGATCACCATCTCAGATGGCGCCGGAGGACTCCGCGTCAGCCTCAGCTTTGACGGTGACAAGTCCGGCCGCCGGAGAGGTGGGCGCCGGCGAGGGGAGTCTCGTTTGGTGGAGCGTCACCACGGACGGCGACCGCCACCATCAGCGTCCAAACATTATCGCCTAGCTCAGTCACCGTCTTATCACAGCAACGGCTGCATAACAAACGGCGACTTTTAAAAAAGGTAGTCACACACAAAAAAAAAAACATATGAGCTCCATATACACAGCTCCTGTTGTAGGGTTTCTTTGCTCTGTCAATTTACATGCGAAAAAGAACATGCACGCTTTTCATTTTATTTCTGTAGGTGAACAATGACACTACTCACAGTTTTTTTTTCCACAGTTGGGGTACATTTATTCATCAGGCATGAAAGTGACGACAACAAAATTATCTACAAGTTGGGGTAGAAAGAACTGATTCGAATACCATATATCTTTTTTTTTAAAAAAAAGGAGGAAAAGTGATTCAGGCCAAAGAGGCCTTATTAGTTATTACTCCGCCCTTTCTTCTTGCAGCTCGTTATTACTGGGAATGTTTCGCTGACAAAGCTTTGGTCAGCTAATCAGTTGCAGATATCGGCCGGCACCAGACTGCGGTGCATCTTTTACAAGGGCTGCCACCTTATTCGTTCTCTTATTTTGTCAGAAACCAAACTCCATCCTTGGACTGGAGGCATCATGTTAGATACCGTGCTCCGTACATGGCCAACCTTTACTCACCGGTGAAGTCGAAACCTCAATCAGGTAACCCTGATGCTTCATGTCATTCTGATAGTCGACAGGTTGTGCGCTATCTCCTAGCAGACGTGCATAAGATCAAATCAAAGCTCTTTTAATTGTTGATTCCCTCGACACCCTTGTCACTGGACCAGGTGTTCAGGTGCTTTCTATGGAAACTCAGCTGATAGGTTAAGACTCATCTTCAGTGGAGGTTTTCACGGTTTTACGCTGATAGCGGGGGAAAAGCATCCGCCTGATCTTCTTTTCAGCTGAACGTTCAGAGAGCGCCTGAAATCAAATATTCCAAATGATTGTTCTAGGTTCCATCAAAATACCTGAGGTGATTTCAAAATCCTAAGCCTGATAACTAACCTGTGCATTGAATGAAAATCGAACAGTCCTAGCTTCCAAGCCAGAAAAGGCTCTTACATCAATACCAAGACTGTCAACGCCAATCAAACTTGCCTCCTGCGGAACATATCAGATTGCAGAGAAAGGTTACACTAAAGGGGTACTTGTCCTATTGGCAATGCAACAGCGAGAAACAACAATATGAATAAGTAATATCATAATCACAGTGCAAATGACGTGCCTGAACTATGAACAAGAGTGTTATTGAAGATGTATTTAAAGTCCTGGGGTTGCAGAAGTATTGGGTCACAGCAACTAAACAAGAAAAAGAACCTGCCCCCTGTTACTCTTTTTTCACAATGAAATAATGAATGTGGACATGTGCTTAGCAGGAGCATTTCACGCAAAAAAAAAGAAGGTAATTTCAGATAGTGATCATGAAAATAAGGCATCAATGACGACAAACATACCTCAACAGTAATGCTCTTTTTCCTGCGACAGAGTGACCTGAGAGCCACTGCACACTGATCACTGTTTTCTTTTATCCGCTCTATAATCGCTGAAGCAGAGGTTGCAAGAATATCTGGTTCTGAATCTTGAAAATCTTGTGGATCAATCATCAACTGCAGCAATCCATGGAATATAAGGAACTTTAATGGCCATAGTGCCCCCAAAAAGTCAGGTAATATGATATTCTGAAGCAGCATTACCTGCTTGCCATACATGGAAAACAGCTCTATTGTCATTATCTCTAACTTGTAGATCATTGAATCAGTGTTAATTCCAGGATTACTGAAGTCAAATCTTGACTTATCATCATCTGAATATTGATTAGAGTAAGTTAATTGAAAACTGAAGTAAAGTGATTAACTAAGGTGCAAGATTTTAACCGATCAATTACCAATTAGGCGATCGGTTCCAGAAACTGGCCGAGTTTCTGTGTTGTATTCATCTGTTTCATTTACTAAATCAGAAATGGCATTGGATTGAGGGATAATGTGAGAAAAGAAAAGATGAATATTCATAAAAGAATTTTCAATGCAAGTACCTTTCGAGTCAGACGAGTAGCCATCACTGTTGCATTCGCCATGGAACAAGCTCCTCAAGTAAGATTCTTCCTCTATAAAAGCAGGTCTCAGATATCCTACAATAGATACACCATTTGATGGACTATCCATCTTCTCCCCATGATCATCACGAACAGCCTGTATAGTAAAAGAGCAGATAATGTGATCTCCTAGTTCTCTGCAACTTGAGTGATTTAATGTGTAACACATTTAGGGCTGCATTCTTCTGATTGCTCATGCTATGAGACATGCTTTCCTGAATCTTTTACTCTACAACAAACTGATACATGAAATTTCAGAATAAAGGAAATTCAGGATGGCATATATCTAACAGAGCCACAGTATTAAAAAATGTTCTAGTTTTAGCAGAGCCAAACCGAGTGGTCTGGGCTGTTACTCATTGTTCTATTAGATGGTTCACTTTCAACACCTCACTACAGAATAAAATAATTATACCAATCTAAAGTGCAGAACGTTAGCATCTAATAATTTACTAAACCAATCTGAAGTCACTATTTCAAGAGCTGCTGGTTTGTGGTGCCTGCATTCAATTACTGTTTATATCTTACCTTTGTCAAACATTTGGCAAAGTAAATCGGATGTATTGCACGCAATGTTGCAGGCATCCCCCACTCTATGAGAATATCAGTTATTTCGGTATCAATCTGTGAAATTTGACAATGGAAACATTAATAATGGCAGTGTTTGCTAATAAGAGAAATGAACCGCAGTACCTGCTAAGAGAAGGAAAAAGAACTTTCTTAGCAAACCTTGCTGTAGTGCTCATCAGGAACGTCCACAAAATTTTCACCATCCATGTAATCACTAAAATCACTAATTGCCACACTTCTTTCTCCAATAATGGGTCCGTCCATTCCAATCAAAACTGTCTGCAATTAAAATGTCATTTCAAGTAAGTAAGTCACCCATCAAAGCACTGATGCACACATTTTTCAATTTCAGAGCACAGCTTTATAGTAAGACAATGGCATCCTGACTGAAGCACTAAACTTGCAAACTGAAAAAAAAAAACTTAATGAACGCAACCCATTAACATTGGGTTACTGACAATATAATGCATCTGTTCTTACACGAAGAAAAATGGAAATAATGATCTTATGTCATGAAGATTAGCCCTTCCAGGAACAACTATACCATGCAGAAGAATGATGATGTCAGGCATATTATTCTAGACTACTATGAGTGCCTATAACTTTTGGTAGAGAAAAGAGTACTTTAATTTTTGCCTTGTTGATAATGGATGCAAGGTTATCCATTCTGAATTACTCGACTTGATCCCTAAGAAATAATATATGAACTACACAAACTTGTCCAGCTAAGACACATGTATAAGGAAAGAAACCCGTTAACAAGGAAAACCAGTTATTACTGTCTAGTTTCTAACTAGTATCGCACTGGTCGACACAGCAGGAAAACATCTTACCACAGGGTTGTTCGCAGTATCATCCTCCAAGAGGTTCTCACTGTCAGGTACTTCAAAGAATATGTCTGCAAATAAGTTCCCAACAAGTTAGCTACACGAGAAGAGCGCTGCCAAGGCTCTATCGCACATCTTTTTTCCATGCATTAAGGCTTTACCTCCATAGTCATCAATAACATATTGAAACTCTGACCAGGCCACATGTCCATGAGGTTGATTGTGTACCCTTGCAGGAAATACAAGCAATCCCTTGCTATTGGCCTAGACAAGATGGATGATCAGAACGTTACTGAAGCTCAGATGCTCAGCAACATATCTCATACAGATATGAAACATCATTTTGTTTGTTATACAGATGGAAGAATTTATGTAAGCTTTTACCGAATATATTTGGATTAAATTGAGGGCCTCTATACTATGCTATCAAGGTATCCTTATGCAATAATAAATGGAGAACTTAGTTGCATCCAGTTACCTCTACTACTGTTCTAGCCGTTTCAACATCTGTCAGTAGCAGGTCCTTCTTCTTTGGACGCTCTTTAACTTCTTCAAGAGGATGATAACCCCGATCTCTTGTGTACTTTGAATCTGGCACCGAGTCTGAATAATCAGCAGCCACACGAACCTTGGTTAGGGTGTCCTGATCAGCTGATAACCAGCAGTGCTGTATTGATCCAAAAGGGTTACGGCATCGAAAACTGCAAGAAATGGTTGCAGCTGTTAGTTTCAACATGCAAGCAAGACATTCAGAGGAAGTACTCGCACTGCAGATAGGAAGGACCTTAAACTAGATAGATCATGAAATCTCCGGGAGTCAAATGGGGTTTTAACCCAGTTTATGGTGCCTCCTGCCGCCATTGTACACTCTAGCAGATGAGAATCAAATGTGCTCTGCGGAGGCAAAGTATAATTGTTAAGCCAAAAAAAAAAAACGCTGGTGACACCTGTACTTAATAAGTCATTGCTTTAAGGTATATGTATATGGATGATTCTACATAGATGATATTTTTATTGACACAACTTAAACATGCTGATATTTACCAGATCAAAACAAAGCTTATAGGTATCTCACAGAAAGTATGGCAGAAGAGGATACCAAAACAAAAGAAAAGGGTTAATTTCCTTTTTGGAAAGGAGAACAAATGGATAAATCCTCTACCAGAGGCAGGGAGCATAACAAGCATTTCCAGCTTCTCCTACATCTACATTCGACCTAATGCAGAATTATACTGTATTGACTATCATCCAAATACCGATGACTGATGAATACATCTCAGATGGGAACCTTTAACATGGAAAAGTGCATCCAAATAGATGATATACCACTATTTCTCTCAACTGCAATTGTACATAAGGGTAAAATGGGGAAAGAGATGGCTGAACAATGTCAAACATAATGAGGTTCTACTAAGGTAAACCAGGATAATTCTCGAGAAAAGAAGCACATCTAAATGTGCAAATTGGCCACTCACGCTCACCAAAATCACATAGAAACCGAACCCAAGTTATGTTATAGAAAGAATAATTGCTGAACATCATGTATTACGGTGGCCCCCCGGAGGATCAGATCACTTTAAGAAACTGCAGCTGTTGCAATTAACATAACAGTACAAACGTCACTTCTAGCACACCCAATTGGCAATACCAAAGCGATTCAACGAAATTCTTCTCTCCACTCAAAACTAGATTATTCAGTGAGCAATCGCACACGAAACAGCTGATGCACTGATCAAGGAACAGGTCTCCTCTGTTCTCCAACTCCAACCATAGAAAAACACTCCGCCGCTCTATTAACTCGAATAGAATAGTATACGGTTGGAGCAACCGCGGTGCTGAAGCTAAACGCACTCAAATTCGATACGGAAACGCGAGATCAACGTCACTCACCGATGAAACCAAAGCGCGCTGTTGGCCACCTGAATGAAACGAGAAAAAACAAAAGGGGGTCGCAGGATCAAGCAGAAGCGGGCCGGACGCGGGCGTGCGGCGGCGAGAACGGCGACTGACGCGGAAGCCGCGGCGTGGCGGAGCACCCCGGGGGCCCGTGCGAGGCGGATCACTGCGAGAACTGCGAGCTCTCCCTTCTTCCTCCTCCTGTTCTGCTGCGCTCTCTCCCCTCTTTTTCCCTTCCCCTTTTGGGACTGAAGGAGGGAGCCGCCAGGAGTGTAGCAGGGGGCTTTTAGTAATTTGTTCCCTCTGCACAAGCGCAGGGTTAAGTTTAAGCCCCAGTACTAATTTATTTCTGCTTCTGACCTCCAGACCCGTTTTGTATTGCAGATTCTTTGTTCCCTATTAATTTCTTTTTCTTCCTTCATAAAAGGTAGCGTGAACATGGTTTTGGAAAACCTTGGTAATTAGCGTGAACGTGGTTTTGGTTTACCCCCAACACTTCAGCAGATTTGCCTTAGAAAAAAAAAACATGATCGGCATATTCTACTTTTGGAATTTTCCTTCACCTCTGCAAATTGGGTTATCAGAAAGTTGGTGAGATTTGGATCTCGAGGTAAATCCCGCATTTAATAGCTGTCGTTGGCACCATAACCGAAACCATCATGACGATGGGGGCAGTTCGCTTCCCAGCTTTGAATAACACGTGCAGTGACCACCGTACAAATCACATGTGGAACGGCATCCACGTAGCGATGATTCGTGTCGTGTCGTCGTATACTGCTCAAGATTACAACCTTTGAAGCTGTTGATGTACCATTACTGCTGTGATCACAAAAGCAGTTATATCGCTGGATAATGCCAGTCTGCTCCCGTCAGCAAATCGTGGACACGATAAGTGTATGGATAGCGTTTCGGCGACGGGTAGGGAAGAGAACAAAAGAGAAAGGATCAAAGGATCAGAGAGAGAGGCAACTTCTCCAACTGCACGCAGCAGCAAAAGCAGGCGCGGGGAATAATAATGGAATATGACACTCATATTCCGGCATCAAAAGTTGCAGGGCTTCTGGCCCTCCTGCAACCCCAGCCGCAGGCACATGATCGGTTCACAAAAGACGTCCGAGCCCTGGGTTGTTTGTTTCCGCCCCAATTTTGGTTTTGGCTCGTCCGTTTGTCACTTTTTTTTTTGTGTCACTTTGGTCGCTTTCCTGGAGAACGATGCGCATGCACACGTCCTGAGCCTCTGCATCTCGCCTACTTCTACTTGCTCATGATACACGCCAACGCCGATGGCAACACGCCAACACGGGTTTTATATGGGGGCTTGCTTCTATGGATTTACATGCTGCGAAGTCCTCGATGCATCACAAACTGTCGAGTCTTTTCTCTTATTACCTTGCAGTTGCGAAGAACTCATGCGATGTTACCTTTTCATGTCTTTTTGTAGGTAGGACACAATCCTTACACGAAGTCCTTGTCTTGAAGGATTAAACATTCAGAAAACATGTTTTTGGTGCCGGTGCACCTGAACCTACGAGGATCATGCATGTGAAGAATGGCGCAACCCGTCATGTCTCTAACTCTCCATGACCATGAGCAGATGAGCTCCATGTCGATCGCTGTGCTACAAGCTTTGAATTTTTCTTTTTTCTTTTCTTTTTTTTTAGAAACTGCTGCAAGCTTTTATCATCAAAGTTCTGTGCGTGCGGAGAGCTTTTTCAGTCGGGACTCGGGGACTCGGAAAAAATCCTATTTACAACCTCGTAGTTCGTTTTTCAACCTTCAACTACTAAACTGGAAATCTTATAACCTGCAACTATGAAGTCGTCCTTAGGTGGTTTGCCTGGCCTGTTTTCGGTGACGTGGCGCTAGACGCGCACACGTGGCTTGTTGACTGGGAAGTTCTCGGTGATTCCACGGCCGGCGGCGGCCACGAACCACAAGCAAGCATCCATCCGGTGGGGGCCATGGACCGCAAGCAGCCACCATAGGCACCGGCGATGACGCGACGGAAGGGCACGGCGGCGAGACGGAGTGGCTGGTGGTGCAGGCGGCGGGGGAGCTCTGCGAGGCGGAGCCTAGGAACCACCGGATCATGACGATGACGGATCTGCCCACCCGCGACCTCCGCGTCCTGGTCCCGGGCCTCTCCTCCCCTTCCACCATCTTTGTCCGCGTCGTCGTCGTCAACCTCGAGCACTACAAGGCCATCGAGGCGCTCGTCTTGGACTCCCGCAGCCCCCTCCTCACTCTCCATGCCCGTGTCGCGTCTCCAGTACTTACTGTTTTTCTTTCCTCTTTCCTGGAGCGGACGACTTTGCTGTGTTCTTGTAATCTCGTTCATGGTACGAAGGCCTTCGTACCAGTACTTGACGAACTCACATCCGAGCAATTAGTCCCCAAATCAAACCGCAGCTCCAATACCGACGAGCATTTTTTACTCACCCGCAGCAGTGGAGGAAGACGTGCAGCGAACTACCTCGCCGTCGCCGCCGCCACGCTTTCTGCTTCCATCGTCGGTGTCGGAATCAGAGGAACACGACAACGTGCAGCGCCGCTCCTGGGCCCATGGAACGGCACGCGCGGCGCGTCCCGTTCGAGCCAGCTGGAGAAGGAGGGCTGCTCGCACAGCTGTGCCGCCGTCCTCCCGTGCTCCTCCATCTCCACATCCGTCGAGCAACTTCTCGCAGCCGGACGCCGCCTGCTTCCGAAGGAAGTTTCCAATGAGCCGCGTGGGTGGGTCCATGCCACCTCCCTCCGCCGCGGCGCTCGCCGGCGGCTGCTGCTACTGCGGGTTAGCGAAGGGCACGTCGCCTGCGACCCCGACGGGCGGCGGAGCGGAACTGCAAGGGCGGGTGGGGAAATGGAGTGGACTTAGCGTTGCCGGTGGATAACCATCGCCTGTTACCCAATTCATACCCGGTGAAACGGGTTGGGGAATTATTTGGCCATTCATATATGGGGAAGGTACGGGTATTATCCGTGATGTCAAGGGTACGGGGAGGGTATACCCGTCTTTGCCTGTTTCTCGTCTCCTCCCATCTCCTTCTCTCGACTCCTCTGTTCTCCGCCGCCGCTTGGGCTGCGCATCGCTGGATCCTCCGCCCGCCGCCGATCACACCCTGAGGGAACCCCGCCGCCTGCGACCCCGGCACCACCTCGAGGAACGCCGAAGCCACCGACCCCGCCGCCGTCCTGCCTCACAACGCCGGCAAGAAGCCTTTCGAGGCCTCCCTGCATCGCGAATCCGTCGGCCGAGGGATATCCCGTCAAGCTGCCGCCGCAATCGCAGTCCAACCTACGCTCAGCCCTACCTCAACCACACCAGCGAGAAGCAAGCCTGCAAGGGAGATTTGGTCAAGCCGCCGCCGCCTCTGTCCAACCCCACGTTCGCTGGTACACTCTCCTTCTCTCCCCGCATCGCTGCTCTCTTCTTTACCTATATTTTTTTGTCCTTCCTTTTCAAATCCAAATCTGATTAGATTCTTCTTCACCTTGCAGTACATTCAGTAGAAGAAAATGATTGCTGATTGGGATTAGGATTGGTATCTGGCTGGACTTGGCTTTTCATTGCCTTTGCATCATCGATTTCGGTTTGTAATCTTCCCCACATGATTTCCTTCAAGATTTCGATTTGTTTTAGTTCAAACCATTGCTGTTTTGTTAGGAACCCAATCGATTGGCATGATGTTTAACTTTAATGCAAAAATTGTTCTGAAAAGTGTCTTTCTTAATTCTTGTGCACTAGCAGAACACAATCAATCAATCATGCAACAACTTAGCACATCTACTTCAATTGAAGACTGTAACAATGGGATGGGCTCTCGTGGGATTGTTGGGAGCTCTGAAGGCACATTAGAGAGGGACAGCAGTTCAATTAACTTATATCCTGAAGGGTCTAGTCTTGAGTAAGTCTCTTTTTTCTTCCTTCTCACAGATGGCTATATTGTGTTTTTCCTATCTACTGCTGATTATATCTTTATTTTACTTTGTTAGCTTGATACATCGAAATTTAGAGGAAGATGTCAGTACAGAAGCTTTGCCTCCTAATAGAAAGTTTAGATCAAAAGTTTGGAAAGAGTATGAGTTTACTATGCTAGATGATGGTAAAAATAAAGCAATATGCAAACATTGTCAGAAGGGCTTGGTAGCTGGAAACAATGCTGGAACAAGTCACTTAAGGTATCACCTTGGTGTGTGTCCTAAGCTTATCTTGTCAAAGAGAAGAAAGTTTGGTAGTCCAAGGGTTGATGTTCCTGTCTTTGACCAACAGCGTAGCCGTGAAGATTTTTCTAGAATGGTTCTTGCTCATGGCTACTCTTTTAATATGGCTGAACACTACTACACCAGAATATTTATCAATAATCTGCAACCTTTCTTCAAACTAATACATACAACTGCACTAAAGGATGATTGCATGAGGATATACGAGGAGGAAAAGGTGAAAGTATATGACATGTTTGAGAAACAACCCGGTAGGTTCAGCTTAACATCAGACATGTGGACTCATACAGAAATGAGTGGTTATATGAGTATCACGGCACATTACATTGATGACAATTGGAATTTACATAAGAGGCTGATAGGGTTTGCCCATGTAGAGATACCACACACCGGTGAGCATATCACTAAAGAAATAATAAGTAGGCTATATCCTTGGAACTTGGATAGAAAAATATTTTCTTTTGCACTAGACAATTGCAGTGTTAACAATTTTGTTGTTCGAGATGTCAAGAAATTTCTCCTGTCAAAGAAAGTGCTGCACTTGGACGAAAATCTCTTTCATATTCGATGTGCTGCTTATGTACTGAATTTGATTGTGCAAGACGGTTTGAATGTTATTTCTTCAGCCATAGGGAATATCCGAGAAACTGTCAAGTATGTGAACGGGTCAACATTGAGGAAGGAAAAGTTCAAGCTACTAGCACAACAAGTTAATGCTCCTAATTTGTCTCTTAAAGCTGATGTCCCGACTCGATGGAACTCTACATATATGATGCTTGAAAGAGCTACGTTGTTCCGTGATGCTTTTGATAGACTGCATGAATGTGATAGTTCATGTAAGTTTTGCCCTTCTGATGATGACTGGAAGCATATTCAATATCTATCAGATTGCCTCAAGGTCTTTTATGATGTCACAAAAAGAATTTCAGGTACAAAATATCCTACTCTGAGTCTGTACTTCAATGATTTCTGTGGGATTTATCTTCTTCTTCGTGAGTGGAAGCTAAGTGGCAATGCATTTGTGGCTGCTATGGCTGTACCGATGCTAGAAAAATTTGAGAAATACTGGGATATCTCTAACAAACTATTAGAGATTGCAACTATTCTTGATCCTCGCTATAAAATGAAATCTGCCGAGTACTATTACAGATTGCTCTATGATTCATTTGTGGCGGAACTAAGAATTGAATCAGCAAAAAAATCATTTTCTGATTGGTTTGTTGAATACGCAAGTCAGTCATCACAATCATCAGATGCTAACTCATCAAGGAGTTTTGAGGCAGAAGTATCTAATTCAACACAATCATCATCCAGCTTGTTTGCAACTAGGGTGGGGCTAGAGAAGTTTATATATGAGAGCAATTCAAGTCGGCATAACAAATCAGAATTGGAAATATATCTTGAAGACCCATTATCTCCTGGAATTGACAGTAATTCATTTGATATTTTAGCTTGGTGGAGAGTGAATGGTCCTAAATATCCAGTAATTTCTCGGATGGCCCGTGATGTGTTGAGTGTTTCACTAACAACAGTTGCATCCGAGTTGACTTTCAGTTCTGCCAAGCGGATACTTGATGACTATCGCTGTAATTTGCTTCCGCAAACAATCGAGGCTATAATGTGTTCGCATGATTGGTTGAAGGGTCGCATACCATTGCCAGGTACATATCTATGCTTAAAACTGTTTTTGGTACTTAGCTGATTATGTTGGATTTCTAACCTTTTTTTATTTGAAATAGTTGAAGTTGGAGAAGATGGCATGCTTAATACCCACTTTGATGACCATGTCTGTCTCTTGCTTTTCATTATTAGGCGTAGCAATCTGTATTCTGCTATTTTTTTTTCTTTGCTTGCTGATTGTTGCTTATTCAACTATTTTAGCACATGGAATGAAGCAACTGATTGTGCCTTCTGATTTTAGCAACTATTGTAGTCTTGCTTTTGTACTCAGTCCAGCAGCAACTATTTCTTCACTTGTTGACTGTTGTGGCTAAGTAAATGAATGTAGCAACTTAATCTCAGTTATTTCTTCTGACTATTTTTTCCTAATTATTTGGTTGTCTGACAGATAGGTAATGGACCTTCTGACCAGCTGGAAGCTTCCCCAAGATTTCTTTCCGGATATAATGTTTCAACACCTTGAAGTTAATGCTATGATTTTTTACTGTGGCTCTCTCCCTTTCTGAACTTTATTTCAAGTTTCTTCTTGTAATTTATAAAATGGAGACATCACAGTATGTGCATGCTCAATTAACATGCACGCTGTTCTTAATTTATGTATGTAATACTCATCAGATGCTTTCATTCAGTTTGTGTGGAAGGAGATGGATGCAAGTGTTGTAGTGAGTACGTATGTGATGTTCTTCTCTTTCTCTATACCCTTAATACTAGTGGCCAACAGAGAAGAGAAGCAGAGCAGAGCAGAGGCACCGGGTTAGCAGCGTCGGCAGCATCGGCATCGGCAGCGACGCGAGGGGCTTCCGTTATTTTGCGGCCCAGGATGCGTCGTTGTCGCCTGATCTCGTTTGCCCGTTGCTGATCTCGTTTGCCCGTTGCCTGTTGGGTATGGGTACTTTGAAGCCGGATGGGTATGGGTAGGGTATGGATCGAGGAACAGATCTGCGGGTGTGGGGAGGGCAAAGCACGGGGATCCCCGTTCCTTGTCCAACGGCAACGCTAAGTGGACTACTTTTACAGCCACTGCCCAGCCCTTTTGGCCTTTTGACTACCGAGAACATCCCAGTCAGCTAGCCACGTGGCGCGACTAGCGCCACATCGGTGAAAACAGCCCAGCAAACCAGCTAAGATGACATGCAAACGGTTTTTTATAGTTACAGGTTGTAAGATTCCTGGTTTAATAGATAAAGGTTGAAAAACGGACGACCGCGATAGTTCAAGGTTGTAAATAGGATTTTTTTTTCTCGGGACTTTAACGCCGAGACTGGCCCAGAGACAGCATAGCCCAAAGGTAGGCCCAACAAATGGCCGTTCACCATGGCCCAAAGCCCACCCGAAGTGTCAGGATCCCCACCAGATCCGCCGCGCCGTCGCGGTGCTTCCTGACTCCGACCAAGAGGCGCCCAACTGCCGAACCCGAACGTCGCCGGCGTCGACGCCGAAACCGGCGACACGGTGACCACACCCATGACTGCCGCATGGCGGCCACCAGACTTCCCTCTCTCCGGTGAGTTCTCCGAATCACTCGCCAAGAGAGTAGTCCATCTTGCTAGGCTATGTGCTCGGTGGTTGTTGATGTCGATCGATTTTTATCACTCCCGCGTAAATAGCTTAATTTCAGTCAAGTTTTGACTCTTTTATCTTCTGGTGGAGGAGGGAGGAGATAACCATTTGGATTCTGAGTCTCATTTAGATGCCACAGAATAAACCGAGGAGCAAAAATGGAATAAGTGCTTCTTTCTTTTTTCAGAACAAGCCTGTCAGGGTGATTTCTGATCTGTTCAATTTTCTTCACAATGGCACGAACAAAGAGGCTCGTTTTTTTAGCTGCAAGGAGTACACACCATATATTTGATTGGTAGAGCTACTAAGAAAGCTCATCGAACCTATGATTACATTGATGAAATAGCTATAGACAACGAAATGTAAACCGCAACAACCCGGGACAATGTAATAAATAACTCTAGAATACTGAGATGGAAGCAGAAGCCTCCAGCTATGGTTCCCCTCGCTGATTGACTAGGCTTCAGCTCTTTGCTTATTCTGCTCATGCCTGGCCCTGAAAGGAGAGTGGAATCATATTGTTAACATGGCATGTCACCAGTCACTACACCTTGGGAATATGATTGTTCCTTCAAATTTTAGTCCTTTTAATATTTTGGGTTTAGAAGATGTGGAGCATTGAAACTTCACAAAACTGTGAATATTTTTTTAAGATACAGTGCACACTGTCATTATATGTAAATTTCAGGTACTATATTTTACCACAAAAGAAAACTTACACTTAAACAGTCCCACTGGTGATGCTTAAGATAGCTGAGTTGTTGGTGTTGGGAATTGATAGGAACGCAGAGGTGGCGTTGTTGGCGGCAGGGCTTCAATTGAAGGTGGTGGAGAGTTGTGCTGGTAAAGAGGCTGTGGAGATGCTGATGCTGGTGGGGACTTAGCATGAGGGACTTCTGGATGTAGATGGTTCGGAGCAGTCAGAGGTAATTGTGGGGAATACTGGGCTGGTGACTGTGAAGATTGATAGTTATATGGAGGGGGAGAGTTGTACGAGATCGGAGTTGCTGGTGTTGGTGGTAGAAGTGGTGATTTGTGGATGTGTGGAGGCGGGGGATACTGGTGAGCTAGCGGTGGAGGTACGTAGTTGTACTGGTGTTGTGGCGGTGGAGAGTTGTAGGAGAACGGAGTTGCTGGTGTTGATGGTAGAAGTGGTGACTTGTGAATGTGTGGAGGTGGGGGATACTGGTGAACTAGCGGTGGAGGTACATAGTTGTGCTGGTATTGTGGTGGTGGAGAGTTGTAGTAGTATGGAGGTGGTAAAAACTTGTGGGATGGTACTGGAGACCCAGTGCCTTGTAGAGGTGGTGGAGTTTGGTAGCTATTTGGAGGCATGGACTGTTGGTAAGGAGGTGGTGAAGTGTGGTAGATCTGTGGAGGTGGAAACTGGTTAGAAGGAGGTGGTGAATATTGGTAAGGCAATGGTGGGGATTTGTGGCTAGCAGGAGGTGATGGATACTGGTAAGGGAGTGGCGGGGAGTTGTAGGGATGTGTCGGTGGTGGCATGTGAGGTTTCGAACACCCATCGGTCTTCTTTGATGCAAATGCCATTATCTGGTTCGCTTTGAAAACCACCTCCTGGCTGGACTTGGAGTAAACACTGAGCCCAGACAAATTTAACTCAATTGGCACATTGCAGTCTGATCCTCCTGGCGCGCCATGGAGCTCAACCTTACATGAGTCAGCCCCATAGTTGTTGCTAATTGGCAAACCCTTGAGCATAACACTATATTTGCCATTGTTTTTGGTGTAGCCAAATGCCACGAGTGCTTGGTCATTTGCCTGACAAGTGACCTTGACCATAGCTCCTGCATCCAGATCATTGTAAATAAATAACTATGAAAGAAGAATATTTAGAGATAATTTGCAAACATTGATATTTTTCACGCTGACTCTGTTAGCATGATTAGATCACAAAAACAGAGGTAATGCGAAATTTTCACCTTCCAGGTGCTCCTTCCCATGGGATTCTTCTGGGTGTGCCTCATTGAAGCATCTATAGCAATATACCTTGCCTATCACCTTAACAACAGGAGCATATGTTGATGATGTGGAAAGAGAAGGTGGTGCAAAGCTGGTCGCTCCCTCACCATGCACTGCAAAAGTAACAAACAATATGGTGAAGACCAGCCACAGTTGACACTTTGGCTGGCTTGTCATGCTTATTTTCATGGCTAGTGCTTTGTCAAGTGAGAGCAGGAGAGGGCGTGGATGGTTTTGGCTATGATATGGATGGCTATTTATAATGGCCATGGTCTCAAGGTTTGAGGGATGGAGAGAGCAGGTAGGGGTTGGAGCGAATGGGGTCAACTTTGTTCTGCTTCATCTCACTTGGTTCTAAAAAGAACAATAGTTTGAAATTTTTTTTTCCATGGATAGCAAATTGTCTTGTAAGATGGTATAAATGTGCTTATGTATATTACTACTCTGCAGGTAACACATGATAATACACACAATCTGAGTTAAGCGGACCCAGTATATTTACTCAACTGCAGTTTTAGGACTTGAACTTGTATACCTGCAAAGAATCTTTGAAGCTACACTTTCATCAAATCCTGCTGGTAATTCGCCAAGGTGATTATATTAGAGATGGCCTCATTTTTCATCCAGCGAAAGGCCTTGGCATGTGTTGCTTCAACTACTCAGACATAGCCCACTGACCGTAGGATAGGGTAGCAGCAAGCCAAATCTTAAGTCAAAAAGACACCTGCCCGGGGTCAGCTCAGATGGTTCAGGCTAACAAATCCCTCCTGCTCCATCTCCATGCAAAGAGTTGAGCAGGTTTAACTAACAAATTGACTGTTCGCTTGTTGGTTGTTTCACTCACATGCTGTTTTTTTTTTTTTTTTTTTGCGAATACTCACATGCTGTTTAATATTCTGTTCCTTTGACAGTTCGATTTTGTCATAATTTTGGAGGTAGCAGGAAGCTCATTTTGGTGCGGAAAAGATGGCACTGCATTTCCTTTGGTCGGTCGGTGTGGCAGCCAATGCAGGCAGGCTAATAGGCTGGGCCCAGTCTGTACGGTGCCTTGACTGGGCCGATGCCTGAAGACAAGAGGATTGAGCCCATGTACATTTGAAAACGATCAGAGCATACAGAAGGCAAACGATAATATTGAACTTTGCTTGATTTCCCTGCTTAGTTGATCATTTGAACGAATGGAGACACTAGACAATTTAGATGTCATTAGTCTTCATCTCATGTCAGGTCATCCACCTTGGCTACGACATTTAGCCCAATTTACAAGCAGGCCGGCTTGCTAGCTCCATTTCTACCCATCTAATGACTTGGTTGGTTAATACTACTAATTGGTATCCATCCATCTTCTGAACCTGAACCCCAAAATGGCAGCAAGTGAAGGGATCATCACAGAGGAAACTCCATGACACACTTCACGAACAATCACCCTCCCCTTCAGAAGAAGCCCTAGCTTTCCTTCTTCCAGCTACAAAGAATTTAAGCATATGACAAAGAACAACTCAATGGTCACCTCCATCAGGAAACCTAAGTGTTACTTATGTCAGCATACGTTTTACCACGATGCCAGGCCGGTGCACGCAGCTTATGTGTCATTCCAGACACTGAAGATCTGCGCGCCGCCATGGCCAACGCTGGCCATGTTGTCGTTGCTGCTCGCCGCCGCGGTCACCGGTGAAACTGTTGACGCCGGTGTCCAGGACGGCATCCTCCCGCCACCGCCGTAGGCCGCCTCTGCGCTCACCAGGTAGCTCTCGTACCCCATCTGCTTGGCTTCGTCGTGGTCCCCATGCGCCCTTCCATGCACCTGCTCGTGGTGGCCAACCATTGCCGTCGTGGTGGTCGCCGCGGCGGCGCTCATGGGCATCATGTAGCCGCCGCCGCCGCTGCCACCGTTATTGCTGTCACCTACACCGTTGTACACGACGGAGTTGGAGCCGGTGCTGTGCTCGAGCGAGGAGTTGTCGATGCTGCTGCCGAGGCCGTGCATCGCCTGCCCCGCCGGCGAGAAGAAGTCGTGCGCGCCACCGGCGGCGGCGCCAAGGTTGAGGTGGTGGAGCTCCTGCAAGCTGTGCGCCGCCGCGATCACGGCGTGGTCTTGCTCCTGCTTGCACCACCCTCGCATCGGCTGCGCGTACGGGTGGTAAAGGCCGGTGGCGGCGGCGGCGCCCGGTGGCTGGAACGCGATGGTGGGCCATGCCGCGGCGGCGGCGGCGTGGTAGTGATGCGAGCCGTAGGCGGCTGCGAGGGCAGCGGCGGCGCCGTCGCCGAGGTGGGAGGCGATGCGGCCGACGTCGTAGCTGACGACACCGACATGCTGCGCGGCGGCGGCGGCCTCGGCCTCCTTGAGGCGCTTGGCGGCGCTGCCGATGGGGAGCGCGCTGCTGTCGAGGATGCTCTTGACGTCGTAGCGGCTCATGTCGAAGTTTGTGACGGCGTTGAGGCCGCGGAACTTGATCGCCGCGATGTCGTACGCCTCCGCTGCCTCCTCCTGCGTGCCTGCATTCACGCAAAGTTCTCTCATCAGCTCGTATTCACTTTGCTGCACCATGCATGGCATATGCACGAACAAAATGCAGGCAAGATGATGCATCATGCATGCATGTGGCATGTAATAGGTTAATCAGAAGTTTTTGAAGGATGCAGCTTAATTTAATCAGTGTTGAGTTGGTTAGTCTACTGCAGATGCATGCTCGCTTGTTTCTTAGTGAGGCAGTAGTGATACTTTGACCTGATGCACGGGTGAATGGGAGACAACAATAGCACCAGACATGGGATCAGATTTGAAAAAGCCACTTGAAGGGCACGCACTAAGTAATGTACTATACTGCAGTGCAACTTGGCATGACTTGATGGTGACATTTTTAATTGTCAGCACATATATATACATCCATGTACAGCAGGTCGCTTAGTATGAGTACCATCAGCTATATATGTAACACTTGCTTTTGCTTCTAATTGTACTGAGATGGTTTGTTCGATGCAATTTGCTCTGTGGTGGAAGTGTTTTTTTTTTTTAAAAAAAACTCTACTTACTGAAGGTGCCCAAGTAGAGATCCTTGTTCCCTGCAACTCGGCCAATCCGCGCTTGCCATCTTCCATGTTGGTGATGCCTAAAAATACAGAGTTCAAGTTATACACCACTCGCATTTTTAACCCATTTTCTGATTGTGCTTTTGCTGATATCACTATATGTATTTATACCTAGTTACTCCTCTGTAAATGGATGCACCTCTGGAGAAGCCACTGCTCTTCCTGCAATCACGTATACACGTAGTTTGTATCAAATATGATTTCAATCTACTATTTTTGCCCAACATCTAATTACTATAGAGTGATTTCTTGTCTCATGTTAATAAAATATTATCATAAACCAACCTTCTGAGAGACGCTACAAACTCCTGCCTTGTCATGTGCTTCATTTCCTCCAGCTCCTTTTCGTAGTTACTCACCTAGAAATACAAAAACAAATCCCTTTAAGTACATTTCCAGCAATGTATTTAACAGAATTGAGAAAGTAGTTCTTCAGTAATGTAAAACTACTTTGTAGGACATAAACATATATACCGGGAAATTTGTTGTCGTAGTGGGACCCCAATACTTTAGAGCAGCCAAATCATAAGCCCTAGCAGCTTTCTCCTCTTTGTCATAACCACCTATATATCAAATAAAATGGAAAAAAGGTAAGAATGACGTGGAAAAATGCTGTGTTTTCTTTTACTATATAAAAAAAACAGATTAAACCTAACCCGAATCAAGTGAAATCGCGTACCTAGATAGACTGTGCATTAAAGAGTTGAGTTCAATCCCGCAAATCACGATAGCCAATCCAGAATCGATCAGAGAAGTAATAATGTCAGTTAACAACATTGGGGGGAAAGACCAAAAAACAAAAACATGCATATTTGAATACAACGATCTGGCATTAGTACCTTGACGACCCTTGCGAGTTTGTCCTTCTCTTCTGCAGCTGTTGTCCCACAGATGAGCCTCATACCTCCCCGTCCATCTATGCCTAAAATAAATCAAAAGTAGAACCTTTTTGTCAATTTCCCACTATACAACAATCATGGCCAACATAATGACTCGCCTAATCACCCAAATCATCAAATGCTAGCATCACCCCTACTCATTGTATTCATATATAAAAATAAACACCAAGCAAGAACTTAGCTAGATGCAATCAAATCTATCATAGCATCTTGCATTAGCAATATGGTCGACCCGTTCCGTTTCATGATTATTACTTGATTAAATGATGATTTGTGACAAGTCCCAATGTACCATGATTCATTGATTGCACCCAGGCCGGGCCTACCTGGTGACGCCGCGGTAAATCGACGTGCGCTGGCCGAACGTGTCCACCGTCTTCCTTGCCGCCGTCTCGGCGCCGCCGCTGCCACCCGTGTCCGTGCTCACCGCTACTAGAGCGCCGGCACCGCTGCTGCCATTGCTATCCTCCTTCCGAGCGGCGATTGCTCCACTCTGTGCCGACGTGGACACAGTGCTCTCCGGCGGCGCCCGGCCTCCTCGCTCTCCGGCGAGAGGCGGCATGCCGCCGGCGACGACTTGTGTCCCCGCCATGTTCATGGATAAAGAGAGCCCTTGCGCTACCTGCTGCGCTCCATCGCCGGACTGCGGCGGCGGCGGAGCTGGTTGGCTCCTCAGCCAGTTCTTGATCATGGACAGCCCGATGCTGCCGCCATTGGCACCAGCTCCGCCATTGACGGTGGCCGCACTGAGCATGGCGCCACCGTCATCATGGACGCCGGCGGCCGCGGAAGAGGCCACCATGACGGAGTCAGCGAAATGAAGGGCGGAGCTGGGGTGGTGGTGGTAGAGCTGCTGGTGGTAGGCTGTGCTAGCAACACCTGAGCTTGCGTAGCTGCTACTGCTGGGGATCACGTTGAGGTTGGCCTTGTGATGATGCTGATCAGAGAAGTTTATGCCGCCGAGGAAGTCCTCCAGCTTCGGCTCGGCGACGAGCGCTGAGAGCTCCGATCCCCTCATGCTCCAATCTGCAAGAATGAAGGAGAAAGATTTAATTTAACACGCAAGCTTCAATGATCGAGTACAGACGCGTTGCATGTTTAGCTGTAGATTAGCATATAGTTATGCTTGTACTAATATAAGTCGTATAGATCGATATATAACCTTGGGGGGTGTTGAAGCAGACATCGCCGGAGACCTCGTCGGTGGCGGCGGCGGAGATGAGGGTGGACTCCGTCTGGGATGGCGGCAGATCCTGAGGGGAGAGGGAGAAAGCCAGCCAGTTGTTCACAGTAGCCATGGTTGATTGATTATCTGAAAGAGCTGCGATTGATTTGTCCCTAATGGTTGCTACTTTGAGCTAACTTGTTGTTAGATTGATAAGGGTGTAGTCATGCAGAGGAGGAGATCAAGAAGCCATGGAAGGGGAAGTCAAGCAGAGAGATTTGGAGCATTAAGCAAACAGTGCTAGTACTGGTAGATATTTATACAGCCAGTACACTCCATAGATTAGCACTATATGAAGACACTCTACTACTACTATAACTATAGTTTATATAGGTTGATGGAGTATAATATAAGCATATATATACATGTAGGAGAAGTTTCTTTTTAATAAGAAAAAAAATGGAGGACTATGTATAATAGTAGTACAAAAAAAACAGTGTGGCATGATTTTACTGAACAGAAAGCACTTTTTGCTTCTGCTTTCTGGGGAAGTCGCCACTATATTGTCTCATTTTCCTCAAAACAAGACTATATGTGTGCCTATATCAGTACCTGATGATGTATATCTGCGCATGCATGTACATGTAGGACTAAAATGACGACCTTTTACTCGATAATAGTATTACGCTGTCACGGTCCATTTGACTGGAAAGTTGTTGTTAACAATGATTAAGAAATCCTCTTGGAAGAAAAGTAATGGTGCAAGCAGATCTAAGCTTCACATTCTATTTGTCTAGGATCTCAATTCTCAATTCGTAAGCACAGATGTTCTTCTTGCATGATCTTTTCAAGTATATACTTCTACAGGATGGTGCACATGCACGCACGGGTACATCTATGCATCCAGTTGACATATGCATGCATGGATGTATATGCCTGCCTCTCCATCTGATATATTTTATTATTCTTGTGGCTATGAGCCAAAACACTGTTCAATCCTGCTGAAATATGCATCTGAACAATAGGCCTTTGTGGCCTGGTCTGGGTCTCTCCTGAAACCCTTAATCAAGGCTGTCTTTAGATTGGAAGTAAAAAAATACTTTTTCTAGATGAATAGTGCATGGAAGCGTGTTCTGTGAGTGGGATAAATAGAAAAAACTTATTGGAGAAGTACTTTTTCCTGAATCTAAACACACAGCCCAAAAGCCACTCACAGAGCTCACCTGCAGAAGCTGAATGCCTGACATGGTTTTTTACAAAAAACTAGGCTCACCGCTCACCCTTCCTCGATCACCTCTGACACGAACACACACAGAGAACACAAAAGGGAGTAGTAACATAGTATATGTAGTGATGTACTAGTAGGGATACCCCAAAATATTTCCTCACAGAAAAATTGAAGATACCCTAATTATTTCCTTTGATCACATAAAAGTAATAAGAGCAACAGTAATTTCAGGTATGTAAAAAATATTTAGCACAGTCAGTCATTCCACGATTCGACAGACGACAGTAACTGTCGAGATTTCGAACTAACCAATTTTCCAACGCGAGCTAGGAGAAATGATTAGCTTGTTCCGATTGCAGTACTAACAATGAAATACATGATTCATCCAATCAACTGTAATCAAGCATGCCGTAATCGGAGCACACTACTGTGTAGATGGCGCACGACAGTCCCTTCTTGGTATGCATGCAGCATGCTTCAAGAAAACATATCTTTAAATTGCTTGAAAAGATGAAGGACAGGCAGAAAAGATGAAAAGAAAAGGGCAAGTTCATGCAATGGTCGACGGAGAGGACGTGCCACCTGCACCCTAGAAGAGGACACGAACCCTTGTCTTCCGGCCATCGAAAAGCTTGGCGTTCCCAAGCAAGTCCATCATCTAGCTCCGGACGCCGCGCATAGAGAAGTGAGCAAAAAAACACCCTAAAAACCTCGCATAGGATCCTTCCTCCAGGACGGAATTAATTTGTTAAACCCCTCGCATCTCTCTCTCTCTCTCTCTCCAGCCAGTACAGGAAAAACTAATGCTTTTTTCCTCTCTCTTTATGGGGGAAAGAGAAGTGGAGGTTAAGATAGGGCGTGTGGTGTTTTTATCTTGGTAATTGCACCGCTTGCCTCCCTCACCCCCGCCTAAAACTTTGACCGTCAAAGGTAGCGAGCTCTAGCTGGGAGCTGGTTCAAACTGATGAGTATCTTTAGTTACCGTCCTGTTCATACTTACCCGGTGAAGGCTGGTTAATTACTGACTGATGCATTCGCTGCTTTTTAGGCCTTTAGGGTCTAACACATAAATTTTGCAGAAATCATGCAGGAATTTCGCATGAATCCGTTCAATTTCACAGGAAAAAGGCAGGAACAGGCGTTCCAAACATGCACTTAACCTTGACCCTTGGATAGTGTGAGAATATAATGTCGATCTATATTCACAGGTTGGGATTTTGGGACGACTGAAAAATGGCAAACAAAAGTTATCATTGGCTTTGTCAATAAGTAGCGATAAAATTTTACACCGTTCATAAAAATATTACATCTTGCTGGATATGGTTACAGTTGTCATACATTTTTTGAAAATTTATGATTTTTTAAACAAGTAATTATCAGAGAATATCTTTCAAAATACTCCATGGACCAATGTTTTCTAGTCAAACTTCTAAGATTTGATAGCAGTTAGCTTGATTATTGTATGCATTTTCAATGTACGAAATCACATCGATCAATACATTGATATTTAAAGTGCTTTTAAGATGAACTTGGTTTGTATATTATGGATCATGATTTAACTTTGATGACCTTGTATAGTACAACTTACACTAAAGGATACAGCGTACAAGGGAGTAGTTGGTTTGAAATACTGAATACACAAAGATTTTCTTAAAGAATTTTCACAATATAATCCATGCATCAAATTAATTGTATATAATATATTTATAAAATAGTGGTCAGTAATATATGCACAATTGATAAAATTTCTATCATAAATAGTGGTCAAAGCTATTCTCATTGGAATAAAATAGATTGTTCACTTTGCATATAAAATGTGTGCATCATGCATCCTGAATTGTCTATAATGATATATGTATGGGATTTTTTTAGGACACATCCATCTACTAGTGTCATTTGCACAAACACTTGTACACAATATACATCTTGCTAGTCCAAATAAAATTAATCCATGCGTGTCCATAAGTCCTATATATTTTCTAGCTAGGAGATGGAACCATTGTTAGTTGTTCCAATGTTCCATTGTGCTAGTGGTCTCGATTGTCAGCAGCTTGACAGGCACCCGATTAATTTTCTAACATGTTTGACTATTTTGTTTCTTTTGAAACGACATCTTTGACTATTTGGTAGTCCTAGCTAGCTTGCAAATTATAGTCACAGGCTGAGGCTAGCTAGCAAGGTCGTCGTTTATTTATTTTTGAATTTCCCACAAGTATTTAGGGCTCTTTTCAGTTAAACATGTAAATACACACGCAATAATTTAGCAGAGGCATTCTAATGGAAATCATCCCCACCAAATTTTTCTGTTTAAAAGGTACTCCTTGTTGTCGATATCCCTGGTGGAAAAAAGGTGAAGAAGAAAACAGCTAGAGCAGATCACGCATGTATATATACGTATATACCTGCGTACATTCTTATATAAATAGTTAAATACAATGACATATACAGCGTATGCATGCATGTGTGATGCTTTGTTCTGCAAACGGCCGGCCGAGAACACAACACATGGTATGGTACTAGAGAAATGGAGATTTTATCGCTTCTCACGTGCACACACTGATCACACAGTCCACCGTCGCGCTGCCAATCTTCTCTTGGAACGATAAAGCGCATGTGCGCGTCCACTGGCATGTGCGTGCATGCTTTGCTTCTACTCAAGTCCATGTCGATCGATCGCAGCAGCTGGCTGGCTGGCTAGTATGGACACTCACACGTGTGGGTCTCGATCCTTGGATGCAATGCAACAATGCAGTAACATATGATGATGATGAGTCTCTCTAGCAGCTCCTCCACGGGCCATGCAGCATGCATGGCTTACGAGACATAGACCACGTGATCACCACTACTTTGCTCGATCCCTCGTCGACTTGCTGGCTTGCTGCTAGTGTGGCATATGAACTTCCATGTACTAGAAACCAGCACAAAAGGTGAGGAAATAATGGAGGGGGCGAGAGTTTCTTGTGCCCATATATCCAACAAGCTAGAATCTTCTTCAGGTGGAGTACACGGTGAACAAATTAATAATGGAGGGGCCGGTCACCTCTCTCATTTGTGTGTCTTGTGATCCGCAGTTCTCACTCGGAGCATCGGATCATACCCTTTTCAAGCTAGCATGCTTGTGAGTTTTCTACCTGCAAAAATTTACAAAAAGGTAAACTATGTTTATATAGCATTTTGTAGATATGAAACCTTTTTTTTCTATTTACTCTGTTTGTACAGCTAACAAATGACCATACTTTTCCTTAATTTTTTCCTAGTAGCCTAGGTGACCATGCTCCGTCACATTCTGTGCCATGAACTATGTTTCATGGAAGATGGAACATGCATATGTACTCCAGCTTTGTAGTACTACGTAGTATAGACTCCAACAATGGACAAGTGCAAGGATTACGTACATACTACTACATGCTACTTGGAGTGCTTAAGCATCCACAAAACTGAAAAAAAAAACTTCCATTGAACTCTGCGTTAACAATGCATGATAGTACTCCCAAGTTGGCTTAGGTAGTTTGAGATGCAAACCAAAGGTTACTGTACTACCATCTAGCGGATGATGAGATCGTCGATTCGAGGCCGGCCGGCCGGGCTGCATGGATGGCGGAGGTAATTAATTAACTAAAGGAGATTAAGAATGGCAAAGGCCTGCGTGCATGCATGGCGTGGCGTGGGTCGCCGTTCAACCCAAACCCTAGCAAGCAGCACGCGCTGGCCTAGGAGAAATCAACGGAGAGCTATACCGCCCGTGCGCGCCTCCTCGTAAACACTGTAAAGATAACCGGCCGTGTGTATAATACTCCATAATTACTACTACTACTCCATAATGACTCTAGCTTTGCATTGCATCCCACACTGCATGCATGAGAGAGAGAGAGAGGGAGAAGAGTTTGTGGGAGGCAATCCCACTGAAAACACTTGCATTGATTTGGGCAGCTTTTCTGGGACTAGGCTCTCCCGAGCCGTTTGATGGAGACTACTCTACACTACTCCTACGTAGATGGATCGACTGGATCACATACAATACTGGATCACTATGACAGCAGCTTGTGTACATGCAGCAGCAGAGCATGAGTAGCTTCGTAGCTAGCACTGTCACAGTCCAAGCCTATATGGATCGTCTGATCACATACAATACTGATCACTATGAGAGTAGCTTGTGTACATGCAGCAGCAGAGCAAGAGTAGCTTCGTAGCTAGCACTGTCACAGTCCAATCCCGGACTACACGGCCGCATTTTCTGATGACCGTACTCTGATCTTTCTGACGACGCAACGGCCTGGTTCATGAGCGCCATGCAGGCATCAGGCATGGAAGTGCAGAGCTCTAGAATGGCATGTCTTGTGCAGATCCGAGCACTTTTTGTTTGGCAGGTTGAGAAAAATACGCTATATATAATGCCTTGCTTGCCAGCACAAAAATGTGTCAATGTACATACAGCTCATCGAATTCCCGTTATGTATGTTACCCAATACGGGCCCATTCATGCGTACTACTCTATATGATTAATTTGCACTAGCATATATGAAATGCTTTATGTAAGGAATTGTAATCCATTGATGGAGCAGGAGAGGGAACCAGCATCAACAAGATCATGCCTTTTTTTTTTCTCGACCTAAAAGAGAGTGATTAGGGTCTTGTACGTATCTGCAGATTCAGCTAGCGCCCCGCCCGGCCGTTTGACCATGGCCGTCGCGTGCCTCGGCGATCTGATACTGATCTCACGTGACCTTGGCCGCTTGCTCCTGCATGCGTATCGTTTCACTTTGACACGGATGGGATGAGGACAAAACGGGGTGGTTCGTGGTCAAATGATAGGGATAAAGCTCAGATTCTCCTCTCCCTCCCTCTTCGTGGTCCTCTCCTACGCACACCTACGGCTGCTGCTGCTTTTGTTACCACACAGTGGGTCGTTTGTGCTGCGTGCATTGACATTTTTTTATTTTTATATTTTTTATTTTATGTTATTTCAAAAATATATTTCTCATAAATTTTTATTCAAATTTGTCACCCTGTCGCCCTTTGGTCCGGCGATAGGAGCATACCGCCGAATGAAATGGCGATAGGTATAAAAGTCGCCATTTGGGCGGGCGGCAGCACTAACCGCCGTATGAAACGGCGATAGCTGGTGGGCCTCGATGGGCCAGGTACCTATCGCCGTTTCATCCGGCGGTAGGCAGACGAGGCGCGGGGCCGAGTTAAATGCGCCTGGGCCCCACCGCTTATCGCCATTTCAAATGGCGGTAGGCGGACCTACCGCCGTTTCATCCGGCGGAAGGTGCCGCTATAAATCCCGCGCCGCGCCCTCTCCTAGCCCGTCGCTGCCAGAAAGAGAGGAAGAGAAGGCGTGCCGCGCTGGTGACCAGAGGAGAGGAAGAGAAGAAGAGAGGAGGAAGAAAAAGAGGAGAGGAGAGGAGGAGAGGAAGGGGAGGGGAGGGGAGGGGGGGGGTGGGGTGCTGCTCTGCTAGATCTGTCTTCTGGTTTAGGTATTTTTTTTAATCTCTATATCTCTATAGATTGTAATGTATATGTCTCTGTAGATAAAAATATTAGCTAGTTATTTCCATAGAAATTTTTTAGATACATAGAAAAAATAGTTTAGATAGATAGACTAGTCCAATACAAATCCAAATTTTAGCCTAGTTTAGATAGATGGAAAAGGTTGTTTAGAAATATTTGGAACTTAAATGTTTTATATAGAAATGGAAGTTTAGATAGAAATTGTAGTGAATAAATAATTTAGGCATATTGCCTTGTTTAATTTGTGAGATTCAAAAAATAGTTTAGTTTAATTTGTGAGAATAAAAAAATAGTTTAGATAGATAGAAAAAATAGTTTGATAGAAATAGTAGTCAATAAAATTAGAAATATTTTGCATTTAAATATTTTAATAGGAAAAATTATTTGAATAGAAATAGTAGTCAATAAAATTAGAAACATAGTAGTTTAAATTAGGAATATCTACATATAAATATTATTCAGTGAATTTTATGAACAGAAATATTTGTTTAGTTTGTGTAGTTATATTAGGATTCTTTAGAAAATATTTGAGTAGGTGGACTAAATTTATTTGAACGGAAACCTTTTTGCCCCCAGATTAAATATCTAAGTTTGAGAAATCGTTGTCAATTGTGTTGGCAGGCATGTCAGAAAGATTACCTTTTCAAGTGTTCTATGGGTCTGGGGATGTTAGATATGGTCCTGAAGGGGTAGATTTGTCAAACTTTAGTTCCTTCAGAAAGGAAGTACCCCGAGCAAGAGAGAGGACTTGGGTTTCAATCTGCAATTGGCTATTTAAAGCTTTCGGACTTAATCGAGAGCAACATGAGATTTCGATCATGGCCGTTGTAAATCGGAGAGAACCGGTATTTTGGGAGTTATTGCCACTTCAAGGCACCCAAAACTGGAGGAACTATGTGAATCTAACCACTAGTCGAGGTTTACCTCTGGTATTATTTGTGCAAGCGTTTGAAAAGGCTACAATTAGTACTGAAGCAATTGACGAAGATGGAGGCCCGGGGGATGCAGTATTAGAAGATTCGGAGACGATGCATGGACAACCTGATGAAGATCCGGATACGATGCATGAACCAGCTGAAGATGGAGATGGCTCACAGGAACCTCGTCAAGCAACTGGCGAGGCTGATGAGGGTGAAGACAATCCCTGCATAGTCAATAAGTTTCAGAGGGAGGGTGAAGAGCATGCAGTGGATGATTCATCTTCAGACGATGAAGATGATTATTGTGTCCCGCAGAACTGGAACGGGTATGACTTTTCGAGGCTAAGTGTAAATGATGGTGAAGCGGTGCAATGGGAGTATAGGGAGAATGAGGTCTGCGTCGGTTCAATGTATGCTAATGCTGATAATATGAAAGAAGCAATAAAACGTTGGTCCACTCTATCTTTGCAAAGACAGTTCAAAGTGCTCAAGAGCAGTCCGCAAACATATGATATTTGTTGTGTGAGAAGCGAATGCCCGTTCAGGGTGTACGCGTCCAAGGGCAAGTGGCAGAATTTCTGGCAGGTCAAGATTGTGGTAGATCACACATGCGACCTTGAGCAATTAGCATCAAGGCACCGCAACCTGACAGCTGCCTTTATTGCTAACTACATGTACCCTCAGATAGTGGAGAATCCTAGCTACGAGCCGAAGTCAATTATTTGTGCCGTTGAGGAGGAGTTCAAATATAAAATTAGCTATAACAAAGCTTACAGAGCGAAGCAAAAGGCGCTTGAGATGAGGTGGGGCACGTATGAAGCTTCATATCATAACTTGCCGGCGTTGTTGCAAACTATATGCCTTCGAAATGTAGGAAGCTTCTATGACTTGAAAACATATCCTTGCATCCAGAAACCTGGGAAGCAGGTGCTCCAACGGTCATTCTTGGCCTTGGCTGCTTGCATTGAGGCGTTTCCGTACTGCCGACCAGTAATCTGCATAGATGGGACATTTTTAACAGGAAGATATAAAGGCACCATTCTCATAGCCATTGGATGTGATGGTAATAGACAGTTGTTGCCTTTGGCAATTGCTTTTGTTGAGAAAGAATCTGGAGATAGTTGGTATTGGTTTCTAGAAAGGGTGAAGCAAATGGTTGTCAGAGATGTAGCCAATGTGTGTCTGATTCATGATCGGCATAAGGGCATCGTACAAGCAATCGACGACATGCAGAATGGTAACCAAGAGCGTCGTAGGGTTCCACAATGGCCGGACGTAAAGAGCAGGTGGTGCATGAGGCATATGGGAGCAAACTTTCACAGCCAATTCAAAAACAAGACCCTTATGACCCTATTCAAGCGATTATGCAGCCAGAATCAGGAGAGAAAATTCAACTTGTTGTGGAAGAAACTAGATGAGCTCACAAAGAAGCAAACAGCTGAGCTAGCGAAGATAGCTATCAATACGGAGGAGGACGACCTCATCTCCCTTGAAGACGTGGGCTTGGATGGCCCAAATGTCAGGAGGAAAAGAAGAAGGCAAATTAAGACATTCTCGCAGTGGATTGAACATGAGCCCAAAGAGAAATGGGCTTTACTATATGATGAAGGAGGGGCTCGGTATGGTATAATGACTACAAATCTAGCCGAGGTCTATAATTGGGTGCTGCGTGGTGTAAGAGGACTACCCCTTGTGGGGATTGTTGAGTTCTTTTTATATCGCACCTGCAAGTATTTTATGGACCGATTCGCGGTGGCAGATAAAGATATGCGCAATAGTCAGATAACTTACGGCTACAAGATTACTGAGTACATGGAGAAAGCATTTAAAAAGGCTTATCTGCACCGGGTTTGTCCAGTTGGTGCAGTGGAACGTCGCTATGAGATTACATGCAGGGACAAAGGTCGGATGGGGGGTAGGCGTGAGAAGCACATACATGAGTGTGTTCTCAGCAATGATGGTTGTGTTTGCTCATGTCAAAAGCCAAGGCTATATCACCTGCCATGCACACATGTTATTGCTGCATGTTTCGAGGCAGGGGGTTTGCAGCCTCGTATGTTTGTCTCAAATTACTTCATGAAGGAAACAATTTGGAACACCTGGCGGCGTGAGATTTATGGATTCCGTATACTGGGAGACTTCATAACTGACCCTGGACATAATGCAACTTATATTCCAGACCCAGATCCAGAGATGATTCAAGGTATTGGGCGTCGGCAGAAAAAACGTATCCGAAACAACATGGATAGATCTGAAGCAGGTCTTGCAGTGCGCATCTGTTCGAAGTGCCACGAGACGGGTCACAACTACAAGAATTGCACGGCTTTAACCTACGGTCCATCCACAAATCAGGCCGGTCCAAGTGGAAGTGCTCCAGGTCCTTCAACGCAGACTGCAAGTCGTCGTGGTCGTCATTTGACTAATGATGGGCTCATGTAATGTTAAGAGGCTATGTATAATTTAATACTGAATATTGGCGTATCTATAATACGTGACCAGCAGTACTGGATGACGAGGAAGCCAGTCATCTACGACATCCACATTGAGGAGTACCACGTGCACTGAGTCATGAGACAGTTCGGCCTCCACCAGGACTTTCCCGTTCCCGTGACACACTCAGTTCCGGCACACGTGCACAGGTATGGGTCTGTATGTTACTTGTAATATCTTCTAAAAAAGAACGGTACATATAGCCTGTCATATTTGTATTATTCCGGGTGGACACGTCAGGGTCAGCCTCCAGGGTCACTATGGGCAGCAAAGGTCCTCCCGTTCGTTCAGTCCTGGGACCAGGCCTTGGACGACTTGGTCTTGGAGAACCGTCCACACACGGACGAGGCATTCTCTCGGTACCTATCGTGGTACCTTCCGAGGACGCGCACGCGCATGGTGCATGTTCCTCCAGAGGCGCCTATGGCTATGGCGCAGCTGTCTGACACGTACCCCCTTGTGAGGGACCAGAACTTCGCGGTAGCGGTATGTTTTCTTACTTGAACTTATATTTCGTTTGAGTTCTTATATCTAACTTTTCACATTATTTATTCTCTGTAGTACGATGTCATACAAGGGATTGAGGCAGAGGCTGCGTCGAGCCTTGCCCATTGCTCCGACATGACGCACGCGCAACACCTAAGCGCATACAAGAAGATTGCTGACCTTTGCGGTCGGTTTCGCCGAGCCGTCACTTGTCGCAGTGACGACACCACCCTTCCACGTCGTGGTCCACGTCCGGGAGCGTATGGAGGTACGGGTACACGACAGGGCAGCTCCACCACGGCATGGGGTGCGCCTCCTCCGGCACCCTTTGTTACCACGACCACGTCACCTCGTCCTCCACCCATGTACACGCCATATCCAGGTACACCATACATACTAGATAGCTTTTCTTACTTATAATAGCAATACAATTTCAAACTAAATATGCAATGCGCAACCCTTGTTGGTGTACTTGCAGGCTCGTCGTCTTTTTCTCCTATGGGTGCATACGGGGCCGGATCTACGTCTCGTCTACGACCCATGACCAACTTAGGTATGTATCAAACAACGTGTCACAACTACGATAGCAAGCATCTATTATGTTAGATATTTGACATTTATTTGTTTAAGCAGAGTACCGAGACATTGGTGGGACAGACGACGACGACGACGTAGACGAGGACATGGGCCGGTTCGACAACCAGGAGTGGGTTCAGCAGTACTACGGCAGTGGCCAACATGACGTTGTTGGCCCTTCACAGCTTAGTGGTGCACCAGTACCGACGCAGGGGGCCACGCAGGAGGATCTGACACCACTTCCTGGGGCAAGTCGTCGGCCAGGTCGTGACATAGTTCCCCCGGACCCACTGACGTACCCGCGGCACCATACCAGAGCGGCAGAGGCTGCGGGGAGACGTGCCAGGAGAGGGGCGCCAAAGCGTGGGCGCATCTAGTCATTATGATCACCGTGCTTTAGTCTTTTGTATGCATGGCTACTTCTTCGTACATGCAACTGTGTTTAATAATTGTGGTATCATCTAGGTTGAACGTTGGTCCTTTGATCCATCACATCATGCGATTCCTATAAACGTGACTGCATACCGTACACTCTATAAAGGTCGTAGACTAAAAAGGCTAAATAAAGTAGCATGGAGGAATCACGTGGTACTACACCACGCAACACTATGCCTTATCAACAAAGACTTTTGGCATCTACAAATACCAGCCCTCCAACATTTATGTCTTCAACTAGAGCAACAAAAACAACAAATTAAATGAAAAGGCTCTTCTACATTAATAATGACTTACAGCTACCATCCACTGCGGGGACAACAACATCGGCTTCCTTGGACTATGCAGCTTTCACTAAACTAGTAAGATAGACGTAGTCCATGGACCAACACGGTCGTGCTCTATATAACACACACTACCACCAACGATGAATGCACCCAGTGCGCATTGAACAACCATATCTATGTCGACATGGAGGGATGACCCGAATGCGATTCCTCCATGGAATGAGCGGCCCAAATGCCATTGCGGCTTCCGTACATGGCTGCAAGTTTGGACTGACCCATTACCTCAAGGCAAGAAAGGGTGTAGGTTCTTCAAGTGTCCTGACATAGATGATGATTTCAAGGTACTTTCATTTCTAATATCTTTTGTAGTCTTTTTTGTTCCCTTAACTAATCCAAGTAAACACTAATTTATATTCAGGCTTGCACATTCATGCAATGGATCGACACACGTCCACTAGGAAGGGTTTCGTTGAACGAAGTTGAAACCAAAGGACAATACTATGCAAGGCACACTCAGGCTCGGGAGGAAGCACGTCTTGCAAGAGAGGAACAAGAAAGGCGAGTTCGACAACAATAGATCCGTTTAAAGGGTAAAGAAGATGAGCTAAAGAGACGGCGAGCTGAGTTAGGTCAGAGAGAGGCGGCCCTCAAGATTCAAGAGGAACAATTCCAAGCTTGTGAAGCACAGTTTAAAAGGGAAGCGGAGGAACAGAAGAATCGGTACAAGGAGCCTGCACAATCTTCCACACGCGATGGAAGGAACAGGAAGGGAAAATTTCTTCGCTCCACCCAGTAGATTGTTCGTTGTCTATTGTCATTTTACGTTACCTAAGGCATGTTATCCGTAGGCACGGTAACCTATAGGTTAGTAATTAGAGGTACCGCTCATGCCATTGTACTGATCTCTCTCCCTCCCTGTCTCTCTCACTGTTTGTATGCGTGTCTATGTGTTCACATGAAACACTGAAAAGGCTATGCATGACTTTTGAGCAATTATTATTACTAGAAAACTTCATTAAGTTGAACCCTCGACTTCTTCAATTATTATACTAGAAAACCTATAGGACTAGTCTATTGAAAAGCAAAACTCAAATTCATAGCATTATGAACCATTATATAATGCAATTTTTTTTTAAAAAAAAACAACATATCGCCGGTTCAAACGGCGGTAAGCCTAAATATCGCCGGTTCAAATGGCGGTATGCCGGCCCAATCAATCCGCCGGGCGGTAGGCCTTAACGCCCTTCCATCTGGCTGCAGCCGCTACATCGCGGCGGTAGCACTTATCGCCGGATGAAACGGTTATAACCGTTTCATCCGGCGATATGTCTCATGGGCCGTGGTCCAGGCGAGTTATCGCCGGACCAAACGGCGGTATGTGGTTATCACCGGACCAAACGGCGGCAGGATGACAAACTTGTAAAAAAATTTATGAGAAATATATTTTTGAAATAACATAAAATAAAAAATATAAAAATAAAAAAATTTCCGGAGATGACACTAGTATCCAGCCTCTCGTCGTGTGTGGTTCCATGTCGTGTTGGGCTGGATTCTTCTTCGGCTCAAAGAGTCGTACTAGGATTTCCAGCCCACGGTAGAATGGAAGTCATGTGGGCCGCACGGGTACGTATTGAGAGGGGACAAACGACGATGTCCCATGTACATGTACCAACCATCTGAAGCCCCGAAGATAGGTAAAAATCTTGTTCTCTTCTTAAAAAAAGGGGTAAAAATCTTGTTCTAAAAAAAAGGTAAGCTAATTTTCCATAGATGAAAAAGTATTGCAAGATTTATTCTAGCCCCCCGCCTTCCATCATGAACCCTACCTTTCATGTGAGTAGATTGCTAGACATTGTATTCAATTTGTTGAAAACTAACGCATAACTACATACTTCAGGAGCTAGTGCCGGTTATTATCTGTACAGGAGAATGATCGCGCAAGAGCATTCAGCCGACAGAAGAAGCATATCCCCATCCTCTCTTCCGGTGAATTATTACTCATAAACATCGCGACAAGCAAACGGCGGCCGGGGCATCACGATAAGGCAAGCAACGTATACATCAGCCCTTGACAAGAGGAGGAGCTAGCGCTAATAAACCACTCCGATAATGTCCCACATAGTAATCTTCAACTTCCACACATCTCATCATCAAGTGGCTGTCGTGTAGCTTCGAGCTTGCTCCACCACTGGAGCCTGGGTACTACTGGTTCAGTGGTTCCCATGCTCCATTCACTTTGGTCTTGACAATTAGCATCAGTGCACTAGTGCAGTAAGGTCTCTTGACGGAATGATGTCGAAACCAGCATCATTGTTATTCTCAAATCACCGAACCCTACGCCGACAGAGTTGGCATCCAATTTGCGGCGACCAGCGGGATTCGAGTACTACAACTAGTAGCTTTGGATGCCAGGGCCATCATTACCGGATCCAGAAATTTTGCCCAAATACTCATGGAAAAGAGTTTGCCGTGTCCGGCCGACGATGAACACCTGACGGCAGAGAGGAGGCACGGCGAAGCCGGCTTTACCATGTACCTTCTGTCGGGCACACGATAACAAAGCCTTTCGCCGTGTACCTAGGGGGCACAAGGCGAAATAAAGTGTATGATGGTCACCATGCGGCACATGCTAAATATTTTGGCACACGATATTCTTTCAGTTTCCGGTAGTGCATGCTAGTCAATCTGGCACCTAGCACGGAGTGACAATACTGTTTCAAAAATTAAAAAAATGACAGGGGGCCATAATAATTCTACACAATACTACATGAAAATTATTCAGCAACGAATTGCAGTTGGATTGAATCATCACGCTCTATAAAATACAGACACCTGGCGACTTCCACTCCACGTCACATCACATCATCACAACCATGCATGTTTCTAGCTACACACAGGCTACCAACAAGCCAATCAGCAGGTGCACTGACGACGGAGGATTGGCTGCTGGCGCGCCGATCTTCAGGAGGTTTAAGGGTCCGTTTAGATAAAAAAGAAAAAAAATTCTAAAAAACACTATTCATCTAACTTTTCTCTGTTCATAACACCCCTACCACTCACAGAAAACTATTCATCTATAATATTTTTTTTTGGTAACAGTGTATTTTTGGGGAATCTTTGGGCTATCTAAACGCACCCTAACTAGAGAGAAGCAGATTCAATTTTCTCGCATGGATAACTGTTCTGCTGTCTCAAATCATACTCCTGCTACACTGTCTACTTGTTTTCTAGCGAGTCGTCCGGAATATTCAGCTGTTAAGCATAGTTAACTCGATCAGTAAGAGCTCCACTCCTGGTAGCTGTTAAGCATATATAGCTACTCCAGGTTATAAATAGGTAGTGTCGGATGGTTTTCGTTCTTCTCATCACACCGAATGCATTTGATCTCGATCACTCTCCGTTGCATCCTTAGCCAGAAGATTTCCATTGGTATGATGGAGCATTTCAGGAGAGGAGTGGAGTTTGGAATGGCCACCTTTCAGAGACGCCATTCCCTATCATGCCAAACGGTGACGGCGCATATCTCTGTTGCCTCAGTTTGACAAACTTTATCATAGCTTCATAAGAAAGCATATGGACTAAGTATCCACAATGTCAGTTAGGGCTCTGTAATTGGGTTAGTTTAAGTTCCAGCAATATTAAATATATATTTGGCACGCGATCGCTTTTTTTGCACTTTTTTGTTCAATTTTACGTGTCCCTTTTTAATACTAAAAGATACAAAACTGATCTAAAATGTCGATCTTCGTTTTAGGTATCACCATATTGATTCCCATTATACTGTTGCATGTTTAAACAGGAAGAGATCAAGCCCCTAGATGATGCACATCAGAAGGCGGCTATCCGTTGCAGAGAGAAATCACGGAGGCGTTCTACCAGCAGCTGCCACCCGGCGGAGATGCCGGCCATGCCTGAGCAGGCCATGGAGTTCCTCTCTCGCACGTGGAGCCCCTCCTCCTCGGATCTCTTCCAAATACTCTCCCCCGCGGCCAGCACCGTAGGTTTTTGTGTAGCTTTCCAACTTATATTTTATTTACTTTCTTTTTTGTTGGGCACTGGATTTTTCTTTTTCTAGCTCTGGTGAACTCGAATTTCATGTCTGACTCCTTTTTTTTTTTGGTACATCCCTTCTGGCTAATTCTAACCACCAGGAACAACTCTCCTTACTGGTTTCTAAGTTTGACTCTTCAAAAGATTTGTACATAAACAAACAAACAAACAAGCACAACAATACATCACTGGGTGGTCCATCGATTCATCACCACCCACTCAGCTGTTCTTCGCTATTTGAGCTTGAGCTCCGTGTCTTCAATCTGCAACACCGTCCTAGGTTACCAGCATACCCCTTGTCCTTCCTGGTCCACCATCGAATGGTGGAACTGCAGTTTGCCGGATCGTCTGATTGAGAACCTTTGCACCTTGCTCCAGTATCGTTGTTTTGATTCACTGCCGACAGCAAACTTGCCCAATAATTGATATAAGAGAACAGGGCCAAATAGACCCTGTTTGGAACAAATGAATAGGAAACACAGAAATAGAAAAAAAAACAGGAATGAGAAAAACACAGGAATGAAAAAAAAGTGAGAAAACCACATGTATTAAAAAGGGAAAAGTCTGGTTTTCACCCTCTAACTATAGCAATAGTCCGATTTTCAACCCGCAACTACAAAACCAGACAAAAAAGGCTATCCAACTATCAAAACCGTGCAAATTTAGCCCTTTGAGTGGTTTCAAAGGCTGTTTTCTGTTTTCAATTTTTTTAAAAGTAATTTAATCTAAAAAATCATAACTAATTCATTTTAAGTAAAAAAGATATGAATCTTGTGCTAAGTGTCTTTTAAAAATATAAACTAGATGTTGGTACACCATTTGAAGTTATTTGCATTCTATTTATTTCTATTTCTAGTATTTTTAAAAATAGTAAAACACTAGCAACATACATAAATAATACCCAAATAACTTTACATGATGTATCAATAGGTAGGTTGCATTTTTAGAAATCTTTTGGCATTGTTTTCATCTTTTTTGATTTAAAATGAAAGAGTTATGATTTTTTAGTTTAAACAAAATTATTTTATTTTTGCATAAAATAGAAAACCACCTTTGAAACATCTCAAAGGGTTGCACAGTTTTGATAGTTGGATGGTCATTCCTGTCCGGTTTTGTAGTTGCAGGTTGAAAATCATCCTTTTGTTATAGTTGGAGGGTGTAAATCAGAATTTTCCATATTATAAAACATAGGAATGGTGAACTTTAGGTGTTTGGATTACAGACAAATTTTGCACCTGCACAGGAGAGGGGATATGAGCAAAGCAAGCTTTCTCTTACTAGGTGGAAGTGGAGTTTTTTTATTCCTATGAAATGTACATCATCTGTTCTCTTTCCTCCACAGAAAGGAATGGTGGTTTCCCCCATTCCGAACGCATATATGCTCTCCTTTCCAGAGGAACTCATTCCTCCATAAATTCCTATGACTTTCCTTCAATCCAAACACGCCTCAATATCTAGGATATTTCATTCTTTAATTTTCTTTATAAAACTATATATTTATCTTGCTTTCCACACATGCCAACATGATGGCAACATTACTGTAGTCATATGAAACCGCTTTCTAGATTGTTCAAATGGATTATATTGGGCCAACAAGTCATGCCAAAGACATGAGCAATCAAGCCTCAAACAAAATTTGCATAAAGTATGCATGCATCACCGTGCTAGTTCCTGTTAAGAAGGTTATCTTCAGTTAAAATTGCATCATGAAAGACCACGCACATGAATTTCTAATTTTAGAGGTAACTAGTAAACATGCCCGTGCGTTGCTACGCGCGAATGCCAACAACAAATGACATAAATTTGTTTCATAAAAGATAATTTTAGTTCTCTACATATTCAAATGAATCTTTTTTTTGAAAAAAAAAACACCGCATGACTATAGCTCAATACATATGCATGGCACAAATTCCTTCAACAACTTAATTTATGGTCATATTAATCCCTAAAAATCTGCGTGCAAACCAGACTCATTAGCATGGCGGCACCACGGAAGAGGGCTCCGACGTGCCGCTATAATCAGTTACATACAAAGGAGAAATTTAAGCGACCGTCTTTGCTCTAGTGCTTGTTCTTCTATGATGTGTCCGTTTGATTTAGCTCCTTAATTAAAACATGCTAAAAAAAGACAGTAAACAGTTTATCATCTTTCATATTGGCATCCTTATAATTGTATACACATACGTTTATAACACACATACATAAGTCAATTTAATGTGTTTGTTTAAAAAATAATTTAATATGTAGAAGTTTTTTTGAGCGATATTTGATATGTACAAGTTAAATGTCCAAGACTAAAAATGAGGCCCAAAAGAATTGCTGCTTAGCTGGCCCATCAAAGCCCTGACAGCAGCGCACGTCAAGGGACTTTGCATCAAGCCATCTTCTGAAGGACTGAAGGTTATTGCATATATTGCCCAATTTCTACTAGCCATAGCAGCTACTGATCGCAAACTAGTTCATTGCTTCGTTTCAAAATGTAGTTCAAAATACAGTTCGCTGATGAGAACTTCTCCAGCCGATGGGGGCTAAATCACTATCTGTAATTTACAAAATATAAGCTAAGATTAATGTGATGTCTTGCTTCTAACAACAGTCCCCATTTTATTTGCTGACAAGAGCCAGCTGAGGTCATCAGCGCTGGAAGATGGTGATCCAGCAGACGAGGTGACGAACGAAGATGATCGAGAAGACGCGCACCTCCACGCCGCCCGTCCCTTGGCTAGAAGTGGCCAATTGTTCGATGAGACATGGGAGGGAGCTGTCGTGGCCCAAGGCAATGGGGCGCCTCGCTCCACCGTGCGGCGTAGGAACAAGCTATCCCAACCTTCCTGGGTAAGCAATGTATAACAACTCGACAAGATCAAACAGTCGAGAAACACATCATTGACATATATAGTGCAATGCTTGCTACCAAACAAATCAAATTTAGGACAAATTAAGCACAGCAACTTGAAAACAGACTATGGCACATTGTTAGCATCGGCAGTTTACATACAAACAGTACTAGAGCACGTTTTGTATATCTATAACTGCAGTAACACAACAGTGCCACTGGCAGCTGCTAGCCTGCTACTGCTAGGTTGCTAGCACAGTGAGCGTCTTGTCGGAACCGATCGATATCGATCGATCCATACAGTGCTGATCGCCTTCCTATTTCAATCCGTGTGGACAAAACAGACTATGAGACTATGGCACATTATTGTTAGCAGCAGCCACGTACTCCTACAAACATAGTAGAGCATGTTTTGTATATCTGTAACTGCAGTAATACAACAGCGCACAACTGGCTGCTACTGCTAAGCTGCGCTGGCACAGTGAGCATCTTGTCGGAACCGATCGATACAGTACTGATCGCCTTCCTGTGGCAAATGAAGGCAATCCTTGGAGGATTTCTGCTGAGCACCTTGTCGGTCACCGGGAGCCAGCGGCGGCGGAGGAGGAGGAGGGACGATCTGCGGCTGCACTCGGCGCAGGCCCACGCGGCCGTGTCCGTCGCGCAGCTCGCCGCGGCGGTCGCTGGCATGGTGTCCGTGTGCGAGCTGAGGCCGCCAGCGGCAGCGACGACGACGAGGGGCGCCGATCCCGGCGACGGTGGCCGGAGGATGGACGCGGTGCTCGCGTCCGCCGCCGCGTTGGTGGCCACCGTCTGCGCCGAGGCCGCGGAGACAGGCGGCGCCAACCGGGCACGCGTCGCGGCCGCCGTGAGAGCCGGCCGCGAGAGCCGCGACCCCGGCGAGCTGCTCGCACTCACTGCCGCCGCTGCCACATGTAACCATCGTTATATATACTCATATTAAGTTAACTTGACAGAATAATGTAATTAATCCACGGGTGTTAATTGTCACCATCGGTTTTTGTTTGGACTTTTCTCTCAGCTCTCAGGGGTGTAGCAGCGCTGAAGATCAGGGGAGCCGATGTCAGGGGAATTGGCGGTGGCAACTCCGTCAGCATTATCCGAGCTAGCATGCAGAAAGGCACAACTCTCAGGGTCTGCCTGCCTTGTGGTGAGACATCAACGTCGCTAGCTTGCTCTCTCTACACGATCGACCAGATATCTTAGAAAGTAATCGGAGCACGATCGAGCAGAGTGTATCAATCTAATGTCCAATGGTGTTTGGGTGTTTATATATGCAGGAAGGGTGCGGGTGAGGACGGCTGCCATCTTCCTGCTGGGCGGCAAAGTGGTGCTGAGGCTGGAGAAGAAGCTCCTGCGGGGCACATTCACTACACACAAGCAATGTACGTACGTAAAGAGATCCAGTTACTTCAGTCCCATCAGATTTTTCGTTGTGGTCTTCGTAACAAACTAACAATCTTGCACCGCACGCGACTACGACTCATCATTTGCAAATTGCAATAATGATGATGCATACTATGATTTAGATGAGATCTCGGCGGTCTTGGGCGGCGGCGGCGGCGAGGCCGTGGTGGACGGCCGGCGGCTATTCCCGCTTGCGCTGAGGCTGAGCACGCTGGGAGGGGCGGCGACGACGGTGCAGCTGCTGTTCGAACACCAGGCGCACTGCAAGGCCTGGACGGCTTCCATCGACGGGATGCTGTCCGAAGCCCGGACAAAAGTTCATCGAGCACACACTATGAACTGATGATGATAATGGCATGGGTGTTGGCTTCTCGATGGAGTACATATCATGTACATGTGTGGAGCTTAGGGTTTTAGGTCATGCTCATATATTTCGTCTTGTATATGTGTGTGTGTGTACGGTTTTAATTCCCTGCTAAAAAACCTTATATGCATGTAGGGGGTGTACGTATGCATGTGTTTATGTAAGATAATAAAATTTCTAAAACAAAGTATTATGACTTATGTTTCTTATCTATAAAAGAACGAGTAGAATTGAAAACGTTTCTCACCAATTTGGGTCCACCGCACCCCTCACGTTGGACCCACGTGTAAGGGTCAACGGAGGTGGGAAGTGGGTCAAACCCACCAAAACTAATATTTAGAAAATGTTTCTGCCAAAATTGATTTGTTTTTCTCACCCATCATTTATCTACCCACCGAACTTTTTAAAAAGCAAAAAATCAGACGCGGAGCCGAGAGCCCGACCGTCCGAAGCACATCGTCGCTGCCAGGGCGATGTGGTGCACGCTGGGCCGTTGTGATGGCCCATAAGTCTGTATTGGGCTATAGCGCTTGGTACTGAGCTCAGCGAACGGGAGGAGCCCAGTCACGAAGAGAGATTTTTTTTTAGTTTCTCAAAAAAAAACCAAGAGAGATTTTTTTTGCTCAAAAAAAAACCAAGAGAGTTTTTTTTAATACTGTCACCGACAGAGTTGATGGCCATGGCCAGACTGGAGGCCGAGCGGTTAAAGTTTGACTCTGAAAAAAAAACCTATGGTATGTAAAAATGATTAATCTATAATTTTAACAACCTAACTATGAACCCTTTTGGTTTTACAGAAGACGATGCGTAAAAAAAATATATTGATGTAATAGAAAAAATTTGCAGAAGTTGCCGGTATCACTGGCACCTCCCTTTGCGCACAACAGCATGCTTGTCTTCTTAATACCCTATGAACGAGCGATGGGTAAGTTTGCATCTACACTTCTACACAATGCTAATTGATACGTGAGTTTTCCAATGTCGCTAGCTTATCAAGCAAAGAATGTGTCGATGAATGGTATCTCTTATTTATTTATCAAGTAAATATTTTTAGCACTTGTGGCGGGCTTGCACGCTCTGCCAGTGAGCACGCAGCACGCGCCGATGGGCTCGTACGCAGATGACGTGCTGCTTGCCTGCTTTCTGTTCCGCCGGCGATGAATGTTTGTTCATGAACGGAATAATATTGAGAGATCTTTTCAAAAAAAAAAATATTAAGAGCAGAAAGGGAAGAGGCACAGGACACATAAGAGTCATATATAACAAAGGAAGAGGGAGAGAGCGCGATTGAGAGAGTATACTGCTTTTTTGTGATTTATTTTTCTAAGAAAAATCAATATAGTTTTGTAAATTCAGTTTCGTGAGTTGCAAATTTCTATAAAATCAATAGTAAATGCTCCTATTTATATTTATTTATAAAATATACAAATAAGAGGTATGTTTGTTTTTGTTTGCATTACATTAATGATTGCAGCATTTACATTGTATCACGTGCGTGTCGCACGTACACTTTTGCTAGTTACGTTTAATGACCTCGTCAATCAAAGGTTTTCATTTACCACAAACAGGCAGCAACTGGAAGGGAGAATAGAAAGAAAGGAAAAAAAAGCGCACTTGGGCCGGCGCACATTCCAAACCCCTGGATTGAGCCCAACCCACCAGACAATGCGTATTTGGGCCTCGGTGGACATCTGGTGTGCTCGCCAAGTGGGAGTGGACCCTCCGCGTTGACCACCGCCACCTTCCGCGATGACCCGATTAAACAACCGCGTTCTAGAAATAGTGCCACGTCATTAAATAAGTAGTTACGCGACGTGCACGTGACAACCACTAACTCCAACCTAAATACCATGGCCCACACCCATGTCTAGACATCTCCAGGCATCCATATGACGTGTGGGCCCGGCACGAACAAACCGTATCCTGGCCCACCACACAAGTCGCACCTGGTTCCAGCGAACTTTCTTCTAGCCTGGAAAAAGAGACGCAGCAACGAGTGCAAAGCAAGTCTTCGATGAAAACTGTTGGCATAAGTAGCTGACAGGTGGGCCCATAACCAGTCGATGTGTTACGGGCCCCACCGACCAGTGACGTAGTACGAGAATCTCGTAGAAGTAATTTTGCTTTCGTGTTCGTGGGAGAGTCCGCAGCAAAGGCGAGCAGCTCAACTACCAACCAAATGGCAGGACAGCCCACGCGGTCACTGACGCCGGGCCCCACCTCTCTTCACTCTTAAGAAAACCCCAGGCAAGTGTCCCCCATGCCCGGCCAGTGCTGGCCTCGTGCGCCTCCACCTCGTCGCCTCCGCCGCCTCGGCCCCACCGCCACCACCGCGCCGAGGCGGAGCCCGCATGGCCGGCGCCGTGCTGTCGACCGTCCGGTGGGCCACCGCGTGCGCGGCGCTGCTCAACGCCGCCACAGCCTCCACGGGCGCCGCCGTCGCGGCCGTCGCGCTCCGCCGCTGCGGCGGGGGTGGCGCGCTCGGCCCGGCCGCCGCCGTTGCTTCCGCGGCTGCGGCGGCGAGGCTCCTAGCTTCTGCGGTGGCGGGGTTCGCGCAGGGCGCTGCCGCCTCTGCTATTGCCGCCGGTGCTATCGGAGCACACGTCGACAGCGAGCGCGATCTCCGCCAACTCTCCCGGGTAAACTCCAAGCTTCATAGCTTAACGGATAATGCAGTCGTGTTCTATTAAATCGTCTGGAAATGATAAATTCATCTAATTCGTAAAATGCGAGTCAATTAATTGGTTAGAAATACATGGGAAGTAAGTATTGTTCTCTGAAGCTCGGGGGAAGTAAGTATTGTTCTCTGAAGCTCGGGGGTAACGGTAACAACGACATCTATGGGGACAATGGCAGAATAGGGATAGGGGCTGACCGTGCTAAAAAGAGCAGTATTTATTACTTGGAGTTGCGGATTGAGTTTCCAGACGTGGTGGGAGGCAGTGATGATGTGGTGTGGCTTGGTGGTTTCAGTCTTTCAGACAGTATCCCCTGAGATACTGTGGCGCTGGGTGCTTGCAATGCCTCACACGTTCCTTGACAGAACTACCTCAGTACCTCTTGCTTCTGCCCTGAGGAGTTTCATGAGCGTAGTGAGATGGTGGTCGCGGTGGGTTTGCTTATTGCCAACTTGGACCTTTACTTCACTCCGAGTGTTTTGAGCTTGCCGTCAAGCCATGCCATTGATTTCCTTTCTGTCCTTTTTTTTTGTGGTAATTTTCCCCGCATAAGCATGGGGCAGTTGCAATTACTTCCTCCACGAGAGACCTTGATTAGCGAACTAATTGCCTTGTAGCATTTCAAGTGTTAACGGAATGCATATCTCATTTGGAATTAGATTCCTTGTAGCGGTATCTGAAGCTTTATTCTTTTGCGAACAGCTGCGGTACAAGAGATGGCTTTGGTGGGCACGATTTGGAATGATCATCACAATGCTGCAATTTGTGTTGGCGCTTTATTTGATGTGTATAATCATGAAGGATGTGTTAGCTGGAGGGCCTTTAAAACAGTGCTTTTCAGGTTCAGCACAATGTCATAAACTATTTTTAGGGTGTTGGATTGGCAGCTTTTAATGCTAATTACTGAGTCTTGTCCTTGAATTTTGTCAGGACAAAATCAAGGAAACATTGACTGGAAGCGCATCTTGTTAATAGTTTTTTTTGTCAGTATGTGGGTGGCGATTATAGTTCAGTGTGCTACTGGTTCTGATGTGTTAAGGTGGAGATCATTCTATGCATCCCATGATATTGCGTGGAGGGCTCACTATCGGGAGGTGTTTGATCATGGAATCCGTGAAGTTTTGTGCTGTCTAGGGCGGGTTAAGTACTCGTATGTTACCATCTGGTCTATGTTCGTAGGTCCTAAAATCATTAGTGTTTGAATAATCCCAGTAACTTTGCTCTAACATTGCTAGGAGTGTGTTGGAAGATGATGATATATGTGTCGTGGCAAAGTTATTGGGTGATCTTATGGCTTATCGTGCATCTGGAACTGGTCATCTTGAGCTTGTAGCAGGTTAGTTTTCTATCTACCTTTTTTAATGAAACAGTAGGGGGACACCCTTAGGTTGTTATATATTAAAAGAAAAAAAAGTCAACGAAGTGTTACAGACTCCCTGATGAGATTTATCTTTGTCTAATTGGTAAAGAAATCACAAGCATCAATGTGACTAATATCATAGCTACATTAGGCAAATAATCAGCTAAAATTATCTAGAAGCTGTTGTATGCTATATTGTGAATCTTGTAAAGGCCAAGAATATTTTAGAGAACTATATTGAAATAAAGTGAAACTTCATTTCAAGTGTAATCTGATTATGTAGTTTCATGATATTATTTTTCATTACAATCATCTGTATCCCAAATGATTTTTCCTTCAGGGCTTTCACTACTGCAGAAACCTAAGTCGTCCACAGTTATTTCAAAAGAACTAGTGGAGGCTCCTCAAGATCTCATCCAAGAGGCCGTTCTCTTTCATCCATTTGCTGAAGCTGCATACACAGTTAGTCCCTACATCCTTGCTTTTTCTCATTTTCAGTTCTAGCCAGACAGATTGAAGGTATTCTCCTTTCAGGGTCCACTACTTGATTTTGGAAGGAATCCTCTTATGTTTCCTTGTGTGTGGCTCAATAGGCAAGGTGTTCTGACTCCATGGACTCGTGCTAGGTAAATATTATGAGCCTTCTTGAAATACTCTGCTGCGATCAATAAGATTATGTTGTGTAGGCTGCAGATATTGGGATGTTTTCTTGGTGCTTGATCAAAATTTGATAATACTTTCTCTCTCAATTTGGTGGCTTTTTGTTTGTTTGAGGCGAGAAAAAATGCAGAGATCTGAGAAAGCATCGAATGACCCATAGGAGTTTTCCTCACTAGCACTCAAAAGTGGTTTTCTTTAAAAAAGAAAGAAATAAAGAAAAATTGCATCCAAACCTACAAATTGCGGATCCAAATGTTTCATCTCGTCATCTACTCATCTATTGAATGATGCATAATCATTCTTGTGGAACTTTACTTCTTCAGACGACCAATACTTGAAGGTGATAACTGCTGGAGAGGGCATGCAGCTGCTTTCCTAAAATATGCCAATGTGGCCCCCGAGGTCCTTCGAAAAGGTCGTGTTAGCCAGGTAAATCAGCTCGTCTTCTATATCAGATTATTAGTTACACTTTTTTTTATTTCTTTTCTGTTTTACATAAGCTCTCTTCTCTTCTAATTGCAGACAAAACGCGAGGCTGCCTATTTTGTTGTTGTCTTACATGATTTGAGTACAGTAGTCATTGCTGTCCGTGGAACTGAAACACCAGAAGATGTTATAACTGATGGCTTGTGTAAGGAGTGTTCCCTTACGCTGGATGACTTGGATGGGTTGATCAAGTAACTCACTGTACCTTTGCCTCATTTATTGTACTGCAACTTATTTTGGTTAACTCTAGATGTCGTTTTTGCAGAAAAATGCATATACATTATAGAAGAATGAGTTGACCATTATTTGCCATTCACACTATTCGAGAACCTCGTTTGCATTTATGTTCTGAAACTAGGAGGTGACTGAAACATATATATCAGTTAACGAATTTTAATACCATATTGTCTACTAGTTTGCTGAATAAACCTGCCAAAATGCTCTAGTTTGCTGAATGAACCTGCCAAAATGCTCCTAGAAATTTATGGCCTTAAGGTCACCTCTGAACTCATTTATGAATTCAGCTCTTCTTTTATCTGAATGCTTGATGAGATTATTTGTTCTAGTGCAGTTCTGATCAGTTGTCCCCTCAACTGAAGAATGCCGTTCTCTCATCCTTTCCACACTATGGACATGCGGGAATTGTTGAATCAGCTCGAGAGCTGTACACAGTGCTTGAGGGACAGCCTATACACCAAGGTCAACAAGAAAACATGCATTTTTCTCTTTTGCGTGCAGAGCATGCTACATTGATGTTTTTCTTCTACATTGCCTAGTGTAGAGCATGCTACATTCTCTCTTGATGTTTTTTTTTCTCTTTTTTTTTCTTCTTAATTTCAAAGTTTTAGTATGTCAGGATCTAGAATTGCATTAGATGCAAACGAGAATGGTCAATCCATAAAATGGATAGTTTTTTAACAACAGTATATTTTTATTCTATCACTTTTTTTACACGTGGCAATGCAGTACCATAACATTAACTGCCTGCAGATAATTCAGACACAGCGGCAGCTGGATTCTTATCTTCTCTTCTTGGGTATGGTTGTGAGTGTCATGGATACAATATTGAAATTGTCGGACATTCTTTAGGAGGTTCTGTAGCTGCACTTCTTGGTATTAAGGTCAGTTTTTTTTTTTCAACCGACAAGGATTTTTATTTTGAAATAACTTGATGATGTTGATTGGCATATTTAGATACAAACTTCTGTGAGTCCTTTTAAATGTTTCACTTAAATATGGATACATGCCCATGGGGAACTTAATATTTTACTTCCAGTTCAAAAAAAAAAACTTGCACTTAAACTTCAATTGTTGACTGTTGAGTTCACCTTGGGACTTCATGGCTGCTGAGACGAGCCCACTGTCAATGATGCATTAGGACTTAATTTTATGAATGAGGTGACGAAATGCAGGGCAACAAGATGAGGTACCACCAGCACAGGAGAGAATTAGAGGTGCCCTGGTAGGGTCTTGTTTACTAAGATTCTAAGAGTGTTATGTCAATTCGCATTAGGAAGATGGGCTCATTATGGGCATGTTCGGGTACTCAGCTAGCGTTGCCTGGCCTTGCCTTGCCAGCCGCAGAGAGAGGTTTTGGCTTTCCTGCTTGCTGGTGCAAGCCTGGAGACATCTGAGCCAGCCAACCAAATGCATTGTTCTGCTGAGTTTCTGTGCAGGCAAGGCAAGGCAAGGCAAGATGACAAGATTTGCTGGGAGAACCAAACACGCCCTATGTTAGCCAGAAAAAAAAAACTTGGTTATCAGGACAAGCATCCTCTTACTTCGCAATGTCGAGCTAAAATATGCAAGATTTTGGCGATTGGGCAACAAATGAAGCAAAAAAAAAAGTGAAGTTTAAATTAGTTATTATTGTTTCCTGTAATGTTTATTTTCTTGCTACCTGCAAAAAATGTTTATTTTCTTGCAACTAAGTCATTTCTGTATCACAAAACACAGCTATACAGCCGCTTCCCGAAACTGCATGTGTATGCATATGGAGCCGCACCATGTGTTGATTATGTGATAGCAGATGCCTGCTCATCATTTGTTACCAGGTGAAATTTAAAATCCTTTATGTGTGGAGTTTGCTGTATAGTTATTTATTTACCGATGTTGGCAAAAATATGTGATTTCTAATATACCATCAATCATTTACAGCATAGTCCACAATGATGAATTTTCTGCACGATTATCCTTGAACTCAGTGATTAGATTGCGTGGGTCGGCTGTGAAGGCTCTCTCAAAGGATCCTTCCCCCAATTCTGCTAAAGTGGGTAAACTAGTTGGAATCATGAACGCCGGAAAAGATGAGAAAATTGCAATAGATCATTGTGCGTCAATTGGTGCTCTGCAGACAGTCAGTGAGACTAAGCTAAGTAATGATCAAATGCGTGGAAGGAATCCAATTCATACAATAAGGGGTGGTTTATTTCTCTTTGGCAAAGCAATATCTTGCTTGGTAAACACCCCAAAGTATCGGATTAGCTCCACAGCAGCAATTAATTATGAGTTGGGCAGATCTAGAATGGCTACTGCCAATGATGGAGGTAGATGCATTGTCGCTTCCCGTGATTCGTTGGATATTTCGCACTGTGGAGAAGCTGGTAATGCACAGGGAGATGGTCAGTTTCAAGAAAGTGGCCTTTTTGAATGTGGTGAAGGGTACAGATTATCTCATTTGAATAATGGTTCAGAACTCAGGTCTGCTTCAAATGACCACATCAGTACAATAAGCTCATCTGAAGGACAGCCACCCGAGGTTTATCTTCCAGGCCTTGTTGTTCATGTTGTTCCAGTAAAGAAAAGTACTTCTCCATTACAGAAGACAACTGTGACTCGTGACAAGAACAAGAGTTACAAAGCATTTATCGCTAATAGGAAAGATTTTATGGACATTGTTGTGACACCTCGCATGTTCCTTGATCATCTCCCTTGGAGGTATGCCCTAAAAAACTCTACTCTCATCGTCTCATGGAAGTTCTATATATGTACGGGGTATATTTCTCTGCTATTCCAAATGGAGAATTAGTGTGAATTTGAGGCCATCCTATATTAGCAGTGTTGAAACACCACTGGTTTCAGTTAGCCCTTCAGTCAATCTTCTTCTTCTTTGTTTTTTAGAATAGCCCTTAAGTCAATCTAAGTAACATCAATTGTGCATGTTTTGATGGAGAAGCATATGGGCACATATTCACACCTTGGATTATATTTTGCAAGAATAATTGTACGAGAGCTAGCAAATAGCAATGCACATTCATATATCCTTGTTTGCGGAATTAGTGACTACCAAAAATGTGCAAAGAATGTCTGGTGTATTTTCCATACTTTCTGAACTAACAGATATTGGCATCTATGGTTTGTAGGTGTCAGTATGCCATGCAAAAGGTTATTGAAACACGAAAACGGGAGCAGCTCACCCATGATTTATCAGCTGCAGAGTATGTTGTATAGATCTACTGGTGTCACTCACTTTCTTCGCTGTACATACGATAGGTAATTAGGATCACCTGGTCTACATGTGCAACAATAATGGTTGCTGGTTACATTGCTGAATGGCTGAAACAGGCCGTCTGCATACCATTCTGATGAGGAATAATTACATGAAGATCTCAACATTGTTGTCCACAGCCTTTGATAGGCTTGCTCTGAGATCAACGAGACCGGCTTTGTTGTTTATGAAGCCAGTGTAGTATATTATAACCACAAGTGTAGTAGATTAGAATCTATGCATAGCATCAAATTTTGTCACACAGTCTTGGGTAGGCATGCTCTGAGATAAACTGAAACCGACATTGTTATTTATCAGTGTAGTGCATTATATGCGGCCTATTAGCATCATATTTCTGTCTCAGTCAGTTCTGTAACTTCGATACCATTGCTTGGTCATGTATGTAAACTATGATCAAAAGTAAATTATTGTCAGCAGATTGTACAATATCTACTTGCTGAACAAACTACCATGTGGCTGTTGGATGAAGTTTCCTGCACATTACGTTGTGTTGGCCCGACCGAAGGCTGGAATGCCTTCCCGTTCCAATCATATATAGGTCGTGTAACTAGAGCATTTGCATTCATCTACCAGGGGTATTTTGACTCTCTTGTTCGCAGGCATGACTTGTGAACCAGGTCGACATGATTGAAGGAGAGTTTTACTCGCAAGTACCCCCAAAAAAAAATGCAACTACTCCGGTCCAGTCAAAAAGGTAACTTGGAAGTTACAAGTGCAAGACTTCCCTTGTATGTATTTGACTTGATGTCAGGATCAATTTTAAATTCATACTACACTGTTATAATTAAGAAAAAAACACATCTAGATATTTCCCCGTACGTAGAGATAATGAGGCACTTGCACCGAATGATCCGTTTTGTCACACTAGAGGCATGGCTACGGATCAAGTAGTGTATATGTTGTACGCACCGCTGGTGTGTGACAACCAGGAGGTGATGAGGATACAGGCAGCTAGCCGTCGTACCCCATATCATTTGTGTGTGATCTTCAATTGAATGGACAAGAACGCGACGGAGGAGAATTAGAAAATTACAGGGCGCCTTCAACGACCTCATCCAGTCTCTCATGCCATGCCGGGCCCCAGAAAGCGAGCGAGTGAAGCAAGCCTATCGACCGTCGCTGTCGTCATCTCCTGGTAAAGGAAAAAGCGAGAAAAAAAACAAGAACAAAACGATTCGATGACGATCCTGCAGAAAGCTAGGTTGTGGTTGTGGGCATCATGCCGTCACCTCCACCAGATTGGATTGGAAAGAACCTCAAGGGCGAATATATACGTGGTGACGTACGCCATTGCAAAGGAAGGAGGTAGTAGTGATCGATCGATGGTCGCCGGTCCTGACACGTAATGCTAATGCGTCGTCCATGCCATGAAATATAATCTAAGCAGTTTCCCGGACCCAACTCATTGAGTGCTTGCTAGTGTGATACTCTGATCGAGTACTTTGGATGAGCACAAACCAAAAGCTAATCAAGCACGGTGCGTCGTGGATGATAGCAAGATTCGATGCGATCGATCACGATGACATGTCACTATAGTTGCGAGCTAATGTGCATGCTGATCCAAGTGCTAAACTGCTAATGCAGCTAGCTGTTGCTTGTCATTTTAGCAATAAGGCCAGAATCTGATGTGCCTATGCATGCATTGCAAATTTGCAAACAATATAATCCAGCCGACCGGCCGGCCTTTTTCTTCCTCTTCTTTTTCCCCCTCTTTCCAATCCGTCGCCTGACGTAGCCAAGTGAGACACCTGCACGTTTGGACGCACGCATTGTTCTTGTTCGTTCGTTCGTCCGTTCGAGCTCTCGTTTCGATCAGCTGGTAGTCGTCAGAGTTCTCCGCCCGGTCATGTTCGTTTCAGATATTTTCTGCACCGGCAAGGCGCCAAGAAGCTTCAGAGGTTAGCTCCCCGTGTCGAACACCGCCGCATCCAGGAATCCATGACGAAATCTGCCATCGATCGTGACGGTTCCAAGCTTTTTTCCTTAGGAGGAGAAAAAAAAATTCTTCGCCTCGCGTACATGCATGCGTCAAGCGCCCTGCAGGTTAGCTTTTTTCCTTAGGTCTCTTTGGCCGTCCGGCGATCGAGTCGGCGGCGAGACCTCTCTAGCTCGCACTGGCACCGGCATGAACTTTTCGTGAGGACAAAATTCTTTGCCGTGCGTCAGGTTTCCTTCTCCCTCGCTGGCTTTATCGGCAATGTGCTAGCTGTGGTCTCACTGACCGGAGAAAGGAGACGGTAGGCGCCCGGCGCACCGCCCTGCAGGTTAACTTGTTGACAAGAGGGCGAGCGAGAGAGACGTTTGGTCGCCTTGTCGCCGGTGACGGATGTGACGGTGCATCGCCGCCGGATCTTCCTCAGCCGGCCGACGCAGCTGGGAATTCCACGCCCACCGTACGGGGGCGCTGGTCTGATCTGATCTGATCTGTACAAAGACAAAGAGTTTACTCCTGTACTTAGTAGGCAGGCAACGCAAGTAGCCAGATAATCGATGGTGCCTGTGGACTCGACTCGACAGACAGACAGACAGGCACGCCATGCCAACGTCCAACGTCCACCGACGACGTACTGTATAGTACGTGGCCAAGTCGCACGTTGGCGTGTGAGACAGTAGCTGGGCCGTACAAAGGGTTGGTAGGCGTACAGTGCCAAAGTGTCAGAAGGCGGCACGATTGGCTGCTGGTGTGGTGCAGGGTGCCGCCGCGCCGCGCCACCGTACCCGTGCTCGCGTCTGCATGCATGCAGATGCAGCAAGGGTGATCGCGTGGTCATCCGATCGAGGCTGACAAGAGAACGCTGCGCGCACGCCACGCCGACACGCCGTCGCCGTTCAGACACGCAATGCCAATCTCGGTCGATCGGGCCCGCCCAGGACAGATGTCCTACAGTCCGGCTACTAGCAGGATTGCAAATGAGGAAATATCAGGCGGCCGGCCTACATTTTAGGTACTCAGCTCGTCGTGTCATTTTAGCCGTCGACTAGATCAAACTGGCTTAAATTTGTCCAATCCAAAGAGGAAAAACATCGATATTTTCTACGTATAAATATATGCTGTTGACCACAAGCTATTTAGTTTAAAAATAAACTAATTTGCTTGTCATAAATATAAACATTAAGAATAAAAGAGAGCATGTACTAAGAAAATATATTCGACATTGTTTGGTACTACTGTAAATATTAATATTGATGATCTAATAATTAAACTCAGCCAAAGTTGATATGGTTTGATTGAGCTTAGATTCTTTGTTTTTAGTATCATCAGTTCCAGGGAGAGACACATCCATGCCCGGCGACATTGATTCGATCCCGGGCCAATCATATACGCACAAGAAAAACTACCATGCCGCTGTCGTCGTGCGTCTCTACACTGGTTCACCCACCCTCACCCCTCGATCGACCAAGTTAGTCTTTGCCGTGCCCCCCAAAAGTCTCCAAGCTTTTCACCTCACCTCGATGCGTGTGGTGCGTGCATCCAGTCCGACTCCAACCCAAACCCATTGGCTGGAGACTGGAGTGGCTTGTCAGTCAGTCATTGTGTGGCGAAGACATGGCCTACGACGACGCCTCGTCCCACGGCCAAAAGCTCCGGACGGACTCTGGATCGAGAAGCCGCTGTGTGCGTCTCCATCGGAGGATACACCTCCTCCTCTCTGTTGTGTGTCGAGGACGGACGCGGGTGAGCGATCGAGCGCGCGAGCGATCGCGACGGCCTGGGCCGATGGTTGCTTTCTTCGGTTGACGCGGAGTTATTATAAGAGCAGAGCCTAATTGAGTGCGTGGCTGGCCCTGGCCAGGAACGCGCCATGTCGACACGGCCTGCTTGTACATACGCCATGGCCACTCTCACTCGCTCACGCACAGCTGCAGAATCCCGGCCCGTCGTCCTTAATGTCCTGACCCTGTACGCTGAGCACGACGTCCTCTGCCCCGTCGACCTCGCTCATCAATCCCACCTGTTGGGTATAGAAAACCCAGGTTCTCTAATCAAGCTAGACTCCTACTAGGACACCTTGTCCTACTAGGACTCTTCAATTGTAACTGACTAGGAGACTTACCATGTAAACCTCGCCCCCTGGGATATATAAAGGAGGGCAGGGGTCCCTAGATTAGACCATGGGGCAACGCCGCCAGGCATTGCAACATCTCATCAATACAAGATACACCATACAGGACGTAGGGTATTGCGCTCCGGCGACCCGAACCTGTCTAAACCGTCTCTTGTCACCTTCGGCTCTAGATTCTCGACGACTTCTCCCTAAACCCTTCTCTCGGGGCACCCCCTCGAGAACCTAGTCAGCATAAATCGCCGACACTTTGGCGCCGTCCGTGGGATTCTACTCGTCGAGTCTTCATTAAAGAGTCGATGGCATCCTTCAGCGCCTCCGTCAACGTCAAGTTCGAGGAAGGCGCGACCTTCATCTTTGGTTCCTGGCTTTGCACTGCAAACCAGGACGGCAAACTTCGGCATGAACTGCGCGACGTGACGATTGCGTCAGCTCCGCCGCCCGCGCAGACTACGCCGCGAATTGTGCGGCGAGACAATGGCGTCTCCGCCACTACCCGCGCGGGTCACCGTGCGCAGATCGTCAAGGGTCTCCGACTCCAACACGATCTTCGGATCGTATCCAACTCGGAGGAGTACCTGGAGGCAGAAGCCGAGTTCGACTCGGACAAACGATGACTCCTGCCTCGTTGCCCTCAAGTATCAAGACCAAGCAGATAGTCGTCGTACAAGACTACTTGGCGGCCTGAGGATCATCTCCAGCATCTGCCAGGGTACTTCAGTAAGGACCGTGACCTCTGTCATCCAGGAGGCCAGGCCAAGATCAACCCTGCGACTCGTAGGAAGTGTCGCCAGGGTTCTTTTCCTATCCGGGCAGGGTTCTTTTTTCGACAAGAACCCAGACTACGGCAACCAACAGGGTTCTTTTTTCGACACGAATCCGGACTATGATGACCAACCGAGTTCTTTTTCAACCAAGAACTCGGACTCGGCGCGACTTCATCAACGAATCATCCACGAATCAAGCTAAGTCATATGTTTCAATTATCTATTCGTATCTACAAGTGGATACCTTCGCGGTCCATGCTTTCGTCGGTTTCTTCATGCGCCTTTTGCGTTTTCGCTGACTTCTTCAGTATGTTCGGTTTTATCCCTAAAAGTCGAGTGTCTTGAGAAGTTTTTGTCTGACGATGCAAACCGTGCTTTTTCCAAGCCGATGTGTTCTTGACCGGGGTATCGTGGGGGCACGGCTAGCGGGACAAACTACTTAAGCATGCGATCTTGCCGGGTTGTTTTCGCAAATTGCATGTGCTTTATATCGATTTTATATGCTCGTGTCTTGCACGTTTTCTCTTAACGGTTGCTAAAGTACTCGGGTAGCACACGCCTTAATCCGTGAAACCTCGACTCTTGCGTGCCGCCTACATATAAGCCTCCCTGCTGAGCAATGTAGTCTGTGGTAAGCCGTCCTCTCCGTGAGTAGTGGTTGGCAAGATAGGTGCTTAAACGTAACAGGCTAACTACCCGGAGAAAATATGCGGCCTAACAAGATCAAGACGCCCAAGAACTTTTTGTCTTTGCGCAATGCGCAATATCTTATCGATTCGTCGACAAGACTGAATAAATTTCAGTTTTTCAAATATTCTTCAACATTTGCTACATAATATTTTTATTTTTGCAGACCAAGCTTCGGCACACCATCGCAGTTCCGCGCACTTTTGTGCTAGGGGGCTGATGCAAGCCGGGTTCTTTTTTCAACAAAGAACTCGGATCACTACACCAGCTGAGTTCTTTTTCCATAAAGAACTCGGACCACCACGCCAGCCGGGTTCTTTTTTCAGCAAAGAACTCGGACCATGATGCTCGCCGAGTACGTTTTTAGCAAAGTACTCGGACATCTTCGCTCCATCGGAGTTACATCAGATCTTCTACAAATCCTGGAGTCCAGATCCTTAATCCGATTTATTAAATCGGATCAAGGCTCGGGGGCTGCGGGTACGTCATCAAAGATTCTTCGGAATTTTTCGGTTAATACCGAATCTCGGAGGCAACGCTAGGGTTCAAAAGAACTCGGATTCTTCGGAAATTGAAGCTCTTCGGGAAATATTCATTGAAGACCCTCGAATTCCTTCTTCAAAGCAAAACGAGGCTCGGGGGCTGCCCAATTGGGCGCACCTTTACGGTGCGCACCAATGAGATTCTCCAAGAAGTTTTTGAGCACCTCAAAGTCTTCATACAACCAAGCTGAGAGAAATCGGATGACTTCAGAAGAACTCGAGTTGGCAAACAACTCTGCAATATTCCAAGACTCACAGCAAGGTTGTACTTCAGGCAATGAAGCGCTCGGGGGCTTGTTGGGTATAGAAACCCCAGGTTCCCTAATCAAGCTAGACTCCTACTAGGACACCTTGTCCTACTAGGACTCTTCAATTGTAACTGACTAGGAGACTTACCATGTAAACCTCGCCCCCTGGGATATATAAAGGAGGGCAGGGGTCCCTAGATTAGACCATGGGGCAACGCCGCCAGGCATTGCAACATCTCATCAATACAAGATACACCATACAGGACGTAGGGTATTGCGCTCCGGCGACCCGAACCTGTCTAAACCGTCTCTTGTCACCTTCGGCTCTAGATTCTCGACGACTTCTCCCTAAACCCTTCTCTCGGGGCACCCCCTCGAGAACCTAGTCAGCATAAATCGCCGACACTTTGGCGCCGTCCGTGGGATTCTACTCGTCGAGTCTTCATTAAAGAGTCGATGGCATCCTTCAGCGCCTCCGTCAACGTCAAGTTCGAGGAAGGCGCGACCTTCATCTTTGGTTCCTGGCTTTGCACTGCAAACCAGGACGGCAAACTTCGGCATGAACTGCGCGACGTGACGATTGCGTCAGCTCCGCCGCCCGCGCAGACTACGCCGCGAATTGTGCGGCGAGACAATGGCGTCTCCGCCACTACCCGCGCGGGTCACCGTGCGCAGATCGTCAAGGGTCTCCGACTCCAACACGATCTTCGGATCGTATCCAACTCGGAGGAGTACCTGGAGGCAGAAGCCGAGTTCGACTCGGACAAACGATGACTCCTGCCTCGTTGCCCTCAAGTATCAAGACCAAGCAGATAGTCGTCGTACAAGACTACTTGGCGGCCTGAGGATCATCTCCAGCATCTGCCAGGGTACTTCAGTAAGGACCGTGACCTCTGTCATCCAGGAGGCCAGGCCAAGATCAACCCTGCGACTCGTAGGAAGTGTCGCCAGGGTTCTTTTCCTATCCGGGCAGGGTTCTTTTTTCGACAAGAACCCAGACTACGGCAACCAACAGGGTTCTTTTTTCGACACGAATCCGGACTATGATGACCAACCGAGTTCTTTTTCAACCAAGAACTCGGACTCGGCGCGACTTCATCAACGAATCATCCACGAATCAAGCTAAGTCATATGTTTCAATTATCTATTCGTATCTACAAGTGGATACCTTCGCGGTCCATGCTTTCGTCGGTTTCTTCATGCGCCTTTTGCGTTTTCGCTGACTTCTTCAGTATGTTCGGTTTTATCCCTAAAAGTCGAGTGTCTTGAGAAGTTTTTGTCTGACGATGCAAACCGTGCTTTTTCCAAGCCGATGTGTTCTTGACCGGGGTATCGTGGGGGGCACGGCTAGCGGGACAAACTACTTAAGCATGCGATCTTGCCGGGTTGTTTTCGCAAATTGCATGTGCTTTATATCGATTTTATATGCTCGTGTCTTGCACGTTTTCTCTTAACGGTTGCTAAAGTACTCGGGTAGCACACGCCTTAATCCGTGAAACCTCGACTCTTGCGTGCCGCCTACATATAAGCCTCCCTGCTGAGCAATGTAGTCTGTGGTAAGCCGTCCTCTCCGTGAGTAGTGGTTGGCAAGATAGGTGCTTAAACGTAACAGGCTAACTACCCGGAGAAAATATGCGGCCTAACAAGATCAAGACGCCCAAGAACTTTTTGTCTTTGCGCAATGCGCAATATCTTATCGATTCGTCGACAAGACTGAATAAATTTCAGTTTTTCAAATATTCTTCAACATTTGCTACATAATATTTTTATTTTTGCAGACCAAGCTTCGGCACACCATCGCAGTTCCGCGCACTTTTGTGCTAGGGGGCTGATGCAAGCCGGGTTCTTTTTTCAACAAAGAACTCGGATCACTACACCAGCTGAGTTCTTTTTCCATAAAGAACTCGGACCACCACGCCAGCCGGGTTCTTTTTTCAGCAAAGAACTCGGACCATGATGCTCGCCGAGTACGTTTTTAGCAAAGTACTCGGACATCTTCGCTCCATCGGAGTTACATCAGATCTTCTACAAATCCTGGAGTCCAGATCCTTAATCCGATTTATTAAATCGGATCAAGGCTCGGGGGCTGCGGGTACGTCATCAAAGATTCTTCGGAATTTTTCGGTTAATACCGAATCTCGGAGGCAACGCTAGGGTTCAAAAGAACTCGGATTCTTCGGAAATTGAAGCTCTTCGGGAAATATTCATTGAAGACCCTCGAATTCCTTCTTCAAAGCAAAACGAGGCTCGGGGGCTGCCCAATTGGGCGCACCTTTACGGTGCGCACCAATGAGATTCTCCAAGAAGTTTTTGAGCACCTCAAAGTCTTCATACAACCAAGCTGAGAGAAATCGGATGACTTCAGAAGAACTCGAGTTGGCAAACAACTCTGCAATATTCCAAGACTCACAGCAAGGTTGTACTTCAGGCAATGAAGCGCTCGGGGGCTTGTTGGGTATAGAAACCCCAGGTTCCCTAATCAAGCTAGACTCCTACTAGGACACCTTGTCCTACTAGGACTCTTCAATTGTAACTGACTAGGAGACTTACCATGTAAACCTCGCCCCCTGGGATATATAAAGGAGGGCAGGGGTCCCTAGATTAGACCATGGGGCAACGCCGCCAGGCATTGCAACATCTCATCAATACAAGATACACCATACAGGACGTAGGGTATTGCGCTCCGGCGACCCGAACCTGTCTAAACCGTCTCTTGTCACCTTCGGCTCTAGATTCTCGACGACTTCTCCCTAAACCCTTCTCTCGGGGCACCCCCTCGAGAACCTAGTCAGCATAAATCGCCGACACTTTGGCGCCGTCCGTGGGATTCTACTCGTCGAGTCTTCATTAAAGAGTCGATGGCATCCTTCAGCGCCTCCGTCAACGTCAAGTTCGAGGAAGGCGCGACCTTCATCTTTGGTTCCTGGCTTTGCACTGCAAACCAGGACGGCAAACTTCGGCATGAACTGCGCGACGTGACGATTGCGTCAGCTCCGCCGCCCGCGCAGACTACGCCGCGAATTGTGCGGCGAGACAATGGCGTCTCCGCCACTACCCGCGCGGGTCACCGTGCGCAGATCGTCAAGGGTCTCCGACTCCAACACGATCTTCGGATCGTATCCAACTCGGAGGAGTACCTGGAGGCAGAAGCCGAGTTCGACTCGGACAAACGATGACTCCTGCCTCGTTGCCCTCAAGTATCAAGACCAAGCAGATAGTCGTCGTACAAGACTACTTGGCGGCCTGAGGATCATCTCCAGCATCTGCCAGGGTACTTCAGTAAGGACCGTGACCTCTGTCATCCAGGAGGCCAGGCCAAGATCAACCCTGCGACTCGTAGGAAGTGTCGCCAGGGTTCTTTTCCTATCCGGGCAGGGTTCTTTTTCGACAAGAACCCAGACTACGGCAACCAACAGGGTTCTTTTTTCGACACGAATCCGGACTATGATGACCAACCGAGTTCTTTTTCAACCAAGAACTCGGACTCGGCGCGACTTCATCAACGAATCATCCACGAATCAAGCTAAGTCATATGTTTCAATTATCTATTCGTATCTACAAGTGGATACCTTCGCGGTCCATGCTTTCGTCGGTTTCTTCATGCGCCTTTTGCGTTTTCGCTGACTTCTTCAGTATGTTCGGTTTTATCCCTAAAAGTCGAGTGTCTTGAGAAGTTTTTGTCTGACGATGCAAACCGTGCTTTTTCCAAGCCGATGTGTTCTTGACCGGGGTATCGTGGGGGGCACGGCTAGCGGGACAAACTACTTAAGCATGCGATCTTGCCGGGTTGTTTTCGCAAATTGCATGTGCTTTATATCGATTTTATATGCTCGTGTCTTGCACGTTTTCTCTTAACGGTTGCTAAAGTACTCGGGTAGCACACGCCTTAATCCGTGAAACCTCGACTCTTGCGTGCCGCCTACATATAAGCCTCCCTGCTGAGCAATGTAGTCTGTGGTAAGCCGTCCTCTCCGTGAGTAGTGGTTGGCAAGATAGGTGCTTAAACGTAACAGGCTAACTACCCGGAGAAAATATGCGGCCTAACAAGATCAAGACGCCCAAGAACTTTTTGTCTTTGCGCAATGCGCAATATCTTATCGATTCGTCGACAAGACTGAATAAATTTCAGTTTTTCAAATATTCTTCAACATTTGCTACATAATATTTTTATTTTTGCAGACCAAGCTTCGGCACACCATCGCAGTTCCGCGCACTTTTGTGCTAGGGGGCTGATGCAAGCCGGGTTCTTTTTTCAACAAAGAACTCGGATCACTACACCAGCTGAGTTCTTTTCCATAAAGAACTCGGACCACCACGCCAGCCGGGTTCTTTTTTCAGCAAAGAACTCGGACCATGATGCTCGCCGAGTACGTTTTTAGCAAAGTACTCGGACATCTTCGCTCCATCGGAGTTACATCAGATCTTCTACAAATCCTGGAGTCCAGATCCTTAATCCGATTTATTAAATCGGATCAAGGCTCGGGGGCTGCGGGTACGTCATCAAAGATTCTTCGGAATTTTTCGGTTAATACCGAATCTCGGAGGCAACGCTAGGGTTCAAAAGAACTCGGATTCTTCGGAAATTGAAGCTCTTCGGGAAATATTCATTGAAGACCCTCGAATTCCTTCTTCAAAGCAAAACGAGGCTCGGGGGCTGCCCAATTGGGCGCACCTTTACGGTGCGCACCAATGAGATTCTCCAAGAAGTTTTTGAGCACCTCAAAGTCTTCATACAACCAAGCTGAGAGAAATCGGATGACTTCAGAAGAACTCGAGTTGGCAAACAACTCTGCAATATTCCAAGACTCACAGCAAGGTTGTACTTCAGGCAATGAAGCGCTCGGGGGCTTGTTGGGTATAGAAACCCCAGGTTCCCTAATCAAGCTAGACTCCTACTAGGACACCTTGTCCTACTAGGACTCTTCAATTGTAACTGACTAGGAGACTTACCATGTAAACCTCGCCCCCTGGGATATATAAAGGAGGGCAGGGGTCCCTAGATTAGACCATGGGGCAACGCCGCCAGGCATTGCAACATCTCATCAATACAAGATACACCATACAGGACGTAGGGTATTGCGCTCCGGCGACCCGAACCTGTCTAAACCGTCTCTTGTCACCTTCGGCTCTAGATTCTCGACGACTTCTCCCTAAACCCTTCTCTCGGGGCACCCCCTCGAGAACCTAGTCAGCATAAATCGCCGACACTTTGGCGCCGTCCGTGGGATTCTACTCGTCGAGTCTTCATTAAAGAGTCGATGGCATCCTTCAGCGCCTCCGTCAACGTCAAGTTCGAGGAAGGCGCGACCTTCATCTTTGGTTCCTGGCTTTGCACTGCAAACCAGGACGGCAAACTTCGGCATGAACTGCGCGACGTGACGATTGCGTCAGCTCCGCCGCCCGCGCAGACTACGCCGCGAATTGTGCGGCGAGACAATGGCGTCTCCGCCACTACCCGCGCGGGTCACCGTGCGCAGATCGTCAAGGGTCTCCGACTCCAACACGATCTTCGGATCGTATCCAACTCGGAGGAGTACCTGGAGGCAGAAGCCGAGTTCGACTCGGACAAACGATGACTCCTGCCTCGTTGCCCTCAAGTATCAAGACCAAGCAGATAGTCGTCGTACAAGACTACTTGGCGGCCTGAGGATCATCTCCAGCATCTGCCAGGGTACTTCAGTAAGGACCGTGACCTCTGTCATCCAGGAGGCCAGGCCAAGATCAACCCTGCGACTCGTAGGAAGTGTCGCCAGGGTTCTTTTCCTATCCGGGCAGGGTTCTTTTTTCGACAAGAACCCAGACTACGGCAACCAACAGGGTTCTTTTTTCGACACGAATCCGGACTATGATGACCAACCGAGTTCTTTTTCAACCAAGAACTCGGACTCGGCGCGACTTCATCAACGAATCATCCACGAATCAAGCTAAGTCATATGTTTCAATTATCTATTCGTATCTACAAGTGGATACCTTCGCGGTCCATGCTTTCGTCGGTTTCTTCATGCGCCTTTTGCGTTTTCGCTGACTTCTTCAGTATGTTCGGTTTTATCCCTAAAAGTCGAGTGTCTTGAGAAGTTTTTGTCTGACGATGCAAACCGTGCTTTTTCCAAGCCGATGTGTTCTTGACCGGGGTATCGTGGGGGCACGGCTAGCGGGACAAACTACTTAAGCATGCGATCTTGCCGGGTTGTTTTCGCAAATTGCATGTGCTTTATATCGATTTTATATGCTCGTGTCTTGCACGTTTCTCTTAACGGTTGCTAAAGTACTCGGGTAGCACACGCCTTAATCCGTGAAACCTCGACTCTTGCGTGCCGCCTACATATAAGCCTCCCTGCTGAGCAATGTAGTCTGTGGTAAGCCGTCCTCTCCGTGAGTAGTGGTTGGCAAGATAGGTGCTTAAACGTAACAGGCTAACTACCCGGAGAAAATATGCGGCCTAACAAGATCAAGACGCCCAAGAACTTTTTGTCTTTGCGCAATGCGCAATATCTTATCGATTCGTCGACAAGACTGAATAAATTTCAGTTTTTCAAATATTCTTCAACATTTGCTACATAATATTTTTATTTTGCAGACCAAGCTTCGGCACACCATCGCAGTTCCGCGCACTTTGTGCTAGGGGGCTGATGCAAGCCGGGTTCTTTTTTCAACAAAGAACTCGGATCACTACACCAGCTGAGTTCTTTTTCCATAAAGAACTCGGACCACCACGCCAGCCGGGTTCTTTTTTCAGCAAAGAACTCGGACCATGATGCTCGCCGAGTACGTTTTTAGCAAAGTACTCGGACATCTTCGCTCCATCGGAGTTACATCAGATCTTCTACAAATCCTGGAGTCCAGATCCTTAATCCGATTTATTAAATCGGATCAAGGCTCGGGGGCTGCGGGTACGTCATCAAAGATTCTTCGGAATTTTTCGGTTAATACCGAATCTCGGAGGCAACGCTAGGGTTCAAAAGAACTCGGATTCTTCGGAAATTGAAGCTCTTCGGGAAATATTCATTGAAGACCCTCGAATTCCTTCTTCAAAGCAAAACGAGGCTCGGGGGCTGCCCAATTGGGCGCACCTTTACGGTGCGCACCAATGAGATTCTCCAAGAAGTTTTTGAGCACCTCAAAGTCTTCATACAACCAAGCTGAGAGAAATCGGATGACTTCAGAAGAACTCGAGTTGGCAAACAACTCTGCAATATTCCAAGACTCACAGCAAGGTTGTACTTCAGGCAATGAAGCGCTCGGGGGCTTGTTGGGTATAGAAACCCCAGGTTCCCTAATCAAGCTAGACTCCTACTAGGACACCTTGTCCTACTAGGACTCTTCAATTGTAACTGACTAGGAGACTTACCATGTAAACCTCGCCCCCTGGGATATATAAAGGAGGGCAGGGGTCCCTAGATTAGACCATGGGGCAACGCCGCCAGGCATTGCAACATCTCATCAATACAAGATACACCATACAGGACGTAGGGTATTGCGCTCCGGCGACCCGAACCTGTCTAAACCGTCTCTTGTCACCTTCGGCTCTAGATTCTCGACGACTTCTCCCTAAACCCTTCTCTCGGGGCACCCCCTCGAGAACCTAGTCAGCATAAATCGCCGACACCACCCATCTCCAGTCTTCAAGCATGCAGCTGCTGTGTGATGTTTAGCAATATGCATATACGCGGTGTCTTTTAATAGCCGGCAATTCGTTCAAAAAAAAAATTAATAACCGGCAAGTACTCTATGCTACATACTCAGTTCAGTACTAGTTTTTCTTTTTACCACAGTGCTCAAGCAATCCCAGATTATTTTCCAATTAATCAAGGTACTTTCTTGCTAACCGGTAGTATAGGACTCTCTTCTGCTCTGCTGGTTAATTTGGTGAGTCGTCAAGCAACCGACCAACTGAACAATCAAGAAGAGCTTAAGCCACCAACTAGCTGGCACAGTGAGCAACAGATGACGCTTTCTTGCTCACAAGAAAACGTCAACGACTTGATGACGGTGGCCTCACCAAGTCAACACTCGAGCTGCATGCATGTCGTCTCTTGACCGACGAGGCGCGGCGTGGATTCGGCCACGCTGCCGAGCGACCTGCTGCTTTCCTAACCAGCCTCCCTTATTAATTGCAGGTCCATCAGTTTCAGATTGGCTACCCTTTCCAGCACAATTATCTCTTCCTTAACTACTGAAAGCAGCATTGCGATTTTCTTTTCTTTGTTTGATAAAAAAAAAAGAGCACACTAAGTCTCGCTCTGATCAAAACAGCTTCAGAATTGAATGTTCCTGGACGCATACAAAATGAAGACCATTTGTTCATTGTAGGATTATATGATCACCATACCAATTCTACGTTTTTTATTCGTACCAGACATTTACTGTTACGCTGATATTTAACTATTTTCTTCTATAAACAATGCAGAAAAAAGCATATATAAACAATGCATGCAATTAATAACCTGATGATACCTTGTTCCATGACCCGGACTTCAGTTCAGCAATGACTTGGGTTTTTCTAGTCCTCCCTTGCCAGCGCTTCTCCATATCCTTGTGTTATCCGAGTCACATCGCCATTGCAAATCCTTTAAAAAAATACTTGAAATAGAAAAAGTTCAGATAATCGGGGAGCTGGCATCAGCAAGCCTTCACCGATTCCCGATTCGTTTCTGAACTACTTGCTCGAGTACATACATAGCAAGGAGTCAAGAACAGCTTGGGCAAGCATGGCGGCATGGAGCATTTTGTTTTCATACGTTGCAGGTGAACAGATTTTGGTACGGTGCACAAGATTACCCAAAGCGGGAATATACTAACATTGTTCCTTCAGTTGCTTCTTCAATTATCCGAGAGATAGAGGTTCCTACAGATAATCCGATATACAATCGTGGCAGATCCTGGTTGCTTTCCACCAGGATTTGTTCGCCCTGCTCCTGCAAACAGCTGCCTGCCTGCCGTGACACCGGCATCAACTGGATCTCGTCAAGCAAACGCAATGGCGGCCACCGCCAGCTCCGTCTCGCCTCGCACATCTGTGTGGTGCAGAATGTCAGACCTGCATCGCCATTGTCGAAGCGTGCTACTGCTCGAGTGTGTATCGGAGACCTTCGTGCCTGTCGTGTCAGCGAGTGTATTCCGTGTACGAAACAAGTTGGGATGCATGCTTTGGCGTGTACACATGGTCGTCGTGGACTTTACAGCTAGCCAGCTACGCACATTAAGATCCCAAGACAATCATCGATCGAGATCATGGTACATTACTGGACTGCCACGTACGCACGCACGTAGAGAAGGCCGGCACGTACGTACGCAGCGCCTTCCAAGTTTCCGGGAGGACCGATCGGAGATCGACGGGCCGATGCGTGCGTGCACTGAACACTGTACGTCGCTCGCGCGCGTGCGCCACTTGTGCGGCCAGCGGCCACGTTGGCTGGTGCTGCGGGACCACCAGCCACACGGCCGGGCGGCTGGGCGACACGACGACACAGGTCACAGGCGGCGGTTAGCCGCTGCTCATCTCCCGTCCGGTCAAGTCCAAAAGCTCGCGTCAAGTTGCATGATCCGGACGCATGCCGCTTACCGCGCCACATACGCACACATCGCGCGGCAGGCACGGGTGCATGCATTTGCATGGAGCCCCGGCTCGCTTTTTACGAGCTTTACCAGGGGCGGCCTGGCCAGTGGCCACGTTACATTGCACCCAGTCCATCGAAATAAAAGGGGTCGTCGGCTCGTCGTCGTCCAACGCCGGCCATGCATGGAGTCCATGACGACCGACCGTGCGTGCAGTCCTTAATGCCATCAAAGGGAGAACAACGGTCGTGCACGCGTGTGCGTTGTGCCAACCCTCGATCAGCCGGAACGGTGGTCGGGGATGATCGACGGCGACGGCGACCCTCCCTCTTTCCTTCTGCCAAGCGCGCGCCGCCGCCGCCGCGCCGGTCAATGTTCCCGTGTCCAGCGGGCCTAATTATGTACTCTTATATAGTTATATGTTAAATATATGTATATATATATCAACCGCGCACGCACGTCGCCGTCGCCGCCGTCGAACGCCGCGCGCGGCGGCCGGGTCGAGACCTCGAGATACCATTCCGGGCGAGCGCCGCCGGCTACGTGCACTGCCGTTATGTATGCGTAGTACGGCGATCGCTTTCGGTTGACGCGCGCGGAGTTAGGCTATTCCCACCCCATAGTCACCCCATAGTGTCTATAGAGAGTGTCTATGTTGCCATATCATCAAGATACTACCATAGAAACTATACTCCACAACCCATGGTTTTTTGGTGTGGGACCCTAATAAACTTACTTCATATTCTCTTCACCAATCATATTTGTTTTACATTTATTATGAAGACACCATACTCCCTAAATGCATAACTTGGTAGTGCCTATTGCATAGGTTCTTGTGTAGACACTGGGTCTCATGCAAGACCAGTTTCTTGCTTTTCTCATTCTCTCTCTCATTTATTAGAGTGACACATAAGCAAAATGTCCTATGTGACATTCTAATTAATGCTATGGAAACCATCCTAAATGGAGGGTTGGGAATAGGAGCGCTCGCTCGTAGGGTGGGCTGGCTGGCTGGCCAGTAGCGCGCCATGTCGACGGGGGCAAGCATTAGCAAGCCAGCCATGTTCGATCGCTCTCGTTCACGCAGCAGTAACGTCAGGAACGTTCCTGTGCGCCGAGCACGACGTCCTCTTGCTCTGCTCCCACTGGCCACTGCCCGTCGACATCGATCTCTTGTTAAACCCCATCCAAATCCGGTCCCTCACACGAGCAGAGAAAGCTCCAGCGGTCGCGGAACTACGCCAGCCAGGGCGAGCATCGAGATTTCGAGATCAGGTGAGTGAGAACACAGAGTGACACGTACGAATTATGATAGCAATATACCCCCAGTACTACATGCCTGTTGGTAATCAGTGTCGTCCTTTAGCCTTGACTTTTTCGACGCTCTAGTCTACAGAAGAGTCGACTGAGGCCTTGTTTAGATCGCCAACTTTCGCCAACTTATTTTGCCAACTTGTCACATCGAATGTTTGGACACTAATTAGGAGTATTAAACATAGGTATAAAAATAAACTAATTACATAGATGGACTCCACATCGTGAGACAAATCTATTAAGCCTAATTAATTCGTCATTAGACACTGTCGTGCTACAGTAACCCGTCATTAAAAATGCACTAATGACGGCACATATTAGGCTTAATAGATTCGTCTTGCGATGTAGAGTCCATCTGTGTAATTAGTCTTATAATTAGTCTATATTTAGTACTCCTAATTAGTGTCAAAAGGATGGATGTGACATTTCGCCAACTTTCACCAACTCATCTAAACAGGGCCTGACTATCAGTGTAGGAATGAATAGGTTGCAGTAACTTGTAAGCCTGCTGCCTAGGGAAGATAAAGTTTGCCTACGATGCATATAATACGTACACGATCAGCGAGTGGTAGTACGCACTGTGGTCAAGCAGACATAACCTCAGCCTGTTTTCCTCAATGGAAAAAGTCTATATCACCCCCTAACATATAAAGGTTGGACTACGTAACCCCCCAATCTATGAAACGGTTCAAATCACCCCCTGAACTCTCAAAACCGATCAAATTATCCCCTAAAGCAGTTTTAAAAATCATAGTAAATCAAAAAAAAATCATAAAATAGCAAATCAAATTGAGTTGGACTCCAAATGAGTAGATATACACACTGAACATGTAATATGGTATGCTTTAGTACATTTTTTTACTACAGCTTTAGATCTATGCTTTTCTCCATAGTTGTAAAATATGTATTAAAACATATCATATTATATACTCAGTGTTTATATCTACTCATTTTATTTTAGTCCAACACAATTTAATTTTCTATTTATGATTTTTTATTTACTATTATTTTTCAAAATTAGTTTATGGGGTAATTTGATTGGTTTTGAAAAGTTCAGGGGGGTGATATAGACCGTTTCATAGGTTGGGGGGTTATGTAGTCCACCCTCCATAGGTGAGGGGGTGATATAGACTTTTTCCTTTTCTTAATCAAGGGATGAGTCAAGGTTCGTACAGACCATGGTTAGTTTCTTTCATTAATATTGCTTGCTAGAGTGTGACTCTGTTTCGCTTGCTGGGAATGCTGGTTTGGTGAGCCAAGCAACCGGCAGGAATAACCCGGATGCTCCAAGAAGAAACCACTGAGAGGCAGAGGACCAGCTGGACAAGCAAGCAAACTGATGAGTAAAGCTGGTACAGTGAGCAACAGATGATGCTTGCCCAATCAGTGGTGGTGTTTCCATGCCACAAGCCTACACCCTCCGGCCTCACAAATGGCCTCCTCCTGATTTCCCAAACGGACTGTGCTCGGAGCAGCAGTACTGTCCTAGCCCTGTCAACCCTAATTATTGTGCAAAAAAAAAGGGGAGTGTCTTTCAGTGAACAGTGCCTCGAATGTTCAGTGTGCAGTGGTGACCGTACAGGGAGTGAGTGAAGATAACGTCAACCCTTGATGACCGATGCCAACAGCGCAACTGCAGCACAGCAGCAACTGGGAGGGGAGCTGGCATGTCCAACCGTGTTGGACGCCTGCAGTACAGCAGCGTGGATCTCGGCAGCAAATCAACACTCGAGTTGCATGCCTCAACTACTACTTCCCTGTTGTGAGCCCGGTCGTGCGTCTCGGCCGATCGGCTGCCGCTGACAATCACCCGCGGCAAATATTACCACTCAAATATCAATTATACCTGTTAAGGCATGCCTTCTCTTTGCCTCTCTCTTCGTCATTGAAATAATTTAAATTTTAAATTTAAATGCATGATCTTTCAAATAAGCCAATTGATATTTGAGTGAACTGAACGCGCCTTTTGCAATATAGTATTTTTTTCTAGAAAAACATTCAGCACGGCATAAACTCATTTTTGGACATTGTGGTCGGTGCAATGAATCATGGCGTCGAGCTATGTTCGACACCATGATTCATGGCGCCGAAGTACATACCATGTCGGTGCCACCTCAACAACTTCGGGAATCAGTTGGGGGAGCACACCTTGGCATCATGATTCGTGAGTTATGGTGTCGAGATGTGTTACCTTGGTGTTGACCCTCTGGATCCAAAGATGTGTTTAAGCCACCTAGAGGCCCTCAAACATGATTTTACTTTTGGAAAAAGGTCAAATTGCAATAAATAAATAAATAAATTATTTTTTAAGTTTTTTTTTCAAATCCTCGACTTGGCACGACACGGAATGCTTGCAGTTTCCTTGATTTATTTCACGATTTAACTAACACCATTTTTTCAATAGTCGGGGCCTATGGTGACTTTTTTTTTAATCTCGAGATAAGACGGTTTTGTCTTTTAGAGGCACTCCTTCCGTATTAACATGGTCTTCAAAACGTAACTTGAGTCTAATACTTTTTGCTATAAAATATATTTAATCTAATTGATTTTTAAAATAAAATGGTGGTTACATTGTACACATAACAACTATCGTCTCTCTCCTCGGCGTGTTGGATCCAGGCTTGGACGCATTCAATGGCCGAAAAGGCAAACACTAGGCGCGGTGACAGACGAGACGGGCCCCCCGTTGACCCTCCCTCCGTTCCGGCCGCGTGGCGACGACGGCATCGGTGGCGCTAAACGTCGTCTCCGGGCCCGACCCGAGCCCTCGCCGGCGCCATCGCTCATAACTGCGCCCCTGCCCTCTCGACCTTTTTCCACGTCACCCTCTCGAGCCCAAGACGAGTCCCCACGACGGGGCTCGCGGCCACGTCGCCGCCCGCCGGGCGCGTCGTGGGCGGCGCGGCCCGAGTTCGGCCACGTCGGCGCCGGAGATGGAGCGATGGATGGATGGATGGCCGACCTGCTTCCCCAACTGGCCCCCCTTAATTGCCGCCTGATGATCGGCTTTGTTCAGACTGAAAAACTTTTCGGCTTCAAGATCTATCTATCTGCTCTCCGAGCTAGCAGGAGTATTGATGCTGCACGTATGGGCTAATTGTACGATACTGTCATCCCATTGTATCACAAGGTCGTAGTCATACCACCGATCTCTGTCATACGGTGTCCGTCCATACTGTGATGTGCCTCTGCTTAGGAGTCAATGATGACTATGAGAGCAAGCAGGCGACTCTTCTTTTTTGCAGATAAAAATTCAGTTGTGGTTTTTATGATAGTGAGAAATCTGAATAAAGTGAGAGAGAGAAAAAAAAATGAAGCATTGTAGTTTAAGTTATTGATGCCGAATGACGAATGTGGTCGTTTTCAGATGAAAGCGTTGAGACGTTACAGCCCCCGTTTCACTGTCAACTTCTCTGAAACCGATGGGCGTGGGCTGCTGTTAATTTTGATTCTTGAATGCATTGAGGTGAGGGAGCACTACTGTTTCTGTTTGGTGGAGTGTAAACTGATCGATCTTGTCTGACCTCGTCCAAACTACTGCTGGTAGTCTGATCACGACGTGCCGCTGCAGACCCGGCAGGAACACTCCGAACTACCGCAGTTCCTGTGAATGTTCCTGTCTGTCTCGCATCACTTGTTCATTGTACGGCTATGATCCTCCTTTTTGCATTGGGAATTGCTCTGTCTTGTTGCTTGAATTCCTTTTCCTCGTAGTTGTTGGGAGTTGGAACTAGAGCAATGGGAAGGAAAAATCTGTAGCTCAGTGTAGCAGACAGACAGCAATACCAGCTTGCACACTGCAGAGGCTGCTTGCGGTAATTAGCAGCAAAACCAGCCAAGGACATGATCCAGCAATCCTGTCTGAGATTCCATCCCCCCTGGTCTGACCCTAGTCGCGACCTCTGACTCTGACCATCCGATCCCGAGGCCGGCCACGACGACGAAGAAAGAATCCAGCACGATCTCAGGCAGCTCACGACCAAACACCAAACCAAACCTCAAAAAGATCTCAAGAAATTCATCCATTCCATTCCATCCCCCTCCCGGTCAATCACTTGCCAAACCTGTTTCTTCACCGCCCTGCTTTTCTTGCCTTTTCCCTTATCTTTTCCATCGCCTATGTACTGAACAACATCATCATGCCAGCACTTTCCTGTCTCTCCAGCAATCCAAATCCCAGTAGATTACTCCTCCTAATCGCACATTAGTAGCCTCTGTTCTGTTCTGTTCTGTTCTGTTCTTCTTGCACATCCACTCGCAATTATGCCAGGGGGAGCAGGTCGCCGTGCGTGCCCCCCAGCAGCTGTCAGTTATTGCCAAAAGCGCGCGCGTCCGCAGCTTCCATCCAAGCGCGCCCTCCCTGCTCACCTTCCCCTGTAGCAGAGCGACGACACTGTGGCGCGAGACGAGCGGATTGGGACATGCGTGCAAGCCACCCCAAAGTGAAATGAAATTCCCGCGCCTCTTTATAAGCCCCTTCTTTCCCCTCGCGCCACCATGCAGAGCTCCTCTTCCACCCCCTTTCTCCCCCGTCGCCGTCCATCTATGTTCTTCGCGTTCCCACCTTCTGCTGCTCAGCGCCTGTAGCCTGTAGGTTGCAAGCTCATGGCCATGCCAGCCACCACCACCAGAGCAGCAGCAGTATCACCAATGGCGGCACTCCATCCTCAATGCGGCGGCGCATCGTCGAAGGCCCGCCGTGTCCGGTGCCGCGCGGCGAGCAGAACCATCGCCTCCGCCGCGGTGACCGCGACATCGACGGCGTGCTCGCCGGTGGAGGCCGCCGCGCCGGCGCCACGACGAGCTCCCGCACGGAGGAGCACGGCGGCGACCGTGGCCGGCATGTGGCGCCAGGTGCAGGGCTGCGACGACTGGGAGGGCCTCATCGACCCCACCGCCGGCGAGGTCCACCCTGTCCTCCGCGCCGAGGTCGCACGCTACGGCGACCTGGTGTCCGCCTGCTACAAGGCGTTCGACCTCGACCCGTCGTCGCGTCGTCACCTCAACTGCAAGTACGGCCGCGAGCGCATGCTCGACGAGGTCGGCATGCCCGGCGCCGGTTACGTCATCACCCGCTACATCTACGCCGCGGCCGACGTCACCTTCCCCACCATGGAGCCTTCCACCGCCGGGCGTGGCCGGTGGATCGGGTACGTGGCCGTGTCCACCGACGACATGACACGTCGCCTCGGCCGCCGCGACGTGCTCGTCTCCTTCCGTGGCACGGTGACCCCCGCCGAGTGGGTCGCCAACCTCATGAGCTCGCTCGAGCCGGCGAGGTTTGACCCATGCGACCCGCGCCCCGACGTCAAGGTCGAGTCGGGGTTCCTCAGCCTCTACACGTCGGCAGACAAGACGTGCCGGTTCGGCGGCGCGGGGAGCTGCCGCGAGCAGCTCCTCCGCGAGGTGTCGCGGCTCGTCGACGCGTGCGGCAAGGACCGGCCCGGCGAGGACGTCAGCGTGACGCTGGCGGGCCACAGCATGGGGAGCGCGCTGGCGCTGCTCTTCGCGTACGACCTCGCCGAGCTCGGGCTCAACCGTGGCGCGCCCGTCACTGTGTACTCCTTCGGTGGGCCCAGGGTCGGGAACGCCGCGTTCAAGGCGCGGTGCGACGAGCTCGGGGTCAAGGCGCTGCGCGTGGCGAACGTGCACGACCCCATCACCAAGCTCCCCGGCATCTTCTTGAACGAGGCCACCACGGGTGTGCTCAGCCCGTGGCGAGGCTCGTGCTACACGCACGTCGGCGTCGAGCTCCCGCTCGAGTTCATCAAGGTCGGTGACCTCGCCAGCGTCCATGACCTCGGCACCTACGTCGCATTGCTCAGGAGCGGCGGCGAGAGGCCCCTGCAGGGAGCCGACTCGCCGCGGCGGCGCGACGGCGGCGTGGTCGCTAAGGTGATGGAGTTCGTGGGGCGGCAGCGTGCCGGCGCCGTGCAGTGGCAGGACGCCGCGCTGCAGATGGGCGGCTTGGTGCAGACACTTGGGCTGATCTGAGGAGGGTGACGAACCGGCGGTGAAGACTAACCAACCGCCCAGTGACCGTGATCCTCTTTGACAAAGCTAACTTTTTGAGGATTTCAGGTGTTTTTTTAGCCGATTTCTTCTGTATAGATCGATCGATTGACCTAACTTGATCGCCGTAGAAGCGCGATCAGAAGGGGATTCTTTGTTCATTTCGTTTTTCTGCTGGTACAGACACAGTTGACAGTTGTACAGCTAGTGATGACCCATGTAACTAAAGCTAAGGCTTGCTCGAAACAGAGTAGACAAAGACGCAACATGACCCATTTCATCTGTTCGATCTACGAGCAAATCTGTCCTCTCTGTCTTCGTGATTCTTGTTCATCACACACACAAACAGGCATCGCATCATTAAAAAAAAAAAGATCATTTGTTGAATGGTCGAGCCGTTGGATCCGAATTGGACAGCCTCCGTGGATCGGACACTTATGGATGGTCACCTTAGCTTGGGAGAAGTTCGGTTGGCATGCTAAAATTAGATGCAGTGACACCCGGCACGGCTCATGTTGCCTTTTTTTTTTCTTTTCCAGGAAAAGGACACCCTGCCTACAATGAGAAATACTCCCCCGAAATGCTACCAGTGCAATATTGACCATACAAAATGACGTCATGTCTAACAGTAAGATCAGCCCGGGGCCCCTCCAAGCCAAGCTGTGTTTTTCAGGATTCGAGCATGCTTTGCTGCAGCATCAACTGGGAACCACCTGTTGTTTCCACTTGTTCAATTATCTGAGAGAGATTACTACCGATCCAATCCCGTAGTTCCCAGTTGCTTTCCACCAGGATTTGTTCGTCCTGCTCTTGCAAACTGCCTGGCTTTTTCCAGTTTCTTTATATGTGTTTGTTGGGAATAAAATCTTATGAAATGCAGCTCATGAGACTGCACGAGCAGGCCAAAACATCCGCGGATCTCGTAGCTTATTTGGTCAATCGCTTGATCTCTTCTCCCTTCACCAAACACGCGGCCGCTATTTCGCTTGTTTTCCCATTTCATAGGAAGAACTCTCTGCCATACGTCAATACGCCTCAGGTTCAAACTTCTGTGACTCCTAAAAAGATAATGTAGCTCATCCGGCTTCTAAGTTACAGGCTGTGGTTCTATACAAATTCGAGTTCTTTTTTTTTTTTGCAAAAGGATAGTAGAGGAATGTATTCTCGTGACACTAAATTGTATTGCTTTCACAAGGTCTTTGTATGGTGTTAGGCGATGACTCTGCTTTTTAAATCATACGTGCAATAGTGGAATTGCGAGAAAATTACAAGTATGTCAGTCAAAATTTAGTATCATACAGCTAAGCATATTTTTTTATTGGAGGAACTTTGTTTGGAAGTATTGGTATTCTCTCATCCATATGAACCAATGTATAGCAACCTTTAAGGATCTTTTAAAAAAAAATTATTATGAAGGCAGACCTCATGCAGATTTTTTTGGGGGTTTCTTGCTTGGGCCTTCTCTCCAGATTCCTTAACGACGATCTTCTTAAGAATACACGCGCCGTTTTAAACATACAGTGTTACACTAATATTTCAACTATTTTCATCTGCAATGAATAGCAGAGCTCATGGACCAATTTCATTTTTCTTAAAAAGAAAGATAGGAAGAAACACTAATGTTTCTGTAGGATGTGTCTTGCCATATTAATCAGTTAATATGTCTCAAATTTGACGTTGTTGAACAATTATTGACAAATTAAACAACTGTTTGCTCTAGCATATGAATGTGTTAATCCTCGTTCCGGTCACTCCCACTCTCTAAAGAAACCTTCCCATCTCTTATAGAGCATTTACTATAATTTTTGGACGGCTAGTTAGCTTTTCTGACTCGCAAAATTGGTTATCACAAATAGCCATAATAATCATTTCAGGCGCACAAGTAGTCCATTATAATTTGTGGACGGCACATACCGCTGCCTCATTTAGCTGCTTAGAATGTATCGCAACACATTGCGTGTTCTAATATTTTTATTCTCATAGGATGCCTTGAATTGGTATTGCTGGATTATCAGAAGAAGAAATGCATTCCATGGTCCATGTGTCGTGAGTATGCTATTCTTTAAATGGGTCACAGGCTCACAGCCTTAGGCTATTCCCAACCCAAGACATCATCAACTAGTTTCTATACATCCATGTCATATGGACACTACCTATAGAAACTACCTTCCCAATGCATAGTTTCTTAAAAATAAACTACCACCCCATCACATATGTTCTCTCTCCTTTCATCTCCCTATCATTAAGTTTTATTTCTTGGTTCTTGTGTAGACATGGTTTCTCATGCAAGACACCATGTCCTTCTCCCCCCTCTTTAATTCCCTTGCCACATCACCAAATTGCTTATGTGGCTGGCTATTTAATGCTATGAACACCATCCTAGTAGATGGGTTGGGGATAGCCTTATCAAACTAGTATCATGTTAACCTAAAAAAGTACGGTCTTTAACAGACTAATAATATTTAACCTAAAAATTACCGGTAATATGTCCACAAAAATAGATATAAGAAGCATTCCATTCCAAGTACGTAATTCCTTAACAATGCACTGTTTTTAATGTCATGTTCTAGAACAAAAACCAAAACAAATTGAGTAGGATTAACAACAGAGTACCCTGTGTTAGCATCATAAGCCAATGGCAGCCACATGGGTTCCTTTCTTTCGTGATGGACATGGTATTGACCTGGCAAATAGGGATTTGACACAAAGAAGGACCTGTCTGTACTGTACCAAACCGAGCTCAACGGATTTACTAGCAAACGACAAATAAACGAGTTGTCAGAATTTAACTCTGTACCTATCAACAGATCCTACTGTCATGTCAGGATATTTCGCTTCCAATCTTTTCTGAGTTCTGACATTATATATTGCATAAATGTTATCATAACTCTCTTTTTTGGACTATAAGCATCGTCATAACTTAGGGGTTTGATTCCAACACATGAAACCCCAAAGAATCATGATATTTTTGCTGCGCTCCAAGTAGGGCTAAACGTTCTTGAGAGCGCGATTCCAAGTTGCCATTTAGCTCCATAAACGCAAAAATGACACTTAAACTTTATACTGTGATCCAGACGGCTTTCATCTTAACGATGACATTGCATGATTAGCACTGGAATGGAGAAAATTTTACTATTAATAATTGGAGACTCCTTTTGAAGGCTCTAGGTGATGCCACCTAGGATTTTAGGTGGACATTCTAGAAAAAAAAGAGAAATTCTAGAAAATCTCTCAAAAAAATAAAACATCCACCTTGGATCCTAGGTGGATATTGATGTATTTTATTTAATCATATATTTATATATAATTGATCACGTGTTTATTAAAAAAACAGATCGATCACACATAACCGTATTTTCCTCAAATATTCTATGGCCACCCACATCTAAAACCAGATCGATCACACAATGTAACAGTATTTTTATCAAATATTCTACGGCCACCCACATCTAAAAACTGATCGATAACACATAACCATATTTTCCTCAAATATTGTAGATTTAAGTGAGACAAATACATGATACAAGCCAATCTGTCGTGGGACACATCTACTAGCCTTCCCACGTGAAACGAGCATCTGCCGGCGAGACAAGCAGAAAAAAATCTGGTAGCTTTTTCCCAATCAATCTACACATGTAAGCACTCCTTCCATTGGGTTTATTTTTTTTCCTGTTTCAGATCGACTTGAGTTTTTTATTGTCACATGTTTGTCTACCAAATTTTTTATTTATATTAAAAAATCATCTTACAATTCAGTTGAACAAGGTGCAATGGTGAGCAAAACCTTAGGTGAAATTAGACCAACAAAGGAACTGTGGAAAATCAAGGCAAGAGTGGCCAGACTATGGAATGCAATCTTGCTTGATACTGGAGAACAATTATGTCTTGATCTGCTCAGGTATAACATCTATTCACTATTGCTGTGTTATTGAGTTTTTCACTTTCCAAATTATTAATGATGTTACAAAATCAGGGGACCATGATACACGGAGTTACCAATAAGGCATATATTCAATTATTTATGTTATTATTATATAAAAATAATACCAATGATATGTGTCACCATGCATTAATGTTTGAGGGTTCGAGAGAGATAAAAATAATAATTTTCATGTTCACATAGCTCGAATAAAAGGTTTTACATATCAAACAATGTGATGCAAAATGAAAAATAAATGCCAGTGACTAAATCCAATACAAACATATAATGATAAATATGTATATTAGAGTATTATTAGAATATTTAACCTACATGAAAGAGATCTTCATATAGATATATAATTGTTAACTATTTTTAATTAGTCCGTGCTACGCACGGGTTGATAGACTAGTGTTTCTAATCGGAGCGATGGTCCATATACGTAGACATGTAAAGGACATCCAACTGAACACAAAATCGGAACGAACTGAACCAGATCACGCGACCAGCGAAAATGGCGTCCTGTGCGTTCGATGCTCAGGATCTCGGAGGCATCCTTGCCACGCTCCTGGCGTGGCATGCTTGATTGAACAGGACAAAATCTTAGCGATCCCAGCTAGCTCTGAAGGAAATGCCTCCTAAACAATGCAATCGTGATCTCTTCTGCTCATCATATCATCCGGGTTCAGCAAACTTTGGTTATTATTATTCCTTTTTTTGGGTCAGCAACTTTGGTTATTATTGTAGTACGGTAGTACCCTCTTGTCAGTCAGCACTTCTCCATATCCTTGTGTTATCCAAGTCACATCTATCTCCATTGCAAATCTCTTTTTTTTAAAGAAAATGTAATAGAAAAAATTGAGATAATTTTTGGAGCTGATATCAGCGGGAGCCTTCACTGATTCCCGATGCGCCTGTGAATTACAAGGGGACAGCTTGGACGAGCATGGCGGCATGGGCGCGTTCTTGTTTTGCTATGTTGCAGGTGAACTTTTCAGCAACTTGCAATCCAGCTGCATAGTATACAGTTGTAAGCAAGCCGTGTGCGCTGCAACAGCATTCATGTCCTCCAACCACTACTCGATCGGGCTAGCTATAAGCTGATGAAAAAAAAGGTCTAGACCCTCGCCGCCCATAATTCCATATGCATGCAGCCAGCAATGGTAGTAGATTGGCAGTCAAATGCAGTAATGGACGACCCACAAGAAAAAGAAAGAACCAGCTGCCAGGTGTTCGTTCAGCTGGACAACACTACGGAGGAGGATTTTTTTGGTGTTAACTCTGGACTGTTGAATCGCCGCAATGTCTATTCCAGACGTCCAGTTCGATCTCTGTCAGCCGGGATCCGCGACGTATACGCCGGAGGCTCGCCGGCGATGGATGACAATATACTAATTGGCATGCCAATGCAATCTCTGTTGCGCGGCTACGGCGGCGGCGGCGGCGGTCGGCCTCCGGCGAGAGGTAGCTAACCCCTTCATATGATTGCGCCGGCCGGTCGGCGTCGTGGTCGTCAGCCAATCAATGGGGGGAATCCTTGGCTGTCGCGGGCCGGCAGGGACAGGACGCGACGGGATCGGACCTTGGCGATCTGGATGGCCAATGGCGGGCCTGTCAGCTGCGTAGGTAGCTCCGTCGAAGGGGACGGCCGTGACGGTACAGCAACTGTTCACTCTCGCTCTCAGCCAATCGACGTCTCCTCCTCCTCCTCCCGTCCCTTTCGCCATTGGCGCTCCAACAATTAGGGCGAGAGCGAGGCCGAGCAACAGGGACATGACCGGCCGTTCCTTTCGCCCCCAGATCGTCCATGGAAAGCTGGAATCGAGATCGGCGGATGATCTCCAGCCTCTCCATTGGGATTTGTGACACCAAACTATATATCATCATGTTACTGTGTGATGAGGCGGCCCAGCGATCGGTGAAGTACTCTTCTGTTCCAAATTATTAGTCATCCTGCCATTTTACTAGATTCATTGATGATCTTATGAATTTAGACAACTATATGTCTAGGTTCGTCGAAGATGTCATGAATTTAGACACTCAAAATGGCACCTACGATGACTAATAATTTGGAACAGAGTAGATAATAATATACTAAATATTTTATTTGACGATGACGCAATTGTCTGAGAACAATGAAGCTCCTTAATTTTATCTAAAAAAATATTTTCCTCATCATTGTCGAACACGAAGATATATGTTATATGCATGGTTTTTATAATATAGAGAAAGTTTCATATACCACTTGCACTGAACATAAACATACAAAGAAGAATCAAACCCGATACGTATTGATATATAGATGATATATGTATGGTTCCAAGTCCTTTTCACTCCACTTTTCGAGAGCAAATGAAGCTCACATCACCAACCAACCCCAATCAAACCTCAAAAGGGCTTCAAGGAAGAATCAGTGGCCACGTACCTACGTAAGACGAGAAGGTGGAGGCATCATATCATATATCATACTAGATCCGCAATCAATATAATCTTCGTTATGGGACATGTATGTTGGGGTCACATATATGGCCTTTGTTCTTGCACGTAGTAGGATGAGGGAGTCTATAGCAAGGACAAGGAGGGGCATGGGCTCATGGCTCAACTGAATTCATTGTTGATTGCTGCATGTTGTGGATTGATTGCCCAATTGGGGCGTAGGAAACCATCTCCATCGTCTAATTCAATACACTTCACTTCAATTTTGCTCCTCCTAAACTTTTCATAGATCCGGCTGCAGGCCCATAGCAGGGCCCATTGCTTGAGTACGCCACCTTTTTGCATCGATAGATGGTCCCAAGATTATTTTTAAGGAAAAAAAATTCAAATCAAATAGTGTTTATTTGTTCTTTCTTTAAAATAAGGAAAAGTGTTTCCCGGGAGCAATATATGTCGTATATATATGACTGACGTGCCTTGTGTCATTTGTCACACATCTAGTAATAGTATGTTTCCATGCTTGTGATTTAAAGAAAAAAAGGCAAGCGTTCCCCATGAACACTATATATATATATATCGTGTATATATGGCTGAAAATTAGCCTTACGACATTTGTCACACATCTCGTAATAATATTTTTTCTTATTCCAAAATATTTTGCTTGTCGTAGTACGGAACATTTTTCTTCTTCAATAACAAATAATTCTAACATCTCAACTTGTTCCTTTCTAGTGATGACCAAGTGAGATATGCCTTGCCTACACAAAATATATCCCACCAATGAAATATCATGTTCTCAGCTTATGGTTATGGGCCTTCACCTGTTGATACACGTGTGATGCATTTATAGCTAAGTAAGTTCATGATTTCCTCACTAAATAAAGGGTTATAGTACTACTCTACACATATATTCCTTGGTTTTTGGCATAATCTTTAGAAATTTTAGGTTAGTAGTTGGGGTTTTGTAGGGTTTGAGGTGTTCCTGAAACTTGATATGGGTTCATTTGCAACAAGTTAGATAACAAGAGGTAGTTGGTGGTGTGTGGAGTGGCAAGTATGGTTAAACTAGTTGCAAGTGGCAGGCCATGGATTGTGAAGAAAGAAAATGGTCCATTAGAGATCATTACCATGTAGAGCCCATTGGCGCCTGCAGCCTCGATGGTCTCCCTGCCACTGAGGATGGCTAAGAAAGGAGTGGCGCGATCTTCGCTCAAATGGAGAATACATATAAGATACATGCTGAACCGTAGGATCACAAAAAGGTAAAAGAAAACACATATATGGATTGCTGGATGGAGATCTATCTAATGCGTTTCCGTCATCTGAAGGCAGAAGGAAATTTAAATCAGTTGCCAATTATATATAATTGACCCTTAGTCTTGTACTAGAGTTTCACATGACTTATTTTGACACTCCATCGCACATTTTGTCAATTGAAAGATGCACGCTCTTTTCATCTAGTGCATATGCACATAAATATCTTTATACGAACTAAACTAGAATTAGTTTGTTTTTATGCCAAACCAATCAAAGTGCTGGGCTCAAGATCTATTTTCACAAGAAAAACTCACGTCATATTTAAAGGAACTTTTAATATTTTATTATGATAAACCAATCAAAGTCTAGTTCTAAAGACATGGCTAAATAAAATAAGCCTTGTGTCTTTTTAGTATGTCAATGTAATGGAAATGAGAACCTATTTGTAAATGCAAGGGTGTGATTGTGTGACTCAAGCCTGTCCTGGATAAGGGACGTTACTATATAGGTGCACGCATGCTAGGCCTCTAGGTTCTCGTAAGATCAATTTTATTTGTTACACATGGTAATTAGATGTGAATATGAAGAATGTAACATAGATGATCGAAGGTGAAATGGACTTATGGTACACGAATGTAAATGTGGTACTGGAACTTCTCATGATAATTAAATCTGTACCCAATTTTCTTCTTTAAATTAAAAATCCATTAGAACTTTTTTATCAATCCATATAAACATGAAAAAATATTTATGGTACTTCTTTGAAAAATAGAAATTCACACTGGAAAGATTGTGAATCTGATCATTGAGTCCAAAGTTTGAGGGTTTTTTTTTTCTGACAAGTTGAGTTGTGTTGAGTCCTAATGGATATTGTTTACTCAATGGGAAAATTTGGTCAGTAGTACTATACCATTAGAAGAACTAAAATTTAGAAAATTTTTGTTGAAAATCTGAACTCGCATATCAAGGGAACGAAGGGGCGCGAGTCATTGAAGGGTGCAGGGATCAACGGTGGGAGCGATGAGGAGGTGGAGGGAGGGATTAGGGGGAGCTTTCACAGAGAGGAAGAGGAAGTGAAAGCAGGGTGGACGGCAGTGGCAGCGAGTCAATTTGCGACCCAAGAGAGAGGTGATCTTTTGTGTTTTGATTTCTTAGGCTAAAACTTTACATGCTTGTTTTTTCAAACTTTTGATATTAGTACCGGCATTGGTTCTTGTTGCTGTCACGGCCTTTTCAAGACCTATATTGCTCTCCATAGTTTGGTAACGAGATGGGGATGGGGTATGCCAAAGAGGCAAAGACAGTTCAAGAAGCGGGACTCTCTGACGACGTACGGTTCCTGGGACGTCATCAACGTGCTCGAGCGCCAACGAACCAGCTGTGCCCTTCCCCTTTTCGTGGCTGGTGACATCCTTCCCCGCGACGTGGCTCAACGTGGAGACGGCACGCAGATGCCTACCCAATTCAGAAAAACGGCTGCATATAAAAGCGCACCCGATCGATCTCCTAATCCAGTACGAACACAAATGGCTTCCATCACTACGACCCAACCGCGATGCATCCTTCACAAAGCCACCACGAGCACCGTGCGCACTAGACAGTGCCGCGCGCGCGTCGTGCCGGCCGCCGCCGCGGTGGCGGTAGCGTTGACGACGTCCGCCGCCAGCGAGAGGACGCCATGCGCGCCGCCGGCCTCCTCAGTGGGCGCGCGGAGGAAGACGACGCTCGCGAGCATGTGGAGGCAGGTCCAAGGGTCCCACGACTGGGACGGCCTGGTCCAGCCTCTCCACCCGGTGCTCCGCGACGAGGCCGCCCGGTACGGCGAGCTCGTCGACGCCTGCTACAAGGTGCTCGACATGGACCCATCTTCATCGCGGCACATGTGCTGCAAGCACGCCAAGGAGACCGTGCTCGAGGACGCCGGGTTGGTCAAGGCAGGGTACGAGGTGACACGGTACATCTACGCGACGCCCGACGTGGCCGCCGCGCCGTCCGCCACCTCCGCCTGGGTCGGGTACGTCGCCGTGTCCACCGACGAGATGACACGGCGTCTCGGCAGGCGCGACGTGCTCGTGTCTTTCCGTGGCACGGTCACGCAGGCCGAGTGGGCTGCCAACCTCAGGAGCTCGCTCGAGCCGGCGCGCCTCGACGCGCACCACCCGGACGTCAAGGTCGAGTCGGGTTTCCTCAACCTCTACACCTCCTCCGGCGACAAGTCCGGCGGTGTCGGCGGCATGGGGAGCTGCCGGGAGCAGCTCCTCCGCGAGGTGACACGTGTCGTCACGTCCTTCTCCAAGGACAACCCACGTGAGGACATGAGCGTCACCCTGGCCGGCCACAGCATGGGCAGCGCCCTCGCGACGCTGCTCGGCTACGACCTCGCCGAGCACGGCCTCAACCGCGACGCGTCCGGGTGCCGCGTGCCCGTCGCCGTGTTCTCCTACGGTGGGCCCAGGGTCGGCAACGAGGCGTTCAAGGATCGCTGCGCCGAGCTCGGCGTCAAGGTCCTGCGCGTGGCCAACGTCCGTGACCCGGTCACCATGCTCCCGGGCGCCATCCTCAACGAGGGCACCAAAGGGTTCCTCGCCGGCTGGGGCGCCACCGGCGACTGCTACACGCACGTCGGCGTCGAGCTGGCACTCGACTTCCTCAGTCTCCGTGACCCGGGGAGCGTGCATGACCTCGGCGCGTACGTGGCGTCGGTCAAGGCCGAAGCGTGTGGCAAGGTGCCGAATGCGGCGGAGGACGGAGGCATCCTTGCCATGGCGATGGAGCTCGTCGGCGGTCAGAGCGCCGCCGCATCCACGTGGAAGGAGATCGCCGCCCTGCAAATGGGCGGCCTGGTGCAGTCTCTCGGATTTTGATCTGACGGCTGTACCAGGCCGCCCATTTCCAGGGCCCGCGATTCTATTTTGTTTTAAACTTTTTTTGGGAGGTGGAATTGCCACTGATTGTTGACCCTTTTCTCAAATGTTTTTTTGAGGGTTAGCAAGCAGTTGGTCATGATCACCGAATCACGTCCTTTTCACCATTTTGCCCGAGATGTAGTTAGTTTTGGGGAGAACCAGAGTTTTCTCCCTTTTTTGGTTGGAAGAATGCATTGACATGCTTCTTCCATGTAAATATGCTTCTACACAAGAGGCAAGATGGATCGGATTTTCCCAAAATTTGCTTGTTTGTTGTATAACTTGGGCCGCATTCGGAAAACCAAACATGCATGGCGGTCTTACCCGGTTACTACAGAAATGGCATTGTTCTTCATCATCAGGTAAATGAAAAATGGGTCCAGAGCTGCCAACACATCCAAACAGCTAGCCCAACATAGGCAGCCAGATTTCTCCAAACTGCAAAGACCTCCATTTCGATGCCAACTTTCCCCATCACAGATGACCTTCCTTATCATCCGAGTTGCTGACCTGGCTTAGCTTGCCATGAACGGCACTCTCTAGGCTGCCAGCTATCTCGCAAAACCATCCGAGAGTGAGCACCCTAGCCGCACACTGACGCTGTCACACGCAGACGCAGACTATCTACATCGCCATCACCTGTGCTGCGCATCAGAGTTCAGTTAGGCCACCTCTCGGTCCCTGTCGAGCCTCCAACAGTGGTTGGCCAAAGAGCCCAAGGTCATGTTTAGTTGCAAAAGATCTTTTTAACTTTCCTATTCATTACTCTCAGAAAACATGTTTTCCGGAAAAGTTTCTTTTTAATTCACTTCAACTTTCCTATTCATCCTCCTCACAAAACACGCTTTCTAAAAAAAAGTTCTTTTCTCCCTCAACCAACTAAACACAGCCCAAGACGAACTCGTGGTGGATATATGTGGTGTGGATCAGCCGTACGTCCGACATGACCACGCGATGCCCGGTTCGGTTGCCGTTGTCTCGGCTTTCGAGTTTCCTCTTGCGGAAGATGGACGAGACGAAGGCCGTTATATCCAAGGATTTCCCGGCGCAGGTCGCGCAGCAGGCCAGCGAGCGATGTGTGTTCGTCAGTGTTATATCCAAGGACTCATCACACCACTCGCATGCATGACCACAAACGCGGATGCATGCATGCATGCAGCTAGATCGCATGGGACCGGATGTCGCTAGCTTTTTGCCAGGAACGCAGCATTGTGCTGCGCCAAGACGCTGAAAGGCTCCGGTTTGGTTACCCTGACCGAACGAAGATGAAGCGATGGAATCGAAGAGGGCACAGGCCAGGAACGGCAAAGCAGCAACGGGAAGGATGGGAGAGCACGACCGGTCGGGGCGCCGTCGGTAGTGCACGGCGTCGCTGTCGAGAGAGCTGCCTGGTGTTGGTCATACTCGTAGCGGTCGGGGCAGCGTGTAACTGGGCTGTTGTTGTTGGGCCACAGCAAGACGGACAAGCTATATTGGGCCATAAATATGGGAGAGGCTTCGCGGGCTTCTTCTCCTCCTACAGCCCAAGTTAGTCGAGAACTCCACCACATTACTGCACTTGTCTAAAAAAAAAAACAGATCACTGCACGAGTGCACGGTGAGGTCGAGCTGACTTTCTTTCTTTTTAACCAAGGAAAAGCTGAGCTGACTTTCAAGTTTCAACATAAGGCTATCAAGGCCTGTTTACTTCCACCCAAAAGTACTTTTTTTTTCACTATTTATCATATTCATCTTCCTCCTAAAACACGCTTCCCAACACACTATTCATCTAAAAAATGTACTTTTTCCTCCCAACTAAACACCCTCCAATTGTCAATTGTCAAGTGCACAGTCGCGCTTGCATACCTCCTCGTCCTCTCAGCTCGAGTTGACATTGAACAAGCACTTGTCTTCCAATGGAGCACAATACTTTTGACTTTTAAGCAATGCAGAGGCCTCTGCCAGGATGTGTGATCTCTAGATAACCCTCAGGCGCCGTGCCGGCTGCCCGGCCACCTCGTCGTACGCCGTCCCATTTTTCCCACACGTCCAAGAAGTTGCCTAGTACGTGGCCGGCGCCGCACCACGCTCTCAGAAAAAACCTCTCCATCTCAAAAGGCAGCACCAGCCGCCGCGCCACAAAACAGCAGCGGCGAGTCAAGCAGCGCGCTCTCGTAGAGAGCGCCATGAACAGCCCGCCGCCGCACCACGGCGCGATGCCGCCGCCGCCGGCTCCGGGGACGGGGCAGCTGACGCGCTACGCCTCCGCGCCTGGCTCCTTCCTGGCCGCGCTCGCGGACTCCGTCACCCGCGGCGGGGGCGACCCCGCGCCGCCGCCCTTCACCCGATTCTGCTCCGGCGAGTCCTCCGGCCTCAGCCTCACCTCCGGCGAGCCAACCTGCCGCACCGACGGCGACGGCGGCGGCCGCCCTCTCGAGCGGGCCTACGGTGGATCCGGGGAGATCCGCTTGCCACCGGCGTCGAACCGGCAGCAGCAGCAGGGGCTCGCTACCCCGAGGCCTACGCACGTGCCCCACGGCGGCGCGCGGGGGAAGCCGCCGGGGACCTCGCCGCTGTTCCGGCAAAGTAGCTCCCCCGCCGGGCTGCTCTCCCACCTCATGGCCGACCAGCACGGTACGTCTCGCCGAACCCAACATCTTACATGTTGCCCGTCTTGTAGGCGTGTAAATAAGTGGGCTGTCGTTGCAGGGGGCTTCGGTAGATAGCTGGATGCCGCACGGCCCGTCAAAGCCCATCTCAGGTCTGGGTAATATAAAGGTGGCCCAATTCAAATGCGGCAACGACGGACGCAGACTTTCTATCTATATCTTTCAGGATGCTCTAAGAAAAATCTATGTTCCAGAAAAAAGCGAGCTTAGTACTTATCTTATAGTTTGGTAAACAAAAATCATATCTTGTAGTATTTGAGATTTGTGCGTAGCGAAATCAACGGATGAGATGAATGCGTGTAGGAGATGGAGACAATATATTCAGGTGGCAAGCTGGCTTAAGAGATGCAAGTCTCGTCATTTGGTTTGATGCTGTGAAAAAGATGTGGAGCGGATTCCTTTCGGTTGAATCTTTGATCTCATTTTTCTTTGGAACCATATGTGCTATTTTCAATTCCGTTTGAACCATGATAAGATCATTTTTCTTTGGAACCATATGTGCTATGTTAGTTCATACAACAAAATAAGATCATTATAAATATATTTTAACATTTGAAATATAACAATAAGCCTGTATGGCATTTGGATATTTTTCCTTTTGGGTGGTGGTTAGACCCAAACGTTAAAGTCAGTCGGCACGACGGAAGTACAGCACTCCACCAGATCACCACTGCAGACTGCACTGCGCATGCACGGCTGAGCTCGAGTTGACTTTCTTTATTTTTATTAAGGCCAGTTCAGATTCCCAACTATTCACTATTCATTCCAACTTTTCACTATTCCTCCCTCACAAAACACGTTTCCCAGCGAATGCTACAGTGTTTTTCTTATGCTACAGTGTTTTTTCCTACAATCTAAACACATCCTAATTAACCAAAGAAAAGCTGAGCTGACTTTCAAGTTTCAACACAAGGCTACCAATTGTCAACTCCACCGTTGCATACTTAAAGGACTTGCTTCCGTCCTTTCAGCAAGAAATGACTTTGAACAAGCAGTTGTTCAAGAAGTTGCGTACGTGGCCGGTGGTCGACCTCGCCATTGTGCCAGTGCCACTTGCTCATTAATCTTCCAACGAGTTGCCAGGGTGCGTGGATGGGAGGGAGGCGGCCGGATTCCTCGACGCCACATGGCCCCGCCCGGCCATCCAGGAGACCGAGAGCAACTTGCCCCCGGTTGCGCTGCGGCCGCGCAAAGCCATACTATCAGATAGGGACCGAGCTGTCTTTAGATGCAGGAGAGAAAAAATATTTTTTTTAGAAAAACATGTTATGTGAGGGGAATGAATAGGAAGGGTGAAAAAAGAACTTTTTTAGGAATGCAGGAGAGAGCAGGAGGCCAGGAGCTCGTGCTCAAGTGCTCAACTTGGTTGTCTAGGCTCTAGAATAGTGAACTTGTGTGTACTTGGTACACGTGGCGGCTGGCCAGCTGCCAAGCGGCATAATCTCTGATCTGCATCTGCTCTCCGTGCCAAATTGGGGCCCTGAAAAAACGGTGAGCATCACGATCATTGTTACGGTGCCAGTTTAATTAATCCCATCTCGTCCAGGTCTCCAGGCAGTTTGCTTGCTGAGCCTGCAAGTTGGCAACGACGAACGCCGGGCGGCAGCTGCCCCTGTTTTGTTTGGCCGCAGCAGTTCGTACCTTGGTGGTTTTCCCTCCCTCAACTCTTGGTTGCTCGGGTCGGGTGGGGCTACTCGTCGACTCGTCGTAGTACTAGGCTCCACGTTGACAAAACCAGAGACTTGTCCAAAAGTTTGCTTTTCTCTTGACCGGATTACGGAACATAGCACGTGTTTGCTTCGTATAATCACAAGCTGCAATTTTATGACGGATGATGATCCGTCTGGAATCCAGGAAAGGAATGCAATTTTATGATGCTGTGAACAAGGCGCAGGGGGAGGGTATGCATGGAATCTTCAAACAAAGGAATCTGATCCATCGATGTGGAAGTTGGACAATTCTTTTCCCCCTCGCCGCTTTGTCCGAGTTCAACGATCGAGACCTGGCATTAGAAGGAAAGCAGCATTTGTAGGAGTAGGAGTAGTCTATCATCTGATCCAGATGAGGCGACAGCATCTGAGGAGTCCGGCCATTACCTAACCACAGCTGGACAACCCTATCGTGAGGCATCGGGTGGCAAGAATTAACAACTGGCGTGCTGATCGAAAGATGACGAGAGGACGTGCATCGAAGTATCCTGCCGTCATCAACCGTCAAGCGTTATTGACCAACTCGGCGAGGTGAAGGTCTCCCCCGTCCTGGCTAGCCAGTCCTCCAGTCTGGTGTGGGTTCTAGACTCACAAGACCCGGCGGAAGAACGTTGGCCGGAGATTAATAACAATGCAAAAAAATAATAAAAAAAAAGGACGACAGATCTTCCATTATTCCATGGCCGCTCGAAGAAAGTTCCCATCGCCTTGCCTGGAGAGCACGTAACCAGGACAGATGGCGCGGAAAGCGACAACGCAGTTGCCACAGGCCATGAACTAACCCTCCAAGTCAAACATCCGGGCATCTACTAAAAAAAATCCAAGAACTCAGCAGCGACCGCCGTCGGCCGAGGTGAGGAAGAAGAAGAATCCCGTCCGATCCGGCGATCTTATCCGAGCGCCCCACCCCACCCACACGGGTGAAACGAAACAAAAGGCAACGCGCAAACGCGGGCGAGCGAGGAGGAAAAGGAAGGAACAAGACGACGACGACGGGCCTTGACTGCCCAGGAGCCCAACAGAGCAGCAGGCCTTTGTTTCCGGGCGGGTCAGCGCCGGTGGATTTGTGAACGCGCGCACCACACACACACACACCACATATCCGCCATGTCGGCTCGCGCCCACGCGCACATGGCTGGCTGACTTGGCGCGCCCAGTCTCGGTCCACCTGTGTGTATTCAACTCCTCGTCCTTCGCCCGCCGGGTGGGCCCCGCCGCGGGTGCGTGCAGTGCACCCACCCGTCCATCCCCTCTGGCCGCCGAGGTGCCCAGCTCAAAAGGCCGCAGCCGCCACGCTTCGCCGCACCACCCCAACAGCAGCAGCGAGTTGAAGCTCCCCGCCACCGATCGCACCCGCGCTCCTTGTAGCAAGCAGAAGCAGAGAGAAAGCCATGAACCGCCTGACGCCGGCGCACCACGGCGGGATGCTGCCGCCGCCGCCGGGGACGACGGGGCATCCGCAGCTGGCGCGCTACGGCTCCGCGCCGGGCTCCTTCCTCGCCGCGCTCGCCGACTCCGTCATCACCCGCGGCGACCCCGCGCCGCCGCCGCCCGTCAGCCGGTTCTACTCCGGCGAGTCCTCCGGCCTCACCTCCTGCGACTCCACCTCCCGCACCGACGCCCGCCCTCTCGAGCGAGCATACGGCGGCTCCGGCGAGATCCGCGTGCCGCCGCCGCCGTACCACCACCACCAGCAGCGGCAGCAGGTCGCTCCGCCGAGGCCCGCGCAGGGGCAGCCGCCGCCGGCGATCTCCCCGCTGTTCCGTCACAGCAGCTCCCCCGCCGGGCTCCTCTCCCGCCTCATGGCCGACCCGCACGGTACGTCGTCTCTCTCGCCGCCCCCCTGCCCTTGCCGTCGTCGTCCGATCCACCTCGATCGCTTGCCCTCGAGCGAACCCAACCCAGCGGCGCGGTTGCGTGCACGCACGCACGCCGTCTCCTCCCTCCCTCCCCTGCGCCGCGTCGTGGCCCACATGATTCCCGTGCTCCAGCTTGCGCATGCTGGCGCACGCTTCGGTCTTCGTCTTCGTCTCCGGCTCAATTTACCCTCCCAATCTGTAGTTTTCTGCTACATACGGAGATGATGGTCAAGCCTCGGCCTAGTTGATTTAATTTGGGTGCTTGGCACATGTGCCAGACTGCCAGGGAAGCGTAGAATAGCATTCAGTCCAATTGCATCCTCCTCAAACAACATTTTATGTTTAGACAAGGAAAAAAATACAGTGGATCGATCGATTAAGAAAACACTCCTAATCCCAAGTTAGTTACGAGTAGATGCACCATTGACTCATTATTTTATCCTAAGCCTTAACTGGCGCACATGTGGAGGAGCCTTCTTTAACCACCGTGCAATGTGACAGTGTGCATTGAACCTGAACTGCCTGCTAATCCAAACTTTAACAATGGTGCCTCGCTAGTGACAGTGTGCATTGAACCTGAGCTGCCTGCGCCAGGATAAACAATCCGTGCCCTGTTGCTCGTTCACTGAATCGGCACGGCCAATGGATTCGGGACAAGACAACCGATTCCTTTCGATTTTCAGATAAAAGAAAATGCCGCCCCTTTTTCCTGGGTAAGGTGTGGGCCGCATATGCTGCCGATGGCGATGTTGGGTTTGAAAAGTCGAGGCATTTTACGGGACACGTCAGCAGCTCGGCGTCACGCCATTGGCAGCAGCAGCCGGGAACGTAATACGTGATATTGTCAATGTTTTTTTTTTTTGAAGAACTAGAATATCATTGTTCAAAAAAAAAGAACTAGAATATCATGTCAATGTTGCCGTGAGGTCATACTATAGAGGCCTAGTCGTCTAGTAGAGGACAAAGTGGCTTGCAACATGGAGCTAAAGGAGATTCTAGAACAAATCTTTTTATCGGAGGTAGTATTAAAAAACGAATTGAAAAACTTACTTCTAGTGCTGTAGCAGTTACATTTTCTTTAACTAATAAAAACATTAGAAATCAGTATTACTGAAAGGTACTCGTGCGTGTGATTCCCTGCACTGCGACGATTTTAAAACTGCTACGTCCATTTTTCTTTCACAGTAATAAATCAATCTTAGGCTGCACCCAAATGGATGGGACGAGACGGCACGATTAGTACTGATGATTGTATGGTTGACCGGTGGGGCCACTGTGCTCCTTTGGCACCAACAAGGCAACTACACTAGTGTTCAGCTCAGCTTAATAAGAATGTAATAATGGCTTTTTAGTTGAAAAAATGCCACGAATCGTCACTGGCATAGTGGCGTGCGAGCACGAGACGGTTACACCGGTCTGTCGTGTTGGTTAAGCGCTCGCGCGCGCGTGCATCGTCGCGTCATGATCTGAGCATCCAACCCCAACGGTTTCCACATGCAGAACTGTGAACTGATGTGCATTTCTTCTGATGCGCGCATGGGCAGGCATGGCTCCGACGAGAGGGATGGGCAGCTACTCGCAGGCGGGCACCGACGCCGCGATGGCGCACCGCCACAGGCAGCTCAGCTCGCAGTGGAGCTTCTCCACCAGGCAGGACGGCCTGCCTCAGATATCGGAGATGGGGATGATCCCCGACGACATCGGCGAGAGCATCGTCGCCGGCGTGTGCCACAGCTCCAGCGACGCCGGCGGCGGCGGCGGCGCAGCGCAGTCTTCCTCCTACCTCTCCAGGAACTTCTCCGTCAGCTCATGGGATGACACTAACTCCATCATGTTTTCTTCCCCGAGCAAGAAGGCCAAGCTCGACGCGGCCGACGACATGGTCACCAGCTTCAGCAACATCGACTCCCAGGTCCCTACACATAACGCATCCTTCGGCTCCTCACTGCCTCCCAGCATGGATCACATCACACGGTTCTAAGCTCACTGGAGTTTTATCTTTCCTGCGAATACAGTTTGGGCTGTCAAAGTCGTCGCTGGAGATGCCCGGCATGGATGATTACCTGCAGCTGCAGCAGGACTCCATCGCTTGCAGAGTTCGTGCAAAGCGAGGCTGCGCAACTCACCCGCGAAGCATCGCTGAGAGGGTTAGTTCAGTTCACATGCCATTTACTAAATCGCTAGTGCGATGCTGATATTCTTGCGCGGAGCGGAGCGCCATCATCTTGATGCTGTAGTTTGGTATTGATAAGCAGAATTCTTTTTCTTGTTGGCGTTTAGGAAAGAAGAACAAGGATCAGCAAGAGGCTGAAGAAGCTGCAGGATCTTGTGCCTAACATGGACAAGGTAAATTAAGCTGAATCGCACATGGCCGTTTTTGCTTCTATAAGTAGATTTTCGAGAGGAATTGTTGAAAATCGAGATTTACTAAACAACTGACCTACCAGCTTCCCCTTGGTGGCAATCCATCCCATAATTAACTCAGTGTGGATTGTTCATTATGTGCACAAAGAATGGGCAAAATTTTCCTGAAACATCCGATCACCAAAAAAGAAAGAAAGAAAGAAAGAAAGAAATGAAGTCTTTCTGAATAATGATCCTGTTTTCTTTCCAATTTATTAGAAAATGCAAAATGAAGTCTGACAACAATACGATCCTGCTATCCGGAATTGGTTTGGTACAATTATTCGTAAATGGAAGCAATGTGGTATGCTCATTAGTTTTCATCCTGAATATGCAGCAAACAAATACGTCAGACATGTTGGATCTTGCTGTAGACTACATCAAAGAGCTCAAGGACCAACTTGAGGTATGCATCGCTTGCTACAACGTCCTGCACATGTCAGAAGTCTTTGTCTGAACAAATTAAAAGCTGCAATTTCACATTTCCACATGTGCACAGAGACACGCCTCCATTTACTTTTCAAATGAGTGCATGTAGTCAGTTACAATACTAATTTTCAAACCAAATAATTGTTATTAGAATTTTCTTAATGTACTACAGACAACGTTTTTCTTAATCTTCTAAAATGGCTCCTTGCAGAAGCTGAAACACGACCAAGCAAACTGCTTTTGCTCCGGCAACACGGACTGCTGACACTGAAGGACTTATGTCGCACCAACATGATTGTCCAGCTCCAGTTTTCGCTTTAGGAGATCTGGCTGCAGCGATGCTTAACATGTCAAGCTGCCTCCATGACTCAAGCTCTCTCTTTCATGGTTGTACTACAAATGGCGTCAATGGCTTGAAGACTAGGAGATGACACGTAGGTTATCGTAATTTAATTCCTGTGAAGCGATGCCTTGTATGTAAAAAAAAAAAAAACTTCCATTTCAACACGAATGGGGTTGCTGTTTATAATTGCTGTAGGAAATCATGTGTGTTCTTTTGTTGTCAAGCTCAATTTTGCAGATTACTAAATTTTGACAAGACTATCTTGGCACTGAAATTAAGGAGTTCTTGACATGCATACCAAGGAAAATTCTAATATGACAACTTGAGAATTCAGCTTATCTATGCAACCTTCCTAGGGAAAAATTATGTCAAACTGAACAAGAGAATATGCTACTCGTACTCGTATATCAACTCTCTAGAGGTATTCTGTTGTGTAAAATGGTCGACGAAACTGTACATGATCATGTAGACTGAACATGGTATCAGATCACTCGATTAATTTTCTGATTGGGTCTAAATCTTATTTATACATCGATCCTTGACGAAAAGGAAAGGCCAGAGCAGCCAATCGAGGCTGAGTTTCATATATGCTATATGTTTTGTCAATTCAGGCACCTCATTCTTGTGTCTTGAACTGCTGCCACTCGTGCAGCTGCCCAATGGAAGAAGCTCAGGGAACGCAATCTCCGGTTATCTACGAACCTCTCCTGAAATTATACAGGGGGAATTGGTTTCTCGTAGATAAGAGTAGAACGTTGAAGCCAAAAAATGGAAATAACGTAATGCAAGGTCTGCTTATTGTCGGATTTTGTACAGCACTTTACTTACAGTCTTGATTGTGTTCTTACAAGAGATGGCTGAAGCGCATCGTAGTGCCCGTAACCATCATAGAGAACACGGACTGGATTGTCCTTGCCATATTCCTGACCATATTCCGCTATGATTCTGGGGCTATCGGAGCTGCTTGTATACATGTAAACAGTGATGGGCATCCTGAAACGCCAGTATTTGTCAAAAACAATATTTGTAAGAGGCCAAACTTAACATGAGAGGTGGGCAGGTAGCTGCCTACCTGAGAACATGGGAGCACATGAGCAGTTCAGGTTCTCCTCCCCAAGCATGTGGTTTTCTCATCTTTCTAACGTAACTCTCGAAATCACCTTCGAGGAACCTAACATTGGAAAAGGTTAGTACCATAGCTGCCATCTTTGTATATTTGAACTGAACCTGATGATTTTAACATTGGAAAAGGTTAGTGCCATAGCTGCCATTTAACATATAATTTTAAGAATGGGAACCTGATAACTAAGGTACTCTGTCCATTTTAAACATAGTATATTCCTGTTTACTCCTACAGCAGAAAAATTGTTGAGGTATGTATCAAAACAATAATAGTGGAGAAAGGATGAATGGTACCATTCAGTATCCCCTCTTCTCTTGACAAACTCATCAGCCACCTGGAACAGACGAACAGCAGATTAATAATCATATAAATAGGAGGAAAACTACAAATTTCTGTCGAAATACATCAAAGACAGAAGCTCAGGTGATGATGGACACTAACTTTCGCTCGAAGCTCGTCAGCCAGTTCCTTTTGGGCGCTGTCACTGGGTGACTGCTTTCCTCTCCTCAAGCAGGCACCGTATGCGACGGACCTGAACAAGCATCGACCGTCCCCTGTGATTCCTGAAATGTGAAGCCGGCATCATTGTAATTCGTACGCTATATTCTGCAATCCACAGGACCGACTTGCGATCAAAACTCCATCAGAGACTTTCAGAGTGAGCAGATGGAGAGGATTGGGGTGGAATTGACCGGACATAAACCAATCAAGTAGTAGTATTAATTCGATTAACAGAAGGTATATCAAAAGGCGGTTATCATTTTTATCAATCCGCTTTCTGGTTTCTGAAATTGCCAAAGGGAATACGCACTTCTCTGAAGATGCATCTGAAACCACTATCATACACCGGCATAAAGAGTCGAAAAGGGAATACAGAAGTAGAAAAGGGCATCTTAGCCTACTACTACAATTCCATTAGTAGTTTGTGATGATTACAGTCTTTGTATTCTCAACCAACAATGATCTAGCCACTCTATTCTCGGCCTTGTCCAAAACCTACGATCTCCGATAAAAAAAGAAGAAGAAGCAAAAACCACTTCCAAAAGGGGTAAACAATCGGCCCTTTATTTAGCACCCGATCATCAACATAAGAAAGAAGCCCTTTTTAGTACTTAAAACTATAGGCCAAGAAATATGCAAAGAAGAGGAGGAATCACCAATCCTGTGATCATGAACCAAAGAAATGGGTGCGCGGACATACTGATCGAGCGCAGCTCCAGATCCGACATCCGCCGGGTGGCGGCGGCGGCAATCCTCCGGTCCCCCTGCCCGCCTCCCCGGTCAGCTAGGCTGCTCCCGCCGCTGCCGGGCGCGGAGGGGAAGCGGGCGGGCGGAGGAAGCACGCAAGGGGGTGCTGGAAATGGGATGGGATGGGATGGAACAAAGCGAGGTTGGGGAGGGAGACGGGAGGCTGGAATTGGAATTGGATTCCTCTCGCGGCTGCGCGCGCACGCCTTTTCCGCTGGCCTCTTGCTATCCTGGCCTCTTTTTCTACCGTTCGCTTGCTTGGCTGCCTCCGAGCCGTTGCCGTTGCGCTGCCCTGCTCGAGGCTCTGTTCTTCTGTGATTTCCCGCCACAAATCGTTGCCGAGTCGTGACTTTGAAATTAACCTCTCTTTTTTTCCAGAGAAATTCTTTGAAAGTAGCCTCGCTGGTGGACGGAGATTAAAGCAGGAAAGCAAGCAGCTGACGGGTCATGGTTGTGGGTCCCTCCCATAGCATGTTAGGTAATTCCACCAATTATTCCAAGGTGGGAAAAGTCTGATGGGCTGATGATTATTACAGGAACAGAACAGAGTTCAATGGCTAAAGATGCCGTTCTCAAAAAAGAAAATCACGAATCACATTTCGAGTCCGTGCCAAATGTATATCTATTCTCATTTCTCAGGTCCCCTGTCGGCAGGATGTGTCAATGCCATCATCTGCCACCAGATGTCATTATCTCTCATCAGTCTCTCACATGTTCAATCTTAACCTACGTTATCGCAGCACGTTGTAGCAGTCGCTAGCGAAGAGCCTTTTTTAGCACATCATCAGTCACAAGTGTCTCAGGTCTGATCAGTCCTTAGCTTCAGGCATGTACAAGTAGAAGACAAACGAGTCATGTATCTCCACTGTAAATGAACCATCTTTGCAAAGCATGCTGGATTAGATTGATAGAGAAGCAGCATCTGATCTGATAAGAAGAAACGACTGTACACATCTCTTGACAACAAGGCAGAAGTGGAAAATGCCCTACATCACCCCACCGAGCAGGGGGGGAAGAACATCAAGGGTCTTTGCTTACCCGTGGAAAACAACACAGCCAAAAAAAAAAAACAGAGAGGAGAACCCAGAAAGATCAGGAGGCCTGAAAAAAGGCAGGAGTAGATGTACATATCCACTGATCGACTCAACCCTACTCTAGCATCCTAGCACTGGTACAGCGAGAAGCCCCTGTTCTTCCACAGCGAGCTCAGCGTCCGCCCCAGCTTCCGCGACTTGGACTTGCACAGCGGCTTAGACTCCCGGTGGCACATGATGGCGCCACCGTTCCCAGCCTCCACCAGCTGGTTCTGCTGCTGCTGAGTCTGCTGAGGAGGCGGAGCATCCCGCTGCCTCTGCTCCCGGAACAGCTTCAAGAGTTTCTGGGCCTTCTCTCTGCCCCTCCCAGTCCCGGACGCCGAGATGGAGACCAGGGACGGGACCACTCCTTCCTGGAGCACTGGCGCAATGCACTTGTCATCAGCCGTGCACATCACCAGGAGGCATGACACGGCCTGCTCCTGCTCCGTCGGCTCACCCGTGTCGAGGAGCGTCGCTAATGTGCTGACCAAACCTGGTGTGGACATGATCTCCTTCCTGCCAGCCTGGGTGGCTGCAAGGCTGATGAGCACCGCGAGGGCCTTCTCTGTCCATCCTAGGCCCTCCGAAGCTGGAGACTCGGTGAGGAGACAGTGGAGAGCATCCACAATGCCTGCGGTAAGGAGCGCTGGGACGCTGGCCTGATGGTTTGAGAGGTTATACAACGTGTACAGGGCGTCATGCTTGCAGGAGCTGCTCTTTGTGTCACCGGCCTCTTGACTGTACAGATGGTCAACTAGGAATGACACAGCTTGGCTCGAACCAATGACGGCCTTCGCATCAGGTAGGCAGGAAAGGTTAAGGTACAGTGCTGTCGCAGGACCGGATAGGCGTGGATTTGATATCATCTGCTCGAGTAGATCGACGACTCCAGCAGATAACAGGTGTCCCTTGTTCCTGAAATAAGAAATGGTATTGATAAGCAATTTTGAGTTAGTATACAACTTGACATTTTTAACTAGCAGCAATTGTCAAGCATCACATGATTAGGAAATAATACCTGTTATTGTTGACCGCAAGGTTGAAAAGAGCCATGGCGCCAACTTCCTGCGCCTTCTCATTTCCATCATTCACGGCATTCCTCAAGAACTCAACCAGCGCCTCGGCAAAACCATTCGAGCCCAGCTGGATCCTTGCTTCCTCGTCATCTTTCAAAAGATACCTTATCTGCTCCACCAATCTACACTGCTTGTTCACATTGCTTCTTTCATGAAGCAAGAGCAGCAGGTTCCCATAGCCCTCGTTCAAATCGAAATCGTTACAAGAGCTGTCATCCAGCGTTCCTGATTCACTGTTTGCTGGCTCCTCCTTTCTCATACTCTCCATCGGGACAACCTTGACACTCTTCACATTGGTAGAATCAAAACTTTCAACAGGAACACAACCTGTAGCCTCAGTGTCAGAGAAAGCAAGTCTCCAATTTACATCAAAAGATCCTGGTGGACCATCAGGAACTGGAAAATCATTTTGCTCACACCAGCTAGCAACCAGGGCCTTGACACAGTAGTTTGGAGTCAATGACAGGTGGTCAAGTTGCTGCTGAGTTTTAGGACATGTGCTGTGACCATCATTGAACCATTTCTCAATGCAAACACGCTCATAAGTCTGCCCAGATGAAATGATGACTGGGTCAAACATGAGCTGTAAGGAAATAGGGCACCTAAGTTCTTCAGGAGGGATTGACATATTTTCAGACCTTGGGCCACCACCACGTCTGCAGTTGAATGATCCAAGCCTAGAATTGAAAGATCCAAACCTTGAGTTGAACGATTGAATGCTCGACAGTTGTCTACTGAATGCCCGACCATTGCCGTAGGGGCCGTACATGTCATCCATGCCTAATACTGTAGGAGAGCAAGGAGACGATCCTTGAGAATCTGTATCATCACCAGCCTCACTTCTGAAGAATTTTGAGTATTTCCTCATGAGGTTGTATAAGTACAACACAACAAGCTCCTTCCGCTTGTCTTCATCAGAACGAGCCTTCTCAATTAGCTTCTTTAGGGCTCTTCTCTCGGTGAGTGCTGCCCTAGAAGATGTAATTCCCAATTTCAGAGCAGCCATATGGAAGACTTCGAGCTCTCCACTATCACTGGAACCATTTGTTTTATTGTTTCTCTGGAGCAAATTGATCACATCATCACCAGCTTCCTTCTCTGATCGATCTAATGTAAACACAATTTCCTCCAACTCATTAACAATCTCTGCGATCTGCACACAAATAAGTTCAGAGTATCAAGTCAGTACTGCACATTCAAACGTATTCCAGAACCATAAAGACGCAAAGGCAAGTGTCAAAGAATAGTGATCCAAAAAAATTGACTAGATGAGTTTCTTTTACCACATACCTTACAGCTGATATCTTCTGTTACTATGCTTTCAACGCGCCTTAGACTTTCCTGAAGCTGGCCTCTAGATTTCTCAAACTTCAAAAGGACAGTTTCCGAAGTGATGGCCTAGAAGTGAAATAAAATCACTGTTAAAAAACAGTCCCAATTGCACAAATCTCCAGATGAAATTGTGGTTATATCCAGCGTGTTGTAGTAGGGCAGAGGGAAATAAGAAGTTACCAAATAGAGCCTGCTGCTGTCTGCACAATGTTGAAGAAGCCCTTTGGCCTTATCTAGAGCTACATGTAGTGAACACAGTGCCTGTATACCAGACTTGCTTCTGGGTCTTGATGCTTCGATGAAAGGGAAAATGGTGGAAAGCTTAGATACAGCAGGATAAAATGCTCTACAAATTCCTGCGTGCAACTGCATAAGCCAAAAGTTAATCAGATTTTGTCGTGAAATTAAGCAAAACCCAAAACGAGAAGTAATAGGTTCCAGTAACCTATTATAAGTATATTATTTTCTCCATACAGTACAAACACACCTGTTAAGCAGTAGTTTTTTCAGACAAAAGAATAAGAACCTTGTAAAATTCAAGGCATAGCGATAGGACTAGCCATTGAAGATAGTCAAAATACTAATTGAAAGAATATGGAAAGAAAAGTTATCCTCGTTTATCCACAAAAATAGCAGGCTTTTAAGATGTACTTGTTAAAGGTAGACAAACAACAGACTAACAGGAACACAAGATAAATTCACTGCAAAGATGATACCTTGGCATCATTAGCCACAAAAGGACCTTCTTCGGCCTCCGTCACATCCATTATAGGCAGTCTACCTGAGCTCCAAATCACAACAAAAATATGTAACATTAGCATTTCACTCTAACGACTCCAGTTGCAGATAAAATCAGAAGGGGTTCCCTAGAACTAAGGAAATAATAGGTTTGGACATTGGAGAATAGGAGAAAGCAAATATCTAGATTGTAGCCAATACGAGTAGCAATGGAAGGCACAGGAATGGCTGGAATCTACTGGCATGCCTACTGCCCACAACACACTGCTCTCCAAGACTCAACAATGGCTTTCAGAAACAACCCACTGAAAAGGACGTTTCCTCCACAACATTTGAGATTTCCAGCTCCTGGAGCCCAAGACTTTTTGTTATTTACCAAATTCATCTGTTTTGAACAAACCCAAGGCTCCAATGCAGGGGCGGGCCCAGCATTGGACATGGCTGTACATGTGTATACCCAAACAAATCGAAGTTAGCAAGTAAATTTTATACCCAGGTAAGATACGAATACAGGTTTGGGGTTCTTCATTTCTCACAGCAGGAAGGGAAGAGAAGGTTCGGGTATACCTCGTGGGTGCTCAGGCACGGTGAAGGCGTCGCGGATCGGCCGCTCCAGTGCTGCTCGCTCAGTCTTCGCCGGCGGAGGAGGACAGAAACAGAGAGATGTGAAAGGGGAAGAATCGGAGAGGTAGGCCCTGTCTGCAGCGGATCTGAGGGCCGACCACGAGTCCCCTGGGCCGGGCGACGGCGCGACAGCAGGAAAAGAGGAGGGAGGGACAGAGGGAGGGAGAGACGGCGGCGACGGCGAGGTGGAAGGGAGGAGGGACGGCGTGCGGTAGGGGAGGCGACGGGAGTGGGAGAGTGAGAGGGAGGAAGGTAAGGACGGCGGCGCCGGCGGCGGTAGCAGCGGCAGCGAGGTGAAGCTGAGGGCGGAGGGGGTGGCTGCCCGTCGGCGCGAGGGAGGCGACGGGAAAGGAGCTCGGGCACGGCCCGCACGGGAGGAGCGCCTGATAGTCTGAAATGTCTATGTCGTCTTATTTTCCGATTCACTTTACGATGACGCAAAGCATCTCATTAACATATCTGAACTCATTATATATGTATATTGATAGCTCATAAAAATGCAAAAAAGGTATATATTTTTCTCTTGAATAATAAACCACGGGAAAAATTGAATATTATTCATTATTTTTAGAGTTTCTCTGTCACAAGTCATGTACTTTGCAGTACTTAGCCGAGAACAGTTCTGTGATGTCCTTGCAGACCGAGTAATTTTATGACTACATTTTCTGCAACCAGCAGCACATGATTGATGTTTCTGCCACACACTTGTCCAAAATAAAGCCCACTTGCATATGCCTGTGACCAAACATTGGCACTCCCAAGCCCCTTTATTTCTTTCTCTAAACTATGAATCCACCGATAAAAGTGTAAATGGCACCAAAATCAGATCCCAAACTTAACAACTGGAACCAAGATTAACACAGAGATCTAAGCTGTAGTGCCAGCTTAGTGACCCCCTGCAAGTGGGGGCTTTTCTATTCCCTTTGCTGCAAGGGATCTCCGATTCCATCCATCAGATGCCCAAACCAAACCAAACCACAGCCCTGAGACAGGAAGGCATAAACAAACAAATCTTGACATCCCAATAGAATTGTTTATGCCCTAGTACTAACCAGTTGTTTAATTAGGAAAAATTTATACACAAAATATGTTTGAATGACCCCTCCACTGGCAGATGATTCCATGCGTTTCCCTCCTTTTTTTATGTAGATTTAAAAATTTGTCAGAGTTAGATCAAGCCTTGCTTTCCAGTGGATCCTCCTCAGAGAGACCAAATCATGCACTCATAGGGTAAGTTTATTCTAATTCAGTCATCAGAGAGCTTGTTTAAGAGGACAAGGCAAGTGCTAGCTTTGAAGGATTGCCATGAGGCTTTAGGCGACAGGCACTTGGGATTCTCATGGATGATAGGGGCATTCATGTACGTGTCAAGGAATTATTAGAGTCTTTAGGAGCAGAAAATAAGGGAAAAGATCTTGTTGTTGGGTGGACGAGCTTGGCTGATGATCAGGCCTTGGTGATGGATTAAAGAAAGGGAACGGGGGAGAATTGACCACTAATTCTTCCATGGTGTGAGATTATCGCTCTCTCCTTTTGAAGGGTTGTTTGCCTTTCTTTTGGCGCCCTTTTTAATCTTTTCAAAGTGTTGGATGCATGTTTCTGCACCAACAATCTCGAGCTAACAATGCTGTCCACTAGTTAAGCTTGGTTTAGAACGAAGAAAGTTGGCAGGAATCATCATTTCTGAAATGCAAAAGCAGCGGAGAGAAGATCGCAGTATAATCCTGAAAATTATGCAAAATAGTAGTACATTGTTTGCTTAAAAAGGAGAGAGAATCCCGGGAAGCTCTATGTCCTGTCAAAGCGAGTATGGTCAATTGACAAGGTCCCCGGTTATGAGAAATTGCGGGTACAAATAGGCAGATACAGAGTTAACGCTCCTCGCACGGAGATCAGGAGGCAGTACGCTAGAAAACAAGAGCAAAACCTCCAAGATCCAAACCATTTTTGAACGAAGAGAGAGCCTTATGTGTGTAGCCAAAAGGCTGGGTGCATTATTGTTGCAACAGAAAGAAAAAAGGAAAGCTTAAACTAATAATGCACACTGTATTTAAGTTTAAACTAATAATGTACACGGAATTTCACAGTTTTAGCAGCATTGGTCTTTTCATCCAATCCCCACACAAGAAAGCACTGCAGCTACACTGCTCCAAAGTCCACGGGAGCAGTCATGGCTCACATACCATACGGAAGCAATTCGCCATACATCCACTCCACGGTAACCATGGCACGTATAGAGGACATGTAAAACGACCCGTCATCCATGACTGTTTGTGTTCGCTACCAGATTCAAGGTCCGGCCGATCTGGACATCACAAGGTGCTGGACGCCATTCGCCAATGTAGTGTACAGCAGTCCGGTTTCGCCATCAACTTCTCCGTCCTCCACTCATACATGATACATGCATGTTACTGCATCTCGGACGACGGGTGCATTCAAGCCGAGATTTCGCCGGCAATCTTTGCCAAACACATGGCACCATTAATCACCGTACCGTACCGAGAGAACCTTTGGTCATGTTATTGTTAACGTAATGTTAGCGCGATTTTGTAATCGCAGCATGTATAGCGTACCGTACGCACACCTGTAGATGGATGGGCGGCTGTGTTTGCATCTGCCATCGGAGAAAAACAAAATATCTCCTGATGATTGGAGATTCGGAGGCGCCACGGGCGGGCGGGTGGGCGAGAGGAGATTAGGGCTTAGATTCAGAAAAAAGTATTTTTTTAATAATTTTTTTTTATTCATTCCATACACAAAAACACGTTTGTCAGTGTACTATTCATCAACACGTTTGTCAGTGCACTATTTATCTAGAACTATTTTTTTACTTCTTCCAACCTGCGTGCAGACGGCCGCCGGAGCCGGAAAAGCCAGCGGCACATGCGGCCGGCCAATGCAAGTAACTGGGCGGCGCAGGCGCTAGCTTGCCTTGTCCCGGCTCGCCGCCCCGCCCACGCCGTGGCTGTCGGTTGCCGGGCGCCACCGATTGAAGCGAGGGGATCGGACGGCCGCTGTTGCGGTCGGACACGCGGACGGACGGGGGCGCGCCGCCTGGGGGCAGCGATCATACCGTACGATCGAGCCGGTGGGTGGATGACGGGCCGGCCCACCGGCGGGGTCCGGCGGTCCACGGTGGCAGCGCCTCTGCCTCTGCCGCGCCGGCTGTCACGCACGTCGGGCTGGGCTGAGCTGGCAGGGGCCTGTGGCCAATAGCCACGTGCCTCCGGCACCGCCACCCAAGGTGGCAGCTGAGCTGTGCGAGGCCTGTGCGCGCGGCGGCCGGCCTCCTCGTGCTCTGGAGCCGACGTGGTGCGTACCGTGTGCCGCGTGCGTATACAGCTGCACATTTGGAAGTGAATTCTTTACACCTACTCCTACTAGTACTCTACTCGGTCCTACTTGGTGTAGTATACTAGTATATACCACAATAAATAGTTTACCAATATAAATATATAATAACGTTATCTTTTTTATATGTTGACTAGGAGTATGATGGTTATTTTTTCCAGCTAAAAATTCCTGCGAAGCAGAAGCTGCAGAGAGGAGCACGTTGCGGCACATGCACTCGCAGCTACGATTCCGTCGCCTTCACTCAAAATACATCGCCCATGCATGCAGATGCACGGGCTTGTTTGGTGAGCTCCATCCAATCCAACCAACCACGCCCCGGAAGCACGCACCACCACCGCGGGCCGTCGTGGCCTGCATGGATGGATGTTGGGTGCCACGCGACAGTTTCCTCCCCGCGCACTCCTCTGTTCTGCTGCACTTCTACGTACGTGCTCAACGACCGTCTCTTCTTCCTTCGTGCCCACTTCAAAACGTACCCGCGACGGCTGCTAGCCGGCTGACGCACCAGCCAAGCTTTGCTTGCCCCTACACGCACGCACGCATGGGCATGGTGGCCATCAGGCCATGGCTCGGCTCATGAGACCATGCGAGCCTTCATTATTCCTCGATCTGTTTTACTACGTACGTGCGGCGTGATCGATCTGTTTTCCGAAATGAAAATCGAATATAAAAGGTTGCTTAAGTTTTGTGGCGCTAGCTGAACCGGCCGGGAGCAGCGCGGATTGATTGTTGTGATTTGGTTTGTGGTCGGCATCAACCACATGCGCGAGAGATTCCTGCCCTGCTGTGGGCTGCAATGCTTCTGCATGCAGGCGGCCTCCTCCCTGCCTGGCCTGGCCTGGCCTTGGCCACTCCGCCTCTCCTTCATCGACGAGTTAGGGATCGAAAAGGAAGGGTTCAAGCAGAGCAAGGCATCGTTGCTGTTGCTGTTATACGCTGACGATGACGGCAGTGGCATCACATCTTCACCAGTGATCGCACGGACACCCGGCCCCCTGCATCCGCCATCCGTGGGCCTGGCCGCGCCTACCGACACCCGTTACTGGGGCTAATTTGGTGGACGAAAACTACGGCCACCTTTTGTTGTTTTCAAGGCAATTGAATTTCTAAAATCTAATGGAGTACTATGCCGTATGTTTTACCGCCATTAACACTGTTTATATACTGAATAAATACATTGGAGACTTGTCTTCCAGATGTGTATCCAGTGCTGCAGTGCACGAGAAGAGAAGTCTGGTGCTCCCTGCTGGTCGTGGTCGATCAGGAGCTGAGTGAGAGTCAGGGGCTGAGAGGCCAGCAACCAGGACCATAGAGCTCCTGACCTCGGTGCACCGAGGGAGACAGAGCTACGGTGATCACACGCCACTGGTCGGCGCAAGTCACATGAGAGAGAAGATGCAGAGCCTCTCCGCCACATGCCTTCTGAGGTTTCTAGTAAATGGTCAACAATAATAATGCTAGCTGTTGGGGTAGCAAATAAACTCGGGTCGTCCCTGCCGGCACCAATCATTGGCCACGGCCGGTGCCTGCCCTGCCCTTGCCTGCATTATTTGCTCCTCCATCGAGCTCACTCGCTCGCTCGCTCTCCAAGCTAGCGAACCAAGTCGGCATGCAAAAATATCACACTTAATTAGTACCGCTACCAGTACGGTTAGATCATGCCACACACACACCCTTATCATATCATATTCATGTCGTGTGGCCCAACCCAACCCAACACGTACGAAGCTTTAGAGATTGGAGAGAAAACATAATGGCCAGGCGGCAGTACAATCATTTGCGTGTGTGCGTGCGTCCGTGGTTGCATGCATGCCATGGCGCCTAGCTAGCTGCTGCTAATCTGCTGTGCATGCAATGCCACTGGTAGCTAGCTCTACCACAGTCGACAGGTCGCCGTGGGCTCATCAATCCGCCGTCGATCGGGCAGCTAGCGTGGAGTACGTCTCAACTAATTCCTCGTACGTATACGACACGACTGATATCCTCCACAGCTCCACTCCAACGACAGTGTCGGCCGTGCTCCTCTCGACCTTGGCATGCCTCTCGCTACTTCAATTCGCGCTGGCTAGTAGCTGCATGCGCTGTTGCTTTCCTCATGGTCTCGCCTTTTTTTTTTCTCACTCGACGAGTTAACTAAACAAGTTAAACGTAATTCACTACGTTCCTTTCCAAACAAACCCTGAAGTAATCAATAAAACCACTCGCACGTTCATCTCTCGGCAGTGATGAACTTTTTTATATCGACCGATAGCTACACACATATCTAGTGGCAGGGACGGAACCACGTTAGGGTCAGTGAGGGCACATGTCCTCACTTGTAATCTAGTTGATTGGCAAAATTTCACCATATAAAAGCTCATAAATTTAGTTGATCTAGAGGTCCTTTTGAGGTGTGCCCTCACTCAAATTGTGCTCAAGGTCCGCCCCTGTCTAGTGGCTCCGATCGATCATGTCGAAATGAAGCTATGTGTTGGCCCGGGTACGCGTACAGTTAGCTCTCCTGGAGGATGGATCGGGACGTGTTGAATTGAAAGGCCGTGCTCATAAATCCCCCCCAAAAGGTGCCTTGATTGCAAGTGGTTTAGGGTTGTACGTACGATCGTTCGTGTGGATCGGAGCTAGAGATCATCCATTATTGATTGGTCCAATAAAAAATCAAATCAAGCGGCCTAGTAGCTAGCTTAAGCTACACGAGTGCATGAAGATGATGTAGTAGTCAGACGGCCGAATTCCCCGGCCGGTCTTAATACTGGAAGGCGACGTGCAAGAGCGAAGCGGCCAATCATCATGGATTCCTAATCCGGGCGTGTATCGGCATCGCATCATTACGGCCTCATTGCAGTCAAGAAATATGTGTGCTTATTAATCACTATAGTCCCGGTTGAATTTCCATGAAGTATGGAAAAAATAATGGTTGCATACATATGGTGATTTTTTTCCTGTGAAAGAAGTTCACGGTGTAATGCTATCAGAAGCTCAGAACGGTGACATATTGATGATCATTCTTATCCTTTTTTCCAATTAGATAAATATTTTTTCTTAAATTCTTTGGCAAATTGTTTTTTAAAGGTTTCTTTGGCAAATTGTAGGTACATGGGCCCAGCAGGGATGGCTACCGAGGTCAGGATTCCTGCCAGCATTTGGGGCTTGGGTCTGTGCAAAGACCTCTACAGAGAACAGAGGGACCATTTGACATGATGTGTTTCTTCCCAGTGGTCAGCACACAGCTGAATTATCGGCACATCACAAGGGGAAAAACCGCATACCTTAATTAATTTCTGCAGATATTTTTTCGCTTTTCCTTTTTTTCTGACACTGCACCGAGCTGTTTTCCCGTGTACTAGTTTTCTTTTTTTTGTTGGCAGCAGTTCTTCACCCTTTCTTTTATTGTTGCCAGCACTGATGCTAAAATGGCGATGGCTCACTGAGAATAACATTATCAGATGCCGTAGCAGATTGGAAAGCACAAGCAGTTGTCACCTGAAAACGGCCAGTACCGCCGCTTAACTAACTCAATAACGGCGCACACCAAATCATCGCTAATAAAAACCGGCCACGATCAATGCGCTAATGATGGCCACGTTGGTACGCCCGGCACACACAGTATCATCAACAGCAGAAAAGGGACGAGTGATCAATGCACATGTGCATGCAATGCATATGCCCGCCCGGCGCCCGACCTAGATTCATAGGCCTACCAAACTCTTGCTCTCCTTGGCGCCACCAACAGAAACAGCAAAGCCTACAGCGCCGGTGCGGTGCTGAATGCTCCTGCGAATACTTTGCAAGCTTCTCGTCATCTACAGACTTGTACAATGATACACTAGGAACTGGCTCCAACTCCCTCTACTCGACACATGCACTGGTGATTCACGCGCACGCAGACCAAAACAAGCTAGAAGAAAACAAGAACGAGGAAGCGACTAAAAATGCACCCCTAACGAGGTGAGCAGCAGGATGTAAGCTCATGGAGATGGCGTCATCATCGTAGATTCATATATATCCATGGCATGACATGGCTCGGTTCGTTCCCTCTGGTCAAGAGACGCAGGCCTCAAGACCTCCACGCACCAGCCCACACACACGCGAGCATGTGAGCCGCACATGACGGTGTTCCCCCTTGTCTCTCTCTCTCTCTCTCTCTCTGGTTTCGCGCGCGTCTCCGGCGTCATCAGGGTCGATCGATCGTGGCAACGCGGCGCGCTCTAACCTTAATGGGACGCGACGGCCGACGGGCACGGCGGTCCGGCCTTCCTGGTGCAGCGCATGTGGCGCGACGGACAGCGCCAGCCACCGCGTCGCGCTCGATGCGGCGAGGGACGGCTACGGAGCACTAGGGCCAGAGGTGTGTGGCGACGCCGACGCCAGGCCGCTCTCGTACTCGCTGCGCGCCCGTGCGCGGCGCGTCGCCGCACGCACGCCTGCTGCTGTGTGTCCTTGCCGTCACGCGGCGAGGCTGTGTGTCCTTGCCGTCACAGCTGGTGGCTGTAAAGCGAGTCACCACCTGGTTGTGGGCTGCTGTGTGTCCTTGCTCTGCTGATTGTTCCTCACACTTGCCTCTTCCTTCTCTTCTTCTGTGGATATAACGAATTAACGATCTCTCTGCCTATTGAATGAATGAATTCGTTAAGATAAGCCTGAGATGACCTATTTTTCAGGAGATGGGTGCTTGTTTAGGTCTTCCGAGAGGAGTAGCAAGTGGCAGTTAAGAGCATTGTCGCGCAATTAGATAATGCACATGGCGCTCAACTGAAAGTATTGCCACTGTCACCTTAACAAAGGACACTCCCATCCCAATACATTATTGCTGCTGACTTGCTGGAGAGCAGTCCCAGCAGACAACTGCTCGCCGAAAGATTTTATAACCATCGCCTCAAGGCTACCCCCTCTTTTGACCTTTGGATTGCATAAAATGGTTAAGGCAATACGACCTGTTACTGTTATGGAGCAGCCACCTAGGCCTTTTTACACCACAAGGAACAAAAAGTACTGCTGGCAAGAGCACCAACTAGCACCTGAAAAGGATGACACTTTCTTGATCTTGAGAAAAGGACTGCCAGTTTCCTTTCCTTGGATAACCAGAAATATGCCTGTAAAGAGACTTTTTTGGGGGGCTAAAGAGGCCCTCACATGAAAAGGAAAAGGAGCCAACAATTCGACGCACCAGTAACAGGCTCGTCAATGGACCAAATCAGACTTCTCTGGGATGACGAACAGGTCCGTCAATCCATGAAAATATACCTGATCCTGCCCTACTGAAAAGACGACAACAATTGTATACTTCCAGTAACAGGCCCGTGAGTGGATCAGATCAACGATTCAACGAATAATGACCAGCCCAGCCCACATGCGATCTTCCGGCAACAGGCCTGAAGAGACACCCCGGGCTCTGTATTCCTAGAGGCCAGAGGCATATCATCCAAAAACTCCTAAAAACACCCATATCCCAAAAAAAAAAGGCCACCAGACAAGAACAAGTGGAGGAACAGCAGCAAATTCTAGCCAATTAAGAATGCTTCTGAATGACTTTGATACGAGGATTCTTCAAGATTTTCAGCATATATACAAAACTACATCTTACCGAATCTTGCCAATGTTCAACTAGCCAGAGTACCTCATCCTCCCTTCGTCGGCACCTAGGTGCTCTCAGCATGATCTCACAAAAACCAGATTCTTTTCAGGTTACACTAACACTATATAAGCACAGTAGTAACTGAAGGCTGTTATAACCAGATCATCACAGCAATGCATGCCAGTGATTTCATGGCGCCAAATATTGTTCAAGTTCTGTTCCCATTTGACAGTAGATCAGATCACTGGTTAAGCTTCAACTACAGCACCCAGATCCTCTTCTGACAATGTTTCAGGGGCGACAATCTCTTCAGACAAATCACTCAGGGAACTGCCTTCAGGCTCCTCTTTAGGTGCTTCAGTTTCCATCAATTTCCTCAGTTTCATCTCTAGATCTTTTGCAACACTCTCGTTTTCAGCAAGGTAAGATTTAAGGTGATCTTTACCACGGAAACTTGTATCGTTGAATGTATAATATGCACCACCAGCCTTTTGGACAAGCTTGTGCTTCAAGCCAAGTTCAACAAGCTCAGAACTGCGGCATATCCCCTTTCCAAATTCAAGCTCAAACTGTGCAGTCTTGAATGGTGGCGCATGCTTGTTTTTCACAATCTTCACAGCAACTTGACTACCTATTGTCTGTAAATAGAAGAAATCATCATTCAAAAGCAACATAAGTTAAGTGTTTACGGTTTCAGGGAGCACCAATTATCGCTACAGGCAAAGCATACATTGTAAATTACTCTGATATGGGCAAAACTGCTAATATTTATGCCTGTAGAGTGACAGCACATGTATGTGCAATAAGTTACCTATTCTGTTTCTAGTAGTGGTTTAGTTAAGGCATTATGCAGATAAGGACATCTCTGTTTCGACAGTCATGCTGTGAACATAGTTACCTCTGCATGTTGAAGTATTTGCTAATAATAGAAAACTAGTAAATGCTAAAGATATGGCTTAGTTAAATACCTCTTCACCTTTCTTAACCAAACCAATACGCTTGATGTTCAAGCGAACTGAAGCATAGAACTTCAAGGCGTTGCCACCAGAAGTGACCTCAGTTGGTCCCCCAAATCCAAATGTGGCTACTTTGGCCCTGGTCTACAATTGGGATGAAGAGACTAAGTTGGCAGCAAGAATACAGAAGCCATTTGACAGAAAAGAAAGGCTATTACATCATATAAAAATAAAAGATGACTTGCATGTACAAATGCTAAGATGGCACATGAAGAACCAGGTCCAGGTGTATCCATTCAAAAAAATGGATATAGCTATTTGCTTCCTTATGTACAGTAAAAGATGCTAGGTAGCTTATTGCACATGCATGTAGTTCTGAAAGTTGAAGGTAAAAGATGTACGATTATAGTTACACCCTTAATTATGGTACAATATAAGATGTGATGCTTAACTTCAATGACACATAACAAATCTATGCTGAACAAATTACTTTAACTGAAGCTGAGAAAATTATGTATGACAAATACCTGATTAATAAATAACAGAATTGTCTGTGAAAGTGAAAGGGAGTGGCTGAGTTTGCGAAGAGCTTGGCTCATCAATCTAGCCTGAAGAGCAACATGTGCATCACCCATCTCCCCATCAAGCTCAGTTTTTGGGACAAGAGCTGCAACCTGAAACCAATGGATCCTTTGATGTTATTAAGATTGAGTTTGCATGCTTGAACTGGTATTTGGAAAATATTCTCCTAAACTATAATGGAACTGCATAATTGCACAAATAGAGAGTAACTCCCCTCAGAATGAGAAAATAAGATTGGTGAAGCAGCTAGATGGAGCTAAGACTTACGCTGTCTACTACAACAACATCGACAGATCCACTTCGAATCAGTGTGTCCACAAGACTGAGTGCCTGCTCAGCGCAGTCTGGCTGAGAAAGGAGTAAATTGTTAGTGTCAACACCAATTGACTCCGCAAGAGTTGGATCCAAAGCGTGTTCTGCATCTACAAAGGCACAGTAACCTAGAAAATGGCAAAAATATAAAGTCATTAAGAAGTTTGAATAGAAGTTGAAAACAACAAGATAGTAGATAAAGCGTAGAAACTCTCATCAACTTAGAACTAAGATTTAAAGTACTCAAATGAATGAGTGTGCCATGGTAAAATGATAAGGCTTGGTAGACAAAGTATGTCGAAACTCGAGAAAGGTAACATCCACAGCCAACTATCTTCTAGGTTTCACTTTTATTTCTAGCATGCAACTTCCATTCTTCAAGTGGATTTTGTTCAATAAGCAGGCTGTAATATTTTTAAAGGAAACCAACAAACTGAAAAACTACTTACATTCATGACTTAATTAAAAAAGAACAATTAAAAATTATGATTTTGTAATCATCATGCATGGAGGAAATGCCCTAAAGATTGTCAAGGTTGGGGTTGAGAGGACCAGCTTCGCTACAATAGCACACCCATTAGTGGTGAATAATTAAAAAAAAACAGCTTAGAGATTCACAATATCATGGGCATGCTATAAATTGCAAACAGCTTAGAGATTCACAATATCCCCTGCAAACTTTCCTCTTTTTTTTCTCTATCCTAAGTAGCGAGCTGCTAAAGCAAGGAATCATGTTTTCCAAAGAGGGGTAGAAAGTTCTGAGTTTACCCCCATTTTTTTGTGCTTCTGCAATGACATGTAGAGCAAGAGTTGTCTTGCCTGAAGCCTCTGGGCCATAAACTTCTATGACACGACCCTACAAAAGATATTGGCGTCAAGCTTTTACAAAATAAAATACATCCATGCAGAACACAAGAAACTATAGTAACTGAAGTTTCAAATTAAAAAAATATCATGCAGTGATCAACTGAATAGAAGCTTTGCATCAATCACTAACATGCATACCTTTGGAAGCCCACCAGTTCCTAGAGCCATATCCAAAGCGAAAGACCCAGTAGATATGACAGGTACATCCCTATGGCCTTGTCTACGGCCAAGCCACATAATTGCACCCTTCCCAAATGCAGATGTTATTTGATCAATAGCCTGGTGTAACGCCAAATCTTTCTTTGACATATTCTCCTCACCAGAGTCAGTTCCACTTGATTTTGATTTCTTTTTTGCTAAATAGACAAGAGAAGAATCAGTAATCGATCCACTAGGTAGTAGCAAAGGAGCATATACCAATAAACAAAGGAAGAATTAGTCTATAACCTTTAGATGAGAATTCTCGGTAATGAAACGTGGAGCCACAGATCCCTTGCTTATAGCTCTGTGCAAGAATTAAAGCATTAGAAAATAGCATATCACTAGAAAAGGTCCTTTTTTTTCTAGTGCCCATATCACATTGCACACAGGGTCATTACTATTAAAATTCTAGTGTTGCAATGCATACCACAGACACATATTGAGCAAAACTGGGTTAGCAGTAGCCATCCAGCTAGCAAGGCATGAGGTTGACTGTAAACTCAGGAAAGACAATTGAACTACTCTACTAATCTGACACATGTAAGATGATTTAAGCAGGTAATCTGATTCAAAATATTAATCCGCAATGGGTACTAGGTCACTAGGGAGCGCTACGATCACATAGTAGGAGGATAAAATTAGCACGCAGTAAGAGAAGAAGCATTTGTTCAGGAAACGTGATATTTGCGCATCGCTCAAAAAAACAGGTACCAGTATGCAAGCAATCAAGGTGACGATTTAATGAGATAAAGAAGTCTACACGGAACTAAAGGGTTCGCTCAGTCCTCAATCGAGATTGGAATGGAGGAATCAGCCCCCAAAGGCATCGGTTTCACATGCAACCGATCAAACTCCGCGACCAAACGAGAGGGTTCCCAGTTCCAATCAGCACGGCGCAAACACTAAACTAAACACGCCGAGCCTTCCAGCGGCAACCCCCCCCCCCCACCCCCCATTCGCCAACCCAACCCACCCCGCCCCAAAATCACAAAACCAATTAAACACAGCGGCGAGAAGGAGAGTTGGACCTCAGGGTGAGAAGAAGAGGCAGCGGCGATGACGCGCCGCAGCGACACGCGCCTGAGGAGGGTCGCCATGGCGGCGGCTTCGTCTCCAACCGCTGGGAGAAGGGCGGGGGCCGGAGGAGGGGGGCTAGGGTTTAGGGTTTTTGCGGGGCTCGGGGTTTTCGGCTCCGGCTCCGCCTCCTTTTGAGTCCGGTCTCCGCCTCACGGGCTCCCACTCCGGGTGTCGGGAAGGGCGCCGGGCCACAGGCCGGCGCTTGCGGGACACTGCGATGGACCGCGCGTGGACCCAGCTCAGCGCGGAGCCCGCTTGTCAGAGTCACAGGATGACCCACCCGTGGTCCATGGACGTGGTCCACAGAGGTTTCTTCGTACGCACTGACTGCGGAAGTGGTGGGTCCAGGGCTCCAGAGAAAGTTGTTTGATGGGCTCGCAAGAAGGCCTCACCTGGCCCATCAATGGACGATTATGGCTTGGCCCATCTGGTGGCACCGTCGTCTTCGTCTCCCTCGCCCTGCCCAGCAGCAGTCCGCGTGACTGCGTCAGCTCGTCGTCTTCTCCGAGACTTCGACTGGAATCCACCCAACCCAAGACCCAAACAAAGCTACCGTTCAGGAGGTTGCGTTGAGTGAGATTCATCCATCCTTCGGGAGTTTGGGGCGCCATTGGCGCTTGCGTTCTCTGCTAAGAGAGGTACGTTCTTTTCCATACGAGATACGACCATACCCATTTCTGTTCTCGTCCCGCTCACTCCGCCGCTGGCTGCTCCCGCGGCGCTTCATCTCCGTCGTCTATTGCCTCCTCGGATGCGGCGGCAAGCCGGCGGCTCGGCCGCAAAGCAAATCGTGTAGAGAATAGCGGCACTGCGGCGGTGGTGGCGCTGCCGGCGGCCATGTAGGAAGCCCATCCTTTCGTACCGGCCCCTGCCTCCGGTTGCCGTCCTCCGGCCTCAGCCGACGAAGCATCCGCCGCCCTCGCTGCCGCCGGCGGCCTCGAGGCTGTCGGCAACAGTAACCCGGCCAACTTTTATTTGTTTGCAAATTAGCCCCTTGTTTGGATCGCGACTATTAATCGCGATCCAAAATAGGGTGTAAATATAAATATATATACAAATATTTACATAACACCCCCTGGTGTGGATCGCGACTATTAATCGCGATCCAACATTTTTCAAATCAGTCCCTCATGTGCCCCGCCCCCGGCGACATGGATTTGCCGGCAAGCCGCGGTTGTTTTCGCGCCACCCTCTCCTCGTAGCCGTGCCTGTGTTCCTCCCCCTGGCCTGCCTCCTCTTACCGCTGCTTCTCCACGTGAGATTCGCGTGAACTCACCGTCTTCTCCTTTGGGAGAGGGTCCTCCTTTGAGTGAGATCCAATCCTCAGGGCGCCATTTTCTTCCTGGCTTCCCCACAAGAAAAGTTGGGTTCTTCCCATGCCCGTCGATACTCTTCTCACCTCTCTCGCTCCATCACGGATTGCTCCTGCTCCCGCGGCATCAAGTGCTCGCCTGCCAGGAACCTCGCGACGGCATTTTGTCGGTATGCCGGCTTCGGTTCTCTTGATTTATTTGTGATCTTTCGGTGCTTTTGGAGTTTTGGTTATGGAACAGAGTGCCTTTTGCAAATCACTGAGGTCTGAGGATAGAATACTGCTGGATCACCTATTGGGCATTTTGTAGATGAAAGAGGAGGGGTTAAAATGGGATTTAGCATGCTTTTGAGCCTTCTGATTGGTACTAGGCCAAATGTTAACCTATGAATGGAGTGTCTTGATTGGAATTAATTATGGGGTTTTGAACTGTATTTACCTGTCTTCACATAATCACATCTCTATTTGTTTTTTTTTCACATTTTGACCCATATGAAAAGCTGGGGGGTTGCTAAAGTTAGTTCACCTTGCAGCCTGATGTTGGATACAGTGCTTTTAATCGACTATATGAGCATTTTATATATAGTCGTATATACTTCAGGGTCTGATGCCTGTATGTTTTGTCACTGCTTTCAGTTTAAACTAAACTAGTCATGGATGGCAAGAGTTTTGGCCTGAGTTGTTTGTCGGATAAGGAGGATGACAGTCTAAATTTGTCGCCGTTTCTGTATAAACTATTCAGAGAGGTCTGTAGATTTGACACTCCAACCCTGAGGTGCATCATTTTTGGATTTTAATGATGATTTGAGTTGCAGTGGGAGGATCGCAAGGCAAGGGGATTGTTTCACCATGACATCAGCTCATGTGATACTAAGGTTTTCTTTCATTCTCTCTGATTAACTGCCCAAGTTTCTTTTGGTGATTTATTTTTCTATCGTTATTCTGCAATCATGCAATGATAGGTACTTCCTGGAGAACACAACTTTGTGGCAACACTAATAGAAGGGCGTGATCAGAAGAAACGGCCAACTGAGTTCGGAATGAACCAAGTCCTACAGCCATTTGATAGTGGGAAGTTCAATTTCACAAAAGTTAGGCCAGAGGAAGTGATATTCAGATTCTGTGAAACTGATAATGACTCTGCCCATTATTTTGATGGTGCTCCTGATACTATTTCAGCTTCTTCTAGTGCCATTTTAATTAATGTAAGTGTGTTCCCGTCTCAAAATGTTACTTACACCTTACTGGTAGAATTAAGACGTGATTGACTGTTTGTCATTTCTGAGTCACAGGTGAGTCCAATTGGTTATTGCCATGTGCTTTTGACCCCCAAAATCCAGGATTGTTTGCCGCAAAGGATTGACCAAGAGAGCTTCTTAATAGCCATGTATGTTGCAAGGGAGGCAAGGAATTCCTTCTTCAGAGTTGGTTATAACAGCCTGGGTGGCTTTGCCACCATCAACCACCTTCACTTCCAGGTTAGTCTTTAGATTATCTCGGTGTTGTATATTTTGCAATTGCACTATAGCAAATGTCCGTATTTTAGTAGCTCTCAGCAAGTCCTTTACTGACATTTTGTCCATTAGGCATACTACCTGAAAGTACAGTATCCGGTTGAGAAGGCAACCACAGATAAGCTCACAACCCTAGTCAATGGTGTGAGCATTGCTCAGCTAGTGCATTATCCAGTAAGTGGTTTTGTGTTCCAAGGTGGGGCGAACCTCGAGGATTTGTCAGATTTGGTTTCGAAAGTCTGCATCTTCTTGCAAGAGAGCAACAGACCTTTCAATGTCCTTATCTCTGAATCTGGCAAGAGAGTATTCCTCCTACCACAGGTATTAGCATGCAACCACAGTTGTTTGGATTCTGAAATGATGTTCCTAATTCATACTTAAGCAATGTGTTGACTGTTGACATTTATCTCAAATAAAATCGATCGACCAGAGCTATGCGGAGAAGCAGCTCCTTCGAAAGGTGAGCCAAGAGTTCCTCGACATGAGAATCAATCCTGCAATCTGGGAGCTGAGTGGCCATTTGGTGCTGAAGAGGAGGAAGGACTATGATGATACCTCGGAGGCAAACATATGCAGATTTTTGGTTGAAGCAGGTCTTTCTGAAACAGAATTCCAAGAGTTGAAGCGATGCGTGCTGGACTTCCTAACAGTTTCTGCTGCTTGTAATTCGGATATAGATGCCTAGAGAAATGATTTCTAATACCTGTTAATGACTGTATTTGTAACTATGACGATAATAGATCATGTGTTTGTGATTTTAGCCATCTTTGCAACGAGAATTATCTGTCTTCTCTGACTGCAATTTCACAATAAACCACCAGATAGCGATACCCAGTGAGACATTCTTTGGATAGAAGTGGACTGGAGGGGAATGAGAGGGATTGGAGGGGAAATTAATTCATTTCACTCTCAATCTCCTCTTCCCCTCCAATCCCACTTCTATCTAAACAAGCCATAAGTGGCTTTTTAAGTCAAAGTTAGAGCGAGGCTTTTGGGATTTACAGATTGTGCTTGTAAAGGATTTCACTCTATCTTCGTGCAAGTGAGTAACAACACTTCCTTCTGTCAATTCAGCTTCCTTATCTATGAATCTGGCATGAGCTGTCAGTTCAGCTTCCTTATCTCTGATTCTGGTGGGGTGTTTTCCTCCTATAAGGCTATAACATGTACTTGTTGGCATGCAGCTTTCAGCTGTTGAAGTTTTCAAATTATAGCGTACTCGTTTGTCAAACTGTAGCAGGAGTTTAATAATATCTGCTTCTGTAGATCGATCAGTGATTCAGTGCAGATGAGGCAGTTCCATGTGTTAGAGAGCCAAAAGTTACTCGAAACAAAAATAAAATAAAATAAAAATCCAGCGACCTGTGAGTTCAGAGGTCATTGGCACCGAAAAGGATCCAGGTGAACATTACAGGTTACTGGATGAAGCCGGTGTGAGAAACATATTGCTTTTTTTTTTATATACATCTCTAGAAATTGAAGAGTCTCGCCCTGAGTTCCTAACCGGATCTGTTGGATGCAACTGTCATAACTCATAAGTTTGTTGAGAGTGCTAAGTGAACACGATTTTGTACCAAAACTGTTTGGATGAGATGTCCTGTACCTGCCTTTGTATTAATCATGCCAATGATAATATGATATAAAATGGGTCTAATGTTTCAACTTACAAAGCGGCCTATTAGCTCAGTTGGTCAGAGCGTCGTGCTAATAACGCGAAGGTCGCAGGTTCGAGACCTGCATGGGCCATTTTTGTTTTCCCAATCTGGTCCATCATTTTAAATTTTCTACATAATTCCTTTTTTTCAATCTCTCTTTATTATGTTAATTAATCTGGCCTAACATTGTAAATTTTCTACGTCTATTGCTATGGCCCAACATTCGTAAATTTTCGACGTCCATTTTATTTTATTGCCATGGGGGCAGCACCCTTAACTTTTCTATTTCTTTTTTTTTCTCTACGTATATTCACGTGGACGGTGGTATGATTGCAAACGGCGTGTTCCACGAGCGTAGGTACGCCATACCCACAAAAATATATATACTTGTATGCCGACAATTGCACGTTGAATTGATGATCGTAATATAACCTTACCAAATGTTTGGATTATTCATCTACTGTCGCTACCGCTGATCCACATTTTTTTTTTCTTCCTCTTTATCGTTTTATTACTCAATCAACGCAAGCGCATTTGATACTGACACCGGCCAACAGACAGTGATAGCAACGTGGAAGCTGAACCCCATGCACCGATTTAGAGTCAGCAATCGACGCCGTGTCACTGTATGTCTGTATCACCATTAACTTACTATCGATTCGCTTGTTTAGGAGCGGCACTTGGACTAATTACAAGGGAAGGACGGCACGCGCGCGCGCGCACGCGCACGCTGACTCGCGACGGCGACGCCGTGCAGCGCTGCGCGCCTGCACTAATGAGCTGATGGTGATGATCAACGCAGCGTATCGGTGGCTCCTCGAGCCTACCTAACGGCCTAACCATATACTAGTAACGATTAACTATGGGCATTTCACATGGGGTCAGCGGAGACGCGATGCCTGAGCGAGACGCCCGTTGTGAATGTCCGGTGGGCCTCTGCTTCCGAAGCTGCTAGCGAGCACCACCTACACACAACCATATCTTTCGAACAGGGCATAGCCGACTGCGGTTTTATTTATTTTTTTATCTTTCGAACATCTTGTCCTGTCCTCGGTAAAAATGCAAGTTTTTTTATCTTTCGAACATCTTGTCCTGTCCTCGGTAAAAATACAAGTGGACTAGTGGAGTGCTTAGTGCTCCATGAACTTGCGACAGGGTCACGACCAGGGTTCACCTTACCGAACCGGACGGCCGAACCGCCGCCCGGCGGTAGCGGTAACCCGGTCCGGTTGGACCGGTTACCGGTGGAAACCGAACAAATTCGAATTTTGAATTCAAATTCGGTTGGAGCGGTTAGCCGGTCGGTTTGACCGGTTTTTTTCTTTTTCTTTTTTGATTTAACTTGTATTTGCCAAAAAAAAATGTCAAATGAGCAAATATTTGAAAAATTTTTGCACCAATAGATACACACACCTTGAAGTATTTTTAGGAATTTTTACGACATTTTTCCATTTCTAAATTTAAATTTGAAAATTTTAAATTTCCACCGGTTCAAACCGCCCCGAACCGCTACCGGTCCGGGGCGGTTTGGTCGGAAACCGGTCAAACCGGACTGGTTCCCGACGGTAAGGTGAACCCTGGTCACGACATGGTTTGTTTATCAAAGGTGATGTGGATCAAGCCATTACAGAGGGGGTGCCATCAGCTTAAACCTTTAACCAACCAGCCGTGCCTGCGTACCACTACGGACGCCGTATCCTCCCGTTCAAGTACCTGTTATAGAAACCATCCTCCCTTGGGCAAATAAACCATTCACTCTGCTCTACATTATGAGTTATTCTAACTTTTTTAAAAGTCAAATTATTTTATCTTTAATTAAAATTAGAGTGGACAAAAAAAAATATAGGGCACCAAATAGATATAGTATACAAACAAGAGACTCGTTAGTATGGTTTTAAAGTACTGGTAAATTCTTTTAGAATTTTGTTGGAACCGAGGGTAAAGTCTGCACCGGCGATCAGCATATTTTACTGTTTCATTATTATTTGGGAAAAAAAGTTATATAAAAGAGATAAGATACAGATGGGCTAACGGGTGAACCAAGAAGATGCCCAGCCCACACCCCGGAACACCCAAGACGATTTCTGCTACAGTACTGTAGCCCTTGGGCCAGGCCGGCCCCACCGCATCTAGTGCGACCTCTGCCTGAATCACCAGGACCGTGCTCGGCCACGTCTCCTACCTCCCATCCAGCCCACAACTCCCCACCTCCCTCCCCCTTCTTCTCCCCCACCGGCCGCGGAGGGAGCCGCTACCAACTTGCCACCAAGCACTGCGCAATCCCCCCGAACGAAACCCAAGCGTAGCCAATCGGCAGCGTCCCTCTCGCGCGCGATGGCCGAGCAGCGCCCGGCCACCGGGATCGACCCGCGCAGCGGCTTCTGCGCCGCGACGCGGACCTTCCACAGCCTGCGCCCGGCCGCCACGCTCCCGCCGGACTCGCTCCCGACCACCGCGGCCGCCTACGCCTTCTCCCTCCTCTCCTCGCCGCTCCCGGACCGCCCCGCGCTCATCGACGCCGCCACCGGCATTGCCGTCTCCTACCCCTCCTTCCTCGCCGCCGCCCGCTCCCTCGCGGGAGGGCTCTGGTCCGCCCTCAGCCTCCGCCCCGGCCACGTCGCGCTCGTCGTCTCCCCGTCCCGCCTCGACGTCCCCGTCATAGACTTCGCGCTCTTGTCCATCGGCGCCGCCGTCTCGCCCGCCAACCCGGCGTCCACCGCCGAGGAGCTGGCCCACATCGTCGCGCTCGCCAAGCCGGTTGTCGCGTTCGTGGTCCCCGAGGTGGCTGCGAAGTTGCCGAGGGGCCTCAGGTGCGTTGTCATCGGGTCCGATGAGTACAAGAGGCTGTCGTCCGTCGGCGGGGCGTCGCCGCCGCCGCCTGTGGCGGTGAAGCAGTCCGACACGGCGGCCGTTCTGTACTCGTCGGGCACCACGGGGCGGGTGAAGGCCGTCGCGGTCACGCACCGTAACCTCATCACGCTGATCTGCGCGCATAGGGGCAACCGGGAGATAGCGGAGAAGGAGGCTGCCGAGGCAGGCGAGCCGCCGTACCCACCCATGGTGACGCTGTTCCCGCTCCCCATCTTCCACGTGTTCGGCTTCATGATGCTGCTCAGGTCCGTGGCCATGGGGGAGACCGCCGTCCTCATGGAGCGCTTCGACTTCGGCGCCGCGCTGCAAGCCATCGAGCGGTACCGCGTCACGCTGTTGCCCGCGGCGCCACCGGTTCTAGTGGCCATGATCAAGTCCGAGGAGGCGCGCCGCCGCGACCTCTCCTCCCTCCTTATCATCGGCATCGGCGGCGCACCACTCGGTCGCGAGGTCGCCGAGCGCTTCGCCGCCGTCTTCCCCAATATAGAACTCATTCAGGTACAGGTTTCATGCACCTTTGTTGGAGCGGGCTCTTGTATGCATGGCAGGTTCCATTCCGATTTCTGAATCTGATTTACCTGAATCCAGGGCTACGGTCTGACGGAGTCGTCTGGCGCGGCGGCTTCGTCAGTTGGACAGGAGGAGACCAAGGCGTACGGTTCGGTCGGGAAGCTGACAGCGCACATGGCGGCCAAGATCGTCGACCCCGCCACCGGCGAGGCGCTCGGGCCGGGGCAGCGCGGGGAGCTCTGGATCCGTGGACCACTCATCATGAAAGGTGAGTATCCTCTAACTACTTCTTGGACTGTATGCAGGGGTTTGATTTGACTACCATTGGTACAACAGATGATAGCTTTGTTACTTGTTTATTCGCGGTACTTTTTGCACACGATGATGGTTCAGCCCCTATGACTTTCCAAGACTTTCATTAGTATAATCACACGGTTGGGCTGTACGGTTTGGTTTTTTCTGTGTGGTGGACTACGTGTGGAACCATTTCTGCTATTATTAGGCGAGCTCTTTTAATATCCAAGCATCATGGTTTGGTTGCCTGCCATGTGTTTCATGGGGCTTTTATTTGTCATATTGCTTAAGGCCATGTTTAGATGAGGAAGTTGGTAGAAAGTTGGAGGTGTGAATAGTGCATTGGTAAACGTGTCTGTGAGAGAAGATGTGACTCGATGTGACTGAAAAGTTGGTGAAAATTGGCGAACTAAGCAAGACTTGAATCCATACGAATACAGTTGGTCAGTGCAGTACCTTTACGGATCTACATCACTGGCAATACATTGCTGCCTGTTCTATTTCTGATGAATAGTACTAATGCCATCCTGGCACTGACATACATCCAGTGTCCATTGAAAATGTGTTGAACCCGCATTTCTTTCACTTTGTTATTCATAGCAACTGTTTATAATGTTAGCTGGTCTGGAAAGCCAATGAACCGACTTCATCAGTTTATTTCAAGGTTTACTACTCTCAGTTTTCTTCCTTAAGGATACAGTGCTAAAGAAATCTGTTACTCCCTGTGTAATCTTTCTTGCTCATACTCCATAGATATTTGCTATATCAGTTTGTCTTGTTTTTTTTTACATGTTTTAAGACAATATATGTCCCTAGGAATAATTGGGTTTTCTTATATATTTGTCTTGAATATTGGAAGATGTTTGTTTTGGACTAAATGAGTGATGGATCATATGATGGTTTTATCAGGTTATGTCGGTGACGACGAGGCGACTGCAGCAACGGTGGATTCGGAAGGCTGGTTGAAAACTGGTGATCTATGCTACTTCAATGAAGATGGTTTCCTCTACATTGTTGATCGATTAAAGGAGTTGATAAAATACAAGGGATATCAGGTGCTGCGGATTATCACAGCTAGTTCAAAACTGCAATAACATTACATCTAGAGAATTGTATTCTCAAGTTTTTGTTTGCATTTGCATGGTACTGATACAAATCTTGCTTCAGGTGCCACCAGCTGAACTAGAGCATATCCTGAATTCTCATCCTGAAATCATGGATGCTGCAGTTATCCCGTAAGTACCTTGCAGTAAACCTGGGAAAGTTCTAAATGACCATAGATTCAAACGAATGCTGCTGTAAGATTCCTTTACCAGACGATAATATGTGAGGTGTCCTTGTGTATGTACTATACGCAGATATCCAGATGAAGATGTTGGCCAACTACCAATGGCTTTCATAGTGAGAAAACCAGGCTCAAACATCACCGAGCAACAAGTCATGGATTACGTGGCTAAACAAGTATGCTTCTCCTTTTATTACGTTCTGGTCCATATAGTTTCATATTGAACTATAGGTGACAGTCATAATCAACTTCGTTCTGCCTTCTCCTTAACAAATTGTGCGAGTTGCCAAGTTGAGTAGAAATTCTTGCTATTTTAGTATTGTCATAGTTCACACTGGTTTGTCTGCTTTTAAGGATAAAATTCTTTGCCCTGGTCCAAAAGGAAACACTAAAAATAATGGCATGTGGTATCATACTGTTGGAAATAGCTATGGATAGCGAATTAGCAACCCTACTTTCCAGTAGCAGTTGCAGAAAGCGATTGTGCCGCCAATGATACTTTCTTATTCAGGATATTCTAAGAACGTTTGCTGGAGTAACTTGATAATGTCTTAACACTTGAGGCAATAGACTGGCTACTGCCTAATCTTTTCCTTTCATGGCAGGTCGCACCATACAAGAAAGTCCGTCGAGTAGCCTTTGTCTCTACGATACCGAAATCGCCTGCTGGGAAGATCTTGCGGCGGGAGCTTGTACAGCAGGCCGTGTCCATGGGTGCTTCGAAGCTTTGAGGTTTCTGCTGACTTGGGATTTGGGGAATCTAGGAGGGCAGTTCTTGTGTAGTAATAGATCCGGGATTTGTATATGCTGCTACAGTTTCAGGTTGACTCATGTTCTCGCTGAACGGTTGTACCTCTGAATGCTCATGCTTCTTTCATGTAACCACCCCCAAATTTTGCGCAAACCTGCATATGCCACGGAAGAAATAGTGGCATCTTTTGTCCGTTTCATATCCTTACCCGTCGAAATAACAGAAATAAGTGTGTCTGTCGGGAAATGTCACGTTGTTCCCGCCTCCCCGGAGGCCCCTACCCGTCGAAATGAGCTTCCGCCGTGTCGGTCCTGACGGAGAATCTAGAAGTGCTTAAGGATTCGCGAAACAGTGGAACTTGTGTTGGCTAATGGCTACTGTCGGATTAGTTGACTGCTATTTGGATTAGAGAAAGACCAAGCTTTAATTCAGTTGATGATCACGCTGCCTCGTGCAGTCGTGCTTAAAAATGCTCTCAGGTCTATCAGCACCTCCATGCGTACAGGCATGAGGCGTCACCTGATGCCAAGAGTAAGAGTTTGCCATGCTACTTAGCTTGCTCAAGCTTGCGCGCACGGACCCAAATAGGACCTGGTCTGCTTTCAAATTTTTCTGAGAGCCCCAAGCGGATATTTTCTTTGAGGTCTCGATCTCGATAATTGTGGGGGATGGTCGCATGGCCCTCTTTTGGTCGGATAAATGGATCAACGACTGTTCCATTCGGTCGCTGGCTCCCAACTTATGGGCTGCAGTTCCAAAAAGAGTTAGAATCTCACGGACCGTAAGAGACGCCCTACTAGACAGGTAGTGGGTGGATGATATCAAAGGTGCTCGGACGATATAAGTTATCATGCAGTACCTACGAATCGGGGACCTCACCAGAGGCTTCAACTTCACCGCCTGTCGGGTACCTGTAAAAGGGGTACCCTAACTTAGGCCTAAAACTACTTGGCGACAAGGCCCACAACGACATTGGCCTGGTTCTACAGCCCAGCAAAGGCCCACCATCGCAACAACTCCTCAGCACCCGTCCCGCTCGAGGTGGACGACCACCCTCGAGCAGGGATGTCCGTGACGATCGAGGCTCAGCGACCTCGAGGGAGACGTTCACCCTCGAGCGGGTGATTTCCGTCTCGTTCAAGGTTCGGCAGGCACGAGCTTACGGTCTAGGCTCGAGCTTGCCACGCTAGGAATGACGCCCAAGGCTCTGCGATCCATCACTCCAAGTCATGATGACGCTCCTCTACAGTCAAAAAGCAGGGGAATCACTGCGCCACGCCACCACCCACGCCCCGGAGAGGACACCGGTCAAATCCACTCGCAACAGTGGACTTCTGAGCGCCATGCTGCACGGCCAGACCTAACTTGGCAGCAGCACTGTGCCAACCACTCCTTTGACTTTGCTCGCCTCGGGCGCGCCACCATCCTCGAAGGCGACCCTCGAAGGAGGCTACAGAGACTCGATCTGGACGCCGTATGCAAGTTGCCACCCTCGACGCCGTGAGCCGTCATAAGAAGGAAGGACATCATGTCAGCCACTGCCATGTCGTCAGCCGGAGTTGGAAGGCGCGATTCCCGCTCGCACAGTGCGCGGCATGGACAGAACAGTGTACTTAGCAACCTCAACACCACGAACATATGTACTCGCACCCTCCCCCCTTGGTCTATAAAAGGGGAAGGGAAGCCCATGCAAAGGGCAAGGGACAGCAGGTTCATACATAGCCAGACACACACGACACTTAGCCAGCGAAAGCTAGACTCAGGGACTTAGGAACTCATCTCCTTCTCCCACCTTGCTTGTGACCCCCTACTACAAGCAACACGTAAACCGGTGCCCCGCACCACTGCTGGACGTACGGCCCCGTGGCCGGAACCAGGATAAAAACCTCCGTCTCTTCTCCCACCATCAGGGCAACGAGTGGATTAGCACCGCAATCACTTGTTTGTGCCGGTGTGACCAAATCAGGCACCGACAGTTGGCGCGCCAGGTAGGGGTCCAGCGCTGCGCAACCCTCGTTCCCGATGGCGAACTTCGGCCAAGGACGGCCCCCGTTGGGCGAGAGCAATCTGCTCCCAGTGGGGCAGGAGATCTGGTTCGGGAGCTTACGGTTCCAGACATGTGGCGATGATTACCACATGCGCATCCTCTAGGAGGAACCGAGCAACCAGCTGGAGCCACCTCAACTGCCACTGGCAGCACCGCGACGACGGAGTCGTGCCGGACCTCGCGTACGACGAGCGCGCGCTGCAAGGCGCGCCGCCGATGTCAGCATCCCCCCTTCCGCGAGGGAAGGAGAGATCCCGCGATCAGGGTCACAGGAGAGGGTTGCTCCCTTCCTCCCGGGACCCATGTTTGCACCACGTGCTACGACGGCACGTCCCTATCCCTACGGGCTACGTGGCCCTACGGTCACGTATGCCTCGTTCGTCCGCACTGCCATGAGTGCGTATGATGGCCAGCCAGGCTGTCATCCAGTCTCGGAGCACGACCTTGCCGCTCCGACGCCCGACGATTCCCGCACGGAATCGGAAGATGGATACGCCTTTGAGCGTGAACGCCCTGGTTGGGACTACTCGGGTCTCCGTGACCCAGAGGCCTTTTTGGCCTTCCAAACAGCGGCGGATTATTGCTTCGCCTATTCCGATGATGAGTATGATCCAACCAGGGAGTGTTTTGTCATCAGCGACGGGCGGGTCAGCGAAGGATCGACGTCGGACGACGACGGCGAGGATGACGACCAGGGAGGCAACAACGGCATAGATCCGGTAGGCGTGCAGCCTCCGGACCCATCGGACCACTCTCCTTCCGAGGACGAGCGGCATCCACGCCACCTGCCACGAGTTGCTCGCCCCCACGACTTAGGAAGTGGTGACGTCTGACCACTGGCGTGCTCCGACCACGAGCCGCCCAAACAAGGCCACGAACACAGCACGGACGCACGGCGCGCGGGGCGAGTGGCTCAGGCCCACATCCTTGCCGAAGGCAAAGATGATGACCTCGCTCCTAGAACGAGCCAAAAGCTCATCGCGGCGGCCGCGCTGCTCCGAGCCATGCCGGAAGCAGCTACCCCCGAGGGGCGGAAGCTGCATCTCGAGGCCCAAAAGTTGGTCGAGAACGCCGCCCGACAGCAGACCGAGAGCTCAGCCTCCCGCCTTCGACGCTCATCAGCCTCGAAGGGCGAACGAGGAGGGGAGTCGTCGGTACGCTCACCCCGGCCTAACGGCAGGGCACGAGCACAGTCCCGGGGCGACTCCCACCGGGACATGGCGTGATGCCACGTCAGCGAACCACGTGCACCCGAAGCAGGAACACTTCCAGCGAGGGTGCCCGTGAGATCACGCCTCCGGGACACCCGAGGCGCGATCAACGATGGCGACGCCCGCAACATGCTGAACCAAATAAGGCAGCGAGAGGGAGCCCGGACCCACCAACGCGGGCGCACCGACATTGGGTGGAACCGGGATGCGGCCCCGGAGCCAGCGGGAACGCGGGTGTTTAGTCACAACATCCGCACCGCCCCGATTCCCCCCCGCTTCCGACAGCCTACTACCATCACCAAATACTCTGGGGAAATGGACCCCATGGTATGGTTGAACGACTACCGCCTAGCATGCCAGCTCGGCGGTGCTACAGATGACGCCATGATCATCCACAATCTACCACTCCACCTAGCAGATTCCGCGTGGACATGGCTCGAGCATCTGCCCCCCCAACCGTATCCGCGACTGGGACGACCTGGTCGAAACCTTCGTGGGGAATTTCCAGGGCACCTACGTGCGCCCCGGGAACATGTGGGACCTTCGAGGGTGCAAACAAAAACCCGGTGAATCCTTGAGGGACTTCATCCAGCGCTTCTCCAAGCGCTGCACCGAGCTTCCCAACATCACCGACCATCAGATCATCCACTCCTTCCTTGAGAGCACCACATGCTATAGCTTGGTGTGCAAGTTGGGGAGGAGCCCACCCCCCGACGCAAACCGGCTATTCGAGGTGGCCTCGAAGTACGCCTCAGGGGAGGAGGCGGCCAACGCCATTTTTAATGACAAGAAGGGAAAGCGTCCCGAGGAGGCGTCCGCGGAGGACGACAAGACAAAGGGTCCCTCGAAGAAGCGGAAGCATGGCAAGAAGGGAAAGAAGCTCCGGGCGCCCCGCGGAGCGGGCGACGTCGAAGATGAGGTCCTCGCGGTCGACCATAACCACAAGGGACCTCGAGGTCCCCCGCGTGGTGGGGGCATTTTCGACGACCTCCTCAAGAAGCCATGCCCGTATCACAAGACCGCAGTCGCTCATACCCTCGAGCAATGTGAGATGCTGCGGAAGTTTTACAACCGCATCCCTCGAAAGGATGGCGGTCAGCCCAAGGATGGTGGCGGCAAGGACGACGACGGATACCTTGAGGTGGAACATGTGTTCTTCATCACGGGAGGCCCCGCAGCCAACCTAAAACCTCGACAGCGGAGGAGGGAACGCAGGGAGGTCCTGCTGGCCTGGCCAGCGACCCCCTCATACCTCGACTGGTCTTCAGAGACCATCTCGTTCGGTCGCGAGGACCATCGCGACCATATCCCGAACCCCGGACAGTATCCCCTCGTCGTCGACCCTGTCATCGGCAACACGCGCTTCTCCAAGGTGCTCATGGACGGCGGCAGCAGCCTCAATATCCTGTATGCTCCAACTTTGGAGCTCATGGGAATCAGCACCAGTGAGTTGCGGCCCAACAAGTCCTCCTTCCATGGAGTCGCGCCCGGAAAACGCGTCCAAACTCTCGGGCAGATCGACCTGCCCGTCTGCTTCGGAACCCCGGCAAACTTCCGCAAGGAAGTGCTCACCTTCGAGGTAGTGGGCTTCAAAGGAGCCTACCATGCTATCTTGGGAAGGCCGTGCTACGCCAAGTTCATGGCCATCCCCAACTATACCTACCTGAAGCTGAAGATGCCAGGGCCTCACAGAGTCATCACGGTCGGCCCGACGGTCGAACACGCCTACGAGTGCGACGTCGAGAGCATTGAGCTCGCGGAGGCTCTTGCCCTCGATGAGACCCTCGTAGCTCATCTGGAGGCGATCGTCAACGCGCCCCCTAACGCCAACGAACGGCAACCGGGGAGCTTCGCACCTGCTGAGGACACCAAGACTGTCCCCCTCAACCCCGACAGCCACGACGGCAGGGTGTTGAGGATCAGCTCTTCCCTCAGTGACAAATAGGAAGTAGTGCTCGTCGACTGTCTCCGCGCCCACGCTGATATCTTTGCGTGGAGCCCCTCCGACATGCCAGGCATTCCGACGGAGGTCGCCGAGCACTCTCTTGATATCCGCCCCCACTCCAAGCCGGTCAAACAGCGCCTCCGCCGTTTCGACGAAGTGAAACGACGGGCGATCGGTGAGGAGGTACGCAAGCTTTTGGAGGCCGGATTCATCAAGGAAGTTTTTTATCCCGAGTGGCTATCTAATCCTGTACTAGTGAAGAAGAAAAATGGGAAGTGGAGAATGTGTGTAGATTACACCAGCTTGAATAAAGCATGCCCGAAAGTCCCATTTCCTTTGCCACGTATAGATCAAATTGTAGACTCCACGACGGGATGTGAGCTCTTATGTTTCCTTGATGCGTACTCCGGTTACCATCAGATCAAGATGAAAGAGTCCGACCAACTCGCGACTTCCTTTATCACCCCTTTTGGCATGTACTGCTACGTTACGATGCCCTTCGGCCTTCGAAACGCCGGGGCCACGTACCAACGTTGTATGCTCCACGTCTTCGGGGATCATATAGGTCGTATCGTAGAAGCATATGTCGATGATATCGTCGTAAAAACCAGGAAGGCGGACGACCTGGTGCGCGACCTCGAGGTCGTGTTTAGCTGCCTCAGGGCGCACGGAGTAAGACTCAACCCTGAGAAGTGTGTCTTCGGTGTGCCTCGAGGTATGCTCCTGGGCTTTATTGTCTCCGAACGAGGCATCGAGCCCAACCCGAAAAGGTCACGGCCATCCAGCAGATGGAACCGATCCGCGACCTAAAGGGTGTACAGAGGGTGATGGGATGCCTGGTGTCCCTAAGCCGCTTCATCTCTCGTCTCGGGGAGAAGGGGCTACCTCTGTATCGACTTTTGAGGAAGTCAGAGCACTTCGCCTGGACCGCGGAGGCCTAGGAAGCTCTCGATCGACTCAAAATAGCGTTAACGAACACGCCGATCCTTACCTCACCGAAAGAGGGCGAACCTCTCCTCCTCTATGTCGCAGCGACCACTCAAGTCGTCAGCGCGGTCATAGTGGTGGAAAGAACCGAGGAAGGACACTCTCTGCCGGTCCAGCGACCGGTGTACTACATCAGCGAGGTCCTGTCCGAGACCAAGACGAGGTATCCCCACATCCAGAAGCTGATCTACGCCATCGTGTTGGCTCGACGAAAACTGCGACATTACTTCGAGGCTCACCCGGTGACCGTCGTGTCGTCCTTCCCACTAGGCGAAATCATCCAGAACCGCGAGGTCTCTGGACGAATCTCGAAATGGTCAACGGAGCTGATGGGGGAAACTCTCGCTTATGCGCCAAGGAAAGCCATCAAGTCTCAGACCTTGGCGGACTTCGTAGCCGAATGAACCGACACCCAGCTCCCCCCTCGAAGTCCAGCCTCGACTGCTGGGAAATGTACTTCGACGGGTCGGTGATGAAGACCGGCGCCGGTGCCGGCCTGCTTTTCATTTCACCCCGTGGGGAGCACCTTTGATACGTCGTGCGACTCAACTTCCCCGCGTCCAACAACATGGCAGAGTATGAAGCGCTCCTTGCCGGCTTGAAAATCGCGCTCGAGCTCGGCATTAAGCGCCTCGACATCCGCGGCGACTCGCAACTGGTCGTTGATCAGGTGATGAAGGAATCCAGCTGCCACGACGAAAAGATGGCGGCATACTGCCAGGCGGTACGTAACCTCGAAGACAAGTTCGACGGCCTCGAGCTCCACCATATCACACGAAGATATAATGAGAAGGCCGACGAATTGGCAAAGATCGCGTCAGGACGAGCCACCGTTCCCCCGAACGTGTTCGCCAAGGACATCGACGGACCCTCGATTACCGTCGCCACCTTGGCCCGAGCCTCGACCGCACCCGACGCTCGAGCGGCCACCCTCGACCCCACGAGCGCGGAGCTCTTGGTGGATGAGGACGAGCCCATGGGGTACGAGGCATGCTCGGAAGAAGAAGACGAGGCAGAGGCGATGGAAATCGACGATGCCCCGGCGCCTCGAGACTGGCAGAGCCCGTACCTCGACTGGCTCGATCGTGGTGTTTTGCCTAACGATCGAACGGAGGGAAGGCGCGTTGCGAGGAAAGCTAAACGGTTCCTCATCGTCGAGGGGGAAATATACCGACGGGGAACCTCGGGGGTCTTGCAACGCTGCATCCCGATACCCGAGGGAAAGGAGCTCATCCTCGACATCCATGCGGGCTTGTGCGGACATCACGCCGCCCCACGCACGCTCGTGGGCAACGCCTTTCGACAAGGCTTCTACTGGCCCACTGCCGTGGCGGACGCCACGGAAGTGGTACGAACCTACGAAGGGTGCCAGTTCTACGCACGCAAGACACACCTTCCTGCCCAGGCGCTGCAAAGTATCCCCATCACGTGGCCTTTTGCCGTATGGGGCCTCGACCTCGTCAGGCCAATGGCAAAAGCGCCCGGGGGCTTCACGCACCTGTTAGTGGCGGTCGACAAATTCTCCAAATGGATCGAAGCTCGACCCATCAACAGAATCAAGTCTGAGCAGGCGGTGCTTTTCTTCACCGACATAATCCATCGGTTTGGGGTTCCCAACTCCATCATCACCGACAACGGCACCCAATTTACGGGAAAAAAGTTCTTAAGATTCTGCGACGATTTCCACATCCGAGTGGATTGGTCGGCAGTGGCCCACCCACAAACGAACCGTCAGGTAGAACGTGCCAATGGCATGATTCTACAAGGACTAAAGCCTAGAATTCACAACAAGCTGAAGAAGTTTGGGCACAAGTGGGTACAAGAACTACCATCGGTGGTCTGGAGTCTGAGAAAGACCCCAAGCAGAGCGACAGGGTTCTCCCCATACTTCCTCGTCTATGGGGCAGAGGCCATCCTCCCCACGGATCTGGAATATGGGTCCCCTAGGCTCCGAGCGTACCAGGAACAACGATACTGCCAGGCTCGAGAGGACTCGCTCGACCAGGTCGACGAAGCTCGAGACGTGGCCCTACTCCACTCGGCAAGGTACCAGCAAAGCCTACGTCGACAGCAGGCTCGAAGGGTCCAGCATCGAGATCTCTGCAAAGGAGACCTCGTGTTAAGGCTTCGACAGGATAACCGAGGACGGCACAAGCTTTCACCCCCATGGGAGGGGCCATACATCGTCGCCGCAGTCCTCAAACCCGGGACATACAAGCTAGCTGACGAGGACGGGCAGATCCTCACGAACGCCTGGAACATCCAACAGCTACGTCGTTTCTATCCCTAGAGTGGCCGGTGGCCCTCGAAACCTTTGTACGTACAAATCTTTTGAATAAAGTGTCGACTTTTAACCCCCACAGTTTGGAAATGAATAAAACGAACTTTTGTTCGATTCACGCTTCAAGGAAGGTTTGGCTCTACCCTTGGTAGAGCCATCCCTCCCTCGGGGGCTAAATGGGGAAGAACCCCCGAAAAAATCGTCACTTTTTTCCAAAAACTCCTTTGCAAAACCTCGAAGGAAACACACTAGGCGTGAAACGGACAGGGGCAGGGTCGCCTGAGCCGAGTGTTCGCTTACGCCTCGAGGCTACGGCAACACCTCACTTCCCTTCGCCTAAGTCATTCACGTACGATCGATCCCAGTGACGTTTTCCTCTCGAGGCACATGCATCGGACACAATGCGCGTCGCGAAGATACCGTATAAAAATAACATCCCGTTTAAAGCAAAATAAACGATGTTTAGTAAATGTAAGCGAATTAATCTTACATAAAAAAGTCCGAATCTCTAAACTACTTTTTACACTCGGGCTCGATGGCCCGAGACTTTCAGGGATTGCCCCCGCCGCCAAGGTCGTCCCAGCCGTCGCCATCCTCGCCAGGAAAGAGGACGCCCTCGAAGTGGCCAACAAGCACTCGCGCCGTCCTGTTAGCGGCAGCATCGGCTTCCTCTATCGCCACCACTGCCTCCTCGTCGTTAAGATTGTCGGCAACGACGTACCCGGCGGCAAGCTTCGAGAGGTCCGCTTGGTAGTGGGTCGTAACCACTCCAAGCGCCTTCCGAACCCCGAGCAGAAGGGCTTCCTTCACATGCGAGGTGAAGTGCCCCCCAAGCGCTCGAAGGTGACTGGCGAGGGAGCTGCCGGACTGCACGTCGGCGCCAGCAATTTTGTTGCAGGCCGCCGAAGCGGCCTGCACCAGCTCATCGAGCTCACGCTGGGTCGCCGAGTGTGCCACCATCACGGCCTCCTTCGACTCCGTCTCGGCCTGGAGCGCCTGCTTCAACGCTGCACCAACAAGACTGTCAGAAATGAAAGAGTAACAAAGCGAAAAAGATCGAAACCCGAGCCAAATCGGCTTACCCTCGACTTGACCCTGGGCAGCCTCGAGGGCTTTCTCCCCCTCTCGAGCCTGCCGCTCCGCCGTAGCCCGAGCCGCTTGCTCTAGCTCGAGCTGGTCTCGAGCCTCCACCAGGAGACGCCGCTCCTCCCCAAGCGCCGATTCCGCCGCACTGCGCGTGGCCCGCTCGTTGTCCAGCCAGGTGCTGCTGTTCACGAGCTGCCCGCGCAGGGTGCCGATCGTGTCGTCTAGACAGGCGATGACTTCGCCCTTTTCCCGACACTCAGCGGCGACCCGGTCTTGAGCGTTTCAGAGATCGGCCAGCTGGCGACAAGCGGCGGAGCTCCAACAACAGCGCCGCAATTTTGTCGTTCTTTGTGAACGCCTGCTTGCGGAGTTCCTGCGAAAGACGAGCTAAGCCTCTTTTGAAGAACAATTACGACAAAACACTGGCTGCACTGAAACGCACCTAGTGGATCTTGCCGGCCTCATCATGAAGACGGAGAACGTCTCGCAGCGCCCTGAGAACGTCCTGACCGTGCGCCGATTGAACGTCCCACAGGCGCTCCTCCGCTACGGCTTCACGAGCGAACTGCTCGGGAAGCTCGCTGCAGGATTGCCACATCATAGCGGATCCACGTTCGTTGACACGGGCAGGCGTCCCGCTGGGTTCGGCCGACGCTGGCCCCGGCGGAGGCATGATGAGAGTCGACGGCGTGGCCCCGCCGCTCTCGCGCCCCTGCGTCACGGAGGCTCCCACCCCCAGAGCCTCGGCCAGCTCCGACAGATGGGGAAACCCACCGCCAAGGGTTCGTCCCTCTCCCCCCTCATGCGGGGGGGGCCACCGCGGCGTCCGCCTCCACAGGCGCCGCAAACGGTTCCTCGACGCGAAGAGCCTCCCCAGGCGTGGGGGTGGCATCCTCGGACCGGGCAGCCTCGGCGTAGGGCTCGACAACGCCCTCGAGGAGTTGAGGCGGCCTTGGCTCCTCGAGGACCCGGGGCGCCTCCTCGCACGGCTGCCGCTCGACCCGCAGACCCGCCTGAGCGTTGAAGAAGGTGACGAAGTCCTGCACGACCTCATTCCCCGGGCCCAGGAGCTGCGAGGACGGGTGAGGCGACGAGCTTGGCCCGACCTTGAGGGCCTTGGTCGGCGCAAGGGAAGGCACGCTCCGCCCACCAAACCGACTGCGACACGAAAAAAGCTCAGTTAGAAACAAAAATGAAGTACCAACGGCAAGTGAGCAACGAAGAAAACTTACCGTACGATGGGGAGCTTCCGCTTCGGCCTCGAGGCTGAGACGGGAGCCACCCTCGAGGCTTCGCCTCCCGTAGAGGTGCCGGGCCCTTCTTGAGGAGTCAGCCCCGAAACCCCCTCGCCTTCCGTAGGGGCGCCGACTTCTCCTTGGGAAGTTTCTACTCCTGGTCCATGAGCTGGAGCCACCTCGACAGCGCTCGGCCGCTCGGGTCCCTCGCCCCGATCTTGGGGTTCCTCGAGAGCAGCCGCCGCTACCCCCGATGGGCTCCCAGAAGCAGGCACCACGGTCGACGGCGGAGTTTCGAGGTCGACGATCTCTCCGCTGCCGCCCCCAGACGCTGCAGCAAGGGCGGCCCCACCGGGGGAAGCCCGCGAGGAGATGGGAAGCTCGAGAGGAGATGGACTCCTCGCCCCACCGTCTTCCTCGGATCCCTCGGGATCAGGGGAAGTCTCCGGCGTTGGGAGCGGTGAGAGCCCTTGCCTCTCCCGCTCGCGATTCTCCGCCAAATGCTTCCTCTTCTTCCGATCCTTTCGCTTCCGCCGCGCCTCCTTCTGATCCTTGTCCTCTTTCGCCTTCTCGGCGAGGGTGCGGTTAACGGCCTTGTCCTCGGGGATAGGGGGCTTGGAATAGTGGCCGTGGGACAGGCCCTGCGAAACACCAGTCGCGAGGTCAAAGACACGAAACCGAAACAAGAAACAAATACGAGAATCGAAGGGAGCTTACGAAGCTCTGGTGGCCATCCTCGGGCCGCATGGGCACCACCCACGGGTCGTCCGGCAGCCGGTCGACGGCGCGCCGCGCCCGTTGAACCGCGGTGGCGACAGGCAATGGCTCCGCCGCCATCGCTGTGCCGGTGACGTCGACGCCTGGAGTCATCCCAAACAGCGGAAGCCTCCTCTCCATAAGGGGAAGCACCCGCCACCGGTGGAAGTTGGCGATGACCCCACCGGCGGTGAGGCCGTGCCTCGAAAGGCGCTGGAGCGCCTCGATCAACGGAGCGAGCTTGTCTTTCTGCTCCGGTGGTGACACCCCGTAGGCCCAACGGTCCTGTTTCTCCGTCAGCAACCTGCCGGTGTAGGGCGGCAGACGCCCCCCGTCGTTGCGGAGGTAGAACCACCCCTTGTCCCAATCTTGGTTGTTGGAAACCATGGAACAAGGGATGTAAAGCTCCTTGCGGCCTCTCCGGACTTGGAGCACGAAGCCACCAGCGCGAGCAGGGCGACAGACCCCCTTGGCGACGCACTCTAAGAAGAGCTCGCCGAAGAAGAGGTGACGCCACAGGTCCCAGTGGGCTTCGATGCCCAGGTAACCCTCGCAGATGACGACGAATACTGCCGCCTGCGAGATCGCGTTGGGCGAGAAATTGTGCAGCTCCACCTTGTAGTGGAAGCACAACGCCCGCAAGAATCTTCCCGCCGGAACGCCGAAGCCCCGCTCATGGAGGCGAACGAGGCTGACGAGGTAGCCCGCCGGCAGGGCGGACTCCGCAGCGGCTCCCGGCGAGATCCAAACGGGCGGTTCGCCGTCGACGTTTGGCGGCAGCACTCCTACCTCCACAAGACTATCCAGACAAGTCTTGGTGACCGTCGATGGCTTCCACGGCGCGGGGTCGACGAGACGGACCATGGCGACAAGTGGAAACTTAGGCGAAGGAGGAAGACGACGCAAGGGCTAGAAGGAAAAGGCTAGAAGACAAAGGCTTGTAGGCAAAGACTGGAAGGCAGGGAGGCGTACCCTCGGCGGGTGCTCTACCCCGCTATTTATACTCCCCTGGGGGGAAGGCGCAGCAGGACGCCGGTCTTGATACGCCAGCCCCCTAGGCTGACAGATGGGCCCGCACCGGGAGGCGTAACGGCGCTGGCCGCATCAACCGCGCCAACCACCTTAATCGCGCCGTAATATTCAAGGAGTCTGGCACAGTAGACGTGCGGTCGTGTCGAACTGCGCCCGCACGCCTCGCCTGAAAAGGCGCGCCCACTTTCCCCACCAAACCGCGAAATCTTCCTTGGTGGTCATCATGACCCGCGCAGAACAAGGAAGGGCGCATTCAAGGCGCCCACCCTCGAAGGAAAAGCCTCGAAGCTCGAAGGCTCGAGGAAGCCCCTTCGAGGGACAGAGGTCTCGAAAGCCTCGTTACCCCGCGCGGAGCGGAACCCGGGGAATGAACGCTCAAGGCTTCCCCCTCGAAGGGAGGAAGTCATCGTTCTACTGATCAGGGGTTCGAACCTTGGACCTTCGAAGGCTTTCGACAAGGGCCCCAGATCAACTGAGTCAGGGATAATCGACGGTACCCTCGAGAGTGGGCCTCGAAGCTCAAATGTTCGAGGAAAACAATCGGTTATGTTCGAGGCCAGGCAAAGTGCCTAGATCGAGGGACCCCTCGAGGGGGAGCATCGAGCCCTCGACCTCTATCGAATGAGGTCGAGTCCCATCTAGCATACTTTTGCGAAAAGCTTCTACGGGCGTGTCCTACGACCACGAGCCTACCCTCATCGAACGGGGCAGGGGCGTCCGCTCGAACCACCCATTTCCAGCTCAACCAGGCATCCATGGCTCGATCCCATCGAGGGAAGCATGGGTCACCTCCTCCTCAGTCCCCTCGAACGAGGAGCATGAGGTACGAAGAAAGCTCGAAATCTCCCCTACCACGCCAAACAAGGCTAGATTTGAAGACCTCAGGCGTAGTGGACGAACCCACACCTGAGGAAGCAACGAATGCTCCTCACATCAAGTGGAGACCTTGAGAGAGTGTCAACCACTCTCCCAAGGCCTCGGAGGCTACACCCGCGGATGCGCTAGTGCGCTCCCACGAATTCCCAGAACCCGCGAAGGGACAGAGGTCACGAAAGCCTTGACGAGCACCAGCCTCCGCAGGATTGAACCTCACTCCCGTGGAGGCTCGGGGGCTACTGTCGGGTACCTGTAAAATGGGTACCCTAACTTAGGCCTAAAACTACTTGGCGACAAGGCCCACAATGACATTGGCCTGGTTCTACAGCCCAGCAAAGGCCCACCATCGCAACAACTCCTCAGCACCCGTCCCGCTCGAGGTGGACGACCACCCTCGAGCAGGGATGTCCGTGACGATTGAGGCTCAGCGACCTCGAGGGAGACGTTCACCCTCGAGCGGGTGATTTCCGTCTCGTTCGAGGTTCGGCAGGCACGAGCTTACGGTCTAGGCTCGAGCTTGCCACGCTGGGAATGACGCCCAAGGCTCTGCGATCCATCACTCCAAGTCATGATGACGCTCCTCTGCAGTCAAAAAGCAAGGGAATCACTGCGCCACGCCACCACCCACGCCCCGGAGAGGACACCGGTCAAATCCACTCGCAACAGTGGACTTCTGAGCGCCATGCTGCACGGCCAGACCTAACTTGGCAGCAGCACTGTGCCAACCACTCCTTTGACTTTGCTCGCCTCGGGCGCGCCACCATCCTCGAAGGCGACCCTCGAAGGAGGCTACAGAGACTTGATCTGGACGTCGTATGCAAGTTGCCACCCTCGACGTCGTGAGCCGTCATAAGAAGGAAGGACATCACGTCAGCCACTGCCATGTCATCAGCCGGAGTTGGAAGGCGCGATTCCCGCTCGCACAGTGCGCGGCATGGACAGAACAGTGTACTTAGCAACCTCAACACCACGAACACATGTACTCGCACCCTCCCCCCTTGGTCTATAAAAGGGGAAGGGAAGCCCATGCAAAGGGCAAGGGTCAGCAGGTTCATGCATAGCCAGACACACACGACACTTAGCCAGCGAAAGCTAGAGTCAGGGACTTAGGAACTCATCTCCTTCTCCCACCTTGCTTGTGACCCCCTACTACGAGCAACACGTAAACCGGTGCCCCGCACCACTGCTGGACGTACGGCCCCGTGGCCGGAACCAGGATAAAAACTCCCGTCTCTTCTCCCACCATCAGGGCAACGAGTGGATTAGCACCGCAATCACTTGTTTGTGCCGGTGTGACCAAATCAGGCACCGACACCGCCGAACCAGATAGATTTGTTTGGAAATGGTCGCCCTCTGGGGAATTCACTTCCGCCTCTGCTTATCGTACTCTATTCTTAGGTCGGTCGCCGCTACTTGGCATGAAGATCCTCTGGAAGGTCCAAACGCCAGGTATGGTACGCTTCTTTGGTTGGCTGTCCCTTTTGTCGATGCTGGACTTCCAACCGCCTTCGTCGTCACGGATTAAGAGGATTAAGAGATAGGGACGCGTGCGCCCTTTGTAACCAAGAGGTCGAAACATTAGATCATTTACTGGTCGGGTGCGTGTTCAACCGTGAATTATGGTTCCGCATGCTGACACACGTAGGCTTGGGGCACCTTACACCCACGGTCGTGTCACCTCTGGCAGATTGGTGGACTCTTGCAAAAAAATCAGTTCCCAAGACACAAAGGAAGGGCTTTGAGTCACTGGTCTGGTTGGTTGCTTGATCGATTTGGAACGAGCGGAACTGCAGGGTTCATGAGCGCTCGGCCCTGATGCCGGTGGCTCTGGCGCCAAGCATCATGGAGGAAGTTCTGCGATGGCCGCGTGCGGGCTTTATAGGTGTTAGGGGAATTTTGAATCCTAGGTTTCCCTTAGGGCGTTGACTGCCATCGATGTATCATGTGTTTCCTCTTAATTCTCTGTTTGTTTCCTTGTAGCAAACTTTGTATCAACTCTCTTTTCTTAACGAAGAACGCGCACGTCTTAAAAAAAATGACTTGTCCTGGAACCTCGGCTGTCAGAGCGCAACTAGATTAGCTGGACGCCCATTGCAATTTCCTACAGCATTGCTAACGACTACTCCCGACCAAATTGGCAAAATAGCCTAGTTCAAATCGCTTGATGTTTCTTCAGTGTTGAGACGTCAGACTTGGGAACCTGTTACCTGAAGATGTTACGACGTTCAGAATAGAAACAATGCAGGTGGAGATGAACCCTTAGTGTGTGTTTAGATTGTAGGAAAAAACACTGTAGCATGAGAAAAACACTGTAGCATTCGCTGGGAAACGTGTTTTATGAAGGAATAATAGTGAAAAGTTGAAATAAATAGTGAAAAATTCAGTGAATGGTTGGGAATCGGAACATAGCCTAAAAACTAATAAAATAAGATGCCTGTAACATCGACACCGATAGGAGGTGATGCGCTGACGACGGAGGATTGGTAAACGTCGGTTCCCCACTCGCCGTTCCACCCCGGCGTCCGTCGTCGCTGCCATTGTCTTCTGCGACGGCGAAGACCGCCGTCAGCCTCAACTCCCTCGATTTTTTCAGGACCTTTTCGGAGCAACATCTGTCGCAGTAAACCGCCGTCCGAGACTCCGACCTAAATCGCTGCGCCGCCGCCGTTCACGCGCCCTGGCCGTGCGTCCGTCTCCCTGCGCTTCAGTCCGCACGCCGGAGGTCGCCACCGGAATTAGGGGGCTAAATGTAAAATTTCGGATCGCGACTATTAATCGCGATCCAGTTTAGGGACCTATATATGGGGTGTGTTTAGTTGAGGTTGGTAAAAAGTACTTTTTTTCTGGAATGCGTGTTACGTGAGGGAGATGAATAGGAAAGGTAAAAAAGGAATTTTTGGGGATGCGTGTTCTGTGAGGGGGATGAATAGGAAGTGAAAAGGACTTTTACGAACTAAACAGGCCCATGAAAATATTGGGATGGTGTATTTGTAAAAATGTGGATCGTGAGGGGTCACTTTGTAAAAAAACAAGTCCGGCTTCGCTGCGGCGGAGATTGGCTTCCGCCGCTTCGGCCGCCAGACCGCCGCCGACCTCCTGCCGCAGCCGTGCCCGAAGATCTTCTCGCTTCGCATCCGCTGCCTCGCTTCCTCCCCTTCCCCAGGACGTGGGCACGACACTCTCTGACTCCCGGCGCCGGTGGTTTTTTCAGGTGGAAGACAGGACACGGAGATTGGCATGTCAATTTCAGGAATTCAGACGCGATTCGAGTAAGTGCAGCTGCAGATTAGCACCTCTTTCGCGTAGAAGATGATTCCCAAGACGCGATTCATGTAATGTATCTGCGGATTATCATTCTTCTTCTAGTATTTTCAAGCTGTTCACGGGGTGCCTGAGCCTGACGAGCCACCTACTGTGCAGTCGTGTCCACCTTGTAAACCCATAAACCCACATCGAGCGAGTAGCCTATTCCCCCGCCGCCGACGCGGAAGAAGCCCCAACCGACCACACGGATGCCGTCGATCGCGGGCGGCGGGCGCCTCTTCGCCGCGCACCGGGGCGGGATCTGGTGGCTCCGGCGCCGCCAGCACCAGCCCTTCTCGTCCCTCGCCGGCGGGGGAGGCCGAGGCGGCGCGCCGCATCTGCCGGTGCTCATCGTCGGAGCTGGGCCCGTCGGGCTCGTCCTCTCCTTCCTCCTCACCAAATTCGGTAAGAGCCTCGTGCCCCTCACGTCTCGCCTGTTCCGATTCGTGCTTCTAAAGTTGTTGGCGGTAGCGTTGAGCTGAACGGTAGTTCGATGAGGAACCGGGCGAATGTGACAGAACAAGTCACCCTGTGCTAGTTGGGATGACTGCTTAGCGGTTCAATGAGCTTATCTTAAGTTTTCCCAGGATTCGTGGAAATTCCTGTGAGAAACGGCAGCCTCTGATACAGTTACTCGTTTTATTCAAATCTTTCAGGGATCAAATGCGCGGTGATAGAGAAGAATGTCGAGTTCACGCGGCACCCCCGAGCACACTTCATCAACAATCGCACGATGGAGGTCTGTATGTCTATTAATCATTCCGGCATCGTTACTTCAGCCTAATTGTGTGTGTTTTTCAGTAGTGATTTTCATGGGTCGTTGGCATTTTCAGATCTTCCGCAAGTTGGATGGCTTGGCTGGGGATATCGAGAGGTCCCAGCCACCAGTGGATCTGTGGAGGAAGTTCGTGTACTGTACTTCACTCTCCGGTTCTGTTCTCGGATCAGTTGATCACATGAAGCAGGAAGGCCAGTTCAGTTCCTCTCATTTTGAGTGTTTGATGTCTTGCACCTCTCTTCACATGTCTTTGGACGATTATTTTTGGCAGATTTTGACAAGGTCATTAGTCCTATATCAGTTGCACACTTCTCGCAGTACAAGTTAGTCGACCTGCTACTCAAGAAGCTGGAAGGTATTGGTTTCCAGACATGTTTTCCCGGTAAGATTGGTAATGCAACGCAGGATCTGGGGATGGAAAGCAAGATATTGATGGGGCATGAGTGCATGTTCCTTCAGCAGACCGATGAGGGCATTTTGGTTGGAACATCAGTTAACAATGGGGGGAGGATGGTAGAGAGAAAGCTACACTGTGGTCTTCTGGTAGGGACAGATGGTGCAAGAAGCACGGTCCGTGAATTGGCAGGCATATCGATGGAGGGTGAAAGGGACTTGCAGAAACTGGTCAGTGTTCATTTTCTTAGCAGAGATCTAGGTAGATATTTATCCACTCAGAGGCCAGGGATGCTATTCTTTGTTTTTAATCCTGATGCAATTGGTGTGCTCGTTGCACACGACCTGGAACATGGGGAATTTGTATTGCAGGTATGTGAACCTTTACAACATTGGGGCAATTAGATAATCCTCGTATGCAAACTAACAGTCTAATACAACCTTATTCTCAGATTCCATTTTATCCTCCTCAGCAGATGTTTGAAGAATTCAGTGCTAAGGTGATGATCACATTCTAGTATTTTTCTTGATTCTAGTTCGTTAGCTACTGAAATGCTATTTTCTGCATCAAATTGTGTCTCGACATTTATTTCTGAAATACTCATACTGTAGTGTTCATAAAACAGGTATATATAGATGAATTTGCAGAGTAAATTTGATGGTATACGTGCATACCTGCTTAAATTTTATATTTCCTTGTTCTTCTAGGTATGTGAGCAAATTATTGTTAAATTAGTTGGATGGGAGCCAGCAGATATTCAGGTTTTAGACATAAAACCATGGGCAATGCATGCTGAAGTTGCAGAGAAGTACATCGGCTGCAACAACCGTGTAGTTCTCGCTGGTGATGCTGCTCACCGGTTTCCTCCTGCTGGTGGTTTTGGTTAGTGGTTTACTTTGAATTTTAATACTGAAATAATACCACGCTGATTTGCCTTACTATGCACATGGAGTCCAACAGTCAAACATGCATATGCTAATTTCTTTACAGGAATGAACACTGGTGTTCAGGATGCACATAATTTGGCTTGGAAACTGGGCTTAATGCTGAATGGTGTTGCTCCACCATCAATAATGCAAACTTATGAATCAGAGCGCCGACCTGTTAGGCTCTTCGTTCTCACACGCTTTATGTTCATTCAATTTCATTGTCTTCACTATAAAATTAACTAAGTGCCATACAATTGCTTGCTTATTGCAGGTTGCAATTTTCAATACAGAACTAAGCGTGGAGAACTTCAAAGCAGCTATGTCTATTCCAGCAACCCTTGGTCTGGATCCAACTCTTGCAAACTCAGGTAAAATGTTCTGTTTCTGCATGACGGCAGTAGACATTTTGTTGATTTCATTTATTACAAAGTAAAAATATCGTCATATGCAATTTTATGTACCTTGCTACGTGCCCCCTCATCTCATATATGCATTCTCTACATGTATTTTTCAGTGCATCAAGTTATTAATAAAAGCCTAGGATCTATCGTTCCGAGAAATGTACAAAAGGGAGTGTTGGAAGGATTGTTTTCCATTGGCCGGGCACAACTCTCAGACTATATTCTGAATGAGAAAAATCCCCTTGGGTCCTTGAGATTAGCTAGATTGAGAAGCATTCTTGATGAAGGAAAAAGTCTGCAGCTGCAGTTCCCTGCAGAGGATCTTGGCTTCTGGTTAATCTCACAACTGACCATTCTTCAAAAGAAATGTTTTTCTTTTCTTTCAGTTTAGTTGCTGGGACAACGAAGCAGGACAGGAATATTCTCAGATCATGGTGACATATGTACAAAAATTTTTTGATGATCTTATTTATGCCTTTCAGCTATGAAGAAGGAGCACTGGTTGCTGAAGATTGTGGTGAGAAGCCTCAGAAAGGAGCAAAACTAAGGCACTCTAAGAGGGCATCAAGAGAGTACATCCCATCCTCTAACACTGGTGCGCGGCTACCTCACATGCTAATAAGAGCACTCCCTGCTTCAAGCGAGGTTCGTACCTCAGGACCTAACCGATAGACTCGTCCACATGTTTTTTTTTTCCTTCTGCCCCTCCGCTGTTTTCACATTGCAACTGTAATGGATTCTTGCAGGGTGTTTTCTCAACACTGGACCTTGTAAGCGGGGATAAACTCGAGTTTGTTCTCATCATCGCACCATTGAAAGAGTCATATGAAATTGCCCGTGCTACTCTTAAGGTAGCAGATGAGTTCAAGTTGTCAGCCAAAGTATGCGTCATGTGGCCACAAGGTTCTGCATCTGCAGAAGTGGAAGAGAGCAAATCTGAGCTAGCGCCCTGGACGAACTATGTCGATGTCGAGGAAGTGCCTATGGTATCTGGTAGTTCATGGTGGGAGATGTGTCGGATTAGCAGGAAAAATGTTATTCTGGTTAGGCCTGATGAGCACATAGCATGGCGAATGGAATCGGACATGATGAGAGACGCTGATTCAGAAGTTAGGAGGGTATTTTCTCAGATTCTGTGCCTAAATTGACAACAGGTGTAAGGATGTTCATTAGCTGGGATCTTCCAATGTGTATAGTGTATTAGTATAGCAAGGAATGAGTTCGCCTGTCAATAAAAATTGCGTTTCTAGTAATTTTTTGGAATGCACCTGGGATGACTGAACAATTTGTTCTTCAATAAATGATATTTGTGGATAAATTGCAGTTTTCAGGTTGTTTTGGTGCAGTAGCGTATCTGTTCTTTTGTTTTACGCTTCCTGCCACTTAACTCAGTCCGGGATTACACTGGAGCTCTGGAAGGTCTTTCATTTTTTCTAAAGAGATCACAATGGAATCTATGTCTATCTTTTTCATAATATTACAGTGATTTTCTTTTTGGAAGGAATGCATTGAAATTTTTTCACCGAGCCGTTTACATCTCAAGTGTCCACCGCTTAACGTGCTAATCAACAAGGTAGTTGAGCGTATTTGAGCACTGTATAGTTTATATTGTAGGAACTAACTGGTATATAAAATGTCAAATAATGTGATGATATTCTCTCTTCATTTTTCAAGCGCCCGTGTCTTTACGTTCTACGAGCTGCAGTTGTCGGAAAGACCATCACGTCAACAGAACTTGACCCAAATCCAAATGGCTGCTTATCCAGACAGATCGGCCACTATGCATTACTACTAGTTGTGGGGAGCAAACATCCAGAATGCTTTGTTCACCACCTCCGGAGCTTCGTCAAGCTTGTGCAGCTGATACGTCCCCTGTTGCACATCAAACACCTGCAGCGTCTTGTTCCAGTGAATCACGAAGTACACGCGATCCGGCAGCGCCCCATACTCATCTCCGGCACAGCACGACGCGCCGAAGTAGAACGGGGACAGCAGAAAAGCACGGCCACCAAGATCACTCACGGCGCACCACCGTCGTCTCGAGAAATCCATCTTGTAGACTCCGACTCCGTCGATCTCGCCGCCGCCATCGTAGGGCAAGGCGAAGAACAGGCGGACCATGTAGAGCTCGCCATCTGACTCGATGAGGAACACCTGGCATGGGAGTCGCTTGTCCACCATGTCGCCGTCGATGGCAGCCGTGACCACCGGCTCGGCGCCGGCGCTGAAGTCGATGGTGCGCAGGTCTTTCCCGCCGCAGTCGAAGTAGAACGTGCCACGGGACGCCGCGATGGAGCAGATGACTTCCTTTTCGATCTCGTCGTCTTTGTCCGGGTAGGGCAGGACGTGTGATCCGATGTCTACTCGTGCTTCGTCCACCAGGCGTCGTCTTCGTTGAGGCGGCAGTACCAGAACACGGTGTCGTCCCCGCCCTCGACCAGCAGCACGACGCAGCCGGGGGCGGCGATGTGGTCGGAGAGGAGGCAGTGGCTGTCGATGAGCGCGTCGTCGCTGACCTCTCGTAGGGGTGGGAGCTCGACGACCTTGTCGCCGGTCATGGGGTTCCAGAAGAATAGTCGTGCGGAAATGCTATGCCTCGGCCGTCCGGAGCGACGTAAAAAAATCGGACGCAACCGCGTCCACAAGTTCTCGGTGACTTAGTCGTTGTTATCCCTTTCTCCATTTCTCTCTTTTCCCTGCACCCGCAATTCCTCCAACTCCTCCGCCGGCTCTTCCTCCTGCTTCTCCACCGCGCCGCGGCCCCTCCCCTGCGCATGCCTGCAGCTGCTTCTCCTCCCTTATTCTCCCTGTGCCGCGACATGCGCAGTTGCCCGCATGACCCAACCCCTGCCTACGGCTCCTCCCGTGACCTCGAGCTCCTCCTGCTGCTCCTGGAGCTGCGGCAGACGCAGGGTCCCCATGCGTCGCGCGGATCTCCGGTGTGATCTGATATTGCGCACAATAGTTTCTGGGATTCTTTTTATGTTTTCTAGGAATGTTTCAATATTGCAATGTTTCGGTTGAATGTTGCAAAATTTGACTTGATGTTTCCAAAAAATGTTTCAATGTTGCAATTTGACTTGATGTTCCATCGCGAACGTTTTAACCGGTAGTTGTTTCAACCATGTCGATTGTTGTAATTTTCACGCCTTTGGAATGTTGCAACGCTTTAACCTATGTTGTTTCAAAGGTTCCAGTGATTTTGTTGCATCCGTGTTTCGGTCGTCCGATGTTGCAAACTTGCAACTGCTCATGTTGCACCTCGCCCGTATGTTGTAGAGATGCCTCGATCGTTGTTGCAATGTCTAATATTTAACTGTATATTTCAAAATTTAATATAATGTTGCATGCAACATGCAAGTGCAACACCGTCCGATGCTGCGCCCGGACACCGGACGTCCGGGCGCTAGCAGTTCCCCTCGACGGAGAAGCTCATCGTCGACGCCGACGCCGACGAGGTCGTACGGAACAAGACGATCTTGCCGACGGCGCGAGGCCTGCTCCTCGTGCGCGACCCGGACACGATGGCGACGTTCCTGTGGAACCCCAGCGACGGATCCCAAGTCCACCTCCCGCCACTTGAAGGTCTCCAAGACGCCACGCTGATGCACAGCCACTGCGTCCTCTCCGACGAGCCCTCCGCCGCCGGCTGCGTCGTGCTCCTTGTCGAGGGCGGCGACGACACGTTCATCTGGTACTGCCGCCCCGGAGACGACGGCGAGGGCTGGGTGAAGCACGAATACGACATCGGAACGCAGATTCTGGACGTCGAGGAGGACCTCTACGAAAAAAGCGTCATCTGCCCTGTCGCAGCATGCCGGGGCAAGTTCTACTTCAACCCCGGTGACACCGACCTGGGCGTGCTCGAGTTCTGCCCCGATCCAGTGATCACCTTCATCGCCATAGACGACGACTGGAACGACGACGATGGGTTCCAGGAGGAGGAGGAGGACGAAGACGACGACGAAGACGAAGAAGAAGAAGGGCACGAGACGAGTAATCATGGAGAGGCGGTGTTCCTGGTGGAATCCGGCGGCGAGCTCTACAGGGTCAGCTTGGTGTACGCGACGGCACGCACGAACGAGGTCGACGACGTGCTCGTCGACAGGTGGAACTTCTCGGAGCTGCGGTGGCGCGGCGTGGACGACCTTGGCGGCCGCACGTTTTTTCTCTCGCTGTTTTACTTTGGAGCTTCGTGCTCGGTTGCCGAGCATGGTGGGCTGCAGCAGGACTGCGTCTACGTTGTCTATCCGCGGAGGAAGGAGATGCTGATCGTTGATGTCAAGGAGGGGACGAATTGCCTGCGCAAACTTGGTGATGAAGCTCCGGCAGCTGATAAAGCATTTTGGTTGCTTCCTGCCACTCCATAGAGTAGAGTGTTATTCGTGATGTATCAACTGTAATGTTACCATATTTTTTTTTCATGACTTGTAAAATTTGTTTGTGTGAGTGCACCCTCCTATGTCATATTATTTCACTATCAACCATGAATTGATTTGATAGATCCAATATTCATAATATTGAATTGATTCAGTATTATCAGAATGCAAATCCTCTCCTTAAATTTACAGGATACCCCTTTTTCCTATCTATGGGATTACATCCCGAGTTATTGTGAAAAAAAAATAAAGAGGTTATGGAAGTCAATATTCTCGCATTTATTGCTACTGCACCGTAAGCGTAAAGGTTGTTTCGTGTCACCTTCCATTCCGAGTCAGTTTGATCTTCGAAACTGTTTCTTTTCCGATTCTCTTTCACAACATATTTGTATACCTCGATGTTCACCAACCCCGCTACGGTTTTCTATTTAAAATGAAGATAATTAGATAAACCTCAAGCTTCACCCTTACACTTTGCACCCATCGGCGATCGGCGAGATCATGTCATCGACCTCGAGTGGCCGGCAGCAGCTGCTACCGGCGATGGAGCTGCCGTGCCTCGCGTTCCACCAGTGCGGCCGCTCCACGCCATTTTTCAGCGCAACCGAACAGAAGCGCATCATCCCCGCCGGCAACATGGATGAAATCCTGACAGGCAAAGTCGTCTGCCCGACCGCGCAGGGCCACCTGCTCGCCCGCGACGCCATGACGTCGGCGACCTTCCTCTACAACCCACGGAACGGGGACACGATCCACCTCCCGCCGCTCATCAGGGTGCAAGACGCCGTGCTGGTGGACTCCCACTGCCTGCTCTCTGGCGACCCGGCGGCGCCCGGCTGCGTCGTGCTCCTTGTCGAGCCCGAAGACACCTCCATCTGGCACGTCCGCCCAGGGGACGAGACGACGACGCCCAGTGGGCGAAGCACGACTACGACATCAGAGAACAGATTCTGGACGTCGAGGAGGATCTCTACGACAAGGACGTGATCTGCCCGATTGCCTCGTGCCAGGGCAAGTTCTATTTCAACTCGTTCTCGACCGAGCTGGGCGTGCTCGAGTTCAGCCCCGGGCCAGTGTTCAGCTTCATCGAGATCGACAACACCATCGCCGCTGATAGGAGCTACGGTTTCTCCAAAGAAGACAACAGGCCAGGCGATGTGCATCTCGTGGAGTCCGACGGCGAGCTCTTCATGGTGACCCTGTGTGCCAACACCAGGAGGGACAAGATCTACCGAGCCAGCGTCCACAGGATGGACTTTACGGAGCGGCGGTGGCGCAAGGTGAAGGATCTCGGTGGTCGCGTCTTCCTCCTCTCGTTGTTCTACTTCGGCGCCTCGTGTGCCGGCGGTGAGCTTGGGTTGGAAAAGGACTGCGTCTACATGGTGTATCCTGTCAGGAAGGCGTTGCTGGTTTTCAATGTGAAAGAGGGGACTATTGAAATGCGGGCTTTTGATGGTGAGGTTCCCGCATCAGACAAAGGCTTCTGGGTGCTCCCCACAAATCCTTAAGCATATATAGGGGATATTGGAATATGTTTTGTTTTCACCTTTTCTTTGTCATGTTTATTATTTTATACGCCATGGTGGCCAATGGCAAAACTGGACGGAAATTCGAGGGGTAAGAAAAACATCATCGGTTCGAAAAAAAATATAATGTACCCTAATTTTTTATTGTTCACACACAATCATATACTAGATAGCCATGACTATAGTATTTAATTATGCAATGACAATAAAAAAATGAATACTTTGCAAATGTGGTCAATATACCTTGTTTATTTAAATTACACCGTGCAATTCTTTACCATATTGGAATCATTAATAATCGAATCTGCGGTGACCTTCATTGCAATCTCTCTTTCAATATAGAGTAACAGACAATCTCTTAAAAATCCATCTTCCATTCCGTTTCGTAGCCTAGTCTTCACAAGTTTTTTTTTTGTAGAAAATGCACGCTCTGTAGTTGCAGTTGAAAATGACAGAGTAAGAACTAGACGAATCAACCTACAATGGAAAAACATAATAGTTCTTGAATTGTAATTTCTAGTTAACAAACTAAGTATCTTTTTAAAGACCCGGAACCTTGTCCGGCATTCATTGATAAGAAGGTAGAAATTTACAACATTACAGGATGCGCAAGCAGCGCAATAGAACCAAGCTAATCCCCTAGAAGCAGAACGCTAGTTTGGGGCCAAAATACAAAAGCAATTACTCCCGAGATGAATTACCAACTAAGGATGCTAAGCCTTTGACTCCAGCCGCCATCCAGAGACCGGCTTCATCACGTAATCCGTCAAATAAGCGCGCAGCTGTGGTGCTTGTTCCTCAAAAAATTCTATTGTTTCTTTCACGCCAGACAGTCCACACGATCAAAATAATCAACGTCCTGGTTCCTGGAGCATTCGGTGTTGTGTTGCTTGTGAGGCCGAGAAACCACGTTCGTATATCGTCAGTTGTCCATGCAGAGGGGCTGATGGATGGGCACGCAACCCACACTGAGGCTCTCTCCCAAAGCTCCCGAGAGAGCGGACATTCAGTAAAAAGATGATTGATGGTCTCCAGGTTTCTTACGCACAGGGGACAGAAGTATTCATTTGGCCAACCTCTTTGTAGTAGCCTATCAGCTGTACAAATTCTATTCTGCAGCAGCAACCAAAGAAAAAACTTGCATCTGGAGGGTGCCCAAGGCTTCCAAGTGTCAGAGGCACAAGCCGAAAAACTAGTTCCCTCAAATTGCAGGTCGTAAGCGGACTTGGCTGAATAAGTTCCTGAAGCTGTCCTCGTCCAGACGATCTGATCTTCAACTTCGGAGTGCAAGTTAACATTCTCAAAGTCAATCATCCCCCAGAACATGAAGAATTCTGTTAAAAGGTCAAAGGTCAGTTCATGGCAGATATCCTTTACCCAGGAGTTGTTCCGAAGAGCCTGTGCCACTGATTTGTTTTTCCGCTTGCTATGCTTGAACAATAGTGCAAATAACTCAGAAGGAGTCTGGTCACTTAGCCATCTTGATTTCCAGAAGGAAGCCTTTTTTCCATTGTAGACTGTTACTTTTGTAGCTGCTGCGAAGAGAGCTTTATCTGTGTCATCCACTGGAAGCTCGGAGCCAACCCATGGCTTCTCCGGATTGGTCCATGAGAACCACAACCAGCGCAAACGAAGAGCACGGCTGAAACGCTCGAGGTCAAAGACCCCCAGGCCACCGTTGGAAATTGGTATAGAAATATGAACATACCTATCAATCAAATAATAATCATCTACTTTTTAAATTTCTACCAGTCGACGAGAAAGTTCAGCTACACTTGTCAAATTCTGAAACTTTAGATTGGTAAGCACATTATTCGTATAGTGGCGTAGTTGGCATCTCAAGTTGTCTATATCTTGTTCTGAAAAATCAGTAGGGTAGAATTTTGAAGCAGAGAGCACACTTTATCAATACTGAATGAACTGAATGAATCACTTGGATCCAAACATGTACACAAAATGACAAGCTCTGTTGCTTATTCATTGAATCTGCTATTCAACTCTTGTGTTTGTTGATCTATTGCAACAGTGAATATATCATATCTATAGTGATGCTCGACAATAATCCCATTGGATGCCCGAGATCTAATAAATCTTTATATAATCCTTTCATATCTGGAAGAACAATACCTTGTTTTATAAAAAAAGATGCCATATCACTAATAAGCTTGTCCCAACCATGATCTATTAACTCCTGAATCGTGGTGGGGACATTATCCATAGCATTCACAATATCTTGTGACTTGTGCTGGAACTTTTTTGCAAAGCATGTCTGTGATTCCATTGAGTTCTTTCATTACATGCAAGATAACACAAAATCAAATGTCATCGTCAATGTAACAGAACCAGCAAACTTCCCTCTAACTGAAGACTTGGTCCATGGACCTTTTGTATTAGCGATATCCTTGAGCACTAAGTATGTAGGCTTGTACAATCTCAAAAGGCTGCAAACTGAGTTATAATGGGACCTCTATCTAGTCTCACCTGCTCCGCTTCAAGTTTCAAGCTCACCAAGATCAATAAGAATTTCCATTTTAGCCACCTGATAGGCATGCATGTCATCATTTCTCTTACTAGAAGACACAAGAGTGTTGACAACAAAATTAAGATAATAAAAAGTTAGCAACCTCTTTCCAAAATAAACAACAAAATTAACAACAAGAATTATCTTTTGGGTTTTAGAAAACATAACATCAAGGATTTCTTTCTGGAGTAGTGGTGAGGTATACTTTGCATTACTTGGAGCATTACCAAGAACAACAACCTTGACCTCATCATCATATTCAGGTAGAAGTTTTACCATCTCAAGAGAATTGCCTTGGTTCTTTGAATACACATATTCATTATGTCCACGAAAAGCACAAGCTTGGAATGTTAACCACCGAGCAATGTCAATTGTTACTCTTAGTCGTAGCCTATTTCACTTGACATCTTCAGTTGTTCGCTTCACCACCACCCATTTAAGTCGTCCAGCTTGCTGATTCTTCAAATTATCATAGCATGTAACATTGTAACTATGAGCAGAGTTACTATCTTTTCCCATGAGAGCTAACAATGCACATTCCTTTACGTTCACCTTTTTCCAAGAATTGAAACCCTTCACTATAAACACGTCTGATCCTGAGCTGGTTTCTTAGCAAATAAATAGCAAGAACAACAAAATGTTGCATCTTTTGCATGTGAGTACTCTAACCAAGGAAAATCATCGAACCAATGAGATTGAAAGCAATGACGATGAACATCAGGACCACAATATGGGTACTTATTCATTTGGAATGGGCCATGCATGATGTATATTCTGCGAGCTTGATCTTGTTCATCAATAGGATATTCCCAAATTTGATAATGTAAACCAGGATCACCCATATGTATTTAATCTCTAAACTTTGGTTAGAGCTGTAGCTGTAACTTCTTCTAATACATTTTCATTTGGTTGAGGATTTTGATCAGCCATATAATTATCATCTTCCTCTTCCACAAATGTCTTCTTGTAGTACGAAAATAGTGTCTTCCTTATGATGAGATAAAAAGAAACATTGGGATTGATTATTTTTGTTCCAGACTTAGTACAATTGTTTTGGGTGGAGGAACAACCACATGGACTGGAATTGTGTTCGCAGTGACAACTCCGTGCCCATGGGAAGACCCATCGCCATTGCCGTCCATCACCATCACGGCTAGCCGCGAACACACACGCCTGTGTCCTGCCTGCGTTGCGCCTAACTGAGATTGATGGACGACTTGGCCTTGGTGGCATTGCAGCCGGTGGCGTCGGTGTGCAGAGCGACGGAGTCACATAAGGAATTTTTAGATTGGAAATAAAACGCCGACTAGTGTCTTGTGACTTGCGTACGTGCATATAGGCTGCTGGTTGGGCTACAAGGCCAAAGGCCAAAGCCCAAAGGATTAAGGGTACTATATTTTTTCTGGTGGGGGGGGCATGGCCCCTGCCCCCCTAGTTCTGCCACTGCTCAGACACGCAGGCGATCGTAATGACGGTCAAAGCAGACCGGGTGATATTCTTCGAGTGTAGGTTTCTGTTATTCCTGGACACCCTCCTCGACAAAATTGGGTGCCGTTATTATCATAAGTGCTACATTAAGGAGGGCACGGATTTCATCTATGGAAATGGCAAGGCTCTCTTCGAGATATCTTAATTGTGTCCTTTATTATTATAAAAAAGCTTCATAGGATCTTGTGTGTCATGAACAGATGGTTCTTGAGAATATCATATCATTTTTTTTGACAAAAGGTTAGGTAAACATGTGACTTTCAGAACATAAGTTTATTATAACAATTATGAAAAATATAAATTGTTGATGAAGGAATATTTTAAATATCTACTAACTAATGGTCCAGCTCTCCCAAATGTGATACATTGTTTATTTTGTTGTTGGCGAACATGTAGGAGTGCCACCTGCACTCCATATTAACTTCTGGTGGTTCGTTCACAGCGCAGAGGCGCATGGACAAGCGGAGCGACACATGATACAAATTCGTCAGTTGCAGCCTGACCAGTATCGGGGTCGGCACGTCAATCCTGGGTCGTCCGTGGGGGCCCTGCTCCCGCGTAGTTTTCGCCCTCAGCAACATCTCCAACACCGTAATTCCGGTAGGTTGGAACGACTGAGGAACGCCCAACCTTCAAAAGTACTATGTTTTTTCATGTCTAACAGCATATTCATTTAATATGGTGTATCTTAATCTGCAGATTCATTTCATAGAATGCTTTTATCTGCATTTCATAGGACTGTTTATATGGGCGATTTTAAGGGAGGTGGGGGGCTCTAGCCCCCCTACCCTCTCCCAACCAATGGATACCCCCATAAACCCCTTCCAATTTTGAGAAGAAGAGAGGAAAAAGAAGGGAAGGAAGGAGAAGGGGAGGAAGAGGAGGAGGAGGAGGAAGGAGAGCCCCCCTTGGTTAAAACCTAGCTTCGCCTCTGACCGTTTATTATGGAGAATACAAATGTTCTAGTGATGGATCGGGCACTACCGGGCGTGTGCCATGGTCCCGCCAGCTATCACATGACGAACGACGCCTTTCCTAACGAAGGTGTGGGTGGATGACCAAGACAGGATGAAAGGGATTTGATTGGAGCAAATTTTACTGAGGGTTGTCAACTTGTCATAGGCCAGGACATGTGCCATGTTACAATTCGCTGATAACACCGCTAACAAACAAGTTTCATTTAGAGTTTTGTTATATGCTACAATGCATAGGAACATGGCACCATAAATCACAACATCATGAACTGGATCAACATATTAAGGTGGTTACCTTCTTTGGCATGTCAGTTGCAGGCGTAGTATTTTAAGAGTTATGAGATGAGGTCATGAGGACTGGGTTGATCTGGTTGCCACAAAGTATGTTAGGCCCTTATCGCTCAAATACACAGAACACCTACACATCCATCAAGGTCCTTTGTTTGTCCAACCGCACAGGGCCACCTGCTGGTCGGTCCGCGATGCCGCGCCGTTGGCGACCTTCCTCTACAATCCACGGAACGGGGAGACGATCCACCTCCGGCTGCTTATCAGGGTGCAACAAGACGTTGTGCTGGTGGACTCCCACTGCTTGCTCTCCGGTGACCCGACGGTGGCGCCCGGCTGCATCGTGCTCCTCGTCGAGCCCGACGACACCTCCATTTGGCACGTCCACCTAGGTAACGACGACGCCCAATGGGCGAAGCACGACTACGACATCGGAGATCAGATTCTGGTCGTCAAAAATGATCTCTACGACAAGGACGTACGTGATCTGCACGGTCGCGACGTGGTGCGGCAAGTTCTACTTCAACTCGCCCTCGACCGAGCTGGGCGTGCTCGAGTTCTGCCCTGGGCCAGTGTTCAGCTTCATCAAGATCGACAACACTATCGCTACAGATGGGAGTTACGGGTACAGTACAGAAGACAACCAGGCCACGAGATGCAAACCTTTGTGGAGTCCGACGACTGACGGTGAGCTCTTCATGGTGATTCTCTTGTCTAACAACACTAGTAGGGACAAGATCTTCGGTTCCAGCGACCACAGGATGAACTTTGCGGAGCGGCAGTGGCCCAAGGTGAAGGATCTTGGTGGCCGCGTGTCCCTCCTCTCGTTGTTCTATTTCGGCGCGTCGTGCGCCGGTGGCGGTGACGATGACCATGGATTGAAGGACCACGTACACATGGTGTATCCTGTGAGGAAGACGCTGCTGGTTTTCGATGTGAGGGAGGGGACTATTGAAATGCAAAATTTTGATCGTGAGGTTCCAGCATCAGATAAAGGCTTCAGGGTGCTTCCCACAAATCTTTAGGAATAAGGGTACTGATTGTGCTTTGTTTTCACCTTTTCTGCTATATATTGTGCCATGCATTTTCTTTATGTTTATATATACAACATTAAAGGAAGCTTGGAAATTGGCCAACGATAATGGAAGACAAGCTCTTCTATTAACTTCTTGTTAATGACAATGCAGGACTTTTGCTTGATCAGCCAGCCCTATTCATGGTGATGGTGGGAGAGATGTGTCAGATCAGTAGGGAAAGTGCCATTCTTGTTAGCCCTGACGAGCACACAGAGCATGGAGAACACAGTCGGACATGGTGAGGGATGTTGAATCAGAAGTTAGGAGAGTTGTGTGTCATGTTCTGTGCCTAATTAGCCACTGGGTTATATATAACAAAAAATCTGATGTTGTACACTTTGGTAGTACGGACTAGAATTTCTACTTTAAGTAGTAATTTTTGTGCCTGCACTTGGGATTGATTGTGGGACAATATTTCTTCATAGTCATGATGTTGTGGATAATTTGGCTGTGTGCCATTGACTAGTCGGTCCAGCAAAATTGCTGGTGACCAGGTCAGAAACAAACATCACATCACCATGGCCGTGTAACACAACCGATTCGGCTTCCTAGTTTATATCAAATTCAATTCTTGCACTGTCTTAACTCCAATAACTTATTTAAATACCTATGAATCGGTATAAAAAAAACCACAAAAACGAGAATCCAACAGAGTCGGCAAAACCATCGCCTACCTTTCGCATTCTCCATCCCGTGAATATCGGTAGGCACTTTTGCCGAAGCTCGTCGTTCGCTGCTTCCCGCGCGTGCGTCGCTCTCCCGCGTCCTCATTTCGGTGGTCTCGCACGCCAAATTTCATCAGTCACCTGGCCCCGTCTAGAAAAGCTGGGGTCACGTACCTCGTGGGCAACCATAAACAAGCTGACAGCCAGAATGATCTCGCGGTGTCCGGATGAAAACGATCGCAGAACATGCAGAAGCTAGCGGCCGGCGTCTAACAGATCGCAGGATTTGCAGAGGAAACGCACAGGGTCAAAGCGATCACGAACAGCCGACGTGGAGGCGATCGCAAGCGGCGGTGTGGACGGGATCGCGAGCGGCATGGACGCGACGTCCTGCGGTGGGCAGTGCCTGCGATCAATCTCAAAAAAAAAAAAATTATCAGAGAGGCTGACGTGGAGTCCTTTGAATTATGGATATCAAGATATACAAGAGCTGTTGGTTTTCAAACGTTTTTTAAGATATTTTTCATGTTATACACGATATGTAAAAGGCTATATCTACCTAATAGAATAGATATTCTTTTGGAGACGCTCTATCGCAATAACGAGAGCAACTCTCACATTGTCAGAAGCAAACCCTTTGTCTCTCTTATCTGTATGCATGGCCCGTACGACCTACTCCTATGTAAGATAGATCATGCTCCATTGTCATCACGACCTTGACTATATCTTTGATCGGTCCTTTTTTGCCGTTCTCAACTTTAAGCCACCGAGTTCTTGTTCTTCTAATAATAATTTAAAAAAACAACGACGACGGCTGAGTAATCTAGGCCTCAGAACCAAAGCCGTCCTATATCCTCTTCGTTTCGCCCCCTGTTTGGCTGGCTGGGCTGGGCGGCTGATATGGCTGGGCTGGCCATCTAGGCCCACCAGTCAGCCTCTCATTCTAGGGCTGACTGGCTCCAGCCCCAGCCCCAGCCCCGAGCCATGACTGGACCAACCATCCGAACAGGGCGTTGACCCCGTAAACTATTGCTGCCTGGCCTGATCACAAATGCTGACGGCGAACGGCGAAGCCGGTGCCAGTGCCGGAGGAAGGGACCAACGCCGACGCGATCACCCGCTTCGCCAGGTGTGACCGTGTGAGAGGATGGTGCATGGCGATCCAAAGCAGTGATCATCACGTTCGTCAATTGTGCGGGCCGTCACTATAGGCCCACGGCTGTCCACACAAGGAAGGCCCTCCTAGCGGCGTCCGTAGTTATCGCGTTTCCTGTTGTGTTGACGTTTCTCTATGCGTGCTTCCCTGAATTTTCAAAAAAAAAAAGCCTATTCATCTAACTTTTCCTTATTCATCATATCCCACCCACTCATATAACACTATTCATTTACATCATTTACAGTGTTTTTTGATGAACAGTATATTTTGGGGAAATCTTTGGTCAATCTAAACACAAAGAGAATTGTCTGTCTTTCCTCTCGTTCCTTCTTCCCCAGATACAGAACATGGGTGTCCTCGCCGCCATGGCTAGTTCATATCTGGACTCGAGGCCATGGGTTTACGCACCTCCTCTCGACAGATTCACGCTCGCAACCTTCTCCGTCCTCATCTGTGTCCGGCCGCGGCCGCCGCCGACCTGCTCCGTACTCAGGGGAGGCTTTCCTGACTTCGCTGGCACCTCCTCCCACGAGAACTTTGTCATACATGAAGATAAAAATCATGGCAAAGTGAGAAGCTTCTATAATATTTGAGAAAGCATGGGAAAGAAGATATATATTTGCCATAGAAGAGTTTAGAACTATCTCTCCATGGCAAAGTAAAGAAAATTATAGAGACTAGATATTTATGTATGGCAAAATATCTAGATATTATGATAAAGATGAGAATATTCAAGATGTAGATATTTTTGGTTAGAAGAGTGTGGAATGTTGCCATGTAGTAACATCCTAGAGGTCATGTACAACTATAAATAGGGGTGCCCTCCACCCCCTCATGTAAGTCATCACATAGTAAGCCATGATAGAGTCTCATGAGTCATAATTGAGGACATGGCAAGCTTGCCATGGTGCTAGGTGTCATGGTAGAATAGAAAAAAAAAGAGTGAAGAGCCCTGTCGTGTTGTATTAAGTTGAGTTCTGAATAAAAATTTTGAGTTCCTTAGTAGAGTTGGTCTCCAGTAGTGGTGTCTAGGTAAAGGTATCCACAAAGTGAGTAGTGTGGGTAAGGATCCACAGAAGGGATCGGTGTCAGGTGTAACACCCTAATTTTGTCATCACAATAAAATTAATATAGGCAACCGATTTTTCTTAGTTTTTATTGTTTTAGGAAATATTAAATTGCAAAATTCAAATCTTGGCTCTTAAATATTTAAACAACATTTAAATTAGAGTCAAATAAAGTATTTGTTGCATTCATGTTGCTGCATATGCTTTTAATTGATTGTTTGAATTTGCAAAGGTTTTCAAATGTTCAAACTTTTCAAACCTTCTCTTCTCTCCCTCTCTTTTCTAGCCCAACCCAGTTTCCTTTCTTGGCCCAGTTTCCCTTTTTCCGGCCCAAAATTCCAGTCGCGGCCCAGCTGCTCTCTCTTCCCTCTCTTTCTTTCTCTGACAAGTGGGCCCCGCCTGTCGGCACTCTCTTCCTCCTCACACCGTGCCAGAGCCGGACTCGAGTTCGAGTCCCGGCCGCGTACGTCTTGCCACCTCGGCTTAGCACGCACGCCAAGGCGCCCTTACCCCGGCCTTTATAAGCGTGACGCCCCGAGCTTCTTGCTTCCCAACCCAAGCCGCCGCTTCCGCCGCCCTCTATAGCTCGCGCCGTCCCAAACCCTAGGTCAAGGCCGCCGCCGCAATTCGAGCTTCCAAGCGCCTTCTAGCTGCTTCGAGTTCGCCGACCGGTTTCGCGTGGAGGTAAGGATCTCGCCGAGCCCGTTTCCTCTCTCTCTCTTGCTCTCTTGCGCTTGCGCGAGCTCGCCGCCGCAACCGAGCCGCCGCTCGTCGTCGCGAGCTCCCTGCATTGCTCAACCCTCGTTTAGAACCCCCAAAATAGGTTTCCCGTGTTCCCAGCTAGCTCCCAAGCCTCGAATCGTGGAAAACCGATCTTCCTAGCTCGAGTTTTGCTCAACTCCGGTGAGTTTCCGGTGAAGCGCCGCCGCGCGCCGTCGCCTTCAGTCGCCTGAGCTGCCCTTTTAACCCTAGCCGCCAGATTTTGATCCGACGGTCGAGATTAGATTGAATCTAATCCCGTACCGGTCAGCGCAGTCAGTCGCGCCACTTTTGCAGAAAAGTCCCTCAGTTTTATAGCAATCAACCCGCAGTCCAAACTAGTTCAAAAATAATTAGATTTAGATCCTTTTCTTTTTGTTTTAGCCCCTGTCTTCTTTAGATTTCAAACCCACCGTCCTTTAGGGTCGTTTTACTCTTAAGTCCTTCTGTTTATATAAAATTACGTTTTAGGTCCCTGGTTTCTTCTGTTTAAGTCCCTGGAAAGTTAGATTTAGTTCAAAGAAGCCCCTAAACCTTGTTTTAGCCATATCTTGACTGTTTTAAATCCGTTTTGAGTGATCTTTGCGCTCATGTGATCGTCTCTTCATCAAGAATAGTTCTAGACACGTCTTTGCATCTTTAAAAGTTGTATGGTGTATTGTTTTGCTTTTATTGATTGAATGCTTATGCGAATCGTGTAGAGAACAGTCCGTTCGAGGGAGATCAAGATCAAGTCTACGAGGAGGAGCAGCCGCAGTGCTTTGAAGAAGGCAAGTGGATTTCCCCCTCAGCGTACTCTTTTGAACCCATACACATTGCATGACAATAAAGTTTATCTTCATGTCCGTGATGCATTAATTTGATGGGTCCTATGTAAGGATGACTAGTCTTTTACACCTAAGCCTTGATACACCGGGTTTACTTTTATGTTGGGTAGCTATGCTAGATGCTTAACCTTGGTTTATGATGGGTTCTATCCAACATTGATGATATCCTTATTAGTATATCTTGTCATGTTAATACAAGATCACCATGCTAATCAGAACATGGAGAACCACCCGGGATTTACCGTACAACCACAATACCATATGGCTCTGGTCTTAGCTGAATAATTAGATGAACTACATGTTGTATTTGTGCTGCCTGTTGGGTTGTTATTTGTTTGTGGATGTGTTGGTGCGGGGATCGGAAGACTCTGTCTTCTGTTGAAACCGTAAGTGCTGGGAACAAACACACATGTAGAAATTCTTTGTAAAGGCTTCATAGCGTCCCTATGCAATCACACCTCGGAAGTGTGGTATTGTGCCTACTTTTGCACAGCATGGTTGGGTTTAAAGTTCCTCGGAGCTTTTACGCGAATTGTGGTGAAAGTGTACAACCTCTGCAGAGTGTAAAACTGTTATAAGAGCCGTGTTCGCGGTTATGAACGGCCTAGACCCTCACGTGATTAATCTATCGGAATATGAAATCAAATCATTGCATGCATATATTATTGATTATGCTCATGGTTTATTTTATGCTTACTTTATGCTAATATGGGTTGGTATATACTTATATCTTAGTAAATAGTTGTTTGATAATAAAACTTGACCAACTAAAATGTTGACCGCTATAAACCAAGCCTCTCCTTGATAGCTTGCATATTTCCCCCACTTGCTGAGTACCAACCATAAGTGTACTCATCCTTGCTTATACTGGATCAGAAGGTAATAATGGAGCGGAGTACCTCAACGATCTTGATGAGTTCTAGGCGTTTGTTCCACTAGTCAGATGCCTGTGGAGTGCTTTTGGAGTTATCGTCTTTAGTTATCGTGTGAACCAGTTTAATTTGGCCTTTGTGCCTTAGTCGTGAGTGTAATAAATACTTTACTTATCTTTCGTTTGAGTACTGTTTCTGTTATTCACTCACTGTCTATCATATATGTGTAATTAGATCCTGGCGCACATATGAGATGTACTCGGTTTTCTTTCTAAAACCGGGTATGACATCAGGTTAGGGCACCAATTTCTTAACAATATATACCGTCTCATTCTTCCTGATGGTAAGATCGGATTAGAAACTTTATCCTCTTACCGATCAACATCGACTTCATATCTGAAAAAAGCACAACAATAAAAATATCAGTTTTGTAAATGATAAAGATATATAGAGTATCAGTAATGTATCTATTTCTATGTACACATTTTTGTTGAAACGCATTGTTGCATGTTGCAGAAAGATTCATTTGATATTCCAATATGCCAGCATATTTATTGCAATGGTTATGTATATTATGGTTATCAATCTCTCTAGAGAATCAACAAAAAGACACATATTGTCCTATAGAATATGAAAGTATGGCTGGACTGAAATTGGCAATTGCACATTTTAATGCAGGCATGCAGCACCTGTGAGAGGAACGCCAAGTTGATAATTGGGAATGCTTAGTTTCATTTTCATGAGCACATTTGTCCAAAGCTAAGGTTGGTGACAATTTTGACATGCATGGTGCATATTGAAGCTGCATGTGACTAATAGCTCTGAATCACCTTTTCATTCACATGTTTATTGGTTTGGGCCTTTCAGTTCTATTCCAGGCTTTATTCAATTGTTGTGGTGGTCTAAGATCTGAATTACACCTATGACGGACCAGCAAATACTTAATCAGGATTTAGGAATGCTACTCTTTCTTTCCCAAATTGTAAGTCGTTTGACTTTTTTTTAACCCAACTTTAATCACTCGTCTTATTTAAATTTTTTTGCAAAATATATTTTTAGTGAATGAACTCTGTCCTAGGCATTTCCAATAAGTTCAGTGAAGTGAGGGTGAAACCTTTTTTGAGAGTGAAAATATTTTGTTATGGCTAGCTTTAGTAATAAAAGAATTACAAGAATGACTTAAATTTAACTACATTTGCACAAAATTTTTGCATAAAAGAATTACAAGAAGAGGAGGAGAATAACGGCAAGGATTGTGGACGGAACCCCGGAGTGGCGGAATTCCTCGTTGAATCGGGCGGCGAGCTCGGTGGCGCTGGTGTTCACCGCGCCGTGCAGCCGCGGGATTGGCGATTGGTTCATCCAGAAGATGGACTTCTCGGAGCGGCGGTGGCGCGATGTCGACGACCTTGGCCGCCGCACGTGCAGCCGCGGGATTGGCGATTGGTTCGTCCAGAAGATGGACTTCTCGGAGCGGCGGTGGCGCGACGTCGACGACCTTGGCCGCCGCACGTTTATTCTGTCGTAGTTTTACTTTGGCGCTTCGTGCTCCGGCGGCGAGGGCGGATTGCATCTACCTGGTGAGGAAGGATATGCAGGTTTTCGATGTGAAGGAAGGCACTAGCGAGCTGCGCAGACTTCATGAAGCTCCGCTATGTAACAAAGCATTCTGGCCGCTCCCTCCTCCTGCGAATCCATAGGGGATAGTATTTCTTTTATTTTTTACCTTGAGGAAACTTCATTTGTGTTATGCGATCAAAATGTTAGGATGACAAAATTCGTTTCGGATTTGGTTTGCTATGTTATTGGCAATCTAGCATTATGACATTGTTTGATATAAAATACTTGCAAGGTACATCGTGCAGATGATTCCAAACTCAAAATACTAGAAGAAACATCTGCTCCACCTGGGGGTAAGTGAATTGATGAAACAGCCAATTAGGGGTCACAATCATCACTGAAATAATCGCATTTTAGATTTCACCATAACCATGAAGTTATCGAACAAATGTTCTGTACAGCAATCATGTGAACATCACCTTGACATACAGTCTCGTGCCATCAAAACCTCCAATATTCAACAACACTACAGCACATAGTTACAAATCTTACCAATACCTAAAAGTAGCAGAACACTAGAGAAACTTCTTCTCGAGTCCTCCCAGATGCTACAACACTTCTGCTGCACCTTCAAAGTTCAAAGGAGCAATTGTCCTGCTGTGGCTATTGTACACCCAAGCAACGCGCCAGCAACCACCTGGAGCAATTTAACACTTAACAAGTTAGCAGCATATAAAAAGGTAGCTCAGAAATATATGTCACATGCTGCTGATGCTGCTGCATGATGTTGATAGCAGATAAGCATGTCTTGCCAAGTAAAATGTGGGTATGGTGACGTCGGGAAGATCAGTTTGAGGTTCACTTGGCATCCACGTAATCACAGCACCAATAAGCCATCGCTTTCAATATGCCAAAAAAAAGCACAATAACAGGACATCTGAACAAACCTGGGTTGGTGTATGGCCTAAAAGTTCTCGCAGTGGCCTTGTTTCAGACAATGGATGTTCAGAAGGAAGTTCACATACTATTTGGTTCAACACCTGAAGATTTTGAGGAAACAGAAGTTAAAAGTAGAGTACTCTTCAAAATAAACACAGCGCTTAACACTAAGCTCATCATAATATATAATTATATACAGATCTAGCACAGGGTTGTAAAGATGTATATTAATGATATAGAAAAGCTAGCGAACAAACAGTAGAGATGGAAAATAAAAGAGTTATCACATACCTCTGCTTGCTTTCCAGCATGTAATCTGATACCAGAAGCATCGTACATCACCTGCCCAAGTAATGGAATAGAAGTTTCTTAGACCTCAACATTTGGAGTTAACCGAAAGGAAGTCAGCATTAACTTATGGACAATGCTCACACTCAACACCATAATATGATACTAAAAATAGAAATTGCTTCCAAGAAACAACAATATAAATGTTCGTTTCTTCTATCATGAACGATGCAAAACCTCTTTGGAAGGAACAGGGGTTAGGATGGATAACCGATAACCTACCACACTTGCAAATATAGCTGCTGTGGCAAAAAGGGAGCAACTAAAGCCATCTTTGAATCCAATCGCTACTGCTAGTGCCGTAACCGTGGCAGAATGTGATGATGGCATGCCGCCGGAGCCAATAAGCTGCTTAGGATCCCATCTGTTCTCCTTGTACCTTTGTTCGAAACAAGAACACATCAAACTTACTGCAGCATGGGAGACTGTAAAACACGTGTTCAGACTCAGCAATGCATTTTGCTGATCAGACGCAAACAGAAGGCTCATGCTAATATATCTATTTATAAACTATACAAAAAGAACTATAAAACAGATATGAGAAGAAGAAAATGGCCCTTGATACGAAAGTATTATTTTGCCAAACTAAACATAAATAGGCCCAGGCCACACATCTCTAAGACAAACAAATAGGACATGTGTACGCATAATGGAGAACTCTGCATCTATCCCTGCTGTGGCTTCACCATTTAACCAGCACCACTCAGGATCTCCTTGACGATCTAACTGGAAATCAGAAATCCAAATCAAGGCCCAGAACCAACATGGAGAATTTGTCTGGTGCAATGATCAAGTATCTCTGAATGAAACATGCGATTCAAAATGCAACAGTACCATCTGTGAATTCAACAACCGTAGGTTCCGTTCTACTGCAACCAGCGCAGACCAAATGTACAGGGGTGTAATGTACCAAAGGAAAAAGAGGCCTACCAATTCTCCTCGATTTTTTTTCGAATACAATTCTCCCTGATTTTGACCAGATCAAGGCCAATACCTCTAGCTTCCAGCTCAATTCACCAAAAACATCCAAAATTCTAAGGAAATCCCTCATGCAGGAGGCCGTTACATTCCCAATCTACCATTCCTCTAGGCTCTAGCTCTAGGCAAAGATGGGGGAAGGGAATAGGAGGAAGGAATGAATCGGTTATGCTCGGCTCTCCCTAAATGGAACATGCGAACAATGCCAAGAAAGATGCTTTGACCATCGGAACCGCACGTGGATCCGATGACGCCCGCGCCCAATTCCAGGGAAAGAAGAGAGGGCATCGGACGTACCACGTGACGAAGAACTTGATGGACTGCGCGATGGCGAATCCGAGCAGGGCAGCGACGAGGGGGTAGTTGTGGAAGACGGCGAGGTAGGAGAAGCCCGCGGCCGCCGGCGGCGAGGTGGCGTCGTCGGCAGCACCACCGTCCCCCATGGCCCCAAGTCCCTGGCTCCCTGGATGGACGGACCCGGCCCGGCGCTGCCCTGCCTAATCCTGCCTGCCCCCCTCCCTGCGGCGCGTGCGTTACCGGACCGGAGCGCGCGCGCCCTTCGCTATATATACATCCAGCCTATCCCCGCGCTCCGCGCTCGCTAAAAATTCCTCCTTCCCTCCCTCCTGCGTCGCACGACGTGCACCGCACCAATGGCGACGACGATCCGCCGCCTCTGCTCCTGCTGCTGTTGCTGCTGGCTGGATTTGCTCCTTGCTCTGCTCTGATCTGGGGAGGAGGAATGGTGGGAGGGTGGGAGCGTGCACTCCCCAGATGGAGGACGGGCGAGCTGAAATATGGACGTGGTGGGCTCTGAAATCTTCCTCTGATTGGAGGGAAGGGAGGAAGCATCAAACGGGAAGGCTCCGGCTCCCGGCGAATATGCCAATGGGAGCGAGCTCCAGCTCCGGCAACTGGCCCGCAATTTATTTGGCAACCCGCCAAACCGGGCAGATCCGGCCGGCGTATTAGGCTGTCACGTCGGTCCCTCCCTCCCGTTGCTTGATCGCGAAAGCAACAAGAAACAACGGCGGCTTACGGAGCCAAGACGGTGACTTTCTCTGGCTGGGCGTGTGATCGGCTCTCAAGCGTAGCAAGTTTTACTGTCTCGAATCTGGATGTTGCAGTGAGAGTGATGGTGCCACGGCTGAAGATTGAAGAACACAAGAACGAGGCCCGCCCTCACTACACGCTGGACCACATCTATCATCATGCAACAATCTAGCCGACGAGTACTAACATGCTGATGGGTACAGTACAGTTGCTGGCTTGCTGCAACAGGGAGGGAGAGAAAGGGACGTGGTGGTGCTAGCGGCCAATCTTGCAGCAAAACAGTTGCAACCACGCAACGTTCACAGTACTTACACGAAGCTTCACGCATAAACCAGGCGAATTGATATCCTAACCGCGACGTGAGAACGCAGCTCGTCTGGTTCATTGAACAATTCACCCGATCAGCTCAAGTGCATGCTCAGGTCAACAAAGAGAAATGCTAGACCTGGTTCATGATCTCTGTATGGAACAGCCGGCCGTAGACCCAGTCCAACCAACCATCAGGTTATTTTTATTTAGTCCTCAACATGAGCTCAAGTTGGAGGCCGTCCCAAAGCCATTCAGCTAGGATTACTTTCACTTTTAACAAGTTGACTGAAATCTAGCTTCAAATTTATACCAGTGGCGATTGTAGATCAGAGAAGCATCACGGTCAAAATTGTCAAACCACAACTACAACAGGTGACCAGGCAAAAAAAACCATGATCTCCAATTTCTACTGTTACAGTGCTATAGCTGCAGCCTGGGCTTAGCCAAGCAAGCCTGCAACCTAATGCTCTTACTATTTCATGGCACAAAGCTACATCAAAAAAGATATTCACATCTCTCACACAACAGACAACTACATATAAGCCGTGGAATGCCTAACCTTTCATTTAGTGAGGTAAAACCGGTTGTGCGGGGCACGAGGATCGGTCATCTTCTTCAGGTCCAGGTCCATCCCATCATCGTATTCCTCTTCCTCATCTTGCGGCTCTGATGCCTTTCTCTGCCTCTCCCTAGCTTCAGCAGCTTCTATCTGCAGCTTCTTCCGGATGTAGTCATCATACGACATCTCACACCATTTCTTTGCGTCCCCGACAATCTGTTGGTTGTGACGCTCCACATCCCGTTCCAGCCTGGTTTTCTCGGTGTTCTTGGGCTCTCCCCAGTAATCATAGCGGTACATTGGCTTCTCTGGGTCATAGTAATCCTTTCCAAAAACCTCCGTCTCGTCTACGTCATATCGTCCAGGCTCCTCAATAGGAAGACCAAGTGCTTTCCGACTGCAAATTAGGAGTTAGCACCAATGCATAGTTGAAAGGTGTGATGAAACTTGTAAAGGTAGTAGATTTACCAGCAGATGTCTCTGATAAGGGCTTCCCTTTCTTCATATGAACGGCGCCATTGCATCAGATCATACTCATCCATTTCTTTGTTCCGTCGGAGCTTCCCAACTTTGTACTCCTCCCCTCTTTCCTCTGCCTCTTTTTTCAGTTTTTTTATCATCTGCATTGATAAAGTTCAGCATTAAAATTTACAGACGGTGAATCATTAAAGAAATCTTGATGGGCTATGGAAAAGGAGATACCTGGCGCTCAGCACGAGCAGCATCCAGATCAAGTTCTTTGATGCTTACATTCTAAAATACGTCAGAACATGATGTCATTAGGGAATCATATTGCTTACAGCTACTAATCATGCAATTGAAATGATCCAAGGATGGTGATATGGAGCTCTGAAATGAGTGTATACCACGACTTTCTTTTTTAGCAGTGTTTCTTTGAAATATCCTTCAGTGTATTCAACTCGTTTTTTTTCATCGATTGAGGATGCTTCAACTGTTGACTCATATGTCGTGTCCTTGAATTTTTCTGGATTTTGCTCCTCATAGTCTAAAATCATCTGCTCTGCATTATGCCATTCCCAAAGCTGGAAAAAAGAAGAATTTTCCTGATAAAACTATTTGATGTGAATGAAAGAAAACAAGCCAAGAAAGCTACAACAGGATGTAAAACACTAGATATGCTGTAAGAGGCATATGGATGAGATTCTTAGAAAATACCGTATCAACAAAAGGGTGATCTGATACCAAAGGTTCCTTTTCCATATCCTTTAAAGGTTTTTTCCTAGGAATGGGTGGCCGTCCACCTTCACGCTGGTTCACAAAAAGGTTAGATGCACACACAGTATTAAACCTAACCAAACAGCAGAAAACTGAATCACAAAAGGTGAAGTTAATTCTCACCCACAACTGCTCTGGGTTAGTATCCTCCTTACGATGGAATATTGGTGGAAAGTCAAATCTATTGAAACTGTCGCCAGAAAGAAAAAAAAAAAGACAACAACGATCAATCAAGTGGAAATAAACAGAAGACGGGGTCAAGGCATTCATCATAAAAAATCCATACTGTCAGGACTGAATAAGCGACTCAATAAGCGATGACTCAAAAAATTGGTATGTAATGGAACTCACATTAGATGATCAATGTTGGGATATACAAATCTCATTTCAAGTGGAAAGCGGAAACGGTAGGGATCTCGTTTGGCCTGCAAAGTAATAAACAGATGTTACTAAGAGTCTAAAACAGGTCTACCTAGGAGACATAAACTTCCAGAACATAAGTGGCACAGATAGCTCCAAGTAGGAATGAGAATCAGAAACGAAAATAGAAAACAAAGCATAACTTTGGGGGGTGAAAAGAAAGGATGATGCCAAAAATGCAGTTTGGTTGATCAAAAGGTGCAACCAAGATATCCTCCCTCTTTTTTGGGGGGCAATAAGACTAGAGCATCCACTATTCCTTTACCACTAGAGCATCCACTGTTCCTTTAACTTACATAACTGAAATAAGCTATCTTCAAAAACATTACTTGCAGAATGAAATAACTTACTAGAATCTCCACATAGACTTTCATGCCAGGCTTGATGTGATGTCGGATCCAATACCAGTCATTTCCTTTTATCGGTACCCACCTGAACATACAGTGAATCATAAATGTCACATAAGATAAAATCAGAGTATACTGTTTCCCGGTGGGTCTAAAAAAGAAATCAATGATTACAAACAGAAGACTGTTTCACAAAAGTAAAGATAAGGGTGTGGCTCTGTGAGGGTAATCATCACTGATCAGTGGATAGTGCAGATATTATGTGTTCATGTTTTGTGCCTGTTTTCGGTTGAGCTGAATAATGCAGAAGTGTGGCTATTCCTTGCATTGGCCTAGAAGAAAGAGCAATCCTTCACATTCTGTTTTTCATTAAATCAGGTACACCAAGTTCATAGTATACAAGACTGAAGGTACATACCCTTCATGGACACAGCCAATGTCCACAAAGGCTCCCTGGTAGAGGTGAACGGTCGTCACTTGCCCATAACAAATCTGTGCATTCAGCCATCAATAAAATCGTTAGAACTAGTCTAAATTAGCTGAAGATAAAAACTGCACTAACAATGTTTGAATACCACCTGTCCAGGATAGTAGAATGGAAGTTCATGCTGCATGAGAGCACATAATAATACATCAGCAACATAACTAAAACGAATTGAGAAAATGTATGCACTGAACATTCAAGAGCTAATGTTACATACCATATCTTCTCTGTAGTCCTTACCTCTTTTTCTTCTGCCAGGGTAGTAATCCTGATCATACTGCACAATGGGAATAGACAAAGTACAAAATTATGAGGTGACATGACATGTTCAATTAATTCTAATCGAATTGCATACAGAAACAACAACCAAAACTAGCTTAACGGTTTGCAGGATGACAAAAAAAAAAAAACCCTACTCCTAGGTAGAATTAAGCACTAGATGCTGCAATGTCATCAACAAAACAGCACAATTATATTATACCTGGTAGGATTCCTGCTCCAACCTATCCCGGTTTGCCTCCACCCATTCCTTGTACTGCTTCAGGAACACTTTGTACCTCTCTAACGCCAGATCCTTCGGCGCATCCTCCAGCTTCTCAACGTTGGTCACCCCGGCCGCGGCCGCCGCCTCCATGTCCAGCCTCTCCGACGCCTCCCTATGCGCCTCCCTGATAAACTCCAGCTCGTCCGGGTCCACCTCCCAGCCGGGCGGCGGCCAATCCCGCGGTGGCACGAGCCGCAGCGGGAGCCTGCCGGCCCACGTCGTCTCGAGGGGCTCGGGCGTGTCGCGCGTCGCGAAGAGGCGCTCAGTGTACCCCGGCTCGGCCTCCACCTTCTTCCGGTAGGCCGGCGTGAGCATGCGGAAGGCCTCGAGGGACTCCGGCGACTGGAGCGGCACCTCCTCCCCCTCGTTGAGGCTGTGGCGCGCGAAGGCGACCTCCGGGGTCATTATCTCCTCCCATGGAGCCCAGCCGTGCTCCACCCAGCTACGGCGGCGGGCAACCTCTTCGGGCTCGGTGTTCTTAATGCTGATCGAGGGGATGACCGGCGGGTCCGCGGCGGGGGTCTCGTCAGGAGGTGATGGGTTGACGGACGCAGCGAGGCGGCGGAGGCGGGATCTGAGCAGAGGCTTGGGGATGAGGCCGGGAAGGGGGAGGTGGTGGTGGAGGAAGGTAGCGGCGGCCGGCGGGGTGGTCGCCATTTTTGGGTTTTGGGAGCACGGAACGGTCGTGGTGTCGCCGCGGGGTTTAAGGGGGTGGATAAGGTGCGGATGGTGCCCACATGTCGGTGCCGTGCGTAAATCTTGTCATTGGAATTTTTAAAATTCTTTCAAATGAAAAATCTCGTGAAATCAATTTGAATTGAACCAATAGGTGACAAGGCTATAGTAGGCCTGGTTTTTCACGCATGCATCTGTGCTGATCCAATTCAATCAATCATAAAAAAAAAAGAAGGAATTTAAATTTAGGCTTGTTTACTTCGTCAACTTTCCAGTCACATCGAGTCACATCTTCTCTCACAGACACGCTTACTAATGTACTATTCACACCTCCAACTTTCCACCAACTAGGACCTGAGCGATAGCTCATCGGTCCTAGGTTCGAGTTGAGCGACCCAGGATTTCCTACCTTTGGGGTATTTCCCCAGTCGTATTTCTACAGGTTCTGGATAACGTGTGGCGCCACAATGGGACTACGATGTGCCCGTCGTCTACGAAGTTACGGCTTCGATGATCTCCAGAAGGACACGAGATGTGTATAAGTTGTAGTTCTAGGGTGTGCGTGGGTGTGGTGTGAGTGTGTTGAGTAGAGTTCAGATACTACAGCTTGTATACTTAGGAGTCCAGACTAAAAATAACTTTCCACCAACTTTCTCATCTAAATAAGGCTTTAGTAATTTTAAACTCAGAGGTTCCTTGCTGAACGCAGGTGGCAAACATTTTTATGAGTAATACCTACTGGAGAGGTGCAAGTTTGATTTATCTGCGTACCTGGGTCGACCTAGAAATTATCGAAGTGAAAAATAACACGGAATCAAGACATTAAAAGTGGATAACATGATCCACCGAGTATGGTATTGCTAAAAACTACTAGCACTGAAACTGTAGGACCCAAATGTCGGTGCCGTGCGTAAATTTTGTTCGTCGGAACTAAAAATTCTTTCAAATGAAAAATCTCGTGAAAACCATTGCAATGGCAGATGCTTCTTGATGAATTAACACAACCGCAAGACCTTGAACCTTGTAGCTTCTTGATGAATCAACACATCAACCATTGCAATGGCAGATGCTTCACCAATCTATCACACAAATTACTGGCATACTCATTTCCTCACAGAGGATACAATACAATGTCTGAACACTGTTCTACCGTGTATTAGACTATTAGCATTATTCAGTTTCGTGTGGTTACACCGAAGAAAAACAATCGTATGTTAGAATTAGAAAAGAAATCGGCCAGCATCAAACTGGCTCCTGTCCTCCCGCTCACACCATCACGAGGTTGGTCGATGGATTCACCGCCGTACAGCAGCGGCACTGCTGCGGCAGCTAGCTGGTGTTTCTTGACGACGAGCACATGGAGGAGGCTGTCGTGGCACAAGTCGGAGCCGAAGAGGCGAACCCGTCGCTGCACGAAGGCCCAGATCTCGACGGCGTCCTTCTCCCTGAAGCTACACCGCCTGACGAAGTCGAGGTAGCCTTCCCCCTTGAGGACCGTGCCGCGGCTGCTGTGCCACCGCGACATGAGCAGCTCCTTGGCGCCCGCCATGAGGTCCACCAGCTTCACGCGCAGGCCGCCGTGCACCTTGCCCTTGGCCTTGGGCTTCTTCAACTTTGGTGCCATTCCCTTGGGCGCCATCGTTATTCCTGGGCGGCCTCTGGCGTGGTGGGTTGTCGTCGAGGAGGTTGGCTTGGCGGATCTCGGTGGGGGTCAGGAGCGGGAGGAGGCGGCGCATGACGCCGTCACGAGGGATGCGGAACCGGTTCTGGTGAGGGTTCAGGTCGGTGTCCGTCAGGACCTTGTCGTCGATGAAGTGCACGGGCACGTCGTCGCGGAGCCCCAGCCATTGGAGGAAATGGCTGCGCAGGCACGGCGGCGCTTCTCTCTCAGCGGCGGCGAGCGGCGGCGGCGGTGGGATGGCATTGATGGGCTTCACGTCGAGGACGACCAGCGCCGGCTCCGATGACGACGCGGCTCCTGCTGACGACGACGAGGAGGACGTGGTGGCCTCTTCCTGCCGCGCCCGCTTGTTGGCGGCGGAGGGGTTGTAGACGACCATCTCGAGAGGGCGCTTGGCGCCGGCGAAACACGGCGACATGGCTCGCGAATTGGTGGCAATGCAAGGGCACGGTTGTGGAATGAGGTGATCGATGAGGGCGGCGTCGTCGCTGCCCCGGCACCGCGAGCTATATGGAGCGTGCGGGGCAACTGCCCATCCTCACTCACCGACACGGAATGGAATCCGACTCGGTTTGCGGGAAACGCCGCGAGTTAAAGTTCCATCGTCTCCGCCGCCGCGCCGACTTCGTCACAAAGTGGTCGAATCCGACTCCGATCGGGGTTACGTACGTGGGGCATGTACCACGTCACGTCACCGAATGAAAGTACGGAACTCGATCTGATTTTTATGGCATGGCTCCAGGCGGCCATAGGGATGTCAAGGGAAAAAAAAAAAGAAAAGAAAAAAGAACTTGAGGTTCGCGAGGTACTCCAACGCAGTTTGTCACTGCCTCGAAGTGAAATGCAGAAGTAGCTGTCGACTTGCGAAGAACACCAGTGTTCAAACGTCACAGAGATCAGCCGGTTTGTAACGTACTCGCTGATATTTGAGTTGAAATGCAAGGTAATCAACAGAGACTTATTTTGAGGATTGGGAGGAAGAACACGGGACGAAGGCACGGAAGGTTCAGAGAATTCAGAATTCAGGTTCTCCAGTTCAGTGTCGATGCCAAATTATAAGAGGATATTGTATATCGCACCTACCTTGCAATTGTCGTTCCCGGCCCACAACTCAAACACTTGGCCATTCTTCTTAATATTCTCGACGCCATCAGCTTCAGCCGACAGCAGCACAATAAGGGTATATTTATACTCCAATTTATTAATTTTAAGCTTAGGTTCCTTGCTACGAAGAAGGTAGGTGTCATTTTGTCAAATATTGTAGTATAGGTGAAATATGTTCTCTACCACTTCATGTTCATGGCATTGCTTTTCAACCCCCCACCCCCCACCCCGAACATCAAGTACCTATTAGAGATGCAAGCTTGATTTCTCTGTATAACCTGATTAACCTATAAATTATCTCATTTCGCAAAAAGAAAACTATAAATTATCTGAGCGAAAAAATAACCCGGATTTAAAACAATAAAAGTGGAACAAACTGATCCACTGAGTCAAAAAACTTATTGCCCAAAGAATAAGTGCTGCTCAAAATATGTAGTTCCATGTTGCTATTTTTCCCATTATAATTCTCTATTAAATTGCTATTTAGATTTAATAGTTCTATGTTGATACATCAACATTGGCGTTGGTCTGTCAAAAGCTCTCTCCAAATCCAGCCGTCCACAAGGAAACCATCGGCCAGATCTCGCGTATCTTCGTGACCTCCGCTCGCTGCTCAGGCGCTCAGCCGGCTGCCGCTTGCTTGTCTTTCTCGCCGCCGAGCCACTCCGGCGCACGAAAATCTCCTCCCATCCCTCTTCCCCGCCGCCCGCCCCTTCTCTGGAACCTTCTAGAAGCCCTCAGGCTCCCCCATGGAGCCCAGGAGGAGGGAGCGCCGCGTCATCGCCGTCGCAGGCGCGGCGGCGCTCGTCGCCGTCGGCCTCAACATCGCCTTCTCCGCCGTCGCCGCCCACCGCCGGAGGAAGCGACGAGGTGAGCGCCCGCAAAACCCTCGCCCCTCGCTTTTTGAACTCAGATTCCATTTGGTGTGCTAAATTCATCGGCCTGCGGAGGCCTTCGCTGCTTTGCTTCAGTCTCGATCCAATGTACCATATGTCGATGGATTTTTGGCCTTAAAACGACCCGATTGCTGCGCACTTTGATTGTTAGAGTTGCGTTGTGAAATGTAGAAGCTTGATTTAGTGTTACAATTTAAGCAGGTTTAGCTCTTAGGTGAACCTTGAAAATTATTGATGCCGTTTTTTGAATTTTGAGTGGTTAATGTTCTGATTGGTTGCAGAGCTTCCAGGGTTTACTGCTCAAGTCAACTTGTCAGCAGCGGAGATTAAAAGATTAACTGACCGTATCATCGCTAAGGCGAAGGAAACATATGATTCAGTGGCTGCAGTCCCCCTGGATAAAGTATGTTTGCAACTTGTTATGCCACTGCATTTTACTCACGGCGCTATTTTGTCGAATGTAGCTTTTATATGGAAGCTTATGTATGGATTTGGACTCGTGATTCGATCTATTGTATTAATATTATACATTTTTAATGTTTCGAGGACCATATAGTGGTAGGGAAGCATATATATATGTTTTCAGCATGCTGATCCTTAGAAAAATACAATGTGCAATGAGCCCATAGAAGATAGAACCCTCAAATCTTGAAATTTTTCTAACGGTTTTCATATATTTTGCAGGTCAGTTTTGCAAATGTTGTTGCACCACTAGCAGAATTAGATGCGCTGCAATTTCCTCTGGTTCAAGCTTGTGTTCTCCCAAGGATGGTATCACCATCTGAAGATGTCCGGAAGGCCAGTGCTGAAGCGGAGAAGCAATTGGATTATTACTTTGCGCTGTGCAGGTTCAATTTTGTTACTTATTTCCTATCCTTTTACTTGGATTCAACTGTGAGGTGGTGACGTATGTTCCTTAACTGAAAATCGTGTAATGTTAGGTACTACTGTCAAATAATATGAAGCAGTAATGTATCCCACACAATTACGCACATATAGCTTGTAACTCTGTATCTGTGTTACTCATATTACTTACTTGTTCTAGTGAGCATCTGTGTCATAATTTCAGTGACCCAGTGGATCGTGTTGTTTGTAAAGTTTATGAAGTAGTGTATCATTTATGAAGAATAATGGTACTAATAGAGCGTGAAGTTCCCTATTTTCTACCTGAGCCAATGCAATAGTAATATAAGAGTCTTATTATTTCTTGCAAGGTGATCAGGCAGCGTGAGGATGTTTATCGTGTCTTAAAAGCATTCGCAGTGAAAGGTGAACGATTAGGTCCTGAAGCAACAAGATTTCTCCAGGGCTTGGTACAAAACTCTTTTGCTACATGTAAAATTGGCCTCATTCTGCCTGACAACTGATTATTTGTACATGTGATGAATTGGTGTCAACGCCTTAACCCTGAATACCATTTTTCTATAATTGCTGTGTCCTTATTTATTCTGATATTGCTTATGAACAAAGATATGACATATCATCATGTAGGTATAATCTGGTTAGTGACTGCTCTTGTTAGAACATGCTTATCTACTGCATCTTCTCTTGCACTGACGTGTCTTTGTGTCTGCAGTACACTTTCTCCTTGAACTTGCATTTCTGAAATGTTTTATTAGAACAAACGATTAATGTATCTTTTTTATTAATAAAGGTGTATCAAAGCTGAAAGCAAACTATTGAACTAGTGAATCATAAATGTACTCAACAATATGTGATGTGTCTTGCTATTATACTATTTGTAATTCGCACAAAGAAAAATTTCCAAATTGCTTTGACTAATTAGCGTCATTTTGCTAATTATGGTTGAACAGGTGAAAGACTTTGAGCGTAATGGAGTAAAACTATCTCAAAGCAAGAGAAAAGAAATGGAGAAATTGAAATCTTATATAGCTGAACTAAACTTGAAGTATCTCCAAAATCTGAACGATTTTACCAAATTCCTTCTTTTAAGCGAGGATGAGCTTGCTGGAATGCCTTTTGAGTTCCTAAAGGTAAGCTAGAGACTAAGCTTCAATCACGCATACCTTCAAAACGTACAATAAGCAATCCTAGAAGGTTCAAATAATCTTTGCTTTATGCTTGAACTGAAGTTTGAATGAATGAATGAATGAGAAAGCTGATTATGTTGCTTTCTACTCTTTCTTTACTCAACTCTTCAACTCAGGATCTGGAAAAGGCTGATGGGAAGCTGAAGGTTCCGTTAACTAGTTACCATGTTACTCCAATTCTTGAGCATTGCAGGGTCAGTTCCCTCTCTTGTGCTTTATCACACAACTGCGCATTTCATACTTTTAATGATCAATTGGCAGTTTTGTGAGCTCTAACCATTTATTTAACTCAATGGATAAAGGTAGCAATATTGTATGATGTGGAACACACTATTTTTTTTTTCATTTTCTTATCTTTTCATGCTAGGAAATGTGCTGTTGGCCAATTCCAATCTGTAGTTTTTTCAATCAAGCTATGTATGACGTGTGTTAACTAGGTGCATCTTTTTCAAGGTTGGCTCTACCAGGAAGCAGATTGCTGTTGCTTATGGACAGAAAGGTGGGAAGGATAATATAGGCATCCTAGAAAATCTGGTAACCACAAGGGCCCATCTGCATCTGTAACCTTATAGCACATGACTAATTCTATTGCTGATTTCACCTTATCTCATAGCATCTATTACCTTATCACATAGTTTAAGACTTTCAATGTTGGCAGGAGCACTGGAACTGACATGCTGCAGTTTCATTTTCTATGTATATTCAGGTTCAGCAAAGACACAAGTTTGCTAGATTGTTGGGGTATGCTAACTATGCCGATTTTGCTATTGAACCCAGAATGCCAAGGACATCAAGGAAGGTTTGTGCTTTTCTGCAAAATCCGTCCAATTCCTTCTTTTAGCTAAATCTGCCTAGTGAAACACATTCCTCAGTATCAAACTTGATATAATTTTTCAACCCTGATGGCCTGATCTAGTTAGCTTGATCAAGCTTGGTATAATTGTCAGCCTGATTTAATCAGCTTGCTGACGAATATTGTCTTATGCTTAGTTTCACATGCAAAGACAGATGCCAAAATATTTTCTCTTGCAGGTCTTGGAGTTTTTGGAAGAGATGTCAGAACAGTTAAGTGATGTAGCGAATAAAGAGCTCAGCATACTCAAAGACCTTAAGGTTATAAGAAAGCTCCCTTTTGCTATGCTTATGTTTCCATCGATCAAACTCTTGTCATTAACAAATCGAGTGGTCGCTATTTATTTTCTGATTTCAGATGAAGGAGGAAGGAGATGCTCAGTTAGGCATGGAAGATTTGTTGTACTACATGAAAAGAGCTGAAGAATTCAAGATTCATCTTGACATTGGTGAAATTAAACAATACTTCCCTGTTAGCTTGGTCCTATCTGGAATGTTGAAGATGTTTCAGGATCTGTTTGGTAAAATTCTAGCCACTAACTAATTCACTACCAACCTCTATTTTTCACAAGGTATGAGCATAGATATATTTTTCCTCTAATTTCTTCTTCTTCTTTTTTCCTTTCATGAAGCACTGCGGTTTGATGAAATTAAGGATGCTGAGGTTTGGCATGATACAGTTAGTGTGTTTTCTGTTTGGGATGCAAGTTCAAGTGATTGTTTGGGTTATTTTTTTCTCGATATCTTTGCCAGGTTTGTTCTGAATGCATGCTAGTAAAGCTTTAACTTTAATGATTTTCAAGGTCTCATGATTTATACAAGAAATGCAGTGCGAGCTGGTCTAGCTTCTCTCTTTTATCCTGTTCACCATAATTGAATATAAATTTGCGAATCCAATTCTTCTAGGCCTCAAAGGCTCAAACTTACATTTTCATGGAGAAAATAGCATCACTAAATACAGATACAAAACACATTAAAGAACACCACATAACACACCTATACACATAAAAGAGGGTAACTTTAATCAGCTATTCTCTTTTGCTTCATAGGGAGGGAAAGTATGCCCACACTTGTGTCGTGACACTCCAGAATGGATGCTTGTGTTCTAATGGTACACGCAAGGTAACTCGGAAAATCTCATGTATATTATATAGTGCAACCAGAGTATGAGTTTCTTGCTAGAATAACCTTAGCACAAAGGATTAGAATATAAGCTTCGCTTGTAACCTAAAAGGTTCTGTATTGAAGAAAATTTTTAAACATAAGATCTGATACAATCAAATTGTAACCACTCAAAAGTAACTGTTCTCTGACAAATTCAAAACATCTATAATCTGTTGAAGATACTTCTGTATATTTCATACTGTAATTATTGGGCTGTTGGTGACAGGTCCCGGCTGCTGTCCTATTATCTCAGTGTCCAAAAGAGCTTGATGGGAATTCAGCACTGCTACGGTTTCCTGAAGTTGTCAGGCTATTCCATGAATTTAGCCATGTGGTATTAATACCAACTTTCTCAATGTATTCTTTCAAAAATTAGAAAAGAACTTTCACGCTTTAGTTGCCTGTTGGGTTTAAAGCTTTTTAACATAACATTCTCCCTCAAACTAAAGTTTGTAAGACAAATGTTGCCACACTGAAAACTCATTGTCATATTTTCCACAGTGAAACAACTTCTTTTGGGGGGTTACTCCGATGAGAAATTGGATTCTGGCAAATTATAAATATCTTGAGCATTTGTTGACACTTTTCAGTATTGCACTGATTATGAATAGATGCACTGATTTCAATATCGTACAGGTCCATCACATATCCAACAGAGCCACCTTTTCAAGATTTTCAGCTCTTCGACTGGAGGGTGACTTTGCTGAAATTCCAAGCCTGCTACTCGAGAACTGGTAGGCAACTAGCCATAGCTCTTTTTCTAGGCAGCACCTGTGTTTAATCTATTGGAGTCTGACTTTTTTTTATATGTAATGTTCTTGTCATCTCAGGTGCTATGAGAGCATTTCTTTGAAAATGATGTCCGGCTTCCATCAGGTGGTGCGCATAAATTTAGCATATTGTGTCTTGTGTATTTTCAAGAACAAAAAATAAAGATGTAAGAAATTGGCACTAAAAATTTCTCTTTTTTATCATTGTAGGACATTACAAAATCCATAACTAGCGAATCTTGCCAATCTCTGAAGAGGAGGCGTGATTTATTTGCTGGCCTGAAGATGAAACAAGAGATCCTTTTGTGTGAGTCATTTCACTACTACTAAATCAAATGGAGTAACTACTGTATCACAACTGCTATCTAAGTAGTGAGGTTGAAGTCCTATTACAGTTGATTGACACCTGCCACCTGAATTTGGCTGGCTTTTCATGTCAGCATCACTTCATTCTCTTACTTCAGCTAACAGTATGTACTAACAGTTATCCGCCCACTCGGCATTCTGCTAGTAGAGTACAGTAGTATATACTGGTTCCTAGCAAAAACCAAGATCGAGACATTTCGGTTCCTAGCAAAAACCAAGGCATATTACTTTCCTTTTTTTCACCACCTGTTCTAATAAGTTCCAGCTGATATGTTGTTGATTTGTCCAGAAAAACCAACCTAATTGATTCTTCTTGTCAGTTGCCAATTATGTACAATTTGATTTGTAACTTATTGTGGCTCATGTTTATTAATTGGCAAGAAATCTGTATTCAGCAAAGTAGCTTACATATTGTTTTCACTTTTACTAGGCCTTGTTGATCAGATAATACATTCAAGTGAGAATGTGGACATTGACAGCCTAATCAAGGAGCTTCATCCCAAGGTACATTTAAAACGATTGGTTCACTGTTTATAGTACTGATGACGATAAATTAAGGCAGATGCTCCCTTCCAGGTAATGTTGGGTATACCTTTGTTGGAGGGGACCAGTCCAGCCTCATGCTTTCCTCGTATCGCTATTGGCTATGATGCTGTATGCTACAGTTACATATGGAGCGAGGTTCGAGCAATACAAATCCAAAGGCATAGTTCTTCTGTCATCTTTGGAGATCTTAGAAAAACACATCTATCTGAACTATGCAGGTGTTTGCTGCTGACCTCTTTGTGTCAAAATTTAAAGATGACCTGCTCAATCAGCATGCAGGCTTGCGCTTTAGAAATAAGGTAATGACTAATGTCCTCCTATCGTTTGCATGTGAATTGTTACAAAACACTTTCATCACTGCAGGTGTTAGCTCCTGGAGGCTCAAAGGATTCCCTGGAGATCATAACTGACTACCTAGGAAGAGAGCCGTCACTCCAACCTTTTATTCAGTGCAAAACAAGGAATAGTTTGTGAGATCATGTATGATAACCATTAGAGTTTCTATTTTAATGTAACCATTGAAGATCTGGTGACTGTAGGACTGCTTAGTTCTTTTCTTTTTGTGTGACAAATATGATCTGTACGCAGTTCTGATTCCCGACATTAGTTGTTTGACCCTTCAGTTATGCAGGAATAAAATATGCTGTGACTAGGTTCTGCTTTGACCATAATTTCCTAGCTTGGCATACTTCGTTCATCTCATGCGGCCATGCTTGAGAGTTGAGAGCACGTGAATTAAGATTGTAAAAGAAGTTTGAACTTGAGCTTGAACTTCACGTCTGTTGATCTAAGAACGAAGCGCAACTTTTTAACAGATCTTGCTTTAAAGCTTTACAAATCTGAAGTTGATTACAGGATTAAAACGTGACATGCACACAAAACTCACTTTCACTTCGAACATTTCTGAAGCTTGCAAAGAGTCTTCCAATAACATCAGTATTCACGTGTACACTGGTACATGACGTAAAATCTGACTGAAATGATAAGTAGAACATTCAACAAAAGGCTGCAAGTTGATATATTCTCTACACGGAACAATATGAATGATTGGGATACACATGTTGCGTGAAGTCGAATGCATCACAACTGGACCGTTGAGAATGGTATATCTTTTCTCAAAAAAATGGTAACTCCAAGCACCAGTAATTCCATAATACACAAAGGGTACAAAAGGAATGAAAGAATTGAGCTCTACAAGGGGAAGAGCATCGTTTTGAGTACAGCCTACAACTTTGCATACTACATTCTTTCACAAAAATCACCAAAGGACTCAGTACTCACATTATGCTAACTGGTTACCCTGACTATAATTCAGCATCCGTCTCACCACCAGTTGAAAAAGAACATATTGATGCTTCCCGTAAAGTCTATTTCACAATGCGTGATCTTTGCTACAACTAATATGAGAACTCATGCCCTCTGAGGGATATGTATTTCTTCATCCAAATGGCGATGTCCTCAGCGCAGGCCTGGGCCTGTGGCGTCTTTAGGAAAACATCCAAGGTTGCAAACTCATGAACTGTATCCTTGTAGTCAAGAACCGGTGAGTCGACATTAACCTTGCGGAGTTCCTCCGAGTAAGCAATAGCTCGATCCCTCATCCAGTCATGCTCAGCAATGACTGTCAAGGTTGGCGGCATGCACTTTAGTGGGGGGCCTCCTCTGCCAGGAGCCAGAGGGTTGGCTGCGGGATGGTCTAGGTTGAACTCTTTCTCTGACAAAAATAGTCTCCAAGCAAGTATACATGTGGACTTGTCATAGAAGTAGGAGTTAGCCAGCCTTATCTCTGAGTGTGTCGGAACACTCCCTATGAAGAAGGGATACATCAGAACTTGTGCGACAACCTTAATCGGGTCAAATAGCTTGCTATCTTCGACCACCTTCCGAGTTACATAATCCGCAATATTGGCACCACAACTTGCACCAAGTAGAACACATCTGCACCAAGAAAAAAGATATACTATATGGTCAATATTCCAGTAATAGCAACAAAGAGTTAGCACAGAAGGAACCACGATAGCTGACTAGACAGAATAGCTAGCATGACATAAAAGTAAACAGACACATGCAACAAATATGTTCAGGGTCTACTCTAAGGTAAATGAAGACTCAAGGCAGGTGAATGAAGACTGTACACTAACAAGAATAACCATTTATGATATGACGGTAAAAAACTAGATTCTAACTCAGTGTCCAAAAGGGAAAAAAAACTTAAAGGGGTATGCTTGACAACTTGAGTAAAGTTAAGCTCCCTATAGATACTGTGTTATGCAAATAGGGTTATCATATTAATATTAGAGTCAGAGATACCTCTTCATTCCAGTAATTCAATGGACTCCTATAGTCCTATTCCATGATGGACCAAAAACAACAACAACAACATAGCGTTTTGACCCAAGCAAGTTGGGGTACACTAGAGATAAAACCCAACAGAAATAAAAATTGACAATTAGTGGACTCATATAGTCCTATTCCATGATGAACCAAAAACAACACATGGTTTTTTTTTTCAACTCTGATTACTTAACTAGTGTTCAAAGTTCCTAAGCAGTCATGCACTCAATATGTTGCTTCAAAACAAATGCCAATTTGCCAAACAAACTATCACAAGACAACTTTATAAAGAAAAGGCATTCACACATGGCAAGTAAAGCGTAAAATGGCACTAATCTCGTATACATGGCAACACTGTGCTACAAAAATAGCATATAGTTATCTAGTATTTGCAAATTGTGGAGCTGCCTTTTTTTTATTGAGAAGAACTCCATTCTTGTCTGAACCTATCGCATCAAGCTTCACATACACTAACAGCTCAAGCTCATGCAGATGGTATGACATAACAAAACTGACTAGATAAAACACTTGGTCAAGCTGTCAACTATTAGACATTAATAATTTTATCTCAAGGAACACACTTCCCTTGTGGCATGTTTGTTGAATTGGTAAATGAACATAGATGAGAAACTAACAACATAACATTGAACCAATGCAATTTTAAATTCTTTCACAAAGACTCTCCCAGTAATTGTCAATTTGGAACCCGCAAACCTTTGTAGAAGAAGATTGTAGCACATAGAAATACAAATATAAACAAGAGGATTAGTAATTTTACCTTGCTGGATCACCATGTGCAGCAATCCACGGCTCAACGGTGGACGCACCAAACGTGTCCACACCACCCCCGACTTTGCTCATCAAGGCGAGATTGGCCTGCTTGGCGATCCACTTGAGCACCTTGACCCCGTCCTCAAACGCGGCGGGGTATCTGCTCTCTGGCGCGAGCCTGTACCCCACCGCGACGACGATGGCGTCGCAGAGCTTGGCCACCCTCCTGCAGAAGGCGTCGTTGGCTGCGGCGCTGCTACTCCCGGTGGCGAACCCACCGCCGTGGAGCTGGACGACGATGGGCAGCCTGCGTCGCGCGGACGCCGGCGCGCGCGGCGAGGACGAGACGGCGTGCGGGAGGTAGCCGCGGTAGGGCGCGCCGCCGTTGGACGCGGGGGTCGGGGTGGGGTCGCTGGCCCGGCGCGGGTGCGGGTGCGAGAGGAGGTGCGCCGGCACCGGCGGCGGTGGCGTGGGGAGGAAGATGCGGACGGAGAGGGAGGATTTGGGGTCGATGTGGAGGTCCTTGGAGGCGACGCCGTCGGCAGCGGAGAAGGCCGGGTTGGCGGGCGCGGTGGCCTCGTCGGGGCGGCAGGAGACCCCGAAGGCGGCCGCGGCGGGGTCCGGGTCGGCGGCGGCGAGCGACTGGAGCCGGTGGCGGAGCCAGAGCTTGAAGAAGACGCTGTAGATCTTCACGCCGACGCTCGGCATGGCTCGCCGTCAGCCGGATCCGCGCATCACACGGGGCGATCCCTCCTGTCCTGTCCTGCCCTGTCCTATCCAGGGCGCCGCCGCCCCCAGGTTCGGCTCGGTTCGAGGGGATAGAATCGGATTGGGTCGGGTGACGCAGGGGAAGAGTGGTTGGAAAGGCGCAGCAGGCGAGGGGGAATGGCGATTGGCCGGGTGGCCGCCCGGATGACGACGGCGTGCGGCAGCTTGGGGGGCGGCGGCGGAGGGAAGAGAGGAGGCCGGCGAGGCAAGCAAGGAACTAACGAAGAATCGAGAGGAAGCGGTGGTGGGGGTGGGTGAGGAGAGGAGGATGGAAGGAAAAGACGGGGAAGGGAGGGGTTGTTGGTGTTGGCTTTCCTTTGGATGGAGCCTCCCTCCCCTCCTTTCCAACGTGACGGACTGACGGTGGCGCCGCCGGGTGCTGTGCTCGCCCTCTATTTCAATTCAAACCCCCCGCTCCGGTCCCTGGTTTTTAAGGCCGTGTTTAGTTTCCAAAAGTAATTTTTACTCTCTATTCATTCCCCTCACAGAATACGTATCTCCAAAAATTCCCTTTAAGTCCTTTTTCCACTACTCAACTAAACAGGCCCCAATTTCTTTGTCACTGACCTTTAGGCCTCGTGATTCATAACGGATTGATGTGCTATCTGAGATTCTGAGGCCTTGGGAGAACGCCTCCTCCCGTATAGTATTTTCAACATATTTTTTCATCGTTTGAATTTTCGAATATGTTATGTAAAGGTTTTTCCTGTATTTATTTGTTCAAAATGCGAGCTATGACCCTTGTCTTTCCACTTATTCTTGCCGGTACACGGGATGCATAAGAGCATCCATAAGATCATATGGCAATTATGCTACGGACTAAGTTACGGATGATTTCCAAAAGGAAATATCGCATGTCGAGTCCACCATGAGGATGACAGGATGTCGCAAGTCGAATGAATAATTGTGCAGAATCGCAACAAAAACCGGGCACCAATCATTCGCGTAGTTAAATTACCGGGTAATATCTTGATTTCAAAGTGCTCGTGAATTTTACTAATTAATGTATAATGCATGGGTTTCTATTCCAAATTTTTTGAAACGAAAAAAGAAAAAAACGAAATCATAGCGAATTGTCAGTTTCCAAATATCTCGACGGAAAGGTTTGAGAGCTCTGCCGACAGCGATGGCGCAACAAGATTCCAGCGGCGAGACCATTTTCCTGACCATACCCTTGTTTTTTTCTAGATTCAGAAAAAGAAAAAAGTTAGCTTTGCAGCTCGCACGCTAGCAGCAACGTGGCTGAGTATGCAAAAACGTTCGCCCTTCATGTGCTAGCTGTTGGCCGCGGTCTCCGGCTTCCGTTCCCCCCGAGAACTCGGCAATCACACGCTCCACGCTGGATCGTAATGGTGGCCAGCGTTCTCTGCCCGGGAGAGAGCAGCCGTCAAAGTGTGTACTACTCGCTGGATCGTCGGCTTGGCCGTGCGTGTGACTGACCCGGCGGGCGATTGGCATGGCATGACGTGGCGTGGCGAGGTGAAGGTGACGACGGGGCAGGCCGGGCACGTACGCGCTGGCTAAACGTGACTCGGTAGCGTGTGGGATTATTCACTGGAACGCTTCAACGAGGAGACGCGCGCGCCGCGTCAAACGACCCACGGGTCCGCGGTTTTCGTGTCATCTTTTCCACCTGCTGGACGCCGAAATTGGCCAGATGTGTTCGTTCGTTCGAGCCGCTCTGGCCAGCTCTTTTGCATGCATGCCTGTAGATACTAGATATGAAATCATCCTACTTGCAAACCAACTAACCAAATAATGGAGTAAGAAATTATAGCACGATTTCCATTCTTAAAATCTCTATTCAAAAAGAAAAAAAAACGATCTTAATCCAATTCTCTAAACACAGTAAACAAAGGACCGACACTGAGAATAACCTCTGTCACCTTGTCTCCAGGCTCCTACAGTCCTAAGTAGGTGAAGTAACGGCGGAGCTCACCGAACCTGTCCGTACTCGGCGGAACAAGAGCCCGCGCCGCGGCGCCGAAGGTGACCTCGGGCGGGAGGACGCTGGCCCTGTGCATCACCAGGGACGCGTCCTTGGTGACGCCCACCTTGCGCCACGCATCTTCCCGCAGATTGTACGCGTCGATGCGGTCCCCTTGCCGGATGAAAATCTCCTCGCCCTCCTCGCCGCCCTCCACCGCCTCCACCACCGCCGTGGCGTCCATGAACTCCGGCAGCAGGTCGACGCCGTCCCGCCGGAACAGCCGGATCCTCTGCCTAAGCCGCCACCGCGGGCCGTCGCCGGAGTGGTGGTCGTCGTCGTCGACGAGCATCCACATCTCGAGGTGCCTATCCTCTGGCGCCGTGGCGACGGGTGAGCCCACGAAGGCCAGGACGCAGAGCTCGCCACGCGACACGACGGCCAGCGCCATCTCCATGCGCAGCCCGGGCAAGTCCGGCGCCGCCGTGAGGAAGAACCTCTCGCGTGCCGTGTCGAACACGAGTAGCGTCACCTTTCTCGTCTCCCGCTGCAGCACCAGCCAGTGCAGGTTGCCGTGCGCGCTGACGGGACGGTCCCGGCCAGCCACCATGAAGATCGACGGCGACGTGCCGTGTTGATCTTGCGGCGGAGGGAGCTCTCGCCATCCGGCGTCGTCGCCGACTTGCATGACTTTGAAGGTCACGGGGTCCAGAAGCTCCAGATCGCCGACGTGAACGGGGACGACGGGTTCGTCGGAGGAGTGCAGGAGGTGGAAGCGCCGCGTCACGGGGTGCGCGTACCCGCCGATGACCCGGCCGCGGCCGGGCGGGGTGGGGACGGTGGCGAAGGCCTTGGTGAGCGGGTTCCAGAGGACGTAGTCCATGCCTCGAGGGAGCGTGTGATACACCGGTCGCGTGAACCGGTGGTAGAGTTGGAGGCAGAGGACGCCGTCCCAGGAGCCGTGAACCCTGGACGCCGAGAACATGTCCAAGTCGTGCTCGGCGAACGCGACGTCGCGGCGGGGAGGCCCTGCCACGTCCTGCCGGGCGCTGTTGCTTCCGTGCCAGCGGCCGTGGAAGAGGTCGAAGTTGAGGCCGGAGAGGTAGAGGTTCGTCGTGGCCTTGGCGACGGCGTGCAGGCGTCCGGCGAGGGCGCGGTCGAAGGAGGGTGGTGGTGACGGCGCGCCATGCCCTGCACACGGCGCGGACGCGGCCGATGGAGCGCGCCGGCAGGCGGGCCAGGATCTCCACGAGCACGTCGTCCGGCAGAGACGCCGCCATGCTCATGCTGGGATACGAATACGACACGACCAGGAGAGGTTAGTCCAATCCAATTGTCTTGTTACTCTTGTAATTAATAATACCCCATCCAATCCAGTACAGAGATCGAGTCCTTGCAGGCTTGCAACTGTTGGGAGAGAGAGATGCGTCATCGAAACAGGTTGGCCTTGAGAAATAAAACATGGTCTTCAAATGCACAATTTTGTTATACGATTTCATAGGCAAACATCAACATTTAATAACGAAGCACATAATTGGTTTAAAGTTGATGAGATAAAACTCTTTGGCGGAATAGCCAAATTCGTCCCCAAACTATCGTTAAAAGCTTAATTTCGTCCCTAAACTACGAAAAAGGCCAATCTCATCCTCAAACTTTCGTAGACGGCTCATTTTAGTCGCCCATTCAACGTGGGGCACCACGTGGCTTGCCACCTCACTGCTATGTCAGCACTATTTTTGGCTGACCCTTTACCCCTCCTCCTGTGTTTCAGCAAACAAAAAGATACAACCTTAGCCGTCTCTCATTTTTTCCTCCCCATGGCGGCTTCTCGTCCAACTAGAAGCTTTGAATGAACAACTACTTTTATCATATCATTTGGAGACATTACAATATCAGCCATAGTAGGACCTGTGGTGGTCAGCGATGGGATAAGATTGTGCTATGCGGAAGGGAAGTGGCGCCTGAGAAATAGATCAGGAACTGCTATGGGTAAAAAATGAGATTTCACAGCCCCAAACGATGACGAGGCAACGCGGAAGAACAAGAGCCCGCGCCGCTTTGCCGAAGATGACCTCAGGCCGTAGCACGCTGGCCCTGTGCATCAGTAGGGACGCGCTCTTGGTGACGCTCACCTTGTGCCACAAATGCTCTCGGAAGTTGTACGTGTCGATGCGGTCCCCCTGGCGGATGAAAATCTCCTCGCCCTTCTCGGCGCCCTCCACCGCCTCGGCGCCCACGAACGCCGGCAGCAGGTCGGCGCTGTCCAGCCAGATCCTCTCCCTCAGCCGCCACCGCGGGCCATCGCCGGAGAGGTCGTCGTCACCGACGAGCATCCACATCTCGAGGTGCCTGTCCGCCGGCGCCGTGGCGACGGGCGAACCTGCGAAGGCCAGGAAGCAGAGCTCGCCACGCGACAGGACGGCCCGCGCCATCTCCAGGCGCAGCCCCTGGCGGTCCGGCGCCGCCGTGAGCCGGAACCTCTTGCGCGCCGTGTTGAACACCAGCAGCGACACCCGTATCGACGACGGCGCGCCACGCCCTGCACACGTCGCGGACGCGGGCGATGGAGCGCGCCGGTAGCCGGGCCAGGATCTCCACGAGCACGTCGTCCGGCAGAGACGGCACCATGCTCATGCTGGGAAGTGGGATACGAATACGACCGGGAGAGGTTTAGTCCAATCTAATTGTCTTGCAAATTAACCTCGTTTTGGATACAGTACAGAGATCGAGTCCTTGCAGGCTTGCAACTGTTGAGAGAGTCCTTGCAGGACTGCAGCTGTAGAGAGAGATCAATGAAAATGTAGGCACTGACAAGATCAAAATCTTCTCACTGACAAGATCGACCAGGTAACTTTGACACGCAGCCTGTAGGCACCACAAGCAATCTCAGCCTTTTCTTCACCTTCGATTCGTGGTGCGAAACCACAGGTTTTAGGATTGCGATCACTGCAGGGACAGATATGGAATATCAACATCTGATCTGCCGAGACTGCTACCACACGACGCAGTAGCTGGATAACTCTGTCATTACCCCAGCTATTTGGGCCATGAACATCACTGTCATACAACAGAATATGATTTGGAACATCAGTGGTGTAAACAGTTATTTTTCCATCGAAAACATCAGGCCCCGACAAAATTGCCATCTCAATTGTGCCCTCCAACGCGTTCTTGACATATGCAAATATCAGATCCACCTCGCTAAGCCAGCTAACAATAGTTCTCGTTTGACCCCCCCTCGCAACTTTTGCAATATCCACGTCAATCATTGCTTTGCTAAACTGTCTGTCGCCGCTCTCTTTGTCTTCCTTGATCTTCAGATTTGTCTCAAAATAGGCGTCACAGCTAAAAACAATTCCTCTAGTTGGACCAGTAAGAATCAAAGATTCACCCTACAATCAAGTTCACAGAAAACATTAGGAATATATTCCTTAGTTCATGGCAAGTCATTCCACATCCACTTTGCTTAAAGGACATACATGCTACATGTGCTCAGAAATAGCACAGCGCCACCAAAGTTATTGAGCTGAAAAAAACTGGAATGAGAAAAATGAAACTGCACCAGACCAAGATCTCCATGGAACAATTTCATATTATGATGATAGATTGAAAATGTTTCTTCATGATAGCTAATGCCCACCAACGTGACTATACCATGCCACTCTAATAACAGCAACAGTATCTATGCACTTTAATGAGAGTTTTAAGTGGCTAGATTTCAAATAATTACTATTTAATGCTTATTGATGACCATCACAGAACACCTAGATTAAGACAAGATATTTCTTCCCTTAAAAAAAGACAAGATATTTCTTCCAGATTTAATTAAAGAAATACTAAGTAAGCTGGAAATGTGTGGGATGTGCATTGCTAAACTTCATTCAAGTAAATAGTTAGAGATAGAATCACAAGTGTTGGCACCCATGGCAACATAATCTTCAGCAAAAGATACGCCAAAGGGATAAAGTACAATTTACAGATATATGAACCGATGACATAGCACACTTTATTTGGCATGACATGGCAAAGTGTTACAGTCCGTTAATAGCAGAATTCCAGAATTAAAGACTGGAAACGAAATTATTTCCATAAGCCAAAAAAGAAGAGGAAGCTATGGCTTGATGCCTACACTGAATAAAATACCTCTGACTCGAGAAGTTGGCAGTTGTTCCTGTTGCGCCGGAAGATGTATATGCATTTCATATCCAAACGGTCTCTGACTATCACAGTCCCATAAACATTGATAGGGTAACCAGCATCTGAAGATCTTATCTTCAGACAAAGAACGCTCAAACTCTCAGAGTCGCTCAAGTCATAGTCATCTCCGATAAGTGAATCTGTAAACCGCATTGGTCCATATTGTGCTGAGAAAAAGGAAATAAGGTTTATTTTACAAGTTGAGAAGAATATAATGGTACCAAAAGTAAATATTGATGATCTATATGTTCAAAGTAAGTTTTCTGGTTTTCTAGCCTCATGCTAGGATTCTGTTCAAACAACAAGACCAATTTACCTGGTTATAACCACTTGCAGAACTGCATAAATTTGTATAGAATAGACTCACTATTCTAACAACATATGGGAGTGAAAGAAATACTCCCTTCAATTTGAAATCTAGGTCATTTTGGGATTCTACCCAATCTTGACCCACCAATATATGAAAAGTTACATAAATTCACAATGCATGGTTGATACTTTACTAGATTAATCATAGAAAATACTTTCATAAATCATAACATATATTTCAAACTGTTTAGAATGGTATATTTTTACAAAAAAATACAAGCAAAAATGTAACATTGCAGACCGTTGTCACTGTCCTAAACAGTTTAAATTCGGAATTAGAGCGCCTAAGTGAGTTTCATGGATAGGACTTAGCTATCCACATCACCAAGTCTTCAAGATTTTCTGTGCTTTTGGGATTTACTATTCTGTAAGCTAAGTTATACATACACTAAATACAAAATGAACACAAATAGAAAAGAAAAGGTAGAGCTTTGGTAAGCATGTTGTTATAAATGCCATCCTGAATTCAGTGGTATCCTGGTACAGGAAATATTGAAACTAAGCACTCCATAGCATTGCACAATTTTTTTTTATAACAGGATACGGAGGCCCCCTGAGGCGCCGGTCAATAATATAAAGAAAGGTAGAGGTAGACCTAGATTGACTTGGGACGAGGCGGTAAACAAAGACCTTAAGGAGTGGAATATTTCCAAAGAGGTAGCTTTCGATAGGAGCGCTTGGAGACTAGCTATCAACGTGCCTGAGCCTTGAGCTTTGTTTCTTAGGTTTCATCTCTAGCCTACCCCAACTCGCTTGGGACTAAAGGCTATGTTGTTGTTGTTGTTGTTGATACTTCACATATTGGTCCTTGTGGTAACTCTGTGTAAGTTTAGAACAGCTATTTCTAATTTGAGGATCAATCTACATAATTCATTTTTCCCTTCTTATTTCCACTAAACAGTTGTACAGGATATATACATGCTATCATTATGATAGTTTCAAACTTCCAATCATTGCATTGTCACTGCCCTATGAGTTCAATCAGATTGATGAATGGAAGTGCATTGGTGTGAGCTAGGCTAAAATGATTGAAACTCGAACGCCTGCAAGATCTGACCGACTTCCCAGTCTAATGGTTTACGGTTTAACGACGAAAACCCGACACAGAATTTACCGGGACAGCTTGTGGCAGTCTCCCACTCCCACCTTCAGTTTTCCCATCCCCTTCTCTAGTTAGTTATCCTAAGATTCCCCCCCCCCCCCCCCCCAAAAAAAAAAAAACCCAAATAATCAGTACTCCTAATCTGCGAGATTCGATCAGTTGATACTGAGAGATCTTCATTTACGAGTGGAGTTTAGGAGCGAGGGCTATACTCTCTTCATCAATGTCGAGGGTGCTGAAATCGACGAACCAAACCCGGGTGTAGCAGCCGTGTCCCGACTTGGGGTCGTACTCGTAAAGCTTCTTCATCATGGCCAAACTGAGCCCAGCCTTCGCCCTTTCCTCCGGCGTCTCGTCCTCCCACGGCAGCTTCCCCCGCGGTTTCTGGCTCTGCTGCCGGCGCTTCTGCTTCGCCGCTGCGGCCTCCTCATCATCATCCTCGACGAACATGGGCAGACCGTCGAAGTCGTCAGCCGCCATGTCCGTATCCTGTTCTGTCTAGCTAGGGTTCGACGGCGGCGAGGAGGAGGGTTGGACTGGTGGGCGGCGCTAAGCTACGGCGATCGGGGAGATCGCCAACGAGGGGGAGTAGGTCTCAATCGCACGCGCGAGGCCCAACCATGCGCGCCCGGCCTGTTGTGGGCTGTGGCCCAGGAAGGTCCTAATAAAGTGGGTGCTTTTCCCCCTGTTGATTCTAAAAAGGAAAAAGTCCACATAACTCTCTAAACTATATTTTGGTTCCTAGAGAAATAAAAAAAAGACAAATTATATTAGGGGTAGAATAGATCAAGTGACATAGTTTAGGGGGTAAAATGAACCAAAATATAGTTTAGGGGGTTATGTAGACTTTGCTTATAGTTGAGGGGAGTAATGTGGACTTTTTCCTTCTAAAAATAAAGTTGTTTTTCCCTTTTTTGAGGGGGAAAATAAGCTGTTTTCCTTAATTTTGTATATGCTGCACTGGTTGTAAACAGATAATGGTTCAGATGTATTTAACCTCGAATGTCTTGCTAAAAAAACTCAAATGTGTTTATGCAATGAATTTGTTATGGAGTTTCAACATTGTCGAATAAAAAAGCATGATGCACACATAAATTAATATTTTAACACATGATTTGAAATTTTATACAAACGAATTCTTACTAGATTACACATGGTTCAGATTTTGACAGTTTTTGTTTTGGCAATGGAGTCAATTGATCTTCAGGTTGAACTCAAGTGGAAAGAATCTGAAAACAGACGAAACCAGGTTGAATGATGAACTTCATCTTAATCAAATAAGAATGTAGTATTATAGTATGATAAAACAGAATAAACTCTAACAAACTTATGATGGCCTGGTACATAAGCCCAATTGGCACAACAGGAGCAAATTCCTATTCAGAAATATCCAAAATAAAAAGAGGAGTATATGATTATGAAGACGATAAAACCAGATAAGCCCTTTTTTTTTAAAGAAGAAAGTTAAGCCGCACACCATTTGGCCCATAAAGGCCTACTATTTGAGTATTTTGTACGAAATCGTAATAGTTGTTCGGCCTTTGTTTTGTATGGTGATGTGGGCCAAAAAATTAAGCCCATTCTTCCTCCTCTATCCGGCCGGGCCGGCGCCGCACGGCACCACCAAATTCCCCCAAAATCAATTCTACCAAAATCCAAAACATCGAATTCTCCCGCCAAAGGCAATCAACATTTCGATTTCCGTTTTCTTCCCAAATCTCTTTGCCCCCTGCTCCTCAAAATCAAGCTCCGCGTCGAGCCAGCCAACCCTAGCTCTCGCCGCCACCGCCGCCGTAAGGATGGACATTACGCCCCCCTCCTTCTCGCTGGACATCGATCTGTACGACGATGACCCGCCTTCTGCCGCCGGGAGCAACCGGCGCGAGGCCCCGATCCGCCGTCGTTCTCTATGGGGTTCGAGTCCGACGACGACGAGGAGGAGGAGCCCCAGCCTCCCGCGGGAGGTCGCGAGGCGGAGCGGGCTCGAGTGCACGAGGCGCCGGACCGGCCGTCATCCTCGCTCGGCATCGGCATCGACGACGACGACGACGCGGAGCCCGAGATCCCTAGCCGAGGACTCCGGGAGGAGGAGCAGGCGGCGCGGCGTTACGAAGCGCCCGACCCTCCCTCGTTCTCTGTCTGCAGCGACGACGACGTAGAGTTCCTCCCAGGAGGCCACCAAGTGCAGGCCCAGGTCGCGCCCCCGGCATCCGCTTCGACCGGCATTGAAGAGGTGGAGGATGACTTTCTTCGCTCTCGGCGGTGGCAAGCCGCCGTCGCCACGGCCGGGGGCCAGTAGATTCAGGCGGTTGCGGAAGGGCCCTTCGCTGCATCGGAATCAGACGCGGCGTTACGACTTCGGAATTGAAGACGACGACTTCCTTCGTGGTGGCCAGCATCACGAGCAACCGAGGCCACAGGCTGTCCCTCACTATGTTTCTGTTGACGAGGAGGACGATGACTTCTTCCTCGCTGGTGAAAAGCTAAATCCAGACCCCTTACCACCATCGACAAGGCTTAAGCGACTGCAGAGAGGCCCTCCTTCTAAGGAGCCAAAGATGTCCATGACTCCAGAGGTGATTGGGAAGGGAGCACTGGACGTCGGAAGCCTGGAGGATGAAATTGAGGATTTCACTGATGACGACGGACCCGGGCGAGGTTAGTGCCGTGTTCTAGTATTTTGCAATTGTTTCACTTCTTTTTTTTTAAAGACCCGGAACCTTGTCCGGCATTCATTGATAAGAAGGTAGAAATTTACAACATTACAGGATGCGCAAGCAGCGCAATAGAACCAAGCTAATCCCCTAGAAGCAGAACGCTAGTTTGGGGCCAAAATACAAAAGCAATTACTCCCGAGATGAATTACCAACTAAGGATGCTAAGCCTTTGGCTCCAGCCGCCATCCAGAGACCGGCTTCATCACGTAATCCGTCAAATAAGCGCGCAGCTGTGGTGCTTGTTCCTCGAAAAATTCTATTGTTTCTTTCACGCCAGACAGTCCACACGATCAAAATAATCAACGTCCTGGTTCCTGGAGCATTCGGTGTTGTGTTGCTTGTGAGGCCGAGAAACCACGTTCGTATATCGTCAGTTGTCCATGCAGAGGGGCTGATGGATGGGCACGCAACCCACACTGAGGCTCTCTCCCAAAGCTCCCGAGAGAGCGGACATTCAGTAAAAAGATGATTGATGGTCTCCAGGTTTCTTACGCACAGGGGACAGAAGTATTCATTTGGCCAACCTCTTTGTAGTAGCCTATCAGCTGTCCAAATTCTATTCTGCAGCAGCAACCAAAGAAAAAACTTGCATCTGGGGGGTGCCCAAGGCTTCCAAGTGTCAGAGGCACAAGCCGAAAAACTAGTTCCCTCAAATTGCAGGTCGTAAGCGGACTTGGCTGAATAAGTTCCTGAAGCTGTCCTCGTCCAGACGATCTGATCTTCAACTTCGGAGTGCAAGTTAACATTCTCAAAGTCAATCATCCCCCAGAACATGAAGAATTCTGTTAAAAGGTCAAAGGTCAGTTCATGGCAGATATCCTTTACCCAGGAGTTGTTCCGAAGAGCCTGTGCCACTGATTTGTTTTTCCGCTTGCTATGCTTGAACAATAGTGGAAATAACTCAGAAGGAGTCTGGTCACTTAGCCATCTTGATTTCCAGAAGGAAGCCTTTTTTCCATTGTAGACTGTTACTTTTGTAGCTGCTGCGAAGAGAGCTTTATCTGTGTCATCCACTGGAAGCTCGGAGCCAACCCATGGCTTCTCCGGATTGGTCCATGAGAACCACAACCAGCGCAAACGAAGAGCACGGCTGAAACGCTCGAGGTCAAAGACCCCCAGGCCACCGTTGGAAATTGGTAAGCAAGTTCTTGTCCAATTGACTTTACATTTACCTCCATGCAGCTCTTGATTTCCAACCCACAAGAAACGTCGTCGGGTTTTATCGTATTCTTTGATAAATTGCTGTGGGGTCTTGAGGGCAGTGAGAAGGTAAATTGGCATGGAAGACAGCACTGAACGTACCAATTCTCTGCGTCCTCCTGATGTTAGAAGCCTCCCTTGCCAACCAGCCATTCTTGCTTTAGCTTTATCTAAAATTGGCTGCAGGTGAACCATCCTTAGGCGCCCCAAGGTCAGTGGCAAACCCAGATAGGAGATGGGGAATGATGCACGCTGACCACCGAAGTTCACCAGAATATCATCCAAATTCAGATCAGTACATCGAATTGGGAGGACAGAACTCTTTAACATATTGATTTTAAGGCCAGTAGCTTCACCAAATTTGGCCATTATTTCCATTGTCAGCTGGACATCCTCTTTGCAAGGGTTAACAAAAAGGGCTGCATCATCGGCATAAAGGGATAACCGGAGTTTGGCTTGCCTACCTCTCAATGGCGAGAGGTCTCCTTGCTCTGTAGCAATTTCAAAGATACGTTGAAGAGTGTCAATTGCCAGGATAAAAAGGTATGGAGAGAGTGGGTCTCCTTGCCGTAGGCCCCTTTCATGATGAAATTTTGGTCCTAAGATCCCATTAACAAGGACCATGGAAGAGGAAGAGGCCAGGATCAGAGCAATCCAATCTCGCCAACGCGAAGAAAAACCTCGGGCTTGTAACAGTTCTAGTAGATATTCCCATGAGACAGAGTCGAAGGCCTTCGAGATGTCCAATTTGAAGAGCAGAGAGGGTGTGTGTGTACGATGGTAAGCTCTTGCCAAATTTCGGACATATAGAAAATTATCTTGTATGCATCGTTTCTTGATAAAAGCACTCTGAGAAGGGGAAATTAACTTATCAATCTTGGCAGCCAGCCGGAGAGCAAGTACCTTCGATATAATTTTGGCGAAGGAGTGGATTAGGCTAATAGGTCTGAAATCAGAGATGAGTTCAGTCACCTCCTTTTTGGGTATAAGGGAGATTGTAGCCGTGTTCAGGCGCTCCAAAGGCCCGGTGTGAAAATCATAGAGACTGCCGAAAGCATTAACCACCGAGTATTTAATTATTTCCCAGCAACTTTTATAAAATGCAATGGTGAATCCATCAGGCCCCGGAGCTTTTTCAGAAGGCATTTGGGATATAGCTTCAAAAATTTCCTTCTCAGTGAAAATGTCATCCAAACCATAGCCATTTATGGGGCTGAGGTGTAAAGATTGCCAGTTGATAGTGCACCCACGTCGAGATTTAGTGCCGAGCAGACTGCTGTAATGTTCAAGTGCTTCTTGTTCCTTTTCCACATGGCTCCACATCATGGTTCCATCTCTCTTCTTAAGTGCTGGAATAAAATTCCTTCTTTTTCTAGCAGACATACGAAGGTGAAAAAACCTTGTGCAAGCATCTCCCGCCTTCAGCCAGACCAATCTAGAGCTTTGTCTACGCCTTGAGCGTTCCACTGCAGCCAATCCAAGAACACGCACCTTGAGGTCACGCAATAGCTCCATCTCTTCTGCAGATAGGGGACGATTTTCTTGTGCCTCATCGAGTCGTAGGATGATTTCTTGCACAATATGGAGCTGCATACGTGCATTACCAAAGAGCTTCTTACTCCAAGAACGAAGGGCTTTGGCAGTGTTCTGAAGCTTATTGTGTAGGATCATCATTGAATTAATTCCGGCAGCTGGCTTGTCCCAGGCTTCTTTTACCACCTCAAAAAAACCCGGTATCTTAGTCCAGAATTGTTCAAATTTAAACTTTGCTTTGCGAGGAGGACTATTTTGTTGACATAGGAAGAGAGGGCAATGATCGGACATAGAACTGGACAAGGCCTGAAGGCCCCAATTGGAAAAGTAGATATCCCATTCGTTGTTACAGAAGAACCTGTCCAGGTGGACAAGTGTAGGATTGTCTTGACCATTGCTCCAGGTGTACTTACGATTATGCAAAACAATCTCCCTTAGCTCACAAGAATCTAGAGTATTTCTAAATTGTCCCATAAGACGCCTGTTCAAGTTGAGGTTATTCTTGTCTCTAGCTTCATAAATTAAGTTGAAATCACCCACACAGAGCCAAGGGGTAGCTGGCTCTGGCCTAATGGAACGCAGCTCTTGCAAGAAGCTTGCTTTGTCTGGATCTTCTGAGGGACCGTACACCACTGTCAGAAGGAAAGCCACATTCGTAAGACGCATGTTGACTGTTGCTGAGAGAGAGAATAGCCCCAAACTTGGGTTTGTAACAGAAACCAGATCCTCATCCCAGGCAAGAACAATGCCTCCTCGTGTTCCGTCGGCCGGCAAATAACAGAAATGATTCAAACGATGCCCCAGGAATTCAAGTGCCAACATGCTGTTTATGTTCTGCAACTTGGTTTCCTGTAGACAAACCAAGTTTGGTCCTGTGTCGTTGAGCAGCTGCAAGACAGTTTCTCTATGTGCAGGAGAATTCAGACCACGCACATTCCAGTTAATGATTTTGAGATTGGTGTCAATCATTTAGGAAACCAGGTAGACAACATTTCCCAGCACGAAGATAGTCTATTACTTGAGCCGAAGAGTACAGACACCACCAGCAGACCCTGGCAAGGAAGCTTACCACCAGGCAACCCAAAATACAGCTTCCTCGAAGACCATCCACAAACCAGAAAAGAGAGATAGTAACAACAGAAACCTGTCCTAACTTGACCAGCCAAATGCTGGTTAGTGCTGGGTCTACAACGATTAACATTGAAAAACAGCTTGGACAACAGACACCTAAAGCAAAACAAACATCTCAGGCACCCTCCAGCTCGACTATAGCACCCTCCTCTTCCACCAGCGACGCCAGGGCTGAAGAAGCAGCTTTGTTGCCCAGTCTGGACGCCGCGCGGAGTGCAGACACGGCCGCTGAGGGCAGCGGGGTCTTGTAGGTCTCAATGTATGCCGAGACCACATCCTCAACAATGCGCTCATCTTTGTTGATGAAGTCGAGCTCCCGGATTAGGCGATGTTGCGCCCGCTTGGACACGGGGATGGAGGAGGGCCGAGCCGCCAGCCTGCTGCTAGCCCGCAGCCCCTTGCTAGTGTCGGCTGACTCCTCCATACAAGCAAGTGGCTGCCTGTGGTGCCGGGCAGGAGACTCAAGAATAGCCGGCGGAAGCTCGGAGAAGACCTGCTCGGTGAAGCTCGGCTGCTGCTCAGAGTCGATGTCCATGCGCGTGACTTGCGCCGTGATGTCGTCCATTGCTGCTGCTGCTGGAACAGGAGCAGATTGCTCAAGTTGGACCCCTGGCCCAAAGGTTACCTGCTCCACATTGTCGATGTTGGTAGCCCATGGACCTGAGGTGGGCTGGTAGACTGGAGAGAACGTAGGACTGAAATCCGGTTGAGCCGTAGCGTCTTCGGTGTCCCAGCCGAAGGATGCAGGGGCAATCACCTGGGACCACGGATGGTCCACCTGCCCATGAGTCCCCTTCGTAGAGAAGGACAGCAGGTTGGAGACTCGTGGGGGGAGGGAGGCTTCGAGCACCATCGGATCATCAACCATGGAACCTCTGTAAGTGTTAGCAGGAAACGACTCAGCACACAGTACCTTGAAATAATCGAGGAGGGGATCAGGATGTTGTTTCGGTGGAGACGGAGCATCCGGAGCAGCGGGGGCGTGCATGTCGAGGTTGCCAAAACAGGGAGCAGTGCAATCCATCCCCGCGACCTCGTAGTAAGAGTTCGCCAACTTGGACGTCGCGCCCAGCGAGGACACGGGGGAGCGGTGGGACGGGGAGCGAGAGCGCCGGCGCTCCCAGTCCACGGCATCGCGGCGTTGAGGATCCCGTGGCCGCCAGACACGGACTGGGGAGCGAGCCAGCTCCCGCCCACGACCAGAGGAACCCGACGGGTGCTGACGCCGGCCAGCTACAGGGGAACGCGACCTATGACGCTGCCCATTCGCACCAATGGGGACGTCACCTTGGGTAGCAGCTGTGCGGCGCACACTACCGGTGAGCGGATCGTTCGCCGGACGGCGTCCATGACGATCATCATCTGGATCCTGATCCCTGCGACGATGAGACACCAGGCCACGACACCCACTGTTGAGACCAGGTGTAGTGGGCCCCTGGCCATCCAAGACCCCTGGAGACCACTTGAAGCTCTGATGAACGGGGGAGGCACGAGCGGAACGTGGATTCCAGTCAAAATACTCATCCAGATGGATCAGCATCGTGACCGGACGGCCAACCGGCGGCGTACCAGGGCAACGCCGCGAGGTGTGAAGGTCCTCAACGTCCATCGCCCGCCCCGCACCTTTGGGGAACAAGAGGCAGGCACGGGATCGAGGAAGATGGTCCGGATTAGACATCCAGACCCAGCAGGAGAAGGTGTGCGTGACCTCCTTGTTGTAGGTGCGGCTGTCCAATCTGTCAACGATGCAATCATATCCCAGAACCTTGGAGGCACCCTTGACGGACCAAAGCTCCAGAGGCATCGACTCAATGCTCACCTTAGCATTGAACCACCAGGTGCGAGGAGGACCATTGGAGGTTGGCCTCCAAGGAACGATGCTGAGGGTGGTGCTCCCGATCACGATCTGCCCCGCAGCAACGGCACGGTCGCACTGCGGCGCGAAGTCGAAATCAGCCAAGAAGTCCTCCGGGCGGTGGCGCGACACCTTGATGTTGTATCGTGGCAGACGAAGCTGCTGGCTGAGGCCGTAGACCACCTCAGTGACGCTGGGACGATAGCCCCCCTGCTCAGCGGTGATGAGCACAGCATGGGAGGACAAGCGATTGGATTCGCGGGTGATGGAATCCGAGGCCACGACCATCGTGGCAGAGCGCTCCGGGCGCTGATTCGGAAGCCCAGGGAAGTACTCCATGGGATCAGCAGGTGAGTGTTGGTGGCGAACTAGTGGAAGAACGGAGGTGTAGGAGAGAGGCGGGAAGGACAGACGATTGTGAATGTTTGGTGGAGGGAAAGTGAGGCGGGAGTGGACTGGCTTGCGGGGCGGGAAGGAGAGGCGGGAATGGAGAGAGCGGCGGCGCCGCTCCGGGCAGTCACGGGCGAAGTGCCCGCTACGCCGGCAGGCAAGGCACCGAGGTGGATCTCGGCACTGGGAGAGACGGTGATCTGAAGCGAGGCACCGAAAACACCTCCCCACGAACGCCTCTTTATAGGCAGGGAGCTTGTCACCCGGCGTGTCTCCGGCGTGGGGGCGGCCATCCCTGGATTTGAAGGAGGCGGCTTGAAGGGGAATGTCAGCCTTGCTCTTCCGGTGCTTGTATTTCACCTCAACCCAGATTGGTGAAAGTTTCTTCTCGACTGCGGCGATGGGGGCAGATAGCCGAGTAAATACGCCGGTCTTTCGCGTCAAATTAACGCCAATGGCTGATTTGAGTTTGGCCGGCTCCTCGGGCTTCCGCGGAGCAGAAGGGGCAGGGGACCCGGAGGCGGAGGTAGCAGAAATGGAGTTAAGCCGCGCCACAGTGGCGTAAGTGCGGACTTCCTCCGAGGCCGGCACTGCCCGGTCCTCCCCAGATCGAACCAGAGGGGAGGCAGAAGGTAGCCGGTCCGGAGCTGTGGTCTCACGCGGGGGGGAAACGAGATGCAGGCCGCCCCTATCCGCATAGGCACCATCTTCGTCTTCAATGCTTCCCCAATCGAGCAGCTCCGGGCTGAGATCAAGCTCCGAGATGGGGATCTTGCTACCTGTCTCAACGATCTGAACAGGAGAGGGGGTCTTCTCTCGCAGGGTAGCAGTGACGGGGCTTGAGGTGGCTGCTCGTGCCGGGGTAGCTGGTGAGCAGGCTGGGCAGGTGGTGTGGGCGGGGGACGGTGGGGGCGAGGGGCTCGGGCAGGCGGGTGCGGCGGTGGCCGGCAGGGGAGCGGCGGCCGCCGCGAAGGGGAGGGTGGGGGGCTCACGGGCGCTCATTCTTCCTCCTCGACAGCAGAATATGGGAGAAGAGTATTGTTTCACTTCTTGCACTAGCGGTTTGCTCATGGTTCTGTAATCGAGTGTATGCCATGCCTAGATTTCAAGAAAGCCTTTCTGGTATGTCATAGAAAAATAAAACTTCAAAGTTCAAACATACCATCACATGCCTGATGAATAAGCCAGCCGTCAAATAATGAAAACACAATTCAGAAAATCAAACTACATCTTCCTACTTAAGGAACTATAATCAAAGTACATCTTGCAAAATAGTAGCTTATGTTTGAATTTTGAACCACGACCAATCTCCTTCTTTTTGCCATTGTCTCCCCCTCAATGTAGTTCTATATAGGAGTATGAATTATTGCTACCGTAGAAGAGGCTGAAATTTTTCTGGTTGCTATCTTAATATGTTTCAGCCAAAGCCACCGACTTCCTGGCATTAGAGTTATGCTCTTTGTAACATGTGGTGCATTACGGACTACCACCCAAATGTTTGCTGCCCAGGCATGATGTTTGAGTCACATTTCATTAAAGTATACACTATCCTAGTATCTTTTATTCACACACTTTCGTCTTTGCTGTCGGATTTTATTGCTGAACTGGAATGCTTCTCTGTTTCTTTCATCTTCCGTACAATGTGCATGTAACATTATGGACCTTCTTAACTGGTTATTCTGTTATATTATTTTAGTGGCCTTTCTGATTTCCTAGTTGGGACTATGATCGAGTTCTCGACTTTACTTGCAGATGTGCCACCGTCTGTCGGGAGCTGTGCCAGCAACTTGAAATTCCGTCATCACGCCCTTATGAATCAATCGGCAGTGAAAGAAAAAGTATCAAAACGTAAGCAACAGTCAACCTTTTCTGCTTCAAAATCTGTAGAAGAAAGTTGCACAAAGAAACTATTGCCTAAGATAACAATAAGTCCTATGAGGATAATCCATTTGATAGACTCTGACACTGATGTAGATGATGACTGGAATCACAATCAAGGAAAGAAGTCAGTTAGCCCTCTTAAGAATAGAAACGAATCCATGAACAAGTATATCCAGGAAGATCCTACCTTACAGCAAAATAGCAAGCCCCAAGGGAGCATTGCTGCATGGAAGGGCAAAGCTAGAATGGATGACAATTGGGTAACACCTGCTAGTGATGAGTTCTGTAGTGAATACTTCGACTCTATTACCAACGTTCTTCAACCCAAATCTATTAGTGAAATGGAAGGGCATTTGTATCAGAGCAGTTCAAGTGGAGCCGTACGATGTGACAACCCAGCTGATAATAGTCCTCCTGCTGTACATTACTTCTTCCACCATGCTCCTATGGTGCGTGATCTAGTCCGTGAAAGGCTGCAGTATTTCTTTCCCGTTGGAACAGAAAGTACCCAAGGAAATGAGCAAAACAGAGTAGAAAATCTAAGCTACAAGTACTGCACAATGAAATCACTGATTTGGTCCTTTAAGTACTATCATTTGCTAATTTCTTTTAATTTGCTTTGTTGTTTTAATGTAGTCAGTTCGGCTCGAGTGCCGTTGCTTCTAATGGGTGGGTTACTCCAAGTGGAAGGAATTCTGTTCGAGCCGATGTTGGCAGGAGGGTGCATGGCGGCGAAACTCAATCTGGCTCTGGCCACTGGTATACAGGAGAGGACGGAATTAAGGTAAGGTTGTATTTTCGGAATTCAGTTTACGTGGTAGGACCCAGATTGGTACTGGGTCCTGCTGCTGTTGCTGCGTAGGTTGTACGGGTGGAAGGCCTGAGGTGGGCAATCAATATAATTGCCTACTTGACTTTTACTCAAACTGTTCTAGGGATATTTATATCCCAAATTACAAATCTTATAGAAATAAAGCATCTAAGAAATAACAATTATAGAAACCCTAGCCACTACGATTACAGCGCTGGTTATACATGAGAAGAGGCACTGGTGCTGCCGGTGCCTGGGCTTGACCGGCCGGCTGGACCGGCTAAGCTGGTTGGAGAGGCTAGGCCGTAACATTACGAGTTTCTGAAATTTAAACAATAAAAAGTAGGAACTATGCAGGGTTTTTTTCATGGCTACGATATTACCTGCTAGGTGCCCTCCTATATGATATTTTTGACATAACTAATCACAATGTCGAAGTAGTTCATCATCCTTATTTCTGATCATAACTTTTCCCTTTTACTTTGTATAGACTTCCCACTGAAATTTTAAGACTTCTTAAGCAACCAAGCCTGACTGCCTATAATTGAATAGCTATACTAATTTGGAAGGGTTAAAAAAAACTCTGTTTGCAAGATGTTGTAAAGCTTGTTGTGAAGGGCCTAGATGAAAACAATGTAAATGGGATCAGGTAGCCAGATATCATCTATAGTTAACATCCTACAGGTTACTACTAATGTTTGTTGATTTGGTATTTTGTGTGGAAATGATTACTTTTTTGGTATATAAAGATTTATTTCTAGTCATTTTGTGTTAATTATCTGTTTATGTTCCACGGTTTACAAGGTTAGTCTTTTATTCTGTACCTAGAATTGAATCTGATGCATGCATTGGATTTGTGCTGCAGGTTTATGTCTCAAAAATGGGTAAGTGCCTATCGACAGTATAAACTTGTGTTACCATTGTACTTGTGTTAGGAAAATTTGTTACTAGGAAATGAACTTGCTAAGCTAAATATTTTGATACATGCCTGCCACAATTATCTCTGCAATACCAATGCCTGCAATAATGTGTTCAGTGTTCACAATGTTATTATATTAATAGGAGTGCTAAAATGAACATAACTTTGTCCATGGAGTGTAGCTAAAATAGCCACATCTCCATTAGTCCGACCGTCAGCTGAATAAAAGATTCCTTTATAGTGGATTTTAAACAAATTAGATTTCTTGAGTAGGTGATAATGGTAGTGAAGAAAAGTTCAGTTCCTGTTACTGACAGTGATAATGCCATATGAATTGCCTCGCAGGAAAGTGGCTGGGGATTTCAGGAGTATAGAAAAGAAGGTGCAGCTAAGCAAGGATCATCCGGAAGCAAACGGGGTACTGCCAAACCAAAGAAAGAACCAGCTGCGACCAAGCAAAGCACAAGTAGAGTCAGAAGAAAGCGATGAAGTGTACATACAGATTTGTTTTCCTAGGCTTCAGAATTTCAGAAAGGACAAGGCTAAAAGTATTCTAAATTCAGTCCTTTTTTAAATATGCGCAAAGCACATTTTTTAATTAAGAGGAGATAAAGTTCATACAGAGTTTAAACCAACACAAAACAAAAAAAAAAGATCAACCACACTCAACCTCTTAAGAAAAGCTAAGGATACTACGCCTGCAACTGACATGCCAAAGAAGGTAACCACCTTAATATGTTGATCCAATTCATGATGTTGTTGTTGATGTTGCCATGTTCCCATGCATTGTAGCATACAATAATAAAACTCTAAATAAAACTTGCCTTTTAGCGTTGTTATCAATGATTTGTACTATTGTTCGGTTAAAAAAAAGTACTATGGCACATGTCCTAGCCTACGACAAGTTGACAACCCTAAGTAAAATTTGCTCTAATCAAATCCACTTGATCCAGTCTTGGCCGTCCACTCATGCCTTCATTAGGAAAGGCATTGCTTCATCATGCGAGAACTGGCGGGATTAGGACCGATAGTGCCCGATCCATCACTTGAATATTTGTATTCTCCATAATAAACAGTTCGGCTTTTTAGCCAACTTCCTTCTCTTTCTCCTCTTCTTCTCAAAATGGGGGGGGGGGGGGGGTGGAGCCCCCCTGCACCCCTTAAAATCGTTCCTGTAAATGGTCCTATGAAACAGAGAAAAATATTCTATGAAATGGATCATACTATCATTATCAAGGCGAGTGTCCTAGAATGGTAGAAACCTACACTTGTAGAATGCCACCTGGTCTACTTGGACAGTCATTACGATCGCATGTGTGTCTATCCCACTCACATACTATTCTGCATAGGAGCAGTGGCGGAACTAGGGGCAAGGGCCGTCCCCCCCCCCCCCCCCCCCCCCCCGGCCAAAAAAATGGCAAGCACCAAGGGAGCACTGCTGCACGGAAGGGCAAAGCTAGAATGGATGACAATTGGGCAACACCTGCTATTGATGAGTTCTTCAGCGAGTACTTCAACTCTATTATACAGTCGGGACAGTCTCAGCAGGAAAAATGCAGCAATGTTTTCCATTCCAACATTCCTGAACCCAAATCTATTGGTGAAATGCAAGGGCATTTGTATCAGAGCAGTTCAAGTGGAGCCGTACAATGTGACAACCCAACTGATAATAGTCCTCCTGCTGTACGTTACTTCTTCCACCATGATTCCACCATGATCCTATGGTACGTGATATAGTCCGTGAAAGGCTGCGGTATTTCTTTCCCGTTGGAACAGAAAGTACCCAAGGAAATGAGCAAAGCAGAGTAGAAAATCTAAGCTACAGGTTCTGCACATTGAAGTCTCTAATTTGGTTCTTTAAATACGATCATTTGCTAATTTCTTCTAATTTGCTTTGTGGTTTTAATATAGGCAGTTCGGCTCGAGTGCTGTTGCTTCTAATGGGTGGGTTACTCCAAGTGGAAGGAATTCTGTTCGAGCCGATGTTAGCAGCAGGGTGCTTGACGTCGAAACTCAATCTGGCTCTGGCCACTAGTATACATCAGGAGAGGACGGAAGAAAGGTAAAGGTTGTATTTTTGGAATTCAATTTACGTGGTAGGATCCAGGTTGGTACTGGGTTTTGCTGCTTTTGCTACGTAGATTGTACGGGCGGAAGGCCTGAGGTCGGGGTCTCACGGCACAGCGACCGAGTTGGCGCCGTGGTCGTGAGGGAGGAGGAGGCGGCGATGAGGGTGGCGGCGCAAGCAGTAGATGGAAGTTTGACGGTGGCCCCTTGAGACGGGCAATCAATATAAGAAAAGTTCAGTTCCTGTTACTGATGGTGATAATGCCATCTGAATTGCCTCGCAGGAAAGTGGTCGGGGATTTCAGAAGTATATAAAAAATGGTGCAGCTACGGGGTGCTGCCAAACCAAAGAAAGAACCATTTGTGACCAAGCAAAGCACAACTAGAGGCAGAGGAAAGCGATGAAATGCATATACAGATTTGTTTTTCTAGGCTTCAGAAAGGACAAGGCTGCCGTTTTTTTTCTTGAAATGTACCATTAGGCTTTTTCGCCTTGCGCGTTTTTTTCTTGGAAAAACGGCAGCAGCGCTTCAGAAAGAACAATGCTTTGCTGTAATTAGTTTTTTCGCCTTGCACGTTTTTTTTTCTTGAAAAAAATGGCCGCAGTGCTGCCGTTTGTTAAGAAAGGAAAAATGGCAATTACGTCTCAGGAAAACAGGAGGACTAAGAACAGATACAAAGGCGATTGCATGTTTCGAGAAAAAAAACGGCAATTGCACGTTTTGTTTCAGAACTTGTTTGTTTCTAACATGTACAATAAACCCCAATGCTCTTACACGTTAGCTGATCCGTTGTTCATGTGAGTGACGGCAAGTGCTGTCGTATGGACATGCCGTGAGGGCAGGATGGTATGTTCCGTGCCGCCGTGCCGGTACGTTCCGCGAGGTCTGGACACTTGCGCTCCTACTGTCCTACAACAAGCTCGCACCATTCGCCAGCTCCTACGTGTATGCCTTAGCACATTTCAACATGTATCGATTTGTCAGTTGTCACTATCTTTTCTTTTATTTTCTCTTGTACAATCATTCTACCAGCTGTAAAATAGCGCGTCACACTGCCGATTTAATAAAACAAAGTAGCGTCTGCAGCAGCACAATGCACAAGCCACAATGCAAGGCTACCCGTCCTAAGGCACCACCCCGGATATCTGGTTGCTACTTAGAGCAAGTTTAATAACGAGCTGTAAACGGGTGGGTATCTACGTGGAGGTGAGAGAAACAAGAAGAGAGAACGCCGTAGGCGTCTCGCGGTGCGCCCGCTTCAACCGGCTGGGAGGAGCTGCGGCCCCTGTCATTGGCTAAACGGCATTAAATACTGGTGCGTTAAGCCACATCGTGCGCCAGGTCATGCGTCCTGCAGCCCGCTGCTGGCGCATTCACTAGACTTGGCTTAGGTCGAGCTGAACGAGATTCTGCAGCAATTGGATCGATTTCGGTATGGTACCAGTTATACTGTTGCCACTCAGGTCGAGCCGAGTGAGATTCTGCAGCAGGTCGATGGATTTTGGTATGGTACCGGATATCTGGTTGCCGCGCAGTGTCAGGTCTGTAAGCCTGGAAAGGTTTTGGTCATGTCGGCTGGCAGTGAATCGGTTGTTCTCCGCGCCGAACTCGCTTAGCCATGTAGCCGACTTTGGGATGGAGCCGAAGAACATGTTGTTCCCGGTTGACATCGCGTCAAAGCTGGCCGACATCTCCTCTGGTAGAGTGCCCGTGAAGCTGTTGTTCTGGATCAGCAGCACGTCCGGCTTGGCGACGACCAGATATTCGTCGGGAAGTAACTCCCCGGAGAAGTTTCAACCTTCTCTGGGAATATCGAAAGGCGCTGGCGCTGCTCCTCCATACGCTTAACGCCATTGGATGGTAACCCGGACGGCGTACGACGACAAAGGCGAGGCAAAACTTGACGGGTATGCGTCGCCGACGAGCAGCCGACTACTCACCGACGAGCAGCGCGACTAGGGACCAGTCTCAGCAATCGCAGCGCAACCGGGTTGGAGGCACTGAGGCAGGTGGCTGCAATCCATGCCGGCTCAGATTCAATCAGAGGCAAAAGACGGGACGAGCCAAATATATGCTTATATATGTCAATAAACATATAAAAAAATACGACAAGCTGGTAAGACATACGTATTCATCCTTTCAATGAATTTGAATTTGTAGCCACAGGACAGCAACATCGAACAAAAATGTGACGTACAATCTTGAACAAAACTGAGACGTGATTAAGAAAAAGAACCATCTATCATTTCGATCCACCTATGAGTTGAGTTGCAAGGGGTCAGGCTGACTAATATGTACATGGTATGTACGGACACTAAAACAAATGTCAGATTGCCTATGTAAGCTCCCGTCTGTAATCCCTTTAGTAAATTAGGCATGCACCAGACCATGCTCATAGGCCGTGGCAATCGCAGAAGCTTACCACACTGGCCGGCCTTTTCCTCTGCAATGAAAGGAAAACCGGCAGAACAAATAATTCCAATGAAGCTGCTCAACAGCAGCACCATCTTTATTTACCTTGCAGTTCCATCCATCAGAGATGGCCACCCGCAGTTTATTGCATTTTCGTTGACAAACTTGTAAAGGAGGTGGGTATCCAATACTACTGTACAGATCCATTGGCCTGCTACAAAACAGGACCAACAAACTTCATCTTGTCAGCCATGTATCCCTTTATATCCCTACAGATGATTACAAAAAAATTGTGTGTTAGCTATAGGGTGAAACGAGCAATGCGGATGCATTTCAATAGAGGAGCTGAATGATTCAGAGGAGCCATGGTTTTACCGGCATCTGGGAACCATACAGTCCACGTCACTGCAATGTTTCGAGTGCCATAGTAGAAGTTTCCACATGAAGATACACTTGTTGCAACCTCCACGATTATGGGCACGAACATCACATCGGACGCCATGGAAGAACAATTTTTTCAAGGTTAAACAGACTTGAAGATTGCAATTAGAAGGATCGAAGCATCTCGATGCATGCACAAGACCTTCAACGTAGTCCTGCATTGAAAACATGCAAAAGGATCATAAGAACACAGATAGTCAATAACATCTATGAATCTGAAAGCCAAGAGCCTCGGTTAATGGAATTAATGGTTGGAGATCAACGTCTTATAGCACTATAAAATATGCAACAGCAAATTTCACATAAAAATTCCTATTTAATTTATATGGTCCAAAATCATCTTGTAGTAAAGAGAACGCCAAAAGAAAAGAATACCAGATAAGATTGAAAGTTTTAAACTTTGTCTGAGTAGGGAACAACATAAGATATCTAGAAGTTCCTGTTACTAATTTTGGAGAGAGACATACCTGGAAACTATTCTTCTCCATTGTTTTGCTAGTGTCAATCTGTCTTAATTCATGAATATGCAAACTTTCACCATTTTGTTTGTAGCATGGATCACAAAAGGTGCAGCCTAAGCACTCTAGGCACCGCCACACCAAGCATTGATCTACAGCACGGTGGCAAGCAGAACAAGTTGAATTATGTAGATAATAAAGAATCATCATTGTAGAATGTTTTGCCCGCCGGAGGGTATCAAATTGGAATTGATGGTCTTGACAGTGCTTCAAGAAATCTATTCTGCTGTCAAAATACTTGCTTTCCATTGTTGGATCTCCATCATCAGTCTCCGGAAGGGGTTCTACCTCTATCTGTGGGACAGTAAGCTATGGTAGTTAGTTTATAAATTCCACCGTGCATCTATTACATACAAAAATCTCCTGACTTGATTCATTGAAAAAATCAAGCCCAAATGAAGTTTGCATACATACTCTTTTAAATGCATGTTTCTGTTTTGTTGTGGCCGGATGCCTGTCCTTCTGTGCCGTATTCTGCTCCTCTGTGTGGCACCTATGAAAACCAAAAACGTCATCAATAATCAATAATGAATGGGTGCCTTATTGATCAAGAGTTCAGGTGCAAAAATTCATAGCTAGTGCAAAACCCAACTTCTACCAGATGCTTACTTGTCACAAAGATGGAAATTTTTGCAGCTAGTACAAACCCAGCTTCTACCAGATGCAATAGGTTTATGACAATGCTTGCAAAACTGCTGCAGACAAAGCATGATGAAGTCTTCTTTCATTGTGCGCATCCTTTCTCCAAGCTAGCAACAATGAAAATAAGAAGTTAAGTACCCACAAAATGCTGGAAGGGCAAGAATATCCATGAATAAATAAAATAACCTTGTGCACAAGTAAAATATCCTCAAGGTTTCCTTTTCTGTCATCACGTTTGGCAACACGTAAGAGCCTTCCTACTTGTGTCTCTTGTTTCTGTGAGGTTTTATCGTCTTTCTTCTCAAGGAGCCTCTCTGCTTCTCCAGGCCAGAAATCGTTCTCACAGTATGGCAAGCATGATGCTGAAATATTGGCCTTGCATTCATTGGTAGGCTGAAGGAAGAAGTCAGAGAGTGTATTACGCTCCACTACTACACCCTCCTTAACAGCCTTCTTGATCAAGTTCTGATACCTACAATTATTGATCGGTTAGGCAGATGAGGACACAATATATTAGGTTTAATCCATTGATATCATGTTAGGAAGACAAACCAGCTTCGGAGCTTGTCTGACTTGGGCATCTTTTGTACTGTGGGGTGACAATATAAAACATAATCATCACGTTTTGTAGATGGGCAAGCCCATATGGAACAACTGACAAATCCTCTTTTCTTGCAGTAGTCCAGATAACCAATCTAGGATAAAACATTAGAATGATCAGACCTAGAAATCGTAATCTCATTGCGAGCAAAGACAAATATATGTAGGGTGATTGCAATTCCCGTACCAAAATTTCATGATACACGAAGGTACGGACAGACTCCCCACTTGCAGATTTGATTTCAGGCCTGAAGTACTTGACAGAATCGATATATGCAAGATAAACATGCCTTTGATTTGGTGATGGGCAATCTGAACCGTACTCTTGTACATACATGGCGAACAGGCAAACATCCACACCTTCAATCTTTTGAAACAACAGAATTGCCTATACAAAAGACATGAGTTAGTCAAGATAGCTATGATTATCCACTAATAAACAGATAAAATATTGGTCAAGTAATCAGTCATCCTGTACCTTTGATTTGTATGGAAACTCTCCAGGATACTTTTCTTGTTTAAAAAATTCATGAAAACGTGGTTGGACTTGCAGTACTCTGTCAGCTGAAGACACTACTCTAACTGTAAGACCTTCAACTCGCTGTACCTAAAAGTACAAGCGAAAAAAGTTAAATAAACCTTATGCAGAGCTGACATCAGTTTGCTATGCAATTCCTAGAATAATAAAGCAAATAAAGTTACAGCCAACATAGATAGTCTAATCATTCTAGAAAAGCATGTGTAGTCAAATCTCCAATGTGCATAAGCATCAACTATCACAATCTTCTCTGTAATTCTAAACTTCCGAAGTTATGGACAGGATTGTATTATGACCTGGATAGCTACATTAAAATGAAGGGTAAAGAAAACTGATGCTATGAACTCCTATGTGCCTTGACCATGCTCTTTTTCAAAGCATTAAATGAAATGCGAAAACAACAGTCTCAATAATATTGATAGTCAAAAGGGAAAAAGTCAAAAGATCATTTGCTATTATACATTATGAGATGAATACATATCATGCATAACCAAAAACAAATTAAATGGCCAACGAAATACCAGGAAAAGGACTGAGAACAAACAGTGTGGCTGCAACAGAAACAAAACACAAGTGCAAATCACAGTAAAAGGACTAACATCTTGTATCTGATCTGAACAAGGATAAGAAAGACCCAGTAGAACACAACACATACACAAAATTGACGTAGAAATAAGATTCAAGCAGGGGTTTAGTATATGATTAATAGTAGCAGATATGCCTGAGCCTTAATTTCTTATGTCATTTGAAGTTTCGGGTACTTGCCTCTTCAACTCCTTTTCCTAAGGTGCTCGCCCTTTGTTGTCTGTCCTGCTCGAGCCTCTCAGAAAGCCTTTGCTCAATATGATCACTTAGTTTAGTTCTTGGTAACTCCCTTGCTCCAAGAACAGTGGATGACTCCATGGCATGGATATCTCCACTATCTTTTTCCTTCAAAAAACATTTTGCACAAGTATATTCAGCCTTCGCCCCTTCACATTTTCTGTTAAAAAGAGCACAGATTTGATGCTGCCAAGCTTTGCACTTGTCGCACTGGACCCACTGAAATGACACAAGTGAACAAAAGATGAGTAATAAATACAATAAGGATAACTCAAGAGATGGAAAGAACATTACCCATTCAGCCTCAGCATCTGTTTCAGCATAATTGAATTTCTTCACATATTTAGCTCTGGAACTGCTAAGATGGTGGCATTTGCTACAAATAGAGGTTTTATCCTTTCCATTTTCAACTTCAGCATAATAGCACCCAGTAGAATTTATTATTTTGAAACAGAGAGCGCAAAATCGTGGAGGTGGTTCAAAAAGAAGCCTCTCCATCCCACACAAACTGCATGTGTTTTGATCAGGCAAGCCTTCAGAATGGATTTCTTGAGATATCACCTTGTTCTGGTAAAACAAAGCAAGGAAAATCATTCTCAGGGATGTGAACTATGATGTACATAAATAGATAAATCCTGAATGACAGAATTGCTACAATATGAGTGAAACGGCATCAAGTGCATGATTCTTGTATGATCATGTAGCATCAGCATACTATGTCACCAAGCAATCCAATAGTTAAATAATATTTAACTATCTAATTGCTTGGTGACATATGTTGATGCCACAGGATTAAACAAGTGTATTTGCAGTTACAGAAAACTCAGGAGATCGATATAGTTATTCACTCACCAGACAAGTGTGCTGGCTTATTAGGCTAGTCATGTGATTTCTAAGCTCCTCGGCAGTTAATGCGTAAAGTATAGAAGCCCCTCTTTTTCTTCTCGAACTTATTCTCAAACTTACATTGACCCCATTCGCTGTCTGATTCAATGCTGAGTCTTTCCTCTCCATGTCACCTTTTACACAGTGCACCTCTTCTTCGGTAACAATTTCCATGTCATGCACATCTTCACTACCCTGCTCTCGAGTATTATCAGTGTCAGCATTAATGTCACCCAAGGAACTGCAAGGTGACTCTGTAGGTAATTCTGTGATTTCTGATTGTAACATTTCACCACATGCGTGATTCTCATCCAAAACAGGCTTTTGCTCCTTTGGACTTTCTGCTTGATTGACATTGATAAGACTGGGAACATCAGACTTCAGGCGTTTTGCTGGATGCTTGCCATAAGACTCATCTGAAACAGGTGAAGTTGGCTTTGATACTGTGCTATTTGATGCCTGCTCAGATCTCTCAACTCTTTCTCCCTCATGGTCACAAGGATCACAATTTTTCACGAAGCAGCACTGGTACTGGGCACTGAGGGTGCTTAAATTTGAGTATTTATCCCTGCACAAATCTTCAGGGTCTGAGACATGCCAATATTTTTCTTCCATTGTCATGCATCTGTCAAAATGGTGTTCTCCTTTGAGATACATGTCGTGCCTGTCAGTTGTTCTATTTGATTGAATCAACTGCTCTACCGAGTCGCTGCATGCACCATCTAACACTTTCTCATGTTCTCTGTATTGAAATGACTGTCCCTCACCGGTGGAATATAGATCAGAACCTGCAGAAAGTTTCTGTCCAGTTGTTTTAAAGACAGATCCCACAGACGATCTTATCATTGCACTAGAACTTGCAGTTGGATCACACACAGCTGATAAAGGACTGGAACTGCCAGACATAGATGATACTGGACTATCAACAAGATGAGCATCACCTGGCAATATTCACCCATATCATTTATGATGTGATGACCAAACTAAATATGGGAAGGGCAAGTGGTGATTTACAATCAAATCGAATATGTAAAACAACAGCACAAATAATTTACCTTGAAGATGGTCCTTTACATGGACATTTGACAATCCAGGACTAGCAATACCACCAAGGCCTGGACTACATTCTGGAAATGCTGACACACATGGAGAAGATAAGGTGCTCCTAAAGCTTTCGGGCCTCACAGTTAGAGGAAACTTAGCGGCTGCAACATTATAAGTATGAGGTACATGTCCGGAAAATAATATAACCAATAAAGAATTATTGATTTAAAGGAATGTTGTGAGATAAAAGTAGAACTCATCATCCCAACTTACTCTGAGAAGTGAACATAGCATGTGTAGGTACATCTCTTGAACCAGGAACATTATTAAAAGCAGGGGAAACTGTATCACGATAGACACAAGAGCCTGTCATCTGTATCCCAGGCAGCTCGTGGAAATTATTTGTTGATATAGCTGCTCTGTGGTTTTCACGCGATAGAGAACGGAGCAAAGAATTCACTCTAACTTCTAGAGTGTTGAGATCCATGTAATGGACCTGATATAGAAAATGGCTAGGTGTTAGCAAGATACTATAGACTAGTAAAATATTTAGTAACACAGTTAGAACGAAAAAATCAATAGGTATAATTAATTATACACGCAGAAAAGTTATTTGAAGATGAAACAAAAAAAAAGAGACAGGTACAAGAAGCTAATTTTATTATCACAGTTACGCTCAGTCAAATGCCAAATATGCTACATGTAGGCATGTAGCTCTGTCGTACAAGGATGTGATTGAAGAGCAAGAATCACTCATAACTTTTTAGTGTGATATATACTGTACTAGTTGCACGTCAGCATCAAAAAACACTGACCTTTGGAGCACTTATGTAGAGTAGTCCATCAATTTGTCTTGAAACTTCCAGAAGGTAATCCAGGTTTGATTTAGCAAATGATTCACTCTTTTTCAGGCAATTTGCACTGGATTGAAGAAAAGAAGCATCAGAATATACTGTGAAAAAGAGATATGCCAGAAAAATAAACAGAAAAAAAGAATGACCCAGTATCCCTTTTTTGAACCATTCTCTAGCATTCCTGAAGAAATTTTATGCAGGAAAAGATGTAGACCAAAATAGATAAAAATCAAACAAGGTATGTATGTTTCAAGCAACCTTTAGAACTACTACAACAACATAGCCTTTAACCTTTAGAACTACTAAATGAAGAAATTTTTAAATACTGAAAAAATGCAGGAAAGAAGTACACTAAAATATAGATAAAAACGAACCAAAGCATCTCTGTCTCAAGTTTCAACCAACCTCTAGTTTACTAGGGGAGTTAACTAAAAAGCTGTTTTATCTTTACTGGGAATCAAGTAAAACGACACAAGAAAACAAGTGAAATCTGCAGCTAGATACATAGTATAAGATTAGTCATGCTGTACCAGAGAATTATAAATGAAACAAAAATTCATCAGTGTTGTTCATATGAAAGAATGATTGACAAGTATGTAATGCCAGGCTACCTAGGTGAACACAGTTGCCACTATCAGATATTTGCATAGAATTCCACTGGAAATTGACAGCTCATAATGCTTTTTTTTCTGCCTACAAGAGAAAATGCAGCAGCCAATCGTAGAGCTAACAAAAGTGTGGATGGCTCTGAGTACCAAATTTCAAACACATGCACAAAAAACTTAGATGTCAAGAAATGCATGCTCACATAGACAAATATGAGCATATATAGCATGTTCAAGGAAAAAAATATAAACTTATATTTGTTACTGAGCATGAAGATGAACATTCCAATAATTAAATGCATTAGAGTAGATGTGTGAATTCCTAGAATGTATCAGAATTGAAATGATTGCTTGTTTACAAGAAGCACCTATATTAACAGTGTCTAGAAATTTACAAGTCAAAAATAGTACGGATGTTGGTGGTTTCCAAACTTACATTTTTTGAATGATAATACTACGAATCGGAGAGGTAGACTGGTCCATGTTATCTGGTTGAAGCATTTCAAAATCACTAGGTGACATCTGTTGTTGAATAGAAAAGCTGCTCGGCACATTGGACGTCATAACTTTCCCTTGGAGGGTTTGAGTCATCATGCTGGTAGCATTCACCTGAAGTGCAGAAAATTCAACATAACATCAAGAGATTGATCAGAAGCTGCACGGACCACCACATGGTGAGGAAAAGCAACATATCACTAACACAAAGCAAAGCAGCACACAATAAGTCATACTAGAAAGAAATTAACAGAATATTCGACGGGGTGGAGGAGGTGGCCAAGATGGAGAACCGCTACCGTCAGCCGTGTTGCAGCAGGACACGGACTGTTACGTTAAACAGCTGTGATTCGAGACAGGGGGTTGACCATACGCTCAAGATAGACCTCCTTCTGAGGAACCCAAGCGAGAGGCACCACCAGAGCTTCAATGGGCCCGTGTGGTTTGAGTAGACAGATCACAGATGGCCAGACGGCATGGATTTTGGCCTGGGAATTGATTAGCTTTTGGCGCACCAATTTGTCCACATTTTGTGAAGGCATAACCGATGGGGCTCACTACCTAAGAACTGGCTAATTTCTATAGATGAATCGTTCAGTTTTGTCCAACCACCACAAGTCACAAGGAACAAGATTGAAATGGTCAATTCTGAAGTTTACCATACTGAACAGCACAAGGAATAAGATGAACCAAATGAATAATGGCACAAATTACATAAAACAGCCCAGGAAAAATGTGCAATTCTGAACAGCACAAGGAATAAGATATAATTCTAATGTCCAATCGGGATTCACCAAGACAGAAATTAAGCATTGGGTCGAACTCTTCTTTGTTTGTAAGGTAGTAGCTGTATAGCCATTGACTCCCCAGAAAGGGTACAAGAATGGGTACCAAATTAATGATGGCACAGCTTACATAGCTGGCCCAGGAATAATAGTTCGCAACCTCAACAGTAACAATGACCGAAATTTAAACCTTAAGAGGCATATTTTTTATTTCATAGCCATTACCTTATATCACTTCCTCGAAAGTGTGAGTACTCATATATCTTGTAGTTGGCACGAATCTGGTGGGTGTCCTTTTTACGACATTCAGTTCCTAGTGATGAACTGTAACAAAACGTGACCTGTTAATCAGAATGTCAATAAGCCTCACATAGTCACATACAAGAGAAACTCTTGGTGTCTTCAATGACAAACAAAACAAATTCCTAGGCTCGAGACAGACATCATGCCTAAAATCTAACTGGGTTCAGTCAGCCATCTAGGAAGGCTAGACAGCAACATTGTATATATAAATTTAATTTGAAAAGTTATAAAAAGGATTTTACTCAAATATACTAACACTAGATAAAGATGCCAAGATATTACTCATCAAACTGAAAAAGAATCAGATAGATAAGACCCAAACTCGGTACCTGTCCAAATGCTATTAACAATATTGACATTTATTATTTGCTTCTAGAAAACCATTAAGGCACAGTGTGCGCGATTTTGGAATTCTCATGGATTTTTACTGTAACAAGACTGGTAAAAAAAATACACCTATCCTGACTAAAAGACAACCTTGCCCGCATTATGACACAAAAAAAAAACTAAGTGGGTTGACAGCAATCCAACAGTTATAAATACAAGAAATAAGCACACAAGGTACATGATGTTAAGTGGAAGTAATATCTCCAACAATGAATATGATTTGGACCTGAAGTATGTAGGCCTGAAAAAAATAAGCATCTGCCTTTTTTTGTTGGCTCTTAAATAGGTCCATGACAAATCACAGTTCGGCAGCTAAACAATTATCGATTTCAGTGTAATAGACATTCCAAAGGTGGCAGAGGTTCCTAGCCTTTCAGCTTACAGTTTTAGGCACACAGAGGACTTCAAAGAAAAGGCGTGTAATGTCAACCACTCCAGCAAGTAGAGCAGAATCACTCTGAGTGGGCAAAACCAACAGGCCTTCACATAACCAACTAATGTACAAACCCAGATCGTAAAGTCGTTGGAACATGCATAACCTGCTCAACTTACTGCAATTTTCAGTTTTTCACTGTAAAAACATACAGCCCAGCTTATCATGCAATTGCGCTGTCCAAGCTAACAAGATGTTTAACTCAAAAATCCATACTACGCTCTAGCCAACCACGAAGTTGTGTGCTTAACTCGTATTTGCACAACATTAATCAGTACAAATAAGCATTAAATATTCATATGCATCCTAGTTCACAAACAGTAGTGGACCATGCTCTAAACTCTCTAAATTTTAGGTTAGGTGAACATGCGCGACAAAACTCTTAGTAAAAAATATGCATGCCACGCTTTCTCATCGAAACCACACAAATAAGAGTACAAACGATTAATAAATTGATTTTTAATGGTTGAAGATTGTAACTCCTATAAAAAAGGTGGCAAAGTCTTCAATGCCATAATTTAATTCGTCAATTCAGGTTCCAAGAGCTAAAAGAACTAAACCTTTCAATCTGAACAATAAAACAATTAATTCCTATTTCCCTGTTGCTAAAATAAACTAGCACATGACAAAAAAAAAAGGTGAAGTAAAAGGGAGTGCCCGCCATGATGCACAGCTTAGACATGGAAACAAATCAAGGACTACACTAACGCCTGCACGTGCAAGATTTTGGTGACGGCATGTACCCCTGCCACCGCCGGCAATGGCGCCGCCGGCTGCCCAACCAACAGGCCGCCCTAACACCCCGCCATTGCCTAACTGACGAAGCCGCTCGGCCCACTGGCCCAGCCGTCGGCTCTCCCCGCCGGTCGTCGCCCGCGGAGCCCAGACCGCTTGACCTCCCTACCCTCCATCCAACACTGCCGCCACTAGACGCAACTCTAAGCCCGAAGGCCATGGATCCCTGCCCCGACGACCCCGAACCGGAAACCCTAACCCAGCCCCCACCAAGCCTCAAACCAAGAGAAGAGTGATGGGAAGAAGAGCAGACCCACCTCGTCGCCGGACGTCTACCAACGCCCACCAGAGTTGGACGAGAACGAATCGCCGGAAGGTCGTCGGAGAAGGGAAAGCTGTCGAGCTCGGTCGGAGAAGGCGCCGGCCCTGGCTGCGGAGATTAGACCGGTAGGGGAAGGGCGTTTGACGGAGACGAGACTGTGCACCTGCCCCGTGCGGAAACGTAAATGCCGGGCCCGTTTAGGATGTACGTTTTCGATAGGGATTCGGGTGGGTCGCAATGGGCCAGAGCAGTAAGGTCGGATTGGGCCTTCTTATCGGACCCGATCCAGTAACCTTTTACACCCACACACTGCTGCTGACCAAACACAACAGCAATTGCGATTGAGCATCCAGCAACCATGATCTGGATTTTCTCAAAAGGGAAAAGTCTATTTTTCACCCTCCAACTATTACAAAAGTCTGATTTTCAACCCACAACTATAAAATCAGACACTGAAGACTCTCCAACTATCCAAACCATGCAAAATTGGTCCTTTGCGTGGTTTTGAAGGTGGTTTTGTATTTTTCAAACAAATTAAAATAATTTTATATTAAAAAATTCATAACTAATTTATTTTTAATTATAATAGTATGAATCTGGTGCCAATTTTTATCTAAAAATGTGACATATATGTTGGGGCGCTATTAGAAGTTATTTGCATATTATTTATTTTTATTCTAGTTATTTTTAGAAAAACAATAAGACACTAGTAATATAAACATATAATAGTCAAATAACATTAAATAGTGTGTCAATAGGTTGGTTACATTATAAGAGAATTTTTTGCACTGATTTCATATTTTTTGGGTCCAAAATGAATTAGTTATGGTTTTTTTGTTTAAATAATATTTCTACTATTTCTATAAAATCCAAAACCACCCTCAAAACCACTCAAAGGGCCAATTTTACATGGTTTGGATAGTTGGATGGCCTTTTGTATCCGGTTTTGTAGTTTAAGGTTGAAAATCAGAGTTTTGTAACAATTGAAGGGTGAAAAACAGATTTTTCCCTTTAAAAAACAACCGTGGTCACATGATCAGGTCATCGGCAGGCTTGCAAGCTGCTTCGCGCTCGCCGTGGCGGCGGAGCCCGCATGCTCTTCGACTACGCCGTGGGTGAGGTCGACGGCAAGGACGACGCCGCGTCATGCCGGGATCTGTCTCGACACCGCTACTGCGCTGTGCGCTCGACGCTCCCGCCGCCCCCTGTTCGACGGCTCGACGCCATGCTCCTGCGGCCGCGCGCCGGCACCTGCCGTTGCAGCGGTTTATGAGCGCGCCGCTCGTCCACAAGTCTCGCTCCGGGTAGATACCCATCAAGGAGGACGACGGCGAGGGCGAGCCGGCGAGGACGGCTACGGCGGCGGGGGTGGACGCGTCGCACCGCCGGGAGGAGGAAGACGACCTGCAATTCCAGCCACCGTACGTCTCCGCCGCTACCGGTGCCGGACATCACCCCCACCGGCCGCAGCGTGATTAAGATGAGGTGTATAAAGAATAAACCAACAACGTGATGAGTTTTCAAATATAGGAGTACTAGTTTCTAAATTTATTTATATATACTACTAGCTTAACAATTTTTCACGAGATAGACATAGAGTCCGCCTGCATTTTGGGCTTTTTAAGATTTCTATAATAAGTACTCCAACAAATATGAACACCTACGCTGCACGCAAACAACATTATATATAGTTTAAAAACTTATTAAACCTGACATATGGTTCAATAAAACAATTTTGTTCTGGAGCTCCAACATTGTTGGACCGAATCGCACGATCCAAATTGAACAGGAAAAATAAAGTGAACAAAACAACGCTTCATGTTGGGTATGTTTACAGACCAGCTAGCCCACTCTTTTAAATGTGTGCTAATTGCAGAACTAATTGCATAATTATGACCAATGGGTTATACTGTACTTGCCAATTAGAAATGACTTACGCAATCAATTCCGCAACCCGACTTAGGATCAATGATTGGTAAGCATGACGTATGTAATTATTCATAATTAGCACATATTTAGCCTTTCTCCTTTGTTTTTTTGCCCTGTATATTTAGTCTTTTCTATTTGGTGTGAAAAAAATAGTGCTAAAATTTAGCTATGGTCAGATCCTTAGTCTAAAAAGGACATCACTGTGATACTAGATTTAGCACTCTACATAAATCCATCCACTGGCCCAAAGTACAAACATACTCGGCACACCACCCTCGACTCGACGCCACCTCGCCGACGAGTAATAGTTTGTGTGAGCAAAGCACCGCCCCGTCTCCGGTGGGCGCGACGTGACGCGTCCACGAAAAGCCCAAATCATTGCACGTCGTCGGCGTCGACGCGTCGTCGCCGTCTCCCCCTTTTTCCCACGCACCATGATTGATCCCATCATCCCCGTGTAGAAGGAAGGGAAAAACTATGATATCCAAGGCCGTCGACGTCCCATCTCCTGCAGCGACAACCCTCAAATTCCGTGAGCAGGCTAGCCCAACGCATGGCGCACACCGGCGACCAGACGCGACCCGAGCATCCTCTGCTCTCCTCCGCCTCCAGGCAGCACGGCCACCCCTTGACCACCACCGCAGAGCCACAGCTTTGTGCGCTAGCGGCACGTGCTCACGGCGGCTACCTCGCTCGCCTCTTCTTGCCCACGCGTAGCGGCTTGTCGGGGGACGCCGGCCGGGACGGTGGCGCCGCCGGGCCGACGTCGCCGGCGCATTATTAAAGGCTGATGACACAGACAGCGAGTGTCTGGTAGTGGGCACAACACAAAAGTAAGGTGAAGATTACAAGCAAGATAGCCGTCTCGTTAGTGTCAGATAACGAGCACTAGGGCATGAGCCTAACCAAAGCCTACGGATCATTTGGACCGAACCTAGTATGTGACACTGCCATGAGACTTGCATCGCTCTCGTGTGGGGCCTCCGTGTCTGGTGACGGAAGAATGTGCCATCGCCATGAGACTTGCGAGAATAAGATGCACATGGACGATCAGCTTATGCAGAGGGTTTCCAATTTCATGGGTTGTTGCCGCTGCACATCCTGCTACTGCCGTTCGTGCCGGTGCCGGCCCTTACTGTCTTCTGAAACTCTGAGTCCATGTCACCAGTGAAGGCACGGCATTGTGTGGCAGTGGCACTTACCAAAGTGGAAGCAATCACGTTCACGTATCAGCTAACCTTTTTTTTTTCATTCAGTTTACAGTGCCCGCCTGCTGCCATTATAAGCCTCTGCTAGTCCTGTTGTAGTTCTCCACATGTTCAGTCAGCACTGCGTGCTCGCAGTCTCGCACCAGTCTCGCTCTCACTCTCAACTTGCTCTTCACAGCGCTAGCCGCCAGTCGTTTACACTTGCAGACCAAAAGAAAATTCGTGGATAAGAGGTCGTAGCTGCACGGCTGAAATATCAAGAACGTAAGGTGAGGCTGGAAACAGGCGCATTCTCGATCAACCCGAGGCAAACAAAACCTCTGTAGTTTTTTTATGTGATTTTCGTTTTGAGCATATCCATTGATTCCTAGCCAGTCTATTCTCCTTTTGACGTTGCTGTTTCTGAAATTCTGCTGTCCATGTTCAGAGTAATCTTGAATTTGCACCTGCTGCTAAACTGCTGAAACCATGGAGGTGGAGGCCGTGGAATCGAACACCTTGCCCGGCGCCGCCGATCGCCGAACATCCAAGAAGGATCGCCGGCTTTTCTGGGCCTGCGTCTTCATCCTCGGTAACATACGTGCACCAAATTGTTTTTTTTTCTTTCCTGACGTCTGCTTATATCTCATCAGCAACCTTTTGGCATTGATCCGTGTGCATGCACCGGTCACCAGCGAATAACTGCTTCCAGTACACGGCCTACTTCGCCGTGTCGACGAACCTGGTGAACTACCTCAAGGACCAGCTCCACGTCGGCAGCAAGGCCGCGGCCAATGGCGTCACCAACTGGCTGGGCACGAGCTCCATCACGCCGCTCGTCGCCGCGTTCCTCGCCGACGCCTTCCTCGGAAGATACTGGACCATCGCCCTCTTCCTGCTCATCTCCGTCGTGGCCTACGCCGTGCTGACGGCGAGCGCCGCGGCGGCGCTGGAGAGCGCGGCGTTCTACGCGGGGCTTTACCTGCTGGCGCTCGGCGGAGCTCTGCAGCCGGTGCTCGTGGCGTTTGGGGCGGACCAGTTCGACGGCGCCGACGAGGTTGGAAGAGCTCTGCAGAGCTCGTTCTTCAACTGGTTCTACCTGTCCATCAACGTGGGGTCCCTCGTCGGAGGCACGGTGCTCGTGTGGGTCCAGTCCAGCGTCAGCTGGGGGCTCGGCTACGGCATCCCGGCGATGTGCAGCGTGCTCGCCGTCGCCGTGTTCCTCGCCGGCACCGCCGCGTACCGGCGACACCAGCGGCCAGGAGGCAGCCCGCTCACAAGGGTCGCGCAGGTGGTCGTCGCGGCCGTCGGAAAGTGCGGCGTCGAGGCGCCGGAGGACGCGTCGGAGCTGCACGAGTGCGAGGGCGACGATGGCATGTCCGCCGCGATACAGGGGAGCCGCTGCCTCGCGCACACCGACCAGTTCAGGTCAGTCGTTGCACGTTCGCGGCGGTGCTTTTTCATTTTTTTGCATGTAGGGAACATCATCGTCGATGGTAAATTCACGTGATCGTGATATTGCATATGTGAATTCTTTTTTTTTTTGGGAATATGAGTGCTAGTTTGTCAAATATAGGGCATGTTTGGTTTGTGCCTAAGTTTGCCTTGCCAAAAATTGGTTATGACCAAATCATGGGCAATGCCAAAATTTTGGTGGAGTAATGTTTGGATCGCGACCTTACCAATAGTTGTCAAATGTTGCATACCATGTGAGTATGACATATGGGTCCCACGAGCCATAATTTTTTTTAAGCTTCAAATATAGTCAACTAAGATCTTGTTTTGTAGAGTTAATTATAACATGAATTAATATGCAAACAGATTATGCATTAGATTCACGGTCTAGGAGATATTACCATTTGAAGGATGTTAATCTTTGTTTATGAGTATCCGTGTAGCTAGTGAGGTGCTGCCACATGGCTCTGGGAGTTTCCCGGCTGCCAAAAATTTGGCGAGGGAATCAGCCGCCCTGAGTTTTGCCCACATTGGCTCTCTGGGGCTGTTTGGTTTTTGCCCATGCCTACCCTGCCAATCTAAGGGCAAGCCAATTTTTTGGTGCTAGATTTGGTGGCCAATGTTTTGGCCAATGTTGGCAAGAAAAATGAACTAACTTAGCATAGGAGTTCATTGGCTTGCCAAATTTTGGCTGCAATCCAAATACACATGTATCACCTAGTCAATGACCAAAATTTTGGTTTGGCAACCATTGGTTGTAAACCAAACGTGCCCTCTCTTACAACTAGCAAGGAATTGGCAGCCAATAATGGGTAACAAACCAAACACTGGCCAAAACATGAGAGCGTGCCAATTTTTTGGAATGGTTGCTATTGGTAACCACCCAAACATGCCCATAGTTCATGTGAAACCGTGAACAAATACAAATCAATATCCTGCAAGTGCAGTTTTCTCCTGCATGCTCCATGGGATGAAAAACTCAATTGCCATTGGAAAATGAGAAGTATGTGCTATTTTTGTTTGCCATTACAGTCACAAATAAATACACCATGTTTCTATAACATTTCGAACAACAAACTTAGATTTAAAACTTTAATTACACAATATTTATTCACAAATTAAGAAAAGTAACTGTAACTAGAATAAAATAAAAAAAACATCTTAAATATAATAATCTTGTCTAAGGTAGCAACTAAAAAGTTCAGGTATTAGCATGCCTTAAAATACATGGATTAACTCACATATTCAACATCCCTAAAGCACTTACCTTGGAGGCAAAATTAGAGCCTCCAAAATACCATGTGAGATTTAACAATTCAAAGTTGTAAAATTTTGAAATCCTTAGAAGTGGAGTCATGCCATTGTTCACTAGCAGTAGCAGTAATTTTCGGCGTCACTCGTTTACCTTTGAGCGGACCTAACGTGCAACTGTACTCGTGACATCAGCCACAGTACGTGCTAGCCGTGTAACGACATTTTCTCCTTTAGCAATGTTACATCAAGGGCAAAGACATCTTTTTTTCGACAGACTAAAAAAACTTAAAAAGGATGATCGCTGGCGACAGATACTGCACCAGCGGCCTTCGGGTTGACGTCGTGGACGTGCACGGCCACGGTGCAGAGCTGGTCACTCACAACCCAATTGTTTATCGTTGCACCACACGGCAGATTTGTCGTGTGCATGCCAAACTGCATCAGTGGCCGGATGTCCGTTTCACATCGTTGTCATTTCTCTTTCTCGCCCATACTTTTCCTTTTCTGCAGTGCTCGGTACAGTAGTTGTAGCAATGGTCATCGTCAGCCTCCTAAGGTCTACCATGGACACCTTTCAGTACTGGTCGTGGCATCTTTTACTGAAAATCATGTCACCAACTAAAAATGTTGTCTTGTGTTCTACTGGTGTGTGGATTAGGTTCCTGGACAAGGCGGCGGTGGAGACGGCCGGTGACAAGCCACGGCCGAGCCCATGGCGGCTGTGCACGGTGACACAGGTGGAGGAGCTCAAGTGCGTGCTACGTCTTCTCCCCGTGTGGGCGAGCGGCATCATCTTCGCCGCAGCCTACACACAAATGACCACCACCTTCATCCTCCAGGGCGACACGATGGACCCCTACATCGGCAACTTCCGTGTTCCGGCCGCCGTGCTCTCCGTCTTCGACACCATCAGCGTCATGCTCTGGGTGCCACTCTACGACCGTCTCATCGTCCCGCTCGCGCGCCGCGCCACGGGGCACGAGCGCGGGTTCACGCAGCTGGCACGCATGGGCGTGGGGCTCGTCGTGCTCGCCGCCGCCATGGTCGCCGCCGGGACGCTCGAGGTCGAGCGCCGCCGCGTCATCGCGCGACACGGAATGTACGACACCAACACGGGCGCCGATGGGAAGTACCTGCCGCTGTCCATCTTCTGGCAGGTGCCGCAGTACGTGGTGGTGGGCGCGTCGGAGGTGTTCACGTTCATTGGGCAGATGGAGTTCTTCTACGATCAGGCGCCCGACGCCATGCGGAGCCTCTGCTCCGGCCTGTCCATGACGTCGTTCGCGCTGGGGAACTACGTGAGCTCGGCGCTGGTGACGGTGGTGGCGCGCGCCACGGCGAGGGGAGGGCGCGACGGGTGGATCCCTGACGACATCAACCGAGGGCATCTCGACAACTTCTTCTGGCTGCTCGCCATGATGTGCATGGGAAACTTTGGCGTCTACCTGCTTATCGCCCGGTGGTACACCTACAAGAAGACCGTAGAGTAAATATCACCGATGAATCGTATGTTAACATGAGTATATGATGAGTCGTAGAGAATAACACTACGCCCAAAATGATATGTGTCGACACTTAAATTTTTAGTGTTGGCCGACACGAAAGCCGACCGCCAGCACAAAAGGCACAAAAGAACCAGGAACGGGCTCGTAAACAACAGCCAACACAGATGCATTTATGCTGGAGGTATCTCAAAGGTCGTCGGCACAAATGGGTACTATTTTTTGCTGACAGACACTTAAGGCGCCTATCAGCACATATGTTTTTCAATTATATCTCTCATTCTCTCAAGAAGTATTAAATTTTTCTAACAAGTCAAAATACTTAATTTAAGTATAATAGAGTGTGTTTAGATTGGGAAAGATTCCCGAAAAAACATTGTAACATTGTAGATGAATAATGTTATGTGAGTGTGAGGATGGGATGAATAGGGTTTTTTGGGAGGAAATTTTGAATCTAAAGTCTAAACGCACCCCTAAATATTTTTAATATTTACTAGACTATATACTTCTTGAGAGTCTGATTTTCTAAACGCTGGCTGAAAGTTGTCGCGGTTGTAGAAACCGTCACCATAAATATATTTTGTCTGTCGGTACGTGGCGTAGTGTAATGTATTGCTCTCGTATGGCGATGCTGAACAGCGCTGACTTGATCGTTCCCGTGGCGCGTTCAGAGTCTTCCAGCAAATACACTATCAGCTAACCGTGAACGCACTGTCGCCGAGTCACCGCACACGCCACTTGTGCCGGCGCTTTTCTGTCATTGGTTCGCCATTCGCCAATGACAGTCGGTGAAGGCATTATCCAATGACGTCAAAGTAGATACGTACCTTAGCTACTGCGGATATACTAGATCAGGGCTGTTGCTAGACCCAGTCGTTCACCAGTCACGTTGCTTCACAGAGGCCGCTGGCCATTGCAGTCTGCAGAGCAGCCAAACGCGTGGAATATGAGCTGAAGCTGAAGCCTTAAGGGCGATCAGAACAAGGCACAAAAGGTCTGTTCTCTCGAACCGTTCACGCCATGTTTTGTAATCTGTGATGATGAGCAACAAAAGTTTGCAGCACATATATGCATCGATTCCTCCTCTCTTGTTCTCACCTCGACGACCGAAATGGTCTCGCATAATTCCCAAATGTTGGAGTAATCTCAATTTGTACCTGTGTGATATGAAGTTTCAGGATCAATCTCCTCAACCTCTGAATCCATGGAGGTGGAGGCCGTGGAGGATCACCGGACGTCGTCGTCGAAGAAGGATCGCCGTGTTTTCTGGGCCTGCGTCTTCATCTTTGGTAACCATCCACGGTCGTTCTTGATGGTTGACCCATCGATTTGGCTTAACAATCATGTGGTGCGCTCGCATGGCGAATTGGCGATGCAGTGAACAGCTGCTTCCAGTGCACTGCCTACTTCGGCGTGTCGACGAACCTGGTGAACTTCCTGAGGGACCGGCTGCACCAAGACAGCAAGGCCGCCGCCAACAGCGTCACCAACTGGCAGGGCACGACCTCCGTCATGGCGCTCGTCGCTGCCTTCCTCGCCGACGCCTTCCTCGGCAGATACTGGACCACCGTGCTCTTCATGCTCATCTCCGTCGTGGTACGCACGCGTTTCATGATCAGCACTACGATCCTCTGCCATGGCCGTCGTGCAGAGCTTGCTCACACCTTGCCTTTCTCGTTGACCCACTGGTATCCAGGCGTACGCGGTGCCGACGGTGAGCGCGGCGGCGGCGGCGCCGAGCGCGGCATTGTTCTACACGGGGCTGTACATACTGGCTCTGGGAGGCGCGCTGCAGCCGGTGGTGACGTCATTCGGGGCGGACCAGTTCGACGACTCCGACGAGGAGGGTCGCCGGCGGCAGAGCTCCTTCTTCAACTGGTTCTACCAATCCCTCAACGTCGGCTCGCTCGTCGGCGGCACCGTGCTCGTGTGGGTGCAGACCAACGTCAGCTGGGGGCTCGGCTATGGTATTCCGGCGATGTGCAGCGTGCTGGCCGTCGCCGTGTTCCTCGCCGGAACCACCGCGTACCGGAGACACCAGCCGCCGGCCGGTAGCCCGATTACCAGGGTTGCTCAGGTGGTCGTCGCCGCAGCCAGGAAGTGGCGCGTCGAGGCGCCGGATGACGCGTCGGAACTGCACGAGTGCGAGGGCGACGACGGCATGTCCGCGATACAGGGGAGCCGTCGGCTCGCGCACACCGACCAGTTCAGGTCAGTAACGATGCGTTCTTACCAAATAACACCTAACGACTCCAAATAACTTTGATCAAATATAGAATACAACATGATTTACAAAAACACGGTTTAAAACAGAACCAAGTGGTGTCGCTATAGTATTCCAAATGGGCGGCCCGGCCCTAGCCCGGTCCGACGCGGCCCGGCACTATTAGGCCCGGTGACATCTTAGTGCCGGTCTAGGCTCGGACATCGGGCCGAATAGCCGGCCTAGGCCCGGCACTATGGCCATTTTTTAGTGCCAGGCCGACCCGACGGCCCAACCGGCCCACCGTGCTCGGCCAGCCCACTGGGCCATCAAAAGATATGAGGGATGAAATTTGTACTCCCAGAAGAGATAAGGGATGCTATTTGAGTTGTCTAGGAGAATGGGGGGAGAATCAGACCATCACATAGTTAAGGGAGGAGATTCGCATAGTTTAGAAGATGAATGATGTGCTATGGTATAGGCTGGTAGTACTTTTATTGGGCCTCCATCGGGCCACACAAAATCGGGCCGTGCCTCGGGCCGGCACTATGGGCCGAAGTGGCGGCCCAAGCACTAACACTCCATCGGGCCGGGCCGGCCCATGGCCCGATCAATCATGCCTAGGGCCGGGCTAGGGCCGGGCTTTTCAGGGCCGTGCCTCGGGCCGCCCATAGTGCCTGGCCCATTTGGAATTCTATAGGTGTCGCACACCTAAATTCAAAGTTCCAGATTCTGGGTTCTAGCCGATTTAGTACGAGAAGGAACTACGGAACTGTAGGTATGTGAGCGTGTTCAATAGTCAAAATGTGTGCCATGTTGCATAAGATTATGTTTCCAATCATTGTTAGATGACACATCGATTTCGATGTATGAAGGCATAATTGCTTACGAGTGTGCGTACACGCCTGGCCTTCGTATAAAAAGCCCTGTCCGTTTACCTTAGGAACGAGTGGTCAACTAGGATATATAAACTCCACTTGTACTCTTTTGTAACATTAGCCATTGGAACAATATAATTGTGCTTCTTTGTTTACTTATACATAAAAAGATGCGCTACCTACTTGGATACAAATATTATTGTGCATCTGTCATGTTTGGCCGTCGTTGAGCTGGCTCCATGCGACCGTGTAGGTGCACTGCTATAATGGTGTATGCAATTGGTCACTGATGCTGGCTTAGGTTCCTTGACAAGGCGGCGGTGGAGACGGAGCGCGACAAGGCTCAACCGAGCCCGTGGCGGCTATGCACGGTGACACAGGTGGAGGAGCTCAAATGCGTGCTCCGGCTGCTGCCAGTGTTAGCAAGCGGCATCATCTTCGCCGCGGCGTACGCCCAGATGTCTAGTACGTTCATCCTCCAGGGCGACACGCTGGACCCCTACGTCGCCGGCTTCCGCGTGCCGGCCGCCGTGATCTCCATCTTCGAGACCATCAGTGTCATGCTCTGGGTGCCGCTCTACGACCGCCTCGTCGTCCCGCTGGTGCGCCGCGCCACGGGCCACGAGCGTGGGTTCACACAGCTGGCGCGTATGGGCGTGGGCCTCGCCGTGCTCGCCGTCGCCATGGTCGCCGCCGGGACGCTCGAGGTCGAGCGCCGCCGCGTCATAGAGCGCCACGGCATGTACGACACCAACACGGGCGACGACGGGGCGTATCTGCCGCTGTCCGTGTTCTGGCAGGTGCCGCAGTATGTGGTGGTGGGCGCGGCGGAGGTGTTCACCTTGATCGGGCAGCTGGAGTTCTTCTACGACCAGGCGCCTGACGCCATGCGGAGCCTCTGCTCGGGCCTCTCCACTGTGTCGTTCGCGCTTGGAAACTACCTGAGCTCGGCGCTGGTGACCATCGTGGCGCGTGCCACGGCGAGGGGAGGACGTGACGGGTGGATCCCCGACGAGATCAACCGGGGGCATCTCGACAACTTCTTCTGGCTGCTCGCCGTGCTCTGCGTCGGCAACTTGGGCGTCTACCTGCTCATCGCCCGGTGGTACACCTACAAGAAGACCGTGGACTAAAAAGGTTGCCTATCAATCGACGAGTTGCTAGGGAATAAAGTCTACAAGGTTACTACCATCTCATTATCAGGGCGGAGACAGGGAGGGGCGGGCAGGGGCCTGCCTCCCCCCTCTAATCAAGGTAGATTAGCACACTGTTACCCTTCTAACATGAGAAATTTTGAGTTTCTGACTCCGCTAACGTATGAAAACGATCAAGCAATTCATCTCCTCCAAGTACTATTTTTTTCAGTTTTCCAGGATTTTGGCAATCTAAGGCACGTAGCTGACTTGTTACCGTGGTGCATTTATAATCTTCCAGCAAAAAATAACAGAAACAATATTCATACGGTCCCGGATAAAACTAGTGTTGCATGCTTGTGCCATGCCCACGCCTCGTTCAGGGTTGGGATTGATTATTGAAGTAAAAAGTCTAAATTACTACCCTAAACTATAAGCAAAGTCTATATAACCCTCTAAACTATCTTTTGGTTTATTTTACCCCCTAAACTATGTCATTTAGCCTATTTTACCCCTAACACAAATTGTCTTTTTTATTTTTCCACGTACAAGTGTCATATTACGTTCAAATTTTGTGAGATGATAGTAGATATCATAACATATGGTAGAAAAATATAAAATAATTTTTTGTCATTATTTTGATGGGGTAATATATTTAATAGTTAATTAACCCTTAATATGCAAAATTATACAAAAACTAATAACAAAAAAAATCTTAATATATTTTTTCATATATACGATGATGTTCACTACCATCATACAAAGTTTGAAATTAAAATTCAACTTGTGTATGGAGAAATAAAAAAGAAAATTTGTATTAGGGGGTAGAATAGACCAAGTTGCATAGTTTAGAGGGTAAAATGAACTAAAAGATAGTTTAGGGGGTTATACAGACTTCGGTTATAGTTCAGGGGAGTAATGTGGACTTTTTCCATTATTGAAAACTAGGCAACAAAAAAAAATCGACTTGGCTCGAGCCTTTCAGACAATTTATTTTATTTATTTATAACTATAAAAATGAACGAGAATCTCAAACCAATCTGGATTCGTTCAGAAAAATCAATCCATAAAGCCTATAGGGGTTCGGTTATAGACATAAATTTGTGGCCCGAAATCGGCCCCAGCCAAAAATTATTAGATCTATATAAAATCATAAGGTTTACTCACTCCTTGCAATTGTGATAAGTATTTGATGTGAAAAATAAAAAGGCAGGGAATCATTTAGGACATGTAATAGGTCATATTGGTATTACTAGTTATTTTCAGCTGTAATTCATCACCGAACTTCAATTTTCAATAAAAATTTGGATAATTTCAAACGTTTTGGTGGCCTACTGGTCTTACCTACCTCTCTGACTTTTTTTCTATCGTACGTTGAATGTCGTGTGGGCCTCAGTAATCTGTTATGACATGTAAATAGAGAAAAATGAGTGTGGATAGCCAGGGCCGTGGCTGACTCGTTTCCTCCTGAGTGACGTGGGGTGCTGAACAATAAAACAAGAGAAAAGCGGTTGATCTGCATGTTGGGTTGTGTGTTTCCTTCTACAAAGCTCGGTATGCGTGCTATCCGCTGGGGATGAGTTCGTCGCTAGCGACATGGTTTTAGCACCGAGTCTCACCATACACGTCACTTGTGCTGCCGTCGCTTTTCTGTCAATTGGTGAGGGCATCATTCGACAATTGGTGAGGGCATCATTCGACAATTGGTGAGGGCATCGATTCCTCTTCTCTTGTTCACCAGTCGCTCACCAGTCACGTTGGTTCACAGAGGACGCCCGTCATTGCAGTCTGCAGAGCAGCCAAACGAGTGGACATAAGAGCTGAAGCTGATGCCAGAAGGGCGATCAGACCAAGGCCAAGGTCTGTTCTCTCGAACCGTTTACGCTATGTTTTATACTCTGAGATTATCAGCAACAAAAATTTGCAGCATATGCATCCAACATGCATCGACTCCTCTTCTCTTGTTCCCAACCGTGCCGACCGAAATGGTTTCGTCGACCGATGGTTTCAGGAGTTTTTTTTTTCTTTTTTTTTTCCCGGTAGATGTTTCAGGAGTTCAACCGGTCGGAGTTATCTCAATTTGTACCTGTGTGATGTGAAGTTTCAGGATCGATTTCCTCAACCTCTGAATCCATGGAGGCGGGGGCCGTGGAATCAAACGGCTCGCACGGCGGCGGCGATCACCGGACGTCGTTGTCGAAGAAGGATGCCCGGGTTTTCTGGGCCAGCGTCTTCATCTTCGGTAACCATCCATGGTCGTTCCTCACGATTGATGCTGACCCGGCTAATAGCTATCGCGTGGCGATGCAGTGAACAGCTGCTTCCAGTGGACCGCCTACTTCGGCGTGTCGACGAACCTGGTGAACTTCCTGAGGGACCGGCTGCACCAGGACAGCAAGACCGCCGCCAACAGCTTCACCAACTGGCAGGGCACGAGCTCCGTCATGGCGCTCGTCGCCGCGTTCCTCGCCGACGCCTTCCTCGGAAGATACTGGACCATCGCGCTCTTCATACTCATCTCCGTCGTGGTACGGTAACCGCGCGTTTCATCGTCAATTCGATCATCCGCCATGGCCGTCGTGCACGGGCAGAGCTTGCTCACACCTTGCCATTCAGGCGTACGTGGTGCTGACGGTGAGCGCGGCGACGCCGGCGCCGAGCGCGGCATTGTTCTACGCGGGGCTGTACCTGCAGGCCCTGGGCGGATCGCTGGCGCTGCAGCCGGTGCTGACGTCGTTCGGGGCGGACCAGTTCGACGACTCCAGCGAGGAAGGTCGCCGGAGGCAGAGCTCCTTCTTCAACTGGTTCTACCAGTCCCTCAACGTGGGCTCGCTCGTCGGCGGCACCGTGCTCGTGTGGGTCCAGAGCAACGTCAGCTGGGGGCTCGGGTATGGCATCCCGGCGCTGTGCAGCGTGCTGGCCGTCGCCGTGTTCCTCGCCGGAACGGGAGCGTACCAACGCCAACAGCCGCCGGCTGGCAGCCCGATCACCAGGGTCGCGCAGGTGGTCGTCGCCGCAGCCAGGAAGTGGCGCGTCGAGGTATCGGCGGACGCGTTGGAGCTGCACGAGTGCGAGGCCGATGACGGCATGTCCGCGATACAGGGGAGCCGCCGCCTTGCGCACACCAACCAGTTCAGGCAAGTAAGAGTATCTCTGCCAGTCTCCCTTTTCTCAATCCAACTATCATATTGAAAGAGGTTATGAGAAAACTAGAGGAAATCTATATTATGCTCGAGTGCTCGGATTTTTGGCCGGCGGCAGAGCTTCCTCCGGCGAGCGCTGGAGGTGGGAAAAGCGGCGGCGAAGGTTTCGTCAACTCCGGCGAGGTATTTCATCAACTCTGACGAGGTTTGGGTGGAGGGTTTAGGTTCCGGAGTTAGAGCTCCGACGAGAACCTCAATCACCGGACCTAGAGGGAAGCTAGGAAGCAGCAGCCCAGCCCGGCGGAGGTGGTGGGCGCGGCCGCGCGGGGATGGTGAGGCCGGCAGTGGTGGAGGGCGGTCAGGCCCAAATTGGAGCAGGGGCGACGACGGCCATGGTAGGGTAGGAACCGTAGAAGGAGCCCGAGGTTGAAGAAAAACATGAGGTAGAAGATGAGAGATGACCTTTAGATGATGATCCAACGGCAAAAAAACACGACTGTGAGCACACTCGAGTGTTGCTATAGGGTGGCCCGAAAACTTTGCTCCACCAGACTTCCACTGCATCTCTCTTTTCTTAAAAATTGCTGAGACATCCCAATAATCATGTTGAACTCTACCTAAATAAAGTGCAAGTTTAGTCTTTCTCAATATGACAGTTGTTGTTGGGAAGAGATTATTGAAAGACTGAAAAAACGCATCTCATAATAATCCATGAGATTAGTATTGAGACATCGTAACGATATATTATTAGAAAATATGTTTTAGGATACTGCTGAAGATGCTATCTTCACCCAAATGGACATGACTATTACACGACCAGCCGCTAAGTCGTTCTCTGCCCCGCTCCCTCCCCCTCCTGCCTCCGCCATCTTGACAGTACATTTGTTTGAAATTATAGTTATCAATATACTTTTTTATTAAATGATATACCAACTAGAAAAAATTAACTTAGGTTAAAACTAAAACTATTTTTGGAACAGATATACCACTAGTAGTTATATATGTTTTTTGTTAAAAAAGTATTGATATCTTTTACTGAAATCAAGTGTTTATTACTACCAAGAAAATTATACGGCCAGTGTAACGAATCAAATGTTCTTGAAAATTTGTTGCCGGCCCCTATAGTTGAGGGTATGTTATCTAACTTGTTTTTAGACGACATAGCTAAGTCTATCTGCAATTGGTACCTTTCGTTGGCTTAGGTTCCTTGACAAGGCGGCGGTGGAGACGGCGGGCGACAAGGCTCGGCCGAGCCCGTGGCGGCTAAGCACGGTGACACAGGTGGAGGAGCTCAAGTGCGTGCTCCGGCTGCTGCCAGTGTTAGCCAGCGGCATCATCTTTTCCGCGGCGTACGTGCAGATGTCCAGCACGTTCATCCTCCAGGGCGACACGCTGGACCCCTACGTCGCCGGCTTCCGCGTGCCGGCCGCCGTGATCTCCATCTTCGAGACCATCAGCGTCATGCTCTGGGTGCCCCTCTATGACCGCGTCGTCGTCCCGCTTGCGCGCCGCGCCACCGGCCACAATCATGGGTTCACGCAGCTGGCGCGCATGGGCGTGGGGCTCGCCGTGCTCGCCGCCGCCATGGTCACCGCCGGAACGCTCGAGGTCGAGCGGCGCCGCGTCATCGCGCGGCATGGCATGTTTGACACGAACGATGGCACGGATGGGAAGTACCTGCCGCTGTCCATCTTCTGGCAGGTGCCGCAGTACGTGGTGGTGGGTGCGGCGGAGGTGTTCACCTTCATCGGGCAGCTGGAGTTCTTCTACGACCAGGCGCCCGACGCGATGCGGAGCCTCTGCTCCGGCCTCTCCACTGTGTCGTTCGCGCTGGGAAACTACTTGAGCACGGCGCTGGTGACCATCGTGGCGCGCGCCACGGCGAGGGGAGGGCGGGACGGGTGGATGCCCGACAAGATCAACCGGGGGCACCTCGACAACTTCTTCTGGCTGCTCGCCGTGCTCTGCGTCGGCAACTTGGGCGTCTACCTGCTCATCGCGCGGTGGTACACCTACAAGAAGACCGTGGACGACTAAAAAGGTCGCCGTGAAGCGTATGCAGTTATCATCACTAACGTAAGAAATGATCAAGCAATTGAGCTCCTGGTTGTACTAATTTTTTATTTTCAGCTTTGTACAATTTTGGCGTTCCTGTGGTGCGCTTAAGTTGGTCGTGGGCATAATTTTTGGGGTTCTTTTTCTATATGCCATTACAATTTTTATAGATCAGAGATCTGCCATTACAATTCATCTAATTGAAAAGTTGCGATTACAATTCAAATAGTCATCGAAACAACTTCAGCCACTGTTGCGGTTTTCTTTCTCACTATACGATAGAGATTAGGAAAATCCATTTTTAGGGATTGATCTCCTACCCAGGGTCCTTCTAGAACCGTGTTTTTGTTCCATTATGTACTTTGAAACGACCACATTGTAAAAATTGGTCTTTCACCTTCATAAGTCCAGACAAAAATGGGAGTCACCCGGTTGCCTTTCGACTTGGGTAAGGGTTTTATTTGACAAATATGTTCTCCTTAGGAGGTTTTACCAAATGCCTTCCTCATGAATTAGTTTGAATAACCTGCGCTTTTGACGACACTTGGCCCACCTGCAGGCGTAGACATATTTGACATTTCGTACGACCTATTCTGCCCCTAGACACACCTCCTCTCTCGAATCACTTAGACATAGGACCCACATGTCATCTTCTTTCTCCATCACTTTGTTCCCCAACTTGTGATCCACGTCCACCTCTTCGTGATGGCCCTCTCCCCACCATCGACATCCACATCCTTGCTCTACTCGGTTCGACACCTCTCCTTGCTACTCCCGCGCCGGCGTCGCGCTCGCCTTGGCCTTGCTCACGTTGCCGATAGCAGCTCCAGCCTCGCCTTGGCTCCTCTAGCGACAAATCCTTTGGACAGGGGTAGACCCAGCTTTGGCCCAAGAGAAGGGCCAAATTTAGGATGGTGAGCGGGCCTTTAATTCTTTTGTCTATTTGGTGGTCTGGACTTCTATTTTTTGGCCAAAATTAGAGCATCTGTAGTGACCGAATTATCAGTGGACGTGGAGCCAAAGAATCGGATCGTTGCCACTAGATTGAATTGGTTCATTGAAGAGAGAGAGAGAATGGTGCAAGATATTGATCCGACTCATGATGCATCCTATGAGATAAAACACTTGAGCAAAAGGAGAAGAAAAATAGTTGTTTATTTTGCAATGGTTCCATCGATGTGACCTTGTAATAGAGAGAGAAAAATTATGTGTACTTGGTGCTGGCGTGGAGAGCATGAGTCGATTCACCACTATGCATGCCCTTAAGGGTGCTAGTGGAGTTTATTGGGCCAAGACTAGGGCCATGGCTTGGGTGGCCCTGACCCTAGGCCCGCCCCTGCCTCCGGCAGAGAGCGCAAGGGCAGCCGAGAGCCCGATTCTGCGGCTGGGAGTCCGACACGAGAAGGCGTGCAGCCGCGGGCTGCGCCTCAATGGACGGATCATGGGCTGATTTGATCCCGAGAATTTGTGTGTGGGACGCCGATGATAGGGAATTGGGTTGAGCCGCGGGCCAATTGGAGATGAACGTGTACGTTTGGTTGTTCTTCGATGTGACGACGCCACGTCCGCGAGGTGTACAACGACGTGCACGGTGACTCGGTGAGGAAGGCGTAGTCGCCTGTAATTCATTGTTGTGACTCGTAAATGTTCATATCAGTATTAATAGTTATTTGTATCCATCCCAAGCTTCAATTTTCAATCAAAAGTTGGCTAAACTTCAAGAACTTTTTAAGAATCATTGGCAAGTTACCTACAAGTCAAAAAAAAAAGAATTCGTACAGTGTGATTTTTTGAAAATATATTAAATACCTAAAAGTAACAAGGTAAAAGTATCGAGAAATACCAACATTGTGGTACCTTGTACCAAATTAGTGGGCTCGATATGTATTTTTTCCGTAATAAACAAAGGATATTAATTAAAAAGCTCAAATTATTTTCTAAAAAAGCTCAAATTTCCCACAAGTACTTGCAAGTACTTACCAATTATTTTCTAAAAAAAGCTCAATTTCAAAATTAGTAGCCTGAAGTGCTTGACGCCGTGTGGTCCTGAGTAATCTGTTATGACCAAATTTTTCGATGGAGAGAAAGTGCGGTATCAGCATAGATGTAAACGCACTCTCGCTGAGTCGCATTACCCGCCACTTCTGCCATTGGCGAAAGCATCATTCACTAATCACACCAAAGTGGAAACGTACCTCAGCACCCGCACCTCTGCTGCAGATATACTCCTGTCCTACTAGTTCAAGTTGCTTCACAGAGGTCGCGGCTATAAGAGCTGAAGGGCGAAAAATATTGGCAATAAGAAGTTAAGAACAGACAGTAAGCAGGAGAGACCAAAAAGCAAAAAAAAAAAAAAAACGCCATCTTCGATCTGACCGAGCAAAAGGTCTGCTCTCTCGATTCCTTTACACCATGTTTTGTATGTGATGATCAGCAATAAAAGTTTGCAGCATACGCATCGATTTCTCTCCTCTTGTTCTCACCTTGCCGGCCGAAATGGTTTCCTCCGTTGGTTTGATAATCCCCAACGGCCGGACTCATCTCAATTTGTACCTGTGTGATATGATGTGAAGTTTCAGGATCGATCTCCTGAACAGTTAAAATCATGGAGGTGGAGGCCGTGGAAACAAACGGGCCGCGCGGCCGTGGCGATCACCGGACGTCGTCGTTGAAGAAGGATCGCCGGGGTTTCTGGGCCGGCGTCTTCATCTTCGGTAACCATCCATGGTCGTTTTTTATGATTGATGATGACCAAGCGTTCTGGCGCAGTAATGGTAACGCGATGCTCTCTGGCGTACGTGGCGATGCCAGTGAACAGTTGCTTCCAGCACATCGCCTACTTCGCCGTCTCGACGAACCTCGTGAACTTCCTCAGGGACCGGCTGCATCAGGATAGCAAGGCCGCCGCCAACAGCGTCACCAACTGGCGTGGCACGAGCTACGTCATGTCGCTCGTCGCCGCGTTCCTCGCCGACGCCTTCCTGGGAAGATACTGGACCATCTCCCTCTTCTTGCTCGTCTCCGTCGTGGCCTACGTGGTGCTGACGGTGTGCGCGGCGGCGGCGGCGCCGAGCGCGGCAATGTTCTACGTGGGGCTTTACCTGCAGGGGCTGGGCTGCGCGATGCAGCCGGTGGTGACGTCATTTGGAGCGGATCAGTTCGACGACTCCGACGAGGAGGGGCGCCGGCGGCAGAGCTCCTTCTTCAACTGGTTCTACCAGTCCCTCAACGTCGGCTCGCTCGTCGGCGGCACCGTGCTCGTGTGGGTGCAGACCAACGTCAGCTGGGGGCTCGGGTATGGCATCCCGGCGCTGTGCAGCGTTCTGGCCGTCGCCGTGTTCCTCGCCGGAACCGGCGTGTACCAACGGCACCAGCCGCCGGCTGGCAGCCCCATCACCAGGGTCGCTCAGGTGATCGTCGCCGCAGCTAGGAATTGGCGCGTTGAGGCCCCGGCGGACGTGTCGGAGCTGCACGAGTGCGATGGCGACGACGGCATGTCCGTGATACAAGGGAGTCGCCGCCTCGCGCACACCGACCAGTTCAGGTAAGGGCACCACGTCCAGTATCCATACAAGTTGAGATCCTTGTCGGGTGCCACTACTAACTACTTTTTTTTTCGCCTTTTTAGTTTTATCCTTTTTTTAGTGGAAAAGATATTTCCATTAACTTAAAGGCTCAGCGATATCGGCGTATCGCTGGCCACAAGGTCCTCGACAGTTCTTTGTGAACACTTATCTCCCGCCTTCAACACGCCATTCCTTACACTCCAGCACCTCCACACAAGCATTGGGAAATTAGCGCATGTCTGGGGATCATACCTATCCAGAAGAAGCAACAACCAATCCAGACCCGTATGAATTAAGTTTGTCTCCGTTGGCAGCTCCCATTGATCGCGCATGGCTTGGCGAAGTGCATACGCATGCGTGCAGGATATCACCGCATGGAAAGCATCCTCTACCTCCCAGCCACATAGTTCGCATGATCGCCGATCCTCCAGATGCCGATAGTACTTGTTCGCTCGTGTAGGCAGGCCATTTTTCACAACCTTCCATGCAAACACCCGAACCTTGGAAGGAACTTGGGCGGACCAAATTTTCCTCCACATCCGCCTATCCCCATCAGGATTAGCACTCGAACCAGTATGATCGGCAGACGATTCCAAATGAAGTGCTAACCTGTAAGCGATGAGGTGACTCACTCTCCGCGGTCTACAAGTTCTCAGGCTTCCTACCGGCATCAGTCCATAAGGATGGGGAAGCCAATTGTCCCTCCAAATTCTTATTGATAGCCCATCACCAACCCTTCATATAACCCCCTTTTTCAGCAATTCTAGGCCATGTTCAATCGCCCTCATGGTTTGAGAAGCGCTCCCGGCAGGCGCTAAATCCATTAAGTTACTCATAGGGAAGTACTTTGCTCTCAGCAGCTGCGAGCATAGACTTTCTGGGAAAACCAATAGCCTCCATGCTTGTTTTGCCAACTGACCCTCGTTAAATAACTTCAGGTCCTCAAAGCCCATCCCACCCGCACCCTTTGATTTGATCATCTGAGACCAAGAAACCCATTGGACTTTCCTCCTACCTTTCTCTGATCCCCACCAATATAATGAGGTCCTCACATAGCCCCCCCCCTCCCCCCGAAAGTTTAAATATGCTCATAATATAATTTGGCAATGCTTGTGCAACTGATGTGATTAAGATCTCCTTAGTCACTGCAGACATATCTTTCTCCTTCCAGGCCTCCATTCTCTTTCCGATCTGGCCTCAAGAGGCTGGAAGCATCCTCGCTTCATCCGACCAGAGGGCGTAGGCAGTCCTAAGTACTTCTCCTCAAACTGAGGATAGACCGAACTTGCTCAGTCACACCCCTAGCTCTCCCTTCATTGACAAGTAGCGAGCACTTGCTCGGGCTTAAGAGCTGCCCTGTGCACCTCTCTTAGATGGACAGGAGCTCCTTCGGATTTCGAGCTTGGCCTTCGGTTGCTCTAAAGAATAAAAGACTAACATCTGCGAACAACAAATGGGATATGCTAGGGGCCCTCCGGCACACTCTAATTCCCTCAACTCGGCCTTGCTGTTTAAACGGGTTCAGCAAAACAGAGAGACCGTCAGCGACCAACGAAAGATATATGGGTGAAAGTGGATCACCTTGTCGTAAACCACGTGTCGGGCCAAGGGCGACAGGGGGCACCCCATTGAAGCGAATGGAATAGCGCACAGTGGAAACACAGGCCATGACCCACTGAACCCATTGACTTTGAAAACCTAGCTTCACCATCAGACTTTTTTTTAAAACCCCCCATCAATGAGGTCGTACGCTTTGGATTAATCCAACTTGTACGCACAACGGGAGCTAATGACACTTCTAGAAAACCCACATTCGTCCATCTTTGATTAATATTGGTTGCTTTTGAGCTGGTACTAAGGACAATTTACTACAAGTTGGTAAGCACACGGACACCCGAGACGATTTTGTACAGGTTAGTAACACCAGCTGGTACTAAATGGTGGCATTTAGTACCAGCTGGTGTTATGAGCCGGTATTAAATGGTCACGGGGTCCCTGTGTTTATTAGTCGGTGGATTTCATTAAACTAATTTGATGTTGTAGGAGTCGTGCAATTTTTTTTATAAATTTGGTTTAAATTAAATAATAACTTAAACCAAGACTAACATGACCCGTCTTATTTAAAAAGAGGTACATTGCAAATAAGTTTATGACCATTAGATGAGAACTACTTCAAACTAGCAAAACCATAAGACTTCAAAAACTAAAACGGATGATTTTTATAGTTGTTAGTAATTTTTTTTATTACATGACCCAAACCTAGAAGGATGATTTAAATAAAAAAAATTATAGCCGTTAGTATATTTTTATTACAGGACCCCAACTTAGAAAAAAATTTAACACAGGTTTAAACTAAAAAGGATGATTTTTTTAACAGGTGTGGTATTAGTAGTTAACTAGTGATATCTTTTATTACTGATATCAAAAGTTCATTGCCAAGAAAATTAAGTGACCAGTGTAACGAATCAAATGTTTTTGAAAAAAAAATGTTTCTGCCCCTATAGTTGAGCGTATGTTATCCAAATTAATTGTTTATAGACCCGATAGCTAATCTATCTGCAATTGATCAATGTTGCCGGCTTAGGTTCCTTGACAAGGCGGCGGTGGAGACGTCGGGTGACAAGGCTCGGCCGAGCCCGTGGCGGTTGTGCACGGTGACGCAGGTGGAGGAGCTCAAGTGCGTGCTCCGGCTCCTGCCAGTGTTAGCGAGCGGCATCATCTTCTCCGCGGCGTACGTGCAGATGTCAAGCACGTTCATCCTCCAGGGCGACACGCTGGACCCCTACGTCGGCAGCTTCCGCGTGCCGGCCGCCGTGATCTCCATCTTCGAGACCGTCAGCGTCATGCTCTGGGTGCCCCTCTACGACCGTCTCGTTGTCCCTCTCGCGCGCCGCGTCACGGGCCACGAGCGTGGGTTGACGCAGCTGGCGCGCATGGGCGTGGGGCTCGCCGTGCTCGGCGTCGCCATGGTCGCCGCCGGGACGCTCGAGGTCGAGCGGCGCCGCGTCATCGCGCGGCACGACATGTTCGACACCAACGACGGCGAGGACGGCAAATACCTGCCTCTGTCCGTGTTCTGGCAGGTGCCCCAGTACGTGTTGGTGGGCGCGGCGGAGGTGTTCACCTTCATCGGGCAGCTGGAGTTCTTCTACGACCAGGCGCCCGACGCGATGCGTAGCCTCTGCTCGGGCCTCTCCACTGTGTCGTTCGCGCTGGGAAACTACCTGAGCTCGGCGGTGGTGACCGTCGTGGCGCGCGCCACGGCGAGGGGAGGCCGGGACGGGTGGATCCCCGATGACTTCAACCGGGGGCACCTCGACGATTTCTTCTGGCTGCTCGCCGTGCTCTGCGTCGGTAACTTGGGTGTCTACCTGCTCATCGCCCGGTGGTACACCTACAAGAAGACGGTGGATTAACGATCAGCAGCTTGACGTCCTACTGAGTTGCCGCCAGTGGAAATGGTGATCAAACGTACCAACGGGCCGTGGAAAAGCACAAAGGCGCAGATGTACTATCATGTGACCGGGCTTGACCCAGGTAAACAAGGGTTCACTGGTTGAGCCCATCTGCCCATGTTAACGAACCGTAACGCAATCTGAGGCCTACAGAACTGATTCACACAAATCTCTGGCTTCCATTGTGCAGTGTCAAACGTACGCAGACGCAACGACACCCACATCGTTACGTATCGAAGCGCATCGGCGGCGACGCCAGGTTAGGGGTTGCCGATCGGTAGATCGCCAACCGGTGGCTCGATCCTTTCGTCGGGCGTCACTGGTGACGACCTCATGCCTGTTTCTACCCAGCATGTCATCTCTCGCAATCACAGCATCCGAGCATCGCCTCAATATATAGCCCCCAACACAATGCGCCGAGTTTTTTTTTTGTTACAATATTCCTGCCACGAGTACTTAGCGACCGCGACGGCGTGCGACGTGCGCGCGAGTTTTGCCTCCTCAGAAGCTTACACGGCGAAACACGGGCAGAGGAATAGATAAGTAAATATATATATTTATTTATAGCTTTATTACTACTAAATATAATAAGAAGAAACGTTCCTAATGCCATTTTCGATGTGGTTAGGGGCGACAGGCCGTGAAGACAGCGCTTGTGGGATATAGATAGACAGCTCGACGTGGTGTGAGTGTGACGAGACGTGTACATGTACGGCGTCGACGACATTAGTTAATAAACAACTTTGCAGCCAGTTTTGGACCAGAAATGATTATTGTGCTGTGATCACGTCCCTTTCGGTAGAGTCGATGCATGTGCGATCTCGATTTGTTTTTTTATTCTTTTTTCGCTGCAATTGAAAAGAAAGGGTAATTCGGTGTGGTGCATATCTGTGTTGGTCTCAATCTTTGCGCAAACGAAAAATAGAATCGATGGCTAGGCGTTTCGCTTTTGAGTTAAATTGCAAATGTAGGTAATCAAGAAGCAAGTGCTTGCGGTATCTTTTGGTTATATACTTTCATATTAGAGATATTTGGGTTTACTTCTTTATAATGGTGAAGTGAGTAATTTTGAAGATTAGATCCAATGGCTATTGTTGTTGATGATATGGTTAGGTGTTTAGATTTTATAATTTATTTTTTCTAGTGCGTCTCACGTGCGATAATATTGACGTGAAGCCTCTCTGATTAATAATAACAACACACGATTCTAGTTTGTTTTTCTTACATTAGGTCAAAGATTCGTGTGAAAAAAAATATGATAATAGAAGGTTCAAGAGACATATATAGGCTTGCATGGCCCAAGTCAAAAATAAATTCCAGATTATGAAAATTGAGAATTATGGAAACCAGCATTTATCCATATTATGTTCTCTGATTTTGAAGATAGAGATTTTTTCTCTGAATGTTCTCATTCTCGATTCTTGTTTTCAAACTTAAAACACTGTACAATTGAAGACACTCATGCATATACACACACGCGCACTTACCTCTATGAATACATGCACACAACCCTGCCTCTATGAACATAGCCAGCTTATCTTGAGATTGACGATGCCAGCACATGTTTGAAACTATTAAGTACACGATGTGTAAATTGAGTGGAAATCTTCTTCCCCCTGAAACAAATCTTTCTTCTCCTATCTTGACGTGTGATGGCAGTGTAATGTCCTTTATGCAAATCCAGCAGGCATAGAGCCGAACGATTATGATCCTAGGCATCACATTCAAACATAGCACACGATTCATTTTCTTTGCAGAACCTCGAAGGATAGTAACGATGCAGGTAGCCAAAGTCGGGTTGGCATATTCTGTTGACATGGCTCGAACCTGAAAAAAAAAATATGACAACCATGACGAGTGACCAATTCTCCGCATTCTTGGAATACGTTAAGCTGTACGGCTGTACGGTACGGCTTTGCTAGCCTAGCTAAGAGCAAATTAGCAAGAGGCATACTACGCATCTCCAGAAACCACGACCAAATCTTCATGCATATCGACAAGGACAGATATGTTACAGCAATTTCGTTCTCTAGTATGTGTAAAACAAACATGAATTCTTGAGGTAATGTTTATTATGGAACATGTTAATCACCAACACTGGCACATGGGACTAAGCTAGAGTGCTTGTATGGCGCGGGTTACTTTTTAGTGTTTTTTAGAAGGAAGATCTTAGCACATTACACCGGCTCTTTTACAAACAAAAACCGAGAAAAAAAATTACAAAGAAGTTTAAAACTCCTAATTATCTTCCTCGACGACTTCACGGATCCGTTTGTCACTGCCATCCAAACCGCTTCCCAATTGTCGCTAGACGTCAGAGCCACTCTCCACAAAGTAGAGGCCGCAGAGGAGGGCTTACTGCTAGGCGCAGATGCCGAGTACACTGCCTCCCAGGCGCATCGGCCAACTTCGGCACCCATGACGCAACCTTCAAACCCAACGCCGGCAACCCGGGCAAAACTCGGATTTCCACCAGAGATCATATTCCTCGGAATTAAATAGGTCAACAACATCATCACCTGAAGAAGACGATGATGCGTCGGCCCTGGACTCCAACTTAGGTTTGTTGTTATACTCGTTTAATCTTTTGTACCGTAAATAACATTCTCTTTCTCCTCTCTTAGCTTATAATCAGGTCCATAACATTAGCTTTTATGCCATATGTTGTTCACTCTTAGTGTGCAAATATATCTCATATATTCTCGTGCAAAGATTGTCATTTTCTAGATTTTAGGTAAAACATACCATCATTATCTGTCCAAATTGGCACTCCACAATTATCACCATACCATCTGGATGCCTACCAGTAGGTTCCTCTAAGGATCTCATGCATGAGAGAGGCCCCGCAAAACAGAAAAAAAAAAGCTTCACCTTCATGCAGAGAGATTGATATGTAGGCAAGGGTGGATACGTCGCAAACATCTAGATGATGTTGCACGGTGGAAACTATACATCACATATGTAGAGAATTTTGGTCCCATGGATCTTGCCATCCCGAGTCCCTTTCGGAGGCACAGTGTGGTGTGTCCGATGCAGCCGGCAACGCATGGGAAAGACAATGCACGAGGATCATCAGATTCAGAGTTTGTGCTACTAGCAAGTAGCAACACTCCCAAGCTCTGTCCTCGAACTTCCTGAATCTTCAGGTATCTATGTGACAACAGTGTGAACATTAAGATTACTATCAACATCTCTCTAGCTCACCCATTGTCACATCCAGCTTCCGGACACATAGAACTACTCGAGCAAGCCATACACGGACACTACCCCACATCGACGTAGTGACGTACTGTCCGTGTCTCCATAGCTGACAGAAATGCATGCACCACCACCAGGCACCAGCTCAGTCGCCAGCCGCCAGCGCACCGGCGTGCGTGCATCGCCGATGGAGCTAGGAGAATTAACACGCAAACTAATCGTCTTCCAGACTCCCAGCATCGTCGGTGTCGTCGGTTCTTTACTAGGGCTTCGGCCGGGCGCCGGTGGAGACGACGGAGATGGCGTCGTCGATGACGCTTTTGCTGATAGGGTCCCAATTTCCCCCACTATTTTTCTGTGAGACCGAGCGATGAAGCAACCCCACCGCTAGCTGTTTTGGCCACTGCCTGTCTGCCTTGGTGTGGAAAAAGAAAAAATCTTGCGTGCCTGATTACGTGCAGCTGGACACCAACCTTTCTTCTTCTTTGCAGGCGATCAGGTCTCACGGCCGGCGCGAGAGCTTGCATTGATTCCCAAGTATATCTTCGTTTGTTTTAATGACATCACTGATGGCCATCAATTGATCTAGTATGTTCTTCGATCATTTTGCAATTAATGCATCCGGTGTGTCTCTGATGATGATCTTCAGAGTTCAGAACTTCAGACAGTATGTGTTTGGCCTCACCAGATATTCCTGTGGGTTTTGGGTTGTTGTGTAATTGTTGCGTTTGGTCGGCAGAAATTTCTTACTGCCACCCAGTTTGACAATTACCGCTACAAATACAATCAGCTTGAACAGAAAACTATACCGTTCGTTTGGTCCTCTTTCAAACCAGAGAAGAAAACAGTCGACCAAATGACATCACTGATGGCCACAAAAAGTTAATTAGAGAGCAAAAACTTTGATCCTAACGAAGAGACTAATTCGTCTGTCCCCTCTTAGCATTGAAAACTAACTTAGTGTTACTGCAAACTGTAGTAATAAGATTCCATAGTTAACTCGCACTGCAGATGCATCTTTCTTCAGTAGCCAGCAGCTAGCAAGCTCTCGCGCCATCTGTTTTACAGCTTTCTTTCCAGCCAAGCAGAACCGGACCAAAAAACTCTTCGCCTTGGAACACATTCCGTGCTGCAAACGCGATCCTCCACACATATCCATCTTGTGGTACCTATCGCCATTCAATCTGGACAGTGAAAAATATATCTCACACGCATGAAGAATCTGTGTGCACGGTCTTGTTATTCTTATCAAAACACCAAACGCCACCGAAGGAATTAACTTTATCGGAAACCGATGGAATTAACAGTGACGACAATAATCAGAAATCTGAATAGTTGTCCCTTTCAGCCAGACATTTTTTTGTGCCATATTTCAAAGATCATAAACTTTCTTTACAAAATATGTGCCTATTGCCAGGTCTTTCAGTACTTAACAAAAAAGAGACAGGCAAACCTGAGTTGTATCTTGTAGCCTTTCTTTATTATCTAACAAAAAAGTAAGAAAATTGGAGGAGAATGAAAAACCAGCTGTTCGTCTTCTACCTCTCGCTTCTATTCCCATCCTGCCCTATAAATACCTGGCCGGCTCAACCACTTAACGAAGTTCATTAGGCCATTTGCTTTTGCAACAAGGCCTGATCACTAACTTACTAACGAGGACAACAGCATAATCACACACACAACACACATGGGCATGTCTGAGCAGCCATGCAGGAGCACACCCAGCTCGTTCACCACTTCGTACGGCTCCTCCCAGCAGCTTCATCACCTGCCACAACACGACGCGGCGCTCTGCACTGAGCCAGGACTGGGCTTCCCCTACTACTATGGCACCAGTACTGATCATCAGCAGGACGCTGCGTTCGATGGCGACGAGGTCGAGCTCGGCTTCCGCGCTTCCAAGGCCACCAAGGTCGATTACTACAGCTCGCCTTACCAGCCGTCATGGCCGCCGCTCGCCCGCGCCGCCGATGTCGCCGCTGCGGCCGCCGAATCGTCGCGCGTCAGGAAGCAGAGGTTCAGGGACGTTCTCGAGAGCTGCAAGCAGAAGGTCGAGGCCATGGAAGCCATGGAGTCTCCCGTGGCCTTCCCGGAAGCCGCCGACGACGGAGTGGTCATCGGCGACGCCACCGCCGGCGCCGGTGGCGGAGGTGGTGGTGGTGGAGGAGGAGGAGGCGGAGCCGATGGGATGCGTCTGGTGCAGCTTCTGGTGGCCTGCGCGGAGGCCGTGGCGTGCCGCGACAGGGCGCAGGCGGCGGCGCTGCTTCGCGAGCTGCAGGCCGGCGCGCCCGTGCACGGCACGGCGTTCCAGCGCGTCGCGTCGTGCTTCGTCCAGGGCCTCGCCGACCGCCTCGCCCTGGCCCACCCACCGGCGCTGGGCCCGGCCAGCATGGCGTTCTGCATCCCGCCTTCGTGCGGCGCGGGCCGCGACGGCGGCGCGCGCGGCGAGGCGCTGGCGCTGGCCTACGAGCTCTGCCCCTACCTTCGCTTCGCCCACTTCGTTGCCAACGCCTCCATCCTCGAAGCCTTCGAGGGGGAGACCAACGTCCACGTGGTGGATCTCGGCATGACGCTGGGTCTCGACCGTGCCCACCAGTGGCGCGGCCTCCTCGACGGCCTCGCCGCGCGCGCCGGCGGCAAGCCGAAGCGCGTGCGCGTCACGGGAGTCGGCGCACCCGTCGACGCCATGAGAGCCGTCGCGCGCGAGCTCGAGGCGTACGCGGAGGGGCTCGGGATGCGGCTCGAGTTCAGGGCCGTGGACCGGAGCCTCGAGAGCCTTCACATCGACGACCTCGGCGTCGGCGAGGACGAAGCCGTGGCGATCAACAGCGTGCTGGAGCTCCACTGCGTGGTGAAGGAGAGCCGCGGGGCGCTCAACTCGGTGCTCCAGACCGTACGGAAGCTGTCGCCCAAGGCGTTCGTGCTGGTGGAGCAGGACGCCGGGCACAACGGGCCCTTCTTCCTGGGACGGTTCATGGAGGCGCTCCACTACTACGCGGCGGTGTTCGACGCGCTGGACGCGGCGCTGCCGCGGTACGACGCGAGGCGGGCGCGCGTGGAGCAGTTCCACTTCGGCGCGGAGATCAGGAACGTGGTCGGGTGCGAGGGCGCGGCGAGGGTGGAGAGGCACGAGCGGGCGGACCAGTGGCGCCGGCGCATGAGCCGGGCGGGGTTCCAGGCCATGCCCATCAGGATGGCGGCCAAGGCGAGGGAGTGGCTGGAGGAGAACGCCGGCGGCGGAGGGTACACGGTGGCGGAGGAGAAGGGATGCCTCGTCTTGGGATGGAAGGGCAAGCCCATCATCGCCGCATCCTGCTGGAAGTGCTAGGTGGCTGCCGGCGGCAGGAGAGGTGACCGTGTGCGCCATGCATGCGTATAGAGCTCTAGCAATGCGTGCTGGCCATGGATACATACCACGGTGGATGGGTCTCTGTGGCGAGCTGAGGGTAGTGTAGATGAATAAAGAGCTCAAGCTTAGTGGTATAGATATCCATGGCGGATGAGCTCACACTTGCTGTTCAAGACTTCAAGCTATTATATGTGCTTGAACACACTTGTATAATAAGCCCCTCACATAGTGTTTTGTTGTGTTGTTTGGCAAATTTCCTGTAGGCCTGTTAACCCATCTAACTGTACGATGAAATTTTGATTTGTTGCTGTAACTTACTTTTTTCCCCTATGCCTTTTTTTTTTATCATGGGGAATTTATTAATGCAATAGTCTTGTATGGTTCTGAGTGACCCTCCATTGATAAGCAGAGAACTGGACGGCAGTTGATCTAATGCCCGGCACAGAAAGGTGCCAAGCTTTGTACATGGAACGGGATAAAGAAGGTTGAAATGTTCATTTGTATATAAATGGAATGGACCGAACTCTGATACATCGATCTGATCGACCTGTAAATTAGACATAAATTTAATGTTGACTATGTCAGGAAGGAAGCTCGTCTTTTGTGTAGGAAAAGGTTGAACAAGTCCGACCAAGTATGTATAGGTCGATGACAAATGAAAGAATGGGTGGAGTGTTATGTTTTTTCCACAGTAGAGTATCCTGAGCATAGTGATGATTGTGTACATCTTAGAAAGTCACGCTTTTCCATAAAGTACTCCAATGGCTAACCATCTAGTCCAAATAAGAGCAAGAATCGAAACCAAAATTGAAATTGAAATAAAGAGATGGGCAAAACCATCTAGTCAAATAATAGGCACCCAAAAAAAACGCACGCACCCAAGGTACACGAATGTGTACAGATGTATTGTGATTAAGAATCGACAGCTTGAGCTTTTGGCTACTGCCGGTTCATTGCAAGATGTTTGTATACCATGTTTTTTTTATTGTCTCTGTCGCTAATTCACCAAAATAGTCTCCTGAGAAAACTTCTCTTTTGTTTTCTTGATTTTGAAGCTGCGTCAACATGGTAAAAATTCAAATCAGTCAGCTCTCAATCAGAATGCATAGGAAACGGTTATCTTCACTATACAGAGACGCAGATATAAGCAAGTCGTGCAGAAAAATACAACTTTACCTCTTAGTCTCCCAGCTTTCACCAATGCTTCCTCTGCGATTGGTTTCCATTGCTGAGCGCACGAGAAAGTAAGGCCCATCCCTACAGTCAGCCCTCTCAAAAGCTGTATCGTTCGAAGCACTGAAAATAGCTCTTCTGGGAAGCTCTTCAACAGGAAACAAATAGAAAGAAGTCATTTAGGGAAGCAGTTTAGGAAGTAAAACTACACCCACATAGATAGATAAATCACCTATGCGCATAAAAAATGAATGAATAAACATCGGTAAAAAAACATACAGGATATTTATTTACATGTTTGGATCTTTAAGGTGGGATCATACCTCCACTCCAACTTTAGTAAGTGAAGAATCATCAGCAAACGGTGACATCACAGTTACACCAGGTGGTAATCTTGTATCAAACATTCGAAGGGATAATTGAAACAATTCTTCAAGCTTGTTATCAGCTATGGTCGTTGTTTTGATACCGAGCTCCCTGAAATATTTTTGTAGTACATGAGAAAAACATGTAACAGGTAATATATCAAGATTCAAGAACTATTCATCAATAATCAGCTCAGATCTTTCCCTTAACTATTATATCTTACAACTGTAAATAGGAATCAATATTTCATATCTCAAGTATAGTTTGCTGGCTCAAATTGTTTTGTTACAATAACAACATAAAATGTTTCATTTTACTTCTTTGCCACTCCAATTGTTTAAATAGATGTACATGTAGACTATGAGCATACCTGAAACCTTCTTCGGCCCTCAAAAAATCATCATCAGCCATTGCAATTACAAGATTTGCATAAGCAAGTCGTAAATTGTCTGGCATTTCTTTCACTTGTCCATAATCAAGTAAAGCCACCTAAAAAAAATCTGAGTGACATTTAACTGGAAGCTGACATTGGCCTGTAAAAGGGGGTGGAAGAGTTTAAAAAGGTCTCTTGCCTCGGTGTCCTTACAAATAAGGATGTTTCCGGGGTGTGGATCTGCATGGAAAAAGCCATCCTTCAAGATCATTTGACCATATGCAAGAGTAAGATCTGACAAAATTTTCCTGCAATAGAAAAAAAGGATACTTTTGAGATCACCTAAATGTTAAAAAACTAAAAGCCAGCGAAGGAAAAACTACATAACAAAATTTATTTATTTTTTCTATAAGGGGTTGGTACTCATTATTTATAAAGTCTACCTGGGCCTGACTAAATTAAGTGAAAATGCACTATATTCATCCTAATGGAACCGGCACATCACAGATAAAAGTTGACGTCATAAAAAATACTATAGGGTTTTGTAAAGTAAGCAAATGAGAATCATACTCTTTTGAGATGAAGGGGCTTACTGCTTTGCCATTGCTGCAATCTTACCACCAGGATCTACACCTCTTTTAGCCATTTCATTGCCAAGATTCATTATCGGGGTCCCTTTTACGAATTCCATTACCAGAACCTCCCTAACAAAATATATAAACAAAAAAAGAATATTAATTTCATACTATAACAGAATAACCTCAAGTATTGATTGATCAAGAAAACACCACGTGCTAATTATGCAAAGAAATACAAGATGTAGTAGGCTCAGTAAAAACTAAGACACAAAAAAGCATCAGATGTAAATGTAAGGGCTTTCTAAAATCAATACAGTAGATAAATCATAATGTTTACTACATTTTTTTTGTGACTAATGTTTACTACATTTGGAATACAAGAAGAAACTTGTGTTGCTTTGTTTATTAGCTCTAAACATCCAAATAAGCCAACACATGACATTTCTAATCCCTGGAAGGCCAGATACATAGCCTAGAGGATCTGGATCCAATAGCATGAAGTCACTGTGCAGTGGACGAAAAACACTAAAAATGCAAATATTAACTTTACGGAAAACAGCATCTTCCAAAGAAAAAATCTTGCTTGAAGTAAAAAAAAAAAAAGAAAACATTTAATTTAATTCAAGCACCCTAGTATCAGTAAGTGGCAGATTTATAACTTGCTATGGAAACCATCAAATTAAGGGCAGCCCTTGTATTCACCAAAATACTTGGTGCAGAACTAGGTTCAAATAAACAACCTTAAAAAAGTCAGTGAGCAGTTATGATGCTATACCTGCTAACCATTCCAGGAATCACACGAGGCACCATAACCGGAGGTTTCTTATTGGTGACACGTAGGAATTCTCGTATTCTTTCCATTGCCCTTGCTTCGCGCACAAAGTCAAACTCATAGCATATCTTCAGAAGCAAAAACAATACAAAAAATTGATATCAAAACTTAAAGACAACACGGCGTGCACACACTGGTGTGAAATAGAGGTACTGAAAAAGAATGAGAGCGCACCAATATATTCTCTGCAGCTTAACACATAATATGTGTATCAAAACAAGAAGTTGACACAGCATTATCAACCAAAAAAACAATATTCATCTAACTTTTCCCTATTCATTCCATTCCTCCCACTCACAGAACACGCTTCCCAGGACTTAGCTACAGTGTTTTCTGGGTCTACAGTGTTTTCCCCCCAATCTGATGCATTTTTATGCAGGCCCATATATTTTAACTGGTGACCTCCTAGGGCCAATGTAAATATGTAATCAGTCGATAATGGTGCGTCTTCAAATAGGAGCCGTTTCTTATTTCTAATGGTTAATGCGAACTCTAAAGCTATATTCTTTGTTCTTCTATCTAATGTATAGAAGGAATGACTGAATTTATTTCTATGTGGGCAAGCAGATATCTCATATTTGACAGTAACAATACGCAACACTATTGAGCAGTGTTAAAAGGGAGATTCCACATTTTCTCTAAGAAGCTTAAAATTCTCACACTGAATGGAGAAAAAAAAAAGAAAAGCAAAGGTCAGAACCACATATTTTAGTGATCCTAAATTTTAAAGCTGTTGATCAATCAGATACAAGATACAGGATATCAGAATTCCATGATGAGTACAACCCTACAGTAACAACCAACACAATTTCACAGGGTTTATAGTAATTTGAAACGCGCCAATCTCACTTAATTTGGTGTGGAAATGTATATTGGATTATTGGGACATGCAACAAAATAGAATGTTTTTGGGTGGGTGACAAAACCTGCTTTTCCATCTCTTTGGTGGCAGAGAATAGATCAAAGTTGATGTCATATTTCTGCAAAAACAAGGCCATTGCTTGCATGTTCCGGATATCAACCATCATGAGATGTTCAGCTCCTGGATGTTGAACCTGGTCAATTCCTAATTCATTATGAACAAATCTGAGATTTCAAATGGCTGTTTACAGAAAACATAAATGCATTACTAACCTTGACAGCGACGTCTGTCTTTGATAATTTAAGCCTTGCTCGATGCACCTAACAACAAATCCGAATCAAAGAATTAACTGAGAGATTATCTAAAATAAGTGGTCTGCTCCAGGCAACTGCGCAATGTTATGCTAAAGAGCAGAAAGATACATATAGTGTATATCATATACAGACATAACATCGGTATGATGGTAGAATGCACAGCTGTTATGAACCCCCAGAATTTCATAGATGAAGATTAGTACCTAAGCACGAACCTGCGCAATTGAAGCAGACCCAACAGGCTCGACATCAAAGAATTCGAATAACTCATCGAAGCTCCTTCCGAACTGTTTCTCCACAACATCTTTCACCACATCAAATGGTGTGGCTGGGGCCTTATCACACAGCGTAACTAGTCTCTTCACCCAAGCCATCGGGGCCAAATCAGGTTTCCCCAGAATTTGAGCCGCCTGTTCAAAATCCACTAATCCAATGTCACAGAGCACTCGAATGGAAGGAGACAGTATATCATAACCAGATGATACAAAAGCAGCCCAAGCACAATCACGGTAACCATCCAATTGCAGCTTCTGTCCACCAAGCAATTTTTCCCCGGATAATTGATCGAGGTTGGGGCAACAGGAGGGAAGGGCAGAAAATACAGGGGAATCGAAGCAGCACACCAACCTTGAGGAAGAGGCCACCGAGCTCGGAGCAGAGGGAGTACATCTTCTGGGCGCCGAGCTCGTGCTGCTGCTCCCACATGGCCTCCCTCTCCTCCTCATCCTTGACGAACCCCGCCCGCAGCTGGCACACCTGCATCGACCACCAAAGCGCTGGCAATTAAAACCCTCCCGCGCCGTACCTCAGGGGCATATGGACGAGCGCATCATAGGCGCGCCCACCAACGGACGGACCAGCCCGCAAGCTCGCCTACCTTGTAGCTGGTGTAGATGTCGGCGGCGCGGACCCAGAACTCCACGGAGCGGCTCCACGGGCGAAGGCGGTCGGAGATGCGGTCCCGCAGGTCCTGCAGCTGCGCGAGCGCCAGCGGCATTGCTGGAGGCCGGGCTTGGGGCGAGGCGGCTGCGGCCCGTGGGAGTGGGGAGATGGATATGGTCGTGCTCCGAGCTGCGGCCGCCGCGGTGGCTGCGCCGTCCCGTTCCTTTCGCCTTCGGTGCCCCCCGGTGGTGGTGGTGGAGTGGTGGTGGGGGCGGCCGCGGCCGCGTGTTGTGTGGCTGACTGGCTACGGCGTACGGCAAGGCGGGCCCACCACGAATCTAGCCAGAGGTAATAAAGCCGTATCGGGTTTTTATTCGGGTGCACAAATGCCAGGAAGCGAAAGCGTGCGGCCTTGGCGTTTGCGCCGCGCGTCAGCAGTGAGCACGCGTCCTCGCACGCCACATGCTGTGGCGAGACGAGACGAGATGGGCCGGCGGGCGGGCGCGGCCGTGGTAGGCTCACGAGTCACGACGACGGCGACGGCGCTGCTGGATGGTTCTGGTCAGCTGCGAGATGCAGAGATCGCCTTTGAGATCCGTGTGTTTTAATCCTGGCCGCCCACACCACACCACGTAATGCAAAGCCCAGTAAGCTGCAGCTACCGGATCGGGCCGGGCGGAAGCAGCAGCGATAATGGCCGTAGCGGCTGCGGCGGCCCGGGAACGGATTGCTCAGGCAGCAGCGCGGGCGCCAAATTGCCAAGCATTCCTCCTCCCGGTGATTGGAGGAGCGGAGGCCCGCCCCGCCAGCTTTGCTCTTCGCCTAATCGTCTATGGCGGCCGCGATGGGCGCCGTGATCCGGCGGCTCCACGCGGCGGCGGCGCAGCCCCCGCGCATGACGAAGCTCGCGCTGCAGGCGCCCAAATCTGTGAGTCTCCTCTTCCCAGAGACCATCATCTCCTTACTCCTTAGATCCTATCGACCTTAGCCGATTCCTGCGACTTTCAACTGCTTGCGTGCTGTGCGCGTCTGTGGCCTTTTTTTGGAAAGGAGCTGGGAGGCCAAATTCTCAACAGCGGTCAGGGCCACCGATTATTGTGCTGTCTGACTTCACCTCATGCTTTTCGCTGCTGCTCAATTTTTATGTGCAGATTTGTTCTTCGGTTGCCATGCGTGCAAGCAAAACGAAATGCTCTTTATTGTCCACCCGTGAGTGCTAGATAGCGAAAGCCGCTATTCTGCACTTGTGGCTATGAACCCCTATTTGTGCTTAAATTTGGTGTGAATCCATGCCCTGTGGTCAAGGCAGAGCCCCAATCAATGTCAGGTGGACAGATCTCTGGGGTCATTGTTGAAGTTCTGGTCTCATTTCGTTGTCCTACACTCATACTGTTTCTAAATCTGAGCTTATCACTATATTCGTGTTTTAGGGCCATACGTGTTTTATCTCGAATGAAAGGGCATGTACACCTTCTTATTTGGCACTTACTCTAGCTGGAATAGCTGCCAAATCGATAGATATATTATCAGTACTGTAGCATATCGTGAGATTTTGTTGATGGATGAGTATGAAGTTGGCATACTTGGCTGTCTATGACTTAACTGTGAGGCCATTTTTTGAACATGATAACCATCCCATGAACAATGCTCCTGTTGAAACATTTGCATATTTGTCTTAAAATTACAAGGGTCCTATTTTTTTATACGAATTGGCCATTGGTGCAACTGCTGCGAATTTTACTCTACTACTGGTGGAGTGGTGCATACTTTGGGGTATGGGTTGTCTATGTGTTTGGGGCTGAACTAATTTCTGGTTCATCCCAGGTTGAGGTTGAATTTGCAGATGGTAAATCATTTCATCTGTCAGCAGAGTTTCTCAGAGTGTACAGCCCAGCAGCTGATAGCAAAATCAGATCAGTGGGTGGTGAAAAGGTAATTTCTAGTAGACCGTTATCTGTCACAGTTAGTCTTTTTGAGCTTTTTTAGTCCAGACAACAGCTGCGATATTTACAAATAACTCGTACTATTGTTGTCCGGAAAAGAAAATTGCTGTTGTAGTTTCTATGAGAATATTTTTTTTTCCTGTGAATGGATCTGCAAATTGCAGAGTTGTTCGCCTTCAATTTTATGAATGCAGACCATTCATATAAAATCTTCAATGATGTATTTATGAGATTACTTAATTACTTGTGCTGGGTCTGCGCACTTTCCTGGAAATTATGTTTTTACCATGAGAATCATGTCTGACCAGGTTATATTTGGGCGACGACACGTCGGAATCATGTCGGCTGAATCAGTAGGGAACTACGGAATCCGGTGAGGGTCATGTGATCTCATAGCATGTTTTTCTCATGTCATGTTTCAAAGTCAGTTGTGACGTCCTTGTCAATTAGAGACAATTATTTTTTGTTTTCATGTGCAAATCTCATTCATGAATGGCTGTTGTTTGCATGTAGGATACTCTTCGATGATTTGCACAAGACAGGGATCTTCACATGGGATTACTTGCACCATCTAGGTTCTAATAAGTTCAATCTGATGCGAGGTTACATCAGAACTTTGAGGAAGCACGGACTCAGTCGGGATCCCAAAAGAAGGAAATAAAATCTAACCTCACCTCACCGCATGGATTGATCTGTTAATCTTCTCCTGCCGTGCATCATATAGATGTAAACAAACACACAACACAAGGATATGATTAACTACTCGGTGAAAGTAATGCGTTAAGGGTGGAAAAGAATGTGCTGGAGTTGATTGACTTCTTGGAATTCGACAAACGCCTCCAGTTTTCATAATGCGTGCGGTTTCTCTTTCCTCTCCCTGTCTTGAGGGGACATACAGTTTGTAGATTAGCCCAAATGCTTGTGCAACTTTGTATATTAGTACAGATTTCTGCGTTCTTCCATTTTGTTGAAGAACATTTTTTAGCAGCCTATTTAACGAAAGGCAACTCCGTGAGCTCCGATCATGTTGTTCAAAGCAAGGAAACAGAATGTTTCATGGCGCCGGGAGGGAAGGAAGGTGTTTAAGAGAGATCGAGACGAGAGTCCGTGGATCCTAGATGGGAAGCGAGAAATAATTCAGGCGTGTGACTCGTACTACTTTTAATTTACCTGTAAAAAATTCTAGTAATGTCGGGACATCAGAAGCAAAACTAGAGGAAGATCTAATTGAAGCTAACTAATTCCTCATCTTTATCGCCCTAGGCTTTGCAGCAGCCTTGAGCAAAAAGCTTCAGCAGGAAAGCGAGCCCCTCCGGCGCGCCGCCGCAGCGCCGGCCACGTGCCGGTACGCGCCGGTCAGCACGGCGGCCGTCCGCCTCGCTACCGTCCCTCACGCGTACCACGTACACAATGCAGCGCACGGCGAGGAAGTCGTCGTCGAGGAGACCCCGACGAGTCCACCTCCGCCTTGGACATGAACCTGGCGTAGCCCGCGGGACGCGCCGCGCGACGCGAAGCTGTAGGAAGGAGAGCCGCGGCTCCTTGATCACCGGCGGGCTGCACCGCTGGTCTACCAGGCCCAAGTCGATGTGGGCGCGGGCGCCGTCCTTGTCCACCTCCGTTCCTGCCGTGTCGTTCACGGACGTGACGAACGCGGAGACGTCCGGGTAGGACGAACACGATGGCCCAGTCATGCCCGGCGACGGTGAACGCGCTTGACTGGAGGCAGCGACAAGGACGTGCGAGCCGCTGGACCCCTCGACATGGCACGTCGAGGCAATCTCCTCGGATGCAAGTGCAACATCGGTAGAATGATCAAGGCAAGGCAAACAGGTCGGAAATTTGGAGTTGGAGGACAAGTATGAGCATTTATACACAGAAAGGAATGATCAATGTTCAACGGATCACTTGTGATTATTCGTGCCACTGTCATCCAGCCGTTACTGCAGAACCACGTCACATCCCTTGCTCTTAGCCGTCAGATCGCGCGAGGATGCGATCAATGCAATTCACATTGTAACTCGAAATCAATATCAGAATAGGGAAACAAAGGATGAAAAGATAAGCCATGCCAACAAATGGCCGCTACATTACATGCTACGGAAATCATGTCAGAAGAGGTGTCCAATTTTCAACACGAGATTGTTCAGCCACTATATACACATTGGGGCACATCAAAATACATACAAGGTCATAAACGTAAGGGTATGGGGTTGCAGTTATAGCGCCTAAATTGATGCCATGGTCTGACGTGTAACAAGCGAGGAGCTTGAGACATTTTGCTGCCACAGCACCAAGCACTGGGCATAAGTTCAGCTTTCATGAAATTATTCTCCTGGCAGAACAGAGAAGATTGTATAGTTACAATAAATGTAAAGGACATCTTTGGAACTGCACGACAAGTTTGGGATTAGAACATACCTACAGAAGTAGCATGGTGTATAAACCGGTCATCTTTGTTTTGAAGGCACTGTTCGCGTCACAGTGGATACACCATCAACAAATTTTGTCCGGAATATTACGTTGGCATTGTTGAACATACCCTCTTTAAGCGAGACAACTATGAACTGCAAAGCAACATTTCAGCATATCAGTAAATGCAAGCAACTCATTACCCTGTAAACCTCCTGACTAAACAGGATTATAAATTACTATAGCTGCCGTTAGAATACCTGTGAGTGTGGAAAATGAGCCTTGATCATTCTACCGATGTTTTGGGTGTGGCTCAGATCAAGGGCAGCATCAACCTGCAGCGCATGAACATAACAGTCAGTTGAAAATGGTCAATCTACAAAAACGATCTGCAAACTAGAACACTTGAGTCAGACTAGCGAGGCTACACGAAGTATCATTATATAACTAAATGGCAAAATAGGCATTTTAGTCCCTAAACTTTGGTCTAAGGGTCAAGTTCGTCAGCCAACTTTAAAAAAGGTCAATCTAGTCCCCCAACTCTTGTTTTTGGGTCAAATTCGTCCCTAAACTTACGTGACACTGCATAGTGCATTGAGATTGATGAGAAATGTCGTTTTTACCCTTGGCTAGGAGTAGAACTACAGGAGGATGATGAAGCATGTAGATTACTCGGCTATGACTGATTACAACAAAAATATATATGCAATACCTTCATACATATTTGAGAAAACAACTAAGATTGTACTTTAATATTTGTATTTTGCATTTAGCTCTGTTAGCTCACGAATCGCTCATAAGCAACTGTATTATGATGCCCATGCCGATTTCACCGAGGGCAAAAACAACATTTCATATAGGTCTCAATGCATTATGCAGCACCATATCACCAAAAAGGGATGAGTTTGAACCAAAAACAAGAGTTCAAGGACTAGATTGATTCTTTTGAAAGTTGAGGGACGAACATGACCTCTAGGCCAAAGTTTAGGGACTACAACGCCTATTTTGCCTAACTAAATTACCATGAAATGGACACCTGAACAGAGCCCTGATTAGATATATGTTTTCTAGATACTGAGTACTGCTCATGCTCAGCATCACTTTCCAGTTACTAGACCAGAACTAGTTATCCAACAACTGAGACCTACAATCAGAACTTGCAACAGTACACTAAAATAAAGCAAGGGTAAAGGTATGCCTAGGTGAGATGAACTTATGCTCTAGATAGTTGCTTTAGTCTAATTTATCACAACCAATGACTAATAATAGTTTCAAGCTTTCCAAATTTTTTGAGCAACTGATCTCAAGAAAAAACATCAAAGCTGAATTTGCATAGGTTTCAATAAATTTGCTGAGAAATTGTCGGTTGTATTTACTTCCCATTCCGCCTCATTCTTGCTAATACATCAAAGTCAAGCTAGCTCAAGAACCATAGATTGCACAGATAGAAATTTGAATAGTGAACTATGTTCAGATATACCTCATCCAATATATAAAGCGGTGCGGGTTTGAAAAGAAGCAGGGCCAGGATAAGACTAAGAGCAAGAAGGGATCGTTGTCCTCCGCTAAGTTCCGACAGAGACTGCTTCCAAACTGTCCCAAATGCTACACGAACTTCAAGACCATCTAAGAAAGTACCACCTTCTGGAGGATCAAGTTTTGCCATTGTACCAGGTAAAAGTGTACTGAATATAGATCCAAAATCCCTATAGAAACAGAATGGAGATATTAGACACAAATTTGTATATTTATGAGCAGAAATATAACACTAATGCTAGATCTTCAAAATTTGAAGGGCTAGTTCATCTGCTCAGATATATAATACGTCACAAAAGGATTCATATACTGACTTGTTTACTTTGAGCCATGTGACTTTCAAGGTTTCCTTTTTCTTCTCATCCAACTCTTCTATCACTTCCTTGATTTTGGCCTTGTCATTCTGCAGACGACAAATGTTATGTGTGTGCAGCTATCAAAACCATTGTCATGCTATAAAAAAAACTATACATAAATAGGTCCACACCTCGATGATGTTTTTCTTTGACATCAAATCGTTGTACTCATCTTCTGCCTTCTCAAACATTGCCATAACTTTCTTATTGACCCTTTTCTCGAGACTGGGTTTAGCAGGAATTTTGATGGGTACATACATTGCAAATTACAGAATTAAACAGCTGATATGGGTACAGCCATGAGCTATTCAGGACCACTAGCATTAACATCTGATGATTCATAGTGAAATGGAGCTAACAGAATATCAGATGTACCTGGATTGTTGAGCTTGAAGATTTTCAAGTTCCTCACGGGCTTTATGTGGTTCACAAGATTCAAAATCATAATCAGTACCACTTTTCCCAAACATCTGTTTCTCAGTTGCAATCCAACTATACTTCTCCACTAGCTTATCGACTATTGAAGAGCAATCCTTCTGCTCTACCTCCATCCTCTTAACCTAATATTTTATATTCAGGTATTAAAGCATGTTCAAACAATCAATTCAAAAGCAAAAAAAAAAAAGAGTACTCCCTCCATCCCTTAAAGAATGATGTCTTAGGATTTTTCAGACAAATTAAGAGTAGAAAAGAAAGACACATGTGTCCCTGATAAATGCCATTTTAGGAGGTAAATCAGTTTCCTTTTAAGCATGCATGCATAAGATATTCCTAATTTGTTATACATGCATGCCAAAACATCAATCTTTATGAGAAAAATTTTAAACGCTAAAACATCATTCTTTAAGGGATGGAGGGAGTAAGAGATTGCAACCTCATTTTCCATTTTCTTCCTTTCAACATTTGAATCACTTAATTGCTGTTGAAGTTTCCGTTGTTCCTTGGCTATTCGGTTTATCTGTGAGTCACATTCCTTCAATTTCGAACGCCCAATGTTGAGCTCACATTCAGCTTGATCATAATCTTGCTTTATGGAAGTAACCTGTGATCAACGAGCAAAGTGCAACAGCATAGTAACTAAATAAATCGAAAGCCCAGCAATAACACCAGGCATAAAGTAACTGTAACACAGCATCTTGAACTACCTTGTCCTTTTGTTTTTCCAAAATTTCCGACAGAGAAGTAATTTGAGCTTTTGAAGTTGATAATTGCTCTTCTAGAGTAGCAAGGTCATTAGCAACAGCATCTTTCTCCATGATCAGCCTCTCCCTCTCACTTTCATGAGCCTATTTAAGATATACAATAGGAAAATAATATGTGATGTGTTCGAGATTGAACTGTCAGGATGGCTGTTTAAGTATAAGAGAATTAAGTTGTGGCCAAATCAGAGTAGAAACTCAGCAGGATACATTCCTCATTCTAAAAAATATCTAGCATGTTCATCAAAGCTAACCGCATAGTTACCTAGTAAACTTGCATGTCTCTTCAGAAAGAGCTTGTGATTAACTCGTGTTAATTAATGAGCTCCTGATTTTCAGCTGTATGCAGCTTTAAAAAAAATACCCTACATATATCTTTGTCTAACCAAAAATAAATAATACTGTCTGTCTAATACTAGTTTCGAACTACAGGGCCTGTCTAGTAGAATAACTATAGGAGAACTACAAGTCATGTGGGACCGCGCATGCAAGCAACAGCACAAGGCTAAAAACCAGGAGCATCATTTAAAAAAAAAAAACAGGAGCATCTGCCCAGGACAATGTGGTAGCGATAACAGAGATTTAGATATAAGCCTCTATACCACTCTAGTGGAATCTTTATTTTTCTTCGAATTAGCAAGTGCTCAGAGATAAGATATGGATCAGTGAGGAGTTTGTTAGTGCCAGACTAGCTATATATAGAGGGGAAATTTGCAGTATAATCAACCTAATACCAATTTCGTCTATGCCTGCCTTGCCAATGCGGTAACGGATCATGGCTCCTAAGCACATCGAAGGTCCCACAAATCAGCATGCCCATATAACAAGGAGAATCATCTTTTTATTGAAAATGCTTTGGATATTAAGCAATAAATCAGTTCTGGCAACATTGAGAAAGTAAGAACCTTTAGTTGTTTTGACATAGACTGCAGCTCTGATTTCAGTGATTTGATAGTTATTTCCAGTGCTTTGAGCCTGCCTTCACGTTCAGTGCCATAGGTCGTGATCGTTTGCTCTAACTCAGAAACCGTTGATACACATTTTTCATACTGAACTTCCTTTTCTGTCAACTCTTGTTTTGATTCTTGAAGCTCTTGTTCAATTTTCTTTACAAGTTCACCTAACTGAAGTCCAAAACAAATATTTTTAATCTCGTTTGAAGTTGGAAATTGGTAAGGTAACACATATTGATGTTGTAAGTTAATACCTTGTGATGTTCATTTTGCTCAACTCTTTTTTGAAATAATGAGAGATCGTATGACTTGAGTTCAAACTGAGATTTCAACTCACTGTACCTTTTCTGCAATGGTAAAAGGGCTCCAATCTGAAAAAAAGAAGAGAGCGTGGCGATTAGAATTTCTAGAAAATAAAATTTAGCATAGGTTACATAACTAACATATAACTTGCCACAGCCTACAGAAGCAATGAAGAGCGACAAGCCGGCAATTGATAGAGGCCAGCACAATAAATATCATTATGCATAACTAGATTAACCTGACATGACTTGCTTCTATCATTATGCACACATGCTAACCGTATAAAAGAATAAATACCGTTACAAGAATTACTGTGCAAGCAAAATGTTTTACAATTTAATAATTAGATATTAGATATGTGTTGATGTTTCGCATTGTGCATTTTTTATCAGGAAATATAAATGTTATATGAATTCACAAGTTCTCGCATTAGTACGATGTGTACATTTTTATCCTATTAATAAACTCTACAAATTCACAAGGGAACACTAAGAAGAATAAAACTCACAGGCGGACATTGCGCATTCAGTGAATACCTGTTGCTCGATGTCAGAGAGCCTTTTCTCATGATTGGATAGATCAGTCTCAGCTGTAGCCAATTCATCGAGTTTACGAAGCAAGTTCCCTCTACCTCTGCATTATTACAGTAGACATTAGCAAAGAAAACGATGAATCTGTTTATCTGGAAACCATAGTTATCACACCAAAGAACAATAACAAGCCAAACACAAGCATCCATGGTGTAAATTTCGTCAAATACCAACCAAACCAAAACGATCAGAGCATCTAATGTGTATTTCCCTCCTACGGATAGTTAGATGAAGCTTGAGAAACCATTTTTCTTGAAGGAAAAAACATTTGGGTAATTCAAAAAAACAAGAATACCAAAGGAACATCAATACTAAGTTCCTCAAAGAAAATGACCATGGCAAAGCACTAGGATTAAGCAAAATATTGACAACTCACCCTTTACTGCCCCCGGTCAAAAGGCCACTTGGCTGATAAGTGTCACCTTCAAGAGTCACACTTGTACTGCCAACTTCCCTATTAAATGCGACCTGCGTCAAGAAGAGCATTAACAGGAACACTATCAACCACAATTAGTATTATACGTGAATACATGTTGAACTAAATTGAAGTATGCCAAAATTATTCCTGAAGAAAGCAACATTACCTCTTTTGCTGCATCCGTATTGCGACACACAAATGTTGAGCCAAATACAAAAGCCACAGCATTCTGCAACAAGAAATACACGAATTATGAATGAACGCATGCAACGCCGAATGCTTTCTAGCACTTATGATTTTGAGGGCAACAACAAAACACTAGACATCAGGGATGTACGAATCTACAAGAGTAGAGCATACAATGAAAATTTCTCAAATTAACTGAAAATATGTGATACTGACCTTTACTTCATCGCCATATCCAACCAATTCTAGAGCCAATGTTACATTATCAGGACCAACCTACAAATCAAATAAGTATATACTTCTCGTTTAGACAAGTCATCACAAACCAAAAGGCTACATTCAATCGGTATAACTAAAGAGGTAAGGGGGAAAACATTACCAATCTGCGAGCCGCCTGCTGAACTCTATCAGGTATCATATATGTTTGGATTTTGTTCAAAGGTATGATGGTTACTCTACTTCGGAGATCCCCATTTTTTAATAATTTCTTTCCAGTCTCTTCTGTGTCAACAACCACATTAAATAGCCTTCCACCTGCCGCAACCTGCAATATTTGACTAAAAATTGAACCAGGATGGCTAGACGAACTCTTTCAATGAAAACAAAAAATTAACTTCAAACCCGCAGAGAAAAGTTTTGCTGATACAAACCTCCAGTGCCGTTGCTGTTGAGCTATCCTTTATTCTAATAAGGCGTGCAACAACCCCTTTGACTTTTGATCTGTCAAAATTTCTTTCAGGGTCTCGATAGCTGAAGTGAACATTAGCAAGCTCACCCGAAAGCTTACGAACAAGGTCTTTCAATTTCTGAACTATTTCTAACTCCATAGATCGATCCTGTGAATGATCACAAAACAGAAAAGAATAATTGTCAACAATCAGAAGCATAGCATTCTTATTGGCACCTCTTATGCCGCATTATCACTTTTATATCAGTGTATACCTTTTGCAAAGCTTCCATCTGGCCCTCATCATAATTAATGGATGCCATGGATGACTTGATAGCTTCCAAATCTTTTGTCCTTGCTTTCAGCTCATTCTCAGCAGCAGTAGCCTCATCACGCTTGGATACCAACAGAGCTTTCTTCTCCTTCAGCTCCTTCTCTGAATGACTTATTTTTGTAGTCAGTTGCTTTAATCCAGATTCTGCATCTCCAACTGCAGCTTTTGCATCTCTAAGTTGATCTTCGAGGCATTTCTTCTCATTTGCATTACTTTTTCCAGCTAGCACACCCTGGGTAGAAAAGAATTTAATATTCCAAAAGTACGAAAACCAAGAGGCTATATGTTAATACACTATTTAAAGATGTAGCCTTTATATACCTGATAATCTTTCTCATTCTCGTCCAGCTTCTTTGTCAGATCCTCTGCTCTCCTTTTCATGTCCGATGCACCATCCTCTACATCCTTTACAGCAGCATCTCTCTCAATCATAGATCTTTTCATGTCTTCAATGTTTTTGAGAATCTGCACATGAAACAAATAACGGTAGAACTTGTAAGTTACTCAAAACAAAATTTAGCATGTCTGACATCGTGCAGCTTTACCTTCTCAACGCCCTTTTCCTCAGACTTCAGGGTTTCCTCTTGATTATTCATCACAGAAGTTTCCTTAATAAGTGCATGGGATAGTTTATCCACTTTATCAGACAAAGCTTTCATCTCACCACCAAGCTTAGCTTCCTTTTGAGCAGCCAACGTAGAAATGTTCTTGTCCATTTCCTGTATACCTGCTTTTAGCTTTTCTGTATTTTCATCCAGCTCAAGAATCTTTGCCCTGATTTGTTTCACGTCATTGAGTGCACCATCTCGCACTCTCTCAGCCTGAACAAACTCATAGGCGATACAGAACCTTTTGAGCCGATCCAGTTCAGCATTGCCATTGGCCCATTTCATGTACTGGCACCGCTCTTTTCTAAGCTTCTCTAGTGCAGGAAGGATTTCAACATCTAAGAGCTTATTAATCTCATCGACCTTGTTCTCCTTCTTCTCAAGTGTCTTGAGAGCAGATTCTTTCTTCATTTCATACATTCTTGTGCCTGCTGCCTCTTCTAACATGGACAAAATTTCTGGAGGCTTCATATTGAGCACTTTTGTTATGCGCCCTTGCATAATTAGAAAATGAGGATTGTTTACATTGAGTTGCACTGAGTGGAAAAGGGTCTGCACCCGGGAAGGTTGTGCAAGATGGCCATTGATAAGGTATTTGTTCCGTCCACCAACTACAATCTACAAAAGCAGGACAAAGGTTAATTGATACCAGTAAGCTTGGGACAAACTTGGTCCACAAGAGAGAACACAAAACTTCTTTCACAAAAAGAAGGAATCAAATTGCAAAAGAACACTCAAATATAGCAGACATATTAGCCATTTGACAAATTAATCGAGCAAATGACAGGAAACAGCCAACATGTGTACTGCAATTGTGCTAACTACATATCTAAACAAATGAAGAACCATACAAAACATACAGTCCATAGTTCGTACATATCAACTCTGGATACACAAGCACACTAAGAGACATATCCAGTTAAGCACTTGGAACAGCATATTTAACTGCCAATACGGTTTTTTAGCAAAGAAACAAAAAACCGTTCAAAATTACTATCCCATAATCGTCACCTCCAACCCTTCAGCCTCCACACCATACAAATATGCTTCCAGTAAACAGAAACCAAAACGACATGCACCCTGGTCTCGAGAAATTCAGCAACTCTCAGACTTAAAAGGGCAAAATCACACCCCCCAACTCTTACAATCCCATCAAAATTCCAGCTGCATACATCACAAATCACCATCTATGCTATCACCATCTATGCCCCTAAACCATCTCAAAAAGCAGCTCATCTGTGGAGAGCAACCCACTGTGATTCATCAGTGCCAATTCCGAGAATATGCGGATGCAAATTTGTGGCGTGAGCCTCTAATGACACAAAACGAAAAATCGCCCCACAGAACTCAAACACGAACGGGTAAGGGAACGCTTCATAAGGCGCTATGTGATGATGAAAATGGCGGCAAGGGATGTGTAACCTGGCGCGTGACCGTGATCTCGGGCGAGTCCTCGTAGCCGAGCGGGGAGCGGGAGCGATCGGAGTTGTCGAAGACGACGGAGACGGTGGCCTTGGTGACCCCGGCCTGGCCCTGCTTGTAGACGAGCTCCTGGAGCGAGGCGGCGCGGACCTGGCGGAGGTCGGTGATGCCGAGCACGAAGCAGATGGAATCGAGGATGTTGGACTTGCCGGAGCCGTTGAGCCCGGTGATGGCGTTGAACAGCGGGTCGAAGCCCGACACCACCGTCCGCCCCGCGTACGACTTGAACCCCTCGAGGGTAACCTCCTTGATGTGCATCTCGCCGGCCGCCGGGGAGGCGTCGCCGGCCGGAGATGGCCCTAGGGTTTGGAGGCTCCGAGCGGGAAAATTTTTCGAGGCGTCGGGGTTTCCGCCCTTTGGCCTTTGGGAGGTTGGAGGTGGGTGGGGAATTCGAAATGTTTCAAAGTGGATGGGTCAGGGACTGAGGGGGCGCGTGCGCGTCAACCCCATGTAGCCGTGGAAGAGAGCGGCCGGGTGCGCGTGGTGGTGGTGTCAGGTGTTGTGATGGGCTGAGATAGCGAGTTGGGCTTTTAATGGGCTGAGATGTGGTCCAGATGAGTATAAGCCAACACTAAAATTGTTATTTTTTTATCTAAAAAACTAAAATTGTTCGTGTACGTGTTCTAAAAAAACATTAGTTAAGATAAAAAAAAAGTGTTCGTGTACGAGAACAACTCAGAGAAATTACATGTACTCAATACAATAGCGTGTAGTAGTCTGTTGATGAGGCGACTGAACTCTCTGGCTTCACATGATCAGACTGCTGTACAAATTTTGAAGGCAACCCGACTTTTACTGTTGCATGCCTGTATTTGTATCCAAGAGTTCCAATTAGAAGAAAGTTATTGTTGTATTTGTATGCTCATAATCACATGTTCTGCTGATCGACAATTTCTCACAAGGGGCACTAATATAGGGAACAAACGACATATTAGCTTTACATCAAATAGACGAACCTATCAAATACAACGGCAGTAGCACCAAAACCTGCTAACTCAAAGAAAGGTGAAAATGAAAAAAAGAGGATTTTGCAGGTCCAAGTCCTCTGGCTTCTTCTGACGACTCAAACAGTTGTCGTTAGCCTCCCTTTATGTATAAAATGTTCACAAGGAATAACCTTATGAACATATGTCTATTCTATAGTCAGAAATGGTGTCCTTAGAAAAAAGGAATACTCAGAGTCTCAGACATGGGCCTTCATACTTCTAGAAACCCTAGGTCTCGAAACACTTCTCCTTCGGTCAGTAAAAGATATGGAGATTACCAATAAGAACACTATAATTGATACTGCCCAGACAGCAATTATCCACATCCTGGAAGATCTGGCCAGTCTCCTTGATCTATGTACAGTTGATATGGTGGCTGCAGCCCTTTCAAGAGTCTTATCCCTTGCAGCGTCCACGGTCTCAAATTTCCCTCTATTTCTACTTCTGGGTGACTCGTGTGAAATTCTCTCAATTTTGTTAGAAGAAACTTGGCCAGTTTTCTTAGAGGTGCTGTGCATGGTGTCCAGTCGGGGGCAATTTCGGCGCTTATGGTGCAGATATAAGGCTTTATTCAAAGCCCTCCCACATTCAATGCTGAGAAGATCCCTCTCCCGTGCATCTAGATCTTCTTGCATGATGGTAGATGGATCAGGTGGTTCAGGGAACTTGGCCCAGCATGTATTTACCACATCAGCATTTCTCCAATCAGCCTTATCAAAGCTCCAGTTACCAACTCCAAATCTCAACCCATAATGGAAAACCTTATACTTTGCTCCATGTAGTGGGACATAACCGGGATATATCATTATATCCCTCTTAATGATGTGGCGCAGGTTAATCTGCAGGTGAATAAGAGCAAGGTCACCCACAAGATAGACATACTGAACGGATGGAATAAAATTTATTTTCTTCAAACAAGACAAGTGTGCGGTTACTAATGCCAGTCTCACTATTTTTTTTTTTCAGAATTAATCACTGCAACTGTTCATACTACTAATCTACGAGTGTACGAATGAAGCTTGTGATACTTGCAAGAACATTTAAAAACTATATGATGATACAACTGCACATACCTCAGCGGCTGCAAATGAGTAACCATACATCTCACTTATCCAGCCAGATTCATAAATGTCACCAGTAATGTTTGTTGCATAATGAGCTTTGTCTGCACGAACTTCCTCTGATTTGTGCAGCCAAAGTATAGCAAAGCGCCGAAGATCATCTATATGCATGATGATGACACCGCCAACCTTGTCACAAGCAGAGGGATTGCGGGTGTGTATCTTTGCAAGTATGTTATCACACCCAATGAGGTATCTGATACACATCAAGGGAAACATTACTATATGGAGAAAATGCATGCTCAAAGTCAACCATACGATAAACTACAGCATGGCCAAACACAGGCTACTTTCAATTCATTGCACAAAAAACGCCTTACTCATAGGGGGTAGAAACAGGATGGCCAAGTTTTGCACCATATTCCCATGGCGTGATGGGGCCTCTCATGATCATGTCAGCATCTAAGATAACAATGAACTCAGCATCAGTCTGCACATGGTTGAGCCAATGGAGAACTGCTGCAGGTTTGTTGATTGCAGGGTACCTACAAAAGAACTATGTGAGCATGTTCTCTCAAACAATTTAGAGACTATGTTAAACTCAGAGGTTATACCAGTCCCCTGTCAATGGATGCCGGCTCATAGATGGAACATAATGTGTTGGAGCAAGGTCATGACCTTTATAATTCTTCAAATCCTCATCCGTACAGCTCAGTAAGCGTGTAATGTTACCAGGCTGTCCACTTAAATGAAAGCTGTGCATGAGCCCAACAGTTTGCCAGTCAAAATATGATGAACATTCGGTGGAGAAAAGGGTGTGTATTTTTGGATATTCACTGTTTGTCTTGGACAATGCAATATGTTGCGCACTCATCATGCTGTCAACATTCTGACCTTTCCAATACTTTGGCTTTGTAAGCTCTGAAAACCTTATGCTTTTAAGGAAAATCAGGTACTTTGACCATTGTGCTTTTGGGCACCCAACAGATGCATGATGCAACAAGAGCCCTTCATTCAAAGTGTTCATGCATTCTATGCTTAAAAATAAGCCCCGCTTTACATTTGGGTCAGATTCCATCATCTCAACCTATAAATCCAGCAAAGTTAAGTAATCATTATAATACATCTAGCTGTAAACATGCACACCTCGAAATATGATTTGAAAGATTGTTTACCTCTCTGGGAAAAGGAGGTGGGGGGAATAATCGGTTGCAATCATAAACTATTCCATCTTCATGGTGTTCTAATTTACTGAAAGACCAGTTTCCAACTTGAAATGGCAAACCGTAATGCAAGATAAGTGGCTCAATGCCAGGTCTTGGAGTATAACCTGGGTATATCATTATGTCATCATTTATCTTGTGCCGTAGACCTACCTGTTCAAGAGGACCAGATTTAGGAATACATAATGTGAAAATTGTGCTTTGTCAAAGGCACATTGTGAAGAGAGTGAATTCAACTTACTTCTGCAGCACCAAATGCATACCCATACATCTCACTAATCCAACCCATACCATATATATCACCAGTAATATTAGTTGACCAGTGGGACTTATCCTGCCTCACTTCTTCGGTTTTTGAAAGCCATAGAGGTGCTAGAGCTCTTAAGTCATCAATATGCATGGCTAGAATTCCCCCAACTTTATCACAAAATTCTGGATGTGCAGTGTGAAGTTGTGCTAGGATGTTATCACAGCCCTTCAGATATCTAGTTAAGGTAACATAGATTGAAACCAGTTAGAGGTTCAGTATAAATAAAACACTACACTGGGTACCAAGCATATGAGTGACAAGCAAATAGGTAGTGTTGGAGCATAAAATGCATATCTAATGTATATTTTATCTGATTAGAAATGTGAATCAGCACACAGACACAGGCTTCCTCCTTGACATACTACAACCTTATACAGAGAATTTTCGAGACATTTTAACAGCAAACAGAATGTGAGTTAGCAAATTAGTAAATTACTATGCCAAACATAGGATGATGAAAGGATGAGTATTGTATGTCTAGATTATTGACTCAACGAATAATTAGGTGATCAATTGAAGTTCCATACTTTCAAATTAGTTAAGGCCATATTGGTACAAAAAGTAAAAAGGTAGAACTAATAGCCAAGCAAGTAAGCATACCCATAATATGCAGCAAAAGGCTTGCCTTTCTCTGCCCCGAGTTCCCAGGGAATGATGGGGCCTCGAACAATCTGGTCAGCATCCAGGATCACAACCCAATCGACATTGTCTGCCTCTGAACTATGCTTTAACCAATGCACGACCCCTGCAGGCTTATTGATGGCTGGATACCTACACATGAAAAACGGCAGAATGTCTGATAAGCTGACTTTGGCAAGGAATCTTAACTTGAAAATAGCAACCCCAAGGGCCCAACCTCTTGAATACGTGTATCTTTTGTATTTCTCATTTCAGTCTATTTTTCAGCATTTAACTCTATAACCATATATCAGTCTATTCCGAATATACTACAAAAGTCTAGACCTACGAACTCCCCATACTTGACATAATGCTGCAGTTTGACAGTTCATTCGGCAATCCATCTATACTAGTCAAACATTAAATTTTCATTTTGCAGTCACAAGATTATACCATAAATCAGGGATCTCAGAGATGTCGATTCCATTCCGAAGCACCGCGACTACTCGAGCAGAAACGCCTAGTGAAACTTGTGAAAGAGGCGATCATAATAGCCAATACTACTATATAGTTCTTACGGTTTGGCCGAAGGGAAAAAAATTCCCCAGAATGGTATGTAGAGCAAGGAGAAGAATGATGGCTGTGAATGTGACGGCGAGCGTTACCAGTCGCCGGTGCGTGGGTGGCGGCTGAAGGAGGGGACCTGGAGGGTGTGGCCGATGCGTAGGCCGCGGTAGGAGGGGAGCTGGTCCTCGGCACAGCTGAGGAGACGGGTGACGCCGCCGGGCTGCCGGGCCTTGCGGAGGCTGTGGAGGAGCCCGACCGCCTGCCAGTCGAAGTAGTCGCCGCATTCCACCGAGAAGAGCGTGTGAAGCCGCCGCCCCTCCCCCACCGCCGCCGCCGCCGATGCCCAGGCCGGACACATCAGCAGGAGCGCGGCCGCCACCGCGCCGGCGATCGCCGCCGCCATTGCTGGTGGCGTGGCGGATCTCGCGCCCGGACGGATCCCGCCTTTGGGCTGACCCCCGGTGGATACTTTTTGTTTCTTGGAGCTTTGGTTTGGTGTCCGTTTGTGGCTTTGTGCGACCCAGTGTCAGAGTGAGACTTCACGAAGTCGCAGGTTTTAGAAAGTACGCCAACTTAAGTGGTTGGCGTAAACGCGCTAGCTGTATTGTACTACTGTTATACTCCAACATGCCAAAAGCCAGGACGAGATATGGTACCATGTACCAGCTTGAATGCTTGATGCAAACTGCCTTCTTGGTATCTATCCGAACTTACTAGACAGCTCTGATCTCAAATTACACCTGCTACTTGCAGAGTCTCTGTCAATTATGCAGATTCTGTACATGATCCGCCTTTAGTTGGTAGGCGAGGCAAGAATGCAGGAACCGAAGGAACAGAGAATTCAACTGCAGAAGGTTGCACTTCTTCATATCTTCATAGCTATCGTGTTTGAGCGTCTTGAAAGGCAAAGTTCTCCCTTGGCAACACAGTTACACAGGCCGCAAGAGGAAACAACAATCAGATGATGACGATAAACACATAATGTGGACCTATCACGACACGTAACCAGCCTTCGGATTGAGCTAAACCTTCAACGTCGTAGCGATCCTAATCAATCTAAGCATCCAGACCTCAGATTGAGCAGGATCATCAACATCGTATCAACGTAACATGGCATATATCGTTTTTAACTGAGGATATCCTCTCTTTTTTTGAGACACGGGAAAGTTTGATGTTCAGAGTTATTGGGCAACTGACAGAAAAAAGAGACCACAACATAACAAGGACTGTTGGATAGACAATGAATTTTTCATCGAGAACTAGAGGTAAACCCAAATTACAAAATTATCGCTTTAGGTTAGATGTAATCACGTTTCTATTGTGAAAGCAGCTACGTCTTCAGAATCATAACGCTCAATCAAAGTACAGCTTGTAGTTCTGGTGATGAAATCCTGCATTACAATTGATGTCGGTAACTCAGCCAGTCTTATCATCTCAATGGTATTCAACATCCATAGGAAGCAACAGGTCCTGCTGGTGCAGCAGTAACCGAGTACCAGTGATGGCCCATTTTAAGTTAAAGAACTAATCTCTATGCAACATAGTCCGCATACAAAATAAGTTCTGCATCAGAATTGCACTTGAACTCTTTTTTTCCTTCCAAAACGAACACTAGAACTCTGCAAACAACGGATCACTATCCCATTCACCTTTGTAATTCTTTCAGGTTAGATCAACAAATAACTTCACAATCTGTGGCCCCTGCAGGAATTCTCTTCGTCTATACAAATAGTTTTCCTATGAATGTCATAAGGCTAACATTGCATGTGGTGCTGCATAAAAGTTAAAGTTTACTGCAAATGTCAGTTGTGCAAGGTAAAGATTTGACAGTCTCCGTACATAGTTTCGGTGATCATCGTAAAGGGTATATACTATAATCACTGTGCCATGACACAATCTATAATACAGACAATTATCAAAAGTGGAGAGACTACAAATTAAATCCTTCCACCACAGGATCAAGTTAGATCACTATAGCCCTACAGGAGGCGCTATACGGGTACCAAAGAAGATCATCCATCCTCACAGAAGGACATTGTTGAAAGATGGGAGCAGCTGAGGCATTTATGCAAATAGGCATCCGTCTAACAACGGGAACTCCATTATTTCACTACTAAGCTCTGGATCATCATACCAGTTATTCTGCAGTCCATTGAGCATCATTACATCGTTGCACTGAAATAAATCAATGCTATTCCATCCTATACCTTGAAGTTGATAGCCGGACAGGTCATCAGGTAGACAAGCCAAATCAGTGCCACATATGATATTTGCATCCTCTGAGGTAAGCAAAGGTGCTTGGTTCCTTGCTTGATCAATGTGACAATCTTTAGCGCTGGACAATCCCTCCACACTGGAAAACTTCTGGTCACTGTTAGTTGAGGTCACAACACTGTCACTAAGTTGAGCAGAAACTGAATCAACTACTGTACACATCAGTGCCGGTGATAAGGACTTCATACAGCCAAGAACATCTGGTTTTACATCTGAGAAGTCTCTGGCATCCCCCTCCATACTGCAACTCATCGATACTAATTGTGGTGGGGCATATAGATGACTAGGGGTGATTGGGTGCTCTAGGTCTGGTTTGGGCAGGCAAGAATAGTCTCCTAGCAAGTCGCAACGCTCACGGTTATGCTTTGGATACTGCATGAACTGCTTTGGTGGTACACTTCCACTCCAGGACTGGCATTCCAATATCATGGTTTCTGATGGCTTCCTGTCTTGATTCACTGGCATTCTATCAAAAGAGAGCACCCCACCTAAAGGTGAAGCACTTGTGACGTTCTGAGGGTCAATAACATCACTTACTGAGGTTCCATTTTTATCTGGTACCTTCAAGGGCACCACAATCTTCGTGTCCTCCAAATGAGGATCGAGCATGTTGCTCTGAGCTTGGATTTTCTGAGAACCATGCTGAAATCCAGTGGTACCATTGCCTGATTGCTCTTGGAAGGAGCTTCGGAGGTTAAGGTTATCTGATGTCCCCTTGTGACCGAAATCTTGCCTAGCAGCACCCAGTATCCTTTCCTCATTCTGTTTTTGCAACCTACTCAAGTAGAGGCGATATTTCTGCATATAAAAATAAATCTTTTCTTAGGATACTCGAGATAAGTACAAGCATCAGATGAGGCTAATACGAAAAAACATTTGCATATATACAAGGATGTTAAACTTGAATCGTAAGTGTTGAATTGCATGATCTAATACAGACTTTGCCTTTACATGAAATCTCGAATGTCTTTATATTTCAGGCTTTAAGGATGGACGTTGGAACAAAAGGTTTTGTTGATTGTATTGTAAAGTTAAGGATCCAAGTAGTGTTGCAAAGAAGTTTCCAGAGGAAGCTACTAGATTACTACATTACAAGAGTTAGCCCCATGAATTACATAATTGGACTAGGATAAGAGTGTATGTATATCGTGTCAAAGCTCATAAGCGATCGGCATAAAATCCTGGTTTCAAGAGAAGAGAACATTTTATTAAAAAAAAAACTGTTTGAATATGATATATCTGCCGTACCTGAAGATGGCTGGCTACATTCTCCCTTGTCAGGCCAGGAACATTCATTAGGTCCAGTATTTTCTTTGGCCCAACTTCTGCAAGACAACAATAGTTGCAATTTAAAATTGGCATCATGCAAATTTAAAAAATCCAGGAAGGAAGGTGAAATATCGGGGAAAAGCTGGAGGACTCACTGTCAAATCCAATTTGGTTCACTGCGTTAACAAACTTCTGATGAAGGTCAACAGACCATACAACTCTAGCCTTCTTAACAGTAGCACCATCGCTCGAGTCCTGATCCGTGTGATCCTTATCAACATCTTTTCTCTTCCTCATGGTATCAGAGTCAGCTCTCATAAATAGGCCCCTCTCTTCCAATCCTTCACAACCATTTCTAAACATTTGGAGATCGTCACAGCTGTCATTTCCTTCTATCTCTTTCACCTCATGCATTTTCTTCCTATACACGTGTTGCCAGATGTTCCGAAGTTCCTTCATTCGAACAGGCTTGAGAAGATAGTCACAGGCACCATGCTGGACACCTTTCATCACCCTACTTGTTTCTCCGTCGATGGACATCACTGTGAAAACAGAGCAATTTGTTCTTTTTACAATAGATATTCAAACAAGTAGAACAGAAGACAGGTTTTGGTGTTGAATACTGACTTATAACAGGAAGATCCATCTCGAGTCCAATGTGCTCGAGAAGCTTGAAACCATCCATGTCAGGCATGTTGACATCACTTATTACGATGTCAAACTTATTTCTCCGCTCCCGGAGAATTTGGAGAGCAACACTGGCTAAACCGCATGTAGTGACTGCAAGAAATAAATATAACATCTTAGTCTAAATACAGGAGGATTCTGACTATAAACCACAAATATGGATCCATGCTTGCAACATGATTTCGTTTGAAAGTGAGATAGATAGTGTTGGATTAGCAATAAGGTTTGTCAAGAAACAGAACATTCAATAGCAATAACCGATAATAGGTCTGCCAAATGGACTAAAAGTTATGTTCAAATGGAAATAAAGTTGTGCAAGAAAATTAAGGATGATACGTTTGTTGGGAGATTTATCGAAATTTTACTGCTTCCAAGGCCAGACATGGTGCCATAAAAAGATAGCAAATAAATACTACGCGCCCTGCAGCACTGTAAAGTAAGAAGACGATGCACAAAATATATTTCTAAACTATATTGTGCTTTAGGTTACCCAAGGGTGGAACTAAATGCTTCATAGATACACGAGCCATCGATCTAAAACAGTGACAAAATAAAAATAACTTCACAGTGAGGCAGGTTTAAAATGCCTATGTTGCTCCATGTTTCACCATAGAATTTTTTGCTGAAGAAGCTAATGGATTAAGCCTAAGCTTTCACTCATAAAGCTGGTGCCACACACACAGACAGTTTGAGACTATATCAAAGGCAGAAACACCTCCTATCTGAGCAATCACGATTACTTCACTTGTACTAGCAAACAAGCAAAAACGAAGCAGATAGAGAAGCCCAAAAGTGGGATGGCTGATGTGTCATATATCTGTATAAGGAAACTCTCCGAAGAACTTAAGCAACCAACCACGCCTTAATCAGGAACCTTATCCCCACTTGAACCAACAAGGAGTCTGCGGAAGGAGACTACTACTACTCGATCGTAACACGAGCGTGAGATGAGACACAAACCATCCGTTGTGAGATTTCAACGAACACCGCGCGTGTGCCAAGTTGCCAACCAAACTTATCCATCGAGCCGAAGAACGAAAGAGGAAAGCAGAGATTCCAACCTTGGTAGGAGCACTTCCTGAGCATCTTCTCGAGGATCTTGAGCCAGGTCGGGTCGTCGTCGACGACGAGGACACGCAGCCCGTAAGGGAACGCGGTGGCGTCGGCCAGGGCCATGGCCGCCTAGGCCCCCCTCCGCCACTCCGGGCGGCTGCGTGCCTGCTCTCGCGGCAGGAGGAGAAGGGGGCGAAGTGGGGAGTGGGGGGAGCAAGAAGGCAGGGGACGCCGTGGGGAGCTTTAAAAAGCGGTTAAAAAGGGGGAGAAGTGGAGGCGGAGGAGGCCGCCGATAAATATTGGCGCCCGTTGGTTAACTAACTTTATTCCCTTCCACTGTGCCCGCCGCGCCGAGACGAGAGACGGTACGCGTCCCTGTCTCCTTCCTCCTCCTCGCGTCATCGCCAGGCAGGGCCAGGCCTAGGCAAGGCTTCGTGCGACCCAACCCAAATGGCCAAATGGTGTCGCTGCTTGCTTTGGAATAACAGCTTCGGCTCAGTCCAGATCAAGTGAATATGAACTAGCAAGTGCCAGGCTTCACTTCCTTCCTGGCTGGGAAAATGGTTACGTTGCGTTTAGTTGCCTTTCTTGTTGCGAAGATTTTTTTTTATGTTGCGTGTAGTAGCCTTTCTTTTTACGAAGATTTTTTTTTCACCCACCCAAAAAAAGCAGGGAGAGAATAATGTTCATGAGGATTCATCTCTCGTATAATTGGGCAAGCAACCGTTATTGTTCATGTGATCATGATATATACTCCCTCCATCCAAAAAAAGTACAATCTTCGTATCCCAAGGAGTCAATCTATCTTAACTTTGATCAAATATATATAAAAATAATAATATTTATGATACCCAATACTAATAATTAGATTTGTTATGAAATATATTATCATATCATATAAATTTATAGTTACAAAAGTTAATAATATTTTCTATAACCTTAGTCAAACCCAAGAAAGTTTGACTCTATCAAAACCTAAAATTGCATTCTTTTTGGGACAGAGAGTAGTATGCATCGTAGGATTGTCTAGAGCTCTTGATTTTGTAGAATCTTATCTTTATTTGATCTTGAGTCTACGACTGGGTAGGACGATCAGATGGAATCATATACTAGGATAATATGCATCGTTAATTCAAGTTCCATCAATTAAATTGCCACATTTCCCCTCTTTAATTGTTATATTTTATACAGTACTATAGTTCATGATGGGATCTCGAATGATGGAATTATAGATGGTGGAATTCATTCAGAGATACAAATCCCGTTTATAAAATATGATGTTTACGAACTAATTCCTAAATGGAGAAGATAGATATAAACTATATAAAGCATGTCTTATCTGGAAACCTAATAAAGAAAATAACATTTTTTTCTTAGGACCATGAACCTATCAGCTCTGAGTTGTACCAAACACAGTAGATACATAGGCATTTGCACATTTCTTTATGTTCTTATGTGATGTACGTATATACTACTCCAGTTAATGTTGTTACCTAGCTAATTTGCATCAGATGCTCCACACACCTACTAGTTGAGCTGAAATCTAGTGCATGCCTGTGCCGAGACTAGTCGTGATTCCTAGACATGTAGGAAACGCTGACGGAAGATACTCTTCCAGTGCCGTGAAACCTGAAATTATTTCAGGTCAAAGCGCGAACCTTTAGTTTGAGCAAAGCACAGGTGCTACTCCGTTTGTTTCCATCTGTTCTTTTCCCCACCGATGCGTCCATGTCCCGACGTCCATCGTCGTCCTCGCTCGCTCCCCCCCGGCCATGGTGGTGCATGATGGCAGTCTTGTCAGGGCGAGGGCTGAGAACTTTCCCCGGCAAGAGAGAAACCTGTCGGTCGGGTCGTGGCCACCATCGAAGCGTCGTCGAGCCGGCACCACCACGCACGTCGTCTAGAATCACGCCTCCATTTGGTAACCTGGAGAGGGCGAAAGGCCGCGACGGCCGCTCACATCCGATGAATTATCGCCCGGCAGAGGACGCCCCGGCCGGCTGTCACCGGCCGGCCGGCGCGCGCGCTGCCGGGGAACGAATTCTCTCGGTGACGGCCGCGGGCGAGATTCCAAGCCCCTACGTGGAGCCGTACCCGTCGGAGGCGTGGCTGTTGTGCAACAGGAATCCGGAACACCTGCGTGGTTTCATCGGCGCGGACCATCTATCCCCATGTAGATAACGGTCGCTGTTGGTCACACTTGCACGTCGCAAGCACCTCTATGTCAAAGCCGCCCGCGCGCATAAACGCGACGGGGACACCCGATGCGCGCGCGGCGCAGTGCACAGCTTACCATAGGAGGCGCCGGCCCGCTGTCTCGTAGCCATAGCCTAGCCGAGCCCGCGCGGCGAGTGGTTGTCTGGTGGACCGGTGGCTTTACGACAGATGCCCGGGCCGGCCGCGCTTGCAACGCACGGGCCAATGCAGAAGAGACAGGGCGGTGATCCCCCCCGCACACGTGCCGCCCCGGACCTGGCCGGTGAGCAGGCGCCTCCGCTCCGGCCAGCCGCAGAACGCGCGGCCGTGCGGTGGCGGGGCGGGGCGGAATTGGAATGTGCTCGCGTCGCGTGGGGGCCGGTGCGCCCGAGCACAAACCAAAAAAGCTACACGGGCGGGCGGTGCCGGTGCGCGCCCAACGTGGAAAGGCCGCACCGGGCGGCTAAAATATGTGCGCGGGTGCCCAGTGGGCGAGCCATGGGAATGTTCCTTCCTTGGTTCGTGTCGCCGGCAGGCCGGAGCCCAGAGCCAAAGCAAGCAAGCATCCGTGCTCGCGACGAGTAGCCAGCCAATTAGAAGGGAGGGAGAGGGAGAGAGGGGGTGCTCGACCGGGTGGTGGATTCCCTCATAATTCCGCGGCAATAATGCGACCAGATGGTGCTTGTACTTGGCCTGCCGGAGGCGTCGTGCTTGGCAGCATCGGCGTCTCTGATGAGCGTTGCCGAAAAGCTTGAGGGCTTTTCGTTGTGGAATTAACGCAGGGCAGGCAGGCAGCAGCTAGCACAGCGCACGGGTGGGAGGGAGGGAGGGACGCCAGCTGCTGATTTGATTAGTGGGGAAGGCCGCCTATGGACGCCGGGATTAGTGGAGCGGAGAGGCCACGCAGCGGCGCGGCCCTACGCTACGCTTGCTTTGCCTCGCTTTGCTTCGTGGCCAATGGCCTCTATGCACACCAGATTCCTCTCTATCCCATTCATGGCCTTCTGCTTGTTCCTGCACCCGTCGTCCCGGCCTGGGCCTTGCTGCTGGCTGCTGTGGCGTCCAAGTGCAGGGGCATCCATCCACCATCCATTTCAGACCTATCATCTCGCGCCATCCACCTGAGTTTTGCTGTTTTACTCACCGTTTTTTAAGTAATAAAAATAAAGATGAAAAATGGTTAGTGGATTCAGATGGTGCACTGATTAGACCTGACAATCTTTCCCCATTGATAAAATAACATATTAACTGATCCGAGTGAGATCGACGGATGTCCTTGAGAGGTACGACAGATGGTGCACTTGGTGGCTGCCTTTGCAGGTACATCGACGATGAGCCTGCCCTGCTGAAATCTATCTGCCGTCTTTTGTCCAAAGGGGAAGTCTATCTGCCGTCTAGTGGTTGGTGCTGCTGCTTCTTGGTAAGTTTTTTACGAGATACACCCATTATATCCTATATCTTTAGTTCTTTACCTGATGTTAGCCTGTTACAGTGAAGACCTGTGCTCCGCACCTGCATCCAATCATATGGTTTGCTTCTCAGTGACATTATCGAGTTGTTATTCCTTTTACTACTTAAAAAAGCAGCAGATTCTGCAGTTACCGACAGAGTTGACCCTGCCAGTGAAAGTGTGTCTGTAACTGAAAGGCAGTAACCACGATAAAGTAGCAGCAAGTGTGTTTGTGTTGTGGGTTTTGGTTGGATGGCCGATGGCCCCTTCTTCAGGAGCAGCTCAGCAAGGCTTTCACCGTTGTTTATGCTGTAGAGTGAGTAGAGTAGTGACTCAAAAGACTCTGATTGGAACACTACCGCTTGAACTCAATGCCATGCTAGATTGCCTGTCAGTAGTGGATACACGAATGAACAAAAGGAAGGAAGCTGGCCACAAGGTCTGAGGCCAACGAGGAGCTTAATCATTGGAGGCTTCTGTTCAGATAGGCCAAATGAGAGTTCTCATGACAAGGAAACAGTATCTGATATTCTCTTTTTCTTAATGTAGGACTAGGGAAAAGCAGCAGAATACCACCCTACTGACAAAAGCCAGAATACCACCCTACTGACAAAAGCCCTTAGGCCTCGATCACTAGCATAATGTAAAGCATTTCTACTAGGTCTAGATGAAAAAAATTGTGTTTGTATGTGTGTATGGCTTATCTAAAAGGCATTTTGTCACCACCAATAGCTGTATTTTAGTTTTTTAAAAATAGGAACAAGAATACTTGTTGTTGGTGCCTTCACTTTCACATGGCCGGCCTGCAGCACTCTCTCTCTCTCTCTCTCTCTCTCTCGCTGCCTTTTGAAGTGGCGCTGAAATGATTGTTTAAATTATGCAACACTTTAAACCCCCTTTTTTGGGGTAGTCCTAGTAGGGTAGGAAACTGTGTGTCGCAGTCCGGTGTAGCCCTGAAGGAAGAAAATTTAAAGAAATATATTCTGATCTAGAATTTGCCAGATTGGTGGTGGTCTAGCCATTTGACTCCTTAGTGCTTGTAGGGCTTACTTCTCTGCGATCTAAAGTCAAGTAATGGGGCAGGCAGTCAGGACTGCCGGTCGACTGCATGCCCAAAAATGAGCAGTCAATGGTGCTTGTCTTACCACATTTATGTTGTTCTGGAAAAGAAAAAAAAAAATCGGTGCTCTATCCTACCTTTGCAAACTGCAAGCACTGAACTGCAGGATAATGTTTCAGATAGTTCCTTTCTCCAGCTTGGTTGCCTTTTGCAGCAGATTGGCCTCTGATTTTTTCTTATCGACGATTCCACTAAAACCATGCTGCTCCGGCTAGTGGATATCTGTCATCACTGCCCAAATTTTCTTAAACACACAACACCCCAAATTATAGTAAGCAAGAGTATTAAAATACTTGTCCAGCAGAGTAAGTTGCAAATTTTTTTTTCACAGAGCAATGCTTCTATATATAACAGCACCAGAAAAGACACGTACTAGATTCTAGAACTTAACAAGTTATTACCAACAGTTAGGCGCAAAGCAACCCTTCGTCACTTTTGCGATTGGTGCAGGCATTTCCCCTCACAGAAAAGCACACGAGCACTTGCTGATATTTGCCGCTCGATCCGATGTTGCTGCGATGATTAAGCGAGCAAGCACCATGCCGGTGGTGTTGGTGCAAAGCCCTGCTACCTAACATGCATTTCTTTCAGTAGATGGAGGAAGGCTAGTGAAAACCATTTTTCTGTACTAAAAAAACACAGAGAGAGAGAGATAGGCTTCACTGTCATGCAATTGCTGTCTCCACGACACAAGAACGTCTTCCGACAGGCCGTGCACGACTCTTACGTGGAAAAGACCCGCCGTTGTAGTGTCCGTGCCCTCGATCAAAGTGGTACGTGATAATGTTCGGAGAAAGCAGGCAAATTAAAGCCAGTGACAGCGAGTGCCCTCTCTAGCTCCTTTACCACCCGCCGCGACATGGCCCCATCCGCATGGTAGCTGCTGAATGCTGAGAGAGGATTGCAGCTCGAGCAGTTGAGCTCCCTCTTCGATCTCCTCTGAAAATTCCATGGCCATTGCCGGCCTAGCTAGAAGCCGTGTCCCGTCACACTCGTCGTGCGTGCGGCACTAGAGTGTTCTCTTTGGCTGGAAGTGGCATCACATTGTTAACGCTGCCAATTAAGCTAACGGGATGTAAACAACAAAGACTGGTCCGAGCTAGCCTTGCCAAGTTGCCATCAGATCGAACAAGAGGTTTTAATTTCGTGCTACCTAACAGAGGCCATCATCATGCCGTGACCACCACCCCTCCTCCCATCGCGGCCGCCGCAAAGGCCTACGGGTGCCGAGGATATCTCTCTCCATCCGGAAGCAGTGGTGCAGAGAGTGCGCAGTAGGGGACAGCACAGTTACGCGCTCGGCCGGGGGATTCGTCAGCTCACCACCACCATGTGGTCGCCACGAGCATCGTCGAGCGATCGCGATCGGCGACGGCTAGTAGGCCAGGGGTAGCTGGATGATCACGCTGGCATCAGTAGATAAGCATCGCCATATGGTCGGCCGGCCGTCGTACGAGCTCATCGCCTCGAGTCCCTCTGTTCTCTAAACCCCACAGGACACTGACCTTCTTTGTTCTAAAAGGAGGTGAGTGAGAATATACTTAGGGCTTAAGTCTCCAAAAGGAAGCTAGCTACTAGTGCTTGATTTAATTTCACACTGCTCTAAAAATCTACACATGTGTCTGAAACCGCGGCGATCATCATGCATATACGGATCAGTATGGTATGGTTGGATTGGATGCAATCATGCAACAAGGCAGGGTTGTACAGAGGACAGTGAAGCACAATGGCATGCATATGCATTTGCTGAATTCTTTACACTGGAAGAAGGGCTTTTCAGTCTTGTTCCTTTTCATTCCTTCTTTGGTCCACTACCCATTCCTCAGATGTTGCTCTTTGGGGGCAAGCAAGCGCTGACAGATCGATCGATATTCCTTCATGGTGATTGTACCTTTATTCTTTTTTTCCGGGGCAAAAACTAATTTTATATACCTGGGATCAGACATGTTTCAACCTTTACTTATTCTCCTGGCCGGGCAACATCAAGTGCAGCAAGGCAATGCGTGTCAACATGGACATTGCAGCTAGGTGTTCCTGTTGATCCAGCGGCCAAGAAAAATTGCCTCGCCATCCGCTGCCCCGAACCAGCTGAAATTTACCAGAGTTTCGAAGAATATAACCCCCGATCTTGCAGTACAAACTCGTGACAGAACATGAAGCTACCTGCCAGCTTCTTTGTTCTTTCCAGACATCAGTGACAGCCTCTTCCAGTTCCCAACTCTCCAGTTAGCCGTGAATTATTCCCATGGCCAGAATTTCCTGCAGCTTTCACGACGCGTCAGCCAGAAGGGAGAGCTCGAGGGAATCTGAATGTTTCTATGCAACTCTCTCTCTAGCTGCTAGATGCCTTTGTGCTTGTGCACACAGCTGCTAGAAATTCCTCCTGGCAAACAAATGCCAGTTGTCGCCTGTTACAGGCAGAAATTGGCGAACACCCGGGCTCAACGAGTCAACGGTGTGCAGCCGAGCACGCAAGTATCTTTTAGTCATGATGAACCCAGAAAAATGACAAAGCTAAGCCAAACACGTGGTGTTTTCACGCATACAACCGCTTAAACAAAGAAGCTAAGGGATTAGCTGCAAAGGTCAGATCGTGATCGTCTGAATTAGTGACCACTGGGAGTGATGGAAGAATTCTATATGGGCAATGGCGGACAGCTAACGCAGCTGAAACAAGCTCCGATTTGAGCACGTGGAGTCACGGTTAGTTCCAAAGCCAGAGTAGCTCAAATGCTCAATGATACACAGGATCTGGATATCGCATCGCGATCGATCGATTACACAAGGGATAGCATTTTATCGATCCAAAACCAGATGTCTCAGGCTGTTAGCGACGCTTGTCCTTTCTGAAAGACGAGTTCCGATTCACACCTGAAGCATCATCTTCAGATCGTGGTGTCCTTCCTGGATCCTCCTGCAAATGTTTTTAATAAGGCACGGGAAGGCCGACGAAGCACTCGCGATCGATCCCCAGTAGCCTGTAGAATCCACGCTCGGCTAAACCTTTTGTCACATGAATTCGAAGCGTGCGGCGCATCAAATGGGGCATCAAATCCCCCTCTTTTTTTCTCTCTCTCTGTCCACAGCACTCGAGAGAGGGAATGAAATCTCACCGGAGATTGCTCTCGTCAGTTTTGCTCTCTCGTGTCTCTCTGCTGGTGCCAAGAGCGAGACTGCCTTTATGCCTCAATGGCCGACGGGCGAAGGAAGCTACTTGGTCACCTCCACTTTTCTCGCGAGATAAGCTTAGTTTAATTCGGAGATATCCGGGTCATTATGATGCAATCTAGGGTTCGGATGCTGTGCAGAAACCATGCTTGGCCTTGATGAGAAATTGAGAAGCTCACCGGTGCTCTGAATGTAGCAGCAGTGGGAAGATCTCTGAAATTCTGAATTCTAGGAAGGAGATGGGGACTTGCCAAGGCTGAGAGCCCAGAAGTCAAAACAGATAGAGGCTCGTATTGGGCCGTTTCTGTTAGCATAACTCCCGTGGCCCATTAAGATTATGCCATCAGCCGGTTAGTGGCCCGTTAACAACGACGGAGAGGGCCGCCGTGCACGAAAGCCCGCTAGGCCGTGCGAACCCTCTCCGCCCACCATAGCGGCAGAGGCAGGCTGAGTTCACCGTTGACTGGCGTGCCAGCCTCAGCGGCCAGTCAACAGGAGTAGAACATTTTAAAGCATTTTTTCTCTTCCTGGAGCCCTTGAAGGGCTAGTTTAGTTCTCATATATTTACTGTTTCTCCCATCACATCCATCACATACTTTCTCATCATTTCCTCACTACTCATTGCTACAGTGTATATCTGCTACAGGAAATCTCCACCTATCTCCACCAACTAAACACCACCGAAATCACAGTGCGTGAAAAGATCTACCTTTTCAGACATCGTCGCGGGAGACAAGACAATACCAAGCATGGGGGCAGCGGTGGCGAAGGCAATCGAAGATATCGCCGACACACCGGGGACGCTAGCGGAGGCGCGGCTCGCTATCGCCGTGCTCCAGTGGGACAGCTACCCTGGCGCCAACGCCGGCATATGGGATGCGGAGGCGACCTGCACCAGCACAAACCTCCCAGCGGCGGCGTGTCGCTCGCGTTCCCCATCGGAGGAAGCACCAGTACCGGGGAATTTAACGTGACCACCACCGGCGAGTTCCGTGAGCCCGACAGGAGCCCCTCGAGATGGCCTGACGCGTTCTCGGATTCGGATGACCTCCGTCTCATCTGCCCGGCAAGCTTGCCCGTCCTCCATGAGATCGCGCTGCTGGTCATCCGTGCCGGCTACACGAAAGAGCTGCTGCAAACATTCATCAAGGCCCCCTGCGGCCCTGCCATGTTCTAGACAGGTGCGCAACTTCTACCCAGACACGCACACGCTTCGTCATCTGAATCGCAAATTTGATCCGAACTATATATGGAACAGGTTCTTATCAATCCTTCAACTGGATCGGCCTTTCTTCGAGGCCAACAGTGTCAACTTCGAGTACGCCGAGTGGTGGACAGCGGAGGACACGGTAAGGCGGTGGATCATGGCGACTAAGCTCGTCGTGAAGGCCCTCGTCGTCATGCGAAGGCAGCTCATGGAGCAGAAATGCGGGGCCTTCGATAGGTTCAAGGACGACTACTTCATGGCCATCGCGAAGCAGAGCGTCGTCGTCTTGCTCAAGTTCGCGGACGGGTTCACCACCACCCGATCACCAGAGAAGCTCATCTATGTCCTGGAACTGTATGAGACGCTAAGCGACTCTGCTCCTAGCCTCCTTCCCCTGCTCACCGGGCAGCACGCGGAGCTCATCTCCAAGCAGGTGCCCGTCGTTCTCGCCAAGCTGGCCCGCGCGTCGAGGGCCGCCATCGGCCGCCTCGTCGCCAGCGGCGAGCGAGGAGCTCGGCGTCGGCGTCCATCCGCTGGCGCGGCACGCCATGGCCTGCGTCGAGCTGCTGGCGCCGCACCGCGCCACGCTTGACCTGATCCTCGCCAACGCCGGCGAAGCTGAGCGCGGCAGCGGCGCTCCTGACGGCGGAGCCGTGGGCGTGACATCGTTTGGGAGCCTCGTCTCGGAGCTGATCGCCGGCCTGGAGCGCAACCTGGACGAGAGATCCGAGCTCGTCTTCGCGGCGGTTGGCTCGCCGCCGTGAGGTCCCGGATCCCGCGCTCCGGGCGGCGCTCCGGAAGGCCGCGTCGGAGATGGTGGTTCCGGGTTATGCTGCGTTTCTTCAGAAGCACCCCAAGCTTGGAAAAACTGCTAGGTACACGGCTGGCGATGTGGCTGAATCTCTGTCGGAACTGTTCGAAGGAGATGCTTGTGATGGCAGAAGATGAGAAAAACCGTAGCGCTCGTAGATGCACGTGAAGCGTATTTCGATCGTAGCAGTAAGTTTGGCATCATGTACAATTTGCACCTCAATTGCTGTCACATTTGAATCTGTCAGATACATGACCCACTAGACTTCCTTTTTGGACCCTCCGGTATATCAGGAAACAACATGTTTTTCTCATCCAGTTTGGACCAGTTTGCCATGGCCCACGTTGGGCGAGTCTATTGGGCCTGTGCTATCGGCCCAGTGATCAGCCTAGTTGGAAACAAACTGTGGTGGGCCTAGTAAGAAAAAGGCCTCCGTCTGCGTGGAGCGTGCTACTACAGCCCACCGATAAACTTATCGAACGATCTCTGTACTGCATGACACGAGGGCGCAGCGACGGTGACCGGATTGAACAGCTCTTGCCTGACTTGACAGTTCCATTTACGGAGGAGGGTTGCCGGCGACCTGCTGCCGTGGAGGCTGCCGGCCCATGTATGTCTAGTTCACGTGCGTCTAGTAGTTCGGGCAAATCCCACTGCAGTCGCAGTCAGCTTGACACGGCGGGGAAACTGCAGAAACAAGTGCGCAGTTGACAAACTAGCCAATCCCCGCCGCGTCAACGGGGGAGTCAAGAACTCAAGACACACGGAGCCAAAGCCGGAAAGGCCTCCGCCGCGTGCCGTCGTCCTCAAACACACAGCGATGCGCGTGAAGTCCCCCAAGAATCTCCTCCGACCAGCGATCCCGCGCGCTCGTTTCATGACCTTGGGGACGGACGTGTTGGACTTGTCCATATCGTCTTCTCCAATAGCATCGCGGCCTCGCTCGCTCGCTCGAGCCACCGCCGCCACTCGCTCGCCCGCGCGCCCCGGCTCCATCGAGCTAACGCCGTCCAGCATGGGCGCCGCCGTGGGGAAGCCGGCGTTCGGGTTGGTGGTCGCGCCGAGGACGACGCACGCGGAGGAGCGGCTCGCCGTGGCGGAGCACGCTCTGCTCCAGTGGACGCGGTGCCCCGGCGCCGACGCCGGCGTGTGGGACGCGGACGCGAGCTACACCAACAGGGGCCTCCTCGCCGCGGTTGACGAGGTGCTGCTCCTAGCGGCTGAGGACCCTTTCCCCCACCCGCCCGCGCGCCTCCGCCTCGACGTCGCCGTCGGCGCCGCCGCGTCGCGGATGGTGGAGGAGTTCCTCCGCGTCAGGGTGTGGGACGCCTCCCCGCTCCGCGTCGCCGTCGACAGGCTCTCTCTTGCATCCACCGGCGTGTCGCTGCTCGTCTTCCCCAGCGCCGATGGGGACAGAGCCAGCGCGGCGAGCTCCGGTGAGGAGGTCGACGCGTCCGACGGGACACGGTCGAGGGCCAGCTCGGGCGTCCCCGATGAGGTCGCCGCCTTGTTGGAAGGCGAGGTTTGGGATGAGCTTGACCTTGTACGCCCTGCAGGCGTTTCCGTCCTTCACGAGATCGCGATTCGGATCATCCGTTCTGGATGCACCAACGAGTTCTTCCGGGCGTTCGCGAATGCTCCCTGCGATGTGCTAGACAGGTAATTCTTCTGGTTTCTGCAGTTAATTTGCAGTTTGATTGACCATGATATTTTCTGACTCATGATCTTAATCATGTACAAGCAGGTTCTTGTCGATTCTTCGGGTTGAATGCTCGCAGAGGACGACGGTGGCCGTGATCAAGCGGTGGACAACGGTGACAAAGATAATCGGGAAGGCCATAGTCGCCATGCGAAGGCAGCTGCACGCGCAGAACCCAGGCGCCTTCGACAGTTTCAGGGACGAATACCTGCTGGCCATCGCAGAGAACCGCATCTCGATCCTGCTCGACTTCGCCAACGGATTCACCACCATCACATCGCACGAGAAGCTCGTCTACTTGCTCGGCATGTACGAGGCTCTCATCGACGCCGCGCCTGGCCTCCTCCTCCTGTTCACCGGGGCGCGCAAGGATCTCATCTCCGAAAAAACACAGCAAATCCTCACCAAATTGGCCGACGCGATGAAGGTCATGGTCGGTGGCCTCATGGCCAAGATCCAAGCCGGCGACTCTCCTCCGCACACGACGAGCGCGACGGGCGGCGTCCACCCTCTGTCACGCGACGCCATGAACTGCGTCGAACTGCTGGCGACGCACCGCACCACGCTGGATCTCATCCTCGCCGACTCCGGCGGCTCCCTCGCCGGCGTCGTGACGGAGCTGATCGCTTGCCTGGAACGCAACCTCCAGGGGAAGCTCGCCGTCGCCTGCGCCGACGCCGGAGGGTCGCGGCACCTCTTCCTGGCCAACAACGTCGGATTCATCCTGAGCCGCGCCGCGGACGCCGGCGGCGGCGTGGCGTCGCTGCTCGGGGACGCATGGGCGTCGCGGCGCCATGGCCGGCTCGCGCAGCACGTGGCGAGCTACGTCGAGTCGTGCTGGGGCCCGGCCGTCGGTCTCCTCGAGACGCCACCGGTGTGTGGCAGAGGCAAGCCGGCGAAAATTCTGGCCGAGTTCAACGCGGCGTTTGCCAGAGCGCGAGACAGCGAGGTGTGTCGCGAGGTGCCGGACCCGGCGCTCCGAGCGGCACTGAGGAACGCCGTGTCGGAGATGGTGGTTCCTGCTTACTGCTCGTTTCTGCAGAAGCATCCAAAGCTTGGAACATGCGTCAGGTACACGGCTGATGATGTGGCCGAATCCTTGTCGGAATTGTTCGAAGGAGAAGCAGCGGGGAAATCATAGAGTTTTTGCATCTGCATGCATATAAGAACATCTTCAGATTGTGCCAAACTGTCGATAAGCCTGACCTTCTGTATCAGTTTTGCCAATTAGTTATATCAGTCAGCAGTGGCACCACCAATTCCTTGTCATGTACGAATAACCTGAACACTGCAAATTAAGGATACTCTTGATCTTCAAGAATGCCAGAAGTGAACCCAGTGGAACACGTTTCGGCATATAACTCAAAAACAAATTCTTCATCTCGGTGATAAACTTTTCTTGGTGAAATAGTATCTTCTTTGCTTCAGCAGCAGACTGGGACTCATCGTTCATAAGTGCAAACAAAGCTAACATGTTAGTTGAGGAAAGATCGTTCCAGATTTTTAAAGCACGTGCCACAGGAATAACAACAGATTTTTGCTCTGGCACAGCTTGCATAGGTGACAATGGAGCCCTCCTCTTTCTTGACTGACTCCCGGATGAACCAGCAGTGATATCTTGGATATCACTTTGCTTTTCACCCTCGACATACGTGACATATTCAAGCGTCCATTTTGTCACTCTGCGACAGCATTGTTTAGATTTCAAGGGAAAATGTATTTTTTTGAAGCGTGTTCTGTGAGGGGAATGAATAGGAAGTAAAAAAAAATCTGACACTAAGTTGGGAAGCATGTCTTGTTTGCATCGCTCTGCCAGCTGTATAAGGCCAGTCTCACCAAGACTGTCACATCGTATTTAGGATGGAATGAAACCCTCTCTCTCAGGCTAATCCTAGTGGAAGTTTTGTTTCTCGGTTTCCAAGAGGGACACGTTATCAAAAAGAGGTTTGGACTGAGAAATAAAATAGGGCCTCCCAATACATAATTTCATTTCACAGTTTCATAGGTAAGCAAATAACCATGCACTTGATTGGTTTAAATTTCAAGGGATGAAACTCTTTAACCCTCAATGGCAGTTTCAATGCGTTTCATAGTTTTGGAAACAGTGCCTACACAGTTTCATCTGTATGCAACTCATCTTCTTGGTTTCATTATAAATATTATGCCATGTCAGCATTTTAGTATATGTGGCACCTCATCAATGTACATGAAACTCTATTAAAACTCTTACTGGGAATAACCTTAATGCAAAGTTTCATGGCACAATTTCATATACAAGTTGCAACATTTAATTCTCATATAGTGTATGGTCAAATGTGACATGGATGAAACTGTAACATTTTCAATGCAATTTTTATTTTTCATAGACTTGGTAACTGTGCCATAATTATCATGGGATGTCACAAAAAATGCTGATGTTTCACTGAATTTAATGTACATGACGCTTGCATTGAGAGTCTAAAACTGACCTAAAAGCAATGATTTCATTAAATGTAGGGATATTCTGTACAACGTCATTGCCTGATAATACCATTTTAAATGCAAAACACCGCATGATTAAAAATAACTTAATAATTACTCCCTTTGTTCTAAAATATATTAGTTTTTTTTATTTTGAGACATCATGTTTGAGCATTCTTATTTCAAAAATTTATGCAAATATTATTTATTTATAACTTGTTTTTAATCATTAACTGTATTTTCATCATGACATATTTGTTTTTGTATTTATAATTTTTTTTGAATAAGATGAATGGTCAAACGTGATGAAAGTCAAAACGTGATCTATTTTGAGACGGAGGAAATATTTTTATCATGACATTTTTTTTAGTATTTATCAAAAAATTTAAATAAGACGAATGGTCAACATGATGAAAGTCAAAACATCATCTATTTTGAGACGGAGGAAGTACTTTATATTCATATATTAAGTACCAGATGATAATATCATGCACAGATCGAACAATGGAGGCAGATGTTGGTTCCAGACCCTCATCTGTGTTCGCTTTCATTAGACTTGTCCCGGCCGGAATGGTTCCTAAGTTATAGATATAGGCCACGTTCTCTTTAAAAAAACATCATTCATCTCAACTTTTCCCTATTTATACTATTCTCCCATCACCGGACGCACTTTTCAGGATCTATAGTGTTCTCGTGATAGAGAAAATAAGATGTCGGTATTTATTCCGTGCCAAAACTTAATTTACTCATCATAACGATGACAAGAGACCTTAATTGATTTCCCGTTTATTAACCAGAGGAATGATTCATGTTCTTTTATCGTACATAAGTAAATTAGTTTCGATCCGAAATAAATCCCACATCTTATTACATCTATCATGAAATTCTTTTTATATCTATATCTTAGACTTGGAAACCATTCCGGCGGCCAGAAACTATTCTAAATGGAACCGAACGAACATAACGCGAAATCTTTCGACTCAGCCACCGGGACCAGGTGGTTGATCCGCGTCCCCGCTCATCCTTCCGCCGACCCTAATTGTCATCTCTCCCCTGTCTCCATTACCCGAGGCCTCCAGGCCAGATGCGCTCAGGCCGAAGCCAGCCATCTCTCGCTCAGGGTTAACAAAACCGAACCGGTTGGCCATACCGCCGGCCGACGGTAGCGGCTAATCGGTCCGGTTACCGCGGTAACCGGTGGAAACCGGACAAATTCAAATTTTGAATTCAAATCTCCCGTGTGCACGGTTTATGCCTGCTAACCGCTCGGTTTGGTCCGGTTACCGATCGGTTTGGACCGGTTACCGAACGGTTGGTGGAGACATAAATTTGGCAGCAAACCGGTCGGTTTTGGGCGGTAACCGCTCGGTTTGGACCGGTGCTCAGGGGTATAGATTTCCACCGTGCTCCCATACAACATCTTTCTCTCTCGACATTGTGTATCTGCAAACATGGAACGAACATAAACATATCAATGTGAAGTTCACAACAAATACGAAAGATAAATGCACTTAAAACCTACTCCCATAATCCTATTTCCAAATTAACAAAATACAATAGCCTAAATCACTTCATCACTACAACCATTTCATATTTTCCTAAATCACAAAAGCCTAAACCAAAATATACCTAAATCAATGTAGCGATCTTACCCGAGAAATGGGCCCACTTAAGTATATTCCACCTTCCATTGGTGCTAATATACAAAAATGTTCCCAAGTGCGGATTCGACCGTCGAGTCAAGCTCGACCAACGGCTACTGAAGATCGTCCGTCCATACGCTCACCCGAAGGTGAGTTCCAAAGATCACATCATTCCACAATTCAAATTACAACCAGTCTTAGAGTTATTACAACCAAATTGAAATGATAAATAAATAGTTTGAGTTCATGCAGCGGAAAGTAAACGAGATACTAGCGACGATCCATAGTATCGTCACGATGAAGTCAGCCGTGACGCTACTCCTCACGATCCTCGGGAGAGGTCGGCTCCCACTCGATGCTGTAACCAGGAGGAAGCTGGGAGGCCCAAGCCATAGAGGCAGCTACCTCCTGAGGGGATGGTCCTGAAAATTTAGCCACAAGCAAGGCTGAGTATACTAGTTATACTCAACAAGACTTAACCGACTGGTGATCACTACATCACCGACTCCTACGATGAGAGGCTGTTTGGCTAGTGGGGTTCTTTTGCCAAAAGCGACTAAGCTGTTTTCTACTTTCTTTATCTTGATTTTAACTTCTTTAGTCTATCCATTCTAGGTGAGCCTAGCTAAACAATCAAGTTTTGCAATACAATTATTTCATACAAAGATTTCATCCTTCCAAGTTTCACTTCATAATATGTCATACATCGGTCAAGCAGTCTCATTAACCGCGAGAAGCGGACAGTTCGAACCGAATTTACTACCTGGCCAGGGAAAACCCAAACATACGGAATGGTTGGAAATGCCAACACACCCCAATCCTTTCTCCTCTCTCTGCGAGTGGCTCCCGAGTCCCACTGCCTCAGGGTAAAGGTTCACCACTACTGGGACTCACGCAACTACCCTCATGTGCCCATGGGATAACGTTTCCAAGACAGAGAGCTGTCGGACCTGCTCGCATCAATCGGATACCGGGACTTACCGGTCCCATAAACCGTGCATATGTGTGGTACGTTCAAACGCTTGACACAAAAGTACCACATGTTTCCACTTAAAACATCGATAGACGGGTATCTACAATCATCCGTCCATCGTCTCTAGTGTTTCTGATATGAGTAGTCATACAACTCCTATATCTCGCGAGTGTCGGAAAACACTCGACTTCTATCGTTCTTAAGCATAGCGACTATCGAACCTAACATACTAGTGTTCAATCAAAGGAACCTATGATCATGCAATCTAGGGTTTCATTCAACTCCTTGAAACTTAAATGCACAAACATATAATCAAGTAAATGGCGTAAGTAAAGTTAGGTTATGCTCCGGGGCTTGCCTTCCGGCTCGAAGCGGTACTCCTGCTCGGGGCTCGGATCCACGTGCACCACGTTCACCTCGGACTCCTGGGCGATCTCCTCGGCAGCGGGGACTAGCTCGTAGACTCCGTCGGCGAGACCCGAATCTATACGGAATGCATGAAATGCTTAAGTATCGAGATTTAAACAATTAGGGTTTATTTAAATCTTGGTCAATGAATTGGAAAGGATAAACATTAATTATAAGTGAATATATCCTTTTTCATTTGAACCTTTACTTTGATTTTAAAGGTTTAGGTTTTTCTCTTTTCTTTTCTTTTTCTTCTCTTTTCCTTTCTTTTTCTTCTCTTTTCTTTTCTTTTCTTTTCCCTTATTCAAGTCCCTTTTCGATTATTCAAAAGGTGAACTTAGGAAATTTATGTTCATGTACCATTTGGCTAGAGGCTTGCTCATGCCAAGGCAGGAGCTTAGCCCAAAGTTTGGCTCAAGATAATTTTTCTATAATTTATAAAAATTATTCTTATCTTTTTGCCTAAAAACAACTAAAATCCTACAAAAATAATTACAAGGTTTTTGTTCACACCACTTGGCACAGTGACTTAGGGTACCAAGAGTGATCTCTCTGCAAGTTTGCATGTGATATTGATTTATGGTTATTTTTGTGGAATTTCACCATGTTTAAACTACCAAAATCATTTAGCCATTTTCCAGTGTCCAAAAATTACCATTTTCATTTTTCTAAGGTTTCTTAGGTCCTGATTTAGTTTCTGGGTGAAGGAGATGATTTCTCACTGAGTAATTTATTTTCTGTGATTTATTTGCCAAAACAGCAGGGTATATGTTTGGAAAATCATAACCCTAAATCCACTGGGAATTTTTGTGCACCCTTTGCGCATTAGGCTAATGATAATCACCCTAACAACATATCCCAAGCTCAGCTCCAGTGTATGTGTATATTTTGAACTATGATGAAATGTGCTCAAACTGAAATGAATTTATATTTCAAAATCTACAGCTCAACTGGGTGAGGTGCAACGGAAGAAGTTGGCCTTCTAGATTCACTGGTCACTACAAAATTGGTTTGGCATTTTTATGATTTTTCTACGATTTTCTACAAATTTTTGAAGATCTCAGCGAATTAAACCTAAAAGATAGAATCTATTTTACGCTGTGAACCCTAGGGTTTTTGAATCTCTTACAAACAAGTCCCTGCATTTTACAGTCGGCCCCCTGGAAAGAGGTTGAAGACACACAGGGATCCCTGGGCTCGCCGGCGTGGTTACGCCGGCCAAACGGCGGCGAGACCGGGCCGGGGAAGTGGGGGGAAAAGGAGAGGGGCTCACCGTGATTCGTTTGAGCTAGGTCTTGAGGTCGGGGAGGGCCGGGAACAAGGTCAACGACGGCGGTGGCGGCTCGGCTTGCTCCGGCGAGCGGCGACCGGCGACGTTGGGGTCGGAGAAGCCCGGAGAAGAGGTCTTTGAGCACCAGCGCGGCACGGTGAAGCTATTGGTTCCCTCGGTTCGGCCGGAGGAGGAGTGGAGCGGACTGTGCACGTGCGCGGGCGGCGGCGGAAGCTCTGTGAACTCCGGCGAGCGATTTCGGCGTGGAAGAGAGGGGGAACTGTTTGGGGCTTTAAGTAGGAGCGAGAGGGGAGGGAAGGGGTGCTCGGGCAGCACGGGATGGCGGCTGGGGCAGCTCGGTGAGCTGTCGCGGCGACAACGGCTTGTCGCGGCCGTGTTGGCGCCGTCCGCGGCGTCAACGTGCGCGCGCAGGCGTGCTGCAGGCGGCAGGCGCGCGTGGGCGAGGCGAGAAGAGACAGGGCGAGGAAAAGGAGACGGCGTGGTCGCGAAAGTCGCACGACGGACCGGTGGGCAACGGCGGCGACGGCAATATCCGGCGGTCCGCGGCGGCGACGCGACGGCGAGCGCGGGAGTCAGCGCTACAGTGCGCCTCAGGCCACGCGGGCTGGCCAGACGCGTGCTCCGTGAGCGGAGACATGCAGCCGCGCCATTGGCCGGCGCAGTCGAGGACGGCCGTTGGCAGAGCGCTGCCGGCGGCGAGCGCGGGCACGCGCGAGCGCGGCGTGAGCGTCCCGTGAGCGCGCCTTTTCAAGCTTGGACCAGGCGCTTCGACCATGCGCTTCGAGCTTGGATCGCAAGCTCGAGCTTTCCGAGCCTCGAGCGTGACGGAAACGCCACTCGAGGGTGAATGCCCCTCGAGCTTGGCTGCGGAGCCTCGAGGGTGACGGAAACGCCGCTCGAGGGTGAATGCCCCTCGAGCTTGGCTGCGGAGCCTCGAGGGTGACGGAAATCACCGCTCGAGGGTGAATGCCCCTCGAGCTTGGCTGAGGTTCCATTTCAGCTTTTGAATTTGAATTGAAAAATTCAAATTCCAAAGTTAGGGTCTGAAATTTGAGATACTTCCAAACATTTTTAGGCTATGGTTTCAAAAGGGAAGATGCTTGGTTTGGTCTCTCCTTCAAATTTTGCATTGGCCAAAATTCAAGTTCTTATATAAAATTTGAAGGTTTTTGTTTTGCCTCTTTTTGGGGTGTTTTTAATTTCTTATCGAATTCCTTTTAGCATTTCTTTTGATTTCTTTCTTTCAATTAACCTTGGTTAGGCTTGATTACTTGTTTAGCTTAGCTTAATCATTGTTTTAGTGTTAATTAACACCAGGGGTGTTACAATCAATCACTACATCAATACATCCATTTCATAAATCCATTAAATCCCTATATCCATTTCATAAATCCATCATATTCATCACTACAAATCAAAATAATATGTAAATGAAATTAGTAATAAATCCATCACTGCATCCATCCATTTTATAGCAATAGCAATAGCCTAAATTCATCTCACCACATCAAATCCACCCATCCATTCACATTACCTCTGCCCCGCGCTGCGCGGCTCGGCTAACCGCCCAAACCGGGCGGTTCCCAACCTTACCGCCGCGGCTAGCCGGCGCGCCCGTACGGGAACCTGGCCGGACCGAGTAGATCCGCCCTCAGCCCGGCTAGCCGACCAAACCGACCGGTTACCGGAGCTCAGGGGGCGGCACGACGGCGGCGAGCGGCGGATGCGAGCGGGAGCGGCCGGATGCGGGGAGCGGGGAAGCTTCTATGTCGTTGGGGGGGGCACGGGGGTGTTTTGTTGAGGATGGGAAGTCGTGGGCCGACTTGGGCCGAGCTCGGTTTTTTTCTTTTTTTTATTTAACTTGTATTTCGCGAAACAAATAGAAAATGACCAAATATTTGAGAAATTTTGACACTAATAGATCCAGCACACCATGAAGTATTTTTTAGAATTTTTATCTGATTTTTCAATTTTTAAAATTTAAATTTGAAATTTTTGAATTTTACCGGTTTGAAACCGCCCTGAACCGCTACCGGTCCGGGGCGGTTTCACCGGTTCCCACGGGAACCGGCCGGTTTCTACCGGATTTGCGAACCCTGCTCTCGCTGCGCTAGAGCGCCGCCCGTCGCCGGTGCTATGCGAACGGCAGGGTGCTCCAGCACGCAAGCGCTCAACAAAGTCCCCCTCCCCTTGCTAGTACTCAATTTCTTAGTACGTCAGATTGTATCACACTCCGAAATTTGGATTTTGGGATGTGAATTAGAAAGAGAAATTAAATAAACAATTTTCACAAGTTATTAAAACTTTTTCAACATTTGTTTAAGTTACAGAAAATTTACCGTAGGAAAATAATCAATTTTCTAAATTAAATAAATATGCTTTATGTGGTATTAGTTGAAGTGTTGCATTCTTGTCGTTGAATCTCATCTTTCTTGAGTGTTGAAGTTTTCAAAATACGTTTAGACATCGATCAAATCCTTCATGAGAATTTTCTAGATTTTCTGGGAATTAATTCTCTTTTCCTAAAGTCAAATTCTTTTATTGGAAGGCTTGAAATTCTCTTTTCATGAGCTCCAAATATTTTATTTTGGTTCAAAGTCTTCAACTCTATCTCTGGAATTTTTCCTAGGATTTTTGGAGCTTTGGAGAGAATTTTTCATGGTTTAAATGCATTTGTTTTTGAACTGGAAATGTTTTCCCAAAATAATAACTCAAAATCTTCTTTCCTTCATGGGCCGACCCATCTCTCCATGGCCCAGCATCTGCGAGCCTAGCAGCCTAGCCCACCCGCCAATTCCCTCTCCCGGCCCAACTCCTCTTCCTCTCAGCTCTCCCTTTCTCTCACCGACATCCGGGCCCTACCTGTCGGCGCCTTCATTTTCTTCCTTCTGTCGCCAAGCAGGACTCTGCTCGAGTCCGTGCTGCACCCGCGCCGCCGCCCTTCTTCGTGGTGCGCAAGTCATGGGATCCCCGGGACCGGCCTATTTATAGCGCCGCCTCGAGCCTTCCTCGACCCGCAAGCCGAAACCCCAGCCCCGAGCTCCCTTGCCCTTCTCCTCGCGCAGCGCCGTCGTCCGGAGCCGAAGAAGAGCCGAGCACCGCTGGCCTCTACCTAGCTCCAATCTGATGGCCACACTCGTCACCGGAGGAAATTGACAAGTCCACGAGATTCAAGACACCGAGGAGCACCCGTTCAACCCATCCCCGTCGTCGTTCCGCCACCAGAGCATCACCACTGCGTTGACCCGAGAAGCAGGGCACCGCCGCCATCGAGCTCGAGCGCCGCCGCCATTACCCCACCGTTTGGCCGCATGTCCGCCTCCAAGAGCTTGCTTCGGAGTTTACCAGGAAGGTGAGCAGCACGCCGAGCCTCTTCTCCCTCTCTCTTCTGCTCTGTCTTGTGCGTCCACCCTCGTCGGAGTTCGCCAGCCGTCTCCATCACGCAATCCCTGAGAAGAACCCCCAAATACGAACCCGCACGTCCCTATCTTGCTCTAGAGCTTGGAATCACACGAAACGGTGGCTCCTAGCCCCAGAATCACTGTGCTCCGGTGAGCCACCAGCATGGCGCCGCCGCCTGCCGCCGACGCCGGCGACCCAACTCGCCCGGAAGGCCTCCCGCCGTCCGATCTCAGATCAATGGTCTAGGTTAGATCTAAACCTCGGTCAGATCAAGTCAACCAGCCGGCCAGGGTTCTTTTGCAAAAACAACCCTGTATAACTTGCAAATCAACCCGCGGTCCAACCTTAGTCAAAAGTAATTAGATATAGGTCCTGTTTTTATCAGTTTAGCACCTGAACTTTCATAGATTCAAACCCGTCGTCCTTGGCTGCTAGTTTTACGCGTTAGCCCTCGTGTTTTCATACGTATTTATGTTTTAGCCCTCGGTTTCTTTCAAAACAGCCCCTGAAAGCCCTGTTTCCTCGCAGGTAAGCCCTGCAACCTTGTTTTATCCATAGATGTTATGTTTTAACTCCGTTTAACCTCATTCTCGTTGCATTAATCTTCTAAAAGCATAAAGTTTAGTTAACCAGTGTTGTTTACCATGTTTCATGTTTTGGAATAAATTAATAGATATTAATTTGCCTAATTCTTATTTAACTAGCTTTCTAATTTAAAAGCTAATTAGAGATTACACCTTCATGTTTTATAATCAAAGTTAATTTGATTAATCATTATTGAACTAGCCTTTTATAGTTAAAATATGGTAAGATTTATATCTTGTCTTTTCATAAACAAAAAATATTAATTTGATTAATGCTTATTTCATATGTTTTCTAAATAAAAGCTAATTTAGCTTATATAGTGGTTTTACAAATTAATACTTAATTTGCTTAATGATCAATATTGAAATTACTTTTCCTAAATAAAACATGACTAGGTTTATATATCATTTTATTTTATAAATAAATATTAACTTGATTAATATTTATTAGCTGGCTTTTCTAATTAAAAGCAAAATAGGCTTGAACCTCGTTTCTATGAATAAATCTAATATGATTAATACTATTATAATTTCTTTCTAAATAACAATATGGTAGTTGAACATTACGCATAAAGTTGTGCGCTAGATTCTCTCACATCCTTTACTTGCAAGATAAATGTTTAATTGGTATAATTTACACATACACATTTGCAAATAAAATTTGGTTAAGCTTTAACCCGTCTTTTCATATCAAAGTATAATTTGATTAATTTAAATAATGAATATTTCTCTAAATATTCATTACATGTGTTTTTCTTAATTAAAATAAATAAAGCACATAGTCTTTACTTTCTTTTGTAATATAAATCTTTCGATAATTGTACCTTTCCAACCGGTGTTCTGTTTTCAACGTTTCTTGCGCCCTCACGATCGTAGTAACGAGCCCCATCGTTTCGTACGTTCTTTTAAAGCTTTTCTTTTGATTGATGTATTGTTCTTAGTTGTATCTATTTCTTTGCTTGCATGTTTATGCTTGTGCTCGATGCTTGCTACGATTAGAGGAGCATCGTTCCGAAGCTGTCAAGAACAAGAGTTGAAGACTGAGCAGTGGTATTCTTTTGCAGAAAGGCAAGTGTCCCTAACCATCTTTCTACCTATGCTTTATGAGATCATATGTGTTAATTGGAAACCATGGAGAACCACCCAGGATTGTCCGTACAACCATAATACTATATGGCTCTGGTCTTGGCTAAGTAACTAGATGAACTATGTGTTGTGTTTGCACTGCTAGTGGTGGAATTTGGGCGCTTTACCGGGATGGCAGGTGCGGGGATCGGAAGGCGTGGCCTTGCCGTTGTAACCGTGGTCTTAGGGGAGCAAACACATACATATAGGGAGTCTTTGGAAAGGCATCGTAGCGTCCCTATGCAATCACACCTCGGAAGTGTGGTATGCGCCTTTGTGGTGCAGCATGGTTGGGTCTAAAGTTCCTCGGGACTTTTACGTGAATTGTGGTGAAAGTGTACAATCTTTGCAGAGTATAAAACTGTTATAACAGCCGTGTTCGTGGTCATGAACGGCCTGTACCCTTACATGATTAATATACTTTAAGTTGATGATTAAATTATTCTGGTTATTTCCGTGGCCTTGCTGAGTACCAACCATAAGTGTACTCATCCTTGCTTATTGCTGCTCAGTATTCAGAAGGTGTGTGAAGTTGTTGAAGATGATGCTAGGCGTACGCAACCCCCAGTCAACTGCTGCCTGTGGTGAAGAGTTCAAGATTCCGCTGCTAGAAAACGTTTGTATTGTATTTATTTTATTATTTCTGCTGTAACTTTGTGTTCTGTTTATTCATGGAGTCTATCATATGTGTGAAACTTGATCCTGGCACACATATAAGATGCATCTGGTTTTCTTTCTAAAACCAGGTGTGACAGATTGTTGATTTGTATTTAAGTGCATTTTTTGGGGTGATACCAATCAGATTGTTTGCTTCACGCCACGGCAAGTCCCTGTAGCCCTATCACGAGCGTTGAAGTTGATAAAGAAGAGGAAGAGGCAGGTGTTGAGGCAAATTTGCAGCAGCAGGACATGACCCATCAGCAGCAGAACTTGATCGCTGAAGCAAGTGCAAAGAGACAGAGGGGAAAGCGTGAAATATCAGTGGATGCTTCATCTTCCAATCCATCAGCTTCAGCTTCTCACAACTCATTGTCATCAAAAGATTTCAAGGTAATTTGAATAGATGGTGGATTCGGTCCTCATATTTTTTTTGGCTGGGTGTTCAAATACCTAAGTACCTAACCCTAGCCATTCGACCTGAGGTATGATCATGTTTAGTCGTTGCTCAATTCACTTGATGCGAAATATATGATGTTTGCTTCTATATTGCGATATTACCAAGCTGTTCTATACATGTTCTAATTTAAACTAATTTGTTTGGTGGAGATTTATTTTATTTAAATCATAACACATTCATAATTTTGTATGGTGTGGAGGTTAACAAAATTCATGGGCACCCGAAGTTGGTAATATATTCATAATTTGGTCAAGTCAGACTGTTAAAAGTAGGAATTACATAGCTTTGAAGTGTGATGTCTGTCATTTGTTTTGGCAAACCCAAGTAAGTCTAAGATAGGCCAAACAAACATTTTTGCATATTATATGGAATAATCTGGATATGTTGTGCATCTTCTTATTCTCCAACGTTTTAGTATTGTTTTCAGTCTTGGCTAGCATATTAATTTCCTGATAAATATTTATGGAGTAATACTGCAGTATTTCCTGATGCTAGAATTGCATTGACATTTGTTACTGTGCTGTTTTCATGTCCAGTTATGTCAGGCTCTTCAGAGCATAATATTGATGTTGTCTATGCAGGCCAAAGAGGGAGATGCATGGTCTTCAGCAGCGAAGCAGAATATTCCGAAGCGGAAGGTACCAAGAGCAAAGAAATCTAGGTCACGAGTGGGGTCAGTGGGGTCAACAGGGCTAGGTAAATACCATAGCATTCCCCTCCTTTTAGCATTGAAATGTGAAATTTAGCTGTTGACACAACATACTGGTATGCCACCTGCTAACATGCATTGTGTCAAACTCATAGCTACAGCCTACCTTAGTGTCTTTTTGTCCTAATATTTTCATATACCTTCAGCTATTTGAAGTTCGTGGATCTCATATATTCTGTTTTCTATACTAGTTGTACTGCAATATACGATTGCAGCTCGCAGTTCTCCTCTGAATCCCACCCATGCTGGAAGGAAAAATTATCAAGTGGCCTGTGAGGATGAGAAAGCATGCCCCGAGGAGCAGAGATTAATAGCACATAGATTTGGGGAGATGATTTCCGGTTGCATGAATTCATGAAACCCATTTTTATTCATCCCCATCCATGCAAATTTTGGTTGGTGGATTCACACAAGTGCAGATCTGGATGGCACTTACGAAAGAGATGTAGTGGTTATTGGGAGGAGGGAAGGACCGTTAAGCCTAGGATCCACAACTGACTTCATGTGTGATCTCCTTTTTTTTTTTTAGATGATACAATCTAGTATGCACACCACCACACACACTAGACACTACACTCACACCTTATGCACATACACGTGTGTATGTCATACGCACGTGACACACCACATAAAAGATATATCGCCCTCAGTGAGCGAGAAACCCGCACGCGTGTAACATACATCTACGCCTAGATTTCCTAGGCAACAATGAGGCCTGGGAGTCGATCTGCCGTCTGGCCGCTTGCCCACCTGCAAGTTAACCAACGTGCTACGCGCCATCCTCACTTCATGTGTGATATCTGAATAGGTGATGTATCACCTTTTCATGTAATCATGCTTCCTTATATTTTGAATTGTGTGTTCATAGGGAATCTCAGATGCAGTCAATTGATTTCTGTGCTGTTTGAGACGCCTTCGGGCTTTGCAATTTTCAGTATGTTGGAGGAGGACCTCAAGCTACCAGACGCAATGCAGGTACATGCTTTGTTATTGCTTCCCCAGCTACTGAATGATTGCCCGTATCTTTTAACCTAATTTTTGTGTTTCCAATGTCAATTCTAGAATGTCTGGGCAAACTTCGGCGCGGATTATAGGGTTGAAGATGTCAGCCCTCTTGCTCCCTTCCCTTCCTTTCCCTTCTGATTGTTATTGCCTTCTGTTTTGTTCGTTGTACCATTCATGAATAGCAAATTTATTTTACAGTTATTTGTATTAGGGGAGAAATTTGACACAAACCCAGTATTCATATTTGTTCACCGATTAACTGATTCAACATGTATTTTTTCTATAATGCTGTGTGGAATGATGCTATTCCATGTATGGATGCGTGCTCAAAAGCTATTTTTGTCACCATATCTGGCGGAGATTAGTTTAAAGAATGGATTAGCATAACCTTTGCCATTCACTAGTTCTATTTTATAACTGCAAGCTAGGGATGATTGAACTAACATGCTCCTACAGCCAAAGAACACAACTGTTACCTGTTTTAAAAACGTGTCATATTGCCTAAGCACTGCAACTTGTTCTGAACTGGATTGCAACAACTTAGAAATTTTTATGATCATCTAGGCAGCACATTTTGACAAGTACTGCTTTTGAAAGCAGTGTGGTGATTGTGAACAAGGTTTCTATGTGAGTACGTTGCATGGTCAAGACATGGTTGTATGATATGTAAATTGCTATTATTTGATATGCCAAATTTCCTCTACTTGGTTTGCCAGTACTCTCTGCCAAGTAAAATTTACAAGTGCCTAATCATGCCAAGGTTTGCTTGATGCAACTGACTGTTTAGTGCCCAGTGTGTTTTTGAAACATTGGTTGCAATCTACCTACTGAATTGCTTGTCTCAGGATTCGTAGAGATTGTGTGGTATTTGATTGTATTTGTTTCTATTTTGCCCCCTTCACATGCTTGTACTTTTTCATTTTTTTATCAGTTCATTTGGCTGAAGGAATTTCGAGAATTCACGGACAAGTCCTGTGCCATTAATCATGATACTTGTGTTAGTTCGGACCTAACTGAGATGATCAAGATGTGGCACGTCCCTGGACGGAAAATCGCCGTTGGAAAGGCTGAATATAAATTGACTATTGAAAAAAGCTTGGTTAGTGTAAGCTCCCTTGTTTGGTTATGATTGTGTACAACTTTGGGCACCAATTTTGCAACAATTTCTTTCAGAGGATACCCTGCCTGTTTGATGACGTTGTGATGGAGGTGATGTGGGGCCTCAAGAATCTTATGCATTTCTTGGTCCCCCAAGAAAAAATGAAGTTGAGAAGCGCCGACCGCCTCCCGATGAGCCAGGGGCTGAAGATGACCCTGAATCGACATGGCTTTGATGTCAAACCAGAGTTGGTGAGTTCACAACTTGCCTTCCTTAACTTGGGGATGAAATGCTTTGTGATTAGCTTCCCACATTTAATGCTACACATTAATGGTCTTATAGTTTGAGCAATGAGCCCTTGGAATCCTTAGCTGTCCCTTCCGAAAGCTTTCAGTGCAGTATGCTATAGAAAAAACATTTACATTATTTCTCTTGTGAAAGAATGATATTTTGTACCCAGGTTAATGATGAAATTATTTCGGCGGCATGCATCTTGCTTGATTGTGAATATTGTGATGTGAAAAACTGTAAGCCCTTGCGTTTGGCTGGTGAGCACATTAAGTTTGTATCTGGCATTATATCTGAAGGCTGGGACTTGATGAAACTTGCGACCGCCGTGAAGATCATATGTTACCCTGCAGAAGCTACTATAACTGAGAAAGAGGTAAAATTGTAGTGATTTTAAAGTATTTACATTTTATTGTCACCTTGGATTAATGTAATGGGCCCTCAACATTTTCTTCCAGAGGTTTACACGTGATGAGTTGTTGAAGTTTGACAAGGATGCTCATAAATATGAACAAAGGTTTAATAAGGGCATTTGCTTGAATGTCTACAATGAGATGGTGGAAGCCCGCACATGCATTAGGAGCGTCCACAGAACCTTGGAGTCCATGCCAGAGATGCATCAACCGATCCAGTGAGAGAATAACTAAGATTGAGCAAGAATTTGTATTTTTCTAATGGTGAAGCTGACTGAATCTGCCATACCCGACCAGATGTATTTTTATTATGCTTTATTATTATTATTATGGGAAACTTTACGCTTTGATCACTGTTTTTTATTTTCCTATCAAACAAGTACTGCCTGGATAATGCTTGTTCAGTAGTAAGTAATTTATGTACACATAAGTTAAATTTTCTTCATCGCCCGTAGCAGCATAGACCTAGCTAGTACTATAGATTCACATTATTTCATGCACGAAGCCAATGTCTAAATCTGGATCTGAAATGTTGCTGAGTCATAACATAGTAATATGAAAGTTTAAATATTTAGGATGTGAAAATAGATAGGAAAAAAATAGATAGGCTTCTCCTCGAACAACTACTAGGGGACTCTGCTTGCAATACTCTCGGAACTACCAGTACCAGACATCACATCAAGTGCTGTTGGGGGACGGCACTTAGCAGCAGCAACCATAAAGCACCGCCTTAGTTCATTAGCTTTCTTATCTTGTTCTAATAACAGTTTAGAAACATCTGGCAGATTCTTGAGCAAAGTGAAAAGATCATCCGACAAATTAAGGATAGTCTTGATCTTCAAGAATGCCAGAGGAGAACCCAGTGGAACACGTTTCAGCAAACTACTCAAAAACAAACTCTTCAGCTCGGTAATAAACTCTTCTTTGTGAAACAGTATCTTCTTTGCTTCAGCAGCAGACTGGGACTCATCGTTCATAAGTGCAAACAAAGCTAGCATGTTAGTTGAGGAAAGATCATTCCAGATTTTTAAAGCATGTGTCACAGGAATAACAACAGATTTTTGCTCTGGCACAGCATGCATAGGTGACAATGGAGCCTTCCTCTTTCTTGACTGACTCCCCGATGAACCAGCAGTGAGATCATGGATATCAATTTCCTTTTCACCATCGACATACGCGAGATATTCAAGCATCCATTTTGTCACTCTGCGACAGCGGTGCTTGATGTGGTGAACTAATGAACTGGAAGTGGCTTCTGACATGTCCCGCTGACATGCCAAACAACGATGTCGTTTTCCTTTTTCATCACAGAAAGTCGTTAAAAAAGCTGACACTGAATTAGTTCCGTTTGCATCGCGCTGCAAGCTGTATAAAGCAATGATTTCATTAAATGTAGCAATATAACTCGAGCATACCTGTGCAACATCATTGCCTGATAATACCATTTTAAATGCAAAAAAGCGCATGATTGAAAATGACTTAATAATTACTTTATATAAATCTATTAAGACTGCCAGATAGTATCATGCTACATGCAAACAACTGCAGAGTGGAGGTAGTTTGGTAAATAATTTATAAATTTATAATTAGAGGAAAAGGACTAAGCTAGATAGAATGTCATTAAAAATAATGGGATGCAAAAATACTTCATCAATAAACCTAAATAATGGGCTGCTAAAGTTCTAAGCATATTTTAACATGTAGGCATGTTCATGTGTTGTTCAATAATAGAGATTCTCTCAAAACAATGATACTCGCAAATTTTCAGAACAATCGATGTGTGCCATAAATTGATTTGTAACCTGAGTTTTGGATCATGTTTATTAGGCTTGGGGAATACAAGATATTCTCCTGTTACAACGTGTGGGCATATTTGCTAAAAATGACTAACCCAGAATCCCAGATAGATTAAGATATATAACCATGATTCATTTTGCAGAACATTTTCAACTATATTCTGTAATAGTCGATATAGTTTAGAAAGTGATTGAAAATGCTTACCTAGTGGGGAAATAAAGCATTAGGTAATCAGAAAGAACTACATTCATATCTTCAACTTCATCAGCAGATGGAGGTAAACTGCTTAAAAAAAACACAGCTCTTGAGATCATGCACCCCAAAAAAGATTCATAACAAAGAGTATACGCCTTTTTCACAGTAGCTTTACGAGTGTAAAGAAATACAGCACATTTTAGTAATAGCATCACAAGAATATAAAAAAGATAGCATCTTTGAAAATATACAGGCCTAAAATGAAGCTACTCTAAACATACTCCACTCCTCAACCCCATATAACAATTGGCAAACATTTGGTAGGAACAAGTGAATACAACGTGCCAAAACAAGTATTGTTAACCTCATGTAACAATTGAACAAACATTACCATAAGTGAAAACAACATACTAACACAAGTTGTGTTTAATAATTAACCTCATGTAACAATTGGCAAACATGCAATAGGAAAAAGCATTGGAATAAAACATACCAATCGTTCACGCAGTTTTGCAACATTTGCACACGGACCTCTAAGTCAAATGGCTTGTATAGGTCGTCGTTGTCTTCATCGAGAAGAGGCTTAACCTTGTCATCGAAAACACATCGTGCCTCCACAAACTTCCCTTCCCCGATGAGATATGATATGTGTGCTTGGAAAAGGGAGCAAAAAAGACCAGGGTGGGGAAAGAATTTTTCCCCCTGAACCTCGGTCAAGAACTCATTAAGATAAAACTCCAGCCCAGCCCAATTCTGAATGGCAACAATCGCTTGGGCAGCAGTTATCTGAAATTTTACACTGGAAACATAGTATATCAGCCCAAAGTCCATGAGTTTATGACCAACCAGTTATTTTAAACTGTTAGCTTGAAATAATAACACATTGCTGACAATACAGATCACAATCGCATGGCCACGATGAAGATGAAAATGCAAATACCATAAGATAATATAGTCAAAAGTTCTTGTAATACTAGTGGAAGGCACCAAAATCAATTCCATTTAAATACAAGTGTTCATTAGAGCAGCAGGAACATGCTCATTTTCTTTATCTGTAAACTAAAAATATACGCAGACTGCACTGAGAGTGTGCAGCAAAATCTTCTCGAATTGACAATTATCTATTGTCAGGCTCGCATGCTTCTTTTAAAATGACATACCAGTGCTCCTGCTTTAATTTATTTTTTAAAAAAAATAATAATTCACACATCCAGATCACTAATGACCCTAGAAACAGCTACATCCAGATGTCATTGAATTATATAAATCTACTGAAATCGGACAAATTAATATTGAAACTAAGCTACTACAAACTGTATACATGCTGTAAGTGGACTTATGAATTCAGCCCAGTAACCGAACTCCGGACATTGACGCCGGTGCTGTTGGCCGCATCACTATCAATCAAGATCCCGGCCATGGGGCCTTCATCAATCGCCATGATCTCTTTCCCAGAGACCGCGGTCGTCTTGTTCCTCGCGGCGGCGGATGTCATAGCACAGTGGCCCTCCATACTCTTGCTGTTGCTCTCCTCTCTCCTGGTTAGATCGATTCACTAGATGGGATGGGAAGATAGCCGTAGAAGAAAATCCTAGATTTCGTCGTGGTATGTTTTGTTTTTTTAGATCAACGTCGTGTATATAGACCGTCCAGGGGGGTTATCGAAAGATAGCGTGGGGAAACTTGGGATTGAGTCGGCCGGGCCGAGAGCCCGAAACCGTCCACGATATGTCGGTCTACCGGGCTGCGCCGATATTTTGTTTAGGCCTTTGCCAGCCCAATTTAGGCCTGCCACAGAAAAAGACCCAGCGGGCGTGGCCAGAGGTTCAGTCCCTACGCCAAAAAACATCGGCCCCTGTTTTTCATCCTTCATTGCTTCTGGTTTTTGCAGTGGTTTTGCAGTTTGATTGGCCATGCAGCCATGCTTGTCTGATTGAATGCTCGCAGAGGACGACGGTGGCCGTGATCAAGCGGTGGACGACGGTGACAAAGATCATCGGGAAGGCCATAGGCGCCATGCGAAGGCAGCTGTACGCGCAGAACCCAGGCGCCTTCGACAGTTTCAGAGAGGAATACTTGCTGGCCATCGCAGAGAACCGCATCTCGATCCTGCTCGAGTTCGCCAACGGATTCACCAGCATGACATCGCACGAGAAGCTCGTCTACTTGCTCGGCATGCACGAGGCTCTCAGCGACGCCGCGCCCAGCCTCCTGCTATAGTTCAGCGACGCCGTGCCCAGTTCCTTCTGTATCAGTTTTGCCAATCAGTTGCAGCAGTAAGAATAATCTGAACACGGCAAATATGAACCATAAAGTAGCAGCATTTTTCATGTTCAGTTGTTGAAGAAGTCTACATGGTACCTTCTTACATGATTAGGGGACAGATCAACCACTGTTAAAAGAACCACTAACGAAATGCTTCCTGAGCATGAAATGACAGAGGTGATCAACTTGCTCGATTACTATATGGCTACTGCGTATTGGGCACGACCACTTGGAATGAAAGTTCAGAGTTGCCGCTGAGCTCGAACTCGCAGGTGTCGCCCTCACGTAGGTTGTTCTCGCTGCAGACGTCGACCCAGCCAGCGATGAAACCACTGAACCTTGGGGTGCATTGGTACAGCACGGGCCAGAGTCTCATACGTGGGTCCTTGAGTATCACAACCTTCCTTCCCTGTTTCTTCGTTCTTGGTATAACCGGCAGTCGATTGGGAAGCTCCTGTACGAAGATCTTTCATAACTGTAATGCTGAATGGTAATATCAGATCAGTCAAAGAAATGGTCAGTGCTACTCACAAGCCATGTTTGACAAGGTGCAGGCACGGTGATGCAAAACTTGCTGCTGCTTGCTGCAAGTGCAAGAACACCATCTGATTCGGAGTTTCCATTCTGGATGCGTTCTGAATTATTTTCTGCACATTGGATAAAGAAAATCATGAAATAGACTTTATGTTATGTATTCGTGGAAGGTTAACAAGTGGAAGCATCCTGTAATACCAGATCGATAAAGATTTTGACCAAGATCAGGATGTTCATGAAGCTTTGCACTGCTTGATATGACTTCAGCTGTATTCTGCCATGTGCTATCTCGCTTATTACCTTCACCATCTTGCTTCACTGAAGAGTGTGCAAGAACAGATCATTAAACATTGTTGCCGCTCAGTGAGTCCAAATAGAAAAACATGCAAATACAAAGGGAAAGAACGTGCAACTAGTTCAGAACAAAAAATTTGGAGGAAAAAAGGTAACCTTGTTTGTGTTCAGCTTGGTTGTCCTTGCAATACAGCAAATCATTGTCTTTATCACAACCTCTTAATGCACCCTCACCGGAATGCACTTCAGGATCAGCTGGAGAAGAAGAGTTTTCCTCTCCACATACTGATGGTTCATTAGCAGGCAACGCGTTGATGTCTATGTCATGAGCTGCAATACAAGCATATCCTGTTCCTATTTCCAGCACATCACTCGTCTCTTTATTTTCCATACATGACAGTGTTTCTGGCATAAAAAAACGCTGATCATCTCCCATGGAACAAAGGCGATTTTGTGGGGCATGCTCGAGGCAATTGAAACCTGAACCTTGACCAGTAGTAATAGGCTCTTCCATATTCAGATCAACAGGAAATGCTTCTGGATTCCACCCATCAGTTTCAAATTCATTTATATCAGCTGATAAAAAATCTATACTCACTTCATTGAGATCCATCAGGGCAAGAGGTTCACTGGTGTCAACATTTGTTAGCGAATTCAATCCCTCGTCATGCTCCATTTCAGTAGCATCATAAGTGGGGTGCTCTGAGACTCTAGCATTGCATTGACTTCGTTTTTCTTGAGAGACGGTACAGTCGTCTCCTAATTCCACCTCTGCATCTAACACCTCCTGAGCTTGACAGTGATGTCTTATAGGGACCTCAGAAATTTCTTGTGATTCTGCGGCTCCTGCCCTCGGTATCTCTGAACATTTCAGTTCAGATGCAGAATCAGGAATGTCAGAGTCATCGATGCAAATCTGAACTGGCTTTTTGCAGTCTATCGGGCGTATGCCATTTTGGCGATCAGTGCGCTGTTTCTTGTTACAGCTTTCCACGCCCTTCTTGCTTCTCTTCCCCGTTTGTTGGATACTGCGAGAGCTTATTTTCTGACTGGGCTTCCTCTTCCGGCTCTGCCTTTTGTTCCTCTCGCAGAGGAACAACCTTTCAACAGCCGATGGGGCAAACATCTGCACGGTGAAGACTGACCTGGCAATCTGCCTGAACACCAAGAACTCGCCGCAGCTGACGGCATGGTCCAGCACGAAGTTCTTCCATCCATGCCCAAACGACATGACGCCGTCGCTCAAGCACACCCGCACGCGCCAGCGGAGGCCGAATGCGTCTTCGAGGTAAATGTTGGAGCCTGCAAGGTCCAAGATTGTTCTGGCAAATGGGGGTGGTATATCCTGCATGTGTAAAATACAAGTTTTTTTTCGAGAATACGCAGGTGTAAAATACAAGTTTTAATCGAGTTCTTGTACCACTGAAATGCCGTGAGATCGAAGTAAGCCAGAAACATACCATGTCCTCGGAGAAGTAGCCCATCATGACCTTGAAGAAGGACGGCACTGCAGGGGTCGCCCGTGCGTTGCTGGAAGACGGCAATGGAGACGAGGAAGAACCCCGGCCATGGATTCGGGCACACCTGTTGGTGCAGTCCGCGCACGCCCGCTTCTTGTGCGGATCGCAGGCCTTCTTTCTCCTCCTCCTCCGCCTCTTCACCACCTTCTCAGCTTCCTCCTCTTCTTCGCTGTCTACTCGACCACGGCGGCGTCTTCCGGCTCTTCTTTTAAGGCTCCTCCGATCAGCTTCCCCATGTTCTTCAGAACGAAGAACACAAGAACAGAACAGGACAGTCGGCTCTGAAATGATCACTCCCTAGCTACTCCTCGCAAAACCCATCTTCGTGCTGAGAGGTTCGATGCATTTGCTCATTTTTGTTCTCGTCTCCCTAGAGAAAGAACACCAGGGATGTATCGATAGTACCGGTGTACCAGCAGTAATTTCGCAGTGTTTCCAAAGATTCACACTTGGCCGCAGTGACTGACAGAGGGACCCGCAGCCGCCCACGCCAGGGACCCTTCTCTGTTGATCGGCGGAGGCCACAGGTGTCAGTGGTTCAAGCTCTCAGACTGCCTCACAATTAGTGCCTGACTGACCCTTGTCCCCTTGGTGCGTAGCACAGGCCGCAGGGTCCCGTCGTGTCATAGGAGTAGACTCGTAAGGACCTCCATTAGATTTCAGCCTGCTCGAGAGTTTTGAGGTTGTACTACTCGTTGTACCGATTGGACTCGTGCCACGGATGAGGTCTAATTATAAATAAGTCTCTTTAATTAGTTTATATTTAAAAATATTTCTAATTAGTATCTAATATGATGCGGTAAGTTTTCATATTGTAACATAACATTGGCTAAATAGTATTAATCAATAGGTTTCATTTGTCAATTATCCATAATTTATATAATTAATTATGTAATTAACTCATATCTAATAGTTTTAATTGTATCAAAAGGGAAAGCTAAAGTTTACCCTCGATCATTCAGGTTTTTTTTTTTTTTAGACAGCCTCGGTCATTCAGGTGTCTGGGTCTCTGCCGGCCTTGCTGGCTGCGGGCTGGGGTCTGGGCCCTGCGGAGGGGTGAAGGCGTGAGGCCCATAGCCGATGATGATGCTACATGGCTCCAAATTTGCGGCCGGTGGCCGGCCTTCCAGACGAGTCCAAAAGCTAGTGGTGGCGTTGGTAGAAGGTTGCCGCCGGAGACAGCGACAACGCCGCCCGTTCGTCCTCTTTCTCCATCTTCTTTTGGACCCAAACGGAAAAGAGGCTTAACGAGGAACACCGGACCATTAGTCTAAACTGTTAATTAGTTGGCCCTCGCGCGCATGTTTGTTCCTTTTAATAAATCCCCAAACCTTCCTCTTCCGGATTGGCTGCTTGCTCCACAAGTCGCATCGTGTGGCTCCTGCGGCCTGCGTGCTCCGGGGACGAGCGAGACGCGTCCCACAAATAAACACCACCTCACCGCCGGCCACCGCAGGGTGGCGGTCCCCGGCGGCGCCGGCCCGGCGATCTTGGCATGCCGACGCGCGCAGGCAGCCATCATGCAGGCGCACTACTACTGGTAGTGGCCGTCGTCCGTCCGGTCAATCGCGCAACAAACACACACACACATGACAATTGACACATCTCCTAAAGGTGCGTCCGAGACGGGATCGGTCGACCTTTTCACATCTCCTTTCGCAATTCGTCAAGCACGCTAGCTTTACTACCGCAGCGGCCCACTAGGTGTCTAGGCCACTACGATTAGTTACCCCCATTATCTGCTGGTCGTCAATGATTGTCTTGTCTTGTCCTCGGCAATTTAATTCCTTGGGGTTTTGTTTTGGCCAGCAGTTCATCACCAGAGACCCGATCCATGATCCGTCGCACGTTCCCGTTAAACACAAGTTTGTGTTTGTTCCACCGCGGCTGTCGGAGCCAAAGCCCATCAGCGCATGATGACCGAAAGGAAAACTTTGACGCCCGAGGAAAAGGCGCGATGACGAGCCCGGCCGCCGTTCTGCTGTGGCTGCGGATTCTTCTCCGATGGTCTGCACCGCGGATTCTCTCCACGATCACGCGCGAGAAGAATATCAACGGCTCTGACTGTGCAGGCCTCCAGGGCATGGCATTAGCCCTTTTGCCCATTTAGGCCATGTTCATATTCTCAACTATTCAATATTCATTCTAACTTTTTACTATTTGTTCTAACTTTTTACTATTCCTTCCTCACAAAACACGTTTCCTAGCGAATGCTACAGTGTTTTTCTTATGGTACAGTGTTTTTTTCTTAAATCTAAACACATGTAAGCGAAGGTCGAGAGGCTTTGACTTGCGGATCCCGGCGAGGCAGGCCAAGTGCCCCAGGTCGACCAGGACCTGGCAAGCAGGCAGGCTGCTTGTGGATAACAACAGAAGAATTGATGATGATTGGTTCCGGCTTGGAGTTGGAGTTAACAAAACGCCGCCGCCCGCCGTCGCCGCTCAACCACGACTGGAAAACCGCAAGCAACGAACGAACCAACGATTCGGGATTCCATCAGAAAAAAAAAGAACTCCCGTCCTGACGTGTCTATCTCAGAAACCGTCAGGCTTTGACACACATCATATATGCAATCAGGCGCCAGAGATGTGACGCGGCGTACGTGCGTGCGCCTGGGTCGATCAATCGAACGGGCGGACGACGAGCTGCCACACCGCGGCCGTTCCGTTCATGCTGCCATCAATCCTGTTGGGTGGCGGTTCAGCTAATTAAGCACAGGATGTCGAAAAATTCAGAGAACAGGTGTGAGGGTACCGCAGCCGCCTCCCCAACGCTTCCGTGGCAAGAATGGGCTATATGGCCGGCATGGCGCGCTCCCACGTAGTACTAGTCCACAAGGCAACGGAAGGAGGAGGAGGAGGAGGAGGAGCACGTGGCACGCGTCGATAGCGGCCATGGGCGGCCTCGCCGACCTCTTGCCTAAAACCTAGCACTCCACTACTACCCATGGGCCATCGATTGGCGTCCCAACGGAAACGTTACGACAGCGACCGTGCCACAACGAAAGAGAGAGGTGATCATGCCGAGTGATGAGAGGCTGGGTACCTGTCCAGCGCATCGTCCACTTGTGCTGTCCGCGCCGAGAGATCGATGCGTGCTGGTCACAGAACTGAAGAAGAATATCTGGACAGGCTTGCTCAGTACTTGCACGATCAGCACTAGCAGCCGTCCTCAGAGCTGAGGACTACTACGAAGTCTAGAAACACTGGCTGGTTTATGTTTCTCCAACAAGGAAGAAGAAGCGTGGTTGGGTGGGTGACGAGTAGTCGAGAGGCACGTTGACCGATCACCGCTGCACGGGCCGCCTGAATCATGCGACCGTACCCTAGCTCTGACCACTAGCCAACCGCTAATCTTCTTCTTCTTCGGATTAGTGTGTGTTTAGATTGAGGAAAGATTCTCCGAAAATACACTGTTAAAAAAAAACACTGTAGATGAATAGTGTTATGTGAGTGGAGGAGGTGGAATAAATAGAAAAAAAATTAGATGAATAGTGGTTTTTGGGGAATCTTTTTGAATCTAAACGGGGCCTTAAATCGGAAGCCTCGGAGTAGATCGGAAGCCGCAAGCAATGCCGCGCGCGGTGGCCGCCGGTGGCTCGATGTGACGTGGCGGCTTCGTGTGACTCGAGCCTGACGTGGCCTCCCCTCCTTCCCCAACGGATCGAGACGCGTCGTGCTCCGAGCTTGCAAATCCTCGTCTCATCGGCCGCGGTTCGAAGATGCGAGTCCTCCTGGAGTCCTTACTTTTGCATGTAGGATTTTAATGTAGTTAGTTATTTTAATTTATTTGATTATTCGGCAAATTTCGTCTAAAAAAATGAATCTATTCGGCTTTTTAATTTGCACGTGTTTACGGTTATGTTCTTGTAGTTTATCGTGCAGGCCGTGTAACGATTCTTCACCGGCCGGAACGGACAATTTACGTGACGGGAATCTCTATGGACCTGACAGCTATTTGGTCTACATATATATAAACCCTAGAAATTAAGTTAAATGAATATATAGAGGTCTAACAAAACAGCTGTCCTCAACGCTGAAAAAGGGATGGGGTAGAATACTTGTCCTTAAGCTCCTTTCGGCGTAGCATGTCTGGATCCTGGAAAAGCCTAAGGATCATCGTCACCATGGAATGGAATACTTGCATCCTGGGACAAAGCAAGGGTTAAAAAAATTCAAGATCCTCCAGAGAAGGAAACAGCAACGAGTTGTTTCGTGAACAAGTCACGCATGTTCCGATAGCTCGTGGAAGACGACCCCAGCTCTGCACTCCAGTTTACTCTTTAAAAAAATATATATACAAAAGAAAAACTAATTCCAACCCCAACCACCCCTCTCAATTCTTTTGGGGGACAATTAACCGCCTGTGTCAACGAGGATTAGCATCAGCGGCTGCTGGACATTAGCAGTCTTTGCACCTTCAAACGTAGTCAAACTTTTTTTTTTCCCAAACTTCAAGAGGGCTCAGAATTTCGACTAGAAACGTGGCGCCGGCCTTTCCGGTTGCTGCTGAAGATGGTCTTATATTCTTCCTTGATCTCCCCGGTGATCACACGTTCAAACTTTAATCGCCGCTAGTTTCCTCTGACTTGTTCCAACGACGGCCATGGACGCCAGCAGAGGGGTTAGTGAGATCATACCTTGCATCACCCAAAGTATTTTTATTCTTCTATTTTTTCTTCCATTTCAAGCCACAGCCTGCCAGACCATCACTAGTCGCCAGGAGGACTGAATTAACGACAAAATGTGACATCACCATTTCTTTTTGCTAAAAGACTTTGCCAACAGGATTTGTTTACTTTCTATATAAAGAGTTTCTTTTTTTTGCGAGAATACTCGGGAAAGTTTTTTTTTTACCTTTCTATATAAAGAGGTGATGCCGTGAAAACATACAACTGTGCATAAATCCAGAATATATGTTCAGCAGTAGCACCATCGATTTTTGAAGGACAGGAACCGGAAATCTAGGCACAGCTCAGAGGGTTAAAAAAACCGCGGGAACCGGCCCGAAAACCGCGGGATCCGGTCGTACCGCCCCGGACCGGTACCGGTTCGGGGCGGTATGAAACCGCCCAAATTCAAAAATTTCAAATTTGAATTTAAAAATTCGAAAAATCGGATAAAAATTCTTAAAAATACTTCATGGTGTGATGGATCTATTGGTGTCAAAATTTCTCAAATATTTGGTCATTTGCTATTTCTTTCGCTAAATACAAGTTAAATAAAAAAAGAAAAAGAAAAAAACAAGTCGGCCCAACTCGGCCCAACTCGGCCCAAATCGCGTAAACCCTAATAACCCCCCCCCTCGCCCCCCTCACCCCCCAGACACCCCGTCGCTCCCCCCCCCCCCGCGCAGCTGAGCCTTCTCTCGGGCGAAAAAACGCCCCACGCCGCGAAACCGCCGCGCCCGACCGGATCCCGCGCCGGGAGGAGCGGTTACCGCTCGGATTGAGCGGTATACCGGTCCGGTTTGCGGCGCGACGGTTACCGGCTCGACACGCCGGCATACCGCTCCGGTTTGAGCGGTTTTCGCTCGGTTTCGGCGGTTACCGCCCTACCGCGGGTGAGGTATGGATTTGATGATTTTTTCAATGATTTAGGCTATTGTGATCTATGAAATTATGAAATGGATGTGGTGATGGAGATATTTAGGTATATTTTGATTGCATCCAAGTGATTTTAGAATGTATGAAGTGGATCTAGTGATTTGTAGCCATGTATGTACATTTAGATGTAGGGTATTGTGATTTTGGAAATAAGGAAATGGATGTAGGATTTAAGCATTGTGATATAGCTATGTGTTGTCAAGTTGATATTGATATGTTTATGTTTGTTCTATGTTTGTAGATACGCAATGTCTGGCAGAGAGAAAGATGTTGTATGGGAACACGGTGAACGTCTTCACCCCGGTTGGAGATGCAACTATTGTCATAAGTCCAAGGGAGGCGGTGGTGCCACTAGATTGAAACAACATTTGGCAGGGCGCGGGACGGAGGTCGTCCATTGTGATAGGGTTTCAAAGGAGGTGCGTGAGTACTTTCAGCGTGACCTTGAAAGGACAAAGAGGCTAACTGCTCAACGTGCTCAAGAGAGGTTGAGAAAGGAGAAGGCTGCAGCGGAAGGTAACTATCCTGGTGGAGATGAAGCGTATGATGAGGAGGCTGAGCTGCAGCGTGCCCTGGACCAATCAAGAGCGGAAGAGGAGTTCCGTCGCGGGGTGCAAGAGAGAGGAGGTGCATACGAGCATGGAGCGGGTAGTAGTACGAGGGGAGAGGGCCAGTTGCAGAGGATGCTTCGAAGGGCAACTTCAGCGAGGCAGACTCCTGGGGTGACGGACTACAACTTAGGTTCGTCGCGTGGATCCACGCAGCCAAGGATTGACACAGGCTCATGGACGCAGAAGGGCAAGAATGCAAAGGAAGCTATTGGGAGAGCTTGGTCAAAGTTTTTCCATACTGCGGGAGTTCCTGGAAGACAAGCTGACAGTCCATACTTTGTCAGTGCGGTCAGAGAGACACAGAAGTGGGGTATGTTTTCTTTGCAGCCAAAATAGTAGCCACGTAACTACATGTTTAGATCTAATCTCCTGACTGCCATATGTTTTGCAGGTGAAGGTATCGTGTCACCCACTGGACGGGATATTGATGGCAAGTACCTGGATCAAAACGAGCGAGACTTGCAGGTTCAATACGCCAAGTTTCAGGCAGAGTGGCCTATGTTCGGCGTCACGTTGATGTGTGATTCGTGGACTGGGCCGACAAAGATGAGTGTTATTAACTTTTTGATATATTGCAATGGGGTCATGTGGTTCCACAAGTCTGTTGATGCGACTGGAAGATCTCAAGATTCTGCGTATTTGCGGAAGGTAACCCCGTACCTAGTTCATTTCGATCCGAATATAATTTGGATGTTGCTAAACAATATGTGTATTTGCAGGAAATTATGAAGGTGGTGGACGAAATTGGACCAGAGCATGTCGTTCATGTGATCACGGACAACGGCTCCAACTACAAGAAAGCCTGCAAGGGGATTCGAGAAACATACGAACACATTAGTTGGACACCTTGTCTAGCACACACTGTCAACTTGATGTTAAAGGATATCGGTGAAAGGTACGAACATCAAGATTTGATTGATCAATGCAAGAAAATATCAACGTGGCTACACAATCATGGTCAGTTGAATGCAATGATGAGGCAGGCGATTGGTGGTGAGTTGGTGAAGTGGTGTGCAACTCGCTTTGGGACCAACTACATGTTCCTAGACAGCATTTATCGGAAACGTGAACGTTTCATGCAGTGGATGGCATCTCCTGAATTTTTGCAGAGCAAATGGGCCAATTCAAATATGGGTAGATTTACTCATACAAGATTTTCAAGTCTAGAGTGGTGGGAGGGAATGAAATTTATCATTGACTCAGTCCAACCAATATACAGCTTACTTCGCTTTGCTGATCAGGACAAGCGGCCGAACATGTGCGAGGTATGTCACAACGTACAGAGCGTGAGAAATGAAATGCAATCTTTCTTTGGCCGCAATGTTTCCATGTACGAAGAGTATATACGAATTTACAACGCAAGGTTGAAGGACATCTTCTATGACACCTATGTGGTTCCAGGTAAGACGGATTCTGCTGATTGTGAACAAAAGTTTATACTTTCACGTTCCATACACCTTATGCTCATTCGTTGTACTTTCTATTTTGCAGCTTCTGTCCTCAATCCGAGGTATGCCTATTCGTGGACACCAAGTACAGAAATGTGGAGCACACTGAAGGATGCTTTTCAGCGCATGACCGATATCTCGAGCGCCGTCCAGGCATTACAAGAGGCTGAGCTGTTTCGACAGAAACGTGGTGACTTTGGCACACAGTTGGCACAACAAATGGCGCATGACCCAAAGACAACTGCAGCTTCATGGTGGATGATGAACGGGAACAAAACTCCCAGGCTGCAGGCCCTTGCTTTGCGGCTTGTTGGTCAATGTTGTTCGTCAAGTGGATGTGAGCGGAACTGGAGTACTTTTGCCTTGCTGCATACAAAGGTTCGCAATCGGTTGTCACACAAAAAATTGAACAAGCTTGTCTATGTGAACTACAACCTGCGCCTGCGACTTGCGGATGTTGCCGATCCTCCACGGGATCAAGAAGATTTCATTGACCAGCTAGCCCATCTTTCATTCTATGAGCCTAAAAGTGCAGTGCGGGATTGGATGGAATATGGAAGGTCAAACAAAGCTCCTGTTCTAGACGAGGACGACGATGAAGGTGACACGCCGCTTCCATCTAATATTGTCGCTGATAAAATAAATCCGGCGGACCTCCGTACTTCTACAGGGGAAGATTGCATTAGTGATTGGGCACGGCGACATGTGGGTGACACTCATGTAGGGAAGCGTAAGTACCACGTCGCGCCTAGCAAGGTTGTCCCGAAGCGCCAACGAGGCCAGGCAACGGGAAAAGGGAAACAGAAAGAAATAGAAGTCCTGAGCGGTGAAGACACTGATGATGGTGAGGGTGATAAAAGCCCAGAGTATCAGGAGTCTCAGGACAGCAGCTCTGGCGATGATGGTGATGATAGTGATGATGGCGATGACGGCGATGATGGTGATGATGGGGATGGTAGCAGTGATGGTGATGATGGAAATGGTGGTGGCGGCAGTGGCGGTGCTACTGGCGGTGGCGGGGGCCGAGGCGTGTCACCTTCAAACCCACCTGCTGGTCTCCATTTTACAGGTACCAAGTGTACGTATATATGAACATGTTTTTATTATTTTGACTTATGAGTATTAATTATACTATGTGGTTCATTGCAGGGGAGACTGAGTTCACACATGCAACCCAGGACATTGACCATGGAGCACCGATGTCGCAGAGGAGAACGGTTGGACCGACGGATTACGACTCTCCACAGTTCTCTTCTAGCTCCTCCTACAGGGATTCCTCACAGTCTAGTTACCACTATCCTATACCGGAGTTGAGCATGCAGCCACCGATGAGATGGGTGTACGAATGGCAAGATCCCCATTGGTACAATATGTTACTTCAGGAGTGGCAGACGACATCGGCCTGGACGGGCCAAACTTGGCAAGACTTCAAAGCTGAGTTGCTGGTAAGGCAGGGTTTGAATGTGATGTCCACCGCGGAGTATGAAATGGCCTCGCGATGCTACCGTTGAACAATTTTTTGTGCGAGACTATTCGTATTAACAATTATTTGTACCAGAGGACTACTGAACTATTTGCATGGACATTTGTACTATGTTTGTATGTACAATTATATGTATGGATGTTTGTCTATATTTTTAGTTATTTTTTTCCTTAATTTACGCATATTTCATGGCAATTTTTGGTTCTCCATCGAACCGTTCCAAACCGGCCGGTATACCGGTCAAACCGGGCGGTTACCGCCCCAAACCGACCGGTTTGGACTGCCGCCAAAACCGGATGAAACCGGTCGGTATACCGGTAAAACCGGTCGGATACCGGTCAATTCGATCGGTTTACCGAAAGAAACCGGTTGCACGGGGGATTTGAATTCAAAATTTGAATTCAACCGGTTTCTACCGGATCCCGGTCAAACCGGTCCGGTATACCGTTACCGCCGGCCGGCGGTACGAACTACCGGACCGGTTTTGTAAACCCTGGAAGGGACCAGCAATGATAGAGTGGGTCAGATTGGTGAGGCAATGCACTCATCCTCAGATTCTGCCAAGATATTTGATGCTGGTCGCTGCACAGATGAGAGATACAGTGGATTCAGGGGCCGGCCTAGTGGTGGCACAGATAGTGCACACAGCACAGGATGACAGGACCACGGATCAAACAGAATTTGCTTTGTTTTACGTCGTAGAAAGATGCACGCGGAAGCATATGATCATTCTTTTTATTGGAGCTGCTCAAAGTCATAAAGAAATCACCAATGATAATTACAACCATTTTTCAAGTATAAATGGTGACTGCAATTTCAGATCAGCAAAAGAAGAAGAAGAAATAAATGGTGGTTAAAGGAGCTGCTAAATTGCAAGAGATGGCAGTCACCTAAATACCCATACCATTTTCTGAAAATTAGTACAGCTGTAGCAGTCAACCCTTGCAAAAGAGGAGAATGTTTTTTTCATTTATACAGGGAAGACTCTAGTATGCAATTGGACTGTACCCAGCAAGAGACTCCAATTTCCACGTCACATAATGGATATCTCTTTCCATGGCCTCACTGAAATCACAAGGAAAATGACAGCGGGTCCCACATAAACCGGCGCCGGGTCCCACCAGCTGGTAGTGGATAGGGCCAACCTGCCACCTCCCCTCCGAGACCCCAGCTTTTCTTGTATGTCATCTGCGCCCTCCCTGCAGCGGGCTCGTTATCACCATCCATCCATCATCAATCTATCCACTCCATTGTTTGTTCACAACTCTCCTCTCCCTTTTTTTTTTTTGAAAAGATACAACTCTCCTCTCCTCACATTTTGTTTTTGACCTTTTTCTTCGGAAATCTAAACCTTGTTCATGTGCAACATTTGGGTTTCAACTGTCAACAGTTAATTCAAATCAAATTCTAGAAAGAACAGTGGAGAATTCTTCAGCCATGTTTTTTCCTGGTATTTTTTAATCGATACTGGGCATTTTAAGAAATAATTGAATGTTAGGATATGAGTTGAAAATGGGAGATATCAGAATAGCACCATAACTGCCTCCTAATGTTAGCACCGTAAATGCCTATTTTTGTAGGCTTTTCCTCTCCATTTGGCTGCTTCCCTTCCCCTCACTTTATTCCAAAAGCTCTTGCACTTGTTCTCAAGCAAACAACTGCAAGTTGCCGAGACATCTCCTGCTCCCTTGTTTATAAAACCAAGGGGACCATGGGCGCAGGACGGACAAAAGCTCCCCTTCACAGTTTCCCTCCCCTCCCCTCCCCTCCCCTCCCAAAGCTACTTTCCCACAAACCCAAACCAAAACAGCTTGCGTCTCCCATTTCTTTTCTTGGTGGCCTTCTTCTTGCTTGCTTACTCGTTCGTTGCTTCTTGAGCCCCTCTGCACCTTGCCCAAGCCTCGCATGCGTGTGTTTTATAGGCTTGGGAGCTCGTGATATTTGGGGTGGAGAAGAGGCGCAAGAGGAGGCAGTCTGCTTCGTCTTCTCGAGGAGTCATGTTCCATGGCGGCAGGCCGTTGTCCCTCAGGGGGTCTCTCAAGGCCCTTGAAGCTGATATCCACCATGCCAACACCCTGTAATCTTCTACTCCATTTTCATTTGCTGCCTGTGCTTTCTTGATTCTCCGTGCTCTCCTTCGCTACTTGATTTTACGGGAAAAAAGTGTAGAATAGAGAAAGCTTGCCTTTTTCTTCTTCTGATTTTATTTGGGTGTTCTATGCGTTTACTGATGGATAGGTGAATCCTGCCCCTTTCTGTTTTCAGGGCGCATGCTATACACAGGGCGTATGGGGGTGCCTGCGTGCAGATGAGACTTTCCTACAGCTCCATGGCTCCAATCATCCTCAACCTCATCCAGTGGATGGATTGCAGCTGCTCTTTGTCGTACACCCTCCCTAGTTACCTTGGCCTGCTCGAGGTTCTTGTCTACAAGGTACTGAATTGCCCCTGCTAAGAGAGCTATTGGATTCACGAATTGGTCGTTTTCACCGATTCTGAACGTTGACATGGTCTTGGTTGAACATACAGGTTTATGTTGATGAAGATGCCTCTATATCCACCATAGAAAGGAGAGCAAGCCTGAAGGAATTCTATGGTATGCTACCTGATACATACTAGTAATTAACAAGCCGAGTTCAAGATTTTCTTGTTGTGCTGGTTTAATCTAATTTTGGGACCATGGACTGCAGCTATCATATACCCGTTCTTGCAACAGCTTGAGGGCAACTTGATGGATAAGGACTGCAATGAGAAAGGGTGGTGTAAGGAGTCCGGCGGCGGACGGAAGCTTGTTGCCGATGATGACAGGGAGGATGAGTGTGGCATTTGCTTGGAGACTTGCACCAAGATGGTCCTTCCGAATTGCAACCATGCCATGTGCATCAACTGTTACCGAGACTGGTATTACTCTCTGTTGCTCTTGCTTATCCGTTTCCGGTGTAGTATTATTTAAGTAACATTATATCTGAGCCAGGATCATTATCAATTAGGGCCCATGTCACAAGCTACCATAAAAAATTGCCAGCGGTTTGAATAGCCTGAAGGCGATATAGATTTAAGAAGATAAGGATCGAGGAATCGCGTAAGCATTGACAGAGTCTTGATTGAAAGGGTGGTTCAATAATTTTCTTTAATTTGTGCTCTGATTTGCGGGCTATCTCGCTCATGTTGATGGGGAGTGGGGAGGAGGTGGTTCAACAACCCAGCATAGTCTTAGACTCTCTGCACTTACTTGCCAGCCTCCATTTAGTCAAATGCTGAAGCTACATTCTCCTGAGTGTTTTGAAAATTCTCCATTTTATTCTTCACTGTAGCTCTGCCATGCAACTTACCTTCATCACCTCATGTGCTGCCCAGTTGTCTTTCATTTAATTTGCACCACCATGGTGGTTTGGAGCTCTCTGTTTTTCTTATTCTAAGTTTCTCAGCCTTCTGTTTGTCAACTAGGAGGGATTTGATGAGATCCAATGTATCACCTGCCACGTTAGGAGATCCATTCTCTTCATTCCTTCAGTTGTATGCTGCAATTGCAAAAGCTTAGTGGACACCATTGTTAAGAGCTCCACGTTTCATCATACTGAAACAATTTGCAATGGTGCATTAATGGAATTGAATGCAGACAACTAGGGGCGTTGTACTCGTAGATAGTCCCAGCCAACAGCCAAAGCTTACAAACCAAAATTTAAGGGATAAAAAGGGAGGAACATATTGACATGTGGCATTCTAAAATTCTAAACGATGTTCTCTTAGCTGGCAGATCTGATTGCTTGTGTACCAAGGATGTAAGCTACCAGTCATTAAGTGTGATAAATAAGTATTAGGAAAAAGTCCATATTACTCCCCTCAACTATAACCAAAGTCTACATAACCCCCTAAACTATCTTTTGGTTCATTTTACCCCCTAAACTATGTCACTTGGTGTATTCTACCCCCTAATACAATTTGTCTTTTTTATTTCTCCATGCACAAGTTGAATTTTAATTTCAAAATTTGTATGATTGTAATGAACATCACAATGTATGTAAAAAAATATATTATGAATTTTTCATCATTAGTTTTTGCGTGATATCGTATCCTAAGGATTAATTAAATATTAAATATCTTACCCCCATAAAAATAATGTCAAAAATTATTTTATATTTTTCTATCATGCATTATGATGTTGACTATCATCTCCCAAAATTTGAACGTAATATGACACTTGTACATGGAAAAATAAAAAAGACAAATTGCATTAGGGGGTAAAATAGGCCAAATGACATAGTTTAGGGGGTAAAATAAACTAAAAAATAGTTTAGGGGGTTATGTGGACTTTGATTATAGTTGAGGGGAGTAATTTGGACTTTTTCCTAAGTATTATGTCAGGTTGTTGTTATAATGATACGCAATCAACCGAATCCTTCGTTAGAAATTTGTCAAAAGTCAATAGCTTCTCCAATAACATTACTTCAGATTAGATTATGGACACACTCGATATAATTAGCAGTACATGCTTTAACCACTGGCCTATCTATTAGCGTCATTTACTAAAAATCCTAGCATTCAGGAACCAACTGAAGCAGGCTCGGATCTTTCTTAAAAAGCAGATATGTTAAAGATGTACCATCCATTAGAGTTGCACGAGTTTTAAAGCAGAGACCAAGAGTTGACTCTGGTTAATCATCGATGTAATGCTTCTGTAACTCCTACTGAAAGGATAAAATATAGAAGCACCGTCTTGTCTGATTTCCACTGGAACACGAAGAAGTTTCGTAGCTAGTTTTGATTTTCACTGGTCCACTTAGGCAAGCCAAGTGAGGAAAGGATGACGAAGAAGTACGTCATCACTATATTCTAGTCGATTTGTTTTATACTATTTTGGTCGATTTTTTTTTTGTGATACTATTTTAGTCAATGTTGGTCCCGAACTCTTTGAACTTGTCGGACACCTCCTCCTCTGCGTTCTATCCCACTTTTGTTTTTTTTTTTTCTCAAACATTCTATCCCATTTTTGTTTCAAGCAAACATAACACTGAACTCTGAATCTATCCTGGTTGCAGGTATACAAGATCCCAGTCATGCCCATTCTGCCGCGGAAGCCTGAAGAGAGTCCGGTCCCGAGACCTCTGGGTGCTCACCGGCGACGACGATGTGATCGACACGGTGACCTTGGAGAAGGAGAATGTGAAGCACTTCCTGAGCTTCATCGATAGCCTGCCTCTGATAGTCCCCGACAACATGTTGCTGGTATACTACGACTACCTAGTCTGACAATGCTCCCCTCTGAAACTGAAACTCTGAAAGAGGAGAGAGACATGGGAAGGAGCGGTGTACAAGCAGGCAAGGGGTTCCGGCAGCCGACCATCCTCACCGGATCGAGTTGGCAAGCGAAGCCGCTGCCGCGAAACTACTCCGTTGTATGGCATGCTATTGCACTGCCTTCGCATGGTGGCATTGTTCGTTGTAATAATTGTAAAGAAGAAAAATGTCTCGAGTTTTACTAGCTTGACATTTATCCTCCGGCAAATTGCCGGACTATTCAGAATGAAGAGAACAGCCGAACAGGGACCTGGGAGGTTTCCTGATCCAATTGTTCGTGTGTATAGCAAGTTTTTTCTTAAACCTCCACAAATGTGCTGGGATGGACAATGCAGGATGGCTCGACATGGAAATAGAATCGACAAAAGACACGGCCGTTCACAAGAACCTGAACACGACTGCTCATTTTGTATTGTACGGCAGAGTCGGGAGGACGGGACGAGACGAGGCGACTTGGGTCTACCTGACAACGACCTGCCTGCCTTTCATTCAGATACTGAAATGAAATGGAATTCCTCCAGCCGCACGCTTCCAAACTGAATTCGAGGACGAGAGGTTACCTGCATTGCTTGCCTTTCATCCAGTTCCTGAAACGACAATGGAATTCCAGCAGCCACACAGTTCCGCATACTAAATTCAATTCCTGGATGAAAATACCAGCATTCAGGCGGACGCATGGAACGCGACACAGCTCGGAAACACTCCTTAACGCAAACACGGTAGCAATATGGTGAAACGTACACAGGGACGGTGGTGCCCAAACTATGGCCTGCTACCAGACTACCAGCCTGAAATTGATTGTGCTCCAGCTGGAAAGAGCTTGCACGGGTGATGCTGTGAAGCCAGCGATTACGAATCAACTATGGTCCATCTGAAATCTGACCCCGAGCCAAAATAAGAGCACCCGACAGACCTTCAACCTAATCAAAGCTGTCCTGATTCTCTGGTCCTGATTGCATTCGGCCAAGGGAAAGAGCATATGGCGGAGATGGATTTGGATCTTGGAGCCGAGGAAAAAGAACATTTAAGGCTTAAAATATTCAAATATCAGTTTCATTAGAAAGTTTATAAGCAAATACTCCATCTGTGAAGGTTTACATGTAATTCAGTCTATATCTGAATTCTGAACTTCCTTCTAAATTCACTTAATTCCTAGACGAAAAATTACGTTGCCGTACTAATTCCATTAAGAAAGACACGAGAAGAGGAGCCGGCCCGCAGTTGTGACACTGATATGTGAGCCTTGCCCTCCGCTGGCCTGTGCATCAGTTACACAAGTATACTCCTTAAGACACACGACATGACAATTGACAACTACACCGCATGTTTTTTTTTTCAGATTAAGGAAAATTCCGGTCTTGTAATATGCAACTATCACAAAATATGATCAATTTGCTTCCTCACGATAACCTCCATCCCATACCAGCAGTAGAAGATAAAAGATAAATTCAGAATATCTCAGAGTGGTATTTACGACAACTCTATAGTAAGTTACTCGGATCAGAGTTACAGCCAACAGAATTTTCCTACAATAAGTCTTGCTCTGTTAGGATTACCTTCGACTCAAGCACCCAGTGCTGGTGCCTTCTGAGCCAGGTACTGCTCTTAAGACTCGGTTAAAAGACACCTCTTCAGTTCCAGCACCAATCCACCTTGGTTCTCCAGTAGGCGATTGTACTTGTTTGACAGGTACTTCTTCAGTGGTATGAGTTCATCTGTTAACTCTGAGAGTGACTTTGCCTTCATGAACGCCTCCTTGTCCAGATATTTCTTGTCTGTCAGCAAAACCACATCCTTCAAGTAACAAATCAGTTCATCCTGACTTCTCAAAATTCCCCTTGCCAAAACAGCAGCCCTTGTAGTGTCTTCCCTAAGAGCGAATAGTGCATCCGTACTGGCCATAAAAAGATCACAGATGATTCTTCTTACGGCAGCACCAATAGGTACAGAAACAGAATCATCTGGTTCAGCATCTTCTTGTAGGGGAAGAGCAGCTTTCCTTTTCTTCAGATTATCCACTCCAGTCAGATACAGATTAGCACTTCCATCTCCAACTTTGAGGGTACCTGAGTTACCACTCTTGTCAACGGAGGCACTACTTCCACAACTTTCATTTGAAGACTCAGCACTTCCGCCTCTACTTTTGATGATACCATCAAGATGACTCTTCATCCAAGGCGTGACTCTGCAGCAATTTTATAATTTTATAACAGTCGAATGAAATCGAACAAATATTAAATGTGCATACAATCTATGCGTAATAATCTTACAAACTACTAAGCTCTAATTCCTGACAATATGGCGAAGATGAAAGGGCAAAAGCAATTAACAGAACATCATATAGCTAAGTTCCTATAATACTTTCAGAAAGGCAAACAAAGAACAATTTACTTAAAATTATTGTTCATTACAACAGAAAGAACCTGCTCAATTCCGAAATGACTGAAAAAAACACGCAGATGGTCTTTCAAAAAAAAAAACACGCAGATGTCATTAAAAACGTATAGCAAAATCTTACCGAAAGCATACAAGTTTCATGCATAGAACTCTCTCTCCCCCCCCCCCCCCCAAACGGGTTCATTGCAGAACCAGGAAGAATAAATGACTGAAAAAAGCTAAGGCACTAGCATTATGCTGCGCTGCCGATCTAAACGTTGCCACCAAACAAATTACAGACAGGGCCAAAAAAGGCAAACACATTTCAAGTTTGTTTCAAGTTCTTTGCTAACAGCTACGTCTATATATCAATGAAGTGAATCAATAGTCTGAAATTAAACGAAATAAGCTAGTCTTGAAACAAGCTAGGGTAGAGACTTTACACTTTTGTTGATTCAACCATCAACCACCCTCAGGAGAGGGTTGACAGGGACAGCATCGATCGACTGCGACTGCACTGGGCTTCCGGGTAAGGAGGGTCCAGCGGTCGTCATCTTCCTGGCGAGGGCGGAGGCCGGAGTGGGTCAGGAACTGCTCTCTCAACTCTTTCCCGCGAAGTAGACCGATGGTGATGTATCCCGTGGAGTGCTTCCGGCGGCGCCCACTGCGGCAGGGTTTGGAAACGGTAGCTTTGGTCACGTAGTAGAGATCGAGGACGAAGGTTACCTGGATTCAGTTCCTGAAACGAAGTGGAATTGTAGCAGCCACAGAGTCCCACATTACTATGAAGCTGGAAAGAGCTATTGTATTGCAACGGCAGCACGAGTGATGTGTGAAGCCCGACCATACTACGAATCGACTCTGGCCCATCTGAAGTCTGACCGCTAACCAAAATAAGAGGGCTCAGATAGTAAAAGCACCCGAAAGCCCTTCAACCTGACCAAATACGTGCTGAATCCACAAACGAAGGGACAACACAGAAAGAAAGCAGCATACAGGTGGCAGCACCTTAAGCATATACTATTCAGACTGATCCAGAGTGTGCAAAGGCGCATACCTAACATCGCAACTACTACATGATAACAACATCGAGAATATAGGACCGAATTTGCCCAGCATAAAAGAAGTGGGGAATCTCGTCATCTCGAGATGGAAAAAAAAATTGATATCAAAGGGTTTTGACACTTATCCTCCACTCCATCGGGCATCGGCAGGACAACAAAAATACGAATTGGAAGCATTTTGTTTCATCTAGCAACAAAGTATTTCGACTTATCTGGATGCTGGAGTAGTGGAGTTGTGTTGTATAATAAAAAAGAGGCTTATTCCAGATGGAAAAGAAATGCTGGCGAAAAATATAAAGCAGGTTATGCAACCTCATCACGACAACGATATCAGAGCAAAACGCCTGCACCCCGGCCAACTCAGCATATAGAATGGTTTTGCCGATACATAACCAGCATTACAAAGATAGAACAAAAAGTAGCTGCGCGATCCTCCATCGGCAGGACCAAATTACATGAGATTAACACCAACGAAACTACTTAATATACTAAAAATATAAAGGCAACCAACCATCATCCACAAAGGAAGCATAGGTTCAGGTTTTTTTGATGTCCGGATATACGCTCTAACGAGCAAACCACACTCACCAACCTAACTGCTCGTAGGCAGACAGGTCCAAATCGGGGAGGGAGATCAGTACTTGTAGTCCTTGACGTGGAGGCTCTCAGAGACACCCTCACCGGCAGCAGCATCGCCCTTGTATGTGCCGAGGGTAGCCTCGGAGTTGGCCTTGCACCTGGCGAGGAAGGCCGCCCTAGCCTTCTCCACGTTCTCCACCTTGCCAGCCCAGGCCTTGAGGGTGCTCGCTTGGAGGGCACGGCCGAAGGAGAAGGACAGGGACCACGGCTTCTTGGTGCTGAGCTTGTTCATGGCGTTCAGGTTCAGGGTGGCCTCCTCCTCACTCTGTCCACCAGAAAGGAAGACAACAGCGGGCACAGCAGCAGGAACAGTCCTCTGGAGGGTGCGGACGGTGTACTCAGCAATGACCTCAGGGGTAACCTTCTTGGAGTCGGATCCAGGGGTAACCATGTTGGGCTTCAGGAGGGTACCCTCCAGGAGGACGTGGTGCTCATTGAGAGCCTTGTAGCAAGCAGCAAGGACCACCTCAGTGACATAAGCGCACCGCTCAATGTCATGAGGGCCATCGACGAGGATCTCAGGCTCAACAATTGGCACCAGACCGTTCTCCTGGCAGATGATGGCATAGCGAGCAAGACCCTGAGCATTGAGGTCAATGGCAAGCTGCGATGGCTCGTTGGGGCCAATCTTGAGGACAGCGCGCCACTTGGCAAAGCGGGCACCAGCCTCGTAGTACTTGGCGCAGCGCTTGCCAAGGTCATCATGGCCCTGGGTGGTGGTCTCCTTGTCAGTGCCAGCAACCTCAATGGTGCCCTTGTCAACCTTGATTCCAGGGAGAACACCTCCCTCCTTGAGGACATCGACGAAGGGCTTGCCATCCTTGGTCTTCTGGTACAGGGTCTCCTCGAAGAGGATCACACCACTAATGTACTGGAGGGCACCAGGGCAGCAGAAGAGTAGCTCACGGAGGGCACGGCGGTTCTCCTCGATGTTCTCGACATTGATGCTGGAGAGACGCTTGCCAATGGTGCCAGTGGACTCGTCAGCAGCAAGGATACCCTTGCCAGGGGTGCCAATGTAGGCAGCGTTCTTGATGAGCTCATCTGTAAAATAGCAAGCTGAAGCGTTTAGCTAAAAAGTAGTGCAGCACATATCGACAACCCTTAACAATCACTATAAAAACAAGAGCCAATCCACTGAAAATGCATCTATATGAAACAGCAATGTCACAGACATAATTTTACAAGGGAATACAGATTAAGATTTGATAAGCATGGAGACATGGAGATATAAAATGATAAATCGATCAGCTAACGCAGATAAAAGTTTCGACCATCTCAAATTCAGAAAACAGCGAAGATATACAACACAAAAGGTATCTAGATTCACTAACCTGTAACATAATAACCTGGAAATAGCACTACAACAGATCCCAGGAAGCTACCAGTGCATGCAAAGTTCAATGAATCTATATTTATCCTGGCAATATCACTTGAAACCAGCACTCAAAGCCTACAACCAATCCCAGATGGTACCAGGGCATGCTAACAAGATAAATACACAAGATGTAACCTGATAACAATTGAAACAAACACTGGAAGCAACCACACAAGGGCACCAGTAAAAGTTTGCGAGGTAAACTAAAAATTACCGTCCAACATAGCAAAACACTCCGATCCAACTCAGAAATTCTCACTGACACAGTATGATCCCCAAAACTAAAGCAGATAGCTAGCAGATACCATGGATCTAAACAACAATTACCAGATCCTACCGGGACTTTATCGATCAAAAGCAGCCTGACTCCCTAAACCCTTTTTTGACAACCACCAAACCCCTAAAAGCTAAAAGCAGAGCGCACCATGTACATGTACGGATCTAAATAAATTTCTAGAAATTCCACGCCGATAAATTCTAGCATAAACTCAACAAATCATAAGCATATCCACATATCCATCTAACCCACCCAGCCAGATCTAGTAACGACACCAAACAACTAGCGGATCTACGCTACATGAGACCGAAATTAAAAAAAAAATAAAAATCACGAGCACGCATGCTAGCATATAACGAGGAAACGAGGACGAAGAAGGCGGGGGGAAGGCGACGGATCATCATACCCTTGTACTTGCCGCAGTAGGCCGACATGGTCGATGGGCGGGGAAGGCGGCTACGGACGGAGATCGCGAGGGAGATTGGGGGAGAATGGTTTGGCAGGAGGGTCGAGGGCGGGCGAGATGAGCCGAGGGGTGGCCGGGTATTTAAAAGGCCAGACTTGGTCGAGGGGAAAGAACCGGCGGAAGCGGGATGCGATCTGGTGGGTGCGCCGGCGCGGCCGGATCAAACCATGTGCGGAGCGGTTCGGTGCTGGCCGCCTGGCCTGGCCTGGGCCATGGTATACTTTTTTTTTTTTCGCTCAAGCCCCCCGAGCCGTTTTTTTGTTTTTATTTCGAAGGGTGTATCCAGCCGTACTGCATCGGCTGTATTCTTTTTCTTGGTGGCAGCAGCCGTAGTTTGGTTTTTTGCGAGGCGTGAGTCAAATTTTGCATCGTGGCTATCTAAGTTTTTTTGAGCAAGGCAAGTGTTTTTCGAATCACACAGTACAGACGCAGACACTCATATACACGCATGCGCACTTATCCCTATCTCTAAGAAATACTTTGATGTCTAAGATTGAGTTGATTCGAGGTAAGCGTATTTGTATGTGCCTTGTGCCTACCAGATTTCATTTGATTGGATAAATCCATGATCCGCGATATACTCATCAAAAGTACACTTCGGATGTTGTACAATGCAACGAGGCGGTGTATGTATTTCTAGCGTCAAATGTTACAAGCATTAGGCAGTGTCAAAAATAGAAGATACGCATAACACGAGGCCAGTGATGTAGACGGGTCACCACGGAAGCATCATTCCCCACTGCTGGCCGAGGGCCCAAAACGATAAAAATGCGATACGGTCCCGCCCGGTTCACTCCGCCCAACCGTGCCACCCAACCCCGGCCGGTCCCACCCAGAAAAACGTGACGCTGCGTCGCGATCCGCGGAGCCGAAGCCGACGCCGCGCGCCGCGGGTCCGCACCACGGCGTGCCAGCGCCGTACGCACGCCGCGCGGACCCCGCGGGGCCACACACACCCCTGCATGCAATGCAATCACGCAATGCGGCCGTGTACCCCGGCGGCCGCCTTTGGATGGCGGTTTCGAGCTAGCCCTTTCCGGAGGCGCCAGCCGTCCCCGTTGCGGCTGCCGCCTCGGTTTCGCCCGTCCACGGCCCGCGCGCGATCCGGACGCACGCACGGCACGCAGCCGTGGACGCGCGCGCCCACGGTTCCCAAGCTCCCCCCCAAAGGGCCACAGGCCCCAACCCAAACTTTGCCTCCGCCTCCCGGCCTCGATACCGTGTCCCCGTTCCTTCGAGAGCCCGGCTCGTCCTCACCCGACGGCCGACGGCTTCCGCGCGTGCACACACTCTGCATTACGGCCGCAACATGACGTCGGCTCGCCGTGACTCTTCTGGCGGTATCGATAGAGCGGCGCAAGTGGTGGCGGCGGCCGGCGTCGCTGTGCCGTACAGGACCGGGGTCACCGGACCAGGACCCGTCTCGCGCTCGCGGGTGGGTGCGACACGGCATCGATCTGCTTTCAATTCTCCGGCCCGGCTCTGCTTTCACGTGGCGTTCGTGACACATACTGGCGTTCGGGTCGCCCGTCGCCGTCGCGACCTCCCCTTTCCGAGAGGAAAAGAAAGCCATGGCAGCTTCCACTTCCCTCTATTCAAAACCACAAGCGTGCGTGCTGCGCGAGGCGTGACACCCCCCGGAAAGACCACGACGAGCTGCGGTATTTCCCGAGCCCGGCCGCCATAGGTGACTGGGTGATTGCTACAGCTTATATTTTCCTCTGTCTTCCACGAGTCACACATCGATGCTGGTCTTCTCCAGAGACGGGTTTGACAGATCAGTTCGACAGAGACTTCGAGTTGAAAAATGCCAATGATGACATCTCAATAAAAACATCGATGATGATGATGTTTCTAATGAGAAGCGACCTGGACGGCATGAACTATATATTGTTCTTTGTCTTCCTCCCCTAATCATTTTTCTAAAAGCAGCAGCAAAAGTGGAATCTTGCAACATCGGGGCATGGAATTCGCAGCATACAATAGTGAGTATAGATGTATCTTTCAAAAAAAAAAATAGTGAGCATAGATGTCAACCCAAACATTTGTTCAGCGACCATTCTCAGATTAAATACTCCCAGGCGTCTAGGAAAGGAAAGTAGAATTGGATGTCAACTGGGCTGCAAGAGAAGTTTAAAGCTAATTCTTGATGCTATATGAAATTCAAGCAAATTAAATATTGAGCCCATATTCTATGAATTTCAAGCAAACTGAACATTGACCAATAATGCTTGTATGCTGTTGCCATGCTTGAAGTACCTTGCCTTGAAAAATAAGTGTCGCATTGCAATAATACCATTATTGTAATGATAAATTAATCATGTCCACCCAGACTGGCAAATACATATAGATTTTTTCCTCACCGATCGCTGCCATCCGTTCACAAAGACAAAAGGAACCACGAACGAACCAAGAGACCATATAACCAATGAACATTTCACTTCAAATCAGGCTGTTACATATCTATAATGTTACAAGAACTATGAGGTGCAAACCTTTCAAGTGGCGCCACCTGAACGCCACAAAAATTTAATATGAATGAACCTAATAATCAATAAACAATCAAAGAAGGAGGGAGGGGGAAAAGGAGAGGCAGAGAAAAAGATGAAACAAAAGGAGTGTACAACAAGAGGCCCCATCAAATTGAGGGCTCAATCCTGGTTGGCTTTCCTACACATCATATTTCTTCGGCTGATGCCATTGGGCTAGAGTTCTTGACAGGTAACCAAGCAACGATTTATTTGAGGGGTACGTCCTCTTGCCATATAGATGCTTCCCTCCAAGATCAGTATACTTTGAGCTGTTCTCCCTTTCGATCTGCAAAACCATGAAAGGGAGGTGTACAGGAAAAATCATCAAGAATAATTATGGATGGTGAATTTTCACCTTTTACATTGCCAAAGCAAATGACAAGGGAAAAAAAATCCTAGAATGTTGCAGGTACCTTGCTTATTTTTCCATCTCTCAAGTAGTATCTGATACCGGACCAATTAATTGACTGGGAGAAATGTGATCGGAATGCAGATATCGGATAGAGGAAATTGTCTACCAGCACAGCAATGAACACCTGAAAATAGAGTACAACCAAAATAAGGTTACTAAAAATGTCATTACAAAGAAAGATCTCAGGGTCCTAAAATTATTTGGTGTGTTTGATGTGACACTAACAAGTCCCCAGTTGTATGAATCAAGAGATACTTTTGGTCCTTCAGGGGACAACATATTGCATAGTTGAATTTCCACCTTTGTCAAATTCCACATTGAAATAAGTTCTATGAGAGTGCATATAAACAAGAGGCCGACTAGGTACAAACCTGAAACAGAATGCCACAAGATGACATAAGTGGTATGAACATTTTGACAACAAGTTTGGGATTAGGAGGGTAACAGGCGAGGAACTGACCCCAAGATGAATCGGATGCTTCCTTTACAATTTTGCTGTACGGTGCTCGCAGAGCGGTTAAAACATGCACCAAAGCCATAATATAGGGCCAAACAAATCCCCATGACAAATAGCAATGCGATGTAAATAATGCACGATTCATCATCCAGTTGACCTTTGATACATATGACTCAAGGACAAAAGTTTGTTTCCTAAGGTAATTCCAGTATCTGCATGAACACCAAACATTTTATGCAGCACGTTATTAGTCGATGCATACATTGGTTCAGCATAAGAATCGCAGGGTAAATTAATAGTAGAAGTACATAGTATATTACTATATTAGAAGTCCATAGTATATTAATATATTAGTATGTGAAAGCATAACACCCTCAGCAGGGTATTTTGCCCTAGAGCCCTAGACACTGCAAAAAGCCATGGCTAAGTCGAGAGCCCTCTGCCCTAGGAACACCTACACATCTCTAGCTACTGCAATGCTGCATACCAGAACTGTGCCACCGCTTTACCTGGTATTACATGTCACATCTACACGCAGGGTGAACAAAGTTCTTAGTACCAGCATTTTTAAATGGCTAACTCATTTTAATTTGATTATTTGCTTATTCTCATTGAATCATGTACATATCCACCTTTTTTTTTATAAGCTGTGTGGGACTTCCCAGCAGTTTTGTGTAAAAATGAATATTTTATGCCCTTTTGCTCCCATTTCTAGCTTTACCCAAATTGATTCCCACACAAAAACTTTGTTGTGACAACATGTATGAGACTTGTGTATTTACTTTTTTGAGTTACTGAGCACAAATAAGATGCGTACCTCGAGAAGCTAAGGTCACTGGCAAGAGGGTGTGGAAACACAGCAACAGGAGGTGAAGATATGAGCCTTTTGTGCTGTCCTGTGAAAGATACATGCAAATGCTGTGTGGTCAAAAGGCATATACTGAGAAGTGAGAACTCAAAAAGATGAACAAAGTTAAAAGTCCCAAATTGAAGGGGCGAAAAATGATAAACAGCTCTTGGCCTTTGAGCATAGAAAGCTAATTACAGGATTGCATTTCATCCTTAATAATTGCGCCTTTTTGTACAAAAGAGGCATAACTTCTTGCAAACAAGAACTACCTGCTATTGCAGCCAGTGTCATATCATCTGAGTAACCGCCATCTCTTAATCCGCTCACCACACCATAGCGGTCTTGCCTAAAATCATCAGCATGCATCTAAAATAAAGTTGAGTTAGAAACACTACAGACGATTAAAGTTTATACAGAGAAAATCTACAGATATTTTCTTCTTAGGAAATAGACTATACCATCATACAGCCACCCCACAAGAAGAAAGTCTTCCCACCAGTTGCAAATCCCATTGAGCAAGGCTGCAGTATGATTATTTTCACTAAATTACAAGGATATTCAATAGTAAAAAGGACACGGTGAACATACACAGACAAAGAACTTCATAACTAACTGACAAAAGACTTTCAGAATGACAGGGTAACATATGCTAACGAGGAGATGTGGTGCAGCCAAAATAGATAGTACTGTTTTTTTTAAAAAGTTAAATAGTACTATTGTTATGCAAACCTTTAATTCACAAACAATCACATAGTTGAACCAAATAAAAGCAAAACACTACAGAAAGGTCAGATACTACTTCATCATAGAATGATGATGAGAAAATCAAAAGTTGCCACTTTCCAACATTTATGTCGCTTAGAAATAATTTAGATGGAATAATCACTAGTTCAGTACTGCCCACATTTCTTTTTGTAAGGCGTATTTCACTATTTTGATTCATTAGGACAAGACTTTGATCAACAATTACACAATAAATATATTATATATATGTGATACAAAACCATACTCCTACGTAAGTCCTCTTCAACAAAAATATAATAAAATCTACTTATAAAGTAACATGATTAGATCAATAACGTTCACAAAACTACTTACTGATAAAGTAAATGTTGGTCAAAGGGTTGTCCTAATGAAAATTAAATACGCCCTACATTTTGAAATGGATGGAGTAACATGATTAGATCAATAACGTGATATAAATTTTTAATGAAAAAGCAAAATAAAAAAGACTAAGTAACTCAGTGTATGTGTAGAGCAGTTGGATGTCAATTAAAAACTTTTTCCAGAAAGGAGAAAGGTCAATAACAAAATTATTTATGCACATAGTAATAAACAACCTAATCTATGGAAAGACTGTGTAGGATGTGAATTTTAGTATAGCTTTCTTCTACTTAATGAAAGTACAGGTAGGTACCCGCAATGTATGGTTCTTATTGTACAACTTTGCAGGACATTAAGTTTTAATGAGAAGCAAACATACCATGTGATATTCATATATACAATAGCTGCCCAGACTGCCAGAAGGTAAATCGAGGGGATATCCAGTTTGTATAAATATCTGCCAGCCATAAAAATCATACAGTGTCAACACAGAGTGGAATATAAGGGCGGAGCAGTTGAAGGAAAAACAGACCTCAGGATTCTTCTCCATTTCTTTTGTGAGGGCTCCAATTGTCCCAGGATGCAGCCTCACATCATCGTCAAGAAACAAAACATACTTGGTATCCTTATGCATCTTTTCAACACCGACCTGTTTCATTTTGATAAAAATGAGTAAGAATCCACTGACCAGTTATCTTTTTTGGTAACTGACTTAATGACATCAAGGCTAAGAGATGACCATATAGTAGCCACAATAACAGTTAAAGTTTGTATTATTTAAGTCTGCTTTCAGTACAATTATCCTCATACTTTCAAGGTATACAGCTACACAGCATGTACAGCTTTACCATCTTTAAAGATTCGGTAGATAATCTAAAAGGTGAATATGCACAGTATGAAATGGCAGAAAAGCATATCAGAGCAAAGAGGAACATAGTAGAATGGACTGTTCAAATTAAATGCATGCTAGGCACATCGACAAGCACGAGCTAAAATAAACATTTTATGTTGTCTATCGTCAAAAGACAATGGAATGAACAATAAAGCCATTTGCATACCAATTGGTTGTGAATTTTCTGGCTACAAGTTGTTGAGAACCCAGCCACAATCACCTTCGCCTCCAGATTGTCCTGAAAATGATATCTAATAAGGCTACAACAGATGAAGTGTTTCGAGAATCGCATGACTATTAACCCTATGAGGTAATTCACCTACCTTGTACTCTGATATCAGACGGGAAACAGCATGATAAGCTGGATCATCTTTGCTCTCTACTACAAAGAGGAACTCCAGTGGCCCCCCATAAAGTGATGTAATCTGTGCATTTTATGGATTGTAAGGGCGCATCACAGTTAAAAATATAAACAACAAACATTATACATATCTCACAGTCTGATCGTACCTGAGTTCGCCAATTTTGCAAATTATGTTCCCCAAAGCCCTTTAAAGGCATAATTACAGAGACTCTAGGTAAACTCTCCTGAACAGAGTGCTCAAGCTCATCTATGTCATCACAAAGAAATGCAAAACTATTTCCATCTACATGTTTGCGCCTCATGTTCACTATAACCCTTTTTCTGGTAGGAGAGAATAGATTGTAAAAGAAAATTAGCTGCTACATGGTTTTTGGACTTGTCAAGTAAAACCTTAAATCACAAAATTCCTTTCTTTACCTGACAATTGAAGCAGCCGCCCAGCCGAGAGCAAGTACTAAACAGATCCCGCATCCCTACATAAACATGATAGTCAGCGTAGAAACAAGAAGTAAGTTAGGACAAGAAAAATGCCAGTAAATGGAAAGCAACAAAAGGATAATATGATGTCAAGCTCTCAGAAACGAGACTAAAAAAATTCTGAACTTTAAACGAGTCTACAGTGCTATTACAATTTACATGCCACATACTCGTGGACATTCAAAATGGACCATAAATGTCGAATTGCCTACGGTTGGTGCACGTGGCAAATATTAAAGGAGCGAGACAAGCTGAGATCGATAACGCTTGTCGGCATGAAACTGAAAATCTCCAGGAATATGCAGTTATGCACCAATAGCCGACATAAAACTTTGTAAATATCTGCTGGCTTTTCAGACGTAGTAATCAAACTTGTCAATCACCCCATCTCCCAATTATAATTTGCAGCATGTAGATAAAAGCAGTCAAGCAAGCTGAGATAGTGAGATCGATGACTCTTGTCAGGATGAAACCGACAAATCTCCAAGTATATGCACTAATAGACGATATATAACTTTGTGGAAACAATTGCTGACTTTTCAGACGTAGTAATCAAACTTGTCCATCGCCCCATCTCCCAATTACAACAATCCAAAAGCACAGGTAACCGGTTTCCCAGTGCGAAGCCTTCCAGCATCCAGGGTACAGTTGCGCCTTTACAAAAATAACTGGCAATTTCCTATTGGTGGGAGAACCCAACTGGAAAATTTCTCCGCCGGCCAAAATTATCCCTTCAAAAGGTACACGAAGAGAACAAAACAATTCCGCGCCGCCGCCCACAATCCAACCACAATGCGTAGCGCAGGGGGCGGAGGCTCACCTGGATCTGGATGGCGATGGCGAAGGTGCTGGAGAAGGCGCGGCTCGCGGCGGCGAGCATGGAGTCGGCGGCGGCCTCCATCGCCGCCATTGCCAGCGGGCGTCGCCTCCCCTCCTCCGGGCCGCGGCGGGGTCCCTTCCCGAAGCTTCTAGACGCTTCTGGAGAGGGGAGGAGGAGCGAGAGGCCGCGGTCTCTCGCTGGATCTCTCTCCCCGCTGGGGTCTGGGCTGGCCTGACCTGACCTGCCTCTGTCTGAGCGGTGAGAGAGAGGAGGAAGAAGAAATCGAAGCTCTAGGGTCTCGTGGGAAATTTGTATGTGCCGGAGATGCTGTGTGTGAGGGTGGAGAGGGTTGATTTGGGCTTGCGTGGGTGGCCTTTGTGATTACGGCCCTGATTCCCAAAATGCTTCTGGCCACACTGCTCCACATATTTTGAATTGGGGGCTGCTACGCGTCCCAAATTGTAAATGTTGAATGAAAAGTTGTAGTGCGCGATACTTATTTATTATTTTTCCATATGCGGCTAGTTATAGCATGTTACATGTTAGGTTTATGGGATAGTTTTGACTAATCAATTTGTAGATTTCTTACTTAGATATAGCATATTGTAGTTCATGCAGTACTCATGAGTAGTGTGACAGGACATAACCGACTGATTAGGCCTTCTCCAGCAGCCACAATGACATCAGTAATATGGTTGTGACAGACAATAAACTAAAAAACTTTATGTCGCGAACGTTAGGTTTTGGTACCTCCAGTACACGCGCTCTCTTGTTGCTTCGAAAATGTGGCATGCGCTAGCGTAAATAGCAGCATGTAGGTCAGATTTTTGCACAATCTCTCTTCACTACCTCAGCCCATGACGATGATATCGCCTCTTGTTAGAGGAGGCCTTACGATAGACCTTAGCTAAGCTCAGAAAAGTAAGAAGCAACATTGAAACATATGTACACACAACACAATAGCAAGGAAAGGGGAAGAACATGGATTTACGAACACGTCTCCTTTTCTTTTAGAAATCAACTGGCAAAAGGAAAATAATAGCTAAACAAAATTTCAAGAGATAAAACAAATGTTCAATCTGATTAAAATAATATAATCCAACAAAGTTCCTTATGATTATTAGGTTGCTAACATTAGTTTGGCTATGGTGAACATATCAAGAATTGTTGTTAGCTTAGTAACATGTAAGTTCATATCTCCGAGCACAATTTGCAACAATAGCCGCATCAAGGCATCACAAATTCATAGGTAACCGTCGATAAAAGTATTGATTTGCAACGAGGGTGAACTCTGGTGTGTGCGCGTAGCAGGAATAGCTATTTGAGCGAAGAAAACAATCTACTCTGGGCTGGGACAGGGAGATGCCAGTGTATAGGATGCGCATCTGTTCCACATTTCGCGTTGGCCAGCCAATCCCATCCCTTTCTTCCCCAAACGGCCAAACCCCGTTGTGTAAGCGTTTAAAACTTGGTTTCATTGTCACCAGCCTGTTCTGACGCTGCCTTTGCCTGTTACGGCCCCCCAGCCGGACCCAGCTGCTGCTCCTCCTCTCGCAAAGAAAAACCTGCCTACTCATCATATCTAGTATCGATCACCTCACCTAGAATGACAGCTAAATTCCGGCGGAGGCCACTTTGCTGAAATTTAGGATCCACAAGATTTTTCTCGAAATTTAGACCTTTTTCTTCAATGAAATTTCGTGTCTAAACTGTACGAGATTAGGAGGAAATTATTATTAGATGAGCATCGTGGACTGAGATGAAGTGCTTCGGACAAAGGATGAATCTCCAGCTCTGAACATAGGACATCGCCCAAATTGAGCCATCTCCAACATGGACAGTGGAGTCAGTCAGGTGTTTTGTCCTTGTCCTATCCGAACGATACGGCATGGCACACGGGCGATTTGCTCTCCTTTTCCCGTGGTTATAACGAGTCCGAAGCCTGAAATCATCGAGCAGAGTTTGGATAAAATTCTGAATAAACAGCTCCAAAACCCTTGAGAAATGAGCTCACATTCGCCAGAAAGCTTTCTTCAGATACTCCCCAAAGCCCAAACACCAAAAGGACAGGCGAGCCCAGAGCTCCTTTTTTCAGGATCAAGGTTGCAGCAAGCAAACCTGGGCAAGTCACTAAACTAATCTCAGATCGGAGTAGTAGCAAACAACAGTGTGAAGTCCATGGACCAAATCATTAACTGGGGAGAAACGGACGAGCAGCGCAACAGGGCGAGGGGCACACATCACGTGCGAGGTGCCTATTGAAAAAAAAAATGGCGGTAAGGCAAGAGGGGGCAACCTGTACGTGCATGCCAGCACGTCCTTGAATTACGCTGCCATGAGTATTGACCGCTGGGAAACTGCGATCAGATCGGCGACATGGAATCCTTCTGCAGCTTAACTGATCCGAATTCTTTAAGGGTGTGTTCAGATTTCCAACTAAACACTATTCATTCTAACTTTTCCCTATTCATACTATTCCTCTCACTCACAGAATACACTTCTCAAGACTTGCTACAGTGTTTTTATCTAAAGCTACAGTGAATACTTTGAAATCTGAACACACCCTAAGATTGTTTCTCCACGGTCTACTAGTTTGACGATCAGAGTTCTAGGCTTCGAATGAGATTTTGAGTTGACGATCCGACGTTTCGTAAAAAGCTAATACAAGTTTAAAAGAAGAAATTAATGGTAAGTAGAAAAAATCATGTAACTGATCTTCTCAATGCAAAAAAGAAAATTGAATCAAGTTGATGCAGTGATGCTAGACTGCACGCTCTTTAGGTAGCTGTTCGATCTTGTGTTGTGCGAGCCACTGTCTGGACCCAGATCCGTCAGTCATCCGAATCGCTGTCACGTTCTGCATTTGGACAGACCGCATGGACCCATGGCACATAGGAGCAGTAAAACCACCCTGTCTGCCCAAGTTCATGAACCCGAGCTCCGCCGTTTTGCCTACGCACACACATGCGCATGTGAGGCCTGCGTTGGCACCGCGCAAGTGGCGGCAGGCAGCAGGCTTGCCGAAAACGAACCACACAGCCCTCATCGCCGGTCACTCATGACTGACCGTTCGCTCATGGCAGCTAGCTTTGCTTCGCTGACAAAAGAAGGCGGCAAGAAGCATCTCTATCTGGGTTCACACAGCCAGCAACGACAGAACCGGGGGTGTCTGGCCGTCTGGGTTCAACACTGCGGGAAAGACCGGCACAGTGCCACACTCAACCCAACCCCCTGCAGGAAAAAGAGGCTTTTTTGCATGACTGCCCAGCCAAAAAAAAAACTTGATTGCTCTGTAGTACTAGCCAAAAAAAAGAACTTGACGCATGCAGTACAGGTGAGGGAGACACGTTACGCTGGATGGATGTTGGACGTGCTAGGAAATGGGATGACCTATGAGAACTTGATCCGCGAGTATGTGTGATGTGCCAGTGCGAATGATGCTTGCAAAATACCCCTGAGTTGGTGTGTGATGTGTCGTGTGTTGTTTGTTTCAATCCAGCTTGCAGGTTTCGTGGCATAATGATGGTATGAAGAGTGAAGCAGGAAAACGTCTCCAATGAATCAATGAATGATTGTAGAGAATATTCTTTTAGTAGGCTGCATATGCTGTTCTTAGATGCTAAGCGTGCCACGTATCAGACATTGTACTGAATGGCCAACAAGGACACAAGATTTAGGATTGACACTTTTTTACTTTTTTTTTTGCAAATCATTGTATTTTTTTTTGTTTAGTGAATTTGCAGAGGAGTTTCAAGATCTTCCAATGGTATTCGTGTGAATATTCCCATTGCGCACTTTTGTGAGTTTTAGAGCTGCCACAAAGACGAAAATGAAGAAAGTAAATAAACCGGTGTGTGCCGACAAGAACTGGCCCACGAGGCCACGACGTCTTCTGCATCCCGGATAGTGATAGCAGCCCAAGCCCAAAACGACGTCTGAGCTACGGAGTACTTCAAAGTTTAGATAACGAACGCGTCCTTCCTCTCGCGAAAAAGAGAAGGAAAGAAGGGAGAAAAACAAACGATCATACGCTCAGACGAGTTCATAATCTACGATTTTGTGCACAACTAGGAAAAAAAATTCTCATCTCATAGCTTAAACTATCTCAAAATCTCTTTGATACATCTGAGCTACACGTTCTCCACAGAACGGGATCCTTTCGTCAAAATGGTTGTTATACAGTATACACTCAAGGTTAACAGTAGAGGTGTACACAGTGTGGAAAGAATTTCCTATATATATGTGCACTGCAAGAGGGGCGCAAACTATGAACACAGCCACGAGCAAAATTCTACGCGTTGAACAGTTTGCGGAACGGCCCATCCTTCCGATCTTTGGCCGCCTCCGTCAATGCAAGGAACCTCTTGAACCCCGTGGTGGCTGCTCCCCGCCCAAGCGCCGCGGCTCGGGCGAGCACGTCTTCTCGGTTCGCCAGGGCTCCAGTCAAGGCGGCCATGCTTGGTGTGATTGAGACCGCTGGTGTGACCACGGACGGTGCCATCTGAACAGATGCGGTGGCAACCGGTGGTGCGACCGTTGGAGCCACGGCGGGGTGTTTGATGGCAGGGGCGGGGGCAGGGGCGTGCTTGTTGAAGTCCTCCAGGATTGCTTGTTGATCTGCTTTCTTCAAGCCCTGTGACAGAACACGAACAACGGCAGGAAGATTGAGTGTGTCAGATTATCTTGAGCAGATGGAAGGTGGTGGTTAGCATCAGGGGTAAAAGCCAGATTTCTAAACATCAAACCTTGAGGTCAAGTATCCGCTGAAACTCAAGAGGTGTGCCTTCGGGAAGGAGGGCACGGTATGTGTTCGCAACAGAATCAACCGGTGATAAAATAACCTGCATAAAGTCATGTCATCAGCTTGAGACTACATGTCGTGAATCACTGAGCGAAGTGCCTTTTCAGCAATATTGGTGTTAATAATCAACACTCGACACCATTGTCCCCAATTTACCTTAAGCAGTGCTTCAGCTTTACTCATTTCCCGGCTTACAAACTTTGAGTAGCTAGCTGCGCCTGTACTCTGTAATATAGAATGCAAAGAAGCCACATTTTAAATTGTCACACAACTAAGAAACCGATCTACTCATTACGAGTTATGACGGCAATCCATTATAAACTATAAATCTGCTACACTTGCAGCTTATGCACATAAGAAACAGATCATTTTAGCCAAGTGCCAGAATTCATCCTACAGATTCAAAAATACTTGAAACAGAAGAATTTACTCCATTAATGCGAATTCCGAAACCTGCCACTAGATAACGTAAAACATATATACCACATATATATAGATGATTTTGTGCTGATTAGAAGGTTACCTGTTTCCCAAGAGCTGGGATGTCTAGAAGAATAGTTTTAACTGCTTGAGTGTCCAAAAGCATCTTGGAAGAAAAATGCAAAACAATGAGAAATGTCCTAATTGGTGAACGAAACTAAAGTAGCTTCACATGTTATTAATATGTACCTGCTGGGCACCAGTTTCTGATATATGCTTACACTTGTATATGTTGAGATAAAACCGAGGACCAAGGGAGGCTGCAAGCTGCATCAGAACAAACAAACAAGTATAACAAACAATTTGGGTAGCCAATATATATTTTATAACAAAAGATGAAAGACATGCAAGATTTTAGCAATACTACTACAATGACGAATACTGAACTTACTTTGTCCAGGAAATACTGGAAGTACGTGGGTGAAAGCAAGTTGCCAAGCACAGGAATACTGCTGGACAGAATAGAGCTGATACCATTCACATATCTGACATGGAAGAGCAAATCCTATTAGCAGATATTCATGTACTTGAGAATGTATTCTTTTGCCTGATTTGAACATTTTGCGAGGCAAAGAATGCTTATAAAGAAAATTGGATATTACATTTTTTATTTTTTGAATTTATTATAGAAAAAACATGACGACAAACAACACCATTTCTGGGTGCTCATACGCTCGTAAAGGACATTCCCATGGACTATAACCCCACAACTCAAACCAAAATCCACCTAAATCCGTTCATGGAAGCAATACACCATTTATGCAGAAGCTACATATACCAGCTGCAAAAATATGTAACATCATTGCATGGAGCTACGTTATGACCAAATTTCTCATCAAGGATTTGGACTACAGGTTACCGCCAGTATTCTTTTGACCTTCGATTCAAAGCACACAGAATGAACAACCGCAAAGGATGTAACATAAAATAATATATAAGGATCCAGCAAAATCATACTCCGATTGATCGCCAACACTTTCTAGGGTAGCCCATGGAACACGAGTCATTGCAACCATCTCAGCATCAAATTTAGTTTCAAGCCCATGAACAAGAGTCATTAATGCTTTTGTGATCACGGCCGAGAACTCATCCTGCAGGTATTGAAGCATTGAGGCCTTCTGTCTAACAATAAGGTAGGGATAAAAACAACAAAAGATCAGTCACCTGAACTTCAGACATGTCCACCTTGTCAGCAAACTGAGGATTAATCATCTTAGCAACATTCTCAGCTAGCTCACCAGACTGTAAAATTTGAGGAGGTTAATAGTTAGTTTGACAAAAATCTTAAGACACAAGCGTGCATGTCGCACAAGGAAAAATAGCCACATGCTGCAACCAATGAACTTAAGCACTAGGTGCCACAAACTATTGTGCTGCCTATCCCCAGTGTCATCCATTCCCAACCCAAGCTTCCAATGGAAGGGCACTAAGGATATCTTGCATTGCGGAACTAGGTAGTGGTACCCATGGAAAACTGTGGACTAGTAACACAGATCTGAGTACTTTATTATAGAGAAGAGCAGGCTAGGATGCAAGAGTTTTGAGAATATGCAAGGGGTGATTTTACATTCTCGAATTCCTATTACTATTTTGAAGCCAAAAGGAGGATTTTGTGAGCTAGTAAAATGCGAATTGCTTCTAGTGTCACTTTGCAAGGGGAGTACAAGGTGCCAATGAGATGACATAGGAGTTGTGGCATGCCTAACCTTCAGGTTTGGCAACCTTAGGTAGGGAACCAAACAGGCCCACGCAAGTATCCAGTGAAGAATATGAAATTTTGTATATTAATTTTTCTGCTTAGTATGTGGTAAATTATTAACAATACGGTCAACACCGTGATTTCATCCTGTTTCCTCCTATACCAGGCTACCTAGTACCATAATACTTGAAGGAAAATTGACTTACTGTCTGGTGACAATATTCTGCAGTGTTGACAATGTAGCATATCATTCTCTCATCCCGGTCTGAGGTCTGCAGTAATGGCAACAGTCAACAGGACATAAATTGCTGCTGACACATGAGAAAAACAAGGTGGAAGGGTAGAAATTCAATACTGGCTACTCATACCCTGATCTGCCCATCAGTACCAGTGGCAGCTGCAACAATACCAGTTCCACCTTTTGGTAATCTGGCATATAATTTAGCTGCATAGGCTTTGAGTATTCTTTGAAATACCTAGCAAAATAAAGGGGGGGAACAGTTACAGGCCCACTCAAACACAATTTTTTATTGGCTCTGATAAAAATAGCTAAGAGTAAAAAAAAAACTATTAGTGATAAGCACGTTGAAGGTCAAACTTCATCGGCTAAACCTAAATATCAAGAATCATAATCAAATGTGCTAGAATAGTTCATCTTGTACTGGGTAGGCCGGTGTTCACTCAACATAATTTTTATACTCTAGTACAATTCATATGGACAGCAAATTTGTTTCATATTATTGCTTGTGCAAAGAACTGATCACGGCACATTTTCCTTCATAAAGAGCAATCTGATCTCGCTAAGTATGATTACTACGCTGTAGCTTCTCACTGATTGAACAGTACATAAACAAGAAAAGGTGATATGAAATACTAGTAAATAGGAAAACCAATAACCCTCTGCTCTAGTTAGGCAATAGAATCACGAAACCACCTATATTACACCCAGCGTAAACTTTAGAGTTTCAGCAAAGTGAAATATTGGATTAACCAGATTGGGTCTGTTGAAACAGATAATATCAGAGTACGCTCACTAAAAGTACTACTCTACCATAAGCAAGGTCAAGAAGCATATGGACAGCAAGTAGATTAAAAATAGAAGGCACTGGCAGCTGCACAGGCGCATGCATCAGAGAACCATTTGTGTGCTTCTCATGTTGTTATACAATTTAAGTGATTTCTCATTATCTGAGACAATCATGGGCATATTCACATTCAATTTATGTCCATTCCATATTGTTATTTGATGCAAGGTGTTCCAATATGTTTCCAAATTCCAATATCTGGGGGAAAATATGAAAGCAAACATTCTAGAAGAATGTAGCAGACAAACTGTACATAAAAAGAAATCTGCCAACTGAAACTGAAAAGGACTGACTACCTGAAATAAGTTGAACAACGTTTGGTTCTTTGTTAATGCACTGCACCTCTTTAAGCTTTTTCTAATCACTAAGAAAACCTGCACACGTGAAATCATAAACAGATTTAAGATAGTATTTTGATACAAAAAAAGTGAGCACAAAATGACGACTATCATGCAAAATCTACAAGGTCAATCCCACAGGACACAATAAACGGGATTTTGGCAAGGATAACAAAGCCTCAAAACTGCTATCAGCCAGCAGGGGCAGGCCTTCCAGAAATATCTTTGAGAAGCATTGTATCATTTACCTGCATGCTGCTTGATAGAATATTTGTCTGACTTCCTTCCTCTATTTCCCATCTTTCTTCCTGACAGAATAGAAGGGTGAGCTCATGGTACACGGACCTCAAATGCTACGGGTCCAATTATATTCATATTGTGCATACCTGGACAAGTTTTTCTAACTGATCCACTAAAGATTTCTCCTCAAGTTCTATGTACACAGTCATATATGGTTCAAAACAAGAGGATATGATCCCATGGAAGTTAAACTACAAGAACAATGGGCCAAAGTATGAGATTCGAATATACAGAACAAAACATCATACAAAGTTTGTGGAAACAGTACTAGTTGCACTGCACAGTAGCTGATAGAATACTAACCCCAGCACCAGGAACTGACAAATCTTTCTGCTTGTCTTTGTCCTGCCAGTAAAGAGGTGCTAGAAGAGTTGGAAAAGATTATAACAAAAGGGGAGAAAGAGAAAAGGTTAACATTAAACAGAATATACTTGTTCAACCCCATCATTGGGTGCTGCTAGTTTCTTCTCATATTTCTTCCGTATGTCTGAAACAATTTTATTGTGTTCTCCACCCTCATCTTCATCATCACTTGCTGACTCTTTATTTCTAGTAGTCACAGTTCCACCACTGAATTTCTCTGCCAGTTCTTCTTCAAATTCAAGGGTTCTCTGGAACGCCTGCATTCCAAAAATCTCAAAAAGTTCACGACAGATGTTTCAAACGGCAAATGGATCAATTCACATGCTCAAGCCAAACAACCAAACATTTCACAGATATGTACCACTTCGAAGACATGTAACACAACAACACTACAAAGCACATAAATTTTGTATGATTTCCTGGGCATTTCGCATTTGTTATTTTGCGGGAAATGGAAGATCTGATAAGAAAATCCCTTGAACCAAAATAATAATTCCATAAATCACCCTAAAGACCTATAACACAAAATTGAAAGTAGAATGTCAATCACTAGCACAGCATTGTAAGGTAAATGGCACGCACATAGAAATCTCCATTTATTATCCATGCTTCCAAAGAAATCGCAAGGGGAATTAGAATTACCAATAACAAAGTTGCAACATCAGGCTTCTCTTTGAGATTATTAAGGATATCAATAAGCTGGGACCTGACAAGAAGAATTTTCACCAGTAAATTGATTTGTAAGATGGAAGACAAGGATTGACCATATGTTATAGCACAAATTTGAGCTGACAAGACAGAAGACATTAAAGAGGATAAATTTGTTTAAAAAATGAAGCAAAAACGAAATCAAATGAATGCTGTTTCAGCTCTATGTAATCTTAATTTAGAGCAAGATCATTAACTGCAAAACTAGATAGTGCAAATTCAGACCTGGTAATCTTACAGAACTGGATACACAGCAGATAGTCAACATGCCAGGAAGGTGGAAATATTTTCCAGGTGTCTTCATTTGACCGTAGTCGGCGTTTGATCCATGCATATCTCCTTTCGGTCTTGTCTAACTTGGCAAGTTCTGATTTTTGTAAGAAGCATCAAATTAACAGTGAACTAAATCAGTGAGTAAATATGCTAAAATTACAACCCAGGGTGTTGACCTGCCCCTTCAAATATCTGCCTATATGAGGTGAGTTCCTTGCTGCAAAAGTTCTTCACTAGTTCTTCCCTTACAGATGGTTCCAATGCATCAACCACAAAACAAGCATCCGATAGCTGCTGCAACAGCATGGGATCTTCTGCTTCCTTCCCTGTTCCTAAGCTGAAAAGGTATCAATTAGCAGGTCTAATTTACCATAGGAATAGACATAAAGAAAGAACTGCCAACTGAGTAAAAGGTTGATTGCCCTACAATTTACTAGGCACAAAACATGCCAAAAATAGGACTGCCAGGTCATGTACAAGGTCCATACAAAACGAACTGATGTCCCTACCTGCTACCATATGATCGCAAGTTATGCCCTGTAATAAGGCTGACATGGTCATACAATCATTCCTACGTGTGGGACTGAACATATTGATGTTTTATCGGTTTTGGAACTTCAACTACTTCCTTGGAAGCTATCCTATATTAATTTTGATTTAAGTGCTTCTAGATGAATTCCAGAGTGCTGAGCGACATTACTTGAAGAATGCAAAGCAAAAGCAAAGGCTGACACTTCACAAGTTAGGTCACCTGTTTCGAGACACAATGTACTCACATCATCCTTTTCCTGGTTTATTAGTGCTCAGGAATTACCCAGAAACTGGCTTTGCCACTAACTGGTACTAATCTGGTAACTTTTTCACAACAACGATAAAAGTCCCATTGTTATTTACCTTGAAAAATCTGAAAATACATGAGATTTGAGGAGTTTCTTGATGTTCTTGAATTTCTCTCTCAGCTCTGTTATCTTGGGCACATCTCTATAGGCTTCAAAATGACTGCATAACTGGTTTACTGCCTGAAAATAGAATTTACAATCTCACTGGAAGTCTCATGCACGTAATCATAAGCATAGGTAAGCCAATCATGCAAAATGATCGCTGTGAGTGTGAAATATTTCAGCCACCGAGATCAACTCTAGAATGTTTACAGGCATATCAGCTAACTAAGTCATTCTTACCTCCAGCTGTGCAGCTGCTTCTTTATACTGCCGTTTTGACGCCATAACCTGAAGCTGCTCGACAGCGGAAACTGTACATAAGCAGGGAGCAACATGGTTTAGCTGAGGTTGATGTCATTTGCTAGAGTGAGTGAGGGAAAACTAACCAAGCATAGTAAGACGGTGAAGGGCGGTAATCGTAGTTGTTATATGCCTCTTGGCGCAATCCAACTTTTTGATGTCACGACATATTTCTTGAACCATTGTTTCACTTTGTTCAGCCTTTGTTTTTATCTCATGTATCTTGTGCATTAATTCCTGTTAGCAGGACACAGAGTTAAACTCCAAGCAAACAATAGAGTGTTTGCTCCAGTTATCTGACCAGGCACGCTGCTTAATCAATTGATCCAGCAGTTTCACAGAGCGAAAACTTAAGAACGCATACAAAGTGAAAATGGTGACCTGAACAGCATTTGTTGCTGCTGCAAGTTCCTCCTTGGCCTTGGTTCCAGAGTTGCTCTGTGGAGTAAAACAAGCCTTCAGTTATCCAATATCATGTAATATAACCACGAGTAAAAGTCCGTATGTACAAGCATTTAGTCCTCTGATTCTAGCAGTACGATTTCACTAAGAGTAAATCCTGAGCAAATTGGTTACAACTGTGTCTTAGAAAATCAATTGCGTGATTACAATTGCTGAATTGCATCAGCATGCACTGATCAAATTACGAGACAAGTCAGTTTGGTCGATTCAGTTTAACCACCCCAAAACAAAGTGTCAACATTACAAACAGCAGCACTGTATGACTAGGATGTGAGACCACAAGGCCGAACCTGCTGACGAACGGCGGCGAGAATACTGGCGTCTACTCTGCGAATCTCGCTCTGTATCTTTTGCATTAGCGGCTCGACGCCCGACAATGACGCCTCTGCAGGTGACAGCAAAATCAAACACAAACTATTACCCTAGGAGTTCCGACCAAAAAGCAGAGCTCAAACGAGCGCATTGCCGCTGCCGCAGCAGGAGCACTAGCGTGCGAGTGAGGAATCATCGATTCGATTCGAGCGGCGGAAAGCGTACCCGTGGGGAACATCTGGTTGATGTACTCGAGGGCGCTGGACTTGTCCATTTCTCCGGCGAGATCTCTGCCCCGCGCGCCCGCGCCCGGAGGATCTGGAGAGGCCTAGAAGGATCTGGAAGGGGAGGGGCAGTGAGGAGGAGCCGATCTGGCAGGGCACGAGCGGCAGGCTGCCCCTCGGGCGGGCGAGGGGTGAGGTGGCGGGAGAGGTGGAATCGCCGGCGGGTAGTCGCCGTCGTCGGCAGCTCGGCCGTTCAACGGGTGGCGCCCAGACCCAGTTGATGGTTTATGAGTCGGTTGCTCCCCGCGGAGTCCAATAGCCCGCTTCCTTGATGTAAAGTTGAAGTATTATTATTCACTGGTTAACCACTGTCTAATTATTTTCAAAACATTACAATTCACCGAGGAACAATTATTGCTTAAACTTCCGTCTACCATTTCTTACCGGATCTTCTACCAACTCATTTTTAGAAGATTGAATGCCTGCATGCATTTTTTATTACTTACAAAACTGCACAGGGTTACATATGTCATCGTAAAGTCGAAGAATACAGGGTGTTCAAACATGATTGCTAAAAAGTTACAGTATTGCATTGCCTCATTGTTCAGCAAATTCATAAAAGATAATCTTCTCATGCAGATAGGTGCCTAAATAAACTTAACTACCTTGTTGATACACTTATGCACTAAGAGAAAACTTAAATATTTTTATTTATATACATAAGCATTGCCTTTCGTCTCGAATTTGGATTTTATTTTACTGTCAAGTTAATTTAGTAAAACTGCAACTATTCCCACCGAACTATCTATTTGCGGACCAAGTTTTACTGAAAGCACGCGTATCTGAACCCTCAGTTTTACAACCAACCTAAACAAACTGCACCTAGCTACGCCCTCATAAGATATACAAAAAACATTCTTGTTGACCTACCAAGCAACATGTCCTGGGTTTCACAAACCTACAAAACATACAACATCCGTGCATCAGGACGCCCGTTTGATCCCAAAAATTGGAGGCACGGGCACCCATTGAGTTTGTTTCTAAGTAAAAAGTGGCAATTTGGGGCAATGGATCTTTAGCATGCATGCTCAACTTACTCGAAGTCTCGGAGTTATATACAAAGCAGCAGCGGGAAAACGTTCACATACATGCTTTTTACAACGAAATTTTACTACACACGAACAAAATCTGAGCCTTTTTCTGGACTGATGCCCTCTAAGTACATCCAGTAATGCTGAACCTGTGGCCCTATGCACCTCTTGATTGCCACACGACGAGCAAAACCTCGCTCAAACTACCGTTAGTCTGGCTACACTTCAGAAGCCTCCCTTGTCTTGTGAGCAACCCAGAGCGACCAACTCAGATCATATATCTGATGACCGTTGTTTCCATGTTTCTGGACTCTGACAACTGAAGCTCCAGTGGAATATCTTTTTTGGTCTTCTCTTGTTTTACTGTTTTTTCGACAATGTGAGGACTTTTAACAAGTTCGATTTGGCCGCATCAAGCAGGGGGTCAGATTGCAGAGCTTTCTCAAAACAGCTTCTAGCATCCTCCCATCGGCCTTCCGCAACAAATACAAGCCCTAGGTTGTTGTTGGCGGGTGCATATCCAGGACACAGTTCCAATGACCTTAATAACATCTTTCTTGCAAATTCATAGTTCCTATGCTGCCGATAAAGAATTCCAAGATTAGAGAAGATTGCGTGTAGCTGCTGGGTTGATGATAGTACCAGTGCCCGCTTATAGACAGTTTCAGAGCATGGATCATCTGATAGCTGCAATGCAATACCTGTGGGAACAGCAAGTTATTATTCACGGATACTAGGCATGCAGTGTGTGCTCAATAATATCAGCAATGGAGTCAAGATATTTCACTAAATTAATTGTATGGTGGTCCATATATTAAAAGGTCATTTCTACACATTCTCCATTGGCAAAACAAAACAAATAACATCACTCTCATAGCAAACAAAAAGAAAACAAATTTACAGAAATGTTAGAACTTGAGATTTAAAATAACTCAAATCCACATGCAAGATTAAAGCTCATAAGTTTTGAGTGCATTCAAGGACTTCCGCATCGCATTGTTCACTTTTACTAACTATGGAATCAAGTAAAAACAAAGAAAAAACGAGCCCATAACTTACCAAGATTGGACCAAGCATAGCTGCAATCTGGGGAACGAGCTAAAGCAGCTTTAAGAAAATTTACAGATCTGCTAAACTGGGTCATGCAAATATTGTACAAGCCAAGTTGATGCCATTGAACAGCATCATCTGGGTCCTCTTGGATTGCCTGTAATAGATTTCAAAATAAGGATGTTTATTTCAAAACTTCCCAAGTTTTGAGCTTGCCAGTTCAGATTGAAGAGAATGAATTCAGTTCCCACAATAGTTTGCAAAAACATCACCTGTTTTAGTGTATAAAGAGCTCGCTCTTCTGTGTCGTTAAGATTGATGTGTTCAGTATCATAGACAGCAGCAATTTCATGTTGTGCCCTGTGAGCCATTGCCAAACCAGCCCATGCAACTGGGGCATCAACTGCTGAAGGGTCACCTTCTTTCAGAACTGTTGCCATTTCATTTGCAGCCCAAAGAAGTTGATCATCAGAAAACTGTGACCTTACAGCATCTCTGATACGGTGAACTGCAATAGCATACCGAGCAGGCATCTGATTGGGTTCCAATTTTGCTGCCTGCAAAGCATAGTGCATACAGAAAGAAATAAGTTTCACAGATTTTATGCCTTTGCCTCCATCACCTGCCTTACAGTTAAAGCAAAATTGCTGGGCACATTTATCGGAACAAAAGGAAAGTAATCAATATATAGTCAGCTATGAGCAGTGGTGAGCTTAAACAAAATTGAGTGATCCACCGAGCCGGGGCCGGTGCCAGGCTCGGCTGTGCCGGTATGGCCAGCTGGGCCTGCTCGGCCGGCTGGGCCCTAACATCAAGTGTCCAAAACTGATTTAACTTGGAATAGTCAGTAAGGTAAGGAAAGTACCAACTATAGCAAATTATTTTACTACAACAAACCCAGAACATCAAGTTTTCCCTTGACAGCACATACCCCAGGGTAAAATACGCCCCACCAAACTAACCGCACCGCACCAAAGCTTGCAGTCTTTTTCAGCAATCGCCGTATGGTATTCTGGTACGGTGGACGATTTGTTCCTTGTTCATTTTATGGTGTTTGGCTTGGTTCCTAAATCTCATAAACCGAACAACCAAAATCACTGGACTCTGCAGTAGATTCAGACACCCAGCCCCCTTCAATCACCAGCCCAGGCATTGCAAGCTTGCACGCAGATGGCCCTGTAGCCAATGTTTGCACTCAGCCACCCAGTCCCCTCCAATCACCACAAGTGCCATCGGTTCAATGATCAACTTTTGAAAATATGCACACGCTTTCTGTTAATACCACAATCTTCAGAATTCCAGCCTTTGGGTATAAGATACTAATCTAAAATTATAAGTTGGAGAAATTAAAAGTGGGACACAGCAAAGAGTGAATCCTCACTAATCAGTTACAAGTCAGAAAGCTAAACAACATATTGTGTTCTCACCAGAGAAATTTCTCCAGCAATTGACAAAATAAATCAATACAATTTTGTGATAGCTAATGGAGCAATACATTTCTGGACGATAATGCCAATAAGTGAAAAAACGAAATAGCAACAGTTGTTACCTGCTCCAAGCACCTCTTTGAATTCCTATGCTCACCAGCCATATAATACGCATTTGCAAGATTAACCCAAACTGATGCAGCTTTAGGATCAGCCTTCACTGCTGCAAGTAAGCACTCTTTTGCAACAGCTAAGGCTTCTTTCTGATGCATGTAAGGACCAGCGGTGACATTACCCCCTGCCCCTGAATTGTAGCAGTGCATGAGACAGACACAAAAAGTAACTACTACTCATGAAATACCTGTGATTTTTAAACTTTACTTTTAGAGGAAAGAAAACTACCTTGGCCTATTATTAATTGAAATAAAAAGCAACAAATCCATTGATATAATGTCCAACCATAAGATGTTATCTAATTGTCAGGTGTCATCATTTTGAATATAGCAACATGGCATAGGATAGCCGTGCTTTTATGATATGGCAGGAAATGATAAGTATAGAAGAGGATGACAAATAAGTGTTCATGTACCTGCTGACAAAGATCCATATTTACAGAGAAGTAGAGCTGCATAGTTCATCAGAGCAGCTGGGTGGTTTTGATCTTTTAGAAGAAGCTCTTGAAAGCACTTTGCAGACAGCTCTAGATCCCCACTGGAAGTTGGTAAGTGTTACAGTCTGAAGGAACAAGTGATGAACTGAAATGGTATTTCAAACCTTTGAATGTATGCAACACCGAGGTTTGCAAGGGAGTCCAAGTAGTCAGGAGCAACAGCCGTGAGAGAAGATAGGACTGAGATAGCACTCTGGACAGGGTGCAAAACATTAGCAACTATGCAGCCACAGACACTGCTGCATGATCAATGGAGAGAAATGTAACAAAAGCAGTGCATCATACCTGTATTTGACCACCCCGAAGAAGAACTAAACCTAGGATATTCCAAACAGCTGCCTGCATGTGGTCTGACTGAACTGAACTCTTCAACTTAACAAGGATGTCATCTACCTCACCAGTTTCAAGTTCATCATCAAAACTATCGCCCATGCTTGCTTGCAAAATGCACTGCATGAGACACATACTCAGTCAAGAGGGAGAAGAATCATTTATTAGAGAGGCACCAAAAAGGAAGAGCCGACAGCTGCATAAAAGAAAGTAATTTTAGAGACAAGGTAAATTTTGCTGATTTAAGCTGATGAACCTGTGCATGGTGTATCCTCACTGATGAGAGTAAATCAGGCCTCCGCACTTCTTCTTCGTCTTGTAACAATATTTCAGTGGACTTTTCATATGATGTTATTGCCTGAAAGGTTTCTGCAGCTGCTTGAGCTTTATGAAAACCCTAAACAACTTCAGTATTTGAAGAGAATATTTACCTTCTGAGCCTGACCAAGCCTTTGATACATCAGACCCAACATAAAATGTGCATGCGCATTCTTAGGCATTTTCCGGGCCACATGAACCAAAGCCTGCAAAAAAAGAAGTGTAGGCTCTTAACCACATTTCTATTGACCATATCAATACCACAAATGAAGACAAGGCGACATAACATCACTGTCTGCATGACATGAGAAGAAATTCAAACACAGTGCCATTTAGCTACAAATTGCAAGATTGATCACCCATAATGGCATCAAAACCAAGAACTCACAGCTTTCAGGTTGCTAACTTTCTCCTCGCGTGGAGCAGAAGCGCCTTGGCAATGCTGATCAGCATCTGTTCATGAGCAACTATAAGTAACCAATTCACAACAGGAAACTATCCTTGCACTGCATTGGATGTCGACGATCATGTCACCTTCGCATTCAACAGTATCAGAGTCCTTCGTTGCAGTCGTATTTTTTGCCAAAGCACCCTCTTCATTGCCACTCCTGCAAGTACGATCACCAGCTGCCATTGTGAAGGAGCTCAACCTAGAACAGCTGGTTTGTAAATTCGTAGATGTAAAAAAAGATGATACAGATCCCCCTTATCCAAACATAACCCTATATGTTATCTCCCGTCCAAATAAGTGTCAATTATATAAAACCCATAATGAAGGCTAAAATACCCTTATATGAACATGTGCACGAAGTTCCAGTCTGTCGCAACGGGTTGCTACACAGTACCATGTGGACATCATTTTGCTAAATTCATAGAAGTTGACCCCGAAAAATTCCATTTCCTACACGAATTTCCTCCCACGAAACAGACGGAAGTCTTAGGGTTACGGTTCCCACGAGCATGAGCCCGCGAGGACTAGCGCCCAATTCCAAGTTATCACCGTGCGCGCGGCTGGTGAAGCGCACAGGTAGCAGGAAATCCCGCACGTTGAGATCGAAATAGTAGCTTGGTAACCTTACCTCGTGGAGAAGTCGGCAGCGACCGCCGGAGCCGAGGCAGCGGGCACGAGTACGGCGGCGGCGGGATTGGGTTTGGGGGTTGGTGGGCGGTCCTCTCCATCGCTCTCCGCCGGCTCGAAGTTGAGATCGGCGATCATCACCGGCCTCGGCGGCGGCGGGTGGGTCTCCGGCATCGTCACCGGCAGTCTCCGGTGGCTGGCTGTGGGTTCTGTGAGCTCTCGATGCGGCTTCGGGGCACTGGACTAGTCCTTGACTACTTGCGGAGGGGCGCAAGGAGCACGAGAGAGCTCTGTGCTGCGAGTTACTAGGCCGGATCACAACGGGCCCTGATGGGCCGATAACACACAGACAGACAGAGCGGGGCAGGCCACGAGGCCCAAATTGGATTAGGCCCACGATATGCAGGTCGGGCCCAACTGATTCGTGAGGTTGGGCTGCGGGGGCTGCTGGTGATTGGTTACTGGGTTCTTTTTGGTCCGTATTTTCTTGGCTCACGCAGATGGAGAAAACCGGCCTGATCACCACATTTAGTTTTCCCCGTTAAACAACATTTAGGGTGCGTTTAGATGGGAAAACTTCTCAAAAAATACTATTTATCTAACTTTTTTTATTCATCACATCCCTCTCACTTATAGAACTCTATTCATCGACAGTATTTTTGTGAACAGTGTATTTTTAGGGAATCTTCGGGCGCACCCTTAGTTTTCCCCATTAAACCCCAACCGCGATTTTTGGGTACATATGAACTCATCTTCATATTATTGAGCCAATCTTAATAAAAAGTTTCATAAACATTAAATCTTATGCCACATCAATATATTTGTTGGCTTGGTAAAGTCATCATGGGCAAAGAGAAAGGGGGAGTTTTTTATCACCATAAAATCCACTCAACACAGTTATCTACTTTGTAGTCTTAGTAATGAAGCCGTGCACCGAGACTAGCCTGAATGAATTAGTATGTTAGCCGGTTAGGTGCTGTTTAAAAAAACGAACGTATCACAAAAGGGCTTCACAGTTTCTCGGTGGCATATTATTCTGGAATGCAGAGTTTTGTTTTATGATGACTTGTGACTGAGCGGCATGCCCAACTGACAACTGTACTTTGCTTCTCTCCAATCGCCTATTTGGTGACGTATATATACTACGCATTCCCAGCTGGTGCATGCGTGCACAGCCCTTATTTTTTGCTATTGTGAATACAAGCTGGTAGCTGGTAGCTGGTAGCCTCGCAGCACACTTTCAGTAACAGTATAGTACCTTAATATAATCTATCCATCAACGCGGGAGAGGATGAGAACATCTCGCCTTTCTTATTCAGAGATACTCCTAGCTTCTTCCTCAACCTAGACAGACACCGTTGATGAGTTTCCTTCACGGTTTAGGCGCATACAGCTTGGCCTAGCTAGCGTCCATGGTCCATGGATGCCAGGAAACGAACAGCAGGCCGAGTGGAACGGGCACTTTTTCAGGTTGTCCTTAGCGTTAACGTGAACCCTCGGACAGCGATGACACATTGGGGCTGATTTGTCCTTAGCGTTAACGTGAACCCTCGGACAGCGATGACACATCGGGGCTGATTGGTTGGGTACCCAAATTTTGGCATCCCAAAGTGTTGGCAAGCCAAAACTTGGGAAAAAAACTTGCCACAATTTTGGCCAAACAATGTGAGACAAGGGCATCATTTTGGTAGCAAACCAAATTGTGGCCAATAAATTGGCAACATTTGCCTTGCCAAAACCATGGCATGCCCATATTTTGGCAAAGAACCAATCAGCCCCATTTGCGCGTACACGAGCCAGGGTCCATGGCGGGACGCTGCAAAGTACAAGCCCCAACCAACCAGCCCCAGAACAGAAAGGCTCCGTCGCGTCGCGGCGTTGCCAACCGGGAGGCCTCCAACCAACCACCCCAACCTCCCCGTCCAGTCCAAAGCGACCGCCGCTTCCGTGAAAGCCCCCGTCGGCGCCGAACCACCGGAGCACCGGCCGCACGCGCGCGCGGTGGCCATGCCAGAGCTCCTGTATCGGCAGCTGCCTCCCTCCCTTGTCCGCACCCGCGCACCGGCGCTCCCGACACGGCCATGGGAATCTGATCGATCGATCGGTCGCAGGGAGAGGAGAACCTGCTTCTCGAGCTTAAAAAAACCCGCTCCGAATCGGCGTCGTCGACCGACGTGGCGGCTCCTCGGCGGCCGGGAATCTGCGTACGCGTCGTGTCATGGGAGCTCGATGACTTCGATCACACACACAGCCTCGCTAATTGAGGCCGATTCCCTAACTTTCCAGTGTTCATTCCAACTTTTCATTATTTATTTCAACTTTTCACTATTCCTTCTTCACAAAACATGTTTTCCAACGAATGCTACAGTGTTTTTCTGATGCTACAGTATTTTTCCCTACAATCTAAACACACCATGAATGATACATAAAATGATTGGTTAGCTAGCACTGTTCGCCTGTGTGCCTGTGTCAGTCAGGGGAGAGAGCGCTGGTCGAGAGAGAACCGGCTCAGGCCTTCTCCAATGGTATATCTGTGCTAGCTTATAGATTATTTAATCGATAAACAGTGTCAAAATAGTACAGAATGGATTGACTCTTTGCAAGTGGGTTAGCTCTTTGCTAGCTCATAGCATTTTGTATTCATTGAACAGTGCATCTTTTGATGTGACGGCTCTTGAGCCGGTCACATCACTTTTGCACTCTTCAATGAATATGGGACGGCTAGCAAAGAACCAACCCACTTGCAAAGAGTCTATCTATTTTGTACTGTTTTGATAACCCACTTACAAAGAGTCCATCCATTTTGTACTGGTTTTGACACGGTTCATCGATTAAACAATCTATAAGCTGGCATATGAGGCAGCACAAATATACCATTGGAGGAGGCCTTAGAATACGGCACGGCGCATGTGCTGTCCGACGCGGCAATCATCGTCGACGCCGGCGAAGGTGGCGGCGCGACCCGATTGTTTTCTCTTTTCTTTTCTTTTTTTTTTGGGTTTCTCTGACACGATCCCCGGATCCAAATGGTACGTATCTAGTCGGAAGGAGGACTATTATTGTATCCAGGTGCGTTTCATTTCGGCAAGGGAGGGGCCTAGAACGACACGAGGCTACATTTGGGCCAGGGGGCACCTGACAGGCCGACGTGAACGGTCTCCCCTCTGCTCGCGACATGCTCACATGCCGATGTTCACGTATGAGTGCATGGTCCTGGACGTATTTCGGGTATCCACGATGTTCACAGTAGCTCTATGTTCTCCCATCTGATGCTAGTGGGCGATGAGTGACATCACCGATTCACCAGCTCCTTACGTGGAGATCGATCATACACAAACGGGTTTGCTTTGCTGATGTTAGCCTTCATGTGCTGCGTGGTCCACTTTTCCCTCGATAGAGAGACACTGGGCCATCAGGTGCATGGAAATTATTGGATTTTCAGCCGACATAGCAGAAACCGTAAGATCTCGATCGGACCACGCTCGCTCCTCTTCATTCCAGGTAGCAGAGTTTTGTTCAACTGCGTCATCTCTTCAGCAGCCAGCAGAGTGTTATGCAACTACATCCCCATGCTTGCTTTATAAGCTCCGGCGACCTCCCAAATGCTAAAACCCTCCATCTGAACATGAACATCTATGGTTTTAGTGGCAGGGGCGCAGGGCATGCTTTTAGATTCCAGGCACCGTAGACCTACGAGGTGGTTTTTCCATTTGTGTACATTAAAAGAAGAGATAAATATGCCATTTTATTTCAGGTCTAGAAGTCTAGTTGTCTAAACCAAACAGTAATCTGACATCGCAACTTGGAATGAACAGTGCTCTAACTGCCGCTGCCGCTAGGACTAGGAGAACAATACCACTACCATACCATACCCCCAGAACGCTAGACGACTGGCTGTCCGCGGCGCTCAACAGACAACAGGCAACAGAACAGTGAGCCGGAAGCTGCCAACCAGCGGCCCCGCCATCCATGCAGGCGAAACCGTGTTCGTCTCCTCCTTCCCTCCCCCCATGTGCTGCAGAGGACCCAGTTTCTCCATCGCTCTCGCCGCCTCCGCAACAGGTGGCGTCCCCATCCCCAGCCACCTCCGCCTAATCCGCTTTGATTAAGGGGACGGTCTCGGGGGCGTTAAACAAACACCCTCTTAATGCTAACAATCATCGCCAATCATTTCCCGCCCGCCCGCACGGTGGACGTCTCGCCTCTGTCGCGACTTAACCTCCTCCCGATTTGTCCTCATCGCCCGCCTCCCCCTCTTTAAAATCCCAGCCTCCCCTGCCGCCAGCAACAAGCAACCAGCCAGCGATCGATTGAGGCAGAGAGTTCAGAGACAGAGCAGCAGCAGCAGAAGCAGAGAGAAATGGTGAAGATTCCGAGCCCCAGGAGGCTGTTCAGGAGCCGGTCGAGGAGCACGACCAGCAGCAGCAGCGGCGGCAGCGGCAGCGGCGCGGACATCTGCGCCATGGTCGCCGAGCACGAGAGGATCGAGTGGGAGGTGCGGCCCGGCGGGATGCTGGTGCAGAAGCGGCGGACGCCCGAGGAGGACGCGGCGGCCGTCGAGTTCATCCTCGTCAGGGTCTCCACCGGCTGGCAGTGGCACGACGTCTCCATCGACGCAACCGCCACCTTCGGTACGTCTCCTCTGTTCATCGATCGATCACTCGTTTCTCTGATCTCTCCGGTTTTTTTCTCTCGTGCGATCAAAGTTTCTAAACAAGCTGCGGTTGCTGTCCTCCAATATAAATGCAGGCGACCTGAAGGTGATGCTGTCGCTGGTGACGGGTCTGTGGCCGAGGGAGCAGAGGTTGCTGTACAGGGGCAAGGAGAGGGACGACGACGACCACCTGCACATGGTGGGCGTCCAGGACAAGGACAAGGTGCTGCTCCTGGAAGACCCGGCCGTGAAGGAGAGGAAGCTCAGGTCAACCACCTTGGCGCAGCTCATGGGTGTGCCCTGCCACTCCTTCATCCAAGTGTAGAGAAGACTACCCCCTGAATTTCTTGGCAGCCTTCCTTTTTGTTTTTCTTTCTTCTTCTTCTTCCAGTTGTTCGTCTGCGTGAGCGGCTGAGCAAAGATTTTCAGCTCAGCCTAACTGCAAATGTTCAGAGCCACCTGAGTTTCAGGTCTTGAATTCGATCGACCGATCGAATCGAGACATTTCTCAACATAGGATATATACTGATAAACACATCATGTAAATTACTGTGGATGGGTTATCCCACTGCCACTGTCAGTGCTAATTCATTGCTTCCTCCTCTGTATATACATATTCTACTGTTGAGAACAGAAATACAGTTCGTAGTTTCACATGATGCTCTTTAAATCCTTGCCTTGTTTTCAGAATCAAGTACATGCCCCCATTTTCCCTATCAATCAGCTCATCATCATGAACTGAAGTCCGGACATGCATGAACAATCCGCGCTACCCGGTATTCGGTCCGCACGAACTCGCGCACACCTGCTGGTTTAAGTCACGGTTGACAAAGCAAGAAGAGGCAGCAGGTTTCCGGCTACCAAACATGCAGAAAAACTGCCAGCTCGCGCTGAACTGCAAAGGTTGGACAGGAACCTGCTCTGAACAAGCTGCCCCTACTCAGTACCCACCATTAACCACTACTCACAAAATCATCGCAGAATCATGGAAATATAGTTGGTACTATTATCCGGGGGAGAAAAAGGACATGGCCTGTACTGTACTGTACTGTACTGTACTGTAGGGTTTTTGCATTGGAGGAAAAAAAGGTCTCCGCTTTGAGGATGAGCACTGCAAAAGCACAATTGTGTGACAGGACAGATGATCGCACGGAGGGCAAAAGTTCATCGCTTTCAAGTCGTTGATACGCCTATTATTTCGCGTTTGGTTCGTCAGCCTTTTGTTGCATTATGCCGAGATTGGTTCATGTGGATGGGATGCAACCTGATACATATCTGCTCTCTTCAAGCCGCAATGAAGCAGCACGCTGCACGCCTACGGTTACCAGAAATGTAATCTCGCCAGCTTGCACTGATCCGCAAAGTCTGGGCAAAAGCTTTTGCTTTTAAGCAAGTTGTGATACTCCTACTTGTCAACTGTATAACTGAACTTTTTTTAAAACGAAAAGTGCTGAGGGGAGCCAAGACAGAGGTCTGCTATCTGATGACGTCAAGTCTACAAAAAGTTGAGTACTCGTTCCTTGGCGCTGCTGCTGCTTCTACCGTATGCCGAGCTCCACTTCCGGTGTCGTGAGTTGAGACCCGGGAGTGACAAGTCAACGACAGTGGAGCTTAGGCTTATCAGTTCCCCCCCAAAAAGAGAGCTTAGGCTTATATATCCGATCATCGTAGAACCAAACCAAGCAGCTGCCGCAAACAACGCCCCTGAGGCCGGTATGATCACTGAACAGGTCCAGTCGACGGAGGTCCAGACAGGGACGCGAAATCTAACTCGTGATGATTATCCAATCCCGCCCGGTGTCCGACCCAATCCCCTCGACTCGTGCCGGGAACGCAGGAAGCGGATTGAATGCTGACGCCCACTGCATCCCCCCCCCCCCCCCCCCCCGGGCTCGTGCGTGCCGATCCCATCCGCGGCGCATGTGCACCCAGCAGGATCGGCACGGACGGTGACGCACACGTACTGCGCCCCGACCAGATCAACTGTGACTCCCCGCTAGCAATAGCAAATCGATGGGATCCGCCGCGTCGCCGTCTCGCCAGTGGCCGGTCGACCGCCACGCCGCGCGGCCTATCCGAGCGGCGGCCGGCGGAGGTGGTTACGGCCGCTGGGAGCCCACGCTAGTCGCTACTCGGACACTGTGCGCGGCCGGGGCAGGTCGGCAGCTGCATGTGCCGCTAGGGTAGGTTCCCACACGTTGGATTGGGGGGCGGATCCTGTATCCCTCATATCTCCGCCGTGGTTGGATCATTGGTTTGGATCGTGTCGTGCCCTTGGCGGAAAACGTGCGTGAGCTCCCCTAGATCCGTAGATCTTGTGTGAGATTGCAAGTAGGCAAAGCGTGATCACAGGCACAACATGTTGCTGTTGTTCAAGCGTGCGAGCGTTTTAGCAGTAACAACATCGGAAATCGGAATAGGACACACAAGTAGTCAAGTGGTACAAATCAGAATACCCATTTAATTAAGTTCCAAAAGATTAATACCCGTTTAATTTTTTTTCCTGAAATTCGCATTTAAATAGAAAGTGTGATTCCGTTTGAAATTGTAAATGACGCGATTTTTCTTTTGCAGAGGAAATGACGCGAAAATGGATTTTCTAGCAATACTGGTTGAGCTGATTACTTTTTTTTTTTCTGAGCGAAGGTTGAGCTGATTACTGGTCGTCTTTAGGCCTTCCTTCCTGGGTCGAGGAAACATGCGGGCCTTTTAAGTGGGCCTTGAAAAGTATTCCACCATTCGCCCAGCCCGCAATCCACCACGTTTGGGCCTGACTACAACTTGGAGGACCCCACCTGTCAGAAAGCCGACAACAGTCCCGGCCCACAACGCTGCTTCCCCGCCCGGCCGGACCTCCGCTCGCTTGAGCCATGGCGGAGATCGCCGGCGACGATGCCCCAGCGGCTCCTCCCCCTGTTGCTTCCACCTCCGGCAGCCAGCCTGCTTCTAATCCTGCATCGAGCGGCAGCAGCAACTCGCCGTTGCGCACGACAAAGCCCGGCGTGAAGCGTCTCGTCCTCACCGCCTCCGTCCTCCTCTCCTTCCTCCTCGGTACTACCCCGCTACCTCCCCTACCTCCTCCATGGCTAGTGTTTTTGGACTCTTCTCTGAGTAACTCGCTCGCATCTCTCTATGCCTCTCCGTAGGACTGCCCTTCCTGCTGAAATCCACCGAGATCCACCGCTCGCCGCTGCCATCCGACGCAATCACAGCCCTCGCTCACCGTCTTCACTCCAATCCGCCCTCCTTCCCCTGTGGCCTCCACGCGGTCTTCCTCCGGTCCGGTTCCGGCCCTCCTGATGCCTCCCTCGCCACTCGCCTCGAGCGAGCGATCTCGGCCCAGCTCCAGCTAATCCCGGCCGCTTCCACTGCTGGTAATGTCTCGGTATCAGTTACTGTCGAGTCGGCTGGTGGCTGCTCTAGCAGCAGCAGCAGCGTTGGCTCTCGTTGGCAATGTTGCGTTGTGACCACTGCGGACCTGGTGCTTGGTGACGAGGTGTTTGATGAATTGCTGCACTCAGCATTGAGCAGCGGCAATGGGGATGGGTCTAGGGTTTACACTGTTGTGATTGTGGAAATTGATGATGCGGAAGGAATGAGGCTTATCATTGGGAAGCATCGGCATGCTTGGGTGGCTGGGAAGGTCGACGAGGCCAAGGCTGTGTCAGTAATTGGGAAGGTATTTGTTAAGTATTTCATGAATGGAGGTATTGAGGAGGGTGAAGCAGGTATTGGTAAAGGCGAGTTCATGCCAGTTGGATCAGATGGAAATGTTGTTCTATCCTTTAGCTTGTTGAATGCTGATCCAAGTGATTGGGTGTATGACTGGTAAGAGCAAAATTCACAGGTTGCCTATACTTAAATTGTGCCTTTATTGTTGTGTGAATGTTCCCTTCCATATAAAATTGCTAAAAAAGTTCAAAAATTCTTGTGCTCTACGTTTGGTGTTTAGGTAAAGTACAACATATTAGACTGCATTGAGAGGGTTCCTGTGCAATACAATTGAGTATCTAGACTGGGGATTATATTTCTTATTTAAACCAGTTAGGTGTTCTGTAGGCTGTGCTGCTTTTGCTGTTTGAATTCTTACACTTAGGCATCCTACATGCAGGGAGTTTGAAAAGATTGGTGAGAGGATGTTGAATCCTGTAGCTGAGGCACTGCGACCAATTGCGGAAATTAATATAGAGAGTCAGGTGCTAATTTGTATTATTTAAATTGAGCTTCCTTTTTTCCATTTTCTTGTAAAAATGCTGATGTTCTTTTTTTTTGGGGGGTTTTAGGATAATTGATTGTAGTAAGTAATAATTCTATGACTTCTTTTCAGGTTTTGTACCACACTCCTAAGTCGTCCTATTCTTATTCTGATGATAAACTGGGTGGCAATGTCCTTAGTATGGGAGACATTCCTTTCTTTGTATGTTTCTAACTTGTCTTGAAGAAATTGTTTGCTCCTGATTTTACCGCATTCTATAGTGGTTAACCGTGAGATCCTCATTTTAATCATGCAATGAAATATGATATTGACAGGTAAATTCAAATGAATGGCACTTGGATACATCAATTTCAGCTACAGGACGATCAAAAGTTCTTCAATTTGTGGTGTATGTTCCTTGGATCAAACTTGCTTATTAATATATGTTTTTGTTCTTCTTCCTGTGTTGTATAGTATTAAACTCTACTCAGGGTATCAGAACCATGACATAGTTTAGTTTATTCTCTCCAACAAATTCTTAAAAGTATTGGCAGAATAGTGTCGGCTTTTCACTACGCCCCTTCCGCTCCAAACTTTCTTCCTTTTTTTTTAAAAAAAAAAATTACACTCTCCCTTCTTGTTTGTCAAACTTCTTTTATTATAGTTTGGTGTTTGTTTTTCTTTTTAAAATTTGATGAAAGCCAAAAACCCAACCCATTATAGAGAATGTCATGTTTTCCCCTAGTTTTCTAAGTTTCAAGTGTCAAGTGTGCACAGATAAAAGATTTGTGCTTGATTTTCATCAGTCAAGTGGTATTAGTTGTATAATTATTTCTGTATATGCTCATCTGAACCGTAATCATCAGATACATTCCATCTGCAAAGGAATGCCCATTGTATTTACAACTTCCTGGTGACGGGCTTTCAAAAACTAATGCATTTATATCCCCTGTAAGTGCTTCTATACCTAGCTGTGAAAAGGGAGTAATACTACTCGTAATACAATCCATCTTGCTATTTACTTAACAGCATTGTCCTGTTTCATAGATGTGGGGAGGTGTTCTTATTTGGAACCCACCGGACTGTTCACTTGGTTCCAAGAAGACACACAGTACCCGGAAGAAAATGGCATCTCAGGTTTGTGGAATTGATCATTTTCTTGCCTCTTTGATATCCCAGCATTTTCATATGCAATGTTCACCCTTTTGAGTCCTGAAATATCTTGTTTGCAATACCATTATTTGTTGAAATGCCTAATATGAAACAGGAACTTATGGAGACTCTTGAAATCTTCATTGGACAACTACGGCAGTTGTTTGGTCTAAAACCATCTTACCTCTCACACGATATGGACCTGCCAACTAAATTTGTAGTTAGTGAAAGGGGCTTCACAGAATGGTAATTTCTTTTCTCAACTTCTTTATTATATTACCACAGTCAAAAATCATATTGCTATGGCAGAACATAGTATTGCAATGTTGCATGTTCTGTAATTTTAATTCCATATTCATGATTCATCACCCCATTGGACAACAATGGTCACCATAATTATTGTCGTTCTGATTGCCACCCTCTGCATCTTCTCAAACCATCAGTACTATATATGCATCACATTGCTCGTATACAATGCACTATAAAATATGGATACCTCATGTTTTGACCTAAGATGGCCTTCACCAAAAGGTAGATGATCCCAACATCTAGATGTTCTAGATTTACAATTGTTGACAGTTGCTACTCATATGTTAGATGGCATGCATTCACAGCAACTTTTTCCCCCTTGCAGGGAGTTAGATTTACTATACCGACATCATGCACGTTCCAATCTGTTGTCGTGTCTCACCACCTTGGAATCTCTATCCAGTCTGGTATGTCCCATTTTAAAGCAAGCAGTGCTTAATGATCTACAAAAGGCTGTTCTGCACATGAGTGCATACTAATGTTATTTCTGTTGCCAGGTCCATTCTCTCCCAAGAATGATTGTCATGGATGAAATTGGAAGACAGGTTTGTCCATCTACCACACTTGCCAAATGAATTACTTTTTATCTATCTACCCATCTGGTTATGCATGCGTAAAGCAACCAGAGTATGTTACATTCAGATAACATGTTAATTATTTCCCTGAACCTGCATGGTAAATTTGGCTTTATGTGACTGTATCTTACGTTGTGCTAAAAGCATTTGTGCATGAGGTGCTGCCTGTTTGCTATCTTGACTATATCACATGATCAGTGAATAGAGAGCTAACTTGTTCTATCCATTTACCCTTTCTTTTCCAGGTTGAGCTTTCTCTTGAAGCTGCAAGTTTGGCTCAAAGAAATGCAACTCTTGGAATTAGTGACTCTTCAGCAGGCAAGTTTACAATAATTCGTTTTGCATAATGCCCTTGCACTTACTGAACATTTGCTGAGAAATCTGCTGATGTACAGTATCTGCAACGAGAGCGAGGGCACTGGCTGAGGATGCGTTTTTCCACCCATCTGTTATGTCAATCAGTTATGCTTCAATAGAGCATTATTTTGCCATTTACATGGTGAGTACATTATTGCACACTTTTGTTCCTTGAAACTTTTATGATGGGGATTGACACTCAGTTTTTCCTTCTCTGATCCTGAAAGTAAACTAAATATTATTGTTATTGTTCTATTAATCAATCATGGAATTTAAAATCTCAGGTTTAGAGCTTACCAGTCTGCAACTAACACGATCAAACTGCAGAATGATGGAACAGCAATTATACCGTGTACACTAAAATTCATATGCATGTCCAGTCGGTACTACATTAAGCGTTTTTTTTAAACTTTCTGCAGCCATTTTTCGCACCGGTTTCATTGCATGTGCTGATGGCGGCAATCAAAGAGCTAAAACGTTACAAGGCAGAACGAGCAAAATATTCAGCATTCCTTGCTTCCGGGGCGACAGCCTCCTGATCTGGTGGTGGTTTAGGGCAAGCTTCACTGCAAGTTTGACAAATGATGGATGGGTGGGAGGCCGTCCGTCGCTTGCTCGTTAATGACACTGTCAACTTGTTTCCGGTGCACACGGTAAATGGCTGGAACGTCCAGCTGATACTAGGCAGAGGAGTAGACACACTGGAGATGCTTGTAAAGCTATCTGTAAGTTGCAATTGGTAACCCATATTTTTGTCGTTAGATTTAGAGAGAGTGGACGTTCAGATTTCCAACCAAAGATGCCCTAATGGCTAAAGCATCGATGCAATTATCTGGGTGTTTGGTAACCGAGTTAACCTGTGTTGGTCAGAAAAAAAGAGTTACTGAAACCGTACGTGACGGACAGTCGGAGACGGACACAAGAAATTGAGATTTTGGAAATTGTTCACTGGCCAGAAGTGTAATCCGTAATGCTCTCGCTCTCTCTCAATATATATTTCGGTAGCCTAGAGCCATATCCGTAGGGATCCTCAGCAAACACAAACCCCGGCCATCCGAGCATGGACAGCGAGGTGCCCTTGGATTTGTACGACCTCCTCCACGATTACTACGACAACACCGTCGAGGCTGGCTACACCGTGCAACAGGACCTCTATACGGGAGACATTGATCTCATACCGACCATCGACGGGCCTCTTCACGATCCGCCTTCGCCGCCGGCGCGTTTGACATGTCACCGGCACACTGCCACCAGAAGAGCGACACGGTCGCTGCCGACGCCGTACAATGGAGCTTCGTCGCCGATCTCTTGGACGTCGACGACACGGAAGCCCAGCAGGCCGAGCCCCTCCTCATGGACGCCGTCGTCGGCTACACGGTCCCGCTGGACACTCTTGTCCTGATCCCGACGAGATCGGCGCCTTCCGCACCCTCGACTACTCAGAGTTTGAAGCTGAACGACAGATCGCCGCCGCCGCCGCCGCCTCCATGAAGATGCCATCGGCACAGGGCCACCAAAAGCGTTGCCGCGACGCCGCGGACGACGACGTTGACGCCGGTGGGGCAAATTGTATTACCAAATCAGAACTGATTAGGAATTTCAGATCACTGGCAAGCAAACTGCTCATGCATTTCAGAGAAAAAAAAAATGGCCACGTTATTCAACAACCAAGCAAACTGTTCCACTAGTCCAAGAAAGTTTTGATTAGTCATTTCAGATAACTGATAAGCTCATGCATTTCAGAGCGGAACTGCTACACTGTTTCAAAACCAAGCAAGTAAATTTAGTTTGGTTCAGAAAAAATGATTATATATCGAAACTTGTAACCATATAGTGGCAGAAAGAAATGGAGTTTTCTTTATATTTCCTCGCTGAACAGACAAACTAAATAATTAAATCATTTTCAGACAACACAGGGCACCGGCTTTGGCCAATGTCAGTGAAGGATGCATGCAATTGCGACACACACCTGCTTTATATTCAGATTTTTCACACAATATCCATCTGCCAGACCGTGGAAGTCTGATATGTACCGAACAACAACTGAGAGTCTAATTTTAACATTGTTTTTGCTATTCCATCGTAACAGTAGCGTTGAAAATATGCAATGCATACATTGAAGATTCTAGAAAGTTGTGGAAGACACGAGAACTTTGACATCCATGAGGATAAAACTCATGGCAAAGTGAGAAACTTTTAGAACATTGAAGAGTTTATAAGAGCCATGGTTGCCATGCTTCATGGCAAACATGGAAAACTCTAGAACTAGATATTTTGGTAGGATAGAAATATCAAGAAGCAGATAAGGATGAAGAATGTTCTAGAGTTAGATATTTTGGTTAGAAGGGTGTGGTGTACAACTATAAATAGGGGTGCCCTCCACCCCTATGTAAGCCATAAGATAGGAGCCATGACAGTGTCATAGAGTTATAGGTGAAGACATGGCAATGTTGCCATGGTGTACTAGTATGTATGTGTCATGGTAGGGTAGCCACATAAAGAAGAGTCCTCTCGTGTTGTATCGAGTTGATGTGTGAATAAAGTTTGAGTTCTTTTGTAAAGAGTTGGTCTTCCATATCGGTGTTGGGTGGAGGTGTCCACAAAGTTAGTAGTGTGGGTAAGGGTGTACAGAAGAGATCGGTATCAAGGCTAGGGACACATATTTCTCAACGAGTAGAAACAAGACACTGCTTCAATTCCAACAGGGTCTAAACCTGGTAGATTGCATAAGCATCACAAAAAAATATGCGTTCCACTACTGAACATTTTTAGGGACAGTGCAACTATCATGCTACCAATTAAGCTGGCAGCAAGCACATAACTTAACAGACAATGCTACCAAAATCGGGTCTGATCCTGATAGTTTGCATAGGCATTAGTACCACGGATTGATGAGGACATCGCCACGCTGGACACGCTCATGAGTCGGCCTTCCAGTTCGTCGCCAACTCAACCTCCACGTTTGCCTCGGATTCAGCCGACATCCATCCAGTGTTTCGACCATAACTTCTTCATACGAAGTCGAAACGAGGCGTTTAAGGATGCGTTGGAAAGGAAACGACGACGCCGTCATTTTGGTTCTGGTCCTAGCTCCAGAGCCTTCGTGGATCATTCTGTGTGACCATGAAAAGGTGCTGCGTCACCTGTTTTGGGCCAACTTGGCCTTGTATCGTGTCGGGCCTTAAGCCCATGTTGTGAACGCCCCCTCTAGGTGCGCCCCCAACCCTAGGTCGCCCCTAGACTTTAATACTCAGCAGCCGCCACCATTAGAACTTGGGTTTTGTTTAGAGTCTAGTTTTCCTTCGAGAAACAGATCGACCAGTGTAACTGTGACGCCGAGTCCTTTTACCAGTGATCTAGGGCCCCTGTTCTTGTTCTCCACCCCTGTGGCGATTAGTCCTTTGGTGTTCTCGACCTCGAACTCGTTTATTCAGATTCGCTTCAATATACATCTGCAATTTCAGATTGCGTGTTTATACTTTCTTGCTTGTGTTCTCGATTCGCTTACAGGAAAAGCCTTCTCGGCGAGGTCAATCAAGTTGAGCTTGGTTGATAACCAGCGGAGCAGTGGTGTAACTATTGCAGAGGTTCGAGTCGTGCTGATTAGAAGCCCGGATTGCCAACGCCGTTGATCCAACCTATCGAGTTTATCATCTACCTCTCGGAAGATCGGGCCACGTCCCCATCACAGATAGTCTGCACACATCACTAGTCTGCACACATCACTACTGAATATTTAGGGATAGTGCAATTATCCAGCAACCAAGCAAAGGATCATTTCCCAACTAGTAAAAAAAAGAGGCAGTAAGTACGTAGCAAAAATTATTTGACTCCAATAAGCACGCCCACCATCAAAATGCAAAAAAAAACTCAACATCTAAGCACCTGCATTAGCAACGAACTATGACACTCTAGGTCTTTTCTTCACATAGCTGGCCTCCAGTAAGCACTCCCACCATCAAAAAGCAAGAATTTCAATATCTAAGTGTCGGCGATTTATGCTGACTAGGTTCTCGAGGGGATGCCCCGAGAGAAGGGTTTAGGGAGAAGTCGTCGAGAATCTAGAGCCGAAGGTGACAAGAGACAATTTTAGACAGGTTCGGGCCGCAATGTACGTAATACCCTACGTCCTGTATGATGTATCTTGTATAGATGAGATGCGATGAATAGAGTCCCTATCTTCCCTTATATATGCCGGAGGATAGGGTTACATGGAAACCGTATGAGGTTAGGAAACTTTTACAAGTTTATCTCTAATTTCCTAATACAGCTTATCCTAACCGACTAGGACTAATCCTTGTCTTGTACGTCAAGTCTTGTACTTGGGCCGACCCATAGGATGACCCGCCAGGGTTTTTTGGTCCATAAGGACTCTACACCCACACTAAGCAGCTGCATTAGGAACTGACACTTTATATCTCTTCTTCAACATATAGCTTGCCTCATGTAAGCACTCCCACCATAAAAAAGCAAGAATTCGAACATCTAAGCACCTGCATTATGAACTGTGGGTGTAGAGTCCTGACGGACTAAACAACCCTGGCGGCCCATCCTATGGGCCGGCCCATGAACAAGACTTGACGTACAAGACAAGGAGTAGTCCTGGTCGGTTTGGATATACTGTATTAGGGAATTAGAGATAAACTTGTAAAAGTCTCCTAGTCCTATACGGTTTCCATGTAACCCTACCTCCCGGACTATATAAGGCGAGGTAGGGACCCCCCTCAAAACACGTTCATCAATACAAGATACACCATACAGGACGTAGGGTATTACGCTCCGGCGACCCGAACCTGTCTAAACCGTCTCTTGTCACCTTCGGCTCTAGATTCTCGACGACTTCTCCCAAACCCTTCTCTCGGGGCACCCCCTCGAGAACCCAGTCAGCATAAATCGCCGACACTTTGGCGCCGTCCGTGGGATACTCTCGTCGAGTTTTCAAGTAAAGAGTCGATGGCCACCTTCAGCGCCTCCATCGTCACCAAGTTCGAGGCAGGCGCCTCTTTCATCTTCGGCTCCTGGCTTTGCACCGCAAACCAGGAAGGCGAACTTCAACGTCAACTGCGCGACGAGGCGGTTGCATCAACTCCGCCACACGCGCAGATCGCCCCGCGTGGATTTCGGAAGACTCCGGATTCCGACACGATCTCTGGATCGTATCCTACTCGGAGGAGTACGTGGCGCCCGAAGCAGATCCAATCCCGGGCAGACCACGACAACTCAGCCCCTACCAAGGGGCAGGATCAAGCCACGTGTCCTCGACTCCCCGGCGGGCTCCGGATCACTTCCGAGTCTCGCCAGGGTTCTACAATCCGGACCGTGACAGCAACCCCGCGGGTACCCAGGAACCCTGGTTCCAACTCCCGCGGGACGAGGACTTCGCCACGTGGACCGCGCGCAGGCCAGTTTCCCTTTGGGCTAACAAACTCAGCCGCGGTCCACCAGAAGCAACTCAAGAAGAAGGTTCTCCAACCCCGCGGAGCAACCTCGGATCTTGTCATGACCACAACCCCCTCAGGGGTTATCGTTCATTGGCCTGGCATGGATCCCGAGGCGGCTCTGTTCGAAGCAAACGTACCTATCACGGTACGAGACATTCAACCTCTGCTTCCTTTCCAAGAAGGCAGAGAGCTACTTGTTACCAAGGGTAACAAAAGAACCGGGCTAAAGAACCCCGGTCGCCAGTCCTGCGTGCTCCTCAGCGAGCACAGCGATGAAGAAGTCGTCTCCGACGACGCACCAACGGAGGAAGGAGAAACCGACGCGGACCGGGAGCTCCGTATCGAGCGCAATCGCAATCGCGCCCTGCGACGTCGCTTCATCAAGAAGAAGAACCTCAATCCTGAGTTCGACAAGCAGGAGATCTTCAACTCCCCCGTGGCCAACATCTTGTTCGGGGTCAGCGTCTTCGAGGGGTTCCAGACAACCCCTGAAATCAACCTCGCCAAGGCTCGCCTAGAAGCCGCAGCGGTCATGGTTGATCGCTTGGATGGAGGCCACTCCTCATCCAAAAGCAAGAGTTCTTCGCGCCAGCAAGCACCGTCGGCCAAGCGTCAGAGCAGCCACTACGGCAGCTCCACAGGCCAAAACAAGGACAAGAACAGGTCTCGCGAAGAACCCCGCCGTCCTCGCGAGGAACCTCCCAGGTCCCAGCGTCGCGGAGAACCCCGTCCAGCTCGCTCTCATAACACACCCAACGACGCCCGCAACGACATCATCCGGATCAGAGAGGGAAGAGCCACTTCCCACGTTGCGGATTCGGCGGGCAGATGCGGCGTCCCCAATCCCGATGCTCTTCCATGCTACACACGTGCCATCCGCATCAGCTCCTTCCCGCGGAAGTTCAAGCCGCCAGGCATTACCCACTTCGACGGGAAGCAAGACCCAAACATCTGGCTGCGCAGATATTCCTCGGCAATTGAAGCATCAGGGGGTGATGACATCTCCAAGATGCTCTACTTCCCAGTTGCGATGGAGCAGGGTCCTCTTACCTGGCTTGAGTCCCTCCCTCCAGATTCCATCGATAGCTGGCACGCGCTGAAGAAGGCTTTCGTCTCCAACTACCAGGGTTCTTTCGAGCGCCCCGGTAGCAAGTATGAACTCCGCGCATGCAAGCAGAAGCCAGAGGAGTCCCTGCGCGACTACAACAGGCGATTCTTCGCCATCAAGGCATCCTGCGTTCCCATCCCCGACTCCGAAGTCATTGATTACTTTCAAGAAGGGATGACGGATCGCACCCTCTTCCGTGACTTCGGTCACAACCGTCCTCGCGACCTCGAGGAATTCCGCGCACTGGTGTCCAATTGGATGGACACCGATGATCAAGAACGGGAGCGCTACGGCAAAAGACCCAACAACCCTGGGCGCAAGAACCAGGAGGACAACAGGGATCAGCCGCGCGACTCCTTCCAGCGCAACGGCAACAACCCACGGAAGCGACCACACAACACGGTCGCAACCGTTCAAACCGTCCGCTCCGCCAAATCCGCGCAGCAACGACGAGAGGAGTTCAACAAACTTCTCAAGAAGCGCTGCCCCTACCACACCGACGGCAAGCACACCATGGGCGAGTGCGTGCTCCTCCGGGAGACATTCAGCACCCCCAATAAGAAGCAGAAGCCGGCTGGTGACGGAAACGACGACCACGACAAGGGAGACAGCGGTTTCCCAGACATCAACAACACTGTCAACGTCATCTTCGGAGGCATGGCAGTCAGCGACACCTCGCGCAATCGCAAGAATGCAAGACGCGAGGCTTATGCAGCAGAACCAGCGGTGGTCACACCGCTACGGTGGTCCGACACCACCATCACCTGGTCCCGCGAGGATCAGTGGGCCGAGATCTCTTCTCCCGGCCGATACCCTCTCGTCCTCGAGACCGTGGTAGCAAACAGCAGGCTCACCAAGGTCCTGATCGACGGAGGCAGTGGACTCAACCTCATCTTCGCCAAAACGTTGAAGTCCATGGGCCTCGACATGAGCACGCTGCAGCCGGCGGACACTCCCTTCTACGGCATCGTGCCCGGGAAGGCCGCCATCCCCCTCGGGCAAATCACCTTGCCCGTCACGTACGGTACGTCATCAAACTACCGTACAGAGTTCATTAAGTTCGAAGTTGCAGACTTCGAGACCTCCTACCACGCCATCCTCGGGCGACCTGCATTGGCCAAGTTCATGGCCATCCCCCACTACACCTACCTGGTACTGAAGATGCCAGGGCCTCACGGCGTCCTCTCCCTCCGCGGCGACATCAAGCGCTCCTACCTCTGCGATAAAGAAGCAGTGGAGCACGCCGTCAGAGCCGCGTCCACCATCGATCGCCAGGAACTCCAACCCCTGGCTGCGGCCGTCATCGCAGAAGATGATGACGCCCCGACGCAGAAGAAGACACGGGCTATCAAGCCTGTGGAGAAGGTCACCACGAAGACGATCGATCTCCAAACAGGAGATCCTTCCAAGACAGCAGTGATCGGCTCCAACCTCACTCCCGCATAGGAAAGCGCGCTCGTCGACTTCCTGCGAGCCCAGGCGGACATATTTGCTACAAAACCCTCCGACATGCCTGGAGTACCCAGAGAGTTGATCGAGCACAAGCTGGACCTCAACGAGAGCGCGAAGCCTAAGAAGCAGCGCCTCCGAAGATTTGCCACAGAGCGTCGGGAGGCCATCAAGAAAGAACTAGCTAAGTTATTAGCAGCCGGCTTCATTAAAGAAGTCTTTTATCCGGATTGGTTAGCCAACCCGGTTCTTGTAAGAAAAAAGAATTCAAATGAATGGAGAATGTGCGTTGATTATACTGATCTCAACAAGCACTGCAAGAAGGATCCCTTCGGGCTTCCTCGCATCGACCAAGTCATCGACAGCACCGCCGGGTGTACACTACTCTGTTTCCTCGATTGTTACTCAGGGTATCATCAGATATCACTGAAAGAAGAGGATCAGATCAAAACTGCGTTCATCACGCCATTTGGTGCATATTGTTACACAACAATGCCCTTTGGCTTGAAAAATGCGGGTGCCACATATCAGCGGGCTATACAGGGTTGTCTTCAAGAACAACTTCACCGAAATGTTGAGGCCTACGTTGATGATGTGGTAGTCAAAACAAGAAATCCCGAGGATCTCATCACTGATCTCACCGAAACGTTCGACAACTTACGCAAATGGCAGTGGAAGCTTAACCCCACCAAATGCGTCTTCGGTGTTCCATCCGGAAAGCTCCTTGGGTTCATTATCAGTGAACGCGGTATCGAAGCAAATCCAGAGAAGATAGCAACTATCATGAACATGGAGCCGCCAACCACTGTCAAGGATGTCATGAAGCTTACGGGCTGCATGGCTGCACTCAACCGCTTTACCTCCAAGCTTGGGGAACGCGGTACTGAGTTCTTCAAATTACTCAAGAAGCAAGACAGATTTCAGTGGACTCAGGAAGCTCAGGACGCCTTCGACAAGCTCAAGATATTCCTGACTACGCCTCCTGTGCTCACTGCACCGCTCCCGGGCGAAGATCTCTTGCTCTACATTACAGCAACCACCAATGTCGTCAGTGCCGCCATTATTGTTGAACGCACCGAGGAAGGCCACCTTCAAAAGATTCAGCGGCCTGTGTACTTTGTGAGCGAAGTCCTCTCGGACTCTAAGTCCAGGTACCCTCAAGTTCAAAAAATTCTATATGCTGTCTTAATGACATCCAGAAAGCTGCGACACTACTTCGACACCTACAAGATCATTGTGGTTACTGGTTATCCCATTGGCGAGGTTCTCCATAATCAAGACGCTACTGGGCGAATCGCCAAGTGGGCTGTCGAGCTCGGAACATACAGCATTGAGTTCCGTTCTCGCACGGCCATGAAGTCTCAAGTCCTTACTGATTTCATATCAGAATGGACCGAGCACAATCTCCCAGTCTCTACCGCCAAGCCTGAGCATTGGATCATGTACTTCGACGGGTCACTCAAGCTGGAAGGCGGAGGCGCTGGAGTTCTGTTGATCTCACCTCGAGGGGACCAACTCAAGTATGTTCTGCAGATTCAGTTTGCTGTCACCAACAATGCTGCAGAATACGAAGCACTTCTTCACGGCATGAAGATGGCCATTACCCTCAGTATCAAGCGGCTGCTGGTATATGGGGATTCAATGTTGGTCATCAAACAAGTCAATAAGGACTGGAATCGCAACCATGAAGACATGGACGCATACTGTGAAGAAGTCCGCAAACTGGAGAAACACTTCCTCGGCATTGAATTCCATCATGTCGAGCGAGATTACAACGTGGCTGCAGACGTCCTATCAAAGCTGGGTTCTTCCAGAGCAGAGGTACCCAGCGGGGTGTTCGTCAATGAACTCTCCAAGCCATCAATTTCTGCAGCAGCAACCCCCAATGCTACAACCTCAGCTCCCGAGGTTATGCTCATCGACGCTACTTGGAGTGCTCCGATTATAGACTACATCTTGCACGACAAACTCCCTGCCGAGAAGGCAGAAGCTCAGCAAATTGTCCGCCGTAGCAAGTCCTATGTCATAATCGGCGATACACTGTACCGACGTGGTGCACGCTCTGGCGCATTGATGAAATGCGTCTCACAGCAAGAAGGAGTCAGCATCTTGGAGGAGATACACGCAGGAGAATGTGGCAATCATGCAGCTTCCCGCACCATTGTAGGCAAAGCCTTCCGTGCTGGGTTCTATTGGCCCACAGCTCTACACGACGCTGAAGAAATCGTTCGTCACTGCAAGGGTTGTCAATACTTCGCTCATCACTCGCATCAGCCTGCTCACAAGATCAAATTGATACCTCCGTCATGGCCATTCGCATGCTGGGGGCTTGATATGATTGGGAAACTACCCCGGGCACCCGGTGGATTCGAATACTGCTTTGTCGCAATTGACAAGTTTACAAAGTGGATAGAAGTCTTTCCAGTTGTCAAACCAACCTCTGAGAAAGCAGTCCAATTCCTTCAAGAGTTGATTCTTCGCTTCGGAATACCACATCAAATCATTACAGATTTGGGTACCACCTTCACAGGCAACAAGTTCTGGGACTACTGTGAAGACCGCAGCATCGAAGTATCTTATGCTTCGGTTGCTCATCCTCGCGCCAACGGACAAGTTGAAAGAGCCAATGGCATGCTCCTTGATGGACTCAAAGCTCGCATGGAAAGAACCCTGAAAAAAGCAGAGGGCCGGTGGATGAAAGAACTCTTTCCGGTTGTATGGGGCCTACGATCTCAACCCAGTAAAGCTACAGGGCAATCTCCCTTCTTCCTGGTGTATGGATCAGAGGCCGTTCTACCAGTTGATGTCATGCATGGTGCTCCTCGTGTTGAAGAGTTCCAGGAAGCCATGGCAGATGAACAACGAATGCTGGAAGTCGATACGGCTGAAGAAGCACGACTGACAGCCTTGTTGCATAATGCGGCGTACCTTCAGGGGATTCGAAGATTCCATGACAAAAATGTGAAGACAAGATCATTCCAGATTGGAGAACTGGTACTACGCCGCATCCAGAATACGGCCGGTCACTCCAAGCTCACTTCACCTTGGGATGGTCCATTTATTGTCTCCAAGGTACTCCAACCCGGCACCTACAGACTTCAAACAGAAGACGGTGTGGATTTACCAAATCCTTGGAATATCGAGCACCTGCGCAAATTCTACGCATAGCTCCTACAATCCAGCAGTGCTTCGGCACCACAGGAACTCATTGCTCCGGCATCCTGGGTTCTTTTGTAAACATTGCCTCGGCAATAAATGAACTACTTGCTTCGGCAATACATGTTCTCTTGTACCGTTGTTCCGACAACGAGATTATCTTAATAAAACTCCCTCACTGGGTTGTTTATTTGTCTTTGTGGCATTATTTAAACTCCCGTGTTCTTCCTAAGACTCGGACAGTTTCTTTCCTACACAATCGGAGCCTATATAAATGAGGTCTCTCCGGGTTCCTTCGGGGCCAAAACCGGATCTGTTCCTCCTGCAAAATCGAGGTCTCTCCGGGTTCCTTCGGGGCCAAGAACGGATTTATTCCTCCTATTGCACTACTCTGTGATAATTATCAGCTTAACGCTGCCGCTCCGTGGGTCTTACTGGGTTCTTGCTTCGGCAGACCACATACAGTTAGTTCCCAAGTATCCTTCCAGGGTACATTTTATAAGATAGCTAATGCTATACGAAATCTCCCTGGGTTCCTTTGGGTCCTTAACAGGGTTGTTTTTCAAGTTAAAATCTACTTCGCGTACATTTTGACTAAGTCCTGGTTCTTAACACAGAGACAACCCAGGAATTCGCAGAAATTCTTGGTTCTACTTCATACCATGGCAATAAAGATATATTACATTGCATTGTACTACAGCCTAAGGCTCTGAGCAATTGCTTCCGCAACCGGTTCAGCCTCTTGCTTCAGGCCCCTAAAGGTAGACTCCGTACAATCTGGCGCTGCGCCCTGAACTAATGTACCTATGTCTACCTCCGGGTACCTGGACTTCACTACTGCAAGGACATGCACAAGACAAGCCTTCGAAGATCTCTTGATGTAGGCTTTCAGCTGTCTTGGCATGGCCCTCAGGCGCTCCAAGAATGTCTGCGGTGTTGAAGGGTCTTCGAGCACCAAGGCTTTCACCACCGGATTCGCTGCCTTCTCGAGCTGCGCGATCCGGTTCAGGGCTTCTGCCAGGTTGTCGTCTGACTTCTTCATCTTCCGCAGTTCTTCTTCAAGTTCAGACATTCGCCCGGCCGCCTGCTCAAGTTTCTCGTCCAGCACCTTCTTGTCTGCTAAGTGCTTCTGTGCTTGGACGAGATCCCTGGATAACCGATTGTTCTCCTCCTGAGCACCCTCCAGGTTCTTGGCAAGCTGCTTCTGTTGCTCGAGGATTTGAATTAGCTGATCATCGGCATCCTTGCGCTGCTGGACCGCCACTCGGAGTTGTTCTTTTACGCCTTCATGGTCCGCAGTGAGGGTCTTCAGTGCGTCTTCATAGCGGTTGGCCACATTGGACCAATCCGTCATCTTGATCTGGGCTGCTGCGAGTTGTTGTTGTGCCCCTACAAACACACGACAGAGGCAGAATTGTTATTGAACACAGACAAAGGATATACTAGTGCAAGAATTCGGTGGCAACAGGGCACCTTTGAGCTCAGACTTTGCTGCTGCAAGCTTCTTCTTCACGTCCTCCTTCTCTGCGGCCAATTCCTTGGTGCGCAGATGCAGAGTACGGATCGTGTTGGCGTCTTCCGCCTCCTGGAGCTTGCGATCTTCGCGCTCACGCTCCAGCTCCTTGTGGAGACGGTCCGCCTTGGCGTGCATCAAGGAAATGTTGTGCAGATACTCGGTCTTCTTCCTTGATGCTTCGCCAACAGCCTACAACAGAGTTGATTATACAAAATGCTTCCTCAAAACTATAAGTCCAGGGTTGTTTTACTAACCTTGAAGTAGGCCACCGCCCTCTCGGCGTGGTACATTCCCCTGTCGATGTGGTGTTCGTCCTCCTCCGTGTCCAAGATGTATTCAAATGTCTGTGGGTTTGGATTGAACACCGGGTCGAAGCTCCCAATGCGGAAGCTCCTGCCCTCTTCTTCGGCTCCGGTACTCTGAGGTACCCTGGGGATTTCTTCAATTATTTGCTCCGGGGTTGTTTCTTCGGTTTGCTTCCCCCTTGAGCACTCTGCTTCCGCCCCGGTTTGAGTTGTCACTGTAACGCTCGGGGGCTGCGCAGAAGACTGATCACGGCGTTCCTGCTCGGATTCTTCTATTACTGCCGCCGTGACCAGTTGTTCGAGCTCCGCCAGCACTTCCGCGCCTGTTTCCTCCACTTGGGCTTCTGCTGGTGCTGACGGGTCGGCCGGCAGAGTTGTTTGGGCTTCTGGCAGGGTTGTTTCTGGAACAACCCTGGGTTCTTCGGGCACTGAGGCCTCTGGTTCTACGGCCATGTGGTCAACCTGGGGTTCTACCCTGATTGTGGCTGCAGTTTTTTCAACACTGGAAAATTGAAGTCTGTTAGTCCTGACAGCATATTCTAATGGGTACTTCCACAACTATTTATGAAATACTTACATATTGGAGGGTCGCATGGGGATCTCTGGCTCCCCCAAGGTGAACTCCTCCTCCACCTCCTGCCCCGCCGTTGAAGGTCCTGCTGGATAGGGTTCTTCAAGAATCGGCGTTGTCCCTTCGAACGGCACGGAGGCAGGGTTGAGGATCTCATGAAGAATCTCTTCATCAGACAGTGCACGCCGCGCAGAGCTGCCTTGATGCGGCATGCTGGTTCCTATCACTCCGATGGCTATCCCCGCTGAAGTTGCAGCTACTCTGGGTTGCGGGGATACCTTTGCCCTCCCTTCTGGAATGGTTCTGGCACGGGGCTTGGGCATGGTGCGCGCTTTCTTTGGCACTGGCGCTTGAGCTTCAGTTGGCGCCGGTCTCTTGGACCTTTCTCCTCCCTTGGAGGTCGCCCCTGCCTCAGATTGGGCTTCTTCTGGGTCCTGTGGTTCAGATTTTATCATTGGCTCATCAGGATCTTCACTTTCCACTGGCTTGCTTCGGTGGACTTTTTCCCTTACCTGGGAATCCACACAGCATGCCAGTAGGGCTGCTTCCTCTGTGTTGCTTGGATCCAGAGGTGGCAGGCTTACATACAGCGTGCGTCGGGCTTCATACTATAATGACCAAGATGTTAGTTCCCCATGTTTTTTCAACAATGCAGATATGAATTCAGATAAGGAATTTACCTCGGGTGTCATGGTTATTGCGGAGATTTCTGGAATATCTGGAAATTGTTCATCAGTCATCACCAGGAATTTCTTCAAGATTTGGTTCACCCTCTTCTCTGATAAGTCCCCGGTAGCATTCCTTGAGGGGTCTGTCTCCCCAGAGTACTTGTACCCTGGGTTACAGCGTTGCCTGCAGGGTTGAATCCTCCTGAGTAGGAATGACCGGAAGACTATGGCTCCTGTTAGGCCTTGTGCCTTCAGGTCTCTGATCATGGCCAGTAGCTCAGGAATTTGTGTGGCTTCATCTACTCTGATTGTTTTATTCCAGTTCAGCTTCATCACTGGAGGATTCCCCGAACGGCCCTGCAGCTGTGGTTGGTGGTTCCAGGTGTAAAACCACTCTTTCTGCCAGTCCTTAAGGCTTTCCTTGGTGGTATAATCCAAATACACTGCCCTCATGCCTTGGCGGAACTGGATCACGACCTTGCCCACCACTTGCAGTGGACCGCTAGAGGTCTTCACCCTAAAGAGATGGCGGAACAGGGCGAAATGGGGGTCTATCCCTAGGAAGGCTTCACACAGATGGATGAAAATGGATATATTCAGAATGGAATTGGGATTCAAATGGCACAGCTCAATCCCGTAAAACTGGAGGATGCGGCGGAAGAAATCACAGGTGGGCATACCGAATCCGACTTCATAGAAGGCCTTCCATACTGTGATTTCTTCGGTTTCTTCGGAGGGATATTCATGCCTGTGTGCGCTTCTCCACTGGCTGATCTGCTGCGCGGGCAAGAATCCATCCGCCTCTAGGGCTTTGATGTGTTTCTCCGTCAGGTTGCTGGTGGGCCAATCACTGATGGGATCTTCGACAATGGTTGTTCCCCCTGCGGGTGCTGTCTCCTCGGTCGTAACGACCTGCTTCATTGCTTCCGCCTTCCTTTTCGAGCCTTTGCCGCGGCTAGAACCTTCACCACCAGCCACTGACTCTGACACTCTAGGTCTATTCAACACACGGCTTGCTTCCAGTCACGCGGCTAGCTTCCAGTAGTAATGCATCTTTTGCAACCGTCGGGGTAGTTGTTGCCCTCCTTCAGGTGTCCAAAACTCTCAGATTGAAGTACTTCCTGCAACATCCTTTTGCCACCACCATGTAGCAACATTTTGCCTGAAGTATCCAGCGGCCATACTGCTCCGCGAATGCCAGTGTCCTCGCAGCCATAGTTGGATCTAGCTGGGCAATCATCCTGGCCACCAGAATTCCCTTCAATTCCTCGTGGTCAAACCTGTCAGCCAAGAGAAACAAAGCCTCTGTCATACGGCAGCCACCTTCGTTGGTGTATGCTTCACCCAGTATCTCCTCTGCCGTCGGCAAATCCTTTGTGTACAAGTACTTCAAGAAGGAACCAAAGACGTTGAGCTTAGTTCCTCCGATTACGACAGGGCTCTCAACAACATTGGGGATCAAGGCGGCCAGTGATGGCGAGCGGGCATGTATGACAGTTTGATGCGCCAGGAAATCTTGGCTGGCAACACAGAAGGTCACGTCCCATCCATCTCCGCTCTCCATGATCCGGCCGAAATCTTTACCGAGAGTGGATGACCTTTTGAGAAGGGATAGGATGGAGGCGCTGACTGCTAGAGAGTCGTTGATTATGAGACCCTTCTCCAACAATTGAGCGAGCAAAGACAGCTTGAGCTTACTAGTATGCCCAGGGTAGACGATGGCGAAGGTGGGGTTACGAGCCAAGGGGGGCTCTGGCGACTGTCGAGAATCTTGACCTATGCGATGCCAATCTCGTCGACGGTAAGGTCGATACCCCCGAGAATCACGGAAATGCCGCCGCCACTAGAGAAAACCATAACGGACCATGTGCATCCAGAGATAGCGATCGAGGACCTGGAGGGTCTTACCCCCGAGATACCGTGACTGATGACCACAGTCTCCTCGCTCTGGAGGCGGCGAATCGAAACTTGAGCTTGAGCAAACTCCATCTGCGCGTTTGGGTTGTTCTCCATGAGCGCAGTCGCTTAAGCCTCAATCAAGGGGAGAAGTTAGGAAGAAAAGATGGCTGGGATACCCTAGAGTAACCCAGATTTGGAGTTACCTACATTTGGTGAAGCTCCGACACGCGATGGGCACAAACTGCTCGGTTTTAGTTTGTAATGGTTCGAGTCGGACTCGTGCATACTGCTATTGGTCTCTCTCTCAATATATATCGGTAGTCTACATATGCGTGGGAATCCTCAGCAATCGCAAACCCCGGTCGGCCACCGCCACCCGATCGAGCATGGACAGCGCCGCGGTGTCCTTCGATTTCTGCGAGCTGCTCCACGATTACTCCGGCTACGACGGCCCAGAGGCGGAGCCCCTCCACGATCGCGCCGTCGACGCCGGCACGTTTGATATGTCGTCGCCACGCTGCCACCCCCAGAAGAGCGACATGCCCGCTGCCGACGCCGTACAACAATGGAGCTTCGACGTCGATCTCTTGGGCATTTTCGATTTCGACACGGAAGCCCAGCAGGCCGAGCCCCTTGTCATGGACCACCACGGCGACACCGACATCGTCGTCGACTACATGGCCCCACTGGACTGTCTTGGCCTTGCCTTCCCCACCGACGACTGCTTAGAGTATGAAGCTGAAGGGATCGGCCAACTCATCTCTGCCGAGTCCGAGCCCCAACGCTGCCTCGCCGCCGCCGCCACCGTCGTGAAGACGCCGTCGACACGGGGCCACCAGAAGCGCCGCCGCGACGCTGCGGATGACGATGACGTTGAAGCCGCCGGCGAGGCTCGTGGCGCGCCCCGGCGCGCCACCCTCGCCGCCGAGCCGGAGCACCTCCAGTCGGCACCGATGGACGACGGCTCACGTCGTGGACATGCTCCGACGGATCGCGAGCCCGTCGCGGCCACTCCGCTGGTGTCGTGCTGTGAGAAGCGGGACGCGGCGACCCAAGTTTCGAAAGCTGAGCTCCTGCGTGCGTTTGGCAGCGTGACGGCGCGGGACGTGTCGACGCAAGCTCCAGAAGATGAGGAATCGAGCGACGACGGCTGGGTGGATGAAGGCACGGAGCTCGTCGCTGCGACGCCGGCGCCGGGTGACGATCCCTTCGTGCCCGTGCAGCAGGCGGACGATGGTGGGTGACCGGCTGCTCCATTGTCTCGAAAGCTTCACGTTGGAGACTGGCGTTTCTGAAGACCATCTGTGGCTGCTGCAGTCGATTGGTGGTTCTGCCGACTTTACAGCCGGGGACGCAACTGTTCGGTTCGAGATCGAGGACCCTTTCCACGATTTCTATGAGTGGTACTGATCCACGGATCTCTCCTGCTAAGCACTAGTACGTGCCAGTGTGTGACACTATGAGGCAAAGGTGCCCATTCTTCTCTGCTCTTGAGCAGGCTATGATTTGTCTTCTTTTTTTTTTGTATGGGCAATTTGGTCCTCCATTGTCTGAAATTCTTGTGATGTTTATCCGTGTATGATGTATCTCTGACAATTGTAGCTGTCCACACTCAAGGAATATCATATACCTTGCACTTTTTCTATCTTTGGCTAGCGATTTTTTTTTCTTTTGCAACATGGTGCCGTTCAGAATCAGATTTTTACCCTTTTTACACTTGAACTAAAATCTCGTGCCAGACGAAAATAAAGTAAGCCTCACCAGAACAAAACGGATAAACACTGAGCAATCCATTAAAGAGTTAAACACACTTGTCTCACCTTTTTTTAGTTCTTGAGGCCAAGCCCAACGCACTAATGTGGCTTGTAGCTCCACAAAGCCACGGAAATTCGAAAGCCACATGGAGGAGAGAGAATGTTGGATGAAGGTTTGGTAGGTAGTCGGAGTGACTTGCAGAAGAGCTGAGAGCAAGTATTATGGTGCTGACTAGGCAGGCGAAATAAAAGACCACGTCAGAAAAATCCTTCGTGGATGAGAGAGAAAGGCGCGGGCGCCTCACCGGTTGCCAACACAAGGCGGCAGCTCCGAGAATAAAGGCGCCTCCACCCATTATCTATGTATGCATGCAAAAAAGTAATTGATAAAATATTGCTGAACCACTTACTTCAATCGTCAACTGGTATACTAATGCCGGCGATGAGTGAGCTGGCTTCCGTGAAGTGCCAGCAGCGGACGAGTTTATAAACCATGCTCTGTAGCTTGAGCTAAAAAGTTGTGATCCAAACCAACTTTGTGAGAGAGAAGAAAAGAGAGAGTGGTAGCTACTGGACTTAGTTGTACCCTGCCGCATTTCCTGTGTTGGGAGGCATGGTGGCTTAGATCCATGAGTCTGACGTGGACACCAACTTTTTATCGGGGCTACTACTCCCGAGTGCCCATGTTGGACCGACGTTTCATGAGCAGTCCGTTTAAATATCTCTCCTGCTTGTTTCCTCCCTTAGAGTTTAGTCGACGCAACGGAAAGATTAGACGTTATTAAGATAGTAAAATGCAACAGAGATATTATTTCAATACATTATCATCGTCATCATCTCACTTATGTTCTACATAATTAAATGCTAGAAGAAGAAACTATGCATATAATTCATGAAATTCTAATTCATTTTGTTTGGATAGGATAGTGATTACTTTTACTGGTTAGACTCATAACGGGATCCAAACGCCATAGTTTCTTTATAGTTTAGTTCTAAAAAACTTGTCCAAAAATTTACTATTTATTAGAAGTTCACTGTCCATCTCACGGGACATGCTCTCTAGAAAAACGTATTTCCCCACTTCATAGTAAAACGTATTTTTATCGTGCAGGTAATTACGCCTCCGCAGGCGCCTCTTCTTTCCATCAACAACAGCCAAATCGTCTCGCTTCTCCGCGGCAGCCACTGCCTGCGCCTTGTTCTCCGTCCGAGCTCAGGCGCTCTGTCTTCCTCTCCTCCGATCCGTGCTCGTCCAGCTACATTGGGCAGTGGTGGACGACCGGCGACGAGGTGGGTCCTCCAGCTCCTCATCCCTCTCACAGATTGAGGCATGTCGGTGGCTGGGTTAGGGTTAGGGTTTCTGGTTCGGGGTCGTCGGGGTAGGGCTCCGTGGATGGCGGGATTAGAGGAGCGTCCAGCGGGGTCAGCAGGCACGGCAGTGGTGGCGGATTGAAGGTGGCGAGGCGAGGGCGCCGCCGGCCGGGCGGCGGCTGACAATCGGCGGGAAGGGCCAACGGCGGGGGCGATAGGCTTCTTCAGTTAGCGAATGGCGGGGTGGAGGGCGGCTTGTGGGTGGCGCGGCCGGCGGCACCGTTGCCCGTGACCACCATATGTTTTGCTTTGTTGTGTTAATTTTGTTTGTGTCTCCTTGTTTCAGCGAGATGTCGGAATACCAGAACGTTGTTGGGGGAAGGCTGAAGCTGAAGGGGAAAGCACTGGATGTGAAGGAAGGCGGAGTCAAGAAAAAGAAGAAGAAGAAGCAGCACCGCGAGGAGTCATCTCAGATTAGCCAGGAGGAGCTTCATGAAGGTTTGTCTGATTACTGCACTGGTCTGTTTTAAACCGTTATATTTTTCAAATCTGAAATTCTGACAATTTGTAACTAGAATTATCATGTGTGCTGTGCAGTGACACCATTCAGCTGCTTGATTGTGTGCACAAGAGTGCTGATAGTTTCTGAGTTCATATGTGCCATGAATAATTGTTTTATCTCTTTTGATTGATTCCTTAAGTTGTGGATCGCCTTTGTTTGTGTAATGCCTTCTGTCTGTATATGACTGCCATGAAATACATCAAATAGATTACTGATGCTTATAGCATGGATGGTATTCATTTGTTACAGATGCCATTTGTTTGAATTGTTTACAGTGACTCGTAGTCTATTGCTACCAGCAGCTGGGTGCCTTTGTTACCTTGCTTTATAATGTTGTCCTAGAAAAAGGTCTAGGTGCCTTTACTAGAGGTACATGTTATTTGGAGTTTGAACTGATAATTGTGATTATAGGCTATGTGAACTTGTTAGTGCCAAAAAAAAAAGGAAAAAGAAAGAATAAGCTGAATCTTGTAATTCTTGTCATTTGTTAGTATGAGAGCCTGTGATGACAACTTTTAGTACAGTCAGATTTCTAGTTTAGTGTTGTGCCAGGATGGAAATAGTTCTTGTCATGTTTTTTGGTTTGTGTCATCTTCAATCCAGGAACTAACAGCCTTGAATGAATTTTACTGGTTTCTATAATTCTGATAGAAGCTGCTCACCACTTATTGGTAAATCGCTAGTTATCCACTCATCCATGCTTGTCTTGTTTCATGGTTTCGTCTGTCCAACTTTACTTCATTGTATACATTGTCTCACCTTTCTGCTGAATTTACTTGGTTCATATCTAATTCAATGGTCATTCTTCAGGGGGAAGCTCTGAAATCCCAACAGATCCTAACAATGAGCTGACTGAAGTGGACAAGGTCGGGGAGGAGGAAGGGAACCCACACCCTGACTACGACCACCTGACGCCAGCTGAACGACGCTACATGGAACAGAAGCAGAAAATTGACATGCAGAAGATGGCCAAAGTTGCAAACAAGTCGCACAGAGACCGCATCCAGGACTTCAACCAGTACCTGGCAAACCTCAGTGAGCACTACGATATCCCAAAAGTTGGCCCTGGCTAATGTGGCCAAACTGCCGTGCTTCACAGAAACGATTGTATGCTTGGCCTACTAAGCCCTCTATTTGCAGGCTATGTGTTATCAGTATGTTGTAAAACAAATCGATTGACACTGTGAAGATGGTATTTTGTTTCAAAACCATGTTCCAAGCATTGGCATTTTGAGTCTGTCTTGCCCCTTTCAGTTACAGTGGCTTTCATGTGAACTTGTTACTGTTCATCTTTCGAGGGAATTCATCGAAGCAGTATTTGGTTGGGTTGTTTTGGCCAGTAGTCTGTTCGTGGCAGTATCCATTACCGTTAATTCTTGTTTGTTTCCGACGGCTGTTAGCAGGTAACAGCTTGATCTGTTACGAGCTGTGTGTAAAGCTAATGCTCGTGATTTATTATCAGGAAGCCAATCCTCGCAATCACCTCGCTGCCGCCACTGAATCATGAACGCCATACGCCCAGACCTATTCCGATGCCTCCTTGTGATGGTGACAACCTTTTTCGATGCATCAGGAACTGGTACCGAATAAAGAGGGGAATCAGTGATCACAATGGTAATCCCCTTATGATCCATTTCCCATACCGTTCACGTTACAATTCATGGAACAAACAGCATCTTTGGCAGAGATAAACAACAGAGGGTATTAATATTATACGCTTGCAAATTGGTGCATAAATGGAAATGTCTCATAAACTTATGTATGACTGGAAAAATTAGATGTTACACCAATTGGTACATCAGCCTAAGTACTTGATAAAAAAAATATAGAAAATAAAAATAGTCTCCGGGTCCGGTCATTCTGATGATGAGCAAGCTAGCTTCCCCTTGGATTAATTGCAGAGCTGCACGTCCGATGAGATCTGCAAAAGTTAACGATATATTTCGGTATGGTGATGCGGTCATGGCATAAAAATCAACAAACCAGACGAATCTGTTCCTACTGAACTATTATGTTTGCAAAATCAGCCATATACCACAAAATGTTGACCGTCGAGGTTACAATGACCGATAAAACCATTATGCAAAAGCGAACAAGCAAAGCAGAACAATCTGTTTCACTCTTCACCAAAAAAGGATGAAACAAGAATGAAGACAGCCTTCAAGATTGTATATTCGTCACAAGACCATCGGTCACACTTCCAATTTGCTTGAGACGAAGAGATGCATTAAGCAGGCATGTCAATATCTTGATTCATAGAGAGGAACTTGTGCAAAAATGTGAAAACAATTCAATATTACGCTGAGCTGGAAAGTATAAACTGCAACAGCTTAGATAGATATATAGTCCAAAGAAACAATCAGAGAACTTCCTAATTTTGCTTCACAGCTACTAAACGTTGATGCTTGATCGACAACTAGCAACACTAGAAATAATAAGACTTGCAGAAAAAAGAAAATATTTTAATATGAAGCGATCAGAGAACTTTGAAGACCATATATGTGTTATCCACATGAAAACTTTAAGATATTTCAGCCTCCTCATATCGCTTCTAACCAGAAGTCAAGAGCACGACTACTCAAGAAAATGAAATGGAGGCAGAAAACACATGTGAGCAGTAATGCATAAAAGAAAACAGCAGCAAGATGCTGCAATGTGGACAGAAGATATGACCCTGAGGAAATTTACTGGCTTCCCCAGAAGTATAGAGTCCCTGCCCGGTCAATGAATCTTGCACCCATATACCCTTTTCTCGCATTTTTCCCTGCATCCAACCTCAACAGAGCAGGGGGCTAATGGTGCAATGTAACCCAAACAAAAGCCATCGATCTAACAACGGTGTACATATGTATAAGAATACCAAGCGAAGGACTGCGCTTCATGATTTCAAACAAGTAATGGCAAATAAAGCAGCAGTGATTCACTGGTCCAAAAAGAAACAAGACAAAATCATTCGAACAACGCCAATGGAAGGCAAACCAGTAACAAAGTTGCTAAAAAATGACTGCATTGATCGGCTATAAACCGTGTGAACTGGGGATCTTGGTATCTGGTAATCACTACCTGCAGTGGCAGAGCCAGGAAATATTCATAAGGGGGGCCATATATACCCTGAGATCAGCACCATATGCCATGTAGATATTACCAAATACGAAGATTCATTCTACTTGTCTATATTATTTTCATGATTTTGTGCATTAGACAGTCGCAACATAAATTATTTCAATTTTAACGGTAAAAGCTAGTTTGCAAGCAAAATTTAGCTAACTAGAGGTATGTAACATACCAATCAATGAAGTAATAATCGTCATTTCTTTTTAAAACTGTAAGCCAAAGGAATGAGATAAGTTGTACTACTCATCAATTTGTAAGACTCTTGCTAGGTAGGTACTTTTACGTACTAATAACTAAAAAAATAGAATGTGATGGCCATATACATGATGACCTGAACTCAATGAACAGGGTATAAATTATGAGCATCAGTGTTGCGTTTCATGGTTCCTAAAAAAACATTGTGTTTCATGACTGAGTGATTAAACCCCTCGTGGTTCAAGCTACTTAATCTCCCCTAGGGCCACCACGAACATGCACTTCTTCTATATACTAGTATTGATTACAACAACAACAACAACAACATAGCCTTTAGTCCCAAGCGAGTTGGGGTAGGCTAGAGATGAAACCCAAGAAACAAAGCTCAAGGCTCAGGAACGTTGATATACTAGTATTGATTACCTCCAAGAAATCCGAGGACCCACGGAACCGCTAAATTGTACTAAGCTTCATACAGTGATACAATGCAGTAGTCTTCTGCTAAAAACTATGCTTCATACAGCCCAGTTGTCTTGTATTGCCTCTGTGCCTTTGGAAGGAGCAGACTTGTGCGTAACACAGTGTGGCCTATTAGGCTATAATCTGCTAGTGAAGAGGGGTACTACAATTTTTTCCCCAGCATTAGGGGGGGCCATGGCCCCTGCTGGCACCCCCCTGGCTCCGCCACTGACTACCTGTCCGGCTGTCTGCCTGGTGTGGTGGACAGGGTCTGCCTCTACCGTAAGAGGTACTTCCTCCGCTCCAATTTATAGGTCGTTTTGTCTTTTCTAGATTCATAGCTTTTGATACGCATCTAGAAATACATTATGTCTAGATACATAGCAAAAATCATAGATCTAAAAATGCCAAAAACGACCTATAATTTGGAACGGAGGAAGTAGATATCAAGGCAGTGGAGAAATGACTTAGAAGTTAGAAGGCTATGATCGGTATGGGCCTTGCTATCCTGCCATTCTGGACCATAAGAGTAAATTTATTTATTTATTCTCAAATGCGCAGGAGGACTGAGCATTTTTTTCTATTAAAAAGGAGAATCAATGGATCGGAAATTTTTGTACAACACCAAGGAGCGTAGGAGCTTAGCTCACGACAAAACATTCGCACAGAGCGCTAAGAGGGAGCGACTAGATCCTAAGGCGATAAGAGCCTAGTATTTTTATATTTCTGCCAAAATACTTGCTCCAGAGGTGACATTCAGGACACGAATTTGAGTACTATAACGTTTGTTGAACCTACTCCTTTCTCTACCTTTTTTTCTATAAAGCGAGTAACGAGTGGCATACCTGCCTACCTGGACGGCTGGGCGCCGGGAGAGGGTCAGCGGCCACTCGCCATAGCCGCACGGCGCCGCTAACGGGAGCCTAATCGGATCCCCTCGACAAAGACGCGTGCTACCTCGGCAGCACGCGTGCTCCGGCGAGAGCCGAGAGGACCTGCGCCATCTTCTTGCCGTGCCGCGTGCTCCGGCACCGGCGCTCGCCGTCGCCTTCTGGTTGCGGCGCGGAAGAGGTGGTGTATAGGGAGGAGACAAAGTAGGAGACGTAGGGTCTGGTTGGAGGTGCCACTGTGGCTGTTAGATCCATGTATGAACGGACCAGATTGCGCGGGTGCTGAGCAGGCCGACTGGGGATCATTGACCCAACGCACTTTTTCGGCCCATATATGAAGGCTTTGCTTAGCCCATACAATTTCCTATTATAACTACTTGTTGTATTCTGGTCTCGCTCCACAGACTGCATCGATGGTCGAAACTAGTGAAATGGACCGAATTGAGTTTGGGTTACATGAACCGATCACATTTGCTAATCTAAATGATCTCAAAAAAAAAGTTCCTCCCAAAGTCCCTCAAAAAAAAAGTTCCTCCCAAAAAAAATTGCTAATCTAAATAGGTAAATTTAACGCTTTTATGTTAAAATATAATTTGCAATCAAATTTTAGAATATCTGATGACATGTAGTCCAACACGCCATCTATTGGGAATTCAAATTAATTTTAGTGCAACCCATCTCATTCTTGATTCTAAGATGAATAGGCATTGCCTGATAGTGATCACAAGGGTCCAAAATTAAAATGCGCACCAACTCATCCAAGCCCCCTGTGCCTGTGGGAGCTCCCACTCTCCGCCGCCGCCATCCGGCCTCGATCCGCCAGTTGAGGTGAGCAGCGCCAGCGCGACGGCGGAGGCCACTACGGCCACAGCCTTGACCACTACGTATACTGGATGGGACTCGGACTAGTCCTCTGACTCTCTCTTTTTTTTTTTTTTTGAGTAACGACTAGTCCTCTGACTCGGCGAGTCGGCGTCGCAACCGCGACGGCGGCCACGCAACGCGGTTCAACATCGGGCCCGAGTGCCCGACGCTTTCTTCCTTCTGGGTATTTTCTCCCTACCGACGCGAGTCAGCGACTCCGAGTCGGTTCATGGAAGCACGTCCCCGCTTGATCCATAAATATGGGTCTGCATGCCCTGTACTCCACCACACCATCCCGAATCCCTCATCGGCGATCGCTTCGCATATCTCCGACGCCGACGAGATCATGGACGGCTCCGGAGCTGATGCCGCCGTGGGCACTCCCAACCACGGCGTCACCGCCGTCGGCTACGTCATCTTGAAAGGCCCTGTCTCCGATCGCCACCGCAAACGTGGCCGGGACGGTGCTCCGGAGGCCGACGGCGAGGGAGCCACCCGCGGCGCGCCTCGGCGGTGCGCCACCACGGCCGTCGTCGTCGCGGAGGAGGAAGAGGACGAGCTCGAGGGGGCGGCGGACGACTTCCTCCCCTGGGTCCGGCCAGCGAGGACGATGGCGAGCAGCTCGCGTCGCAAGAGGAAGACTTCATCCCCGTCGATCCAGCCGAGGACGACGACGACGGCGGCGGCATGATCTCCTACGACGACGTGATGGTGGCGCTGGCTGAGCTGGGAGGCCCCATCATTCCCCAGCTGGATCTTACCGACGAAGACGGCCAGCAGCAGCTCGCATCACAGCAGAACGAACACTTCGTTCCCGTAGACCCGGACGACGATGATTACTACTTGCTATTCGGCTATGACGGCTGCGTGCTGCTGAACGAGGAGGACGGGCAGCAGCTCGCGTCACACAACAGGAAGAAGGCTTCGTTCCCGTGGATCTAGACGAGGATGATTATTACGTGCAATTCAGCCATGGCGGCGGCGTGCTGCTCAACGAGGAGGACGGGCAGTTTGCGTCGGAAGAAGCTGAGGGCTTGCTGTCCTTGGATCGGATCGAGAGTGAAGACATCGTCTACACGCAGGATTTTCCGACTTTGTTCGAGCAGTTTTGAGCGCCTAGCTGGTGCTAATACCTTCGGTCCCCCCCACGAGGCTACGACGATGCATGATGCCAAGTGCCAACAAGGCCTGGTGTTAAGGAAGGAAATAGAACGGTGCATGTACCCCTCTTGAATTGATCGTTAATCATTTTTTTTTTCCATTGTTGTCTTATAGCTGCAGAGTGATCCTAACAATTATATATCATGAATACGAGAAACACGATGGAACATCCGTAGATTTGTATATGTTATACATTGAATTTATTGGAATGATATTAGCTTTATCTTTGCTACTCCAAGTCTTCAACTCTAATGCAGACCTCTTAGTCCTTTTCATAATACAAAAGTTGCGGCCCCTTCCACCACAGTGTATTATATGAGCACGGAGCACCTAAACATGTTTTGGCTCTCCTTCCTCTCCCTCAGTTGAAGGTGCTGGATACTTCACTCTTGTCCCTCCACACTGCTTTCTACTGGAGACTAACAACTACTCCCTCCGTCCCAAAATAGATGTCAATCTCGCTTCCCAACAAAAACAGCATCTTTGAGCATTAGCCAATTATATTAAAATAATATTAATATTTATAATACATCATTTGTACTATTTGATAGATATTTGAATATAGTTTTTTAACGAATTTATTAGAGATATAAATATTACATATATTTTTCTACAAATTAAGTCAAAGTTGAAAAAGTAACATGTGCACGCATCCCATAACGTCATCCTTTTAGGGACGGAGGGAGTACACGTCATCCCTCATTATTTTGTTAACAACTGCATCATATCTCACTTCCTCTCACTATTCTGACCACGCCAGCACAAAATACAACCCCCCCCCATACACACACCGCAAACACACCAACAAGTAGTTTTACATCCATGTCATATAGACACTACATATAGAAACCACCTCTTCAATGCATATATACTCTCTTCTTTCCTCTCCCTATCATTATCTTGTTTTCTTTCTTGGTTATCTTGTAGACATGTCTTGTGAAAGACACCATATACCTTGCCTCTTTAATGTCATATCATCGAATTACTTTTGTGATATACTCTCTCCGTCCTAAAAAAAAATGACATTTTTTTTACTTTCAGACACCACGTTTAATGCCATGAAACCAACCTTGCAGATGAGTTGTATTGGCATTATCAATTTTCATGCATCCAAATTCGCAAAAAGAATGATATGTAATCCTAAAATCCACTCACACAAGAGCTGCGTTGTAAAAGGTGAGCCTTTACCCCCTCCATTGAAGCGCCGGGGATAACAATCAAATCAATAATAAGCTACCATTGTTGACACTTTGACGGAGGCAGACCTTCAAAATCCCTCAAGCAAAACCACCCAAAAAACGCGTGCAACTCACGAACTGTGGCAAGCGAAAAAACACAGGCCACAACAGACCGTGCACGAGCCCCATCACCAAATGGCCAAACCGTAGCAGCGGTTGCCGAAGCTGGCACAATGAAATAGAGCAAACCAGAATAACCGATATGAGGCCTATCAACAGAATGATGCCTACTAACACAATCAAATAGGGGCATGTACGGAACTCTAGAGTGAGAACTATTAAAACAATAAAATAGAGGGAATAACCGATACGAATATATATATAAAATATATCGCATAGCAAACATAATACATTAAAAACATATCTAATTATTATTTAATCTTGATTGAGTAATATTTACCTAAAGAAATTATTCTATATAGATTAGATAAGACATGATTGCGATCATGGAACACTAGACGTGTAGAGAAAACATCCAATGATAATATAATTAATACTTATTGATTAATATTAAAATTAACCATAGAATGATTAAGCGTACATAGACACAGGTAGACAGATTTTCTCGTCGTATCCGCCGATCTTACGTGCACGGTACACTCACCGACTCACGCTCCTGCTATACCTGTATGTGTCTACGCTTGTACTTGTGCTAAGGCAAGCACAGCAAGCCCAAGACTAGCCTCATCATTCATCAATTTAGCCAAGCCAGGGCGTTGTTCCACTTCCACTAGCAGCAGAGGCTTATGTGGCTACGGCCTCATGGTTGGAAAGTGGAAACAGTTCTTCTGTAGTTACTGTACATCCAGTGGCAATGGGACCTACATGTCAGGTACAGAGTGCCTGTCTTTGCAGAGGAGACTCATTTGGTATTGCCCGAAAATGATGTGTTGAATCAGGGGCTACGTGAGCCCCCTAAAAGAGCGGTGTAGATTTGCTTTGAGATTCGTTCTTTGGCTGACGTGGACCTAGTTAGCTTTATCCGGATGGTAGTCTTGCGTTAAACTAGTGGTGGTTAGGTGGCCGCTGCTGGACCTGGTCTATTGGACCTGGCTTATTTCTTATTTTTCTTTTCTCCCCCAGCGGCCCTGCTGCCGGTCGACTCGTGGAGGCGCGAGGGCCGGAGCCGGCATCTGAGAAGAAGAAAGCCTTGAGGGGGGATCACGTGGGCTCTCGAGGTCCCTGGCGGTTGTGGGCGGGGCAGCCGGCAGGATTTAGGGTTTCAGGGTTTGTGGCGTTGGGGTTACGGGGGAGGGGCTCCATGGCCGGCGATTCTAGAGGATGGCTGGTGGCGGAGGTTGGCCTGACGGCGGTGGTGGCAGCGAAGGCGGCGAGAGATCCTCGGCGGGTCGGGCTAGCGGGGGGGGGGGGGAGGTCGTTGTCTACTGTTTGTTTCTTCCCTGATGCAGAGCGTCAAAAGGCCGGCAGCCGCCACCGATAAAGATCGAGGAAGAGGAAGGCGCCCTGTTGCCGCCCGCCAAAGAGGAGATGCCCCTCACGCGACCTCTGGGCTCTAGCAGGTGCGTCGCCGTATTGATTCGTCATTGACCTCCCAATTTACCATTCGCCCCTAGATTAGACTACATTAGAGATTATATTAGATTGATTAAACCACCCCCAAACCCCTTGTTGCGATGGATGCAATACTTCGTTTCCTATTTCAACCGATCTGAGAGAATTACAGATGAAATTGGCTTTCTTGCGTATGTTGGAGGCACCATAGCACACTGGCCCTGATTATTATATTGTATCTTGACCATGACACCATCTCCATAACGTGCCGATGTTGGTTGGAAACTGGGTTGAAATTTGCAGTATCTACCATGTGTCGTGGATGAGCCTTTTCCTAATTCTCAAGCATATAAACAAACTAGTAAGTTTCAGAGACATATTTTGCACGACACTTGTGATATAGTTTCAACTTTGCAAACTATAGAATATGCTTCCGCTTTGTTGAGGTATTTCGACTTGAATAAAATCACACACCACATACACTAACACTGATATTTCTGCATTTTTCGTTGACATCTTTAATGCCTATTAGATTGTAATAATATTTAGTTGTATTTGCACTTTTTTAGGGAAGTGCTTGCACTGCTCTGTAAATGTTATATAGCTGCTCACTGACAGTGCATGAATGTCTACAGTCCTGAGTCAAAATCACTTGTAGAGAGACATTTTTACGTTCTGTCAGAATCGGTAACAAGTAGCCACAGAGGGCAGGATCAGATGCACGCATAGCCCTGAGAGGCTGAGACCCCTACTTTTCTTCCTTCATGCCCTCCATTATTTGTCTCATACCACTTGCTAGTTGAAACCGTGCGTCTTAGCATACTGAGATCTTGCTTCTTTTATAACTGCAATAATTAAACATTATTATATTATTATTGCAGTTTGGCTACAGTCTTATTTTACTGCATATCCAATTGCACCTCAATCTATTTTAATATGTTGTAACATAATTGAAGGTCTTTTGCAAAATTATTAATTAGTTTTTCGTATGACCGTTACAATTTTGTATTCAAAGATATGATAGCAATGATATCAAATTTAAAATAGATTTGGTTGCTAATTCTAATAGCCACAATTATCTGACACACAGAATGTCAACTCATAATATTTGACCACAAATCATGTAAGGGTTATTCATTAGGGAAAATTTTGTTCTATATGTTTGTGCCTGATGTTTCTTGGTAGCACATCTCAATCCTACTTTCAATCTGGGTCAGTTTAATGACTTTGTGCCATTGTGTGTTTCTTTTGTTAGCACAATATAGATAAAAAATAGTTTGTATGTTAATGAGAACAGAGCAATCAGTTGATCAAAAAGTACAAAACAGAGGGTTTATATGCTCTTTTTTTCTTCTCCACTGTAGTCAGTACGTCCCAGGCTGTTTCCCTTGTTATGCAGTGTTAGGGGAAAAAAACAGATTCTGTATGGTGGTGAAATATTATTTTCCATCATGTACAGAAGTACAGAACTGTCTATCTGTTGATTGGATCAACAACAATATGCAGAATGCCTCTTCAGTTCTTTGTACAGGAAAATTTAGACATCAATTGTTATATTTGTCAAAAATTTTGTTCAGTTCCACTATATTGTACTAGACAATTTTCATTCAGTTCTTTTGTCATTGCAATGGATGTGGATTATACTTTGTAGTAGACATTCTTTTTATGACACTTTTTATTACCCGGCGATGGAGGACTGAGGCAAAGGAATTCGGCGGCGAGCCCACCATGAAGGAGGAGGTGCTAGAGATAGGCAAGGTGGCGCAGGTCGCGGTCAGCATCCCCTATGCCCCCATATGTTTTCCTTGTTGTCTCGTCCTCATCTTAAATTTCCCTGTGATGAGTTGGTACTGTCGATTTTGTTGCAATGTGCGTGTGTGTTACCATGAGCGGTGTCTCTAGGCAGTGGGACAAAGTTGAGGACAAGTACACCAGGAGAAGCAATGCTCTTGATCATTGGCGAGCAGGCGCAGAGGGTAAGTCCCCCCCCCCTCCCCCCCATTTTGCATTTCAATTGTGACAGATTAATACTTGGGTATGCTTTGACATGACCAAGCATGCGCATTGCAACTGTCAAAAATAAAATTGTCATTCATTTCGCACTGCAATTAGTACTTTCGATTACATTGTGGTTGTTCATGATACAATTACCAATCGCCAGAAACAAAATCCTTTCTATGACTGTTACAGTGCTTTTTAGAATGCCACGTTTGTATTTGGTTTATGCTGCTTCAAGCTGCAACACCCAGCAAAACATATATGCACTGTTGGTATGTCATGTTTTTTTTTTTTCACAATTAGCCACCATGCTTCGGTAGGTTTAGGTGTGCTGGGAGCTTGAATCCTCCAATTCCCAAAAGAAAGGTAGATCACAGCCCTGTGTCAGCCAAATCATCTATCTAGATCCTCTAACATGAGGATGTTGTTCTGTTTAAGAGATAATGTTGTAACCCTCGATGCCTTCTGTGACATGTCCATCAAAAGGTTGGCTTCAGCCCCTTTTTTATTTTATATGTGATTACTCCATTTCTGAGGGCTGTTGTTTGCAATGCTTTGCGTAAGGATAGTTCTCCTTTTTTTTGTATGCTTATATTGTATAGGCTGGCTTTCCAGGCCCGATGTTATTAACAGGGTAGTTCATTTCAGCACATCGGCAATCCATAGAATGACTTTGAATGAACTTGGAACTAGAATGATTCTCAAAGAAATGTCAACCATTTTATACTAAAAACTAATAGTAACTTCATGACGGTAATTAAAATTTTCTTCAATTTTAAGTTCCCATGCCAAAAACATCAAGCACATTCCTTTTTAAAAAAAATTGTCTGGTGCTTTTCATGTCAATTTCTGCACAGATGCTAATCACCTTAAAAGGATTATATTCATAAAAAAGATCTAAGTGGAGATGTCCAAGTGAACTAATGCATGTTTAGATAGCTGTAAAATGTTGATAAATTAATAGTCAGTTTAAGAAATTAACACAAAGTGAGGTACTCCCTCCATCCCTTTATAAGTCGTTTAACTTTTTTGACTCTAACTTTGACCATTCCTCTTATTAAAAAAATTATGCAAAATATCATTTTTTTTGTTATGTCTTGCTTTATTAATGAATATTCTTCGACAATGACTTGAATTTGACTATATTTGCACAATTTTTTTTGAATAAGATGAGTGATCAAAGTTGAGGTCAAAAAAGTCAAACGACTTGTAAATTGGGATGGAGGTAATAATATCGTGAAAAAGGTCAAATGTTCGTTGCAAATCTACCAACGTTAAAGTTACTACTTTTGTGGAGCTTGCGTGTAATTTTCTTCAGGGCCTGATCTATATCTATTTTTGTAGGTAATGCTCTCACTTTCTTCGGGTCTGCGTAATGAGTCACAAGCAGAAAAATATAAGGATCTGCCTGCTTTGCTTCGTCTTCTTACAAATATATGCTCAAAGGATTTGTTAACTTTTGTTTCTCCTACACCATGTTGTGTATTGCCAAAAGTTCCCACATAACTCATAGGCATTGTTGACAATTGCAGGTAGGCTTTGTGTCAGATTGGTATGGTGAAGGTTTGCCGGATATTGCAGAGGTTTGCCGGATATTGCAGAGGTGGGTACACAATTGATGAGTTTACATATATTGCAGAGTTTACATATGTAGGTCCTCCTCGATTATTCAAATATGCTTGATACTCTGCTCTCCTTCATAATTTTGTCTTGTATACGAGTTTGGTTTGTATAGGGATTACAATGTTGAGGGAATTTCGTTTCACAATATCGTGGCATGTTCACAGATTTCACAAGAGTTGCTCTTTTTTTTTTTTTGCAGGAGTTGTAATGGCCATAATGCTTAGAGAGGCAATTGAGCTGTTAAAAAAGTGTAGATTTTCATAGAACCAAAGAATTCAAGGGTACCAGTATATTAAGAGGAGATAAAAGAGCAGAGTATCTAAGGAGTGACTGAAAATGGGACATGGTGATGTAGGTTGATGCAGTGCAAGCTTTTGGATTTAAGGTTGTCTGAATCAATTTGTTAATTTTTCGCTTTATGAGACAGGAGCTTTTGGAATATCTGTCATTGCTTGCTTGTAACTGTTGTTTTGAAGATACCGATAGCGAAGTGATGCGGTGAGGAAATAGCCATTGTACCTCGCCATGCCACTATAGTGTTGTATTTTTTTTGTTGATATTACTTCGCATCAACAAAAGAAAGCCATCATGCATCCATGCAACAAACATTTGGGATTTGACTGCTACGTTGAGCTGTGCATGTGATTCAAATATTCAATGCAGCGGATATGCCATGTTAACTCCAATGACTTATAGCATTTCTGTTTTCATTTTTGTTGAAACATGCTTCTATGCTCTGGTTCGGATGCATGTTGTTTGCCAGCACTGAGGCAACGATACACATGTAGCTATGCTTTGCATTGTTATTGGCCTGATTCTACAACCAAAGGAAAAAAATAACCATCATTACAAAAAACAATTCACTACCATGGAAAGCACAGAGAGCTACCATTTTAGATATGCAGATACTGGTAAGGGCTACTAAAAAGTTCAGGGAAAAAAGGGATGAGATATTTATAATCATATTACACAAAACTTAGCTGCGAAGCCATACAACCTAAGATGTGTATTGATCACTCGGTCATAGCTTGAGGCCTACAATGCAGTTCACAGAACGCTACGCTACTGCCTATATTTGTAGCACCGCTCAAGTCCACTCATATGTAATTCAAGTAACCATACATCCCTGTCTCTCAGCTCATCTTCACATACGATTCTTGGCCAATTTCGCGAGCTAGGATTGGGCCACGTCTCCTGCTTTTGGTGATCGTACGATTGGCATCGGACGACGTACCGTGCGTGACGTATTCAACTTTTACTCGCTGATGGGAGCGTGCGTCCACGGTACTCTGGAGTCTTCCTTTTTACTGACCCAGGGCAAATGGCCTCTTTGACTTCCCCTTTTTATATTGCCTGTCCCTTCCTCTTCCACAGTCAAGTCCCTTCCTCTTCCACAGTCAAGCAAGCAGTCCATGACTTCCCCACTGTAAACAATCACCGTAGGCCATCGCAAGCTCCTGCCAGCACTATCAAAGTCTCACAGGTATGTTATGCCTTCTAGATTGTAATATTTACAACTTCCCTATCCAATTTTTTTCCTCTACGAGATGTTCTTTATCTATGGGATATGGGATTGGGTAGAATGCCATTCCATGACCCTGCGTGTCTATCGCCTTCCGATCCCAAACTCGGCCGTGCGTGACGAAAGCGGTCTCCATATGAAGAGGAAGCCGTAAACAACGAGACGATCCGAAGGGCCAATATCGGTTCAAGCGAATGCGCAGGCGCTTGGGCTGGTCCTGCGGCCGACCGGCCGCTGTAGTAGTCCAGCAATCAGGGAAGGGGAAAGACATCCAGCAACCAGGGAAGGGGGAAGACGAGTGCAGGACAGCAGGAACAGAGCGATGGAGAGAGAGAGAGAGAAATGGCAGGAGGCGGTATAATAATTTGAGTGCCTGGACTAAAATAATGTGTTGTCGGTTAATGTAAGCATTAGCCACACATAAGGAAACAATGTCGACATAGTAGTAAATCACAATTGTAGCTTCTCCCTACCTGACTTTAAATAGTCGAGCCATGTTGTGGACATGCAACATTTTTTTTAGAACTTACATACCTTGAACTTAGCTAAACAGCTTATAGGGTGCAGTATCAAGTGTACTTATCAAAATTTTCTAATAATTTACATTGTCTATGATAGAATATTGATTATTTTCATAATGTTATGTTTGGTTATTATTTACCTCTCTTCTTCGTATTACTATTTGAATTTGATTTTCTGGTTGTATTGGCAATTACTAACTTTTATGTCACAAATACTCTTTCTCAATTTTTAAAATTAGGTAATCGATATTTCCAACCTAATAAGCTACATATATATCTTATACATATTATATATTACAATAAATATTATATATATAGGGCAGCGCTAAATGGTACCCTGGGTACTGATTATTATTCGGTACCCGAGCCAGCCCCCACGCCAGGCCGAGTGCCCGACGTCCCTCCGCGAGCGTGCCTGTCTCCGGTTTTTCTCGCGTGCGGTTTTCTTTACTATCGTGCGACTCTTAGCTTTTTTTTTCCTGTGCACGAACCGCTGTTGCGTGAGCCCTTTGGTTGCTTTTTTTTTTCCTTCGGTGCATTAGTTTTTCACTTTTTCTAGATCGTGTAAGAATGGTGGTGGATCAGGTTTATTTAAATCAGGGCGACCAGAGAGTTATTGCTCGGATTGGAATTTTTTATTCGTTACATTTTGAATAGAACTGGGATGGGAGTTTAGATACATATGGTTCTGTTGTTTACTGAATATAAAACAGGGTAGTTCAGGGTGTTGCGTTATTAATATTGGAAAACTAATCCAGGACGAAATGCAGGATGATAGAAAAAGACGGTAGACATGCAAAGTTATTCTTTCCCTTACAAGTGCTAGCCTGTGTTCTCCAACAAGTTTTTTCTATTCATCCTACTCACATAACACGCTTCTCAGTGCACTATTCATCTAGAAAAAGTACTTTTATGAACACAGCCCTATTTTTTATTCGCTTGAGGTGTCATTGTCATGAGAAATACTAACAAGATTAGACACTCATTAACTCACTAAACGAGCTAACTATAAGCATAAGACTAATAAAAGATTAGCGTCTAGAAACAGAACTAAGTATACATCAGGAAAGAAGTTGATGCAACGGGCTGCCTCAGAAATCATATTACAGGCACGCAAATGTACATATCTCTGGGAAAGAAATGAACAATGAGGCTAGCAAGATAACTACATTCCCCTTTCAGCCTTTCCCAGCATCTGATAGCGAGTTCGGGACTTCGGATGTCTTCCGTAATGGAAACAAATGTCAACCTTGCTTGTTATGACCAATGTGCTCAAATGTGATCCTGGTGCAGAGATTACTGGATGCTCGGCCAGCTCGCTGGGGCATTTACCCAAACACAGAGCATGCACCAGCATCACCCTTTGTTAATCTGTAGAAAATACATAATAAAGAATAATCAAGAATCACATTCAAGAGAGTACAATCCAAAGATGGGCAAGCAAAGACAAGGCAGCTAACATCTCACCGTGCCTGCAGCCAGGATGAGGATGCCTGAAACCATGGGCGCTCCGCCGTCATGTGCCGACTATGAACTCCACAGGTAACCCGGGCTTGGGGGGAGGTGCAGTAAGTAACCACACCGTGGGGAGAGGACGGACTAGCAGCTCCCCGGGAACCACCGTTCGAGCTGCGGGTGCGCCGGCGGCTGGAGCTGCAGCAAGGCGCTGATGTAACATGGGGCCTGGGGGCATGGGCTGGAAGAAAAATGATATTTTCCCCAACGCAAGAAGCAAACAAGCACGGGCGGACTGCATCAATGGAAAGTTGGTTGTGCACGAAGTTGGAGATTAGGCTGGAAATCAGTCCGGTGGAACCCCGACACCCCACCGCGCGCGGCCACGGCGGCTGGCTGAGGCGAGGCGTCCCGAGCTACTAGCCGCGCTGCTGCAGCAACATGCCAGCCGCATCGAGCCCGGGAGTCGCAGAGGGTGGCGACGAACATCGTCCTGATGTGCACGATGCCGACGAGGTGGCATGTCCCGGCCGGGACGATGTACGGCTGGGCGTCCCACAGGCGCGAGACGAGCGCGAGGAAGCCTTCCTCCGCGACAAGGAACGCTCCCTGGTGGCGTTGGCGGTGATGCCCTGCAGGCCGGAGGACGCCTCTACGCGCACGGGGGAACCGAGCCGCCCGCACGGGTGGCGGATCCGCACGCCTAGATGCGCGCCACCAGGTCCTTGCTGGGTCCGCGAAGCACGCGCCACCTCCTAACGGAAGGATTCAAGCATGGGTGGATGCGTGGGCCGGTGCGGAGGCCGAAAGCTTCGCCGGTGTCGAAGTTGGAGCTCCGGCCGACCATGGAGGTGGACGGGAGAGGCGAGGGCGGCGCCGTCAGGGGCAGCGGCGACGAGAGGCACCGCGTCGTTGGGGCCGCTGCGGGGGGCGAGTTGTCCTTCGCGGCGAGACCTGGCACGGCGTGGACCTGTACCTGCGGCCGGCCTCCAAACCTCGACGACGCCTCCGCTGCCGCCGCGAATGGCGACCAAATGAGAGGCTCGGCAGGAAACGGGCTACTCGTCTGCAAAACTGACGGCCTTGACCTGTGTGGTGTGTGCATCAGATTGGTACGACGTGGGGTGAACGGGGAAAACCGACAGCCGAGTGGGTCCTTTTTCTCGGGGTGTGACAGTGTGGAGGGCGGACCACGGGAGACGGGTCGGTCCGTCTGGCTCGATATGTTGGCTCGGGTGCTGAATAGTTATTCAGTACCCAGGGTATAATATAGAGCTAATATATATATATATATATATATATATATATATATATAATATATATATAATAGTTGTGTGTGCAGACAGCTGTGCGTGTGTGTTGCTACATATATAGAAAGGCAAACCCATATACATATATACCAATAAATATATTTGTGTATATATATAATATTATATTGCACATATATACACGTTTGTACATATTGGTAGACAAATATATCTACTAATATATAATTAATCGTGTATATATGGCACGCACAAAACGTAAATATCAGGCCATCGCTTCTATAGATATCCAACCATACTCTAAAAAGATTAGGGAGGAAAAATTATCATGCCTTGGAAAAAGAAGAATGATAAAAAATGAACACAATTTAGGCGAAGAAAGAGAATCAAAACGATTGTGTCTACCACAAATTTACAACAATGATGCGGGTATCAGTTCAAATTACGGCATGGTATCATTTACACCACAATATATTCAACAGCTAAAAGAATCATATAGTGAACGATCGTATCTAGGCCTACCGACCTACCAATGCAAACATTGTGGAGCTATGTTTTGGTACAATGAATGTAACAAAAAAGAAACCTACCGTAATAAGCAGCCTACATATACAAATTGCTGTAAAAATGGCAAGATAAAAATACCACCATATAAAGAACCTCCCTCATTTTTATCACACTTAGTTAACGACAAGGAAAATAAAATGTCAAAACATTTCTTCCAAAACATAAGGCAGTATAATAGCCTTTTTGCATTCACTTCAATGGGTGCAAATATAATAAAAGATAGCAACAAAGGCGAAGGACCATATGTATTTCGTATCAATGGACAAATACATCATCGAATAGGATCATTGCTTCCTGAAAACGGTCAACCACCTCAATATGCAGAGTTATATATTTTTGACACAAAAAATGAGATTGAAAATAGAATAAAAGCACTACACAAAGACGACCCTCAAGAACTAGATATAGATCCAAAAATAGTAGAGGAGCTTAAAAAAATGCTCGATAAATACAACCCATTAGTTAAAGTATTTCGTCATGCACGTGATTTACTAGAACAACACAAAGGCATAGATATAAGTATACGCATTTTAGGTGCTGACAAAGGTGATGCAATACAATATGAAATGCCAAACCCCGAAGATTTAGCAATGTTAATTGTTGGTGACCTAAATTTAGAGAGACACAAGAGAGATATTATCATTAGCAGTAGAAGCAAAGGTCTTCAACGTATAACCATTTTCCATCCAGCATATATGGCTTTACAATATCCGTTACTGTTCCCCTACGGAGAAAGAGGATTCCAGCTTGGCATACCATATCATGGCAGCAAAACATCTCATAATAAGCCTTCAAAAAGAAATACAATGGCCATGCATGAATATTACAAATACCAAGTGCACTATAGACCAAATCAACCTAATCCATTTTTGTGCTATGGTAGACTCTCAAAACAAGCTATTGTAGATGCTAGGGCAATGGAAGATGAAGATAGATTGGCATATATAGCAAGAAACCAAGACAAATTGAGATGTGAATATTTGCAAGGAGTTTTTGACGCCATTGAAAAAGGTCTTACTGAAAGCGATCAAATAGGTAAAAAAACTTTGCTGCCTTCGAGCCACACAGGTTGCAAACGATATGTTGTACAAAATTATCATGACGGAATTGCTATTTGCCGTGTATATGGACCACCTGACCTCTTCATAACATTTACATGCAATCCAAAATGGCAGGAAATAGTTTGTACTATAAAACATGGTGAACAACCCAGTGATAGACCAGATATTATAGTGCGAGTATTCCACATGAAACTACAAGAATTAATATAAGATATTTGGTCTGGCCAATTATTTGGACCAATTTTGGCTATATTATACTCAATAGAATTCCAAAAAAGAGGATTGCCCCATGCTCATATCATAATATGGATAGATAAAAAAAATGTCATGATTAACGAAGAAATTATTAACTCATGGATATCAGCTGAAATTCCTGATCCAAAAGATGACCCTCTTGGATATGTACTTGTATCTGAACATATGCTACATGGACCATGTGGTGACAAAAACGAAAAATGCCCCTGTATGAAAAAAGGAAAATGCTCAAAATTTTATCCAAAAGATTTTATCGAAGAAACAACTTTTACTGACAATGGATTTACTCTATATCGTAGAAGACAAAATAACATCTACGTACGAAAAGGACATCATAACTTAGATAATAGATGGGTTGTGCCATACAATATGAAACTACTTAAAAAATACCAAGCACATATAAATGTAGAATATGTCAACAAAACCAAACTACTTAAATACCTTTGCAAATATGTTAACAAAGGACCAGACCAAGCATCAATCATGTTTGAACGCATACGAAAAGGACAACATGGAGAATCGGTTGAACAACTTAACAACAAAGATGAGATTAAAGAATACCTAGATTGTCGATACATTTGTGAACAAGATGCACTATGGAGATTATTAGAATATGACATACATTATCATTGGCCACTGGTTGAAAGACTACCTGTACATCTTCCACTACAAAACACAGTATGTTTACATAAGGGAACGAAATTAAAATCAATTGCTAAAGATCCAAAAATTCAAAAAACAAAATTAACAGAATGGTTTGAAGCAAACAAGTTGCATGAAGATGCAAGGAAACTGACATATTGCGAATTTCCACAAGAGTGGACATGGGATGAAAAAAATATAAAATGGATAAAGAGGCAACGTGGTTTTAAGATTGGTAGATTATACTATGTGAACCCTATAGAAGGAGAACGTTTTTATCTACGAATGTTACTAATGATAGTTAGAGGAGCCAAGGACTACGAAGATATAAGAACGTATAATGGAACTATTTATCCAACATTCAAAGAAGCCCGTGCAGCACGCGGACTACTAAAGGATGACAAAGAATGGTATGATACCTTTAATGAAGCCGCTAATTGGGCAACTGCTGGACAATTGAGATACCTATTTTTCACCATGTTGTTATATTGTAACTTGCAAGATGAACGAAAATTTTATGACCACAACTGGAGAAAAATGACTGATGATATTGAACGACAACTAATTAAAAAATATCATCCAATTATATATAACCCAATTGACACCGAGCTACAAGATTTGTTACTAGATGAGATTGAAGACATATTTTCCAAAAATGGAATTTACATGTATAATTATAACCTTCCACAAAAATCAAAACAATACATTACTGATGCAAACAATAGGCTAATAGAAGAAGAACTTAGTTACAATTGTGACATGCTACAAAAGGAATCAAACAAATTATACCAACAATTAAATAATGAACAAAAAGAATCATTTCATAGCATAATAAAAGCCGTTCTGGCTAAAGAACCCAATATTTTCTTCGTCATAGGCCATGGAGGTACTGGGAAAACTTTTTTATGGAACACTATAATCGCATACCTAAGAGCCCAAAGGAAAATTGTACTCACTGTAGCTTCATCAGGAGTTGCATCATTATTACTTCCAAATGGACGAACTGCACATTCAAGATTCCGAATACCTATTGATTTAGATGAGCTCTCAATTTGCGACATCAAAAGAGGAACAAAGCTTGCCGATCTCATGCTTACCACAGACCTTATCATTTGGGATGAAGCTCCTATGACAAATAGACAATGTTTCGAAGCTCTTGATAGATCGCTTAGAGATATTGTTTCAGAAAAACAACCAGGATTTCAACAAGTACCATTAGGAGGAAAAGTTGTTGTACTAGGAGGGGACCCAAAACAAATCTTGCCAGTAATTGAAAATGCTACAAGAGCACAAATAATAAATCCTCAATATTTCGCTCGTACCTATGGAAGAATATAAAGAAACTTTACTTGCATGAAAATATGCGATTAAAAAAAATAGATGCAACGACATCAGAATACAAAGACTTAAACGAATTTAGTGAATGGATACTAAAAATAGGGAATGGAACCATACGAAGTGAATCTCCATGTTCCACAAATGATAATCCAGATCATTACATAGTTCAAATCCCAGATGATCTATTGATAAAGCAAGCTGACAATAAAATCAAAGCTCTTGTAGAATCAACATTCCCAAACTTCACCCTAAACTACAACAATGCTGAATACCTCAGAGACCGTGCTATCTTATCAACAACCAATGAAATAGTCGATGAAATAAATGACTACATCCTCAGTTTGGTGCCAGGGAATGAAATAGAGTATTATAGTGCAGATTCAATATCTAAATGTTTAGATACCTGCAATGACGCTGACATATTATATCCTATTGAATATTTGAATAGTTTCAATGCAAACAATTTTCCTACACATAAACTAAAATTGAAAATAGGAGTGCCAATTATGCTACTACGAAATCTTAACCAAAGCATAGGACTATGCAACGGAACACGATTAATAGTAACAAATCTTGGACATAATGTCATTGAGGCTGTCATTATAACAGGAACACATATAGGAGAAAAGGTATACATACCTAGAATCAACCTAACCACACAAGGCTGTCGTTGGCCATTTGTTTTAAGCCGTCGACAGTTTCCAATAAAAATATGCTACTCTATGACGATAAACAAAAGCCAGGGACAAACACTATCAAATGTAGGAGTCTATCTAAGGAAACCAGTATTCACGCACGGGCAACTATATGTTGCAGTATCTCGAGTAAAACACAGAAAAGGGCTTAAAATATTGATTGAAAATGAAGATGGAACATGTGGAAACAAAACAACAAATATTGTGTACAAAGAAATATTTGATATGGACTAAACAAATACCAGAAATTGGTGCTGCAAATATTCAATACCTCAGTTATAAGCTATGACATTTACATTATCTATCTTGTTTTGCTTATATTTACCTTCTCTTCTTTTAATTGCAGGTCCCACTATATTATGCAAGGTCCAATCACTCCACTCTCAGAGCTACGTCCAATCAACATTCCATATAATATCCATGTTAGAGTGTCAAGAGCTTGGGAATACAGAGGCAAAAGTGAGCATAATGATCTGATCCATTTCGACATGGTGCTCATCGATCAGAAGGTATAAGACCTTCTTCTTTACCAAACTTGACATTATTCACACTTACAGCTCCAATTTTTGTTTGATATCTAAATTTTTCTACAAATGTTTAAAACTATAGGGTTATGCGATATACTGTGAGGTACCAAAAGACATACTTCCTCAATTTAAGGAGCACCTAGAGGAAGGAAAAATTCTCTATGTATGCAAGCCAATTGTTGAAAAGGCTAAACCTGGCTACAGAGTGGTAGATGCTCCTTAAAATTCAGCAAGAGAACACATATTTTTGAGGCAAAAACTGACGACACAACTTTTCCCAAGTATGTATTTTCGTTGACTCCAATTGAACTGCTACCACAATATGCCAGAAGGATAGATCATTTCGTAGGTAACAATATTTATTCTACCAATTCATACACAATATTAAATATAGTAATATATCTTATTTGTAATTTCCTAAACTGTCAATACATATGTGCTTGGGAAAATTATAGCTGTCTCAAATGCCGCCGTTGTGCGCAACACATCAGGGGATCTCATGATGCGTAGAATCATAAAACTCCAGGACCATAAGTATGATTTCCAACTATAAATATTATATATTTTTAACAAATGCCTACATTCTCAGGTTATACTTTAATATTAATATTTCCAATAATTATGCAGGGGAAACACAATTGACCTATCATTATCTGGGCAAAGGGCTCTTGAATTCAATGCAGAGGCTGTCTATGAGGTGGGTCAGAACCATCACGTGATTGCAATATTTGTGGGTACTTTGATGAAGGTGTATGGAGAAAACTGTGACATCTCTGATGTAATAATAAATAAAACACATATGAAACAGGTTAAAAAGGGGATTATGGGTTAAAAATTTGAAAATCCATCAAAATTTCGAATTAAAATTCAAAAACAAGGGTTGTTTGACACCCAACTGAAAACTCGAGAGTTTTGTACTAAACTTGAAAATCTCCAAAAATAAAAGTTGTTTGTCATCACAAATAAGGCCTAGTCACTGTTTGGAACTTTTGAAAATTTTGCAGTTTAGTCCCTCAAAAACTCGAAATACAGTTCTGGGCACCTTTTTGTATTTGGGTTGTTTGAGCTCGAAAAATTTGAAATTTCAGGTTCACCCCAAAAATAAAGTTGTGTCCCATCTTTCAAACTCCAACTTTTATTTTCACACTTTTTCAAGTTCAGTTCAAATTTTTGGACAAAATTCAAATGTAGCAGTGGAGCTCCCCGGGGCTGCCAGCTCGGCCCTGGCGCGCTCTGCGCCTGGCCGGAGCTCGGCCGCCACGTGGCCGGCGAGCGGCGGAGGCCGCGCCGAGCTGGCCGAGCCGCGGCGTCGGGTGGCGCTTGTCGCCTTGTACTTGTGCAACCCCTCCCGAGCTGTCACCTCGCCGTCGTTCGCCCGCTTTGCCTCGCGCCGCGGAGTGCCATCATGGCGGTCGGGCGCCGCCGTGGCCGCGCGCTCGCGCGCGCGTCGCGCTGCGCCTCCCCGCGGGAGATTCCTCTCCGCTCCGCGCCAAGGGCCCTGTAGGAGATCTCCCACTGCTCCACGCGATGATCTTTGACGCCCTATCCCGTGCGCGCGCACTGCCCGAGCTCGCCGCGCCATCAATGGCGACCGTGACGGCCCATGCACGCGCTCACACACCCCCGAGCCCGCTCAGTGCCCCTAGCGCACTCCAAACCCTTCACTGAGCACCGCACACTCTTCCCCCTCAGTCCACACTTAGCCATTTCCCTCTCACCGCGCTCGCTCCGTCGTCTTCCACCTCACGCCGCACGGACCGAGCCGAGCTTCGAGGCAAAATTCGCCCTCCACTCTCCACCATTCCCAAATTCATCGCGCACGAAGCTAGACCTCTACCCTAGCTCCTTTTCCCCCCACTTCTCTCGAGCAATCGTCGCTTCTCCGGCGAGAAATCAAGATTTTCCCCAAAATCTCGATTTTCGGCCGCCGGAGCACCCTCACGTCGAGACCCCACTCCGAGCCGTCCCCGAGGTCAACCGAGCATGCCATTAGCTTCCTCGAGCTCCACTGGTGCTTTAGGACCCCTTCAACCTCGGAGAACGCCCCCGACCTCACCGGCGTAGAAGTCGCGGCGGCCGCACCGCCACTGCATCGTCGCCGGCGAAACTCCGAGCTTCCCCGGCCTCCCAACCGTCACCAATCGAGTCGTGGTGAGCCCCTAGTGCTTTTCCCCCACTTCCCCGACCCTAACTCGCCGTCGTTTGGCCGGCGTAGCAACGCCGACGACCCGAGGACCTGTCTTCATCGTCTTCGTTTTTCTAGGGTTCTCTGCGCAAAAGTTAAGGACTTGTTTGAAAGGTTTTGAAAGTTCTAGGGTCCCCGGCGTAAAAAGATTCTTAAACCTAGATCTAATTTTCCCGAATCTTGAAAAATCCGTTAAAAATCGTACAAAAATTAGAAAAATGCACAAAAGTACTCCCTGGATTCGTGAGATTGTAAACTCCAATCTCCTTTAAGCATGTATATACTTTTGGTGAACCGTTTTTGAATTAAAATTCAAACTGTAAAATTTGAAACTTGTGCACCATTTCAAATCCAGAGCTCCGCTAGGGTTGATCTTTGGATATGTTGTTTTTAGTGACTTTGGGCACCTTGTGTCCAAAGGGGACCTAAAAATATGGACTGTAGCTTCAGTTATGAATTAAAATGTGTTTCCTGTCTTTTTGCAGTACAGAAATTATTAAAAATAATCTGTGCAGTGAAAAATCACCATTTTTCTCCAGAAGGCTAAAAACTTGTTAGCACACCTGTTAAAAATTCAAAACTTAATTTTTGCTCTGTTTAGACTAGCAAATAAATAGATATGTGCTTTTGGATAGAAATTTATTGAGGACTGTCCAAGGGTTATTTTGAGCCACCACTTGGCCAGAGCCCTCCTCATGCTCATGACTAGCTCTGGTAGGAAAATCTACTGAATTGGATGTATTTTCGATTTTATATGATTTTATTTCATTTCTGCAGGCAGCAGTTTGAAATATTTTTAATAAATATTGCGTAGCTCAGATTTAGCTAAATTTTGGAGTGAGCTTAGCTCTTATACTCCACTAGCTGTCATAAAGTTTATAGATAAAAATGATGAACAGAAAATAAGAAACAAAAATGAAAAGGAATCTATGTGGAAATTGGTTTATATAAAAGAATAAACCTTTTTGTTAATTAGTTAGAATAAAATAAGGAGAATCTAAAATTTCAGAACAGAACCCTAATTTGCAAATAATAAATAGAATTCTTTTATATATGTACACAATCACCATCAAAGATGAATAAAAATTTTTCACACCCTCTACTCTATTTTATGAAGAAAATAGTGGTGCTTAAGCATGTCTAGGTGAATATGGCCTTCAAGGCCTTAACCTTGGAATCAATAGGCAGCAATAAGTTATGCATCTCATGTAGAAGGCGTTATTCCGGACGGCACCTACAATCTCATCCCCGCCGACGAGGAAAGCATCCCGGAGCACGGTGCCGACGAAGGATCGACCAACCCGGAGGCTAACCCCCAGCTTGAGCAAGAAGGCAAGCCCCGGAGCATAACCTAACCTTTACAAATTATGCATTTATGAATTCCCTATGCTTGAGCATTTACGTTTCAAGGCGTTGATTGAATACCTTAGCTGCACATTTCCTAGTACCTATGACTTGCAACACTAGTATGAAAGGATCGATAGAGCATTGCTTAGGTCCGTTACAAGTCGAGTGATTTCCTGTCACTCGCGAGACATAGGAGTCGCTTGTCTTTACTTATGTTGGAATCATAAGGATTGACGGGCGGGGTGATAGATGTAGATCTCCCGTCCGTGTATGATAATTGATTTAAGGTCGAAACGTGTGGTTGAGTGTGTCAAGTTTTTGAACGTACCACATGCATGCCGATATATGGGAGTCGGTAAGCTCGGTACCAGATTGAAGCAGCTAGGGCCGATAGCCATCTCTCCTTGGAAACTTTGTTTTCCCCTGCCGTACACTTGTGGATATATGCGTGAGACTGTGAGTGAAGCAGTAAACCTTTATCCTAAGGAAATGGACCCGGTTCCGAATTGTGGATCGATGGGAAAGGTTGGGAAGTGCTTGTACCTTTTATAGCAAGCGCTATCCGTGTGTGTTGGGTTTCCCCTGGCCAGGTAGCAAAATTCGGTTCGAACTGTCCGCTTCTCGCGGTTAATGAGACTGCTTGACCGCCTTGCTGCATTGAGTAACAAGTGGAACTTGAGATTGATGAACTTGTTCTATGAAATAAATTGTATTGCGCCACTTGTATGCTTAGAGAGGATGCAAATCTAGAATGGTTAAATCTAATAGAATATGATGCTAAAACATGAAAGCAAGGACCTACTCTTAGTTGCTTTTTGGCAAACAAACCCACTAGCCAAAAGCCTCTCATTGTCTAGAGGTCGGTGATGTAGTTTTCACGCGACGGGTAAGCCTTGCTGAGTATTAGTATACTCAGCCTTGCTTGTGGCATTGATTTACAGGTACCATGTTGGATGTGGCAGTCGATGCTTTGACTTGGCCTACCCAGGTTCCCCCTGGATGGCACATCGAGTGGGTTCCGTCCTCTGCCGAGGATCGGGAGGAGTAGCACCGTGGCAGGCTTCAGCATGGTGTTACTTGTATCGTCGTTAGTTTTATTTCCGCTGCAATGAACTACTTTAATTCCGCTGCAAGACTTTGATACTCTGTTTTAAATTTCGAACTTGGTTTGTAATAACTCTAAGATTCTATTTGTGTATGTTAACTTTGTGGAATGTTGTAATCTCTGGAACTCACCTTCGTGTGGGTGTGCTGTTGTTTCGATCGAGAAAAGAACGTGGTTTAATCGGGTTTAATCCGACGGCGCTCCAGCTTATTCCGGATTAAGTGCCTGACTACTCGATTAGTGGTCCAGGGGTACTTAACTTGGAATAATTTTGGAGTGGTCCGCCACAAAAACTTCAAGTTTCTTAGTGGAACATCAGCTTGTCGCTGGTACATAAATGAAAATGAAATACCAGCAATAAGGCTATTTCAGAGAGGGTATAATTTTAATCTCATTTCTTTAACACACCTAGCATTTCTTAAACTACATGATAAGCTAAATGTTACATTATGCTAACAGCTTGCCTTATGGAGTAACACCAATTCAAAAACTAGAACTCCAAAGTGAAGACTACATGGAACAAGGTGTCGAAGAAAAGACTTTGTTTGATCTCAAAGAAGTAGATCCTTATACAGAAAAGGTGCAAAAAGACATTCTTACATCAATAACAAATACCTATATGTCTACCTAAATACTGCATACCTCATTGTTTTACTGATTGCTAATTACACAAATACAGAACAAGAGATTTCAATGCACAGTTACGCTCCTTTCTCTAGCAGAGAAGCAACAGTGGTGCTACAGAGCTTGTAGAGTTTGCAACTCAAGAATGGTAGCAGGTGATGATGGATATGAATGCACAAAGGCAACCGGTTGCTCCTGCAAACATTCGACTGGAAGTAAGATTTCTGCTACCACTAACTGTACACATTTTTTTTTATGTTTATACTGTATATCTCTACCACAAATGGCTAATTCACAACTATTTTGCTGTGTTACTAAACTAATTTTTCAACATGATTCAGGTACAAGATCTGTTTCATAGGAGCAGACAACACCCATAGCCTTGAGTTCATGTTCTTTGAGAAAAAAGGCGTAGAACTCATTGGGAAAAGTGCAGAGAACCTAAGGAAACAATATGACCCTACATCCACCCCACCTGACATAGCTCAATGGATAAACCATAAGTTCACTTTCATAGTAAAAGTCCTATATAAAAAAAGCACCAAGAATATGGATCCTTCTTTTGAGGTGGTGATGATAAAAGAAAGACATGGAAAACAAGCAACGCTACCAAGCATTGCATACATTGGATCTATGTCAGCAGACATAGATACATCAGATCTACCACCACTGATGAAAATAACATCAAGCAAAAAGATAAATCAGGTAAATTAAAATAATTTTATTCCTCATGTTTTCATTTGCTGCATGGGGTTTTAATCACTAATAAAAAAATTTAGGCTTCATCATCAGCAACTCCTCACTTCATAGATGTTCAGGCTATGGATATAGACAGCCAGTCTCAGTAAGTAAATGCACACTCTTGCATATACATATATTATATCTGCATGATTCTAACTGCTAACTCACTTATAACCACAGGGCTTGGGACATCACCGATGACCAAAAACAAGTAACTGCTAAATCTCCAGTTGTATCAATGGGCATATTGAATATGTAGGTTGACTTGCATTAGCAACAAATGAAAAGTTATGTCTCGCTGAAAAAGATTTTACTTTACAACATCAGCAGGGCATAGGTTCTTTACCAGTGCAAGCAATGAAAAATATTATACTTGTTTATTAGTTCTGCTTCTTTGCAATTAATTTCTTACAACCGTCAGCAATTTTATTAGCCTAGCATTGATCTCTTTTTTATTTGTTCCAATGGCACTTTCCTCCTTTCAAATGGGTTTGGAAAAATTCTAACATGAGCAACCTATTTGCATTTTTCTCTTATCCATAAGTACAATGTCCACCATAACTCCCAACTCCTAAAAAAAATTGTAAATGCAGCCTACCAATCAAAGATGTCTTCCTACTTTTCTCAATTTAATTCTGTATTGTTTTGCTAGGACAACAAAGATGATGAAGACAAGGACCAAAAAGAGGAGACCAAAAGGCGTAGAACTAACTTATGATTAATGGTAAATCACAGTAATAACCTGCTATTTCAATTTAACGGTTACATAAATTACTTCATTCCCATAGTACATCCTTGCATATATATTAGAACTGTTTCCACCTAAATTCATGTAACACAGCCCAACTCAAATAAAATCTAAGTAATGTTTATATAGATAATAATTATGGTCCAGCTGCCTTAGATTATTATCCATGTGCTCAGTAAGATAATAATTATGGTTCTTACCGTTCTACAATAACATGACATATTTTAATATGTCCATGTGACTCAGGTATCAAGGAGTGAGGGAGCAAAGAAACTGCAAGCACATTTTGATGTACAAGACACAAAACAATCATCGTCAGCTTTCGTTTGCTACTATGCAAAAAGCTTTTGCCATCTCCAAATGAAAGAAATACAGCAGAATAATATTTTGCTCTCCACAACCTGATACTTTTAACCCTTGTATTTTGCTTACTCTGGTCCATAAATCTTTTGTGACACCATGCTGTTGTTGCAACCTGAAACAGCAATCTTTTGGCCATGATATGTAGTGTGAATCGTAATAAAACCATGTCACCCTACGAATTTCATAGTTAAATGCAATCATGCAAATGCCTCTTCGGTCACATTAAAGATGTGAAATACTTGCCATGGAAAATAATATAGATATCATTTCAGTTCTTGCAATATAAACTTGCAATTACGTATGGGCTACGAGTGAAGGGCACTGGCCCAGCGCGGCAAGCGCGCGCAGTCTTTCTAGTTGCAATCTAAACCTGGACCAAAAAAAAAAAACTCTGTCCACCTCTTTAAGCCCTCATCCGTGCACCGCAGCAAACATACAGCTGCCAAGCAGCTCTTGCAAAACATACAACTGCCAATCTGCTCATGCAAAATTAAATCTGAATCAGTTGTGCTTCACCATGTAAATCAGAAAACTTTCGAAGTCCTTGCACTCACCAGCGTATCTTTACGATGCCAGAACCATGTAAATTATATGTTCCAAACAATAAACATCTGAAACTGGCCTTTAATGACCTATGATGGCCTCCATGCTTTATTCAGCCTGTAATTCAGTATTCCATGGTTGTCCTCCAGCGGAAGTAGTGCAGAATCTACAAAATATGTTTCAAATCACACTTTAGTTACTATGGTATGTAAATACATCCAATCTTGTTTGAACTTTTGCAGATATGTCATAACCATTTGTGGGGAAAACAAGAGACAAATATATTACCTGTCCAAAAATAAGGACCATATCTTTGATGTAGAAGTCTATGTATGAGCATTAACATGCTAGTTCCATCTAGGTTGACAGGCGACCACCGCGGTGGGTTGTGGGCGGGGCGGCCGACGGCGAGGTCACCGCCAGCCGCGGGTGGCGGTGGAGGTCGGCGGGATTTATGGTTCCGGGGTTTCTGGGGTTGTGGTGGTGGGGGGGAGGGGGGCTCCATGGCCGTCGGGCTTAGAGGGATGGCCGGGGGTGGCTGCCGGACAGGCGGTGGTGGTGGAGGAGGGCGGTTGGGAAGGGCCGGTGGTGGGTGCGAGGAAGGAGTGGTTAGGAAGGGCGGGGAAGGGGGTCGTGGAGGGAGGTGGGTGGACGGCCGGCAGTGAGGTCGCCGCTGGCCGCCGGCGATGGTGGAGGTCGGCGGCGGCGGGGAGGGAGGCGATTAGGCTAACAGAGGAGGAAGAAGGCGATCTGGGAGGAAGGAGAAAGGGAAAGGGATGAGGGACTTACCAGAGCGGTGGAGGAGGGAGCAGCAGTCCTCGCCGGCGGGATCGAGGACTGCGGCGGCTGGGTTGCGAGGAGTAAGACGAAGGCAGGAGGTGGCGGAAGCCATCGCGATGGGGAGTTTTTTTTCCCGTGGAAAATGAGTGGCTAGGGCTGTGTCCATCATACACCCATAGACCCATCGTGTAAATAACCCAGTTAAGCACGCATCATCTTTGCTGATTGTGGTTCTGTGAACGAATCTCGAGATGATCTGGACCCCTCTCTGGGAGCTCACATAGCCCCTGATTCAAAACATCCATATTGTGGTGGCGCCTCTGTAGAGGAGACTGATCTGGTAGTGCCTCTGTAAGATCCGCGCATGCATCCAGCAGACACTCGCACGACAGATTGGACCGCCTGAGTTGGGGAAGAAAAATGAGGCCCTGTGCGGTAGCCGGTAGTAGCACAGGTCGCACCCCCATGAGCCCGGGCCTGGGGACTCGGACTACTCCTCTGACTCGGCGTCACAAACGCGAGGGCGGCCACGCACGCAACGCGGTTCAACATCGCACCCGACGCTTTCTTCCTTCTGGGTACTTTCTCCTACGTACCGACGCATACGTGCCACGCGAGTTCGAGTCGGTTCATGGAATCCTCATCATGTCCCCGCTCCATCCATAAATATGGGCGTGCATGCCCTGTAATCCACCACACCATCCCGAATCCCCTCCTCGGCGATCGCTTCGTCGCACATCCGTTCCCTTGCGTGTTTGTTTGCAATCCCACAAGATCATGGACGCCGCCGCCGTGCACCCTCCCTGTGGTGACGCCGACTACGACGACAACCCCGTCGTCCGCCTACTCATCTCCGAGCTCCGCAAACATGTCCGCAACCTCCGCAAACGTGTCCGCGATTATGCTCCGGAGGGCGACGACGGCGAGGGAACCGCCCGCGGCGCGCCTCGCCGCGCCACCACGGCCGTCGTCGTCGCCGCCGCCGAGCAGGACGCGGAGGTGGAGGACGACGGGCTAGTCGCGGACGACGACTTCCTCCCCCTTATTGGTCCGGCCACCGAGGACGACGACGAGCGGCTGGCGTCGTCCCAAGAGGAAGACTTCATCCCCGTCGTCGATCCGGATGAGGACGACGACGAGCTCGCGTCCCCAGAGGAAGACTTCATCCCCATCGATACGGCCGAGGACGACGACGACGGCATGGTCGCCTACGGCGACGTGACGGTGGCGCTGGGTGAGCCGGAGATGGGAGACTCCGTCATTCCCCAGGTGGGCCTAACCGACGACGACGACGGGGGGCAGCGGCGGCAGCTCGCATCATCAGGACAGGAGGAAGACTTCATCCCCCTGGATCCAGATGAGGATGATGATCACGCGGTCTACGGCGGCCATGGCGGCGGCGTGCTGCTGAACGGGGAGAACGGTCTGTTTGCGTTGGACGAGGATGAGGACTTGATGTCCTTGGATCAGATCGAGGGCGAAGACATTGTCCACGACGCAGCATTTTACGATCGGCTTGTTCGACCAGCTCTGAGTTGCTGCCAATTCCGCTAATGTGGCACGATGTGCCACCTGATCCACAAATAATGGGAAACCTGGTCGAGTCGCTTTGTTAAGGAAGGAAATAGAATGGTGTGCATGTATCCCTTTTGAATGGTCTCTGTTAATATTTTTTCCACATCAGCTGGAGAGTGATCGTAACAATTATATATCATCAATATGAGAAACGCGACGGAACATCCGTATAATTGTATATGTTATGCACCAAATTCATTGGAATCATATTAGCTTTATCTTTGATACTTCAACTCTAATGCAGTCTTGTTAGTTCTTTTTTATAATACGAAAGTTATTATAAGGGACGTCTTGCACCAACAGTTATTGGATGAGCACCTAGATGTCTTGGCTCCTCCCTCTCCCTCAGTTGAAGGTGCTCAATACCATCACTCTTGGTTATCCCTCCATTCTACTATGATCATTTTCGCTTCCCATTTTGGCCGTGCCAAAGACAAAATAGGCACCTCCACCCACCCACTTGACTGAATCCCAACACATGACGCCAATAATTAAGTAGTTTATATACATCTATGCCATATAGCCACTACGTATAGAAATTATATATAATAGCCAGTACATATAGAAACTATGCATCCATGTTATATAGCCACTACATATAGAAACAATATCTTTAATACATACTTTCTTAAAGATAATTATCATCCAATCTCTTATCTTCTCTCTTTTATCGTTTTTATTATTATCTTATTCTTTTTTGTGTACACATGTTTCTAATGTAAGACAACATGTCCCTGTCATGGTTCTTAAATTATTTCGTCACTTCCTCACGTCACCGAATTATTTGTGTCAGACCATTTAATGTTATGGAAACAATTGTAGTAAATGGGTTGGACTAGCTTCATTATCAATTTTCATGAATCCAAATCCCCAAGATAACAATAATAGAGAATTACAAAATCCACTCGCAAGAGCCTGCGCCGTAAAAGGAGAGCTTTTACCCGCTCCATCGAAGCGCCAGGCATCACAATCAAATCAATCATAAGCTACCATCTGTTGTTGACAGAGACAGACCTTCAAAATCCCTCAACCAAAACCAAGGCTGTGTTTAGTTGATGAAGGGAAAAGATCTTTTGTTTCTGGGATGCGTGTTATGTGAGGGAGATGAATAGGAAAGGTGAAAAAGAAATTTTTAGGGATGCGTGTTCTGTGAGGGGAATGAATAGTAAGTGCAAAATATCTTTTGCATCTAAACGCAACCCAACAAAAAAAAAACCGTGAGCAACTCGCCGCGACCCGCCGCAAGCGAAGAACCGCAAGGAACCGCAGGCCACGACAGGCCGCGCACGAGCCCCATCACGAAAAGGCCAAACCGTAGCGGCGGTTGCCGAAGCAGGCACGCTCTCCTCGCCCCCCCACTCTCCACTTCACTCCCCTCCCCGTTCCCCTGCCCTCCCCAAAGCCCTCCTCTGCTTCCGACCAAATGCGCGATTAGCGCCGCCCGGCCGCCGAGATCGAGCCCCCGCGCGACGGAGTGGACGCCGCCCGCCATGGCGTCCGCGCAGGGGGAGCTGGTTCCCCCGTGGCTCAAGTCCCTCCCGCTTGCGCCGGAGTTCCACCCCACCGCCGCCGAGTTCGCCGACCCCGTCGCCTACCTCCTCAGGATCGAGCCCGCCGCGGCCCCCTTCGGCGTCTGCAAGGTCGTCCCACCGCTCCCGCCGCCGCCGAAGCGGACCACGCTCGGTAACCTCTCCCGCTCCTTCGCCGCGCTCCATCCGGAGGACCTTTCGCCCACGTTCCCCACCCGGCACCAACAGCTCGGTCTCTGCCCTCGCCGCCCGCGCCCGGCGCTCAAGCCCGTCTGGCACTCCTCCCGCCGCTACACGCTCCCTCAGTTCGAGGCCGAGGCCGGGGCCGCGCGGAAGATGCTCCTCGCACGCCACGGCGTCCCCGCCTCCAGGCAGCTCTCTACGCTCGACGTCGAGGCCCTCTTCTGGCGCGCCTGCGCCGACCAGCCCGTCGTCGTCGAGTACGCCAGCGACATGCCGGGATCGGGGTTCGCCGTCCCCTCCGGCGCCCGCCCGGCGCAGCTGCCGGCCGCGAACGTCGGCGAGACGGCGTGGAACATGCGCGACGTCGCCAGGAGCCACGCCTCGCTGCTGCGGTTCATGCCGGAGGACGTGCCTGGGGTCACGTCGCCGATGCTCTACGTCGCCATGATGTTCAGTTGGTTCGCGTGGCACGTCGAGGATCACGAACTGCACAGCCTCAACTACCTGCACTCCGGGGCTCCCAAGACGTGGTACGGGGTGCCGCGCGACGCCGCACTCGCGTTCGAGGACGTGGTGTGCGTGCACGGGTACGGCGGCGAGGTGAACCCCTTAGGTGAGGCGCCGGCATTCCCTTCATCGTTTTCCTTAGGATGGGAGCCCGCCCTATTCTCTGCACCCTGCTTTTGTAACAGTCACTTGATATGTATTTCGGAATTGTGATCTCGGGTGCAGAAACATTTGCAATGCTGGGTGACAAGACTACGGTGATGTCCCCTGAACTGCTCGTGCGTTCTGGGATTCCCTGCTGCAGGTGCCGCTACTGCTTCCTTCTGTTACTGAATGACTTCCTTTGATACCTTCCTTGGTGGTTGACAAACTGTTTTGTTCTGTGCATCAAAACAGATTAGTGCAGAATGCAGGGGAGTTCGTGGTCACCTTCCCTGGATCATATCACTGCGGTTTCAGCCATGGTGAGCAACCTTAAGAGTTGTCCTCAATGAAATAGAAAAAAATAACTATTTCTATTCTATATTTATCTGGCTCATTGCTTACTCAATTATGCCTGTCCGAGTAATGTGTTAATGTCAACCCTTTTTGGCACTAGATTTGTGGAACTAGGTATGGCTTAAACAGCATGGTAGCTTGGCAAATTTTGCGAATGCTATGTCTATGTGACGCGGACCGTTTTATTAGGTATGGCGTGGCGGGAAAGAAAACTCCTTTTTTGGCTTCGACGTTAAAAGTTAGTGGATACGACGCATAACGGATACAACATGTAGCGGAAAAAAGACAGCGGGGGATATCTCTGGATTGTCTGAGTTTCGGACCAGACAACTGTCGGACATTAAAGTCGGGATTACCATTTTCTGATGAAAGGAATTTAGCTATTCTTTACAAACTGAACTATTTCCTTTTTGGTAAGGATCTTCGGTTTTGTGTTTGGCCGTTACCTCGTAAGTTTGGCTGTGTACCTTGGCATTGGGTCCTCATAAATCCATGCCAGCTACACTGGTGTACATATGTTTGCTGCGGATACAATAGTGCATGTGCATATGGCCACATGAGGATTTCCTTCCTATCACATGCTATTGGGAAAGTAACTTAAGCTATTAATTGGTCATTGGTTTGCTATATTTTCGGGTTAATCCTTCGAACCAGCTTTTGAGGAAGTTCTGTATGTGGCAGGATTCAACTACGCGGAAGCATCAAATATAGCTACTCCTGAATGGTTGAGAGTTGCAAAAGAGGCAGCAGTCCGAAGAGCTTCAATCAATCGTCCTCCCATGGTGTCTCACTATCAGTTGCTCTATGAACTTGCATTGTCAATGTGCTTGAGGTATTCATCATATATTGCATGCTTCTTCTTTTTCCTCAACAATGTTGCATTCTTCAAGACATAGGCCTTTTCTCATGAGATACCGCTGTATTCCATTCAGAAAAAGGAAACTGATTTGTGATTTCACTGCCGAATTCAATATAGTGTTTGTATTTTCATGGTTTCAGCTCCCATTTTTTCAATCAACAACAATAGTAGGTTTCTAATCAAGGTCTTCTGTCTGGCTTATCTAAGGCCCTATTCTCGGTAGTGTCTATATTTGAGATCTCCATTTCATTTATGTAATATGGGAAGATATTTTGCAAAAAGAGTAGTAGCCTAATTGTTTTACGAAGAACTGTTTTATATATTACAATAGCCTGACATTGTGGTGTAATTCTTCAACATGGTAACCATGTGTATGTTATTGTAACTGCATTCAATTCTAGGTCCTTATATGCTTCAAGGAGCTTCTCATTACATTCATATTTGGACCCTTGTATTTGATTTGGTTTAAACTTCCATATTTCTAGGGATCCATCAAGTGGAACTATGGAACCCCGCAGCTCTAGGTTGAAAGAGAAGAAGAAAGGTGAAGGAGAACAATTAGTCAAACAAATGTTTGTCCAAAATGTTGTTGAAGACAATAAACTGCTAAATCATTTCCTGGATGATGGTTCTTCTTGTATTATTCTCCCAACTAGTCGCAATGATGGCTCAACATGTATGCATGACTGTGTAAACATGTCTGGCTCATCAGATGCAAACAATGCAGAAAGTCATAAGGGGGATATAAACAGCGCGGATGGCCTTTTAGATCAAGGTTTATTATCTTGTGTAACCTGTGGGATTATAAGTTTTTCATGTGTGGCTGTGATCAAACCAAGGGAGCGTGCAGCAAAATGGTTGATGTCTGCTGATTCTAATTTGATCAATAAACAATTTGCCGGCTCTGGAGAAAGTCATCTGATTGATGCATTACGAAGTGCAACGACAAGTAATGGAATTTCACGTAAGTCACACGTCTTTAATGTGCATTCAATACATGTTATATTTGTGCTACTTCCATTGGTGAATTCTGAATGAGCTTTAGTTCAACTTCTGGTGTTTTAATTTTGAGTTAGTTCCTTGTTTTTTTTATGATGCAAATGTTATTTGGTTCTTATTCCTGAAATATTTGCATCTGGCCGTCACAAACAACTGTAAACACAGCAAGAGATGCCGGAACCTGTATGAATATGTATTGTTTCCTTGTGTAGGGCTGGTTGAACTTTATAGTTTATTTCATGCTTCAAGCTGTAATTTCATCTTATGTATGTATGTATTTTTAATCAAATCAACATGCAGGATATAATTTTGAAATTAATGGCGATATGCCCCTCAATAGGAATTCTTCTCTTGATCTTTTGGCATCTGCTTATGGAGATCCATCAGATTCTGATGAAGATGTTCTGAACAAAAAGAATCAGGTACCTGTGGTCTGCAATGAATTAATGAGTCATACGGTTGAATCACAACCCAATACTTCAAGAAATGGTGGTTGTGATGGGATAAACATGTCAAGTAGTAAAGAACGCCAACAAGGACCATCTTCCCAGAGGTCTCAGTGTTATGGTAAAACAAATAATGGACCAAAAGGTGTTCGTACAAGAAATAAGTATCAACTTAAGATGATGCTTTCTGAAGGGTTTCAAGCAAAGGATATATACTCAGAAATACAAAAGAAGGTTCCGTGTGAACCATCAAGCTCAAACAAGACTTCAATGGAGCCACTCTGTGGCACAAATAGCCAAGCGAGCCGTAACAGTGCTACAATCTGTATGGATGGTAACCGAAGCACTGCAACTATGGTGGACAACATAGCTGCATCGATTGTGAAACCTGATAAGGATTCATCAAGAATGCATGTATTTTGTCTTGAACATGCTATTGAGGTTGAGAAGCAACTTCAAACTATTGGTGGCGCCCACATTTTTCTTTTATGTCGTCCAGGTCAGTCACTAGGCTTCTCAGTATTTACCATTTTGAGCACTTGCTTCATGTATCATGAAGATTGCATGAGTTCATCTTGACCAAGCAACTACTCTTTTGAGTACATCAATGCATATGCCATTCAACATAATGTCCTAAATTGTCATCCTTTCTCATTCACAAGTGCATTTTACTTTCGTTGGCTTTGATGAAATGAGAAAGTCGGTTGAAACTTTTATTGCTTCCAATCTTAATGAAACAGAATACCCATTACTGCGTAGATTCTCAAAACCCTAAATGACATTTTTTTTAATCGTTTGTACAGAATATCCCAAAATAGAATCAGAAGCAAAATTGCTAGCTGAAGAAATGCAAGTTGAGTATGATTGGAAGGATATTCTTTTCAATGAGGCCAGTGTCGAGGATAGGAAGAAGATACAGGAAGTTGTGCAGGATGAGGATACAATACCAACAAATAGTGATTGGGCTGTAAAACTGGGCATTAATCTTTACTATAGTGCTAATCTTGCTAATTCTCCTTTATACAACAAGCAATTGCCATACAATAGAGTTATCTACAAGGCATTTGGCTGCAGCTCTCCCAATAACTCGCCAATAAAGCTGAAGACTTATACCAGAAGGCAAGGCAGGGCGAAGAAAATAGTATTGGCTGGCAGGTGGTGCGGGAAAGTATGGATGTCAAACCAGGTTCATCCATCCTTGGCTAATAGAATCAAAAGCCATCAGCCAGAAACAATAGATCAGATCTGTCCTCATCAGAAATCCAACGCTGAACATGCTGAAAATTCAAGTAGAGAGGCAACCCCCACAAGGAAGAGTAGCAGCAGAGCAATTGAGGAAAAACCAAGCAAGAGGGAGAAAGAACCATTGGAGAAAGCAATCACCAAGAAGCCAAAACTTACTGAAGAGAACAATTCCAGAGCATTAGAAGGTGCTGCAGAAGCCTCTAACGGTGGAACAGTTGTGGAAAAGACAAGCAAGATACAGAAAGAACATGTGGAGAAACCAAACACTAAGAAGCCAAAACATATTGAAGAGGACAAGTCAAATGCATTGAAAGCTGCCTCTTCCCCCTCACCATCCAGGGTGGTGATCCGTAGCAGTTCCAGGATTGCCAATAGGAAAAACATGCTGAAATCAAAGATGGAAGAAGAGGATAATGGTCCAGGTAGCCGTCCAAAGGCAAAGGTTGAAGAGAGTGATGATCCTGCTAGCCGTTCAAGAGCTAGACCGCTAAGGCAGAAGACTAACGTAGGTGTGAAGAAACAAACAAAGAAAACTAGAGCAGAAAAGCAAAAGGCTTCAAGCCAGCTCGAGGAATTTTCTGCCACGAAACAGCAACCGTCTTCCGGTAAGCAGAAGACTAATAAAGTAGAAAGAAAGCAGCAAATGAAGAAAACTAGAGAAGGGAAAGGAACCCCTCCAAGTTCTCCAAAGCATGGAGAAGAGTATGCATGCGACATCGAAGGCTGTTCCATGAGTTTTAGCACAAAGCTAGAGTTGTCTCTGCATAAGCGTGACATCTGCCCAGTGAAGGGCTGTGGCAGGAAGTTCTTCTCGCACAAGTATCTGCTGCAGCACCGCAAGGTTCATACCGATGACCGTCCACTAAAATGCTCTTGGAAGGGCTGCGACATGGCGTTCAAGTGGCCATGGGCGAGGACAGAGCACATGAGGGTGCATACAGGCGACAGGCCCTATGTTTGCCACGAGCCAGGGTGCGGAACCACATTCAGGTTCGTCTCCGATTTCAGCCGCCACAAGCGCAGGACTGGTCATGCAGCGAAGAAGGGAAAACAAAGAAGTGAGGCAAATCAGCAGTAGATTACAGTAGTCATGGGAGGAATAGGAGACAAAATTGTACATTCCATTAGCAACCAGAGAGCTCATGCTGGCCTCTTCTTACAATTCCATTAGTTGCTAGTTAAACTTGTTCTGTTGGGCCACAATTAGCGTGGTCGCCATCCATGACATTATAGTAAATGCGTGGTTATCATTAACTAATTCTCTTAGTCTGCTGTGACCCCTTTTGATGGTGGTTATCTCTCACTTGGAATCCATGATTAAGGTTAACTAGCATTCCGATCTCTCTCTGTCGTTCATCACTTGATTAACCTTATTGCGCTGAATGATGGCTGTTAAGCATACAGTCTGACTGCCTTTGGTGCTACTGTTTCTTCTGCCTTGTCCGAGAATTATTCTAGTCTATCATTGTAAGATTCTATTTTTTTTCTTTTGAAAAACTGTTAATTCTGAGTGCTGCGACGTGAACATGACGAAGGTTGGTTTGCTGTCGTAGATCTGTTTCTGCTGTTAGCTGCCGGCTTGGGGATGTTGCGCTGCTTTGGTGCTATCAGGCTTGAACGGCAACTAGAATTGCCCGCCTGGTGCGTCAGCGTCATGCTGGAATCCCGCAGGACGCAGGGCACCTCTGCTGACCAATCCTGGAAACTGGTATGGAGACCGGTGAAGCAGCACAGGCACTTCTCACGAGCTCAGCTCGTTTGCCCTTTCGGTATTTCTGAACAAGCCCAACGGCTCAACCTCGAAGCTAGGCTTGTGCTCAATCACAGCAGTTCACAGCAGCTCCTATAGCATAATTAGCAGGAACAGCCGGAATCTCTGACTCGTCTTCTCCAGCAGCTTCGTCTACATGACTACAGTGATGTGTTCAGTTTGCCTTTGAAGACTTGGGGGGAAAATATATCGAAAAGAATCTGCAGAGACCATGGGAACGCGATTCCGCGCGCTTGTTCCTCCACCGCCGTCACGGCCTCCGATCCGGAATCCTTATCGCAACCGACTTGCTCCTCCCGTAGATTCATAGTACTCCTCGGCCCCTGCGACCCACCATTAACGCCGCCTCTGATCTCCTCGACGTCCCTCACGCCATGGCTACTCCGAGTAGCATCCTTAAAAACCTGGCTGTGCACACAGATCAACATGGCCGCCTGCCCACTCCCACGACGGCACGGACGCGAACGATCTCGGCTCCATCGGTGCCGACGCGGATGAATCTGGCCTGAATCTTCGCCGTCCCCCAATGGCCAGCCGCCCAGTCCCAGAGAGCCTTGCCGGCCCGGCCAACTTCGCTGCGGCTGCCGCACCGCAGCCATTCCATCGCAACTCCCCAGCAGAATCTGACACCATCTCAACCCCCACACTTTCTGTTACCCGCCATCAATTCGATTCAAATCGTTCCCGCCGCAAAGGCGAGGCTCCCCTCCCCGCCACATCGCTATAAATACGACCCCTCCCTCCTCGTCCCCAACTCATCAGCTCACACTCCAAGCAAGCAGAGTGATCGATCGAGCTCCCCGGTCGATCGCTCACTACCACAGCTGCCACTACAACTTGTACACTACCTGCACTCTTCACTGGCAGCTAGCTTGCACCATGGCGACGCAGCTGGCTAGGCGGCTTCTCCTGGTGGCCCTTGTGGTGGTGTCAGCGGTGGAGCTCTGCCGCGCCATCCCGTTCGACGAGAAGGACCTGGCGTCGGACCAGGCACTGTGGGACCTGTACGAGCGTTGGCAGGCGCACCACCACGTGCACCGTCACCACGGCGAGAAGGGGCGGCGCTTCGGCACCTTCAAGGAGAACGTGCACTTCATCCACGCCCACAACAAGCGCGGCGACCGCCGCTACCGCCTCCGGCTCAACCGGTTCGGCGACATGGGCCGCGAGGAGTTCCGCGCCGCCTTCGCCGACTCCCGCATCAACGACCTCCGCCGCGAGCCCCACGCCGCGCCGGCCATTCCAGGGTTCATCTACGACGCCGTCGCCGCCGATAACCTGCCGCTGTCCGTGGACTGGCGCCAGAAGGGAGCTGTCACGGCCGTCAAGGACCAAGGCAAGTGCGGCAGCTGCTGGGCTTTCTCAGCCGTCGTGGCCGTGGAAGGCATCAACGCGATCAAGACGGGGAGCCTGGTGTCACTGTCGGAGCAGGAGCTGATCGACTGCGACACGGAGGAGAACGGTTGCCAGGGAGGGCTCATGCAGAACGCGTTCGAGTTCATCAAGGCCCGCGGCGGGATCACCACGGAGGCCGTGTACCCGTACCGCGCCAGGAACGGCACGTGCGACAGCTACAGGTCGCGGCGAGGGAAGCTGGTGGTGATCGACGGGCACCAGATGGTCCCCGCCGGGAACGAGGACGCGCTGGCCAAGGCGGTGGCGTACCAGCCGGTGTCCGTGGCCATCGACGCCGGCGGCCAGGCGTTCCAGTTCTACTCGGAGGGCGTGTTCACCGGCGACTGCGGCACCGACCTCGACCACGGCGTGGCCGCGGTGGGGTACGGCCTCGCCGACGACGGGACGCCGTACTGGATCGTGAAGAACTCGTGGGGACCTGGGTGGGGTGAGGGTGGGTACATCCGGATGCAGCGTGGCGCCGGTGATGGTGGGCTCTGTGGCATCGCCATGGAGGCCTCCTTCCCCGTCAAGACCTCGCCCAACCCGTCGAGCAAGCCCCGGCGCGCGCTCCTCGCCGCCAGGGAGGCCTCCAGCGGCTCAACTTCCTCCCAGTGATCCAGCCATGGCCGCCGGGCATCATCGTCGATCTCTGCATCGGAAGTTGCCAGGACGCATCAGCTGGCACGTAGCCAGGACTACCTCTACTACTAGTGTTTGCTTGTGTTTGTTATTATCGAATTGGGTTGTAATGATGGTTTGATTGTGTCAGTCTCGGACGGAGACGAAACTAGAATAAAATTCGTAGTACTAGTAGCTAGCGCGTGTGCGCAGGCAGCAATTAAAAGGATAGGTGTGATGAGTTAATTGTTCTTTGTAATGTAATACGGTGTGGCATGTAATGCACCGGGGTATACTGTATGCTGAAAGGAGCTACGCGTAAGCTAGCAGCTTGTGTATGTTCGCAGTTGCATACTATCCTCTGTTCATTCATCGTCTTCTGTAAAAATAAGCAATCGGGCCGGAAAAACGTCTGGAGGGAGAGCAGAGGCGGGTGTATCTGGGCTTGCTCACTTTCTTTCATGGGGCTGGACTGGTCGTCTTCTTCCTATATGTCCCAGCCCAGCAACGGCGACGGGGCATGGCTGCATGGGCAAGGGGGCAGAGCGGCAGAAAGCCACCATGATCCCAGGAACACGAGCATGCAGAGAGACTAGAGTCCGGCCGGCGTCGACAAAGGTCAAAAGCTGTAGCGGAAATGGGAGGGAGCTCAGCCCGGCCGTACATGTTGCCACTCCGGCAGGCAGGCACAGGTCGTGTCCAATCCCTACCCCCCTGACTGACCCCGATTCGGTGTTCACGTATGGTGCGCCGCACGCCCCCACGCACAGTAGCATTACGCAATCTCCTGTTTGCTAAAAGAACAAAGGATATTCTTGCCATCAGTCTCGAGCCACCATTGGTACAGTGGATGTCACTGTGCCGACTCATGGGTGTGCTCGTGCCTGTACGTCATCCCTGCTTGCCGCCGGCGGTAACGTACCTACACAGTGCAGCAGCTTGGGTACACCGTTCGTAGTACCCACAACTTGACACACAGAGACGTGACAACACACGACCCAGGTAGGCCCATGATGCTTCCATGGACTACCGGCCTGGCCCAATAACACATAGGCTTCACGGGCTGGACCGAAACGAATTCTCTGCTCTCCTCTCTCTGATTGTTTTGTTTTGCTGCAGTCTCAAAAGAAAGAGGAGGGTAATTCCAAACAAAAAAAAGGAAGGGAGGGAGGGTTTGACCGTTTGACCCGTCGAGATAAAATACGAGCACTCCGCAACACCTCATGGGCAAACCTTTTTCCAGGGGCCAGTATACCCTGACAATTTTTGGCGAGAGGGCAGGGCAAGCGAGCTCGAAGCCCGAAAGCAGGAAGAACCAGGAGTGCCCGGCCTGGCCTCCGGGGTTGGGACCACACTGCAGAGAGCTTCGATTTGCCCAGCGGTCAAAACCCCGGGACGAATCCCTCTTCCCTCCCCTGCCGCTTGATCCGACGCGAGGTAGCTGCGAGGTGTATCGTTCTCGGTGGAGCTGCATGCCTGCGCTGCGACAACGCAGTGCACGCATTGGTACCCGCTACCCAAAAGGTGCACGCTCGTCACTGTCACTACCAGGTCTAGCGCCTCGCCGCTCACCGTACTCCCTCCGTTGCATAGTATTACTATGTAAACTAATGCTATGCCTGAAATTACGAAATTATCCTTTATTCAAATAATATATGGGTTCCACGTGGGTCCTACCTAAACAATATGTGCCGTCTAAACATCACGCGGGTCTCACGTGGGTTCCGCCTAAACATCACGTGGGTCCCACCTAAATAGTACTACCCATATAATATTGCAATCATTGCACCTCGGAAAGAGAGAAAGAGTGTAATTATTTTAGGAGTAGTTTAGATTCAAGATATCTACTATTCCTCCCATCACATCCATCACATTCTTTCCCATCATTTCCTCACTATTCATTGCTACAGTACATATCTGCTACAGTAAATCTCCAACAATCTCCACCAACTAAACACCCCCTTAGGATAAATTTTGAACTCTAGAAGTGCAAAAATTTGGGACTGAGGGAGTACGTGTAATCTAGGAGACTAGGGGACGGCAGCATCGTGTACTAGGGAGTAGTTTAGGGAGTAGTTTAGTTCCTGGATAACTTCTTCAGATATTCACTATTCATTAGATATTCACTATTCCTCCATCTCATAAAACACGTTTTCCAACACAGTTGCTATATTAATTTTCCCCACCTCTCCACCGTCTAAACAACCCCCTAGGTATGTATAGCTAGCTACGTGCAGTAGTGCACAGCCCTGCTCGTGGTAGCTCTCCTCTCCTGCCGCAGCGGCGCCGGCCCCGTTTGTCCCCGCGCACATAAATGGAGCCTGCACTGCAGTAGCGGAGGACGTGGGCACGTGGCTCTCTGCTGCAGCTAGCATGCACCGTCCCGTTCGGCGCAGGCGGAGGCGCGTATTCCTTCCGGCCGCCCGGCCGAGGGCGTCGCCTCGGCGCACGGTGCGGTCGTGGCCTCATGGGCGCGTACAAGCGTCTGGCCTGGCGCTATTCCTTCGGATTCCTGCGGGTGTTGATGAGTGAGCTCGCGGTTCCAAGGAAGGCGGCGAGATGAGTCCCTCCGGGCAGCCGGGATCTTGCAGCGCCGCCACCGAACCGACAGACCGGACAGCCATCGGGGGACGCGCGTGCGCGGGGGGCAGCGCTCGCCGCTCTTCTTCGGAGGGAGCGTAACCAACCAACGGTGCCTGGACGTTTACGCGCGCGATCCCGGGCTCCCGGCCGGCCCGGCCCCTTGGAGGCGTTGGTTGGATCGGACCCCGCCCCGCCGCTCTCTGCCTGCCCTGCGCCTGCGGTACACGGCCTCTCGCTCCCAGGGCCAAGAGTACACAGAGCCGTCCGCGTTCCACGTAAAATAACCACAGCGCCGCTGCGGCCTGCAGCCGGACATGGAGCTGGCCAGATCGCGGCCCTGCATGCGTTCTGGCTTCCTTCGATGGCTGGCTAGAATGTCAAAGGCCAGATTCTAAAAGTATTTTTTATTTTTTATTCATCCTCCTCACAAAACATGTATCCTTGAAAATTCTCTTTTTCCATTTTCTATTTATCTCCCTCACATAACACGCATCCTAGAAAGAAAAAAGTACTTTTATCCCACTTCATCTGAACACAGCCCAATACTCCTCTCTCCTGCTACATCTCTCCTGCTACATCTCTCTTCTCTACTGTACACCACTATTTTCTCAACTGCTTTTTGTTGTTCGTTGCTGGACAGGTCATGAGATGCGATGAGATGCTGCCTGCGCGCCGCGGATGGATGGAAGATTGGAAAGCCTCGACGACGACGCATGCAGCCGCCGTGCTCTACTCTCTAGCTGCCGCAGCAGCCGCGAGCTGTAGCCGCGGCGCTCTCGCTCTGGGTCTGGGAGTGACGGTATAGTATACTGCAGGTATACCAGTACCGTAGCAGCAGTCGTAGGTAGAGACAGACTGGCAGTAACGCCGCTCCCGCTCTGTGACTGTACGCCAGCCCTGCTGCCCACCGGCCGCCGGCACAGTAACGTCGTCACTGCGCCGATCGGATGAGCTGAGCTGAGCGCCTGCGCCACGCGGCCAGCTCTCAGTTGCTAGTACGTACGCTACGGATACCACGGTGTCTCAGGTACTAGAAGTACAGTACTGTAGTATATAGGACCTGATCGTGTCAGTTCGTATCCAGAGGTATACGCATGCATGTGCACGTGACACGCGACTTTGTTCGATTTGGCATTCGTCCGAGCACAATGAGAAATCGGAGGATGTACTGTAGAATTGGGCTCAAGCCCAGCTAACCTACACAGGCTGGCATTCTTTCTTCCTGCCCACCACTACATGAACCTGCTGCTGCTGAGAGCTGACAGGCTGGCTGAGGTTTGCTTAGACTATCCGCACTGGGCCTCTATCTCGACCTGTAGGCCAAGTTTAGCGGCAAAATTTCCGCAGCGGGCTCGCTAAAGACGCCGCTACGCTAGCGGTCGTGCGCCCGGCTGCTATTCCAAGCGGTTTGGCGGTCGAACGCCAAAGCCGTCGTGGCGCGGACCCACCACCGCCGCTAGCTGCCCCAACCACTTCGCGCTGGAACAGAGGCGGTGAGGACGAACGCCGCGAGGAGGAGGAGAACAGAGGCGATGAGCACGGAGGACGGAGACCACAAATCGACAGGGAAGACCTCCTCGTCGCGATAATCCCACACAAATCTTAGAGCATGGCCTCCTGCTGCTGCTCCACTGGCGGATTGAGCTGCCGCTGCTCTGAATCCGGCGCAATGGAGGCCTCCGTTCCACCTCCTCGCCAAATCCTGCACGCGCTGAGCGGAGGGAGGAGGGAGCAGGTCGCCGCGGAGAGGAAGCGGAGGCTGGACCGTGGCGGCGGGAGGACGCGCCGAGGTCGGACTCAAGTCCGACGGAGGCGGAGGGGCCGAGGAGGACGTTCGGGAGAGAGATGCAGACGAGAGAGGAATAGATCGATTTCTCGATGACGGGAGCGTGCGGATAGAAAAGGGAGGAGAAAAGAAAAAAAAGAAAAAGAAAGAAAAATTAATTAAAAAGAGAATAAAAAGATGAGAAAAAGAGAAAATAAAAAACGAATAAAAAGAATGGGAGGAAATAGAGAAAAGAAAAAGTGAGGAGAAGGAAGAGATGGTACTCTCTCTCCGTCCTAGAAAACATGCAACTCTAGAGTTCAAATTTTGTCCCACAGAACATGCAACTCTAGCACCAATGATTAGTTCTGGACCCGCCAATGATTAGTTCTGGACCCACCTACTATTTATGCTGAACCCACGTAGAACCCGCTTATTGTTAATGCGGGACCCACGTGGAACCCGTGTATTGTTTAGGCGGGACCTATCATGGGACCCGCTTATTGTTCTGGCGTGACCCACGTGGGACGTGCTTATTGTTAATGAGACCCACGTGGGACCCACGTATTGTTTAGGCGGGACCCACGTGGGACCCGCTTATTGTTCTGGCGTGACCTACGTGGGACCCTATAGCCTTTATGTGAGCCCTATATTGTTTAGGTGGGACCTATTTTGTCTTTTCTATAGGGGCACATGAGTCTTTTTATAATTTTCTTGGTATGCGTGACCAAATCTAGAATTGTATGTTTTTTGGGACGGAGGGAGTAGTTGGGGATGGTTGAATAAAATATAGATTAATTGGTATAGAGATTGAGTTATAGAGGTTGACGGGTGCGGAAGATGTTGGGATAGAGGTTGAAATCTTTATGACTAGACAAGAATATCCTTTAGGGTTAGAAATAGAGATTGACGAGTGCGGATAGCCGTAGGAGAGGCCGTCCCAGCCCATCATCGTCGATCAGTCCCACTATCCGGGAGTTTTGAAGAACATGGACAGCAAAGCGAGATTACGAGAGGACGTGACAGAGAGTGTGTGTAGTGTGTCGCAAGCGAGCTGATCGAGCATGCTGCGTTGCGCCCTCCGAACACCGCGGCGTGGCTGGCTGCGCTGCGCGCGCGTGTTGACCGCTCCAACACGCCGTGGCCGAGCCCACGTGCCGACCCTGCCTTCCATCGTCTCCTGTCTCCGCCGCAACCGCCCGCCGTCTCTCGGCGACGGCCGTTGGCACGATCCCGGCGATCCCCGTTCGCCGGCGAATTCCCCTCCACGTGATCCGCTGCAAAGCCCCGACCTGCATGCAGCAGATAGTAGCTCGTCGTGACGTCGTCTGATCGTCTCCTGCTACAGCACAACTGCACAAGCAAGAGGAGAGTGCCACCAACAGTGCCATTAGTTGTTTTCTCCGTGGCCAGCATGATCCATGTGAACGACGGCTGAGCATCATATGGGTGGATCGATGGACTGATCGGCGGATGATTCGGATGGATCAGAGAGTGGGGGATCGAGCAAAGCGAGAGTTCACTGGAGGAAAGTGATGAGGTGAAGGCCACTGATCGAGCGAAAGGCCTGGCGAGGAATGACCATACAGGTGCCAGGCCGATAAGGATACTCATTGTGGCTAAATACACATAAGATACACCCTCGACGTGACCGGACATCCGCTCGCCGGCGGGCCCCGCTTAGCTAGCTAAACCCCCCATGGCCACTGTCTCCTCGCCGTCACCAGTCTGGGAGACGCGCGCCGGCGGTGCGCGCGCGTATCCTTTCCCGCGCCTTCGTCCGGCTGCTCGCGCCTTTTTTTGTTTCCCAGGGCGACTACGACGCAGGAGAGGATCTTCTGCGACCACTGTGCGGGCCTCCAGCGGATCGGCTATTCGGCTTGCGTGCATCTTGTCTGCCCCATTTCTGCGTCGAAAGATGCACGCCGGGAATTCAGTCAGAGTATTTGCGGGTTACCACTTCGGTTCGTCTTGTGTTTTTTTTTTCAGTAGGAGTCAGAGGTAGAAACGTCCTAATTCCCTACTGTGATGTCTCTAGCAAATTCCAATACATAGTACAGGCCATCTGACTTCAGATGCGTCAATAAAATCTTATTTTTCTTCATGTATGGGTAGTCCCTCTTCCGATGGTCATTTACTTCGTCTTATTGTGCTTCACTCTTCCATTCACTAATGTACGCTCGTACCATGTCTTGACAGTAAGCTCAAAACTCGTGAGTTAGCTTAGCTAGTTTGTAGCTCTAGGCTCGGCTCAAAATTTAACGTGACAATCAACTATTTTCGCTTTATTTTTTTGGTTAACGAGCTAGCTCGAATCGGCTCGTGAATTAAGCCAGCTAGAAGACAAAATATATGGATTAAAGGTGTAATATTTAGGTTTTTTTTTTCAAATATGTATGAAGTTATTGCATATAGTTTCTATTATTGATAAGAATGGCTTCAGTATGCTACATACTTGGTGGATTTTGAATGTCTAAAACTTCATTATCACAATAATCTTATATATTTCTACTACCTCCATTCCAAATTATGGATCATTTAACTTATTTTGACAACAACTTCGATCATTTGTCTTATTCAAAAAATTATGCAAACATAATCAAATTTATGTTATTTTGAAGAACTTTAATAAAACAACTCATAACAAAAAAAAAATGTAAAATTTTGCACAAATTTTTGAACAAGAAGAGTTAAATTTGGGCCTGAAAAGGTCAAACGAACGATATTTTGGTTAAAGTTACTTGATCAAATTTACATATGTGACTCACAAGCGAAACTTGCCGAGCTAAGATAGGCCTTTTGCATGTGTTTGTTAACAAGCTAAGCTAAGCTAGCTTGTTATTCTAACGGGCTAGACCGAGCCAAGCCAGCATCTACTCTTGAATTCACCTTGGCCATCCATGGCTTGTGCTAATGGTGCTTGGGCTTTATAGAGATTTAAAGTTTTGTTATGGCATTTCCAACAAATGGATATAGGTGCTACATTATCATATCATCAATCAAAACACTGGCTTAAAAATCATCTCTACAACACATGATTTCTTGGTCTAGGTGTCTATAGTCTCAATCTAGTTCCTTCGCATATCATATTTCTTCTCCTTCTATTATGAAGGCAATGCTATCTGCCAATGCAAATTTAGTACTTCCTTTGTTAAAAAATATAGGTCGTTTGACGTTGTTCTCCTCAAGTTTGACCGGTCGTCTTATTAAAAAAAATGTGCAAATATAGTCAAATTTAGGCCATTCTTAACACTCTTTTATTAGTAAAGCTAGATATAAAAAAACATGATGTAGTATGATGTCTTGTAATTTTTTTTAATAAGTCGAGCAGTCAAAATTAGGGCCGAAAAGTCAAACAACCTACATTTTAGAAAATGGAGGGAGTAGTATGTAATGCATTGATTTTATGTCGAAACTGGGTCTTACGTTATTTATAGTTTCTGTATGCTAAAAGTACTATAAAGCCTTTTAATTAGTGCTATGGAAAACGTCATACGTGTAGTTTTGGAACGGTTCTCGGCTGGTTTAGAAATTTTGATCTTTGTCCTGTAATGATCATGGTCTGATTTTATCTATTTTCCATCAGGGTTTTTCTAATGTTCACAGATAATACCACCCACTTCACATAAACCCAACTCTTTCTGTGAATTTAAATAAATCCTTTTATGGAACAAAAAGTCTGCATAGCTATTACAGTTTGCCTATATAAATTGTCAACAGCGTCACTAATATACATGTTTATATATGAATACAGAGGAATGCTGCATTGATCAGGAAAAGCAAAAGCTCAAACTCAGAAAACAAAACAACAAATCCATTGAAAAATCTGTCCAGCAAAAGGAGCAGATGTGGGGTCTGTCATGTACGCACGGGGCATGACTCGTGCAAGAGCAACAAGTGCTGTCGTTGCAGAGGATCCGAGCAAAACAATCCAGCACAACGCCACTCCTCTCTCCTCTTCTTCCCTCCGTACCGCCCTTCACCTCCCTCCTCGACTCTTCTCCTCCCTCTCCTCAACTTCGTTTCTGTAGAGGAAGGAGCTCCGAATAAAAGCCCACCGCGACAATTGCCATAAAAAGAGCTCTCTCTCTCTCTCCTCTCTCCCTGGCCCCCTCTCTCTCCCTCGTTTCTGGCAGTAGTACTAGCACCAGTCTCGCTCCACACACGCACCGAGCTTACAGCTAAGCAGGAGAGAGAAAGAGAGGAAGAAGGGGGTAGAGAGAGAGAGAGATGGGGACGGGGTCCCCAAGTACAATTCTCGCCTGGTTCTTGATCGAAGGCATGATCGAGAATCGCTAGGAAATTCCAGATCTTTGGACGGTCGTCGTCGTCTCAGTTTCTTCCGTTTCTGACCCTCTAGCTGCTAGCCATGGAGGGTGGGGGAGGAGGGAGTGGTATGGGTGGGTTCCCTCCAGCCTCGGGTAACCTTCTCGATGCCGCCGCTCAGGCGTTCTACCCAGCTGTCGGCGCCCCCTACCCATTACAGCCGCCGCTCCCGCACCAGCTCTACTGTCCACACCCATATCCAGCCATGCCGGTGCCGCCGCCGCCGGCGGCGGCGATGGCCGTGCCGGTGCTTCCGCCTCCGATGGCGATGGCCATGGCGCCGCCTCAGCCGGGCTACACCTTGCCGACGCCGGCGGCGGCGGCGGTGGACGGCCCGTCGAGCCGCGCGGTGATGCTGAGCCTGGTGCCGCCGCACGCGCAGGAGGCCGACGTGGCGCAGGCGATGGCGGCCTTCGGCGCGATCCGGTCCGTGGACGCGTCGGCGGTGGCGTCGGATGGAGTCGCCGCCGTCCACTTCTTCGACATCCGCGCCGCCGAGCTCGCCGTCGCCTGCGTCCGCGAGCAGCACATGCGCCAGCAGAGCCGCCTCGGCCAGCTCTACGCCGCGGCGGCCGCCGTGTCCCCTGCCTGGCCACCGCCGGCGCCGGCGCCGGCGCCCTGGGACTGGGCCCACGACGACAGCCGCGGCCTCGTCCTCGGCCACGCCGTGTGGGCCCACTTCGCCACCGGCGACGAGGGCGGCGGCGACACCAACCGTGGCTCCCTCGTGGTGCTCAGCCCCCTCCCCGGCGTCTCGGTCGCCGATCTCCGCCAGGTCTTCCAGGCCTTCGGTACGCGACCAAGCCGGCCCGGCCCGACCAACCAGCCATTTCGTTTTCCCACGCTGTGTTTCTTGTGTTTCCCGCACCAAATTGTATTGGTCCGCCCGTGTCATCTCATCTCCTCTCGTGTTCGTTTCGTTCGCAGGCGACTTGAAGGATGTGAGGGAGTCGGCGCAGCGGCCGAGCAACAAGTTCGTCGACTTCTTCGACACCCGCGACGCCGCCCGCGCCATCGCCGAGCTCAACGGCCAGGAGCTCTTCGGCCGCCGCCTCGTCATCGAGTTCACTCGCCCGTCCGGCCCCGGGCCCCGCAGGTATGGTATTTTCACATTTTTTTTTTACTCCACACCTAGCCTTGCATTTGCATTGGCTTCTCGCCATCATCCAGTGCCCAGTGGGGGAGGCTGAAATTTTGTCGGTGCTGCTAGTGCTAGGCGCGGCGGGTACGTGATGACGCACCACCGGCCCAGCGCGCCAACTCCGCCGCGGCATCAACCTTCGTGGCGACCGGCGTCGTCTCAGCAGCCGACGTCTCAGCCGTCGATCTCCTCCTCATCGTCATCGTCCGGCTCCGTGAGGGCGAGGGAAGGCGGGGCGGTGGTGCTTCTGAGGAGGAGCTCCTCCAATAAGGCCAGCGCAGCAGCAGGTGATCGGTCCAAGTCCGGCAGTGTCACGACGAGCCATGAGCGTAAGAGCAAGCAGGGCGGGAGCAACAAGATGGTGGCGTCGTCGTCCTCGTCGTCGGCGACAGCAGCGTCGTCCGGGAAGCAAGCACAGAAAGGAGGTGGGAATTGGAAAGGAAGGAAGAGCGGGTGGGAGGCGAGGTTCTTGTTCAAGGAGCCGGAGGTCACCGGCGACGAGGCGGCGGCGGCGGCAGCGGCGGCGCCGGAGATTGACACGAGGACCACCGTGATGATCAGGAACATACCAAACAAGTACAGGTAATCCTCGCCAATCTCGATCCTCTCACACATTGCCGCGACGAACAATGCTATATTATTTCATGGGTGGCGCACGCTTAGAATTGGGATTCTGCTGATGCTCGAGGTCTGTGGGTCGCAGCCAGAAGCTACTCCTCCACATGCTGGACAACCACTGCATCCAGTCCAACGAGCGGATCGTCGAGCAAGGCGACGAGGGGCAACCCTTCTCCTCCTACGATTTCGTCTACCTCCCCATCGATTTCAAGTGAGTACACATTTCGCCGCATTTACCAATATTTTATGGTGCCCTATGCAAGAGCACGCTCTGGGCGGCTCGAATTCGCTTGTTTTTTTTTTCTCTCTCAATTTGGCGCCGTGAAGATGGTTGGGGTGGGAAATGTGAGCGAGGGTTCTCAACAATTTGGTGCCGTGAAGATGGTTGGGGTGGGAAATGTGAGCGAGTGTGAAGTGGAAGACGAGGGGTTCGTTTGGGCGTGGCAGCCCAAGAGCTTTGTGGATCGAGTCATCTTATCTTTGCCATGGGTGGGTAGAGTACACACAGTGCTGTGTGCAGCAGGCGTAGATGGTCATGGCCTTCCAAACGGGATCTAATAAAATTTTGCAGTGGATTCTGCTTGTTTTGATGCCATTGATTATTTGGTTGCATGCGCATTCGCTAGCATCTGCTGCCTGTTCACCTGTCTTCCTTTCTCGCCGCTGCCTTTCTTGCTTTGCAGTTTGCACAGACAGGCACTTCCATAACGAGGCCAACACAAAGGGTGAAGCGCCGGTGGAGGTGTAGATACTAGAGACGGGAGAGTAGACAGACGAGGGATCAGTGCAAAAAGATTTTTTTTTTAAAAAAAGAAGGGTCAATTTTTTAAATGCAAGAATTGAACTTTTAATCAGATAAAGTTTATGCAAACAAAAAAAATTGTGTGCTTAAGCACCTGCTTTTACGGCGCCAGCCGCAGCTTTTCTGTTGCACGAAGCAAGTTGGGAAAAGACCTATCAATGCCCAATGACGAGAGGACATTAGTGGCTTTCAAAAGGCATGCAGCTTCACATACATGTAAAGCAGCATCATGGCAGCCAAAGCATTTTTTTTAAATAAAAAACTCAGTTCTATGTACTGGCTACAAGTAGTAAACTTCTATACACCACTCTGAATTTCTTGTTAATTCTACCAGCATGTAACGAGAATTTTCGTGGTGTTTTACACTAGTTTCCTCTGTGAAATAAAATTAAAACTGCAGCAATAAGTGCAACGTGGGCTACGGTTTCGTCAACCTGACCTCGCCGGAGGCCGCTGTGCGGCTGTACAAGGCGTTCCACAAGCAGCCATGGGAGGTGTACAACTCGCGCAAGATCTGCCAAGTCACATACGCGCGCGTACAGGTACATTTGCAGCTGGACTTCTATATATACACATAATACATGCATGCCAAAAAACACTTGTTTCTTCACGTATTTGCTCACATGTTAGATCGAATTGAGTCATTGCGACATGCTCACGGCGCAGGGACTGGAGGCGCTCAAGGAGCACTTCAAGAACTCCAAGTTCCCGTGCGACAGCGACGAGTACCTGCCCGTGGCGTTCACGCCGCCGCGCGACGGGAAGCAGCAGACGGAGCCGGTGCCCATCGTCGGCCGCTCGCCGGCGGCCGCGTCGTCTTCCTCGTCGCCTCCCGAGAGCCGGGCGGAGACCAGCGTGGACCCGCTGGCGCAGGAGCTTACGCCGGGGCCCCCTTCGTCCTTCGGCGATGGCGCTTCGTCCACCACGGCGTCCACCCACGCGCCGTCCGACGACCATGCCGACGACGAGGAGGAAGAACACAGCAGCGGGCTCGCCGGTGAGCTGCGGCGCCTAGGCTACACAGACTAGCTTCCTAGTAGCCCAGAGCGCGGCGATCGGCGCGTGGGATGCCGCGTTGCGTGGCGTTGCTTCGAGAACCGGATCGGAGGCAATGATGACGCGCAGCGAGCGGAGTGGAGTGGCAATTCATTGATGGCACATGAAGAACACAGAGGAAGAATTGGGCCAATGGGGAGGGTTGGCTGAACCCCTGCAACAGGTGGCCGGAGCCGTGTTCTTTTGGGTTTTGGTTTGAAGACTCCGTCGATGAAACTTGGAGCTAGGCTAGCGTAGCCATAGCTGCTCTAGGATACTATCGATTCTTTCTTTCATGCGTTCGTTCGTTACATTCATTGCTAGTACTACTTTACATTCATTGCTATTGTCAAGTTATTCATAAAACTTACCTAGAGTATAAAATTTACCTACAGTGATACGTCATCTAAAATAAAATAATAAAATGTTTGAAACTCCTAAGAAAATGTTTGAAACTATCTCTGTTCGAAATATAGGTCTATTTACTCGTCTTATTTACAGAACTTATATAAATATAGTCAAATTTAGGTCATTTTGAAAGTTCATTTATTGCTATAAAGCTAGCTATAATAAAAAATATAATATTGTGTAAAACTTTTAAATAAAACGAACAGTTAAAGCTTAGATAAAAAAAATCAAACGTTCTATATTTTAGAACCGAGAAAAGAAGACGTCCCATAATTTAGAACAGAGAGAAGAAGAGGAAATATGTCTTTCTCAAAGTGTAGTTTTCAATTATTTTTGTTTTCTATGAAACTCATTTCACTTATTTTTCAGTTAATAACTTTTATATCAAAAATCTTGAGATGACAATCTATGGAATGCCTATAAAACTATGTAAATGAATACCAATCTAAACGAGTCATACTTCGTGTTCCGAGACTGCCTCAGATCTGGTATAATGATGAGCTGCTGATCTCATGGGATCTCTTTGATCAGATTCGCGCCAAGAGATCTTCCTCTATCTCGATCCCCACCAACACCCCTTTGCTCGGCTCTTGGCAGTCTCAATCTGGTGCTGTCCCGTGCCTCCCATTTTGTTGTTCTTTAATTTTTATGTTGTTTGGATTTTGAAATATATATTCGGTTAACTACGTTATCAAACATTTCATATACGTGTTCTGTAATTTTAAGAATAAGTTTCTGCCTCTGCTAGAGCATATAGCGCGTGTTCAGTTGGAGGGGATCCAAACAAGCCATCTAGAATGTTGTTATTTGTTTACTTGCATTTGATATGTAATTACATTGCATGAGGGACCAAGGCCACATAGCGTTTGGTTTACAAACTGATTTACCATGTCAAATAATTGACTGAGGGTGTACTCCTACCGTCCCATAAATGTGCAACTTTAGCTTTTATAAGACAGATTAGGGGCGGTATAAAAAGTCTCTAATGCCTCTGCATACAACTAATTGGACTTCCTAAAATTGTGGTTGTGAGTTAGTTTTGACATGCAAATCAAATGTCACTATTTACTTAGATAAACTTTTTGTATAATTACAGTTTTTACGAGATTTTTTCAAACACTAGAATTGCATTTTTCATAAGAGGGAATGAGTAGATTGCGGATTCCTTCCCTGCTGCGAGCTTGGATACAAACTCTTTGGCAGTAAGAGGTCCGCATGCATAGTGTACGAGGCCATGCCCACGTTAGCTAGTTCAATTTTATGAATTTCAAAATCCCAGGGCTAAGTTAGTAATTACTAAAGGTTTCTTTTCTGATTTGAATATTCGGCAAAACTAAAATGTTTCACTTTCACATCTTTCTTATTACTGCAATATATACAGACCACCAGCATGGAAATCCAATTCGAAGTTATTAGAAGCAAACAGGATAAATATTTCTCAGTACACTGTGATGTAGCTAGCCATACACACATCTCTGAATGTGTTCTTGCCTTTGGTGTCCTGTTTGTGCCCCATTTATTTGGTAGATGCACGTACCGCTAGCAATCTGCCGTCGGTGTACTTGTCTATATTTCATGTGTTGGACCTCGTCTCCCTGCTGCAGGACGCTGCCGCGTGGGCCGTCACTCTGGCGTGGCCACGGCCCCACACCACAATCTGACAGCATTGGCCGCTTTTAACGGCCAGGGTATAGTGGTACGAGCTGAGAGCACACCCCATTGCATATCGGTCACAACGATGAGCCGGCGTGTGGGTGTGTGTGTCGGTCCTAGCGCTGCATTTGACCGGCTCGCTGGCCGTCGTCTCCCATCTCTCACACTAAACAACAACAGACAAAGGTTAATTGTGCATTCGTGCTAATGATCCTAGAGTTTACTGACAGTGCTGTACAAGTACAGCAACAAGATTGTTAGCATAGAATACGTACGGCACTGCTGTTTATCTCGGTGGTCCATGTGGATTTGTTTAGGGTAACCCGCTGTGCCCAGATCATATCAGATGCGTGTGCGCGCGTGTGTGTGGCTTCGATGATCCATGCCGCTGCTACCGCATCAGGGAAGCTGCCATTGCAACTTTGCAAGTGCGCGCACTCGTGCCGCCGTGTGTATGCGTACACGCGTGCGGCCGGGCATGCAGAAGAGCTCAGCACGGGTAGGCCATTATACTAGTCTCCGTTGCACGCTGACACTCGATCGAGAGGCTTAGTTTATGTGATCGAGCGTGTCGAGGCGGAGCGTTTTCAGGTAAGATTTTGTGCTGCGTGCGCTGTGACAGGGGCCAAAAAGAATCGGTGGGGCAAGTTGCGTTGCGTTGCATCGCACGTACAGGCGGTGCAGGTCCCGGGGGAAGCAGCAAGGCGAGCAGCAGTGGAGGCGATCGAGCCAAAAACCTGCGATTTGCGGGCGCTTTCGGGGTCACCGAGGCATGCACGCACGGTGGCGTTGCTTGCTCCCCGCGAATTCCGAGGCAACCTGTGTTGTGACTCGAAACAGTGGGGGCAGACAGTCGCATGCATGCAACCCAAGGAGCTGATGAGAGACCAGATCGCAAATCGCAATGCATGCAAGAACTCAGCTCCTCTCGAGGCTGTGTGTTCAGTTAGTGTGATAAAAAGTATTTTTTTTTGTTACGAGAGAGGAATGAATAGAAAATATAAAAAAAATAAATTTAGAAATACGTGTTCTGTGAAGGAGATGAATAGAAAGTAAAAAAGTATTTCTGATACTGAGGCTTCCTTCGTTGGTTGCATCAAACAATTCGGTTTGCTGGGTTGTTTTACGATTAGCTTAATCGTTGGTTTTTTTTTGGGTCGTCGTTAACAAGGGGTTTGTATATTGCGGGCACAATCTATGTGACAGTACGTACTCTGTTAGTAGGAGTATCACGAGATCTTTTAGTCGTAGTGGTACCAGCACCGCCGACCAACCGAAGAAGCCTTTTTGGGAATTTTCTACCGGTCATGTGGTTTTTTTTGGTGATGGAGTGGACCTTCTGTCTCCTGAAAAGCAATTCTAGTGCTCGGCCACCCTGCTTGTACGGCAGGTACTAATTGTAAACACTATTTTTTTTTTTCTGCTTGACGCGCATCTGGGAGACTGGACACGGGAGTGGTGGTGGCTTTTATTGAACGAAACTTTGTCAACAGAGTAGTAGTGAGGTCTTATGCTTGCTTTCTCTAACTCCACAATTTTTTACACGGCGCAACCATATGTCGAAGGACGAGGGAAGTGGATTTTGTATTTCTCGTTGTGACCACACACCGTTCATCTTGGGTATTCATTTTGCATGGATATTTACTATGCTGCAAGGGAGAAGGGACGAGTAGAAAGGATGATAGTTTAGGCGAGAAGCTGCGATTGAAAAGTGGAAGTGCAAGTGCAACAGGGCTACTAAGTGGGTTCCTTTTGGTGAATTAATTATAACAAAGCGATTAAAATGATTAAATTGGTTATATGAGCTTTGGACAAGTATTCATTCTTCTGTTAATCATGTAATGATGCTGCTCATAGACACTATGATACTGTGATGGCTAGCTTATATAGCATTTGATGAATAATGCAAACATATGACAAGTGATTGGATTGATATCAAAGGTAAAATGCTTGTTGGCCATATTATGGGGATAAGGAAAAGTGCATGACAATCAAATGTAACATATTTTTAGAGATAAGAGTTCTTGTATATTTCCTCCGTTCTAAATTATAGTTTGTTTGACTTTTTTTACTCTAAGTTTGACTTCACGTCTCATTAAAAAAATGTGTGCAAATATAATCACATTTAAGTCGTTCTTGAATAACTTTTATTAATACATCAAGCTATAACCAAATAATGATATTTTGAATATATTTTTAATAAAGTGACTGGTTAAACTTAGGATAAAAAAGTCAACTAAATTATAATTTAAAACAGAGATAGTATTTGATTATCTCATGTTGAGTTATAGTAGTACATTGTTACAAATTTTTTTAGACAATGGATACTTAAATCCGGCCTCTACATCCGAAGATGTACACAGCCAAATATTACAAAGTTCAAGGCAGTCTTAAAAGGAGCAAAAAGTATCAACGCGTAAACATGCACACAACTAAGGCAAACGATAAAAAATATTCCATCCTCCATAAGTAAATTGTAGAGCGACGACTTCTAAATTACTGCTCATAGCAATGAGGATGTCCTTAGCTTGCTCCTCACGCTGCAACTGGGCCCAGAAGCGTAACCAATAAGCTCCTCTGAAGATAACCTGCAAAAGAGAATTAAACTTCGTCTTTTTGAAAATTATATCATTCCTGCATCTCTAAATAGCCCAACAAAAAGCAGCGACACCAACCCAAATCATTTGCTTAACATCCTTGCATTGATTATTAAGCCAATTGCCAAACATATGGTTAATAGATCTAGGCTGGTCCAAATTAGTAGCATAGAAAACAATCCTCCAAACCATTTTAGTTAAAGGGCAGTCAAAGAAGAGGTGTTGTATCGTCTCATTCATATTGCAACAAACACACTTTTGACTCCCCTTCCAGTTTTTCTTTGCAAGGTTGTCTTTAGTCAGAACGACACCCTTCTGGAGCAACCAAAGAAAAATCTTGATTTTTAGAGGTATTTTTAGTTTCCAGATCTTCTTATGTCGAAAAGGTGGATGAGTATCTATGGCATCAAGATACATTGACCGGACAGTAAATAAACCATTTTTTGTCAGCGGCCATTTAAAATAATCCTTACCATCCACCAAGGCAACGTTAGAAATCCGAGCTACTAGCTGAAGCCAATTTCTAAGGTTGTTGTCAACCAGGGACCGCCTAAAAGATATATTTAGGGGTCTAGATGTCATGACCTTAGAGACAGTTACATGCCTATCGCGCGCAATATGATATAAGGCTGGGTATGTATCCTTTATTGGCTTGTCATCTAACCAAGTATCCTCCCAAAATCGTGTGCTAGTTCCATCTTTAATAACGAAAGAACCTTTACCAAGAACCTCATCTTTAATATGCATGAGGCCTCTCCAAAAGTGGGAGTCATTAGGTTTAGATGTTACTTGCGTAAGGGTCTTGGTTCTCAAATATTTATTCCTTAGCAAAGATTGCCAGGTCCCATCTGTATTCATTAGGTTAACTAACCATTTAGCCAAAAGGCACTCGTTTTGAAGTTGTAAATTTAAGATGCCAAAACCACCCTCATCCTTTGGACGGCACAAGATGTCCCATCTAGCAAGCCTGTACTTGTGTTTCTTAGAAGAGCCATGCCAAAAAAATGTTGATCTGAAATGATCAAGGTTTTCAATGACTCCCTTCGGCATTTTGAAGAAGGACATCATGAACATTGGGAGACTACTAAGCACAGAGTTAAGCAGGACCAGTCTCCCCCCATAGGATAGGTATTTCGCCTTCCAACACGAGAGTTTTTGTTGAAAACGTTCTTCCACTTTACTCCATTCAGAATTGAGGAGTTGTCTATGGTGCATCGGTATACCTAGGTACCTAAATGGGTAATTCCCCGGATTAAAACCAAAGAGAGAAGTATAATAAGGTTCCATCTCTTTAGCTGCGCCATAGCAGAAGATTTCACTCTTGTGGAAATTAATCTTTAGTCCTGATAGCTGCTCAAAAGCGCATAACAGGAGCTTCAGATTTTTTGCTTGCTCAAGGTCATGATCTAGAAAGATAATGGTGTCATCTGCATATTGTAAAATAGATAAACCATCTTCCACTAGGTGGGGTATAACCCCACTTATTTGTCCATCCGCTTTCGCTCTATCAATGAGTAGAGCTAACATATCGGCGACAATATTAAATAAGATTGGTGACATAGGATCTCCTTGTCTGAGTCCTCGTTTCGTTTGGAAATATGGGCCAATGTCATCATTAACTTTGATTCCCACACTCCCTCCCGTCACCATGTTTTGGATCCACCTGCACCACTTAGGTGAGAAACCTTTCATACGTAAAGTTTGTTGGAGAAAAGACCACTTGACTTTATCATAAGCCTTTTCAAAGTCGATCTTAAAAATAACTCCATTGGCTTTTTTAGTATGAAGTTCATGGATTGTCTCGTGTAGAATAACGACACCCTCTATAATATTCCTACCTGGCATGAATGCAGTTTGGGTTGGTCTCACAACTGTTTTTGCCACTTTATTCAACCTATTAGTTCCAACTTTTGTAAAAACCTTGAAACTAACGTTTAGGACACAAATAGGTCTGTATTGTTGAATTTTAGTAGCATTCTCAATTTTTGGAATTAATGAAATGATTCCAAAATTGAGACTAAAGAGATCTAGCGCTTCCTTATGGAACTCATGAAAAAGGGCCATAAGGTCATCTTTGATCACCCCCCAAAATACCTGATAAAATTCCGCGGGGAAGCCATCGAGTCCAGGAGCCTTATTATGCTCCATCTGAAATATTGCTTCTCTCACCTCGAGTTCAGTGAAATCGGCAATGAGGATCTCATTTTCCTCCCCTGAAACTTGTGGAATATCAAGAATCTGATTTTCCATCAAAGTTATCTCTGTATTTTCAGGATTCCCAAACAGATTTTTATAGTAATTAGTGATGTGGCTCTTGAGCTGGTTAACACTAACAACACGACCTTGGTCATCTTCAAGCCTATAAATATGTTGTTTCCTATGTTTGCCATTGGCCACAAGGTGAAAAAACCTTGTATTAGCATCACCTTCCATGAGCGTTTTGACTTTAGCTCTCTCATACCATTTAAGTTCTTCCTCCCTCAAAAGCGAAACTAAGCGCTCTTTTAGATAGTGCTTCAAATCGATCTCTTGATCAGTTAGCCTATCAAGTTCTGCTTTTTTATCAAGCTCATGCAGAAGAGAGAGGAGGATTTTTTTTCTCTTTTTTATAAGATCCCGCTAGATTAGACGCCCAACCTCTCAGATGTTGTCTCAACCTACGGATCTTAGCTTGCCACCTCTCCAGCGGACAAGACCCAGAGTCTTCTGACCGCCAAATATTAGCAACCATTTCGTAAAAACCTTCTCTGAGGAACCATCCCCTTTCAAACCGAAAAGGTCTGTTTGCTATAATTTTTTTATAAAAACTACTCTCACATGAACACTTTTAGTTACATAGCTGGCTAGCTTGTTGATAGTTCCGTTGAGTTCAAAAGCATATATACTTATAGATTTATTATTTGTAAGTCGATGTCCTCAGTCGTTCGATCGGCAACGAACGTGTCGATTACGTTTTTCATCCTCAGCTTCTTACTTTCTGATGCCGAGCAACAACAAGGAGTCGCTTGCAGCTGCTGCTCTCGACGGCGGGGGTGCGAAGCTTCTAGCGGGGCAGACGGCGACGTATCGAGGCCGCCAGAGCCGTGGGCGGTCGCGGTCGGTGGTGGCGTTGAGGTGAGTTTTGGGCGGCGGCGCAGGCAGCGGTGGCCGGCGTGGGAGTGGAGGCTGGTCGTGTTAGGGTGGCGGAGGCGGCCGGCGGGCCGCCAGAGCTGGGGCAACGGTGGGCAACAGGGGTGGAGAAGGAGGTTGAGGAATGAGGATGTCTTATGCTACAACTAAATCTAAGTCAACTAATGAATAGACAGACCTATATACTTATCTACGAGTTCATATGGAGAAACAATATATTTGTTATCTGATTATCTTTAGCTAGTGTTCTCTGATTATTTACGTGCGAGTTCACAAGCATACTTTAAAAAAGCTCTGACAACTGATGCTGCTGCTTCTTCCCAGTTTATGTATTATTTTTCTTCCATTTCAACTTTTTTGTTGTCATTCACGCCCTAGCTAATTTTCACCAGTTTTACTAATCTATAGCACGCAGTTGCTCTGGCGTTTCCATATGCATGGAGAGCATGATGGTGATCAACAATTATAAGTGCAGGTTTTCATGCTAGATCACTGGGATATAGGTCGCGGCAGTAGCAGAGACGAGTCCCAGTCTGCATGCAGTCACCAAATGGTCAGTCCATGCTGGAGTTCGCGAGACACGGCTGACGTACACCAATGGTCCAATCCGCCATTGATACTCCAATTCACAGCCTGTGCAGCTAGCAGTGAAACAATACTGGGGGAGTGAGAGGAAGAAGCAGTGATCTGAGACTATTTATCGGTTTCTTTCCAAGATCTCCTGTATATATAAATCTTGTGTTTAATTTGTTGTACTATATATAGCATCACATAAAATGTCAAGGCCTCTTAAAGAAAACTCACAAGGCCAGGAGCATCAATAGTTCAGTTATGCCGTCGTCTGAACATTGATTTTTTGTTTCCGGGTGAAAAGCAAGCAGAACCTGCTGTCAGACCACCGGTGAATTGTCGCTAATTCTCCAAGCAAAACAGCAGACGACGAAGATCGAATTACGCGTAATGAATTGGGCCGTTCTGTGATCCGAAAGACCCTTATTAATTGAGTATGATATCTTTTGGCCAGGAGCGGTTGCTTTTCTGCAGACAGGTTGAGAAGACTAGGCGAGGTCGATGACACAACTGAAGTGGGTAGCCATGGGACCCCGACTGGGCGTGGCCTCAGCCTGGCCCCCGGCCCTCCTCACAATTGCGAGCAGCAGCAGCGAGAGGCCTGCCGGACCTGCGTCCATCTGCCTCTGCCATGCACGTACGTGCGCTGCTGCCGCTGCCGCTGCCGCTGCCCTGCCCTGGTTGCCACTACGCCACTACTCCTGCCCAGTGCGTGTGCGCTCTCGCGCTTGTGATGCAGTCAGTTGCTGTGTAGTACATGTGTGTGGACACCACACCACACCATGCATCATCAGCGTGGCAGAAGCAGGCGAGGGCGCATTGGCACAGTGGTGGATGCCAACAAAAAACCGGCCAGACCACCGAGCTGCGTGTGGCACTGTACCGACCGGCTGCTCCGAACTGGCCGGCAAACAGTAGCTATATCGGGCAAAAACTTGCCGAGCCATTTGTGGCGGCGCGTTTTTCTGCCTTGGACGGACCCCATCAGCGGCGACTAGAGCAATCTAGCGCTCGGCGGCGGCCTGTGATAGCATGCATGCCAGTATGGCACGCCATGCATGGTGGGCACGACACTTGGAAAGACCAGGCAGGTGCAAACCTGGCTGTTGAGCATAGTACCGTGAAGTGTGGAACTACTGGGCTAGCGGCTGTCGTCGGCTGAGTGAACTGTGAAGTTTACTTTCAGAATCCGAATGTTGTATGCTCAAACGAGGGAAGCAGTATACATGCTGGTCTCGTTAACACAGACACACACGACCTTTATGTCACTGATGACAGTAGCAACCGGCTCTTTATTTTTATTATTATTTTTCAATGCGTAGCCGGCAGAGTAGTACTGTATGGACATGAAGGGTGCGAGGAGAGGATGGACCGGGTGAGATGCATGCGGAGACGCGGATGCATGCGGCATGCCGGCCGTGTGCTCGGCACGCGGCTACGAAAGGCTTGGGCACCCGTGGCGTTTGTCGGAGGCTGGCTATGGCGGTGTGTCGCCGCAACGCCAACCTCGTATCTGGTCCCCGGGCGACATGATCTCTACACTACACACCCGGGCCGGGGGTACTACTGGAGTACGCCTGTATAGACTAGTGTATTGCCGCTACGGTCGGAGGGTTTCCCATGCGTGTCCCCTGCGCCGACGCCACACTTCGCAAAACCCGGAGCCTCAACTACGTCGTGCACTCGTGCGTAGAGAGGGAGCCGGGAGGGATCATACTGTACTCCTACATACAAATACAACTTCGATAGCAACAGTTTGGTAATCCAGCGGCAGCGGGGCGGCGTGGCATGCGGCCACGCGCATGGAAGAACATGCAGGCGAGGCTCGGCTTGGACGGAGAAGCCGATCGAGGAGTGGTCGAGTGGAGTCCTGCATGCAGTTCTATGAATTTTTGGGTTGGGTTGACGGCCATCCACCATAAACACAGACGACGACCTAGCAGCATGCTACAGGCCGGTCCGGTGCGCTCCGGCCTATATCTGCGCCCTGTACGATTTGTCGCGTGCTCCTCTCTCTCTCTCTCCCTCTGTGCCCCTGCTGGCACCCCCTGGCCGGTCTTCGTCCACCTCATCACTCACTCCTCTACCACTGCGACCTCTCACTCACTGTCAGCAGAGTCCACTCCAGGGAGCAGTGCCAGTGAGTGAGTGAGTAGGACAGGACAAACTAGCGGTCGCACACCCGTATGCCACCATGCGCATGTGCCATGTGTTGCTCGCTTCTCTTCCAGCCTGCGTGCGCAACACCTCCGACCCAACCTGAATTTGGAGTGACTTCCATCCGGTACCCACGCACCATCACCCAGACCCAGCCAGAGCAGCACGCATCGGAGGGGAGCAGCAGCGGCTACGAGCAGCTACCACTGCCACAGTGCGACCTCTATCTCTCTCTCACACACAGTACGTAGTCTTGCTCGCTGCCAGCGTCCAGGGAGCAGGTAGTAGAACGTACAGGACAAACTAGCGGTCGCACGCACACCCGTATGCCACTACGCATGTGCCATGTGTTGCTGCTCGCCCTCCCTCCCCTTGCATTGCACCGATCGAAACGAACGCCGTGTCCCCGGCCGGTCAGGTGGGGGCTGCCGGCACGCGCTGCAGGTGCTCCAGGCGCAACAACGCAACGCAAGGCTGGCTGTTTCATCAGCTCCGGGAACAAGCGGGGGCTGTAGCCTTTCGGCTGGGGTCTTTCCGTCTCCTCACCCCAACAGCACTGTTCCGGGCTTCTGGCCTCCTTCTGTGACATGGAACCCTGGACACGCACACGCAGTGGTTTACATGTATCCTCAGTTCCATCCCTGTAGACTCTAGTAGTTCGCTGCTGCTGTTCCTTGACTAGTAAAGAACGTAACTCCTACGGAGGAACGCCATTGACAGAGGTGAGATCTACTGCGTGGTATCTTGCTGCTGGATGCCATGTGCCCATGCCAATGTCTAACTGTAACATGGAACAATCACTATCTGAACCGAGGAAACCAGTTGGTTTTTTGGTTAACATGAGATCAAAATAGCTAGGCACTCAAATTTGTGTTAAAGACTAAAGAGTAAATGAATCTGAACATGAGTTAAGTATACTCAGCTTCCTAACAACACCATTCCATCAGTGGAGGAAGAAGCTGGGCAACAGATATGCTTAAGTGCTAATTCATGGCACCTTGATCACTCAGGAGTCAGGATACAAGTCATCGTCAGGTGAACATATACAGGTTACAGAATGCAACGAGTCGGATTAATGCACAAGTGATGATACATAAAACAAGGGTTCAATTCTTCTGCTGCAGTTCCGCGACTCAGCGGCCGTTTCGGCTGAGCAAACACAGCGGCGCTTCGGCCGTGTTATGGTAGTTTCAGTGCAACTTGTTTGCGACGTACAGGAGGTGTCTGATGTCTGTTGGGGGGTAGTTCTGCAGGAGCTTGAGGTTGGAGGTGAAATCGCCGGCCAGGAGCCGCTTCCGGACAAGGATCAGCATTGCGCAGCATACTCTGAGCAAGGTTTCCTGTGCCCGGCAGATCAATAAAAGCCCAGGTAAAGAAACAGAATCAAAGCTTTGCTGGGATAAACCAGAGTTCATGTTGGTACCTGAGGACCATCAGGATCACTCAATAGTGTGTCCCAGATATGAATAGTATCGGCAAAATTGAACTCCTGGGTCAGCAGCAATGTTATCCATCTGAACGCATAGAACTGGGGATTAACCTGCCGAGAGCATGCTTTTGTTAAAAAAAAAGGAAAAAAAACTGCAGCCACTAGTTGATATGAGGCTTTAATAAACATTAATACTACAAATAGGTACAACTAAACCAGCTGAAGATATACAGAACAAAGGAACCACCTACATTTCTGTCCATATTATCCTTACAATAACCTTTCTTTTTATATACCATTCTTACTTCATTAAGGTCAATACATTAAAGTGATCTAGAAGGCCAAACAGAAAATGCTACTAAACATATAAAGTATGATAGCAATATGCAGCATGTTAAAACTTACTTCTGTCGTTATTTCCAAATGGTGCTGGAGGTCTGCATCGTACTTTGCTACAAGCTGTGATAATTTGGCTAGTGTACCTCGAATGCCAACAGCACTGTTGTCTAGTTTCTGGCAGAAGTTATCTCTAAACCCACTAAGCAACTCAACGAAACAAAAGAATGAATCTGCTTCTGCAAATTTCTGCAAAGATCACAAATAACAACACCATGATACAGGCAATGATGACTAAACCAAACAGGAGATGCTTCAGGTGTCAGCTGTACAATGAAGAGCACTAAGAATCTGATAAAACAATCTCTCACTCCATACAGCATTTTTATCATCCGGATCACTCCGAAATACAAAGAAGAGTGGAGCCAAAATTTCATTCATCCCTTGCACATATCTTATACCGGCATTTAGCTTGGCAAAAATTAACAGTACATTTTTCAGAGATTCCTGGTGAGCATCACAAAAAGATCAGACAAGGCATCTGACAATGCTGTTTAAACTCAGAGCGCGTGAACCGTGGAGATTTACCTGATTGGACTTTGCAAAAGATGAATCACCACAGAAGAAATGCATGTCAGGGTGTGTCCGCTTTACATCGCGGTCAATCTGTTCCACAATCTCCGAGTACTGTGTGAAGGAAAAATTCCAGATATTATATGTGACCAATAAACAAGAAATGAAGGTGAATCAGCTCATACTTGCACGAACTCAACAGCATATGGGCAGTGCATGTACACACCGCATGCATGCACACTCAGAGAAAGAAAGAATGTTTCTGAAACTATGGCAAAATAAACTAGCTGTAGAATGGTGAGCAGATATGATGAGCTGAGAGCCAATTGCGTTATTCCAGTTCTATTTGATTCTTGTTATGATCAAACCGTGCATTCTCTCATCAGTTCCAATTTCCAATAAATCCTAAACACAATCACCACTGACATTTGCATAGGACCTAATAAGTGGTCACCTGCAGTAGAAGAACTGAATTTCCAGGCATAAAAACATGTAAAAACATAAAGAATTATAGCATCACAAGGCACCCATGTACCTCAAAAAACTGATTCCAGACACTGGTCTTCCCAAGGCTCAACGGGTGCTCCTCCTGGGTTACCTCTGACCTGTGGAGTAACCCATTGTCAACACGCTCTGCATTAGCGTTGCCGTGGCCTTGTTTTCCCACTTGCCGCGCTACTTCCACCTACCTAGCAAATTCAGGATTCAGGATCTCTATCTTCTGGAGAGGATCTAGTCAGGCATTAGTGGCCATACACTAGGTACCACATGTCCAACTCAAATCGCAATGAAGATACCATAAGGATGACCTGAATGTGCAGTGACTTACAGGGTTGCTAAGGAACTCATCTTTGAAAGCTGCGTACTGTGATCTCTTCTTTGCCAGCTCCTGTTCCCACAGCGAGCGGTCATTGGGCAGATAGTCCAGTAGCAGCTGCACAACAATAACATGCGCTGTCAGTGACTGAAAAGGCAAAACCAAAAGCTTTGACGGCGACCTTTCCACCACTGATGGAATCAGAGTGCTTCTTCACCATGGTGAACAGAAACAAGTATACAGTCTCAACCGCCATAACAAGTATCCAAAGCAAAAGGATAGACTTAAATATCCTAGATAGGAGAGAAAAAAATATAACTTAAGGCATCAATGCAAAGATAATCGAATTAGCTTTGCAGTATATTGCACTGTCATTGTCTGAATGCGATTATTTTCTGAAGTCTCAAGCCTCTGTCCCTAGAAAGGGTAGCAAAAAAAAAAAAAAACCCCTAAAAAAGACGAGTCAATCAAGTACCTTCCACACCGTCGAACGGACTCCGGCTGCGTCCGGGACGCCCTGAGCTGCCATCATCCTCAGCTCATCGAGATCTATCACCTTCTTGGACAGCTGCAAGAGTCCCGCACCCTCTAAGCCAGATGCCAACAAAACCGAAGACAAGCAATTCGCAGACAGCATAAAGCATTACCGCCGCGAAGATGCGGGACTGCCGCGAGATCTCGAACTCCTGCGCCGGTGCCGGTGGAGGAGATCGCGGCGAGGTCGCCATGGAATTGGGCGTCGAGATGCACCCACCGGCCACCGCCCGTCCGTGTGGCTTCAGAATCAGAAACGTGTTGGTTAGCGAGATATGTCTCCAGATCTGTTTATTACCGTCGATTCGTGGGCCTCATTGAAATCAACCGTCCAGATCGCTCGCTGACTTTTCACATCATCATATGTGTTGTTTTTTTAGGGAAATCACGTGTGTGTTTTTTTTAGCATCAATCACGTGTGTTGTTACTCTACCCTTTCACGGGATGGGCCTTCCTTTTCTTTAGGCGGATGGGCCCCTTGAAGATGATGGTATCCATGGGTATGGCCCAAGTAAAAGTACCAGCCCATTAGCAACGAAATTTTAACCTTTTTTTCGTTTATCTTGGGTTATCTTGGGATGATTAATCCTCAACACAGACGACTGAAGTTGGACAAAAAAAAAGGAGAAGAGAAAAACATAGTACCTGACAGAAAAATTTCTCGTTTCAGTGAAGAAGATATTAAATTTTGCTATCGTGGCAGTGCATAGGTCAGTTTTTAAAGGAACATTTATTGATATTAGTACGTTACACCGACTCTTTTACAAACAAAAACCAAGAAAAAACGAAAATTACAAAGAAGTTTAAAACTCCTAATTATCTTCCTCGACGACTTCACGGATCCGTTTGTCACCACCATCCAAACCGCTTCCCAATTGTCGCTAGACGCCAGAACCAATCTCCACAAAGTAGAGGCCGCAGAGGAGGACTTACTGCTAGGCGCAGATGCCAAGTACACTGTCCCAGGCACATCGGCCAACTCCGGCCCCACGACGCAATCTTCAAATCCAACGCCGACAACCCGAGCAAAACTCGGATTTCCACTGGAGATCATATTCCTCGGAATTAAACGGGTCAACAACATCATCACCTGAAGAAGACAATGATGCGCCGGCCCTGGACTCCAACATAGGTCTCCCTGGCCTCTCCATTGGCGTCGGAGTAGGTCGCCACCGGAGAACGAAAAAAGCCGGTAAAAATTATTCCCCTGCAACGCCGTTGCTTCCGCATCGCCGGTGTCACCAAGAACAAGAAGCCGCAGAGGAATCATGCTCCTCCGGCAAACCCTAGTTCTGCCACCAAACATCGACGGCGAACAAACCTTAGATCTAGAAAGACTCGACTAAAGACTCGATCTACTGAATAATGGACCCCCGCTCCCCTGGCCAGCGGCTAGAGGGCCGGCGACGGAGGGAAACGGGGGCCAGTACAGTGCATAGGTCATTGACAGCCTCGTAGAAAACGTGGAGCGATGAAAATCTAGAAGAGCATGGAACTGGGGAAATGACAACAGTGTTCCAATATTCGGGCTCAGATCGACCAACCACGTAAAAATGCCCGGGGGAAAAAATCCTAAATAATTCGAGCTCATTATGCTTGTTGGGAACGCCTAAACCCTAGAAATTAGAGCTTTTTTTATAGTAACTTCGTCACTTCGTCAATCTTATCCTCTCCTCTCCCCGTTCACTCACATCGAGCATGCTCGTTCATGGACGGCGGCGGCCGGAGGCGAAGGGGTGGCACAGGGACGAAGGCGCATCCTCGTGACCACCCCTGCCCTCGCAATCCCGCTGCCTCGCAACCGCGCCGACCCGCCTCGCCCTCCTCACGACCACCTACCTTCACCGCCGCTGATGCCGAACTCATCACCGCCGCCGCCGCCGCGGGAGGACCGAGCCGTGGGGGCCGAGATGGTTCTGTGATGTTTGGGAAACAACATGTTCTGTGATTCTGTATTCAATCGATGGTTGTATTGCACGCCAGCGCGCGCGTCGTGGTCGAGCTGTCAGCGGCGGTGGCGGACACCACCCATGCGGAGTCGATCCATGGCGTTCCAAGGAATAAATGATTCCTCTATTTTATTTTGTTTTTCTCTCTCCCTTAGCACTAGTTTTGCCGTATTAGAGTAGCGTGAAAAAAAATGATTAATACGATTTGAAGAGCTAGAGTCCAATGACCACGGTGGAGAGGCAGCAGAATCGGAGGGCCATAGGTGGGCCTCTGCTGCAAAAATTACCAAACTACCCTAACTAAGAGATGGTTAGATTTGATCTATACTTCATACTACTTGATGGTAGTATAAGGCACCGTAAAAGAGCTCAGAAATTAAAACTTGCTCACGAGATTAGGGAGGGCCCCACGAAGATGACAACCAATAAAAAAACAATGCACGCACTACTAGCCTGTGATTGGCATCCAATCTTCTGTCACGATCATCAGTGATCAGTCAGTGTGAGATCAGAAGCTGCAACCCGATCGGATAGGAATGTGCTGCAAGAAAAGGATAAAGATATAACAAATGGGCAACAAAGATAATAAGCCGTGCAGGCAAGGCAGGTCAGCAGGTAATTTGGTCATGCATGTGTACGAGTACACGCATAAAGTTGTGGAGAAGTACATATATTCTTTAAGCTCGGATTGGCTGACCAAGCGTATATTTTTTATTTTTTATTTCCCTTGGTCATCATGTGTAGTAGCAACACTCCATAGAACAAGTCACGTACAGCAAGCAGTGGGCAAAATTCTGCCTCTTCTCTTCTAACAAGTTGCAGTCTGTTTATATGAAAATTTAGGCCATTTAGCCAATGTCGGGGAGCACGTTATTATGCGCGTTGGTGTGTATATCAAGCGTAGTGCTAGAGATTATTGTGCGTTGGTGTGTATATCGAGGGTAGTGCTAGAGCAAAGATTGAAAAAGAAAACGCAAGTTTGAAACTGAGGCGAAGGTGGTCTCTTAAACCAACTACTAAGTCTTAACCAAGCGAGTTGGGAGTCATAATTTTGTCACCGAGTACACAAGAACATTCAAAATGCTTTGTACTTTCACATATAGCACAGTCTCTGTTTACATATTACGATATTAATTAGCAACATATTTTTAACAAAAGAAATGAAGTTGGAATTTTGTGTGTTCATGGTCAAATTTATGTATCCGTGTGAATTTCTATTGGTAGATATACAAGCTAGAGGTAGGAATGCAAGTCGTAATAGTTTAGGCCACTGAGTTGCCCCAGTGACTTAACAAAACAATTTAGAGTGACATTCCACATATTTAATTATAAAAATACAAATGATTTGAAGTTTATGTCACCGTAACTAATCCGATGTATTTATGGTTTATAATGATGTAGTTGACACTCTGGCGGCCATTGGTCTCACTTGTATAAAGGGTTCTATACTGTGACAATAGCATGTACCAGACATAAGTCTGTAGCTTTGTTGGTGTCAAGCGATTTGTCTGGTGCACATAATTAATTAAATCTCTTTTTAATTTTTTTTAAAAACTAATCCTATGGTTCCGAAAAAATACCGGCCATTCAGGCAATACCTGAGGCCGGCGCAAGTCTGAACTCTCAACTCAACTCGTCGCAACCGATCCAGCTGGGCGTCCTTTTGGTAAGGAAGCCACATGTTGTCATCGACTGCTCGAGCATTCAGAATCTTCAGCGTAACCTTCGCAGCATATACTACCCCCAAAGTCTCTTAATACTACGACACCATCGAATTAGCAGTGCCAAACTCGCCATAGAAAGGAGTTAATTTGAACCTGGGCGTTTGACTCCGTGTGGGCGATTTTTCATCATAACAATAAACAAGTATTTAGAGCCCGAGTTGGATTTCAGTCGGTTGGCACGCGAGGTAACAGAAGCCTGAACCCCGGTGGTATCCAGGTCCGGCCGTATCCGCTAGGCAACCATACGACGGTTACCATACGCATGCGGCCAATATCTAATGCCCCATGTGAGAGGATTACAAGTGTTAGGTGCCTATCAACTCGCCACTTGATCCTGATGCCGACGCCGCGCGCTGGAGTTTCGTCTCGCCTCGTACATGCACACAGACGCTAACCGGAAGCTGAAGCTGGAGACCCCGTAAAATGGCAGGATGATTAGGGTGGCGGGGCCCCCCCGCGCGTCACTGTCAGTGGCACAAGCAGTCGCTGCTGCTGCCGCTGGCACGTCCTGTAGTAGCCTACTGTGTGCTCCTACTGTGAATGGAGGAGCCGGAATGCCGCCTCAAAGGGGCAAAGGTGCAGCGTGCCTGAAAGAAAGCGTCAAGATGACAGGGAAACGAATGAATCTCATGCCTGCCTGATCGGACGGTAAACGGAGTGATCACATATCTCGGGAGATTTCTCATTTAATTTCCAGGTGATAATGACTCCAAGTCTCGAGTGACGCGACCACGATATCAGAGCGATTAATCTCGAACGATAATAGTCAGTATAGGATCAGTAATTGTTGGAAACCGTCAGAAGAAAAGTTCTCTTCTTTACCTGGGAAAGAGAGAGAGAGAAAGTTCTCTTCTGATCCGACGTTGCGATCGCAGACGCCAAGCCTGATGCCTGCTGCGCTACGAGACGCAGTCTCGAGGCAAAACGGATAAGGGATGTCATACCTTGTTTTAGAAAAAAAAACCGAGTACATCTCATATGTGCGTTAGGATCAAATTTTACACGTATGATAGACAGTGAGTGAATAACAGAAACAGTACTCAAACGAATATTTGATAAGTAAAGTATTTATTACACTCACGACTAAGGCACGACGGCCAAATTAAACTGGTTCATACGATAACTAAAGACGATAACTCCAAAAGCACTCCACAGACATCTGACTGGTGGAACACACGCCTAGAACTCATCAAGATCGCTGAGGTACTCCGCTCCATTATTACCTTCTGATCCAATATAAGCAAGGATGAGTACACTTATGGTTGGTACTCAACAAGTGGGGGAAATATGCAAGCTATCAAGGAGAGGCTTGGTTTATAGCGGTGAGTATTTTAGTTGATCAAGTTTTATTAACAAGTAACCACTTACTAGGATACAAGTATATACCAACCCATGTTAACATAAAGTAAGCATAAAAATAAATCATAAGCATAACCAATAACATATGCATGCAACAATTTGATTTCATATTCCGATAGATTAATCACGTGAGGGTCCAGGCCGTTCACCGCGAACACGACTGTTATAACAGTTTTACACTCTGCAGAGGTTGTACACTTTCACCACAATTCGCGTAAAAGCTCAAGAACTTTAGACCCAACCATGCTGTGCAAAAGTAGGCACAATACCACACTTCCAAGGTGTGATTGCATAGGGACGCTACGAAGCCTTTACAAAGAATTTCTACATGTGTGTTTGTTCCCAGCACTTACGGTTTCAACAGAAGACAGAGTCTTCCGATCCCCGCACCAACACATCCACAAACAAATAACAACCCAACAGACAGCACAAACACAACATGTAGTTCATCTAATTATTCAGCTAAGACCAGAGCCATATGATATTGTGGTTGTACGGTAAATCCCGGGTGGTTCTCCATGTTCCGATTAGCATGGTGATCTTGTATTAATATGACAAGATATAATAATAAGGATATTCATCAATGTTGAATAGAACACATCATGAACTAAGGTTAAGCATCTAGCATAGTTACCCAACAAAGTAAACCCGGTGTATCAAGGTTCCGGTGTAAAAGACTAGTCATCCTTACATAGGACCCATCAAATTAATGCAGCGCGAGCAAAAAAGATAAATTTAATGGTCATGCAATGTGTACATGTTCAAAGGAGTATGCTGAGGGGGAAAATCCACTTGCCTTCTTCAAAGCACTGCGATGGCTCCTCCTCGAAGACTTGATCTTGATCTCCCTCGAACGGACTGTTCTCTACACGATTCGCACAAGCATTCAATCAATAAAAGCAAAACAATACACCATACAACTTTTAAAGACGCAAATACGTGTCTAGAACTATTCTTGATGCAGAGACGATCGCGTGAGCGCAAAGATCACTCAAAACTGATTTAGAACAATCAAATTATGGCTAAAATAAGGTTTAGGGGCTTCTCTGTACTAAATCTAATCTTCCAGGGGCTTAGATAGAAGAAACCAGGGACCTAAAACATAATTTTATATAAAAACAGAAGGACCTAAGAGAAAAACGACCATAGAGGACGGCGGGTTTGAAATCTAAAGAAGACAGGGGCTAAAACAAAAAGAAAAGGATCTAAATCTAATTATTTTTGAACTAGACAGGACCGCGGGTTGATTTCTAAGAAACCTAGGGGCTTTTCTGCAAAAGTGGCATGGCTGACCGGTAAGGCTCAAATTGACTTGGGTCAGATCGGTTTTCAGCCGTTGGATCTAGATCTAAAGGCTAGGGTTGAAAGGGGCGACTCCGGCGACTGAAGGCGACGGGGAGCGGCGGCGCTTCGCCGGAGTTGGACGAAACCGGCGCTACAAGACTCCAAAACTCGACGCGTTTGGCTTGGAAGAGAGAGGGGGAAATGGGGAATCCGTTTTGGGGGTTCTTGTCGAGGGTTGAGCAACGGAGGAAGCTCGCGACGACGAGCGGCGGCTCGGTTGCGACGGCGAGCTCACGCAAGCGCGAGGAAGCAAGAGGGAGAGGGGAAACAGGCTCGGCGAGTTCCCTACCTTCACACGAACCTTGGCGATGAGGTTTGTCGGCGAATTATGCTGACAACGTTCTCGAGGGGGTGCCCTGAGAGAAGGGTTTAGGAAGAAGTCGTCGAGAATCTAGAGCCGAAGGTGACAAGAGACGATTTAGACAGGTTCGGGCCGCAATGTGCGTAATACCCTACGTTCTGTATGGTGTATCTTGTATTGATCTGGTGTAAAGCGATGCTTTGAAGGGGGTCCCTGCCTCCCCTTATATATGCCGGAGGGCAGGGTTACATGGAGACCGTATAGGACTAGGAGACTTTTACAAGTTAATCTCTAATTCCCTGATACAGTTTATCCAAACCGACTTGTCTTGTGCGTCAAGTCTTGTACGTGGGCCGGCCCACAGGGTGGTCCGCCAGGGTTGTTTAGTCCGTCAGGACTCTACACCCACAAGCCCCCGAGCACCTTATCCCCTGAAGAACAGCCTTGTTGAAAATACAGAGTTCTTTGAGGTCCTTCAGAGTTCTTTTTGAGATCCGCCAGGGTTCTTTGAAACCCACAGGGTTCTTTACTCTTGGAAGTTGCAACTATGCTGTTCAATAGGTAATGAAGTGCTCATAAGTCTTCTCAAAGTTCGGATTGGTGCGCACCGACTAGGTGCGCCCAATTGGGCAGCCCCCGAGCCTCGTTTATCTTTGAAGAAGAAATTCGAGGCTCTTTCGAAGTCCGAACCAAAAGAGAATCAATTTCCGAAGAAACCCGAGTTCTTTTAGAACTCCTCATAAATTTATCAATTGAAGCCAAAAATTCGCAGAAAAATATTTCCTGAAAATATGTCCACAGCCCCCGAGCCTAAATTTGAACGAATTCAAATATAGAATCAAGAAAGGACCAAAATTGAAAAGTACCGAAGTATCGCTTCGAAAAGCCAATATAAACCTGTTGCCTCCCCTGTTTCTGCACACCTTTGGCAAAACAGGTCTAGGGTTTGCGACAGTTTCTTTGCTTGCGATCCTGAGACCACGCAAAATCTTCCACATCTTCCCCCAACCCGAATCCAATCCACACCAAGTCTCGAAAGACCGCGATGGCCGGTGGTGAAGGATCCAGCCGAAGCAAGGGCACAAAGAGGAGAGCAGAAGCCATGAAGGAGGTCATGGCGACCGAGAAAGCAGCGCCCACTGGGGACATGCCAAGCATTGAAGGTCCAATCAGTGACTGGCCAACCAGCAATCTGAAGGACAAGCATATCAAGACTCTGGAAGCAGATGGGTTCCTAGCGGCCCAAAAAATCAGCCGGTGGAGGTGCGCGTACGGACACGAGTACCCCACTGAGGAAACCGAAGAGCTGACGGTATGGAAAGCTTTTTATGAAGTTGGATTCGGTCTTCCAACCTGCGATTTCTTCCGCAGAGTCTTGCAATTTTATGGGATTGAATTGTGTCATTTGAATCCCAATTCGATTTTGAATCTGTCGATCTACATCCACCTCTGTGAGGCATTTCTAGGAATAGATCCGCATTTTGATCTGTTCCGCCACCTATTCAGAGTAAAGACCTCAAGCGGACCATTGCAAGTTGTAGGGAAGGAGGTAATCCAGTTCCGTCAGGGCATGAGGCCGGTGTATTTGGAGTACACAACCAAGGAGAGCCTGAAGGACTGGCAGAAGGAATGGTTTTATGCTTGGAATCACCAGCCACAACTACCCAGCCGCTCAGGGAATCCTCCAGTAATGAAGCCATTATGGAGTGAAACAATTGGAGTCAATCAAGCAATGCAGATCCCTGAGCTGCTGAACATGATCAGAGATCTGAAAGCACAAGTGCTGACAGGAGCCATGGTGTACCGGTCATTCCTATTGAGGAGAATCCAGTCGTCCAAACAACGCTGCACCCCAGGGTACTTGTACTCTGGAGAATCTGACCCTTCAAGGAATGCCACCGGAGAGATGTCAGACAAGAGAGTTACGCAACTCTTGAAGAAATTTCTGGTGATCAGTGATGAGCAATTTCCAAAAATAATGGAGGTTTCAGCAATCACCATGACGCCTGAGGTAAGAACCATATCTGAATGTCAATATACTGCCTTGTTATTTGAAGGCAATAGTACTAACTAGTGTCTTGGGTATAACAGTATGAAGCTCGACGATCACTGTATGTGAGTCTGCCGCCCCTGGATCCAACCAATACTGAAGAAGCATCATTGTTGGCTCGCTGTGTGGACCCAGGGGTAAGATCAGGTTCGCCAATGCAAGCAACCTGCAACTGAAGAACCTGACGAGCCGCATGCTCATGTGGAACAACAGGTGTCTGAAGAATTCCAAGCCAAAGCAGGGACGACCTCCAAGAGAGGTGAAGAACCCAAGAGGACGACAACAATAGAGCTGAATGCACCTGTGCCCAAGAGAGCACGGACTCTATCCAAGCCCCGAGCGAGAATCATCCCGGAGGAAAGGGCAAAAATATCCCCACAACTCAAGTCATCATCTTCTGTGAGGATAGCCATTGGAGAAATTGGCACCAGCATGTCGCAGCAGGATAGCACTGCGCGACAACCATTATTAGAGGAAGAGATCCTGCACAATATCTTCAATTCTGTCTCCGCGCCATTCATAAGGACAACACCAGTGGTTGAAGAACCCTGTCCAACCGGACCATCGGCGCCAGAGCAGGAAACTGACGAAGAATTCATCTTGAGGGAGCCGGAAATCCCCATGCGGCCTTGCAGCATGTAAGTACCCTGTAAATATTGTCATAGTGTACAAATTGAACATTCGTAACACTCCATTATGACTGACGAAGTTATTGATGCAGTGTTGAAGAAAGTCCATCAACAATCAGGGAAGAGCCAGCGGCTGATCATGTGGCTGTAGAACCAGAGGCCATAGTGCCCGAAGAACCCAAGGAAGTACCAAAAACAACCCTGCCAGAGGTTCAATCAGCCACGCCATCAAATCCGCCATCATCTGTAGAGGCACAAGTTGAAGAAACGATTGCCGAGGTGCTGGCGGACATCGATCAACTGGTCACGCAGGCGGCTATTGAAGAAATTAAAGTTGAACGCCGTGACCAGAACACTGCTGAGCCCCCGAGCGTCACGGAGACAACCCAGATCGGGGCAGAGGCAGTTCCAGAAGCAGAGTGCTCAAGGGGTAAACAAGCCGAAACATCAACCCAAGAGCAATTAATTGAAGAATTCTCCAGAGTACCCAGGAGTACTGGAGCTGAAGAGGAGATCGGTAGTTTCCGCATCGGGAGCTACGATCCAATGCTTAATCCAAATCCGCAAGCCTTCGAGTACATCTTGGACGCGGAGGAGGATGAGGAGCACATCGACAGGGGGTTGTACCATGCGGAGAGAGCAGTGGCCTACTTCAAGGAATGAAAAACCACCCTGTACTCGTTGTCCTGTTTGAATGTATCTCATAATAATATTTCTGCAGGCCGTCGGCGAAGCATCAAGAAAGAAGACGGAGTATATCCACAACATATCGCTGATGCACGCCAAGGCAGACCGTCTCCAGAAGGAGCTGGAGCGTGAACGTGAAGACCGCAAACTCCACGAGGCGGAAGATGCCAACATGATCCGCACCTTGCATCTGCGCACCAAGGAATTGGTCGCGGAAAAGTAGGACATGAAGAAGAAACTCAATGCGGCGAAGACAGAGCTTAAAGGTACTCTGTCACAGCCGAAGTCTTGTAATGAAGTATCCTTTGTATGTGTAATCTAACAACTCTGTCATTGTCTTGTGTGAGCAGGGGTGCAACAACTGCTTACGACAGCCCAGAGCAAGATGACGGATTGGTCGAACTTGGCCAACCGTCATGAAGAGGCGTTGAAGACTCTCTCTGAAGAGCATCATACTATCAAGGAGCAGCTCAGAGTTGCAGTCGAACAACGCAAGGATGCTGATGCGCAGTTGATTCAAGTCATTGAGCAGCAAAAGAAGTTTGCCAAGGACCTTGAAGATGCTCGCGAAGAAAGGAATCAGCTATCCAAAGAACTCGTCCAGTCGCAGAAGAATCTTGCTGACAAGAAGACGCTGGACGAGAAGCTTGAGCAGGCGACTAGGAGAATGTCAGAGCTTGAAGAAACCATACGGCAGATGAAGAAGTCGGACGATGACCTGGCCGAAGCCCTGAATCGGATTTCGTTGCTAGAGAAGGCAGTGAACCCAGTGGTGAAGGCCTTGGTTCCTGAAGACCCTTCATCTCCGCAATCATTCCTGGAGCGTCTGAAGGCCATGGCTCAACAGTTGAAGGCGTATATCAAGAGATCATCCAAAGCCTGTCTTGTGCATGTCCTTGCTGTGATTAGGTCTAGGTACCCTGAAGTAGATATAGGCAAGCTTGTAGAAGGCGCAGAGCCCAATTGTACTGAAGGCGCCTTCAGGGACCTGAAACAAGAGGCCGAGCCAGTTGCCGAGGCAATTGCTCAGAGCCTTAGACTGTGAATTGACCAAATATTATTGTAATATAAGTATTCTGCAATGAAATATAATATTTCCGTGCTTGAAGAAAAAACCAAGAATTTTTAAGAATCCCTGGGTTGTCCCTGTGTCAATGACCAGGACTTAGTCAAAATGTACATTGCGTAGATTTTAACTGTTGAAAAACAACCCTGTTAAGGACCCGAGGGAACCCAGGGAGATTTCTTATAGCATAAGCTATCTTTTAGAGTGTACCCCGGGAGGATACTTGGGAACAAACTGTATGTAGTTTGCCGAAGCAAGAACCCAGTAAGACCCACGAAGCGACAGCTTTAAGCTGGAAATTATCGTAAAGTAGCGAAATTGGAAGAACAGATCCGTTCTCGGCCCCAAAGGAACCCGGATAGACCTTATTTATGGGCTCCGAATGCATGAAGAGGAAACTGTCCGAGTCTAGAAAAAACACGAAAGTTTTGAATGATGTCACGAAGACAAAATAAACAACCCAGTAAAGGAAAATTTATTGAAATATATCTCGTTGCCGAAACAACGGTACAAAAGAACATATGATGCCGAAGCAACCAGTTCATGTATTGCCGGAGCAATGTTGTAACACCCTAAAAATGCCCTATTTAAAATTTAGTAATTAATTGGCTTTTTTTTTATATTCAAGTGCTCATGAAAAATGTAGGGAAAATAAAAATTTTGAATAATTAAAAGCAAATATAGGAAATAGAAACATTATTGTTGCATTCATGCTGGTGCATTTATTTTTTATTGTTGAATTCAAATTTGAATTTGAATTTGAATTCAAATGAGTGTTTGAATAAAAGAAAAACCTTTTCCTTTCTCTCTCTTTTTCCTTCTTCCTTTTCAGCCCAGCAGCCCAGCTTTTTCTCTCTTTTCTTCCCCGCGGCCCAACCCTTTTTCTTCTCTCTCCGCGCGGCCCAGCAGCAGCTCTGGCCCAGCAAGCCCGCGCACCCTCTCTCTCCCTCTGCAACTGACCAGCCGGGCCCACCTATCGGCGCCTTTCTTCTCTGCCTCTGCCGCTGACACCCTGGGCCCACTCGCCAGCGCCGTCTTCTTCCTCCCGCCGTGTCCAAGCAGGACACCGCGCCGCCGCGAGTCTGCCTCGCTCACGCGCCGCGCCCGGACTTCGCGCTGCTTGGCGCGCACGCCAAGGAGACCTCGGCCGGCCTATTTAAGCGCCGTCTCCCCCTCGCTCGACCCCCTCCTTCAAAACCCTAGCCGCCGCCGTTAACCGAGCTTCGAGCGCGCCGCCGCCAACCCGCTGCTCCGTCACCGCATAGCCGCCAAGAGCTTGCCCCGGAGCTTCGCCGCAAGGTGAGGACCTCACCGAGCCCCTAAACCCCCTCTCTCTCCCTCTGCCCCGCTCGTGCGACCTCACCGGAGGTGGCCGCCCGCCGCGGTTCGTCGCGCTCCTCCGCCGTCGCTCGACCCTCGACCAGGACCTCAAAAACCGACTCCCCATCTTCTCCTCTCCCTTTTGAGCTAGCCGCGGCGAGATTCGGAGCTCCGTAGCCCCCGTTTGGCTCAACTCCGGCGGGACTCCGGCCGCGCGCCGCCGCGAGCTGCTGTCCCCGGCGAGCCGAGCGCCCCGATCTGTTTGCCACCGTTCGATCTAGATCTAACGGCCTAGATCTGAAACCGATCTAAACCGAGGCGGTTCACCGTGAACCTGTGAACCGCGGTTCATGGCCGGTCTACGGTCCGGTCCACGGTGACGTCAGCCGACGTCAGCATCCAGCAGCCGCCGTGCCCGTTTTTCCAAAAGAGCCCCTGCAGTTTTCGAAAATCAACCCGCAGTCCACCTCTATTCAAAAGTATTTACAACCAAGTCCTTTTTCTTTTGGTTTAGCCCCTGCTCTTTTGAAAAATAGTGTCCGCCGTCCTAGATGGTAGTTTTACCCTGTAGCCCTCGGGTTTTTATACGAAATTATATTTTAGGTCCCTGGTTTCTTTCAAAAACACCCCTGGAAGCCTAAAACCTTTACCAGCAAGCCCCTAGAGCCCGTTTTAAGCGTAGTTTCTTCGTTTTAACTCCGATTTGAGTGATTTTCACGCTCACATGTTCGTAGTGAAGCGTAGAGTAACTCTAAAGCCTTCTTTTCATCTTTTGTTTATGTTTGGTGTACTGTTCTAATTAAATATCTTGTTTGCATGTATGTGTGGATGCTTGTGTGGTGTTTGATGTGAGTAGTTGACGAGCCGTTCGAGTTCGCTGACGATCCTGTTCCCGAAGAGCAGGAGCAGCAGCAGTTCGCTGAGGAAGGCAAGTATAACACGGACCTTCCTTGTTACCTATACACCGATTAATCACATAAATCATATGCATGTGTCTAATACTGTTAACCACTAAGGATGATCCTAGTCTTTACCTTATTCCTTGTTTACCCGGGGTTTTATGCATTATGGTTAGACTATGCTACGCGCTGCAACCAACATTTATTTTTAAATGTCAATATTGAATTAATGGTTCACTTCAATGATGGTTAAAAGATGCTTTTTAGCAACATGGTTTGGGGAACTAGAGCATGTGCTTTGTGCTTTGTTCTAGTGTCTCTGTAAGGTTTGGTCTAGGGAATTAGAGCATGTGCTTCGTGCTTTGTTCTAATGTCTCTCCATAAGGTCCGGTTCTTAAAGCGACAACCCAGGAACCTGTTCGCCGCTGTTGGAACTATAATGGCTCTGGTCTTGGATAATTAGCTTGTACGTCTCTAGCTCGCCAGTGGTTACCGAAAGGCGTATGTGGGGAGCATGGGTGAGAGTATAGTTTGATCCATCGAGGACGGTTTTATCCGTTGGCTATGTCTCGTTAGGCAAAGTCCCGTGATGTAAGCGCCCGATGTACGGCAGCTTCACACGTTGCGATGATTGCGCTCTCGCTCTGGACGCCATTGACCCCCTCACGTTGCGCCCTGAGCGTACGTCAATCTCGATGCCTCGGGTTATGCTGCCTATGTTGAACCAAAACGGCTACTGTGCTTGTTAGGGTGTTTTGTGAAAGTCCTCGTAACATAAGTTCTTTTGGATTTATGTGACCGGCGGGTAAAGGGCGAAACCTCTGCAGAGTGTTGATCTATCATGATAGCCGTGCTCACGGATACGAGCGGCCTGGATCCTTTTTGATTAGAAGATGAAGTTAGTGATTGATGTTGGCTTGTTCTATAATCACTTATACCTTATTAATGGGTTTATACTTGGGTTCTACTCATTAATAGTAAATTAGATGATAATAAAATGAAACAAACTAAAAGAGCTAATGCAGTATAACCGTGTCAAGCCTTTTGTTCTTGCATAACTCGTGTTATACTTGTTAAGTAAGATGGTTTACTTACATTTGCAACTATTCAACAAAATCACGGATGGGTAACAGATGGAGCAGTGAATGATCAGTCGCTTGCTGAGTTTCCGGAGGATCTGCCGTACTTCTAGCTGTGTTCAACCAGTTGGTGTCCCTGTGGACTTGAGGCTCTACTAGTTATGAAGCGTTTAAATAATATTAAGACTTCCGCTGTGTTATTTATTTAAGACTATGTCTTGTGTTAAACTCTGATATAAACTATTTTATTCGAGCATTGTGTTCTCTGTGATTCAATATTTGTAATCTATATGTGTTCTGTGGACATCCTGGGCACACATATGGAAGCATTCGGATTTCTTAGAAATCTGGGTGTTACAAAGTTGGTATCAGAGCCGTGCTGACTGTAGGATCACAGCCTAGATAGAACGGTCGATTAGAACTTGCTTAATCCTTGCTCTCAAAATTATTTTACATCCTAGAGTTGAGTTTCTGTTGAAAAATGGTGTTCTATTCTACCTCTGTCCTTCTTGAAAATTTTCTAAGCGTTAATCTAAGGCCCTCCTCTAGTTTCCACTTCTATAGATGGTTCGACAGAGATAGACAGTCCGCAAGAGCACTGATGGCTACCTTCCACCCGCATCGATGAGTACCCGTTGGTGGCACGCAACCCGGATGCCTACGAGGAGCTTCTTAGGCAGTAGGCCGAAGAAGGGGACCCCGAGGAGCTAGGGACCGAGCCCGTGGAGTTAGGGCAACAACAAGAGAAGAATGAGAAGCTGCAGCACCAGTTGGGAGGACCTGCGCCACGCAGTCCAGAGTTCGGTGCACAGTTGCCACCACACAGAAGGACTAGATACAACACCCTAGCTTACCGCACCACCATCGACCCTAAGTGCTACCATAAGTTGTATTAGGGATCGAATAGAACGTTTTCGGGTCCAAAACTAGTCTAAGAGTGTCGAGTCTTGTGTGAACCATGTCTTTGAATGCTTGAATGAATTGTCATTATGCTTATGAGTGATTTGGATCTTTTGTAATGATTGTGATGAGCGCAGATGAAAGTTTGCAATCATCTAGTATTGGATTAAGGTATAAGGATTTTAATGAATAAATAGTTAGGTTCCTTATCTCCTGTGCACACCATCTACCTTGTTCTCTCTGTTCTCTAGGTTCCTTATCTTGTCAGTTCAGTGGATCTTCTTCAGTTTATCAGGACTAGCTCTGAGTTTTTGTGAGGAGTATGTCGGGGACAATAAGGGGGGTAGACTTTCTAGAACACCTCATAGTGTTGAGTGTCTATGGACGATTCCCGAAGCATTGGCTGATCAGTTGTAAGTTCGTTGGAGCAAATGTGAATTCTGGCTGAAGGAGGTATCATTTTTGGGACATGTGTTGTCAAATGGAGGTGTCGCAGTTGATCCGAAGAAGGTCAGAGACGTTCTCAACTGGATTCCACCGCAGAATGTCAGTGAGATCAGGAGTTTTCTCGGAATGGCAGGCTACTATCGGCGTTTTATTGAGGGATTCTCCAAGATTGCCAAGCCCTTGACAACATTGCTAGAGAAGAATGCCAAGTTCGTGTGGACACCGCAAGGCCAAGCTAGCTTTGAGGAGTTGAAGAAAAGGCTGACCACTGCACCAGTATTGGTACTGCCAGATGTTACTAAGAGTTTCTCAGTGTATTGTAATGCGTCTCGCCAAGGATTGGGATGTGTACTCATGCAGGAGGGCAGAGTTGTGGCATATGCATCCAGACAGTTGAGGAGACATGAGCTGAACTATCCGACACATGATTTGGAATTGGCAGCCGTGGTACACGCGTTGAAGATCTGGAGGCATTATTTGATTGGACACAAGTGCGACATCTATACCGACCACAAGAGCCTTAAGTATGTGTTCACGCAATCCGAGTTGAATATGAGGCAACGTCGTTGGCTTGAGAAGATCAATGACTTTGAACTGGAGATTCATTACCATCCAGGGAAGGCTAACTTGGTGGCCGATGCTTTGAGTAGAAAGAGCCATGCGAATGTGCTGACGAGACAGAGTTCGTTCCATGCGAGCTTTAAGTCCATCGAGGAGCATGCCATTGGCTCTTTCAACTTGTCCGTTGGCACAAGGATGAGCAACAGAGGCATAGGATACCTCGATGCCGCGATCTTCACAGTAGTCCCAGAACTTGTTGCCTATAAAGGTAGTACCCAAATCCGTGATGATTTGGAGTGGTATCCCGAAGCGAAGAATCAACTCTTGGAGGAATTGGACTGCTTTCTCAGAGGTTGGTTTGACAACCGGAAAGACTTCTATCCACTTTGAGAATTTGTCAATGACGACGAAACAGTATTCAAATCCACCAGGCGCCCTGGGTAGTTTCCCAATCATATCAAGCCCCCAGCATGCGAACGGCCATGACGGAGGTATCAATTTGATCTTATGCGCAGGCTGATGTGAGTGCGAAATATTGACAACCCTTGCAGTGACGAACAATTTCTTCAGCGTCGTGTAGAGCTGTAGGCCATTAGAACCCAGCACGGAAGGCTTTGCCCACGATAGTGCGGGAAGCTGCATGATTGCCACATTCACCTGCGTGAATTTCCTCCAGGATGTTGACTCCTTCTTGCTGTGAGACGCATTTCATCAATGCGCCAGAGCGTGCACCACGTCGGTACAGTGTGTCTCCAATTATAATATAGGACTTGCTGCGACGAGCAATTTGCTGAGCTTCTGCCTTCTCGGCAGGGAGTCTGTCGTGCAAGATGTAATCTATAATTGGAGCGCTCCAGGCAGCGTCGATGAGCATAACCTCAGGGGCTGAGGTTGTATCGTCGGAAGTTGCCGCTGCAGAAATTGATGGCTTGGAGAGTTCATTGACGAACACCCCACTAGGCACCTCTGCTCTGGAAGAACCCAACTTTGATAGGACGTCTGCAGCGACATTATAATCTCGCTCGACATGATGAAATTCGATGCCGGGAAAGTGATTTTCCAACTTGCGAATTTCTTCACAGTAGCATCCATGTCTTCATGGTTTCGATTCCATTCCTTGTTGACTTGTTTGATGACCAATATTGAATCCCCATACACCAGCAGACGCTTGATACTGAGGGTAATGGCCATCTTCAATCCGTGAAGAAGTGCTTCGTATTCTGCAGCATTATTGGTGACGGCAAACCGAATCTGCAGAACATACTTGAGTTGATCTCCTCGAGGTGAAATCAACAGGACTCCAGCGCCTCCACCTTCCAGCTTGAGTGAACCGTCGAAGTACATGATCCAATGCTCAGGCTTGGTGATGACGACTGGAAGATTGTGCTCGGTCCATTCTGATATGAAATCAGTAAGGACCTGAGACTTCATGGCCGTGTGAGAACGGAACTCTATGCTGTATGTTCCGAGCTCAACAGCCCACTTGGCGATACGCCCTGTAGCGTCTTGATTATGGAGAATTTCACCAATAGGATATCCAGTAACCACAATGATCTTGTAGGTGTCGAAGTAGTGCCGTAATTTCCTGGATGTCACTAAGACAGCGTATAGAATTTTTTGAACTTGAGGGTACCTTGATTTGGAGTCCGAGAGGACTTCGCTCACAAAGTACACAAGTCGTTGAATCTTCTGAAGATGACCTTCCTCATCGCGTTCAACAACAATAGCGGCACTGACGACGTTGGTGGTTGCTGAAATGTAGAGCAAGAGGTCTTCGCCCGAGAGTGGTGCAGTGAGCACAGGTGGTGTAGTCAGGAACAGCTTGAGCTTGTCGAAGGCGACTTGAGCTTCATGTGTCCACTGGAAACTGTCTTGCTTCTTGAGTAGCTTGAAGAACTCAGTCCCGTGTTCTCCAAGTTTGGAGATGAAGCGGTTGAGTGCAGCCATGCAGCCGGTAAGCTTCATGACATCCTTGACGGTACGCGGCGGCTCCATGTTCATGATAGTTGCTATCTTTTCTGGATTAGCCTCGATGCCGCGTTCGCTGATGATGAACCCGAGGAGCTTTCCTGATGGAACACCGAAAACACACTTGGCGGGATTAAGCTTCCACCGCCATTTGCGCAAGTTGTCGAACGTCTCTGTGAGATCAACGATGAGATCCTCGGGGTTTCTTGTCTTGACTACCACATCATCAACGTAGGCTTCGACGTTTCGGTGGAGTTGGTCTTGAAGACAACCCTGTATCGCCCGTTGATATGTGGCGCCTGCATTTTTCAAACCAAAAGGCATGGTTGTATAACAATATGCGCCATATGGCGTGATAAATGAGGTTTTGATCTGATCCTCTTCTTTCAGCGATATCTGGTGATATCCTGAGTAACAATCGAGAAAACAGAGTAGGGTGCACCTGGTGGTGCTGTCGATGACTTGATCAATGCGAGGAAGCCCGAAGGGATCCTTCTTGCAATGTTTCTTGAGATCAGTATAGTCAACGCACATTCTACATTCATTTGAATTCTTTTTCCTTACAAGAACCGGATTGGCTAACCAATCCGGATAAAAGACTTCTTTGATGAAGCCGGCTGCTAATAGCTTAGCTAGCTCTTTCTCGATGGCTTCCCGACGCTCGGTGGCAAATCTTCGGAGGCGCTGCTTTTTGGGCTTTGCGCTCTCGTTGAGGTCTAGCTTGTGCTCGATCAACTCTCTGGGAACTCCAGGCATGTCGGAAGGCTTTGTAGCAAAGATGTCAGCCTGGGCTAGCAGGAAGTCGATGAGCGCGCTTTCCTATGCAGGAGTGAGGGTGGAACCAATCACCGCTGTCTTCGTTGGATCTCCTGTTTGGAGATCAACTGTCTTCGTGGCGACCTTGTCCACAGGCTTGATGGCTCGCGTCTTCTTCTGCGTCGGGGCATCACCGTCTTCTTCGATGACGGTGGCAGCCAGGGGGTGGAGCTCTTGGTGATCTATGGTGGACGCGGCTCTAACGGCGCACTCCACTGCCTCTTTGTCGCAGAGGTAGGAGCGCTTGATATCACCGCGAAGGGAAAGAATGCCGTGAGGCCCTAGCATCTTCAACACCAGGTAGGTGTAGTGGGGGATGGCCATGAACTTGGCCAACGCTGGTCGCCCGAGGATGGCGTGGTATGACGTTTCGAAGTCTGCAACTTCGAACTTGATGAACTCTGTACGGTAGTTGGATGCAGTACCGTACGTGACGGGCAAGGTGATTTGCCCGAGGGGGATGGCAGCCTTCCCAGGTACGATGCCGTAGAAGGGAGTATCTACCGGCTGCAGCGTGCTTGTGTCGAGCCCCATGGACTTCAGCGTCTTGGCGAAGATGAGGTTGAGCCCGCTGCCCCCATCAATCAGGACCTTGGTGAGCTTGCTATTCGCCACCACGGTCTCTAGGACGAGAGGATATCGTCCGGGAGAGGTGATCTCCGCCCATTGGTCCTCTCTGGACCAGGTGATTGTGGTGTCTGACCACCGTAGGGGTGTAACCACCGCTGGTTCTGTTGCATAGGCCTCGCGCCGCGCGTTCTTGCGATTGCGCGATGTGTCGCTGACTGCCATGTCTCCGAAGATGACATTGACAGTATTGGTGACATCTGGGAAACCGCCGTCTCCCTTGTCGTGCTTGTCGTCTCCGTCCCCATCCGACCTCTGTTTCTTATTGGGCATGCTGAACGTTTCCCGAAGGAGCGTGCAATCGCCCATGGTGTGCTTGCTATCCGGATGGTAGGGGCAGCGCTTCTTGAGAAGTTTGTTGAATTCTTCCCTTCTTTGCTGCGGAGGCTTGGCGGCGCGAACGGTCTGGACGGTTGCGACCGTGTTGTTTGGTCGCTTCCGTGGGTTGTTGCCGTTACGCTGGAAGGAGTCGCGCGGCTGATCCCTGTTGTCTTCCTGATTCTTGCGACCAGGGTTGGCGGACCGTTTGCCGTAGCGCTCCCGTTCTTGATCATCGGTGTCCATCCAGTTGGACACCAGCGCGTGAAATTCCTCGAGGTCACGAGGACGGTTGTGACCGAAATCACGAAAGAGGCTGCAGTCGGTCATCCCTTCTTGAAAATAGTCGATGACTTCTGAATCGGGGATGGGAACGCAGGATGCCTTGATGGCGAAGAATCGCCGGTTGTAGTCGCGTAGGGACTCGTCTGGCTTCTGTTTGCACGCGCGGAGTTCATATTTGCTGCCAGGGCGCTCGAAAGAACCCTGGTAGTTGGAGACGAAAGCCTTCTTCAGCATGTGCCAGCTGTCGATGGAGTCTGGACGAAGGGACTCAAGCCAGGTGAGTGGACCTTGCTCCATTGCAACTGGGAAGTACAGCATCTTAGAGATGTCGTCGCCCCCCGATGCCTCGATTGCAGAAGAGTATCTGCGCAGCCAGATGTTGGGGTCTTGCTTTCCGTCGAAGTTGGTGATGCCTGGCGGCTTGAACTTTCGCGGAAAGGAGCTGACGCGGATGGCGCGTGTGTAGCATGGCAGAGCATCAGGGTTGGGGACGTCGTATCCTCCTACAGAATCCGCGACGTGGGAGGTAGCTCTCCCCTCCCGGATCCAGAGAATTTCATTGCGGGCATCGTTCGGTGTAACGTGAGAACGAGCCGGACGGGGTTCTTCGCGGTGGTTGGACCTGGGGGGTTCCTCGCGAGGACGGCGGGGTTCCTCACGAGGCCTGGCCATGTCCTTTCTTCTTCCGGCGGAGCTGCCGTAGTGGCTGCTCTGACGCCTAGCTGACGGTGCTTGGTGGCGCGAAGAACTCTTACTTTTGGAGGCGGAACGGCCTCCGTCCAAGCGATCAACCTTGACCGCTGCGGCTTCTAGGCGGGCTTTGGCGAGGTCGATGTCAGGGGTAGATTGGAACCCCTCCTAGACGCTGACCCCGAACATGATGTTGGCCACAGGGGAGTTGAAGATGCCTTCCTTATCGAACTCAGCATTGAGGTTTTTCCTCTGAATGAAGCAACGTCGGAGGGCACGGTTGCGGTTGCGCTCGACACGGAGTTCTCGGTCTGCATCGGTCTCTCCATCAACGGTTGGAGCGTCGTCGGAGACAACTTCATCGTCGCTGTGATCATTGAGGATGACACAGGACTGGCGGCCGGGGTTGTTAGGCCCGGTTTTTCTGTTACTCATGGTAACAGGGAGTTCTCTGCCTTCCTGGAAGGGAAGCAGAGGTAGAATGTCCCGTACCGTGGAGGGTACGTTTGCTTCGTGGAGGGCCACCTCGGGGTCCATGTCAGGCCAATGAACGATAACCCCCAAAGGAGTTGTGGTCGTGACAAGATCCGAGGTGGTCCGGCGAGGTTGCTGAAACTTCCTCTTCAGGTGATTCTGGTAGATCGCGGCTGAGTTCGTTAGCCCGAAGAGAAACTGAGGCACGCGCGATCCACGTGGTGAAGTCTTCGATCCACGGGAATCAGAACCAGAGTTCCTGGGTGCCCGTGGGGTTGTTGTCACGGTCCTGATCATTGAACCCTGGCGGAAGTCGGAGGTGATCTGGAGTCCGCCAGGGAGAGCGTGGCTTGATCCTGCCGCTTGACAGGGGTCGAGTTGACGTGGTCGGCCCGAGCTTGAATCTGCTTCGGGCGCCATGTACTCCTCCGAGTAGGATACGATCCAGAGATCGTGTCGGAATTTAAGGTTTTCCGGGATCATCGCGGAGTGGTTTGCGCGGGTGGCGAAGCTGGTGCAGCCACCACGTCGCGCAGTTGGTGTTGAAGCTCGCCTTCCTGGTTTACGATGCAAAGCCAGGAGCCGAAGACGAAGGTGGCGCCTGCCTCGAACTTGGTGACGATGGAGGCGCTGAACGAGGCCATCGACTCTTTAGCGAGTTCTCGACGAGTAGATCCCCACGGACGGCGCCAAAGTGTCGGCGAATTATGCTGACAACGTTCTCGAGGGGGTGCCCCGAGAGAAGGGTTTAGGAAGAAGTCTTCGAGAATCTAGAGCCGAAGGTGACAAGAGACGATTTAGACAGGTTCGGGTAGCAATGTGCGTAATACCCTACGTCCTGTATGGTGTATCTTGTATTGATCTTGTGTAAAGCGATGCTTTGAAGGGGGTCCCTGCCTCCCCTTATATATGCCGGACGGCAGGGTTACATGGAGACCGTATAGGACTAGGAGACTTTTACAAGTTAATCTCTAATTCCCTGATACAGTTTATCCAAACCGACTAGGACTGATCCTTGTCTTGTGCGTCAAGTCTTGTACGTGGGCCGGCCCACAGGGTGGTCCGCCAGGGTTGTTTAGTCCGTCAGGACTCTACACCCACAAGGTTGAAGCGGCGAGAAGGCGCTTGAAGGCTCGAATCGAGGCGGCGGCTCGGCTAGGGTTTGTGGCGACGGCGCGAGCTAGAAGGCGGCGGAAGCTTGGGATTTCGGGTTGAGGGTCAAGGGAGCTCGGACGGCGCGCTTATAAAGGGCCGAGGAACAAGTCCTGCGCCCAAGGGAGAGCGGCGCGGACGAGTACGGCGCTCGGACTCGCCATCGAGTCCTACTCGCCCACGGTGAGAGGAAGAAGATGACCGCTCGGGCCCACATGTCAGCGAGAGGAAGAGAGAAGAAAAGGGTGAGCAGGCCGGACCGCTGGCGGGGTGGGCTAGGAAAAAGAGAATTGTGCCGGCTGCTCGTGGGCTGGGCTAGGAGAAAGGAGTTGGGCTGGGCTAGAAAAGAGAGGGAGAGAAGAGAAGGTTTGAACTTTAAGTTTAAACTTTTGCAAACCTTTTCAAATTCAAAACATCATTCAAAATATATGCAATCAGCATGAATGCAACAAAAACTTTATTAACTCTAATTTAAATGTTATTTAAATATTTAAGAGCTAAGATTTGAATTTGCAATTTAATATTTCCTAAAACAATAAAACTAAGAAAAATTAGTTGCCTATATTAATTTTATTGTGATGACAAAATTAGATTGTTACAAGGAAAAAACTAGCCATTACGTCATGCCCAACGCTCCACCATGGCTAGTGGTCTCGTCGTCCACGTATGCCTAAATGCTCCACTTCACAGCTAGCGGTGGCTTCGCAGGCAACCAGAGATGCCTGCAGAGGTAGCAGGCGTTCCATTGACAGAGAGAAGTGTCCAGCGTTGGAGAGGGTGGTGGCTTTGAGTTTTCTCGGTCCACATGTTCTAGAACTTTTGCCCAAACCTATAACATTGGTAGCCTGCGTTGAACTTGCCCTTACAAGCAGTGGCTAGAGAATGTTATTTGCCCTTTCCGGAAAAAAAAGAGAGAATGTTATTTGCCTCGAGAAAACAACACGGTGCTTTTTCTACGGTACCAGCGTTTATTTTGACTCCTGGCACACCTGAAGAACCAAAAGGCAAAAAAGTGCACCTTAAGATAATCATCATGGAGACACAAGTAGTACATGTCTCACAATAATCCGGCCCCGTTGAACTGTTCTGCGAGACCCTTTTTGCTTGCCCATTGACATCTGCAAGTGACGCAAACAGCAGACAGTACTGCTCCAAGGTTTGTTAAGTGGTTAGTGCCAAAGAGAGGAGATAAACCTTTGCAGGATCCCAGGCGCCACGTCCGACAGACCGACATGCTTATCGACAGAGCCAACTTGCAGAGGTAAACTAATCGCTGCCACGTCGGACGTGGTTAGAGTTAAAGCCGGCTGGAGGCGTTCCTCCCTGGAAATCTACCGCCACGCCGGCTATCTGGGTAGCCCCGCCGCTTGTAGACTCGGCGAATATGTGACCCGGGCTGGCCCATGCGGATGAGGCCGGGGGAAGCCCTGCATGGGGGCCACGGGGGCGCCACGTCGGCAGGGGCGGAGTCACATATTCACATGTGGCGCTTGCTCATTCCAAAGGGCGGTTTGGCCTGGCTGTCTGCGTCACTAGTCGCGTGTCAATGTCCGGTGATCCATCCATCCATCGATCGATTGTTTGGCCTCGCTCCATCATCATATCCCAATCGTCTGAAGCAAAACTTGCGAAAAAATTGTAGGCTTCGTTTTCGTATCACGTCCAGGAACTCGATTTTGCGTCGGCAGCCGCCTTATCCATTATTGCTACTGGGGAGTGAGGTTTTCTTTTGAGCCGGTCTCAAGTCTGAAGTGGAGATTAGCGTTTGTATACTTTGCAACGTAATAATCAGTCTCTAAAGAGAATGTCAAGTGGATGGAGGTCCGAGCAACTTGCTGTTTCAATGAATGGTAAATTGGTGATTGATCCAGCACGCTGACGAGACAAGGACTTTTGTTCATCCTCTAATGCCATTTTAGTCACTGTTTTTTTTTCTCCCTTTTATCCTTTACTGAAAGTAGAAGCAGTATCTAACAGTCTTTTTGAACTGCAGGCAGCCACTAGCCAGCAAGGCAGCAAGAGTGATCAACTGGCGGAGGCCGTTTCTGCGGATCACATTTCTCCCGCGGGTTACTACGTTGGAAACGTGGCCCCCGCGACGGTCGGCGCCAGCACTGACCTGACCTGCCAGCCTCTATAAAAAGTGTTCAAACGCCGCGGGAGACTGGCCTCCCTCCCTCCTCGCAGACAACAGCACAGCAGCGACGCAAGCGACGTCTGCCCCGTCTGGCCGTCTCTCCCCTTCCCCTACCCAACCATCTCGCGCGCGCGCTCCTCGACACGCCAGATTTTTTTTTATTCCCCCTGCGCTGCTCGTTCCTCCCAAACGTTCCCCTCGCCGCTGTCTTTCTTATCCGCACCGCCGGAAACTAGCCGGAGGATTGAAGATGTGCGAGGCACCACGCCCACCCTGCGCCGCCGCCGGCGACGCTGCGGCCGCCGACGTCGACGTCGTCACCACCGGCGGACGCCGGAGGATCCCCGCGCATTCCTCTGTTCTGGTAAGCATTATATAGCGACAAGCATTTCGCGCTCTGCTCGTCAGCAAGCGATCACGCACGCAGCTGCTGTTTCGATCGACCATGCAACTGGCTCGCTCGTCTGACGAGAGGTGTTTTCTCGCACACGTACAGGCCATGGCGTCGCCGGTGCTGGCGAGCATACTGGAGCGGCGATTGAAGAAGGATAGGGAGAGCGGCAAGGCCGGCCGGTCCGTCGTCCGGATCCGCGGCGTCACCGACGCCGCCGCCGCCGCGTTCCTCCGCCTCCTCTACGCCGGCAGGTAACCGCCGCACACGCGCCGCCCCCGTTCTGTTCTGTCCCTTCCTTGCAAGGCTGGGCAAGCACGGTTTTGTGCAAGGAGGGCTAAATTCTGACGAGATTTATTCTAAACGCACGAGGAGAGGGAAACATGGCACATGCGTGTAGTATACCCACGTTGGCGAGCTACAGGCCATCATGTCTATTCTTAAGCGTTTAGTATTTGATTAGCTGGAAAAAAACGTAATCTTATTATTTGTTTTCAGACGATTATTAGTGTCGTTCATTCTTAGCAGCAATATAAGCTTACCAATTCGAGCTGTCCAATGTTCTAGGAATGGTAAAGCCCATGTGCTTCACCCTGAACCTCACAAGCAGTTATTAGCACCCAAGCCTTTCGCAGAGAAATCGCCAAAATGCAGCAACAGACAGTTGATCACCACAGCTGATCACGACAGATCCCTTGATACTTTCCCTGAGCGTCCAATCACCAAGCCGACCTGTATACCCAAATGGCCCTGACTGCCTGCCTCTTGCCTCATCATTTGTCATGTCCCGGCCGGATCGGCTGCCACGTCGGCCACCGGACACCTCCCTCAACGAGAGCCACACACATCGCCGCGCCGATGTGGCCAACCCACCCGCGGCGGCCGCTGGAAGATATCACCGGGGAGAAAAAAAGAAAAAGCAAACAAAATCCTATGGCTTTCCCCGGCGGCAAACAGGAGGAAAAAGGATAAAGAAAAGCGAGAGGTGAAGCTCCATGGAGTAGCAAAAAAAATGGCTTTTCCCCCGCCGCTTGCTAGTAGATTGGTTGGTTGGTGCGGCGGGTGGCGCCTGCCCGGTTGGACCCTCCCCGCCGACGTGCGCATCATCGCTTAGCGCACGGCCGGCCACGGAGGCGACCGGGAGTGCAGGACCAGCCGTCGCTTTCGCCGGGCACCACTGGCCGCGCCCGCTGTCACCGTTGGTGCTTGCTGCTCGCTGCGTGGGCGACTGGCTGGGTCGTGTTGGAAAAAGCTTTCGGCCTCTATACTCGTGGATTCCGAGAAAGAGACCGCCGGTGGCCTCGCCTTGAGCGAATGTTCTCGTGGAGCCCGTCGAAGTTTCTTCTTCTTCTTCGTACCATACGACACGCACCAGCCACCAGTAGCATGTGATTTTTTTCGTTGTCTTAGAGATAGACACTGTGTGGATGGCAGAATTCTAGTAGAAATTTCACATGAAACACTAGATGATTTTACATGGCCTAAACTGTTTAGCTTGAATTTAACCTTTGACGATGATCATCATGCGCGATCGCTTAATGAGGCGGCTAATAATGTGCCCTACTGACGACGGTAAACACCATGAACTACTCCGGCAGGTGCGGCGACGGCGAGGAGGAAGAGGACATGGAGAAGCACGCGGTGCAGGTGCTGGCGCTGGCGCACGCGTACCAGGTGCCGTGGCTGAAGCGGGCGTGCGAGGGCGCCATCGGGGCGCGCCTCACCGCGGACTCGGTGGTGGACGTGCTCCAGCTCGCCGCCCTCTGCGACGCGCCGCGGCTTCACCTGCGCTGCGCAAGGCTGCTCGCCAAGGAGTTCCCCGCCGTCGAGCGCACAGAGGCCTGGCGCTTCCTCCAGGAGAACGACCCCTGGCAGGAGCTGCAGCTCCTGCAGGGCCTGCACGAGGCAGACATGGTACGTATCTTTTGTTTTGTTTTTGTCTCTGCTCCGGCACGACACGATCACACGAACGCGATGTAGAGACAATTAGATTGCGATGCGTGATGACACATGCTGCACCAAATCGAATGGAAGCGCGATGAGATGAACAGCCATGGTCGCGCCTCTGTCGTCGTCTGTGCGCCAGTGGCGGGCATGCTTTGTTTAGAGTCAAGCTTTGTTCCGGGAAATGGTGGACATGGTTGGGCCTCCGTGTCGCGTTCGTGCGCGTACGACATGGCACACCAGTGTTCCTTTTCTATGTGGTTGGTGCGTCTGTTTGGGGCGGCGGTGTAGGGCTGGCCGTCAATGCCACCCCACCATATGGTTGGGCAAATGTTCACATCTCAGGCTCAGACCTTACCTCTTGCCTCTGTTTCCACACGTTTTTATTTGGGTGGAAATAATCTGGACCTCAACATTACTAACAGACTACGAGACCAGGTCATGTTTAAAACTTGAGAGACCAAGTAACCTTCTGGTTTGACGAAGGTTTAGCTTTGGAGAATCCTGGCTGCTACGCTGTTATGATTTCCAACAGTGTTCAACCCAAGGGCAGAAGGGTAGGAAAGTCGCTAGAAAATTCAGTTTGATGTATTTTAGAATAAAATTCAGTTTGATTTGTATCTGACGCGAATTAACTAACGTCTAGAACGGACAATCCACCACCCATCCAGATCATGATCATGTTGACGCTTGCCGCTTGCCGGACAGTTGCATGGCGCACGTTTCTTGTCAATTTTTGTTCAGAAGAATGTACCCCAACCTGTGCCTGCGTGACCTCAGTGCTGACGTTAAATGTTTGCTCTGTTTCCCGGCGTGCAGCGGCGGCGGAGGTGGCGGCGGAAGCGCGCGGAGCAGCGGGTGTACGTGGAGCTAAGCGAGGCCATGGACTGCCTCGACCACATCTGCACGGAGGGCTGCACGGAGGTGGGCCCGGCGGGGAGGGCACCGGCGGCGACGCCGTGTGCGCGCTACGCCACCACCTGCCGTGGGCTCCAGCTCCTCATCCGCCACTTCTCCCAGTGCCACCGCAAGAGCTGCGCGCGGTGCCAGCGCATGTGGCAGCTGCTCCGCCTCCACTCGGCGCTCTGCGACCGCCCCGACACCTGCAACACCCCGCTCTGCAGGTAATTAAGAGCCGCCATTGCCGCCGGCGATCACAGCTCGGCTGTGTTGCTTTCGCCACAGCCCGGTCGAGCTTGCACCTGACTGACATTGCTGTGTGTGCTTGTGTCGGATGTGCAGGAGGTTCAAGGAGAAAGAGCAGGAGAAGGCGGCCGCGATGAAGGCCGGCGATGATGGCGACAAATGGGGGCTTCTGGTGAAGAAGGTGAAGGCTGCCAGGGTCTTCTCTTCTCTGGCCAACAGGAAGCCGCAGATGAGCTCCACCTCTCAGTGCTGAGCAAATGCATCATCAGCCGGAGATGGTTAGGGTTAGTTAGAGTAGCGAGTGTGAGGGGATTAAGCGAGTTTTTTTTTGTTTTGTTTTTTTGATATGCCAGATCTCTGTTGAGCTATGTACTGTAAATGCCTTCTGTTAGTAGTATGTTGGTAGAGTTCTCGTAAGGTGGGGAATCAACGAGCCCGAAATCGTTGTAAAAATTGTATGCATTGTAAGAGGGAAATATGAGATAAATAATATGTTTATTATGATATATCTTTGAGCGTTATAGGCCCCTAGACTCATAGCAACCCAAATACTCCGTATGACTTAAGCCCAGAATGCAAGGCCTTGCATTCGTTTATGACTCCAATCATGATTTCATCATCCAACCCAGAATGCAAGGTTCTTGATAAAGATATGATTAACTAAGATTTCGTTAACTTTATTTGCACAAGTTGGGCTGTCATCGTTGCAAAATAAAAATGCCATGAGCAAGAGAAGAGGCAAAATAGCTATGCTGATACCAAGCTGCTTTGAATCACCCGAAAAGCCCAAAAAATGGGAGAAAGAAAGAAAGGTATTGCTGCACAAGAGCAAAGATCAAAACAACATGAAACAGAAATAACAATAAATAAATAAATGAATTAATTAAATTTGAGCACAGCAGAAAAGCAACCAACATGCTGAAACGCCCGAACATAAGCAAATAAAATACGAATTACCTGAACCACAATCACCAAACATTTTAGAATTGAATCAGATACAACATCTGAGAATTGAGTCAGGCTTTCTATAGCAACAAGAACAAAAACAACAACATTAAAAACTTCGCCCCGAGCAAGCGGAGCAGGTTGTTCTACAAATTGCAATCATTTAACATGTATCTGCTTGCATTCAACGAAGTTATGGCATCTCTCAATTTATTGGAGGTGTGAAGCATACATCAGTCAATATATCGTTTGGAAATACATCTGATAAAACATGATAAAGGAACTGCCAGAAGCCATTGGCCAAGTGATAATCATGATTCACTCTCTTTAGCTTGGGCCATTAGCTCTGCCTGCATTCTCTTTATCTCCAGCTCCCTTTCCATCCTCTCTTTCTGAAAGAAAAGAATAAAACCACCATCAGCTGCTTCCAGAAAAATAATCACGAGTATAACTAGAGACACTAATAGTGCATGTACTTCCATATAGTAGGAATGATAGTGGTTTCGATGGTCAGGTGCATACAGGTGATGGTGGTGTTTTGGTGGAAACAACATAAGACAAGTGGATTTCAATGTCTGTGTCTCAGTCTAGCAATACATGGGTACATAATGCTCTGATGTCTTAACATCACCTCTTAAGAATGGGGACCCAAAAAGGATTAAGCATGTATATATAAGCAAGAGCACCACCCCCTTAGAAACACAACAGCAGCACTGCAACAAAATGAACTTTTGGGTACAATGGTGACTGATGCTTAATCAAAGTGTCATGGTGTGATCATAGGCCACAATGGGCAATGCCTGTTATTTCATTACTTACAACAACAACAACATAGCCTTTAGTCCCAAGCAAGTTGGAGCAGGCTAGAGATGAAACCCAAGAAACAAAGGTCAAGGTTCATGCACGTTGATAGCTAGTCTCCACGCGCTCCTATAAGCTACTTCCTTGGAAATATTCCACTCCTTAAGGTCTGTTTTTACCACCTCATATCAGGTCAGTCTAGGTCTACCTCTACCCCTCTTTACATTATCAACCCGCTTTAGAACCCCACTACGCACAGGCGCCTCCGGAGGCCTCCGTTGGACATGTCCAAACCATCTCAGCCGATGTTGGGTCAATTGATGGAGTTGTTGTTTGTCCGTCTCCACGGACTTGATCTATTGCTACTGCTAATACTAGTCAAAGCAAACGACACCAAAGGTCATCAACTTGACCAGAACAAAAGACTAGGACTAGAAACCAAGCAGCATAACCAAAATGCCCCCACCATGGGCTTACAGAGCACACTCCAAACTCAAAACCACCATACTGCCAATATCCAGAAAAAAAAGGTCTACAACTCAAAAGTCATGGTGCGAACATACCCAATTATTATCACACATAATATGTTTTCAAACAGGTTACAAGTTTCCCTGGCAATGTATCCCTCATTCTAAATTGCTTTGGAAGTGCAATATGGACACAGGACCAGAACAAACCACAATCATACAACAACATGATGCAGACGATGAAGCTAAAGGAGATAAGTTTAAATTTCAATTCACATTTTATTGCAGCCATGGAACACTAGAAGGAAACTATTTCGATAGGTGTAGGTCTGCCTGATGAATGATGACTGAAGCTGTGAAGCAGCACTGCAACTGCAAAAATCCAGTGCCATAGCTTCAAAAATTCATGAGGTAAAATTATAAAAACCTCAAAGGCTTTCCTACCAATGCCTTATGTTGTTGAGGATAGCCAACTTTTAGACATCACCCTTTTACTAGTACTTGTACTACACTCTGATATCTACCGCTTAAATTGCACTTATGTTTTCTATCAGAAGTCGTAACGTCTCATCCATTTTGTTTACGGCTTAACTTCACAAGATTTTCCCTAGTTTAGGACACAAAATTGGATTGTCTCTCAACAAATCCGAAATGCATAATCCAGAGACGAATGTAAAACAAAAGGGAATAAAACCTAGCACAGGACCTAGAGAAGAAATCATATGCCTCAAAACTCCACATCAGACTCAGAATCTCACATATGTCTAGAAAATCCTTCCTGAATCCACGTCGGATCCAGCTATCACTTGACCATTCCGAGATTTAAGTGGTTCGGACAACTGCTAGCCACAACACACATATGTGACCAGATCTAACAAGCTAAGGCGATAGTGGAATCCACAAGCAGTACATGCATGGCGACAAGGAAAGAATTCGAATTCAAGGGAGAAGGGAAACAGATTGAGCCAGTGATTAGCTCACCTTCTCGTCCTGGTGGAGCGCGATCCAGACGTGGACCCTGTCCATGGACTGCCAGAAAAGGAACGCCCCGAAGGACATCGCGAAGTAGGTCGCCACCCGCACCATCTTCTTCCTCTTCTCCGACCTGGCTGCGCCTCTCTCAGGCTGCTCTCCGCGGCGGATTGGGGAATTCGGCGATGGCTGCGGCGCCTCCTGGACACGAGGTATCTCCTCCAATGGACGGCTGGGATTCCTTTTCGGCTCAGAGGAGTGATTTGGGCTGGGCCCAAATCATCTGTCCAGTGTGATTCTGTGAGTGTGCTAGTAAACCCGAGCTCAACCACATACTTGCCAGGGGCCCATGGATTCGTGAGGCTAAGAGATTCGTGTCAAACAGAAATTTTGTTCTTTCTCAAAAAAAAAAAAAACAGAAATTTTGTTCCAAGATCTTCAGTTTCCGGCAATTACATTAAAAAGGTCCAAAAAGCTTATCAATCGAGTGGACTCAGACGGAAATTAGTTTTGAATTTCGGTCCGACGTGTCTGTCGTAGTCATAACACACAATTAACTTCTCTTGTAATTAGTATTTTGAATTCGAGGCCTTTCATGTCTTCCCAGTGTCCTATATACTCGATAGCTCGAATGCTATCGACTGGGTCAAGTCAACAAGGCTCCAAGCTTTGATTTTCATTCATGGACTCCACCTTGGATCTCTACAATTATTAATGTAAATGTAGACTTGATACAAAGATACCTATGTACTTCATCTACGAACACAAATTTTCCTAATTAATTATATCCAAACCAACAATTTACTCGTAGAAGTAGAACACCTCATCTCAGACTTGCCATAACACTGAGTGACTAATTCTTCCTTGAGGGAATACAAACTCGTGGATGTGGCATCTTTATGATATAACAACACTTCATTTACAAGAAGTTACAGGTAGATACAGATACAACAGCTATATGGTATGGTAAACAGTTGCGCACCAGGTGCCGGACAAAATAACAGAGTTACAACAAATTGTACAACTGTTTTCTTTCGCTCTCATTACCTGCTTAGTGCTTAGCAGGAGATTTGGAGCGCAGAAGATGATTTCTGCATTTTATGTTACTAGCATAGGCAAACAGACCACGTAATGAATATGTATTTTCAGACAGCGGTAGGGCCAAGCTGCATGTCGATCTCTCTTTTGGAGAACCTTGTCAATCCAGTTTTCTTTGGGCGAAGTCAAGATGCATGCTTGCGCCATCATTGCAGCAACCCACTTCTCTTCCCCCAACCCATGGCTATTATGTATAAAATCACACAGCCAGAAATAGTCCCGAAAGTAGTTTCCCAAAATCTCACGTTTCCTGCCCTTGTCTCCTCCTCAGTATCTGAATTGTAAAGCGATATGCCAATATTCATCCCAAAAAGTCCAACAACAGCCACTCCAGCAGTAATGACCACAGTTGCAGTTGAAAGCATAACCCCCATCTGTAGAAGCTGATTCTGCTTGTCATCCAACATTATGTTGATATAATCTTCTGTGTCGTCAACATACTCCCTTAGCTTCAATCAAAGAGAAGACACAAAGGCTCAGAAAACATATGAACAAGACATTAATCATAATCAGATTTTCAGTCCATGAATGTTGAGACCCTACACAGACTCCTTGTAGTCACCAAACATATGACAGACATAAACAAAAACCAAATAAAAATCCACCAGTAATTAGGAGCAGAACAAACTAAGTCAGTGCCACATGATTCACTAAATACAGCACACCTTCAATCCAACAGAAAACTGATGATTCCTAGGATTAGTTTTGTTTAGAGAAAAAATGCCATTACTAAACCAAACAGAAATGTTGCACTATGTACTAAAAAACTGTCAAAATACAAGTATCCAAAAATAAATAATGATTGGCATTGCCCAACCAAAGCAAAGCAACCTACCAGTCTATCAATGTACACTATTTTTTTTCGTTGTAGCGACTGTAAGGCAGTACTTATAACACCTAACATAGTTTACTTTACTTCTGGAACCATTGTCTCAACTCCTAGTAAGTCAAATACTTCCATAAAATGTTAGCAATTCTGATCTAAAGCGATAACCACACAGCTAGAAAACATGAGCTGTCGCCTAGCTTGTAAACCCAACAGTACTAGGAACAATATGAGTAAGGAGGAAAAATGAAGGTATATTACATGTGATAGCTTGTTAAGTGTGCCATCAATCTGCACAAAGTATGCCTCTAGAAGCATCTCCAGTTCTTCAATGTGAGGTTTATAACCAATAAAGCTACCATTGCTTCCATCTGGCTCACTTCTATAATCTTCATCCCTAGACACACACAAAAAAAAGATAATAGAATGCATTAACCAGATCATTCAAACTTGCAAAGAGTGTATACGACCCATTCAGGTCATTTAGTGATATAACGACTGGGGGTATAGCTTGTTCTGTGCTTTCAAAGAAAAATAATAATATCGATGACTTGCCTATCCTCCTCTGTTTGCGCTGGATCATCAACCTCAACTCTGGATGAAGCCTCACTGATTTCTTGTTGAGTAAGCTTCTCTGTCAAGTACATTTCAGCCATATCCATTTCATCATCCAGCAAATGCTCAAGCTCATCCCTCACCTTGCAGGAGATGATGTTTTCACATGGGCGAACTACATAAGTAAACAAGTTTCTTGCAAGGAAATTCTATTGTACGTTGCCTTCATATTTGACAGCAATAGCACTTAACTACAATTTGTTTGATAGAAATACGAAATGTTCATACCAAACACCCCTCATTTATACCCCACCATACATAGGACTTAATCCAACCAGAAGGACCAATAACAAATTTGAAAGAAGATTAACATTAAGTATAAATCGATTACCTTCTGTACACGACCAGATATTGCCACCAGGCGGCTCTTGATTTGCCTAACTCGCTCAAGGTTTAATGTGCTGATCTTTGATGTCAGCTCATCTAATGCTGGATATGCCTCTTGCTCCAGAGTAGAAGTCTATGAAAGAAGAAATGAGTGGGATGAGTCATTACGGGAATCTGCAAGAATGCTATGTTTTGTTTATTTGCAACAACTATTTGGCTATCTCTAGTCTAAGCCTTAATTTTAAATGCACTATAGAAAAAAAGGTAAACAGATAATGGACTTAAATAGAGCTTCTACAAAGAAGCATAACTCCATATATCAGTAATGACTGGGAGAATATCCTATGAACATGAACAAGGTAAACAGATAATGGATATAAGTTATTTCAAATATATCAGCTTCTACAAAGAAGCATAACTCCATATATCAGTAATGACTGGAGAGTACCTTATGAACACGAACAAAGATAAACACTTCTGAACAGAGTACCCAATATTCTGTGAACAAGAAAAACAAAGATATATTTCCTGGACAGCCAATACGACGAATAAGAGCATGCTAAAGCACAGAATGATATGAACACAATTGAACTCAGATAACCTGGGAAAAAGGTCTAAATGCAAGCACATACTTCCTCTTCCAAAGATCTGCAAGCGGACTCAAGGCAGACTTCAAGTGCTCGGAATTCAAAAGGTAAAACCTTAGTATTTCCATCTTTTGCAGCAGCCAAATTAGGCATACTGCTGCTGCTAGTCATTTCAGGCACCACGGTAGATTTATTGGTCATCTCCAATTCATGTCCTTTGGATGAATTCGGAACAGGAAATGGTGAAGCCACAGCAGACGAGTCACCCTCCATGTCAGTGAGATCTGCTGCCTATAATAGAGAAAAGGGGAAAATAGTGATGAGTCTCTGAGTCATAGTATCTTATAACATCAAGTAACTGAAACAATCCATCAATCATGCGTAGTAATACCACCACTTTCCGTCCACAGTGCAAAACTAGCTGTCCGCATGAATTTGCTATCCATGACTCCTGTTTATAGCGGTCCATAATCCAAAATGGGAGAGGAGAAAAGCGGTATTGTGATCGAAAATTCGAAATTCAGGACTAACTCTCCAGATAGTGCCTACTTCCCTCCACACATACTGTATTCGAAATCTCACACCGTGATTCCTAGAAATTCGGAAGACTGAAAAGAAAACATTGATTACCAGACAACTGAACAATAAACCAAACGATAGAAAACACTACCTGGTCTGAGGAGGAAGCGAGGACGCGGGTCTGGAGGTCGTGAACGAAGCGCGTGAAGGCGGGGTCCTTGGAGTTTGGAAGTAGCACCTCGGCGGCGGTGATCACGGCCTTGACGCGCTCCAGGTTGACGACGATGGCGCGTTCGCGGCCCAGGATCGTGGAAGGGTACGACAGCAAGGGGTCGAGAACCCTGAGATCGCGCGCGGGAAGCCCAGTTCGCGCCATCACCGCGTACTTCCCGGCTTCCTCCACCCGCGCCGGGCCCGACGCCGGCACCACCATCCACTCCCGGCTCGCGGCGGCAGCGGCGGCCCCCGCCTTCCGCCTCCCCACGCCGCCGCCGCCGCCCGTCCCCGTCGCGTGCGGCCTCATGGCTTACTCACAAGCAATTAGGGTTCCGGGTCGAGGTCGTCGTCGGCGGTGGGGAATCCGGAAACGGACGAACGTACGGTGGTGTGTCCACGGTGGGTTTGGTGGTGGTCGGCTCAGCTGGGAGGCGATGTGGGGGGTTACGCGAAAAGAACGGATGCCAAGGGTCTTTTCAGAAAAATTGAGTCCAGCTCGGTGGCTCGGCCCAATCGGACAAAGCCCATAAGAAAAGTGTTCGCTGAGATGCACCGCTGGCCCAATTAAAAAATGTTGGGCCTTATTGCAGCTCTACCATTTCCCTCCCATTCCTCTCTCTAGAAGAACTTTTCTTTGGGGAGAACGTCTTATAAAAAGAACTTGAGGAGGCCGCTTCCGCAAAAACTGGATCGGCAATTCGCCATGCCGGGCGGCGCGCCGCCGTCTGCTCCGTCGACGGCACCAAGACCCCACGAAGCAGCGGAAGAAGCCCACGATAAGAGAGCGCTGGGCGAGGGTAGGCTAAAAAGGACAGGGGGGTCGGAGATTGAAGGACCTCAGATGCCTAGGTCTGTTTTCTTCATCTTCTTGCTTTCTCTTATATCGAAGTGGAATTGAGTATTTTTTTTATTTGCTACGTATGGTGTTTGTTTCATCCCTTTCCTCGACTCTTCTTTTGCTTATTTTTCATCCTCCTCTCTAACTTTGGTGAGATTTGTCCATCCTCCACATCTACAATAGTATGATTGTGCTTATACAATCAGACTAGGCTAAAGATTTATAGATCTAGTTCCACTCCCACCAAAAAGGATGGGAGAGGATAGGGGATTCAATCCTATTCGGGATTGGGATGTGGGGGATCTAATTTGCTTCGATCCTCTCTAATCCCCATTAAATCAAAAGAGTCCTTAATCTCGTACAATCCTCTCAATTTGGGATTAACCCAACGAACCCCTATGAGTTGAGGTTAGAGGTTTGTGATTTGAAGAATTAGAGGCTAGACCAAAACCATTTTTTTGCGAATCACACAATACATACATAGTCGTTCACATACACGCGGGCACACACTTGCCCCCTTACAAACATACACACGCAACCCCACCCTTATGAGCACCTTGAAAGACTGGACCGGCAAATCCATGAAATTGACGAAGTCGCCACTTGTTGTCGATGGGCATGCTGCCTACTACCGAAAGAATAACGACGATTAAATCCTAAAATAAATCTAGAGAAATGTAAACACAAGTGCCGAGTTGAGGACTCGAACCCTTGTGGGTTGGTTTCATGATAAGGAAACCTTGCCAGCTGAGCTACACTCTATTCGCCACAACTAGGTATTCTTGACCATCAAACAATCATGCCATGGGCAGATAGTTTTGCATAGTGGATGGAGGCATCCGAGCACCTCGAGTGGGAGCGGCAGCGTAAGCAGAGAGCAAGGTAGGAGACGGGTGAGTTGAGGATGTGGTGGAGGAGTACAATCAAAACTAAGCACCATGATTGTGCATCGCTGCTAGAGGTAGGGGCAATCGCCGCTAGCTGGGGACATGACCACCATCACCAGTGAGGTTGCGGGCTCTAGGCTCAGGCACCGATGAGAGCCCTGCACTCCTTCCTATGTTCGTTGCGAGAGCCCTATTGTTGCCGCTACTTCTCGCCGTAGCAACCGTTGCGCCCTCCACTTGTGAACTTCCCTCGCCCAAGGTGTCGCGGTTGTTGCTCCTGCCCACAAGGTATCGTGACCGCCACTGTCGTAACCCCAGATCGTAAGTTGCATTGTAGCCAACATCATATAGCATACCATATTGCTTACCTATGAACGAGATGGAAACTTTCTTTTGTCGATGGCAGGGCAATGATATCGGGCACGCTTTGCAACAAATACTTTTATATCATGTTCTCCCTATCATTCTCTATGGTATCATTTCTTTGGAAGCTATATCATTCAAATTGTGGACATACTCATTGAAGTTGTGAAGTTGGCGAATCTTGTGACCATTCCGCCTTGACTTGTTTAACCGCTTACAATATAGGAAGGTGTCAAGGAAATCTTTCGAGGAGAATGAGTCCAACATTGATCATATGGAGCACTACAAATATGTTCTCTCTAAGCTGTTGGGAGGGCAAGATGATTCTTTCCATAAGGAAGTTAGCAAAGAAGTACAAGGCCCTAGTACTCAAAATAAAGGCAAAGAGAGCTTCACTTGCAGTAGATCATTTCCATTATTCCAGGAACAAATCGGTGGCCTAGCGAAGAATGATAAGGAGAGAATAAAGCTTGCCTTTCATGAGATTATTACATTCCTCAACAATGATGTCGATGAGGTAAAGACTTGACATTGTACTCTTACTATGTCCATACTTTCTCGACTTTCTTGATGCCCAATAGGTGACTTATCCATAAGCCGTGGGTGATGGGTGATAGCTTTATTCCTAAATGTTACTTCAAAGTAATTTCTTTTTTATGGAACTTATTTGTATAGGAATCTTATTGCGAAAAATGCAATTAGTATGTTTTAAGATTTCAACTTGATGGTATTGACCTGGCATCTATGATTGCTTCGATGCTCCATCATGGCTCGAGTATCTTCTAATCTAATGCGGATAGTTTCTATGGGCAATCTCATCACCTTGGTTTTGCATGTAGCACCATGGCTAGGGTTTAGATGATGTTGGTACCAACAAGGCAATCTGATAGGGTATAGTTGATGCAACACCCAATTAAAGGATACTAGTTTAATTGAGCCATATAGAGCATCTCGAGTTAGATTGAATGTGAAACGAGAGCCATGTTGGTAAGCGAATGCTACTTAAATAGGATGTAGTTTGTTTTTTTTTAAATAATGTTACTTTCACTCGATTGAGTTTCAACATCAACTTGCTTGATTTTTTGGGTTTCATCTCTAGACTACCCCAACTTGCTTGGGACGAAAGGCTATGGTTGTTGTTGTTGTTCTTGTTTTTACTTTCACTTGATAATATGAAAATTTGTGTTGAAATTTGGCAATTACAAATCTAGTAGCATGTTGGCTCCTAGGTGATCGACAAGGTACCTATTGGCAACTGGAGGGCTAAGAAGAACATTTCCATATCGGATCTTGGATAGCCGATTGGACCCGAGAGATTAACCGCACCGACTCCACATACTTTCGACATGCGGGTATACCATGGTCACTTGGAACGTGGGCCCATGAATAAACCATCTCCAAGTATTGTACCATGTTCTCGATTCCCGTTCCTCGATCCCATCATCCTAAGAACTTGTCACTATGGGGTATACTCGATCACCAGTTGACCATATCCGTGACTTGTTTCGGTTGTAATTTTCCCCATATGGAACTTCTTTATTTGGCAATCACATTGTTATTCTTAGAGCATGGCCATTCAAGCCACTCGGTTTGTTTTACGTTGATCGTAAGAAGTTTCTGTGCTTGTTGTCCTAGAACTATTGGATAGTGGTGAACTCTTGTAGGAAGAATAAATTGTGTATAATAGATGGATTGTTATTGCATCGAGCCTCTCGATTGGTATATATAGAGTACAAGGTTGTAGGAAGAATAGATTGTGTATAATAGATGGATTGTTATTGCATTCAGTCTCTCGGTTGGTATATATAGAGTACATCAGTACAAGGTCTTGCCCCCCCCCCCCCGCCCAACACACACACACACAAAACCAACCCAATGGAGATTAATCTCCCTAGGGGCAATGCGAGGGGCAGTGGAAGCCTTGGTTCATAAATGAAACCCTAAACTCGTGAAACCATGTAGGAAGAATAGATTGCGTATAATAGAAGGTTGTTATTGCATTGAGCCTCTCGGACGGTATATGTAGAGTACAAGGACTCGAGGGCAAACACCCTTGGATACATGTGGCAGTCTACGATACATATAAATCTGAAAATGAACTCTTGCTGCAGCCTCTACGATACGTGGTTCAAGTTTTTTTTTGTCATGCTTGAGCATATTCAACACTTCATGAAGATGTGGATCATCTAAGGTGTCCCCGGTAGTCCATTTATGTTGGCATTAGCACGTCGCCCTTCTTATTCTCTTCCCCAGCTTGCATTCAGTCAATTCTGACACAATATGCCATAGAATCGTAGATCAGGTCAAATATTGAACTAGTTTAGTTAAGGCCAAGGCTCACGCAACTGGAAGTTGCAATTCCAAGTTCATGTAATGAATTTGCATTTGTCGATTGCATTTAAGACTACTGTGCAATCTGTGGCTGACTTGGCCTGAAATACTAATGTTCCTTTTCCTTTGATTTCCTTTAATAGACTATGAGAAATAACAGTGAAATCACAGAAGTGCAAAGGAAAAGATAAAATTTGGGAAGTTCATAGTACCTTTCTTCTATCAGATGCTCATGTAACCAAATATGATCATATTATATCAGGCGCCTTTCAACAGGTTAACTAAACTATTCTATAACTAACTGTTATACTTGGTGAACCATGTCGAACCATGACATGCAACATAGTTTTGTTTTAGCGTACTCAACAGCAGGTGTATTTCTCTACTGAGAATTTATTCATCCTAGCGATTTTTTTGAGAGACCAAATGTTTTTTTTTTGTGACGATGCATAGAGCGCGGGAGAGGTAATGCTTTTGTAATGTTCACACATGACAATTGAAATAGATTCCCACAATCCTGCAAAAGTAATGTTACCAGATTTACTTGGTACTCTGCCATGTCAAATTGTGTAAAACAGTATGTAAACTTGTTTCACTATGAATCTTGTGAAGACAAGGCATTAACAAGGCTGCTTGCAGGTTGATCGGGACATTCAGGCAATGGAAAAAAATGGAGAAACATGTCAAGAGACTGTGAAGAAGTTATCTACTGGTTTGTTGGGAAAGGTATACTTACAGACATGGCATGATGGTTGGATAGTCTTTCTAGCTGTAGTATGTTAAAATAATATCGTAAGGGTTCTATATGATACAAATGATACAGTCCTCTCTTTTCAGCTAGGTAAAATGGCGCAAGGTGTCGACGACTTGCTAAATACAGCAGCATCCAAATGCAGGTGCCACATTATGTGATCTGAATGATCCATGTGCTTATTTTTTTTCATTTAAGAATTTGAGATCCTATCTGTTCTAGAAACCGCAACAGTATATTTAGGTCCTTAGATCTCATAGAGTTGATTATCATTTTTTTCTCCCCTGAAAAATTGCAAAGCGATTGTCTGTGGTAACTGACAGTAGAGTGTCCTTTGTTGAATTGCTGTATATTGGAAGGCCTATGAGTACTGAGGAGAAGATTGAACTTGGTAAACGCATCCGGAAGCTCCCTGAGGAAGCACTTAATCGTGTCGTGGAGATAATTACAAGAAGGAAACAGGCAAGTCAGAGCTCTGATTGAATAACCATGAAGCTGGGAGAATTGGTATGTTCCGCTTTGTGTCTGTCACATCTGTTGTTTCTAAAGATACACTATTGGGACTCACACCCCTTGAAAATGCAAGCAGATTCTAAGTAACCTTATTATCTATGCTTGACACTCACTTTTCCTTTTGTTAGGATGATGCAACTTTATGGAGGCTGTATTACCATGTGGAGTACGTGCTAAATGAAAACAAGATGTGATTCTTAATTCCCCATGGCCATCGCATCCAGCATGGATCTAATTGAATATCCAGTGTAAGCCCTACCCACAACTGAGAGGAGCCCTCGCAATCTCGTTCTGAACTTGGGCGCAGTTCTTGACCTTGTATGCGATAGCAACATCTGTATGTGTGCATAGTCAGCATAGACAGAGGTAGGGATGTAGCATCAAAACAGCATCAAGAGTCGCCGTACTGATTCACAGAAAAAATACTGCCTGGAGTTAAGAGAAACTGCTGTGGTACCCCTTAGGCAGTGGTGGTAAATATCTTTTTATCCCCATGCCACACTGCAAATGGTTACAAGCTCCAGCTGTTATGGGGATTGTTCCGGCATCCTCACCCACAGAAGCCAAAATCTATGATTCCCAGTGATGACTCTTCTCAATGGTTCAGTAAGCCTAAGGATAGAAGATAAAAAGTATCTTGTATTGCAATGACACCACGCTAACGAAATGTTATTGGTGGATGGTCGAGTCTCATTGCATCAATCAAATCATGTTCTTCCTTTGTGGCTTATAAAAGAAAATTTATCAAAGCTATCACTTATAGCCTTGTTTCTGTTTACTTTAATTTGCTTTTTCAAAAGGCATGCTGTGTGCTTTGCACCGAGATAATGGGATGATCAGAATGAGAGTAACAGGATATCTGTTTGATAGATTTCAATCATATTTTAGTGGTGAAATGAGGTATCTGACACATGAAGGTTATGGTCATTACCGTTATGATGGACTTGCCTTTGCTTTTAGCCTAGTAAAAAAGCCACCCACGAAGAATTGGAGACCAGACGACTTTATACGAGTAGCATAAACCCGAAAACGTCAACTCACATTCAAAGGCGGCTGTTCGATTATGCCCAGCAGATCCAAAACGGCTGTTCAGTAGCTCAAATCCTCACCAGAATCCAACCAAAAAAAGGGAAAAAAAACAAAGAGAATTCAGAGAAGTAGCAGCAGCTCCCCACCAGTTTCGGTTGCCCGAAAGCTGGCACCGGTCAGCAAGATCAGCTTCGCCGCTGCGGTGACCGCCGGCACCGCATCACCCAGCTACCTCACGCGACCATTCTGCCACTCGGCTCCAGGACACGGAAAAGAGGTCGGGTGACGCCGCAGAGAGCAAGTGGCGGCGGCAATTGGCACGAGTGCCACGGCACGGCGTAACAGAAGCAGCACAAACCGACGCGAAAGGAGAGAACGAAATCGCAACCGAAACACTATCGCTTATTGCCATCTTTGGGAACTCCAGTATACAAAGAGCCTAGTGTGTTGTGCATCCACAAACTTTTTTTCCTTTGCTTGGCTTGTCAATGGAAATAGGCTTTTGGATTTTTGTGAGGTAAAGAGAGCTTTTTTTCGTCGCACGGAGTAGGCGTCGTGACTTTGGCGATTACTTTGCCTGTCTATAAATGTAACGGCTATGTGGAGTGTAAAGCCATGTCCTTACTGAGAACTGCAAGCTTAGCTCATCTGGGAAGGAGGTGGCAAGAGCAGAGAAGCAATGGCTAGTTCTTCCATGGACACTGAAGCTGTAGGCCGAGAGCTCAAGGGCAGTGGCTACACCGTCGCGGCTACTGCTCATGCAGTAGATTCAGGTACGGAACATGGAGGATCAACAAGCTACTAAGCTAGTGTGGTTGTCTGAAATCTGATCCGATTTGGCTTGTTGTTACCATCGTCGTCGTCGTTCCTAGATTCGTGGCAGCAGGTCGGACTGCTGCTCGTGATCGGCTTCAACTGCGCCTACGTGCTGAGCTTCTCCAACCTCATGATGGCGCCCCTGGGCTGGGGCTGGGGCATCACCTGCCTGCTGCTCGTCGGCGCCGCCGCTTGGTACGCCAACTGGCTCCTCGCCGGCCTCCACTTCATCGACGGCCAGAGATTCATCCGGTATAGGGACCTAATGGGCTTCGTTTTCGGTACGCGCTAATAACTGATCGACCACTATGGTTCATGTCGAGGAAATGTTACAAGTTGCTGGCAATGAAAGCAGCTGATGCGTCTGACGATTATGCTTTGTTCTGAATCTGAAGGGTGGAAAATGTACTACTTCACTTGGTTCCTGCAGTTCACCACTCTGCTTCTCTGCAACATGGGCTTCATTTTACTAGGTGCAAGAGCACTCAAGGTACAAACTATCTGACCAGCATATTCACCAACTTTTTCTTGATTTGACACAAGAGTATGACTGACAGTATAGAAATTAGCAGCGACGTTACACAAGCAGCTTGGAATGATTAATCCCGTAACACCTCGCTCACTGCTCGTGGTCATTATTAACCAGGCGATCAACCTGGAGTTCACCCACTCCCCTGCAAGGCTGCAATGGTTCATCATCGCAACAGGCATCATCTACTTCGCCTTCGCCTACTTCGTGCCGACGATCTCTGCCATGAGGAACTGGCTCGCCACGTCGGCGGCGCTGACGCTAGCTTACGACGTCGCTCTGTTCGCCGTACTAATCAGAGACGGTGTCCACCTTAATCCTTCCGATCACGTGTCTAAGCTAGCAGCTATGAAAAAATCATAGTAAGCTTAATTTGCATTCTGTTTTCATTATCAGGAAAATCGAACACGCAGAAGGATTACAACGTCCATGGCACCCCAGCCGAGAAGGTGTTCAACGCGTTGGGCGCCGTGGCCGCCATCCTCGTCTGCAACACGTCGGGGCTTCTCCCGGAGATACAGTCGACGGTGAGGGAGCCGTCGGTGCGCGGCATGCGGCGGGCACTGCTGCTTCAGTACACCGCCGGCGCCGCCGCGTACTACGGCGTCAGCGTGGCTGGCTACTGGGCGTACGGGTCGTCGGTGTCGGAGTACCTCCCCAACGAGCTGGGCCGCCCGCGGTGGGCCGCCGTGCTCATCAATGCCGCCGCCTTCCTCCAGAGCATCGTCTCCCAACACGTACGCCTCTACGCCTTTCCAATTCCATTCCTCGATCGATCACCTCTGCATGCGCTGCAGATAGCTAATTTGTGTGTGTGCTTCGCCATGGTGATCGTGCAGCTGTTCGTGGTACCGATCCATGAGGCCATGGACACGCAGCTGCAGAGGCTGGACGAGGGCATGTTCTCGCGGTACAACCTGACGCGCCGCTTCTTCGCGAGGGGGGTCATCTTCGGCTTCAACATCTTCGTCACTGCGCTGTTCCCGTTCATGGGCGACTTCGTCAACCTCGTCGGCTCCTTCGCGCTCGTCCCGCTCACCTTCATGTTCCCCAGCATGGTCATCCTCAGGGTATATTACAACAGCCCGGCTAGTGGCTAGCTCGCTGCTGATGAGTGATGACTGAACTCTATTTGTCTGAATCGTGACAGTCTGACAGAACAATGGCTTGATGGTGTTAATTGCAGATCAAAGGGAAGAGCCGTGGGATATGGAGCAGGATTTGGCACTGGGGCATCATCGTCTTCTCCTCGGTTCTCTGCGTCGCTACCACCGCTTCTGCAGTTCGTTTGATCTTCAACAATGCCAGGATCTACCGCTTCTTTGCCGACATGTAGAGGAGTGAAAAAAAAATACCTTCCATGGAAGCGATATTTTCATCTTCACTTTTATATCCTTTCGTTTTTGTTCGGTTTTGAGGAGTGGAATAGCCATCTCATCCTTGAAAATGCATGTATGAAAGTATGAGGTGTCCTATCAAAATTTAGGGATGAATTTATGATGGACCACCTCATCTAGGAACTGGTTAGGATGAGATGATTCCTCCAATGAAGCACCCTTCATGTGAGAGATTATCTTTTCTATGGAAAGTGACTCCACGTACCAAAATCTTGCAAGGATCAAGAATATTGCAGAAGAGCAATGGATTGATGAGTTCATAAAGATTAAGCATTGTGATAATGGTATGCCACTGTTTTTTTGCTTTTATGAAGAATCTAATGAGACCTTTGAACACAAAACATATATTATGTGTTATTATTAATATTTGAACACAAAATATGCCATCATAATCCTAAATCGTATTCATATCACACACGGCACCTTCTGAGTCCATGTGCTCTGAGCTTGTAGGGCTCAGGAGACAGGATGTGCAGGCTAACACTCTGTATGGCTCATATACACTGATATGGAGTACATACATAAGCAGGCAAAGAAGGCCCAAAAGATCATTCCCAAATGACTAACAAAATGTGACTTTTTCTTTGAGAACAAAGAACCAAATACTATTCGTAAGCCAAGCTTAAAAATAGTGTACTAGATATATACTTTTGAAATGGCAGATATATATCTATAATTTGATATTCCCTTGCAGCAGTACCAAATCTGACGAAAGGCCTATATTATATCACCATTCACCACAAATAATACTGTTTCTTTTTTTCCCCAAAAATTACTATTTATTTTTTTGGAAAAAAAGTCCGATGCCAAATTCTCTGTAGCAAGCTGGTTACAATATAAGTCGAACGGGATTACTCTCAACTAGCCACACAAGACGTCGGGAGAGACATATTTCTTCTGTTAATTTTTTTTTTCCAGATACATACACAGATGTGGCTGTGCTTTCTGAGTAATGAGTCCCCGGCCCAGGGCCCAAGCCAACGGGCATTGAGACTGTAATTAAGAGCATCATGTGAAAGCACCCCCTTCCATTGTTTCTCCTCTATTACATTACATGTCGGCGAAGATGTGGCAAGTTACCTTGGATTGGAAATTCAGCCGACAATCTCATAAGAAAGAAATTCAGATGACGCCTCATGTTTATGCTTTTGCTCCGAAGGGAAGAAAATGTACTACGTCACTTGGTTCCTGCAGTTCAGCATGCAACTTCTCGGAAACATGGGCTTCATCTTACTGGGAGCAAGAGCACTCGAGGTATCACTCATCTGACTACTCCCAAACAATACATCCATCCACACAGCAGCATCCTTAAATTAGTTTTCCCAAATGGAAAAATAAGAACGGCTAGATCGATATGGATTATGGGAAGTAATTAAGAGCAAGGAACGGCATCATCAATTATCAATGATGATTAGCCATTGATCTTGTTAACCAGGCGATCAATGTAGAGTTGAGCAACTCCCCTGCTAGGCTGCAGTGGTTCATCCCCGGCGCCGGAGCCGTCGTCTTCGCCTTCTCCTACCTCGTGCCGACTATCTTGGCCATGCGGAAATGGCTCGCCATGTCCGCCGCGCTGACGGTAGCTTACGACGTCACCCTGTTGGCCATCCTAGTGAAAGATGGTGAGCATTTTTCCTTCTTCTTCTTCTCTCTTGAGATTAACACGCAGTTCCTTGAGGCTATCCATTCGTTTACTAGCTCCTTCGTTTGCTTCGTCGCTTCTCCAAAAAACAGGGAGATCGAGCAAGCAGAAAGATTACATCATCCACGGGAGCCCATAGGAGAAGGCGTTCAACGCGCTGGGCGTCGTCGCCTCCATCCTCGTCTGCAACACGTCCGGGATGCTCACGGAGATACTGGTCACTGTCTGTTCCATGTCTGCTTGCTCAATCCTGTGGGGTGTGTTTAGATTGAGAAAAGATTCCCCGAAAATACAATGTTCAAAAAAAAAACACTATAGAGATGAATAGAGATGAATAGTGTTATCTGTGTAGGAAGAGTGGAATGAATAGAAAAAAGTTGGATGAATAGTGGTTTTTTGAGGAATACACTGTCCATGTCCAGCCACTCGTAAGTTCGTAAACGTGTGTGGTTCCGTTTCAGTCGACGCGGCGGGCGCCGACGGTGCGCAACATGCGGCGGGCGCTGGCGGTGCAGTACACCGCTTGCGCCGCGGCCTACTACGGCGTCAGCGTCGCGGGTTATTGGGCCTACGGGTCGGCGGTGTCGAGTACCTCCCCGACGTGCTCGGCCGGCCGAGGTTGGCCGTCGTGCTCATCATTCATCAACGCCGCCGCCTTCCTCCAGAGCGTCATCTCGGAACACGTACGTACGTTTTTTTTTCCCTGATCGAACCCGGTTGATGCAAGGATCGATCGCGGTGATGCCTGCCATGATCGACTCATTTGTGTGCGTGCGTGCGTGGCAGATGTTCACGGCGCCGATCCACGAGGCGCTGCGCTGGACACGCGGCTGGACGAGGGCATGTTCTCCGGCCACAACCTGACGCGGCGCCTCGGCGCGCGGGGGCTCGTCCTGGGCGTCAACGTCTTCGTCACCGCACTGTTCCCTTTCATGGCCGACTTCGTCGACCTCTTCGGCTCCTTCGCGCTCGTCCCGCTCACCTTCGTGTTCCCGAGCATCCTCACGTGGTCCCAGTCCACAGCTCGACCTGGCAGTAGTATCTGTCTGATGGCGTGGATGACTGGCGATGCAGATCAAAGGGAAGAGCAACGTACGGGAGATGGAGCAGGATCTGGCACTGGGGCATCCATCATCGTCGGCTCCATGGTCCTCGTCGTCGCCACCACCGTCCGTTTGATCTTTCGCAACCCCAAGGTTTACCACTTCTTCGCCGACATGTAGTTTTCCTCCGGTGAGGTGAGGTGGCCGCTGGTGAGGTGGCAAAAGACTGGAGGTTTCCCCATCATCCACATCACCACATGCAGTGCGTCCGCACGACACCGCCATGCTAGCTCGTAGTAGACAACAAGAAGTGCACGCTGCACATTCTCATGCCGGCTCATTAGAACAAAAGGGCCAACTGACGGGCACGTCAGCATTCAAACACACTCGACATGGTGTAAAACAGCAACCACCAGACTCTGCCAGGTTATCACTTCGCGTTGCATGAAAATTATGCTTGGATTTTTTTACAAAAATGCAACAAATCAAATTAACAAATCTCAAACGAACAAAAAGGCACCGGCACAAAGAATCCCCCTAAATACTGACGTCAGAAGTCCAGACCCGAACGAATAATTCATATATGTACAAAGGCGCAAGTTCGGCAACCACGCAGTTAGTCAAGTGCCATTTCCCACCCAACGCGCAATTGCATAACCCACCACCAGCTCTCTTTTTTGTAGTTTTCCTCTTTCTTCTCTTTTGTGTCTTTCTCCTTTGCTTCGGTAATACTAGCCCTTGGTAAGTTCTGAAACCCACTGCCTATGCACCATGTTCGGATCATTCCTGGGGGGCATGAATACTAGGGCAACCCTGCTCCATCTTGAAGAGCTGGATCAGCGGCCCTATAATCCTCGGCCTGATGAATCAGTTCATGGTGGGGCGCCTCACTAAACGGATTGCGAACGGGGCATTCTGTTCCGATCTTCTCCCAGCGTGAAGCAGGGTGGCTCCAGTATACCACCCATTTTGCAATGATCCAAACCACTACTTGCTAGTATAGCTTTATCCTTGTGGTGATGGGAGTGCGACAGATGGGGCACAACTCGAGACTCGGTCCACAGTCACAGCAGGTCTGCAAAGAAAATGCTTTGTTAGGGAGGGCTATGAAGCTGACGTCTCAACACACTTCCACAACCGAAAATGACTCGAGCAACAAGGCACTAATCTACTAGATATCATAAGAAAAACAGAGCTAGCAGGTATACTGGTTTTCATTAAAAAGAAAATGTCAACATCCACTATAGCACAAGAAAGGAGATTCACCTGATGTCCACAGCCAAACGCCATGTCTTTGGGGTTCACAAGGCAGATAGGGCAGACCTACAGATATATTTTGATGGTCAGATACAAATGCTACTAAAATGCCTCTCCTAAAGAAACCTTTAACTCAAGATGAATCCTAAATCTTAACTAAAAACAGAGATCAAGCGGAAATGATTTTGTTTTTGTCAGAGCAAATAGAGTTGTACCTGGTTGTCATAACTGGATGTAGGTGCAGCTGGGGTGGCACTGTGTGGATTCTCGTAGTGAGGATATGGTGATGAGGATGATGAACTCTGTGGGTAGGTGGTTGGCTTACTAAAGCTCTTATTAGATGAATAGGGATAAGCATCATCGACGCCAGCAGGAGGAGGCAGGGCGACCCTGTCAGGAGACTTGAAAGAGCGACGACTGCTCGCAACATGTTGGTACAAAGTCAGTATGTAAAAAATGAGGAAAAAAATCAAGCAATACTATAATGTACATTCAACGGGGGGAAGAGAACATACCCTAAAATTCCCAATTCCACTGTTGCTTTATACTGTTGTGGTATCTCCATCAGTGCTGAAAGAGCAAATGAAGCCTCTTTCCTTGATTGTGGCATGTTCTTAGACATTATCTCCGAAAAATTTACAAACTAGAAAAGTGACAGATTTTCAGTGTTAGGAAGAAAGAATTTGTCATCTCAAATTCATGAGCAAATTTTACAGTGAAACCAATCATCTCAGACATGAACCATTGGCTCCACAATAACTTACTTGGAAATTGTCAAATGCTCGAGCAGGAATGTTGTCATCAAATTCCTTCATCATGTCCCAGGGGCCATCACCAACTCCTACTAAAACGATGGACAAAGGAAGTTCACTGCATAAAAAACAAAAGCAGATAGAATCAGCGGTTTCCATGACAAATCAGATTTTGTAAACTATGTGAACACGATGAAATTGTATCTGTAACTAAGCCAAAGTGTATTCAGTATGAGCACATTGAAAAAGATAATGAGGGACATTTATGCAGGTCTTACCTAGCCTTCACAATGGCATCAACAGTCTTCTGCTCTTGCGAACTTAGCTGTCCAGATGCAGTATCTACACTCCTCGTGACCTGAATTATTATATTAAGTTAATAAGAGAACAGAAAGGAAAAGTTCTAGTTCCAGACATACATACTACAATTAGAAACATACCAACAAATTCAATGATAAAAGTAAACATGAACTATTCAGCCAAAGTTGTTATTGTAGCTAAACGATTTGTTTTTGCATACTAGTGGGAAAAAAGATAAAGTACAAGTGAAAAGCATAAAATAGGACACATCTCCAAATAAATATTATTACACACACCATCTTAAGAAATAAGAACAAAAATATATTTGTTGTTGCATGTATCAACATGCTGGATTTGTATAGCAATATACAGGTCAAGTTAAAGCAGAATTTTTACAGTAGCAATGCAGCATTCAGTCAAATTTATGTGCATTGTATATTAAACCCACTGCTCATAATTCACAACCATGGAATTACTTGCAACATCACAAGAAGAAAAGTAAACATGGTACCTGTCCATCAGCAATTATCAATAGAACGTGGTATTGCCCACCACTTTGCTCCACAATAGTCATAGCCATCTCAATAATTGGTGCAAAGGATGTTGGACCTGTTTGGAATCATTGCAAAAATAAGAATTAGCACACATGGCCAATCCCATGAAATGGCTTAACAGGACAGCAGCAACTTACCAGCTAAACGCAAATGTGGCACAATTTCCCTATATCGATGCAGAGCTTCTGAGAATCCATTGCAAGGTCTCTCGTCAGGATAAAAACTGAAGACGTCTTGATCATGTGTTGATGCTGAAAAAAGGAAGAAATGTACAGTTCAATTAGGTTGTAGAGAAATTACGAAATGAAATAATAAGGATGCCCAAAAAATAGTGTAACAAGATACCAGATATTAAAATTCATTACCATCTCCAAATCCAAAGCATGGGATCAAATTATCTTCATCAAATTTTGACAGTGTTTGCCCGATAATCGAAATGGCTTGTTCATAAGGATTTGGTGTGCTGCTAATGTGATGTAAGCTTTTTCCATGGAAGGAGAATTTCCCTGATAACACAAATAAATCATTAGCATCGGTAAACGAGGCATTGCACCAAGCTATTATATCAAGCAAGAAAACAAGGAGTCCACAAGTGGTAAAAACAAAGAGTCCATAAGCACAAACCTGTCCACTCGTTGCTCTTTGTGAAATCAATGCCAACAATTAGATTTGATGATTCAAGTCCTGCTTGAGCTAGAGCATCAGTAACCTGCAGAAGGGAAAAGGTTTGATCTTCAGAAAGACAGTTCACACAAATAACAGCAGTAGAACTGAACACAAGCCAACATAAAGAGAAAATGCTACAGCATAAAGACATTTAATGCAAATTAATCGTTTGTCGATAAACAATCAATCACAGCAATGAATTTAGTAAGGCGTAGTCCACATTACAATAATTAGATATGGAAGGGAGATGTAAAGGGTTTATTCCAGAGTCAATAAATGCTTGTTAAACATTTGTAATTGCGACTCATGAGGTAGATTATATAACTTTCATCAGCACAGCTGCCACTTTGTCACCATAAACTCATCACAGCCTGGTCTTTATACATAGCAGGAAGAGAACCAGGCAACCAGACAACTCATCAACTCTAACCAAACACTACAGCAAGCCAAAGGCTGGTGACCCCGATAGTGCCAAGTTGCCAACCTTACAAAAAATATTGCTGTACTCTTCCAATGAGCTGTGGCAACAAAGTCGTCTATCTACTTTCGTGTGCATGAATCCTTCATCAACAGTAATCTATCATTGACGACCGATGATTTAACCCGCCGTCCCAATCTGAATTTGCGGGACATCAAATCGGTTGACCGAAGGCGGAGCATGTAATCTCCTTTGACATTTCGATTCATTGTGGATTGAGGAACTAGGAAGCAGAAATCAAGCCATGGTCTCCGTACTTTGTAGCTAGTAGATGGAAAAAAACTGGTGGCTTCGAGATCTAAACAAGGCCTCGGCGAGCCAACGGTGAGTTCAAATCGATCCGATTCAACGCTGCCACTAAGATCCAACAGCCAAAACGAAAGGTACGGAGCCTCCGCCGTTGCTTACAATTCACCAAGGACAAAACAAGCGCACGCGTACCTGATCCACCGAGTGGTAATCGTCGGCAATCCGCGAGTACCGCCGGTCGAGCTGCCGACGCGGCTTGGCGGGCTGCGGCGCCGGTGCAGCGGCGGGTGGCTGGTACGCCGGGGCCGCGTACGGCGCGGCGTACCCTCCTCCTCCCTGCTGCGGCGCGCCGTAGTAGCCCGCGCTCGGGTCCTGGCCATAGTAGCCACCGTACTGCGGCGGCGCCACCGACGGCTGCGGGAAGGAGTTCGAGTGGCCGTACCCCCGCCCGTGCCCGCTCCCTTCCTTCGGGCTGCTCCTCGACGGGCTTCCTCCCATGGCTCTCTCGCTCTACCCGACGGATCCCACGTGCAGCGGCGACGGAAAAACGAAGAAGCAACCCGCTCCCCTGCGGGATATTTGTGCGGCGCAGGAGGACCAGGCGGCTGTCGCAACGGCGGTGGAGAGGAGACCAGAGGTGGGGAAGCGACTAAGCTACCGCTGGCCGCCGCCGCCTCACGAGATTTTGAAGCGAGCGCGAGGCGAGGCTTCGAGCCTTCTTCCTCGCGGAGTCGCGGTCGCGGGCACGGCCACGGGTGACGGGTCCGTTTGGATTTGCGAGGCGTAGGAGCAGAGAGAGTCGCACGCGCTGAGCTGTAGCTTCCTTGGCTGATCTGCAACGAGTTTACTTTTTCTGGGAGGGGAGGTGTATTCACGGGTTCACGCCATCACGGGCAGCTGCCATCGGGGTAATCCATATATATGACGTGTATCGATCCGGTGGGGACCACTCGGCAGGCAGAAGGACGAAGCTCACCTGGACCTGCCTGCGTGGAAAAGAAAGGCAGCTTTCGGGCACTGGCTGTGGGCCTGGGCGCGTACGTATAGCACGTGCGGAAAGAAAACATAGCAGTGACAATAACTATTGCGTGTCAGGTACGAATCTTGGGAGGAAAACTGCAGGGGCATCTTTCACGAAATTCTAATGTTCTGACCGCGAAGAGCCCGGATTGGTGGTTAAGCGTCCACTGAGAGACATGATTCTGTGGGAATTTGTCATGATTTTTTTTTCGCGTAGTTTACTGCTTTACTCCATCGTGTTGATCGCTCCAATGATTATTCGGATCAATTCAAGTACCTGGTAGATCCATGTGCTGCGTCTGATTGGTGCTTAATCCCACAGTGCCATGCATGTGGGAAGAAAGTCCGAGTAATATTGGTAATTGGCCACTGTAATTTATCGATATTGACTCCATCTTATTTGAAAAATTTGTTGCAAACTTTACAGTAGGACATTTCAATAACTTGTAACTTTCCTGTAAAGTTTTGTTTTTATTTAATATATAGCCAATAGGGGCTTGCCTCTTCTGTTTGGTAAAAAAAAAAATTGTGACTCCCTCTCTTTTATGCTCGCAAGATGTATGTTTGGGCCTCTATTGGTTGGTCTGCAAGTCTCTGTCTGTTGTACTGGTCTTTAGTTTTTGTCGACCTATTCTAATCTAGGTCAATGAAAACGAGAAGTAGTGGCCTGACATTAATGTAAAATAAATCCTACTTGGACATTTGACGTTAGCTTGTGTACTACTTGCGCGCATTCTTCTTCAAGACTTCGACTGCGCGTAGGCAGGTTATCCAAGAACTAAATGCAACAGTCGGCAGATGCTTTTTTTCGTGAGGACTCGGTTTAGCGGAACAGTGGTGCCACAGGATCATGAAATATGTGTCGAACAATCAGGATGCGTGCATATACAGACAAAAACGTACGTCGATACACGACGCGTATTCTTAGCTACGAAGAAAGTTGGAGGGCGATAGTAGTGAACCTCAAGGTTACGATCTCTCGAGAACATTTGGTTGGCGCAGCCTCTCGCTGTCATTACTGTTGGTTTTGGCTAAGCTAGCGTGGTGGACAGGATTTCTATTATCACAAGTAGCTTAGCCAAAACCACGCTAGTTTAGGCAAAACCACTGCGCTACCGGCTACCAATGCTTTAATTTTTACTCTTTACAACCTGCTCTCAGCAAATAATTAATGTTTTTTTTGCTAACTAGGAGAAGGAAACGGGATGGAAGCCCAGCTGCTGATCGGTCCATTCTATCTGCCCCTCTGCCCCTCTTTTAAGAATCGTCGCTGTGCGCGCATCACTGGAAGCTACCGCGCTGCCCTTCGAAATTTGGATCGAAGCTGCACAGGGCAGGCAAAATCTGACGCGACGCGAAGGGCGCGACCGACGACGTCACGGTCACGGGCTCACGGCCTATGGCTACGTCACTACGTGCCGTCCCTCGCGAGGTGCCTCGCGCTCGCGCGGCCGCTTCGGCGACGGCAGCGAGGTACTCGTAGGAGGGGAGGTCTCTGCATGTTTCGCACGCGGCACGCCTGGGACCTGGGAGGGACCCTGACGCGGCGTGCCGGACGGAGGGAACAGACAGCGTGGATGCGGCTTGGATCGCGGTTGCGGGATGCTTTCGATGGCGTCCGACGAGGGCTCTCTATCGTCTCCAGAATGTTTGACCACGTCGGTTTGTCTCGTTTCGCTCCCAGGAGGTCCGGTCCGGTCCACGTGCTGCGTGTGTGATCATTCGCAAGTATTGTGAGCAGTGAAATGCTCACAAGACGTGCTCTCAATAGTCAATAGTGAATTGCCATGAGCCAACCTTCTCGGATGCGCGTCGTTTTCCTGCTGGGTCAATCGCCAAATCTGCAGCGGCAGCACGCAGCAGCGTTTCATACCGGACGACTCGCGGAGCCGATGATTGTTTGACAGAATTACACATGTTTGGGCGCTCATCACAAAGCTGGGCTTCTTCCATGCTTTTACGGCCCGTAACATGAGTGGTCTGTTTTTCATTTCGACTCCATCCGCTCTTTTTTTAGTTTTTCTCCTATATTTTTTTCCTGGAGATTTGATGTTTAGTTTGGACAAAATTGAATCCTTATACTTTTAGAGGAAAAGTCTACAACTCTTATTGATTCATATTTCTTATATGATATGGTAGATTTTAATATTTTTATATAAATATATATAGTCAAAAGTAGAGAAAATTACTTAAAACAAAACTAGGCTCCGCATTCTAGAGAACAAGAGGTAGGGTAGACAATATCCTACACAACACTACCGATTATTTCTATCGATATTTTGAGACTATACATTTGGCCTACGCGTATCAGTAGGTCAACAAGTCTTTGTCCCACTTCCCATAGGGTAAGTCCGTTTTCGATACGATCTAGACGTACCGGATCAGTCTTCGGATCAATCAATACGTACGTTCAAGAAACGACAAGTAGCGTGATGTGGAAGAATTGAAGGAATAATGCTGCATATATGGTCATGTCGACGTCAGTGCCTACTTACGTAGGTCCGCATGCGTCATCGTAGGAGTATCGTGCACATAGGCAGCTTTGAGCGGTCATCATGGGCACCTCTCAACAACAAGTACGCGTTGATTACACAGACCAGAAAGAACTAGTTTACTTACTCTATCGACCACGACCAGGGCAATTTTCGGCGAATGGCAGATGGTTTCGAATTTACTAGTCCAACAAACCCCCCGAAAAATGCCCACGCCTCCCTCCTTTCGAGCCTCGACGGGTTGATCAGTCAGTCAGGGCCCGGTCGCGACTTCACGGTGGGGGTTACGTGCCGTTGCGCGCAATCCCTCACCTCACGTCACGTGGCGCCCAATCCTTTAGTTTGGGCCTTTGACTTGAGCGATTTAACGGCCAGAACGTGGCCGCATTCAGGAAGCCCATTTAGCTGTTCTGCCTTTTTTTATGCGCTGGCATTCCGGCCCAGTCCAGGTGGAAGCCACACGCCTGGTCGGCCTGGAAGGCTCGAACCCGGCGGCACGCGCCGCCTTCGCTCCCAACTGAAGCGTCGCCGCCAGCGAGCACGTTTGCCGCGCCGAGGGAGGGAGGCCATCGGTCGCCGAGGGCGGAAGCCACCATGAAGCTGGTAAGCACCAAGCTAGTCTCAGGGAAAGCATCCGGATTCCGACACTGACGCGCGCACCTTCGCAGACCTGCTTGTCCACCACCGGCGGCGGCGGTAGCTACCACTCGCCGGCGAGCCATCTCTTGGAGCTGGAGGGGCTCCGCTTCCTCCTCGACTGCCCCATCGACCTCACCGCGCTCGCGGACTTCTCACCTGTACCCCTCACCGGTGATGCGGGGGGCCTCATCCGCGCCGTGCCGCGCTACCTGTCGCCAGCGGCGGCCGCCGCCGCGAAAGTAGGCGGCATCGACGCCGTGCTCGTGTCGTCAGCGACGGGAGTGCTAGGACTCCCCTTCCTCGCCCGGCTTCCCGGATTCGCGCACACCAAGGTGCAAACCCTGCTGCTGCTGCTTACTCTCATTGCGTAGCATACTAATGGTAGTTGTTTCGGTTATTGCTCGATTGTTTAGTTCGTCCTTGAATTTTGTAGCTGTTAGTGCAGCTAATAACTGCTAATTTGTGTTTTTCATTTTAACGTTGATGAAAAAGACCTCACCCCGCTATGCAAGGGCATGCCCTTGGACATCAGTACATGGCAAATAGCCCTCATAAAAATTAGGCAGAGATATACAATATTTTGGTTGGAACATTTGGAATTATATTTTTATACAGTAAGAGCAAGAACATGTTTCTTCTGTATGATTGGAAAGGGATAGAGATATATGATGCTCAGTGCAAAATATTCCGCGAGGCGAGAATTTGTTCATTTTGCAGTTACTTATTTTTTTGTATGGGTAGATTTATGTGACAGAGGTAGCAGCGAGGACTGGAAAGCTAATGATGGGGGAGCTGGTGGAGATGCACCGCGAATTTGTAAGGTACTATGGGCCAGATACAGGTGAGTTACCCAGGTGGATGGAGGGGGAGAAACTGAATGAACTCCTGTCGATGTTGGAGAAGGCAGTGACTGTAGACAAGGGAGATGATTTAACTTCCCTGATGCCTCTGTACAGGTTTGTTATAGAGTCCTAGCCTTCTAAACTGCACATCTATGGTTTTCCTTCCTGCAGAATAATTTCTATGTGCTAAAAAGCTTGATAAAGTGCACATTTGTACCTAAAGCTCTGATATAGGCAAATAGCTCAAATGGGCTAATTAAAGTTACTTTTAGTATAATAGGAGCGAATAACATCCAACCATCAAATCAGCTGAATCTATTAGGATGTGAGTTGGTAAAGAATTTTGGCTTCCAAGCATGATTTTCTGCCAGATGTGAATCCAAACCCTGATCTGACTGTAACACATAGCGTAATGACCCAAATAACAACTTGATTTTAGTAATAATATTAGAAAACAGGGAAGTTTTATAAAATCCATGATAAATGATAATTCAAAAGTGAACTTATTTTTCTATAGATATCCATTTGTTTTGTGGCATGTCCAAATACTCAAATTCACATCAAGATAAGATAATAGGAGACACCACTTAAATATTGGCTGAGTTATTTTTTAATTCAGATGTTACTTGAACTCAATCCAGCTGTGAATCTGATATCACCATTTTTAACGATTACATTTGCACCCCTAGTAAATCTTAATATTGATTTTATTTTTTGTTTTTGCCACTTAGGGATCTGCATGCTGCTAGTGTTTCAGTTGCAGTATAGATGTTTTAGTCATGCAAGAAATTATTTGCTATTAAATTATGATGCCATCACTAGTTCATATCACTGTTTTGTTTTCATGGTTTTGATTCATTTAATTGTGGATTGCATCTACTTTGCACTTTGGCAGTCCAGGAAACATAGAAGAATGCATGCAGAAAATACAGCCTGTTAAATATGGAGAGGAGGTTTGCTTCAATGGCATATTTACGCTGAAAGCCTCTAGTTCAGGCCTGGAACTTGGCAATTCTGTCTGGACAATAAAAGGTCCAAGAGCTAGTATTACGTACCTGCCAAGTTCAGTATTTGTGTCGGCTCATGCATTAGATTTTGATTACAGCTCTCTGAAGGAAAACGATGTGATTTTGTTTTCGGATCTCTCATCCTTGAACGACATGGATGTGGATAATGATAAACTGGATGAACATGCAATGGATGAAACAGAACATTCGTTGTGTCGCCGCTCAGTGTTGAGGTATGTGAGTGGTTTACACTTCTGTTTTGCTTGAAATACATGTGTAATTATAACATTCAATGCTCTTTCGATGAAGTGTTAAGCTTAAAATCTTCCAGGGATGATGGTGCTGATGTGGATGAAAAGATCGCATTCCTGTGCAACAACGATGATATCAAAGAGGAGATTGAGAGGATCAGCTATATATGCTCATGTATCATCGATGCAATAAAATCTGGAGGCTCTGTTCTGATACCAATAGGCCGCCTTGGTGTCATTCTTTTACTTCTGGAGCTTATATCAGAAATGTTACATTCTTCCAGCATCAAGGTAACTGTGTTCCTTGCAATCATATAGTGGGTTTACATGTTACCATACTGTAGCATTTAATAATAATGCATGTTAGCCTCTGCTCCCAAGGTTTGTATAGCTGGTTAGCATTCATATGAATACTGTCCTCTATCTCTACTTATGATGTGTTTGTTTTTTCTAACGTGAACCATGATGCCAAGATGTCAACGCATATGGACTATACTTCAGCCCTAAGTTCTTATCTGATAAGTGCTATTTTAGTATTTGACATAACATGACTTGTCTACCCTATATATTCTTTCTACACCATGAAATGTGATGTGTCAATGTTCTGTAATAATACCCACCCTTTTCTCAAATTATTGTTTTCTTGTTTTTGTCTGACTCAGGTGCCCATATTTATGGTTTCTGAAACAGCAGAAGAAATAATTGCTTTTACCAATGCCTTGCCTGAATGGCTATGCAAGTCACGCCAAGAGAAGGTCATTTACTTTTGACTCTTGAGTCCATGAAACATTAAAGTAAAATGGTCTCACTTCATTGCTGGTTATGCTACAGCTATTCTCTGGCGAGGCATTATTTGACCATGTGGACCTATTGAAGGAGGGAAAATTATTTCTGTTCCCCCATTTACACTCAAAGGACCTGATGTAAGAATTTAGAACAATGTTATTTCAGCAGTTACATTAAAGACTTGGGATTGCATGCTTGGAAGTATCTTCTCATCTTTGCACTAACTCTTCTTACAAATGATCCTTAAAGGGTTTATTCTTAATTTACCATATTCATTGAGCACGTAATTCATGCATCCATATGAGCTCACTTGAATTTGAGTCACTGCTTTTTACAATAATTTTTCCCTTCCCTGGTTCTGCTGTGTGACAAGACTGTGATCTTGACAGTGCAGCATGGAAGGAGCCTTGTATTGTGCTTTGTCCACACTGGAGCCTTAGGCTTGGTCCAGCTGTACATTTGCTTCGTCGCTGGCACGCAGACAAACGCTGCCTTCTTGTTTTGGAGGTAAAAACCATCAACCCTTTTACTGAACCTAACATGTAGTATTACCAAACTGTTGTTGTATTGATAAAGTACATACATTTTTATTTGCAGCAAGGAAGTGATGCTGAGTTGTGTCTTAAACCTTTCATGCCCTTGGCAATTCAAGTCCTTGAGTGTTCTTTCCTTTCTGGACTAAGGTATATAGGAGCTTTAAAAGGTTGTTTCTGATGTCGCATTATAGAATATGATTTGTAACTCAACATTTTTGTTAATAGGACGGAAAAAATTGATACATTACTGGGAGTGCTAAAACCAAAGTTCGTAATGGTATGCTCCTTGTTTCCTCAGATCAAGTAGAGCTACATTTTTTTTAAGCCATCGATCCTTTCCTCATGATCCAGTCTATTATGCAGCTTCCTGAAGGTCTTAAGTCACGGTGTTCAGTAAAGGGGAGGCCATGGTCATTCTTGTATTACTCCAAGGGCAAAACCATAGAGCTTCCAAATTTACAGGAAGATTTTGAGGTGCATCTGGGAACTGATGTTGCCCACAGATTGCAGCCTAGGAAACTAAACGAAACCACTGCAGTGGCGAGATTGAGAGCAAAGCTACATGTAAGCAGTGGACAGTACCAGCTGGCTGCTGCAGAGAAGCAATCAGATCAATCAAAGCGGCACTTGCTACACTGGGACGCTGTTGATCCGGATCGCTTGTTGCCAGCACTACAGGAGAAGGGGATGGTATGTTCGTTTGCCGCAGACGATGACTCTTCCGGTGAACGCTCTGTTCTGATTACGAGTCCAGGGGAGGCTCTGGTGAAGATAACATCTGATAGAACTGTTATATACTGTGATGATGAGAGAACATCAGGGCATATTTTCGATGCTCTTAGTAGGGTCTGCAATGGGATCTGACTGCCTAGTTCATGTGCAAGCGTTGTTTGTCATGACATTATTTTTATGTGAATTGCCATGAGTGGCCTCTGAAGTCTGAAGTGCCTGAGAATGGTTACCGCGGAAGGGTCTGTTTGGTTGTATGGACGGAAGGGTGTGTTTCGTTGTATGCATGCATGAATGGATGATCCTGGATGGGATGGTTCAATCAATTTGCTTGAACCATTTAGTTTACTCTAACTAGTACAACAATGTATTAAGTGGAATGGTCTCATCCTGGTTGAGCTGGTATAGTCACCTAACCAAACAAGAGAATCATTATTATTTTGTATCATGTCATACATGAACGAGAGTCTGTCAAAAGAGTCTCCATCCAAGCAAGCTCCTACTATGATCTGATGTCTCAGCCCATGGGCTAGTGATTGCTGCTTCTACTGCTGGGCCAACTAGCTTATCTCGGCCCACCTCCCTCCCCACTAGCTGTGGATCCCCTCTTCTTCATGGTCGGTCGAGTCGAGTCTAGCTAGCCTTCCCTTTCTGTTCCGCCGATGGCTGCCTCCCGCCGCCTCGCGAGGAAGCTGCCGTCGCTGATCTCCAGGCATCAGCGCCTCATCTCCCCGGAGACCGAAGCACCGGAGCTCGCTGAACCTCCCACCACCTCCGCATCCATCCCGCTCGACCCCTCACTGCCCGTCCTCCCGCTCGCCGTCTCCCACCTCTCGCCACCGAGCCCGCTCCCGGCGCTCCCCTCGGCGCACGCCTCCTCCCCCGCCTCGCTCCTCCGTCCCCTCCGCCGAGCGCGTCACCACCCGCGACTCGCCGCGCTCGACCTCCACATCCTCCTGGCCGCCGCGGACGCGTCCCCCGCGTTCCGCCCCGACCACGGCCTGACGTCGCTCCTCGCCGCCCGCCTCGCTGCCTCGCGCCGCCTCCCCTCTCTCCGGCGCCTCCTGGAGCTCGTTCTCTCCCGTCCCTGCCCCTGCGCCGACGACTCCATATTCGCGTGCCCCGAGCTCCTCCCCACCTTCCGCAAGGCCATCGTCGCCTTCGCCGGCTCCGGCGACATCCCCGCAGCTTCCGAAGCCCTCGCCTCTCTTCGCCGTGCCGCTGACTCCCCACTCCCCGCCGAGTTCTACAACATTATTCTCCACGCCCTCGCCCGCCTTCGCCGCCACGACGACGCCATCCGCTTCTACGGCGAGATGACATCCGTCCACCGCGTCGCCCCTGATGCCTACACCTTCAACATACTCATCAAGAGCTCCTGCCGTGCGGAAGGCGTCAACACCGCCATGCGGTGGTTTGGCGAGATGCAGCGCCGGAGCTGTTCACCGACGGGCGTTAGTTTCAACACCCTTATGCGGGGTTTCATCAGAGAAGGCAGGTACAAGGAAGGAATCAAGGTCGCACGCGAGATGCTCGAACTTGGGGTCGGCCTGTCGGTTGTGTCCATGGAGATTTTGATTGGCGGTTTGTGCCGTGGTGGTGAGGCTCTAAATGCGGCTGAGGTGTTTGCCGAATTTTTGGGGGATTGGGTGGTGCCAGAAAGGTTTGATTGCTTTGAACTAGTTGATGCTCTGTGCAGTGTGGGGAAGATGGACAAAGCAGTGGAAGTGGTGGACATGGTATTGGAGAGGAATATGAAATGCTGTCTCAGTGTGCCTGCTGGCGTTACGATCCTGGAGTGCCTGATGAAGGCAGGGAAGCTGGATAAGGTTTGCCAGTTGATGTGGAAAATGATTGATCATGGGATTGTTCCAGATACAATTTCTTGTAACTGCGTCTTTGAGGCGCTCTGCGAAGCTGGGAGGACAACTGATGCGAACCAGCTTAGGTTGCTTGCCAAAGAGAAGGGTTTTGCGGCTGATGGTGAAACCTATCGTGTGCTGGTGCAGGGATTTGGAAGGCAGGGGAGAAGAAAGGAAGGGGAAGCTGTGTTGAATGAAATGCTTGATTCAGGATTTATACCAAACATTTCCTCTTACAATAGGCTTCTTGATGGCTTACATAAAGCAAGATCTTTGCGGGTATAAGAGAGGTTCTCAGAGGGTGTGAACGCACCAGACTGAAATTATATATCTTGCTGAGTGCCTGAGCCTGAGAATAGGTGGAGATGCCTGATGAAGTGATGAGCATTGGTATGTGCACGGATACAAAATGGGAAGCTTGAAATGAGGTATATGTTCTGACTATGTTGTTCATTAGCAAATAACCGATTTCATTGCATTCCTGTATATGCTTCTTCTTTTGTTATCTGCTCTGTAGCTATATGTTTTTTTTTCCCATTGCCTGCATCTTCAGATTGAAATGAGTATATGTTTTTTTTTTGTTAAACAGCTGTTAGAGCTTCAGCCCATCTATGCTATCAAAAGGTGTCATATTGGAAATTTTGAGCTTCCGGCGTGGTACTTCAAAGACTAATTTATGATATTTTTGCCGGAATTGAATTGCTGAGACATAAGGTCTGTATGGACAGAAATGCCTCATTCTATCAGGAATTAACACCGACATTGTTTCAAAAGTAACTTGGCCTCCAGCTGTCAATTGAACATAATGCCTTGGATGTGGCGTCTGCAAAATGTTTGAAAACGATTTTCCTGGGCTGCACTAAGCATTGGGAGGACAGACTTCTCAAGATTTGCCGGAAGCAATGCAAATCTCCTAATCATGGAAAGCTCGTCAGCAACGAGCCATTTGGATCGAAGTGGTTGCTGTGTACTTTCTGGTTGAGCGTTCAAAAGAGCTATTGTTGATTGAAGATTTTCTTGCAAAGCTTGTCAGCAAGAGCTATCCGCAGATCCTATTTCCCAATCTTTTCCGTTGCTACTGATTTCAACAATATCATGAAACTTGTATTGGTGTAGCACATCTTAGAGGTTTTTATAATGCATTCGACATGCCATTTGTTTCCTTTATATACAATTTTGAATAACTAAATAGGTTAGCACTCCTACCATGCCATGGCTGGTACATGTTTATTTTCAGGCTTGTGGAAGCGAGGTGTGGGTGTAGTCACGCCTGACTCCAGGGAACCGTGGCACCGTGCACTGCCGGGTGCCGGCCGGCGAGTCCTCTGAGCGGACGCTTCCCTGCGTAGATGGTCGCAGGATTGTTGGCTTGCTTCCTGCCAGCGGCCGGGCTGGTTGCTTGGCCCCTGCCGGAGAGGGTATCACAATGGTGCTACATGGTTGGCACTTGTCACGGTGGCCAGTGTGTAGGGCGGTCGCCGGTCGGTGGTCAAGGTTCTAGAGTGCAGGGTTGTACAGGACTTGTGCGTGTCTGGAGGGACAAGGGAGGTATCTCTCGGTTTGGCAAATCGAGAAGCAATGGAGCGATCGCCCTATGCGCCTTGGCATCCCTCTTGCACCCTCCCCTTCACAAAGTATCTTCTTCTCTGCATTCTACTATGAGCCTAGGCTAGACCAAAACTGACAACACAAGATCAGTGTGGATTCACTTGTTTACATGTCCAACCTGTTGCCTGATTTAATTTCTAAATAAACATAATCGCCACTGATTTAGATCCCTGATCCATTCGATTTACACAAAAAATTGCAAGAACCCCAAATGTTTTTCACCAAAAAAAAAACTAAAACCCAAAATACACGATACTGTTCTTCTAGCTCTAAACTGAAAAGACCATGCCACGAAGCAACCGATCAGATGCCATGATTCCAACGAAGAGGAGACATCAGATCATTGCCGGCACCGCGCCCTGCGCAGCGCGCCGGCCGGCGGCGGGTCGAGCCAGAGCGCGCAGCTGGGCTTCACCATGTACCTGAACGGGAGCCATCGCCCAAAGTTGAGCTGCACGTAGAACCTCCCCTCGAGCTGCATCTGCACGAGCCCGCCGCTTTCCGTCACGTTCCTCCACACCCCGGCGTCCTCCGGCGACAGCATCACCTCGCTCACTACCAGGTGCACGGTCCGGAGCGCCGAGTCGCCGGGCCTCTCAAACAGCGGCGGCCACGCCGCCTGCGTCCCGACCAGGTGTCCCTGGAAGTAGAGGTCGAACTGCATGTAGTGCACGGCCACGTCGATCTTGGTGTTTGGGTTGTAGATGGCCGCCAGCACGTAGAGGTCGGAGTTCAGCGCCAGGTCGCCGAGGCGCGGCGGCGGGAGCTCGTCGATGTACCCGGCGTTGAGGGTCGCCGTGCTCACGTGCAGCTTGGGCGGCTTGGGGTGGTAGAGGAGGTAGATGACCAGGATGGCCAGGCCGATGCAGACCACCAGGAGCCAGAAGAGGATGCAGCACAGGGTGAAGAGGACCTGCAGCGGCTTCCTCGAGTTCTCCTTCCTCTTCCACCGCTCCGTCGGGTACATCGGTGACGGCTGCTGCCTCTTCGTCTTCGTCTTGCCGTACGACGATGGCTGCTGCTGATACGGATCATACGGTGACGACGGAGGCTGCTGGTGGTACGCGCCATGCGGCGGCACCGGCGCCGGCCACTTCGTCGTCTTACCGTACGGCGACGGCTGCTGATACGGTGGTGGCGACGGCTGCTGGTGATGCCCTCCTCCATGGGTCAGCGGCAGTGGTGGACTCCCTCCCGGCACCGGCGCAGCCTCCTCCGTGCGGTCCTGCTCGAGCGTGCTCACGCGCTCGATGGTCTTTGCGGTGGGAAGCCCACCAAGGCCGAACCTGCGTGGTCCTCCCGGTGCGGTGGGGCTACCACCACGTGGCGGCGCTGCAGCTTCGTCTCCAGGTCGTGCAGGCGGCATGTGCTGACGTGGACCAGGACGACGCGCGTCCGACGTGTCAGGCAGGTCTGAAGCCCAAGTAGTCGTGGCTATTCCGAAACGTTTCCGGCGCGGTGGCGCGGCGACTCCACGAGGCAGCGGCGCGGCTGCTCCGGGCGCCGTGAGGATACCTGCCGGGGCGAGTGCTTCGTCATCGTCTCCGCCAGGTCGACGATGCTGGCGCGCGTCCGACGGGTCGGTGACGAGGCCGGGAGCCCAGGTCGTGGTGGCTGGGGCTCCGAAGCGTGGTTTCCGGCGCGGCGGCGCAGCTCCGTCAGGCATGGCGAGGACGCTCTCGGTCCTTGCCCCGGGCGGCGGCGCTCCTCCCGGTGGAGGCATCGCCTGCTGCCCTTGATCAGGGATGCTGCTGCTGCCTCCCTGTGGATACGACGACGAAGGCCCATAGGCCGGCGGCGGTTGCTCTCGCCGCCTCTGCGACGGCGGCGTGTAGGACGGCCTGGGGCGTGGTGGCGCCGCCGCCGGCTGTTGTGGGCCACCACCATTGCGCCCCTCGCGCGGATGTTGAGCCACCTGCTGTGGCTGGCCTCTGTCATCCGGTGGCACCAGGAGGGTCACATGGCGCCCGTCCCGGCCGCCCTGGGCTGCCGCCATGGCCGCGCTGCTGGTCCCCGCACCGTCACGGAGCACCGCCGCCACCGCCGCGGCCGCAGCAGCCTGACGCTCTCCCTGCGCGCTCGCCTTGCGGGTGCGGCTGCCGGTGCCTGGGGGAGGAGACGGCGCCGCATCGGCAATGCGAGCACGGCTCGGCGGCGGCATGCCGCCTCCCTCCGGCGACACCGGCTGCTTGCTCATGTCTCGGCAAAGGGCGAGGAGCAAGGAAAACTAGCCGATCGATCCAGCAATGCGGCAAGCGTGCTACGTGACTAGAGGGAAGCGAGGGAGTGGGGATTGATGAGTGGCGTTGTGTTAGCAAGCCGTTGGCACTTAGAAGAAGGATGAGAAGAAGAGGCCGGAGTGAGAATTTTGGAGGGAAAGGGAGGCAAGCAAGGAATCATTTGATTTCTAACTGGAGCAAGCAACTTAGCCATGCATGCCTCTGCTGCTTAGTTGTCAACTTGTTATACCAGTAGTATCACCAGTAGACAGGAATTTCCTTTGGCTTGGCAGGAGGGCTTCCTTGCCACTTCGGAAAACCTTGTTCCATCTGAGCACTCTGCTCGCAACCAAAAATGGCTGCCAGTACCAACATCTGTTCCAAAAGCGCTTTCTGTCGACGGTCGCCATGATCCATGGAAATCGTGTTTCTTTATAATGTTTTGATTGATGCTGTTTCTTCACAATCTTGCTTGCCAACTAAGTATGTTTTTTTTTTTGTTGTTTTAGATGCAAGGTTTTGTTTCTGTACACGATGCATTCTTCAGGAGAGAGAGAAAAAAAAGAGAAAGCCGGGAAACCAATGTGGGCCGTCAACTGTCCACAAGCCCGCTAGACTAATGGCCCACAGTCCACACAGACGCCTCGTCTCGTCTTCCTCGCTACCTTTTTCTTCCTGCGCTCTGCCTCTTGGAAATCACCGCGCGCCCCCAAAACCCTCCTCTTCCAGAGGCAGCGCCGCGGAGAGACGCGGCTGGGAATTCGGCGGCCTAGCCCCTCCTCGCAAGCCATGGGGTTCACATTGCAGAACTGGGGTGCGTACCCTGGGTTCTCTCCTTTGTTCTTTTGCTGCATTCGGTTATGCTTGCGATCGTGCTTGTTTGTTCGGGATTTAGGGCGCATCTGAGAAATTGTTGTTAGCTTCTACTTTTGGTCGGTGATTGATGATGCAAATGTACTAGAAGCATAAAGTGAGTTGATCGAGCAGTCCGATTCATACTCCCTAGGGTTTTCGCTGCAGGGCTCCCTGATTATTTTTTATCCGAATTTCTTTGTTATGTATGTGTACCTTGATTCTCGAGTGAGGATTTCGACATTTTTTAACCACTTTGGTTAAGTCCTGGTGAGTTGATTTTGTTTAGTCTGCAACTTTTCAGCTCGAGCAGTAGATACCAGGTAGTTATTTCGCCGTTATTGCTCTGTTCTGTTAAGTTAATGGATTTCGTGTGGTTGAATAATAGTTTCATGGATTGTCGATAGGGATGGCAGCCGCGGGTGTGGATGCGGGTGGAGCAAAAATCCACCCGCGGACAAACCCGCGAGACTTGGAAAAACCCGCCCGCAAGCACACCCGCGGGTGAATTTCTACACCAGCGCCCGCATTTTGCGGGCGGGTTTCAGGTGCCCGCGGGAGCATAAATTTAAAAATAGCAGTAATGTATGAAAATATGGCAGTACAAATTTCGTAAGTTCTAATGACAAAGTCTCCAGATGAACTTATAATCTAATAGGTCTCCAAATCACCTATAGAATTTCACAAACGGATATACAGCAACACGCATTGTTTAAGTTCCAGAAATCACTACATCAGGTTCCTGGGCTCCAGGCGACCAGGCAGCAGCACACTCCGCACACATCAGCATACAGCAGCGCATACACACAGTTAACGAAGGGAGCTTGCTGCAGTGTGGACGTGGTGTTGTCAGTGGTGTCGTGGTGCTGTTGGTGCGCGTCCGCCGCCGTGCCCGTGCGCCGCTGCTGCCTTGCCGGTCGCCGCTGGCCTCGGGTGCTCGCCGCTAGTGCGCCGCCGCCGCAGGGCGCCGCTGGCCTCTGGTGCTCGCCGATGCTTCCTGCTGATGTGAGAGGATATGTCGAAGGGAGCTTGCTGGACGGGCGGAGTGGGCACTGGGCAGCCTCGCTCGTGTGGTGGCCTGGTGCATGGCGTGGAGATGCGGAGGCGGCGGCGACACGGGTGAAATGCCGAATGCGGCTGGGGGCCAGAGAGCTGAGACAAAGGGAATTGGGGATAAAATTTAGGGTTAGGTGTTGTTGTTGGGCTGGGCCATACGTGCATTGCTGGGCCTTGTACATCATAAGAGAATTTGTGGGCGGGTGTGGGTGCACCCGCGGGTGAAATTGCAGATCCGCGCCCGCGAGTCTCGGGTGCGGGTGCAGGTCCATCCGTGGGTGGAGTTACAAATCCACACCCGCACCCGGCGGGTCTAAAACCCACGGGTGTCCGCACCCACGGGTGGAATTGCCATCCCTAATTGTCGATTGGATAAATTAGTTTATTCAGTTGTGTACTGGTGGGAAGTGGAAACCCAAGTGCTCTGGTGCCTGCCAAAATTGTTGGTGAAAAGTCTAGCTTTCAATACTTGCACGAATGATGATGACAATGCCATTGTGCCTTTTATTTTGTGGAGTGCCTGAATGATTGTATTCATATGCTAAATTGTTGCATACAGTAGTTTGAAGAGAGGAGGTAAGAAGGGGAAGAGTATTATCAAGTGTACGCTATGTTACAAAAACATGCTCAATCGCCAGTATAAGCTCGGGCTGGGCTTGTTGCGGAAGCCCGATTGACAGATTGTGCTTGTGTATATGTCAATCACAATTAATTTAGTATCTGCAACTTTAAAATTTTATTCATTGCGACTTTTTTTTTCACTTCAAGAGCGAATGTTTGATGTTGTATTGCACTGCCATGTATGGAGGATCTTCTTGCTGCGTTCCTTGTAAATTATGCTCCAACATTTCTTTGATTAACTGATCCTAAATCTATGGTTTTCTTTTGTAAAAAAACATATCAATATTTCCAGGAGTAGTAGTCGGACACGGGGAGACAGTTAAGTGTAACCCAGGAGAGTTCGGTTTTCATATTTCACAGGTCAGTTTTTTTTTTACGAGATATAGAAACAACTATGTTCTCTTTTTGTGTGTAGTCACAACCTAGTGTGCTCCGTTATGGCATGAGCAACTTATTTTCTGCGTTGTAGAACAAATTACATTTTATGCTTCTTCTTAATATAATGATCCATATCTCTCTTGCATATTTTTTAAAAAAATGTTTTCTTTTTACATTCAACTCTTGGCATTTTCATATGCAACAGATAGCACTACAGGATGGCAAGGGTAACGAAGATGTGAGAATCTTTGTGAAAGTTGATAACAAAGAAATTCTGCTTGGCATACTTTCAGATGACAAATACCCTCACTTTACAACTGATTTAATTTTCGACAAGGAGTTTGAGCTACTACACACCTCGAAAACCAGAAACATCTCCATTACTGGCTACAGATACAGGCAGATCGAGACAAAATATCCTTTCCTTTTTCTTTCTTGCATCTCTACTAAAAGAAGCACGAGTATATATTTGTTCCTTAACTGGTTGTTCTTTTTTTTTAATCCACATCTGGCTCATCTACCGAAGCTGGTATGTAAATGCTGCCATTATTGTAACATCTCTGATTTCTTCTGTCCAGTTGGCATAATATGCATCTTGTTTCAGATGATGAATCGAATGAGGAGGTTCCACTGGCTATTCCACTATACCCCATTGCAGATGGTATATCTTTTGCAGTAACTGTACATAACAATTGTTGTTTCAGAGTCAAGAAAGACTTGGCTTCATTCGAGTATACCTGACCGATTCAACTTCACAATTCATACTTAGTTTGAGATGTGCTTATTCTCCTTGTCTTTGTTCATGAAACTATTAAAAAAAGAGCTTATTTGAGCTTCCCAGTGGATTTTGGAACCACACCTAACATTGTTTACATTCAGATGATAAGAGTAAAGATACTGAAAGTGGCTCAGGCAAGGATCCTAGGAAACTGCAAACTAATATCAGTGGCGCTGATGATGATAATGAAAGTGATGAAGACTATGTTGAACTAGAAGAGGGTGAATCTAATGACGATGAGGTTTGGACAAGTATTAAACTTTGATGAACTACAAAATTCTGAATATTTTAGTTCTTGCATTCATTTGGTCTATAAATATTTATGGTAAACAAATTCAGTGAACAACCCCAAGTGCTGAAGTGCTAGTCACTTCATGGCATTACTAAAAGATGGCTAGTATGGGGTCATCATGCATTTGGGCAAGATTTATTACGGGCATGCTTCTCGTTGTCCCTGTATTTTTTATACAAAAACTGCTACTGTTTGTGGATCTGTTATCCAATTACTGAAATGTAGGCCTAACATTTGATCTAGGAACTTGTACTGTAGTCATGATTAAAGTGGCACTGTTCTTTTAGGTGTAAACTGAAAGCAATGAGTGTTATAAGCTTTATTAGCCCATTCCATGTGAAACGCTTACATTTTTACCAGCACTGGTTGTTCCATGTATTTTGATCAGATAGTTCTTTGCGTTATATTTCAGGATTCGAGTGACGATGATAATGAGAGCTCAGATAAAGATGACAGTGAAAACTTCCCAAAGGTGCGAATTGTTCAAGAAGACCTTTAGTTTTATGATATTCTGAAACTGTATGTTTAACCCTTTTCGACATATGCAGCATGCCAAGGACAAGAATAGACTAGCAGAAACGCCCTTGAAGACACCTCCAGGTAAAAAGGCCAAGACACCGCCATCTAAGGGCAACCACCAGTGAGAAGTGTTACTTTTGATTGTTAACTAACTTGTTTACCTTTCCGTTCAATGCCACTAAAACCTCACTTCTTGATGACCTTTTATTCAGGCAGTAATACTGGTACGAGAAGGGGCTATGTCCATGTGGCCACCCCTTATCCATCCAAGCGAGAGCTGGTTAAGAAGAGACCTTCGTTTCGCCAAGAGAATGCACCTTCAACTGGTGATGATGATAGCAAGAGCTCAGATGAAGATGATGGTGAAAACATCCCAAAGGTGTGAATTGTTCAAGAAGACCTTTAATTTTATGATATTCTGAAACTGTATTTTTAACCCTTTTCGACATATGCAGCATGCCAAGGACAAGAATAGACTAGCAGAAACGCCCTTGAAAACACCTCCAGGGAAGAAGGCCAAGATGACACTACCATCTAAGGGCAACAATACCAGTGAGAAGTGTTACTTTTGATTGTTGAATTATCTTGTTTACCTTGCCGTTCCGTTCCATGGCCACTAAAATCTCACTTCTTGATGGCCTTTATTCAGGCAGTAGTACTGGTACAAGAGGGAGCTATGTCCATGTGGCCACACCTTATCCATCCAAGAGAGAGCTGGTTAAGAAGGGACCTTCATTTCGCCAAGAGAATGCACCTTCAACTGGTGATAGTCCTGAGCAAACTGCTGGATATGCCTGCGGGTCGTGCAGCAGGTAATTACTAAGCCCTTTTCTTCGAACCAGACTCAAATCTATATCTTGTCATACATCCTTTTCGAGTAAGTGTTGTGATATACTGATATATACCTTGATACATGAGCTCCTCTTCATATCCAGGACTTTCAACTCCTATATCCAGGGGCGGACCCAGCTTTGACCCAAGACTAGGGCCAAATCCAATATGGTAAACATGTCTTTAGTTTTTTGGTCTATTTGGTGGATTAGAACTTTAATTTTGGGGCAAAGTTAGGAAGTGGTAGTGGAGTTATTTAGACCATGACTAAGGCCAAGGCCTGGGTGGCCTGGGGTGCAGGCCCGCCACTGCCTATATCGCTTTGAAGACCCATTGCAAGGTAAAGAAGCATAAGCGTGGTGCTTACAAGTGAGCTGGAGTACTTTCCGCAGAAGCCTGGCTGCTTCTGTACCTTGGGCACTTGACTTGATTTTAATTGAGGTGCATGTTAGGTTACTGAATTATGGCTGGACTGCATTTAAGGAAGTCGCTTCTCGTGTTGGCTTATTGCGTACTGAATGCTAAGACAACATACGGTTTTGGTGCTTTTGAAACATGTTCACGCTATTCTATCATTCTATGACATCGGAAATTCTAAGGCAATGCATTGATTTTCTTCGGTATTTCCTACCCCTGACGGTGAATGGTCGATTCCCTGGTTATTTCGCATGGCTAGCAAATGAATATTCATCTTATTTCGTTTTCTCCATCGGTAAAGCTAGATAAGAAAAGAGTATTTCGTTAAAAAAACATAACTCCGGTAAAGCTAGATAAGAAAAGAGTATTTCCTTAAAAACATAACTCGCAAAATTAAATTATTTTGCTTGCAAAGCAACAAGTTTTCCGTTTCTTTTTAGTACATCGTACACAGTGTCAACAGTCATGGCATGTTACGGTCGGAACTCGGAAAGTGCCTACGTACCAAGCCCATTAAGGCCCAAAAGGATGATGCGAGCCCATTAAATCGTTCTCATTCATCTCTCTTTTCTCTTCCCATTTTACCCCCGCTCGCCACTCCCTTCCGTCTGCTCCACCTCCAAGACCCAAGCGGGCGGCCGCTCCCCAAACCAAAACCCTCTCCCCTCTCCTGAAGCAGCGCGGCGGAGAGAAGCTGGGCCGGGGATTCCGTGGCGTGGCCTTCCTCCTCCACGTACCATGAATTTCGCACGTTGTAGGCACTGGGGTGCGTTCCGTGTCCTGCGATTTTCCCTCCATTTTTCTTGTTCTTCTGCTCCGATTGAGCCTGCTCAAGTGGTTACCAGGGGGCATCGCGCTGGATGCCCTGCTCCAGTCTCCGTGCTTGCTACTTTGTGTTGGTACATGAGATGCTGGATCCAATTTAGGAACAGTGAGGTAGATTTATAATCAGGCCAGTCCAACCCCTTGTGTTCCTAGGTGGCTGTTGTGGGATTTTTCGTTTGTCTTGGTTGTTGGCTAATTAGGTGAGTCTGGTTCCTGTTGGACCAAGACATTTCTGCTTCTACTAGACAGTAGCTCTCGAATATGTATTGCCTCTCCGGTAACTTTTCTGGATTGTGCGACTGTGTAGCGTAGTTTCATGAATTTAATGATTAGGTGGATTTTTGCTCATTTAGTCCTGGAAAATGGTGAATCTGGCTCCCAGAGTGATAAAGTTGAGGGAGATAAATGACAAGTCCAGTTTACAAGGTTGTCAGGAACTACGGGAACTTTCCGACGATCACGTTACGATGCCATGGTGCATTATAATTTCTTTTATGCTCGTAATTGGTACCTTTGGGTTACATTCTTGTCACAATCTTACGTCCTTTGACTATAATGATTGAAGTTGCAATTGGAAGTTGACAGTTTGGCACTGCCAAGGGCTTCTATGCCCTAAGAAATCTCTCAGCAATTTGTGCACCCATAGTTTATCTTACTTATGGGTTATGGCTACTAAAATCTACGCCACTATTTCCAGGAGTTCTAGTGAGACCTGGTGAGGCAGTGAAGTGTGACCCAGGAGAGTTGTATTGTCATATTTCACAGGTCTGCTTTATGCGATTTTGTAATAATTGTTCTTTTTCACTTGTTTGGGGTTGATCCTGTCTGTTCACCGTTCAGCTGTTCATGTTTCCAGATAGCACTGCAGGACGACAAGGGTAATCAGGATGTGAGAGTTTTTGCGAGAGTTGATGGGAATGAAATTCTGATTGGCACACTGTCAGTTGGCAAACACACTCAGTGTACAATTGGTTTGGTATTCGAGAAGGAGTTTGAGTTACTGCACACCTCAAAAAACAGCAGCATCTCAGCTCTTGGTTACAAATTCATTGGACATGAGAGAAAATATCCTTTTATTTTGCATTCTTCGATGTTAGGCAAGAAGCTCTCAAACAATATTTTGTTCCTTAACTGCTTGCTCTGTCTCATCCACATCTTATTCTGACACTAGTACTGCCGAAGGTATTGCTCTTGTTCTTTTTGTATTGGACTTCCCTTATGTTTTCCCTCATCACTTTGCATAAGTTGCATGGCAATTGATGTTTCAGATTCTGATTCTGATTCTGATGAGGAGGTTCCGTTGGCCATTCCACTATACCCCAATGCAGATGGTATATCCTTTGTTCTATGTTGCAATTTTGTCCTGCATCTTCTTAAATAGTAGCAACCTGCCTCTTCCATCTCGTTTTTTTTTAGTTACAATTTTTGTTTAAAAGTTAAGGCTGTTCTGTTGCTTCTCTTGAATACATTAGACCGATTAACTTTACATGTACATGTTTAGTTTATGGTGCTATTTATCCGTTATCCTCTTTGTCCATGTGCCAGGACCTGCTAAAATTAGCTAGTTTAACTATTTGAGCTCCCATTTGGATCCTCAAAGCTCTCACTTGCTTTATGTTCTTTACCTTTCAGATGATAGAAACAAAGAAACTGAAAGTGGTGCAGAGAAGCCTGCTGCTACTCAATTGTGTAAAGCAAAAAATATCTTGGAGGAAACAAAGAATCCTGAAAAACTGAAAGCTAATGTTGGCGGCACTAACGATGATGACAGTGATGAAAATGCTGTTGATTCTGCAGAGGGTGAATCTGGTGCTGATGAGGTTTGTATAAGTGATGAGTCATGTCTGGACTATTATTTCCTTGATGCCTTAGGTTTTTTTTTCTCATTTTTCTAGATTATTTATTGAGGTACCAGTAAATGAATTCAGGGAATAGCCAAAGCGTAAGTCACTTATTTTATTACTAAAGAGAAGTTAACCTAGATATCATGTATATGATCATATGCTTTTCCTGTGTTCATTATGCTACTATTTTGGGTCTTTAATTGACTACCTGATGCTTGTACCTTATTCAGCACAGACTTAGCTTGTTCCTGTAGGCGTGACACCACTTGTACTCTGAATCTCTACCAGTATGGATACCACTTGTACTCTGAATCTCTGACCATATTATTCTTTTGCCTGGCATGATTAATGCTCAGGATTCCAGAGATGAGGATCATAGCGAGAGTTCAGATGAAGTTGATGGTAAAGATTCTCAGAAGGTGTGAGATTGTTTGAGCAGACCTGTTATTTTGACATACTCCTTATTCTGTACGATATCCAAAACCTGAGTTTTTATGCAGAACGCTATGGGCAATAAAAGGACTGCAGAAACATCCTTGAGGACACCACTAGAGAAGAAGGCAAAGATGGCAACACCTTCTGTGAGCAACAAAACTGGTGAGAAGTATTACTTTTAATCGTAATTTGTTTAGCTTGAAGTTCTTTTTCATCCCACAGAAACCTTACTGCCTGGTGAACTATGATGCAGGCAGTGGCAGTACTAAGAAAAGTAGCCACGTCCATGTTGCGACCCCTTATCCATCATCAAAGCCGGTGAAGAAGACACCTTCAATCATTGGCAGCTCTAAGCAAGCCACTGGCTATTCCTGCAAGTAGTGCATCAAGCTATTTCTCAATGCTCTGTATCTGAACCTTCGTCCATCTAAATGCTATCATGTATTCTCACACATGGACTTCTTGCCTTCGATCAGGACTTTCTACTCCTCTGGATACTCACAAGTGAAGCATAATGCTCATATGTGGACTGGGTGTTAAGGGCTGGTATTAGGTAAAGTTGTGTTTAATGCGTTGACTGCAAAGGCAGCATCACAGCATACATACGCCAATCTGTTGGAACTTGGTTAGTGCAATGTTACGGCGCTCTGCCAAGGCTCGGTTTTTCTTGGCGAATGGAACTTTTCTTGAAGAATGAGACACTAGTTTTTGGAACTTTGTGCATTGTCATAGTGCTTTTCTGTCTGCGAAGTCTCATTTTCTGTAGATTGGCGTATGGTATCATTTTCTTGAAGAATGAGTTGTTGCACCTTGTTGGTAATAGCAGGTTTTTGGCCTGAACAAGGTACATATGGTCGATGCAAGATTTTCTAAAATCAGGTTTTCACTTGCTTTTTGAAGCTTCTACGCTCTCGCGGAGCAGTGTTTGTTTAGGTGCTCGTAACTAGTACCCTCATGACACCTTATGAACTTTCAAAAATTTAGCAAATTACCAAACCTAGCAATTTCGCCGGGTTAGAATGGTGCGTTCACTGGGATTTGAGCATATTTTCAATAAATCTTCTGCATGTTTTCAGTTTAAAACTCTACATGTCAACAGATGATGTGCGATCAATGACACTCTCAAAAAAGTTGTCACGCGCAGTGCAATGACGTTAGCAGATGTATCTAACGTCAGGATTGCATATAGCATGGAGCAAGCCGAGCGTAAAGATAGCAAATGTGAATAATACAGAGGTACTAACTCCGAAGACAACAAAGATCGTCATTCCCAGATCACATGCTCATTCAAAACATTAACATCATCCAGCGACAACCAAAATTGGTCATGTTCCAGACTTCACATGTTCAAAACTGGCACAATGGGCATGTTCAAAACTGGCACAAATGGCATTTCCCATATTAAAAAATAAGACTCCGGAGTCTGCTGACTAAGTAGAGAGCTACTAACGAGGCAAGGCAGCATCCATGACTACTAACAAACTAGGCTCCATGCTTTGCCTTCTTATGAGACTCCAGCGCTGACTCACTGCCAAAAGTCCTGGACAAGAAAGACTATTAGAAGCATTCCTAAAAAAGCTGAATAGAGCTACTGTCAGATCGTTCATGAAAAGGAAAAACCAGGAGGTACACATACTTGCTGCATGGCTTGCAGGCATGGCTACCAGATTTGAGGGACTTCTCCTTTGACTTCTTGTCTGTTGCTGGGGTCTTGACAGATTTGTCTGCAGGAGTTTTGGTGTCTTGCTTTGAAGGATATGGTGTCCCCTTCTTGTCACCTGTGGTATAAGAAAATTAGCAAAACATTCACTAGGTAACATTACGTGTTAATTAGTAAGGTTTAAAGAACTGAGTATTGCACCTGCTTTCTGACCAGATGGTTCAACCTTTGCCTTCTTAACAGAAGGTGTCACAGCTTCAATTGCTCTCTTCTTGCCAGCAGCCTACAATATAACAAATAAAGAATAAGCAAGGTCAGCATGCTTGTAATAAGCATAAAGGACAAAGAGCAATCTGGTGCACACCTTTGGTGTAGGAGTCTGTTCTTCTGAATCATCAGATTCATCTTCAGAATCATCACTGAGCTCATCACCGCTGGAAGTTTCTTCATCAGAAGAGTCATCCACAGACATTCCACTATCATCGCTGTCACTAGAGAAATCGTCATCACCACCAGACATTTCTTCATCAGCATCATCTTTGATGTTTTTAAGATCCTTCATGGGAACATTTGCAGCAGATTTTTCTTCAGAACAAAAAAAACAACATAAGTGACACTCATGCAACAAAACCCCTTTTGTAAACTTAACATCAATGCATAATGGAATTCATGGTTTGAAGAAAAACCCTTACTGATTTCATCTGAACTAATGTCATCATCACCAGTATCAGATGTGAATAAAGCAATGCAGGTTAAGGAAAAGAAAGTTACCCAAGCAACAGATTTTAAAGTATTTTAAATAAATCAACAAAACTGAAAACCTCATCATATTAAAAAAGGATATTCATACACTGGAAGCGGTGACTTGTAACCACACAAGAAGACACTAGTAGTCTTTGAATTGTGTGATATCTCAAAATCATCGTCAAAAAACAAGTCACACATAATATGAGGGTGCCTCTCAACTGACAGAGTTCCAAGCACTAACTTTTTGTCATCAACCATGACATAAACAACTACATTCTCACTCCCTTTCTTTGTTTCCCCAAGTGCAGCCTTATAAAAAAAATGAAGAAGCATATCAGCCAAGGAGACTGCAAGAATTATAACATGGAATGAAAGTGGGCAGGAGTTAAGTCTGTAAACCTGTGAGAGGTGGATAACATAACCATCACCAGCTTGGCAAGAAACCGTGGTTCCTGGCTTCACTTCTTCACCTGTATGATTCAGCTCAATTCTTAAACTCAGCATTGCAAGCAAGGAATTAAGAACTGAAAGCAAACAAGGCACGATGCAGTAATAGAAAATTTGACTAAAGGTCTAAAGCAGCAGTGAACACATGCAAGCAACAGCTGCCAAGCTTTCATTTACCAAAAAAAGGAGGATTTGTATGCCACAGATACAGCAGCCGTTAGTAAATATATATAAAACACATACAGAGAAAACAAACAGCACCATACTAGTGGACAGCCACAGAAAACTGATCATATCTTTCCTCTCACACACCTTGGCGAATCAGATACCAATGCAATAACTTAATGGATAAGCAATCCAAGCACTATTCATGAACGGTTAAGAGCCACAATGCAATAACATAGTGGATACGCAGGGCAAGCACAATATCTATGAATGATCAAGTCAGTATAGCCTCAGCTGAGACTATAGAACTATGTGGCACAGCAACACAACTTACATCATTCTAGGGAAAATATAAAACTTCCAGAACACCTATCCACTAGCACAACAAAAGTCTATATCCTCACAAATTCATAATTCAAATATGGGAAGTTACAACATAACGATTGCACATTCCACATAAAGAAAAGGAATAGAAGATATATTAAATCTGCCCACGAGCGCAATGAACCTAATCTGTTCCACTAATAAAATAATTCAAATATGAGAAGTTACAACATAGTAATTGCACATTCCACATAAAGAAAAGGAATTGAACCTATATTAAACCTACCCACTAACACAACGAACCTAATCTATTCCACTCACAAAAAATTCAAAGTCCAATTACAAAGTTACATACCAAGGCGTTATATGCAATCAGCCAGGAAGACACATGTCCGTGATATCACAGAACAAAATCAAACAGAGCCTAGATGGGATCATGGAGCACCGCGTACTAACACAAAAATCCACTATGCTGTGCCTATGCGTAAGACAAATGAATCGATCCTTAACGCACAGAGCACAGGGGAGCAGTGAGCGAGAACCCGAACCGCGAATCGCACTGGGCAGGCGAGAGAAGCGGCGAGGGGAAGAGTGAAGAAATTACCCCAGAACTCCATCGCCGACGAGGAAGCGGAGGCGCGGCCGCGGAAAATCTAGGCGAGTCGGAGGCTCGGAGAAGAGGGAGGAGGCGCCGAGGCGGGGTTTAGGGTTTAGCGGCGGAGGCGAATTGGGGCAAGCGATGTCCTGGGGGCCGTTCTTAAAGGGAGGCCAGAGCTTGCGAGCCGTCCGATTTGCTTCCTGGGGATCTGGGCCGTTCGTTGTGGGGCTCCGTTCATACTGTTTTGCGGCTTTTGCCAGTTTTTGAGTTTCGAAGAGGGGAAACCGGAAAAAGGGCAAGGAGGAAAGATGCACGAAGAATAGGAGGCTTTTTTTCGCTTTGGGTTTGATTTTTAGGCCCACATTTTCTTTAAGCCCAACTCTAAAAAGAGTTACCGGGCCATTCTCTTTTTTTTTTTTAACAACCGGAGAACGAGAATTGAATGTTCTTACCGAATTCACGCACTCTAAATTCGCCGTCGAACGAGAATTGAATGTTCTTATCAACTTCGCTTTGAACACGTTTGTGTGAGTATAGTGTATTTCGTTTGCGACACCGGAGGCCACTATTATTACTTTGGGAGTTTTTTTTTAACCGGGATCTTCATTAACAGAAAACATGTTCTGCCCTTATATTTCCTTAGCCAACTTATTTATTTTGCTGTAGTTAGTCTTGCAAATTATAAAGTGTTTGGGCATGCAGAGTCATGAGTCAATATAAGCAACAGGATTAAGAGAGGGATTGTACGTAGGAAAACCTGTGAACAAGGCGAAGTATATCACGATAAGATTAGCCCACGAGTCAAGATTAGCGTGTGACCATACCAATAGAATGCCAGAGAATTTCAGCTCATATGATTTCCAATCTGGAAACCATGGTGATGCTTATTACAAGGAGTAATGCATGCTAATGCATATGTACACACATCACGGCGGACAGCGGACGCAGCTGTGTGTCGTGTCCCCAATTCCTCCTGTGCCCACGGAAGACATGTCTGAATCCAGAAAGACGGACACAACAGACGCCAGCACTGCTACATTATTTTTCTACACGGGTCCGCCAACTAAGTCCAGCTGGTTTGGCAATACTATTATTCCAAGATGCCCAAGCGATTAATAACCAGTAACATTACACTTTTCACAATTACACCACGAATTTGTGGTGGCTCCTCATACTTCTTGGACTTGGAATCTACCTTGCCGCTGCAACTCATAAAGCATGAGCAGCGCAGCAGAATCCTGCGAGCTCTTCTTATCCGCACGTCCATCTCCTGTGAGACTGATGACATCGCCGTTTGGTATGTGCAATGTTATTGTCGAAGCGAATGCAAATTTTCGAGGCGCAACCTCTTGTGAGGAACCACCAGATGAGGGGCAAACGCTGATATTGCCAAAAAGAAAAGATTATGTATACAGTTATTTACACAAGCTAACGACAAGCCCAATGTGAAATAGTAGTACCTTTGTTCGACTTTCACATATTCAAATGTAGGCATTGGCCACTGTAGCTTTTTACATGACTCGTACAATGATATACGAGGTCCTCCTTTACTCAACTTAACCTTGACAGCCACTGCACAACCATGATACATGATTGAATTCTTGTGAAGGATTTAATATAAGTGATTTGTAGATGGGATCCTGATAAATATGATAGCAGGCAAAACAAATCAACTAAGACTAGAACACATACATGGTTTATCAACAACAGAGGACGGGTTTTGTGTCCCCATAGCATCAAGCAATTTGTTGTGATGTTTTGGATTACCAGACTTCTTTTCAGATGGTTCCATTCTGCTAGCATTCTTTGGAATTACAAGCCCCTTTTCCTGCCAACAAGAATAGATGTTGAGCTACCGAGTCCCTAAACCAGTCAGCATGAATTACCAAAAGAATGGAACATAAAGAAAGAGATACCTCCAGATCCCTGAGCAACAAGGAGGCAGCATGTGCTTTTGCATCTACTTTGTTCTTCCCATTACCTTGCCTCACAAGAAGCAAGTCCTTGAGTTGTAGATTAAGAATAGCCACTATGTTGTCTCCTCGATTTTCACACTTGATTCCTAAAAAGTAACCACTCTTGTCACACCACTCACGAAGTTCTCTGAATGGAGGTAACTCCAAATTCTCTGGTGTGACAATTGGGGAAAGAAGTGGTTTGAAGACCCCCCAAACTACATCCAAGTCAAGTTTGGTGTCTATAAGAATTGCACCTGCGATGCTTTCTACAATATCACCTAGAACCTGTGTGAAAGAAGACAGAGTGAAACTTAGTATTCTAGATAAGAACAATGTTCCAACCAGGTTGTAGAAACAGTGTTTCAACAGTATCCTAGGACTAGACCAAAAATCTGGATTACTGGTTGTCTGCTGCCTACCAATTACTTTTAAAGATCTCAATAATTCACAACTCAAACTACATGAAAAGGAACACTAGATATTGATTGTCCCTAGTTTCAACCATTGAAGACCAACAGGCTGGAAAGGATATTAATAAATAATGTGCTGATATGCTCTCCTAAATGAAAAGCACATGTCATTCATGTGGTCTGAAATTTGATCAATTCATGCCATTCAGGCAGAAGGGAGAGAAAACATACTTTTGGCCCCCTAGATGGTCCACTGGATAAAAGGCTGGTTCTGTCCATGGATGAAGCTTCCAGACTATTCACATATTCAGTGATCTGATCTTGAAGAAGCCCAGAAGAATGGTGGAGAAAGTGGTGGAGATTATGCTTTACTGCAACTTGCGCAAAATTTTCATTATTTACTGATGCAGACCGTAAATCTGTCAGCTCCCCCTCATCAGTGTCTTTATGACTAAGGAATAGATGGCGTGTTAGTAAAATATCCAAGACTGCATCGCCAAGGAACTCCAAGCGCTGGAAGTAAAGGGTTTCCCGTTAGAGAAGTAGAATAAAATCCAAGTAATCAAATAAGTCAAAGTAGCTAGTAAAGTCCAAGGCCACAGCCATACCTGGTAGCAGTATGTTGCTCCTGATTCTTGCTGTGATGGGTGGGTGAGAGCCTCTAACAGAAAACCTTTCACTGAAAAAGCATAGCCTAATTTTGTTTCAAGCAATTCAAGATCATCAACTTTCGGAAGATAATTCCTCAAACAAGCACTCGACATGGCTTTCATAATCAGGTATTCCTCGATTTTGATGTCAATTTGTAGCCATTTCAGAACAGAAAAGGCTGCTCTTAATCCCCCTCCTACATAATATGCCCCAATTAAAGCCTCAACACAATCAGAGATGGTTTTTGAACATATCCATCTGTGTCCCTTGTCGCACGCCTTCCCTATAATTATAGATTTGTCATCAATCCTATGAATATCCTCAGTTACAACCTCAGTTTTTACTGGACATTCACAAGGAGAGGGTCGGATGGACAGCTGTCCAGGTGCCAGCCATCGACGAGGATCGAATGCAGCATCACGTATGTAGCCCTGTTGATGACATTCCACCAATAACAAAGTCAGCTAACAATAGGGTTATAGCTCATTTTGAAGCAAATGCAGTGTCTTATTTATATTGCCAGTTATGAGATGTATATTACCTGTATCTTGCGTTCAATACCAAGCCTATGAAGTGTGGCATTACATATGATTTCCTGCCTTCTGGACGATAATTGACCCTCATGCTTATCAGGAAATGTGAGGAAAAGGTAGGAACTCACTGCATACTTAAGTACAGAGTCCCCCAGTAACTCTAAACGCTCCATCGAGAAGTCCTCACAGCATCTAAGTGTTGTAAGAGCTTCCAGAATCTAAGTAAGTGTAGAGAATTTGATTGTTACATTTTAAGAAAATAACAGAATATAGAATAAGAAAAAAAGTATTAATCGCAATATCATACCAAGAAGCTTGATATATCAGAATCTGTATAGGCAATTTCAGTCCTCAATTGGCTGGCTAGCATTAGCGACTCAATACGATACATAAGAGACGGAAACAAATAAAATACTCTCAAAACATCAACAGGTAAATCAAGAGGAACAAGCAGTTCTGGAGGCATATGAACAAGGCTATTCGTCCTGTTTTTATTTTCCACACGATTGCCTACAAAAAGGTAATAAAACATAAACAGTTTGTATTTATAGGAAAATATCAACTTGGCTATAGTTAGAAACAAAAATAATATTCATTAACTAGCATAGTTTAATCAAAATTGATTTGATACCAATTATAGTCAAACATAAAAAGGAACATAGATGATTAAAAAAATCTTGCTAGGTAAACAACATAATGACATGTATGCTTAGAGAGTTAGAGTAAACAAGAGCTAAAAACATAAACACGAAGAGAAGGACCTTCATCTCTAATCTTCGATGAAAGAAGGTTATGAGGATTATGAGTGGGTTTCAACACTAGCAACGGCTGTGAGGGATGACGGAGAAATATATTGTACCTGTAAATTAAGTGTATTAGTTAAGTGTGAGTTAAATGTCTATTCATGAATGAGCATATTAATATGTAGAAAGATTTAGCATACTTCTTCTCAAAATATTCTGCAAACGTACGAAATTCTGCTTCTTTCTTATCAGATGCACCATCAAATGTGCTATTGGCACATAAATCAGCTACATTAAGAGCAGTATATATCTTCCCTGTGTGAAGTGCTAGGACTACCACATTTCTAAGATCATCAGCCTTACATGACTTTTTAGCCAAATGAATGAGATCCCCGCCAATTTTTTCAAGATCACCAATCAGGTTCCGTTGGTCCTCCAAATAAATGCTTCTCATAAATTCAACAGTTGCACTCGCTACATCAATCACATTCCAATTAATGCCAATACTTTTATGAGAATCCAGAGTAGGTTCCACAGGTAAAAGCAAATACATATTTGCACTGTCCCACAGGAGCGTATCATCTTTCTTGAGAATAAACTTCCTCGGGGTTTTGGATGCTTTTGATCCAATGAACAATTTTCCAAACAAACCATTAAACAGCAGTGCTTGAAATAGTTTTGCTTTTTCCATCTAAGAGAAAAGGAAAAGGGATCTTTCAGGTAACAAGAAATGAATCTGAAGCAAAGTAGATCAATGACAAATGGATTTGACCAGACCTGATGGGCATCCAACTCAAAAGGACCACACGGAGAAACTGAAGCCTTCACCATCTTGTCATGCAAATACAAATCAGTATCCAACATAGCAGCTTCTTTCGCTATACTTGCATCGATTAACAGGACAAAGTCAGAGTATTTCTGGCCAACTTGATCACAAATAAAACTCAACTTGTAGCCTTGAAGCTTAGTAACACTTCTATTTGAAGCCCATGAGCCAGACATAGAAAGAACCTTGGTTGTACCATGCAGCTCTTTCCGTTTAGTTGTACCTTGAATGCAATAAAATACCGTTGTCAGAGATACAGATTGTTTCTTTGTCAGTAAGTAAATAAACAAATATTACAAAATCAGCTCCACTGTGCACGACAATTACAGATGCAAATGATAGAAATCTCTTTAGGACTTAGCAGACGTGTACCTAAACCTGCACCAGATGTGCAGATGCCAGCCTTGCTAGAAATTTCCAGCGGTAGCTCTTCAACAGATGGACAAAGGTGGTCATCCAGTGCCCCCAGCTGATGCAGCCTCTTACATGCATCAAGGCAAACAAGCTGCTTTGCCTTCTGCATGTTTCTTGCTCTTGGACCTACTAAAAGCTGAAACATGGCACTAGATGGCAATGTTACTGTACACTCATAGCCGTCACCATAAGGGGTGCACTGAAACTTGGGTTTTGGGGTGTAGTACCTTCAACATGAGCAAGAAAGTAAAAAAAAATGGATTAGAACCCTACACAGGAAAAGGCACCAAACAGAAACTCTGTATGGCAGTGTTTTTTAATGCATATAATCTGTGCAGCCATGTAAAAGAACAAAATTGAAATGTAGCCACCATACTTATCCTTAGGAAGTTTGTCACAGTACTGGTTGAGGACACTGATGCTGGAATCAGTAGTTATTTTGGCTCCTGTTGTGCTTATGTAGTATTCATTTATTTCTTCAGTGGGAAAGAAACTAGGGGGTGAATCCTCAGGCTCTCGGTTTGAAGCAATCTCAGTCATCGAGTTCTTACTTCTAATAATGGCAGATATTAAATCATTTTGTTTCACATTTCCCCTGCAAAGAACATTGACATTATGGCTTCTTGTAATCATCGTAGTGTCATGGCAATCATTGTAACATCACAGGCATAAGTAGTTCAGACAATTATACAGATTAAAGGGTATACTGTTCAATCATTAGTATGTACTGAGAGTCCTTCTGTCGGGCTCGTCCACGTGACTGCACGTAGCTGCGGGTAGTCCTTGGCAAATCGAATCTTATTACACACGAGCAGTCTGGGACATGGATACCCTCTTCCGCAACATCTGTAGTAAATAGTAAGTTGACCTGCAGGAGAGGAAGAATTAAAAAAAAAAAGATCATGAGAACTATGTTTCAGTTTACTCAAATTTTGACAGATGATAATTACCTTGCCAGAGCAGAACAAATCCAGTGTCTCCTTTTGCATTTTCGGGGTCAGTGCATCCACAGAACTCCCACCAGTTAGAAAAGACACTCTCAAACATGAAAGTCGGCCAATTTTTTTCATAGTCCGCTCAATGACTCTGGCAGTAATCTTTCGATCCACAAAAATAAGGCATCGGACATTATCAACGTCACTGTTAGACAGACATTTGCCATGTTAGCGTAAAAGTTCATAGTCAGAAATAAACAGTTACGGTTACTAAACATATCACTTCACCTGAAAGAAAGAAATACTTGGATGAGCTCATAGAGCTTCGGTGATATATAGCCCATCGTTGTTGCTTCCACAGATCCACTCTCTGAGTTCAGAAGTACATCTATTCCTGAAACATCAGGGAATCTCATTGATGCATCATACTTGATATAGAATGTCACGATGCTACATCTTAGCTATTAGTATTGCATTGAATTAGTTTTGTCTACATAGATGCACCTTGTTGGTGTTGGAGGCGTTTATCAATTATATGTAACACTTCCTCAAAGAACTTCATATGAAGAATTGAATTTTCCACAGACAAGGCAGAACCATTTGCATCACTTTGCTGGTCAATTGTACCCTCGCTCCCCTTCAGCCAACCTTTTCTGCGACCCCTTTCGATGCAAATTTTCGTAGCCTAAGAGAAAGGTAAGCTAAATAAATGATATGGGACTCAAATAAAAGAAGCCAAAAGAAAAACAATTAACACTCAAGACAAAAAGAAACAAGGGCAAACATTAATAGCTTAAAAGCCATCTAACTTACCTCACTTGCACAAAGAAGACCGATATCTTCAAGGCAATAGCAAACCTTTGCTAAAGAATTAGTGAGACGCCTCCGTGATTCTTTTGTTATTCCATCAGCATCTTTGTAATGGTTGGTCATCCTGGTATGCAATTGCTCAATCAGCCCATCATACTGCACAGATAAAAAGATACTGATTATATAGATATCAAACTTAAAAACTTTGGTAACCATTTCAACGAAAGAGCCAGCAATTAAAGATTATCAAACCTTGGTGCAAAGAATTCCTAGTTCTTTACTTAAATCTTCAAAAGAAACAGTTCTTGGCCCATAGAATATATGCACTTCTTTTGCCGAAGGAACGCAATGTTCTATCTCCTCTCTATCCACCACAGTGTGTATCTGAATTACAATTTAAACAGGAGCGTACAGTTAACAGCACTTTCTCAGTAGTGTAAGGGAATTGGATATATTTCACCTAAAAAGACAGGTCTAAACAGGAGCATACAACACAGTTTCCATCTCTGAGCTTGAATAGTACAGCTATAAACAGATTTCAATATGTCTATAAAATAGGGAGTGGAATAATCATGTCTAGTGTGCCCTGCATAGTCTGAGAAGCTCGTTCACAAGGAGCAGTATAAACTAGGGGGAAAAGGGGATATACCTTGGAATCTAAAATACTTTCCAGCTCAGAGAGCTGATTTTCGCAATCCAAATCAGAGGAGACTCCTGCAAAAATGAGAGAGTAAGCAAATGTATAAAAAGTCAACATAAAGAATCCATAGCATGAAATGAACAAAATCGCAGTAAAATTGATGGTGGATGCAGTCAAATATTATATCATTGGAATTTCTCTATGTAACTATATTTATTTCAGTTTACGGTGACAGATTTTAGGATGTGACCCAAATGCTATCATTCATTCATTTGTGATATTTTGAAAAAAAAAAAATTCAATGCATATTTCTTCAAGTTTGCACCAACATCATCATCATCATATTACTCAATAATGTCATTACATGCCAGCATGATTCAATTCAATACCATCAGCCCAAATTCCAATTCTGACACAAAGTTGATTAGTGTAGCCATTACAGATGTTAGTTAGAAAACCCGGGAAATTTGGATGTCTGAAACATAATAACAGCTATAAAGAACATTATACACTTTTATAATTGATGCTTGCCTTTTCTTATAACAGGCGAAGCTGTCATACTGAAAACATTTGGCTTATGTTCAGATCTGTGATAGAACTCCTGTTCAAAATATAAAGATAAAATACTAATTAAAAAGGGGGGAGACAAAAAAGAAATTGGCTTGTAACTTTGTAGGTATAACAAGAAAGAGGTCTTTTCAGAATACCTTCATTATCCTTGTATAAGGGTGGTTACCAGTTGCATGATGGCATTCATCAAATATCATGAGACTAACCATGTCTAAGATCAAGAAAGCTTGGCGTAAAGCATCTAGCAGCACCTGTGGTGTCATGACCACGACCTGCAATTTTTCATGGTGACTGTCAAGTACGCAACCAGGGCATCTCTAGTTACAAACCCAGATTCTCCAACTTTTCTGCAGATTTTTTAAAAGTTTATAATCTTGGAGCATTTTTTTTGTAAGTTTACCACAATGAATGAAGGTTCTATAATGGATGATTGAATAATCATATCATAACAAGGAAAAACAATTAAAAGCAAATACCAAATAATAAAAAAACTTTATGGGTCAAAATCTTTCAAACACAAATCACGTACTTGTCAAGATCTTTCAAACACAAATCAAGTAAAGGAGACTGGGGAAAAACAGAATCAAACTTGCCTGATATTTTGCAAGTTGCTCTTGCCAGTTGTGAGCCTTCCATTGATCAACACCCTTTGCACCATGATAGTACTCCACATCAAAATCAGTGTAGCTCTTAATCACCTCGCATTGCTGTTAGAGAAAGTATCAGCGCAGACTGTTTTGGGTCAGTTAGAACAATCAGAGTACAGTCTGTGGTACCACCTGTGTGACAAGTTGAACTGTTGGCGCAAGAAATACGATGATCTTTCGGTCATTATTTGCTTTGCTAATCTTCCCAAAATGCTTGATGAGCATGACAGCAATCAATGTCTTCCCAGCTCCCGTATCAAGCATCGCAATTGTGTTCTGGCGCGTAGCAACCTCATAGAGATCAAGCTGGTACCTGACCAATTAGAACATCACAAGCACAATCATCACATTATACTCTGTTCTCCTGAATATGTATAATAGTGTTTCATAAAAAAATATATGTAATGACATGATTGCTTGACAAATGTGCAGAACCTTCTGGGGGTGAAATCCTGACACTCCCTCTTCTGCCGTTTACGCACCCCTGCTTCATCTTCTTGAGCGGATGATTCGGATGGCCTCTTCAAAGGATTCATGTCAACTGCTCATACAAAAATCAACAGAAATCCATCATTAATAGCCCCAGCACCAAATGCATCAAGGTTAACATCCCACAAGCTAATTTGTAGCGGCCCCCAAACCCTCCCAAAAACCTCCAGCGATGCAGCGGACTGGTGGCACCAGAAACTTCTGGAAACCCCCGGAAGCCCCGATCCAAGCACGACGGCATCCAGAACCGTTGCCAAAAACGCTCCGGTTCACCCGCATTAACGCGATCGAAGCAGTAACCGCTAGAATCGAGCATGCATTGCATAACCCAGACTGATCACGCCCTAACCTCCACCGCGCAATCGCATGAACACCATAGACAACAGCAAACACAAAACCCCGAAAAAAAACTGGAGGGGTCGTTACCATCGGCGGCGACGGCTGCTGCCTCCGCAGCGGAATCAGCGCCGCCCACCGCTCCGTCCCCGCCGCCGCCCAACGCTGCCGCTTCCACGTCGCCCATGAGGGAGCAGGGAGGGAATGAATCCTCCCGATTGCTCCGCTACTCGACTGCTCCTCCTGCTCGGGAGTCGGGACGGCGGGGGTGTGGTAAAAGGGAGGAAAAGGGTAAGAAAAAAAAAAAGTTAACCCTGGTTATTGAAAAGGTAAGACCAGGGCCTATCAACGAGCCGAGCTCGAACCAAGCCGAGCCGGGACGGGAATGGATCCTCTCGTCCCGTCCCGATTGCCCGTTGCTCGCCTGCTCCTCGTGCTCGGGAGTCGGGAAGTCGGAACGGCGGGTGTGTGGGCGAAAAAGGAGGATGCGGAGTATGAACGAAAAATTACCCTGGTTATTAAAAGGTGAGGTCCGGGCTTGCCAACGAGCCGAGCTTGATCAGGACTCTAGTTTGGACATTTGGTAATGGTGGGTTAGCACTTGCCTATTTTATGCCTTCCGTGCTTGGAGCAGCTAAAAACATCCATAAATCGAAGAGCCGCAGCTATGGCTCTCGAGTTGGCTGAAGCGCATCGGGCTATCGGACCAGATTCGACCTCAGCCCGAGTCGAGCCGTAGACGAGCCGAGCTCGAAGCGCTCACGAGTCAGGAGGCCCCCGTGTGGTAGGTGAGGTGGAGAACGCACGTGCTGCGCATGCACACGCGCGGCCGAGCTGGACACGTCACTGACAGAGCATGGCCAACCTTGGAACCTGGTAAAGGTTACAGTGGGATGTCACTGCCTGCCTTTCATCGGAAACGGAATGGGTGGTTCACGGGCATGTGCATTGGTGGTGTGACTGACGGTGGGGTCGCGAGACATTTACCTCTCGTTTCCGCGGTTGCGGACTTGCGGTGATGTACCTGTGGCCATTCCGCGACACATGGCTACGCGGTGAGTGAGCTTTGCCTTCTGCTGTGTCACTTTGGCACGGCTGATGTCGGTCTTGCATGGGGAAAACCTGTCAAGAAGAATGTTTAACACTCATTAAAAATATTAAATATAATTTAATTGTAAAACATTCTACGTAGCGGGAGTGTACATCATAAAACGAATCTATTTTTGCCAGCATATGTTCAATGATGAGTTATTACAGGTCTAATGATGGCTTGATTTTTTTAGGGAGATCGGTAGAGGAGGCCCTATCTATTTTTTTATATATATGAAAAGGATATTTACATTGTACAAGGCCGTAGGCCCAAGTAAGAAACACCTTAAGATTACATACTACTCAGGCAAACATTAATCTTATCTTTCAAGCCTGATTTAACTCTGAGAGTTACTAGAGACATCTCTTGAAAGAAGTATAGTCTCCATTTATTAAAGGACAAAGACTCCCCATAAAAAAAAATGATGCTATTTCTATGTTTCCAAATTGACCACAAAGCAACAATCACTATTTCCCAAAAGATAGCATTACCAAATGTTGCTCTAGCTGTGATGATCATATCCAAGGGCTGCAAACTGAGATCTCAATTGATGCCTAGGTAAATCCAACAAGCTTAACTGAAAGGACCATCAAAGAAAAGGTGGAAGTTGCACTCCTCAGTGTTTTCAACACAGAGTACATAACTGTAGCTGTCAAGATGCATATTCTTGCGTCTAAGGATGTTTCTGCAATTCAGCCTATCTTGGAGCAAAAGCTAGAAAAAGAATTTATGATGATTCCTGACTCTTGATTTCCACATCCATTTAAATAGAGATGAGGCTGGTAAAGTGCCTCTCAAACTTGTGTATACTTTCTTAGTAGTAAACTGATTGGAACCCAGATATAAGACCATTCATCACGAAGTTGATCATTTCTTTGTATGTTGGACAGGAGAAGTTGCAAGCCATCTAGCTGTACCGAAGCTTCCAAAGTGAGAGGCAACCAAAACTTTTAGGCTTAATTGAGTTTAATAAATTCGTCTCACGATGTATAGTTTATTTATGTAATTCATTTTATAATTAGTTTATATTTAATACTTCTAATTATAGATTTGCTGGCTTAGGTTGACGTACATGGTCTTCAATTGTTTCACGATTTTCTTATAAAAAATCGTTGCATGATTCACATTCGCTGTACAAACATGGGACTAATGTCATGTTTCATATTCCTTGGAAACGTTACCATTATATTTGCTTGAAAATTAATGTTGATCAAGCAGTAGTATGTAAAAACGATAAAAACAAGCTAACTAGCTAAGCTAGTAGCTAACCAAGGCTATTGATCATGCCTCTCGGTGCATGCCCTCTTGGTTGATCTGATCAGGATGGTTTGGTTCATGAGTGGGTTCATGCTGAGAACCAAACACTACCTAAAAGGCTAAAAGTAATAGATACAGCAAAGTATGGTTAAAAAAAAAGATACAGCGGATAGCATGTAACCTCTGACCATGATGTTGCTGTCAATACTCAATATCTGAAACAAATGTTTTCATGTGTTTTATATGACCTTTTCTTTATATTAAAAATAAGAAATTCTAGCTCTGCATGATTGACTTAATATAATTGTTTTAAATTCGTTATTTTTATTTTATTTTTTAATAGTACGTGCATGTGGTAGGTGCGAGCTTGTGATACAGAGGAGAGGGCCGTGCTTTCATCATGAGCATCATCTACAGCTACAAGAGTGGAAGACCAGAAAAAGGCCCTGACAGTACCACGGTGGCACGGTAATGTTCAGGCCACCAAGGCACCAACAAGCAAACCAGGCAGTTCTAAAAAAAAAAAAGCAACCAGGCAACTGTCGATGGGCTGTCGACCGTTGTCTCTTCAGCGAATTCTACCTGCAGCTAGCGTATGACATCGTCCTGCCGTTCGCGGCAAATCACAACCCCTCGGAATGACCGAACAAGACGCCGTCCGGCGCCGGCCGGCCGTGACACCAGTTGACGCGCTCTCGTCACCGCCTCGTCTTCATCTCCGAAACAAAACCCCAGCAACTTGCATCCAAAACCTTGGTAGAGACTTTCTCTGAGATACCTGAGGATCGGAAGAGCGAGAGCACGCTGTACGTCTTCCCCGGCGAGGAGGAGTTCTTGGACACGTATACTCTCGCGCGCAGCCGCCATGGCGGTGGACGGGGCGCCGGACCTGACGGACTTCATGAACGACTGGTTCTTCGGCACGGTCGGCGCGAGGCACGCGCACAACGGCGGCGGCGGTGGTGGCTACGATCTGACCGGCGAGAGCAACAAGAGGCCAGCATCGCCGGCGGGGAAGACGAAGCAGGCGAAGAGCGGCGGCGGAAGCAGCAGCGCGAGCAAGCAGACGCAGGATTGGCTGGAGGAGGCGAAGAGGATGGTCGGGGCCGGATCGCCGGGTCGGGGCCTCAGCTCACCGTCCAGGCAGGTGCCCAGGTTCGCCGGTGGGTCCGGCACCACGGAGCCCTCGCCGACGCTCGACCGCCGGGACCCCATGTCCCGGTCCGCGAGAAGGTAATCAAATTCAAATCACGCGCGCTCACGTTGCCACGCCACGTAGTACGAACAAGTGTTGGTTTCACTGACATGCTACACTACTCAATGTAAAAAATTTGCCGCCCATGGCGCCGGCGTGATCGATCGGTAATTAAACCTTCCCGGTGAGCTAATCTTCCCTCCTCCGGCGACGTACGTGCAGGAACTGGCAGCCGGGCGGCATCGGCGACGAGATCCTGCAGCGGGCGTCCATCTCCTCCCCTCCGCGCTCCTCCACCTCCGATCCCTTCGCCTCCTCCGCGCCGCCTTCCCCGTCCCCATCCCTGCCGCCAAACCCGCAGTCCTCACGGCGCAAGTCCAGGTTCCGCGACGCCCCCACCCCGGAGTCCCCGCACCGCCGCACCACCGTCTCCTCCGCCTCCACGTCGCCCACCGCCGCCGCACACTCTCGCCACCGCCGCCACGCCTCGGCGTCATCCGCCCCCGCATTCGCAGCCGCGGCCGAAGGGTTCGACGACGGCGTCGCCCGCCTCAACACCTTCCTCCGCCGCCAGCGCGCCGTGATCGACGACGATCTAGCCGCGGGGGACCGCCACGCGTCGAGGCCCACCAAGCTCGTGCTCTCCGACGCCTCCAAAAGTAAGAAAAGCCTTCTTGGATTCTGGTCAAATTGGAAGCTCATGCTTGAAATTTGAACTGAATCTGAGTAGTGTGGTTAATTCTTGGAATTTCTTTCTCGTTCTCATTTTGGGTAGGTGTGAGCTCGATTGTGGCGGCGATATGCTACGCGTGGATGCTGTCGAGCAAGGGGGATGGCCAGGCAGCGGTGCCGGTGGTGAACATGCGCCGGAGCAGGATGGCGAGGTGCAGGCAGGCGGCCTGGCTCCTCTACCACGTCGGCGTCGACGCCTCGGCGCTGCTCTTTGCCGACGAGGTATGTCATGCATGTGATCGTTTAATGTGTGAAGTATACAATGTGCTTCTTTGAGACATGAATACACTGTGTTGCTTTGAGACATGAATGGTGATGGCTGGCATATAGTGTGGTGGAGTTTCAGACAAATTCAACAACTGTCTAGGTCCCGGATCGGAGTTATTGGGCGTTTATTTGAGGCAGAGAGCGACAGGGATGGGGCATATACAGCAACACATGTCATTTCAGTCGTGTCATGTGGGTGTCCTCAATTTTGATTGGCAACATATGGCCTTCAGAATACCACATTTGAGCTTGCAGCATAATAATACACTTATATGCATAAGTTTTCAGGAACGGTTAAGAACAGTGTGCACCAGAAGTTAACTCTTGAGAGTTAAGAACAGAGTATTTGCTTGTTACTACCTTACAACTGCCTTTTCAATTCTGTGGGCATGCAATATGTATCCTTTTTACGGTTTGAAGGCATAATCAAGCTGTAAACATATCCTTGGGGAACCATCATGTATATGATTCTGACTTTGTGAATCTTAATCAGGTTGATATGGATGGACTAGTAATGGACCAGCGAGTTAGCTTGCTTGTGGTGGGGCAAGATGTCCTGAAATCAAAATCTGAGGTAATAATGCTTAAATGTACTTTTCAAGTGTCTAAAGTTGTTAATGTATATGATATTATCATTTACTTCACAAGCATACTTGATTTTGTCACCTAGGTGGGGTCAGTTTGCACAACCCTGACCAATACCTATTGTGAAGATGCTTATAGCCTATTTCAAAGCTTGGACATAAAGAAACTTCTGGTTAGTACATTTCCTACATGTAGTATCCTGCGTAAATTAATAGCATCTCTTGACTATTTTATTTAGGTAACATCCTGATTATACTTTATGGGCTCCCATTAGCTTGCAGGTATCCTATTAGATACAAGCAACCTTTCCAAGAAGTGTTCAAACAGAGATTCAGAGGCTGTTCAGTTGCTTTTGTTTGGTGCATCTGAGCATATGAGGCACGAATTGTTTCAGCAATGTAATATAAAAGTCTTAATTATATATTGATCCATGCGTATAAAATCACAAAGTTCAACTGTTGTTAACTTCTACATTGCATCTTGACTAGTGACGCTTGATCATAATGATCACTCTTTTTCTGAGCACCTGAAGAATACATATAGAAGTTCAACCACAGATGGTGAGTTTCATCCATTACATGTACATATAGTAAAAATAAAATAACTTTACATCTATCAGCATAGTGTGTTTTCACCTTGAAGACAAATTTGCAATTTGTGTCCTTTCTTTTTAAATTGACCAAGCAGTCATATGTTACACATGATGCGGTCATATGTGCTTATTAGTTACTCACGTATCATCTCAAACAATCTTAGTTGCTCCCTTGAAATATCTAAATTCCAAACAACCTATTTAGTATTTGATTGCTAAATTATACCCTATTCGTTTTGAGTGCCTTGCTTGTCTGTTTACCATGTGGTCTGATATAATTTTGTGCTTTTCTTAACTAGGTAATGATGAAAGTCCTCCAGAGCAAAAACGTTCTACTTCGGCATCAGGATCATCCCAAGACGCCAAGAAGTCAAATTCAAGTAACTTTTTTGTGCCTCCTTTATAATTTGATAAATATATTGCTTGTATATAGTTGGACAATTCTACATTAAGTCAGTGCGCCGCATTTGCTTGATTGACCTCGAGTAGAAACTTAGAATTAATTGCATCCTGAAATAGACTCCATCTAGAGCTCCTTTGGGATTATTTTTTTTTATTTTTTTTACAAACTCATCATTTTAAAACTCTGAACACCGGGTTAACTGCTCTAGGGCTCTTTCTGTATCTGCCTTTCTACTATCTAAGCAAGTCTGCAAATTTGATATGATGTAGCTCCTCTGATTCTGTTATGGTTCTTTACATCACAGCTAACCAGAGGACAACACGTGGAAGTGGTGGAAAGGCTGCAGATGAAGCTTCTCGTGGGAAGAACAACTTTTTCTTGGCGAAATGGTTTGGTTTTGGCCGAAAATAACCTGTTCTCATTTACATTAGTCTGGTCGGCCATTAACTGATATTTGAATTTGAGAAGTATCATCGTTTTGCGGAAGTGCCATGTGAGAATTCTCCCCAGATTGTGTTGATGTGACAACTTATTTCATTCTTTGCAACCATTTAAACTGGCTGTTTGGTCAGATAAATTTACATTTACATATTTTGGCTTCTGTTATCGTTTCTTCTATATAAAGGAAGTATGCCTCAAACTAGCTGGGGTGGTAGTGTGGCTGTGCATCCCAACCACCCAAGTTTGAATCCTCTTCCGCTCAAATTTGGGTGCCTATTTCCGTCTTAACGCAACAAAAAAAAACATCAAATTTCTCCTTGGTTAGGTCGCATCAAAGCACTTCTATTTGTTCAATTTTAGGCTGGAATTCTTGGACAAACTAAGAGTTTTTCAGATTTTGCTCTTCCTAACTATAATCTGGTTATCAACATTGGGAAAAGAATGAGAATCAGGAGGCTATTTTTCAAAAATCTACTCGAATTGCCCATCATGCTGGCGTTTTTTGTCCTGAACACTATATCGATGGGATATATTAATGGAAAAAATGCATGATAAGCCCCTAAACTATTTCGGTCTGTACAATCAAGCCCTGGAATTTAGTTTTCAAATTGAGCCCTGCTAGTCATTGTGCAAAGAAGCATCTTAAGTAGGATCCAGCTTATCCATACATTTCCAGCTTGATTTTGTTCAATCCTGATCTTTCTTTAACTAGTATATCTATAGGGTTTACATTAGTTTCCGCAGATGATGATCGGTAAATAAAATGCGCAACTTGGCTACTAAATGTTTCTGCAACTTTTTAAATTTAAATGTTTCGTAAAAAAAAATGGCTCGGCGTGTCTGAAATCCTAAAGGGAAATTTTGAGTAGCAAAGTTACATGGTCCAGATGAAACGAGATCATTACTTCAATCCCAGGTGAAAAGTATTGTATTTTCATTCTTTAACTAGTTGCCTTTTGATAATAGCTTACATGATCTGGATGGTAGACATTATATATCAGCATTCAGGAATATTTGCCCATATCTGCTGTCCTCATTCTTGAACGGAGCAACATAAAGAAATTAGGAGGATCAGAGATAAGCGAGACGAAGAATATTATAAGAGAGAATAAGCAGAGTACTGGATGGGAGCAGGACCAGCTCTTAGCTGGATTTCCCCAGGATAATTCAGCATGAATGCATGATTGGGAAAGGCAATGGCATTGCGAATCCTGCCTGTCATGTTTCTCTATCAGGACCAGCCTGTTCCTAATCCCCAGGAGTATCCTATCCTGCGCCCCTCCAGTCCAATCCTCCATGTGCACAGCACGCTCCCATGGAAGGTGAGAGAAGATGGCTGCAATCATTTCAATACACTTCCACCTCCCAAAATCCATCAGTATTACTACATTTTTTAGATAATGGAACAAAAATAGTCCCGGCCTCTACACCATCAAGGATAGTGTACGCAGCAATTCATTACAATCCAAGAGCACTTAGGCTCACAAAACACATCCCATTATGCGAATAAAAGAACATGAAATTTTTCGAACAAGGGACAACTAAGCTGCAATCCTATTCGAAAATTTCCACCCAAACTTGGCAAACACCTCCATAACAACCGTCTCCATGAGACGACAAGCTTTCTTCAGATTTGCCCTTGCCTCCTCGTCCTTAAACAGCAACAACCAAGTGCGAGTCCAGTGTGTAGCCCTGAAAATTACCTGCATGAGAGTGTTAGCTTTAGAACGATTGAATACCATATCATTTCTTTTCAACCAAATAGCCCAACATATAGCCGTTAAGCCTACACAAATTTGTTCTCTAAGAGCTGGCCGAATATCAGCTAGCCAAGGGCCAAACATGTTAGAGATGCTAGACGGAGGTTGAATTCCAAAGGTGATATGAACTGTATTCCAAATAAAGCGAGCAAAACGACATTGTATGAAAAGATGTTCAATAGTCTCGAGAGAGCTACATGCGCAACAATTTAGGTTGCCTTTCCAATTTCGCTTTGCCAGGTTATCCTTGGTAAGAGTAACTCCATTTTTGACATACCACAAGAAAACTTTAATTTTAAGTGGTACCCGGATCTTCCAAATTGGACACCTACGAGGTACAATACCATCGCTACTTAATTCCATATACATCAGTATTACTACATGGTATGAATTATTGCTTCATAGCATGGTAACAAGATGTACTAGACTGTAATGTAGTAGTTGGAACAAGTGCAGTAGGATCCTAGCTCACTCAACCTTCCATGCGTAAAGAAACAGGCAGAAATCAGAGCACTCATCAGTGTGTAAGTGAGCAGAGGTGGATGGCGGTGGCAGAGACGGCGGCTCGGGCTTGAAGATGAAGAGGGCGTTCCTCATCCCGGTGCCAAAGAGCCAGTCGTGCGCGTCCCAATACACCTGCACCTTGAGCTGGTTGATGGAGATGCACTCGTTGCCTCTGAACTTCCACTGCAGGTGCCTGACGAGAACGTTGACGGAGCCGTCGATCTTGATCACCATGTCCACGTCGACGCCGCCGCTGAGGTTGCTGCTGCTGCACTCGATGCCGATCTCGTGCAGCTTGCCCTTCTCATGGAACCTGGCCTTGGTGAGGAACCTCTTCTTGCTGAACACGTGCTCCTTCTTGCACACCAGCACGGCGTCCTGCAGCGACGGCCGCGACCCGGTCCGCCGGAACGCCTCCTTCTTGAGGTTGCCGAGGAGGAGGACGACCTCCTCGCCGGAGACCACCGCTACGTAGTAGTCGGACAGCGGCTCGGGCTCATCGGAGTACCTCGCGCTCCTGAGGTCCCACACGACGTCGATCGCCTCGCCGTCGACCTGGAACTGCTTCGCGCCGTACTTGCGCCAGAAGTGCCATGGCTGCATCTCCACCTTGCACGCGCTGCTGCAGCTGCCCTTGCCGCCGCCGCCGACATCGCCGCCGGCGACCTCGCCCCACTCCCGGCTGCCGATCTTGTCCTTGCCACCGCCGGCCGACCCTTCGATCGACACGGACAGGCCATGGGTGAGCAGGTTCCTGCACCATGTCACCGTCACCAGCCGGTCATGGCCGGCGATCAACGCGCGGTAGACCAGCGTCACCGCGCTCTGGCCGGACCTGGTGGCCGCCGCGGGCGCCGGGACGTCATGGAGCTTCTCGCCGGCGGAGAAACACGACGGGACCTAGAACAGGTCTTGCATCATGCAGACGACGCTGGCCTTTGTGGATCGATCAGAGCACAAAATCGTATGGGTCTATCTGATCTGATCAAGGAATTTAATCAATATATGTACCCTGAGAGAGAATGACAGGGTGATCGAAGAAGGAGGGCGGCTAGCAATTAGCTATACATAGGCGGCGACTGGGAGTTGAAGTGTCATGAAAGCCATGCAAAGGCATGGAGTTCGGCGAGGGGATGAGGCGACCATGAGTTAGCAAACCGAGCTGGAAAGGGAGGAGGCCAAGAAAGTGAGCTGTACATGAAAGCGAGTGGAGGAAGAAGCACTTGGCCTCGTGTGGTGTTTAAAACCGGAGGAACCTTCTCCGCTTGCGTGGAATAAATGCTCCATCTTTCAGGGACCAAACTTGGGTTTCCCCTGGAGGCCATCGTACTCTCCCACCAGTATTCTAATTTCTACTGCCAACCTTAACCATGGCCACCCGGCAAAGCCCAAAGCTCCATGAGCTAAATTGTATCAGCATTGGGGCTGGATCTCTTTGGGGGGCCTTCAGGTCTCGGCAGAGGCGAGCAGGGCCATGTGGGTGACATGCCTGTCAAAGATAACGAGGCGTCGAGATCGATGAGATCCAGCCACAGGATTTCTCGGTTTCAGTTCAGGGGAGTATAACTGGATCGTTCGTGCCCAACGATGTGCAGGCAGGGAGGGGAATGCCAGAGGATTAGGCAGGCAGCTAATAATGAGCTAAGCGAGACAGTAACGAGTGAATAGACGAAATGTACACTGCAACTACTCGCAGAATCTGGCTATTTTGTAGGGAGCAAAGAAGACGTACGCCGGGTCTTTGATAGTTGTTCAGACAAAAGAGTGGTCAATGCAATAGCAGATGGCTTTGGGCTGCGCCCATGGTGGTTAGACCGGCAGGCATCTTGCCCTAAGTGCATGTACTTACAAAGAAGTAAGAAGAGGTTCCTGCGCTCGTGGTCTGTGGATAAACATAAACCTGTAGACTTTGTCCCGTCGACGTCATCGTCGTCGTCAGAGGATCGCCATGAGGGAGTCTCTGATTGGTCAGTGAAGGCAGCCCCGGATGGGGAGCCTTGCCTCGTTGTGCAAGGTTCTGGGGATGCTGATGGATGCAGTGATGAAGGCGACATGTGAGTTGAGAGCTTCAATGTGGAATTGATCAGAGCATTTGGTGGCAAGTGACGGCGGCGGATTCAACGTTCCCCTCTAGGATACTACCTAGCTCTTCCGTGTTGGACTGGACCAGTGCATGGCCCAGGCCAATGCATACTCCGTAGTCCGTATGCTTGTTTATCCTCGAGTGAAGTGCACTTGCGGTCCCTAAACTTGCGTGGGTGTGTCATCTAGGTCCCCGAACTCTCAAAATGTATTTTTAGGTCCCTAAACTTGTATAGGTATGTCATCTAGGTCCCCGAACTCTCATAACACCTTATCGGGTCCCTAAACTAATATGAGTGTGTCATCTAGGTCCCTAAACTTGTGTAGTATATCAAATATGTCCAAACGGTCTCCAAACTCATTTTGTGTGATGACGTGGCATGTCACAAGACATCTACATGTACTTAGGCCATGTTCAGATTCCCAACTTTTCACTATTCATTCCAACTTTTCACTATTCATTCTAACTTTTCACTATTCCTCCCTCACAAAACACGTTTCCCAACGAATGCTACAGTGTTTTTCTTATGCTACAGTGTTTTTTCCTACCATCTAAACACACCCTTACAGTCACCAACAGAAATAAAAAATAAATATGGGACAGATATGTCAGTCATATTGACCAAATTTTTGTTACCACCCTTTAATCCTCCCTCAACCCCCCTCCCCCTCCGTAGACGTGCTGGCACCCTCTCCGTCGGTAGCAGGCTAGACCACCACAACAGGGTGAAGCCTAGAAGATAGAGGGAGAATTGAATTTATCTTTTTTAATTTTGTCCCTGTCCATGTGCCTAACATATGAGTCTCACAATTATTTTTTGTTTTTATTTCTTTTAGCGACCATACGTATATTGGCATGCCACATCATCACACAAAACAGGTTTGGAAACCGTTTGGACGTATATGGCACACTACACAACTTTATGGACCTAGATGACACACCCATAGAAGTTTAGGGGCCTAAAAAGACGTTACAGGAGTTTGAGGACCTAAATGACACGGTCATACAAGTTTAGGGACCCAAAAATGCATTTTGAGAGTTCGGGGACCTATATGACACACTCATACAAGTTTAGAGACCGCTCGCGCACTTCACTCTTTATCCTCTCTAGGCCTGGGACTCGGAACCGGCAAGGAGTCTTTTTCCCCTTTCTTTTTTCGATAGTGGTAACAGAAATGTTCAAGAGCTTTTCGCTGGGTTACTGACCAAATCATAACAGGCATTGCCCCCTGCTGCTCTGTCGTGCGAGGTGCGACCGTACTGATTACTGATATTGATGTGCTGTCATTTCAGTAATCTTCAGTCAATCTGTTTGCACTTGTTCTACTACGCAGAAGTTACTAGAACATTACTATAAAAGAAAAAGCTTCGAAGAGAGTACGTTTTTATTAAAAGTAATGCACGCTAGTCTCAAGTCTCAACTATCAGCATCACATAAAAAGACATGGGTATTGGACACATGACACGTCCACGGTCCACATATCAATCCACTGGATCGAGCTCGACGATGTCTAGCCGATCGATCTGCTCCCTTTTCTGCCTACGGCATCGCGCATTAACGGAGCACGGTCGGCCGGCTGGCCGAACAGAGCCGGATCCCGGTTGGAGATCGCCAGCGCGCGCCCACGACGCACGAGTCCTGTGCCGCGTACCTCGCTGTGCCGTGCGGACAATCGCTACGCTACACATGATACTCGAAACTCGAAAGCATGGCGTCGGCTCCATGTCAGGGCGTTTGTGTCCATCACTGTCGACGTTGTCATCGTCTGCTGCTGTCCCGATTCTTAGGTCATCTATCTCGCATCATTTCCTGGTGTGTCACAGTTTCATTTTTTTTTTCAGAAACACTACGCGCTAAGCATAAGTCGATTTGAATTTTGATATCAAAATAGGATTGAGTATTACATCGGAGAATTTGTGAAAAAACAAGCTAGAGGGAAATTAGAGCGGAGAGCCGGACACATCGTTAAAGCGTGGTCTGCAATTCGTGCTTCTTACATGGTCTGCAATTCTTGATTCCGTCCCCTCCACCGCGTCGCTGCCGCCTCTGCATGCTCGATTGGATTCAACTCGCAGGCCGCGGCATGGTGGCGGCGCACGAGCTCCTCCACCTCTCCTCCTCGGCCCGTAGCCACTGCAGCGATGCCCTCGTGCGCGAAGAGGTCGCTCCGTGTCGTCGGCGTCAGGTGCGGCGTCGACGGCGCCGAGGCGTTGCCCTCCGAGGTGGAGCCGGCGTCGGGGCCGCGGCCCGATCCATTGCTTCTCGACTCAGCAGGCCGACCGCCTTTTCCTCGACGTCAGGTACGCGGCGCCATTTCTGCTCTCTGCGAGCACTGATCGATGGAGAGGCCGCGTTAGATAGTCGATTCAACCCCGGATTTATTCTCCGATGTGACAGTCGGTGTCGATAGCGTGTTGCCTGAGAAATAGTTCCTCCACCGCATGACCGGAGTCGTATCTCTCCGGCGAGTCTATATTGTTAGTGCTTGTGCGCAAGCACTGTGTATATCTTGAGTTCATCTCTATGTATGTGTGTGCACGTGTTCTAGATCTAATAATGGATGAGAGATAGAGTTCAAGATCCATACCATCACGTGTAGAGGAGTTGGATGGCTCGGTAGATGCCATAGCAGGTTCGTTGGGGAAGATCTGCGCACGGGCAGCGACGTTTGGGGTAGACACAGTAGCCCTTCGTAGGAGATCTCGGTCGCCACCGGCTTTGGCCAGGGACGGTGGTGGACGTCGTGGTGGAGGTTCCCGCCGCCGGATCGCTAACCCTCTCGATCGGTCTAGGGTTTGAATGTCGGTGGGGAGAGTACTCAGTTCAACCTCGTGAGTCGAGCCGTGGCCCCCACCTCTCTCTTTATAGCGCTGGCGACAGGGGCCCACCAACCATGTTGGGTTGGGCGTCCCCGATCAGGGCGCAGATCAAGGCCCATGGCCTTTGGGACTGAGGAGATCAATCCAACAATCTCCCCCTTGATCTCACTCTTTATCTTAATTTCTTTTCCAGTATTTCTCTCATTCCATCTTAGATTTATGTACAGAGCTTATCTCATCGTCACGATCCTCTGTCGATAGAATCAATAGCCACCGTACACGCCTCTAGTCAGAAACGAATTCTTATATCTTATCGGGTCTTCTAATTCAGGAATCATAGGCTTTCCCTTAAACCCGTACCGGCTAAGTGTTCCTCGAACACATTGGGTGGTAGGCCTTTCGTTAACGGATCCGCAAGCATATTCTTTGATCTCGTATGCTCGAGACTTATGGTGTGATCCTGGATTCTATCTTTTACCGAATAAAATCTTACTTGTATCGACTTGGTAGCCGTACTTCTTTTGTTGTTGTGGGCATAGAATATTGTAGGCTGGTTATCGCAGTACATCTTTAATGGTCTTTCTATGCTATCCACAATTCGCAAATCGGGTACGAATTTCTTTAACCATTCTACCTACGTCGAGGCCTCATAGCATGCTATAAACTCAAGATACATCGTTGATGTTGCTGTTACTGGTTGCTTTGAGCTTTTTTCCACGAGATAGCTCCTTCAGCAAGCATGAAGATGTAACCTGTCGTGGATTTTCTGTCATCTTCATCTCCAGCATAATTTGCATCTGCATACCCTTTGATCTCCAGAGAAGCAGTTTTTCTGTAATTTAGCATGAGACCTTTTGTGCCTTGTACATAACGGAAAGCTTTCTTTACCAGTTTCCAATGTTCTATTCCTGGTTCTTCTTGATATCTGCTAAGCACGTTTGTGACAAAAGCTAAGTCAGGGCGAGTGCACGCTTGTGCATAAGACAAGCTCCCAAGAGCTGAAGAATACGGTACCGCTTTCATCTGTTGTCTTTCATACTCATTCTGGGGACATTGAAATTTCCCAAATCTATCACCCTTGACTATAGGAGTAGGAGTAGGATTACTTTTCTGCATATTATACCTCTCTTTTCTAGGTATGTCTTTTGTGACAATCTAGAACCCCATTTCTTCTATATCGATGAATCTCAATTTCTAGTAATAAGCTAATATCACTACTTGCCAGTAGGATATCATCCACATACAGTACAAGGAAAATATATTTCCCTTTCTTAAACTTTGCAAATACGCAATTGTCCTCAATATTCTCTTTAAACCTAAATTTCTTTACCGTTTCGTTAAACTTCAAATACCATTGTCTTGAGGATTGCCTCAATCCATAGATGGATTTCTTAAGGTAACATCCCATGTGTTCTTTTCCTTTCACAGCAAAACCCTTAGGTTGTGCCATGTAAATGTTTTTTTCTAGATCCCCATTTAGGAATGCCGTCTTTACATCCATTTGATGTAGTTCTAGATTATAATGAGCTACTGGAGCCATTATAACTCTAAAAGAATCTTTACGAGAGACTGGTGAAAATGTCTCATTGTAATCTATACCTTCCTTTTGTGTATATCCTTTAGCCACGAGTCGAGCCTTATATCTCTCTATATTCTCTTTGGAGTCACGTTTAGTCTTGTAGACCCATTTACAGCCTACTGTTTTGGCTCCTTTAGGAATTTCTACTAAGTCCCAAACTCCATTGGAACTCATGGATTGCATTTCATCTTCCATGGCTTCAAGCCATTTGGATGATTGCTCGCTTCTCATGGCTGCTTCGAATGTGGTGGGATCATCCTCCATCCAAAACTCTTCTATTTCATATATTTAATAATCATCTGGGATAGCTGACCTTCTCACTCTTTGAGGCCTTCTAGGGACCTCATCATTTAATATATTTTCTGTTGGAGGCTGATGTTGCTCCCCCTGATCTGCGGCAATATTTTCTATAGGATCCTGAAGGACAGGTTCCATATTTTCATTCTGTATTGCCACAGGAGGGACAAGGTCAGGGACTTACACTGAGGGTGTAGTCACAGTAGGTAGTGAGAAAAATGGCTCCTGAATCATCGGAGTGGGTGCACACACCCGCTTCTCCTCAAGATTAATCTTTATAACTATCGTGCCCCCCCGAATCATTTCTTCTTCTAGGAAGGCATCATGTCTTGTTTCCACAAATTTTGTGAATCTATCTGGACAGTAGAAACGATATCCTTTTGACTTCTCTGTGTAGCCAATAAATGGCAACTCACTGTCTTAGGATCTAGTTTTCCAATGGTTGGGTTAAATATCTTTGCTTCAGCAGGACTCCCCCACACCCTTAGGTGATTCATTGAGGGTGTTCTGCCTGTCCACAGTTCATACGGTGTTTTGGGCACCGCTTTACTGGGAACTCTGTTGAGAATGTAGACGGCGATTTTCAAGGCCTCCATCTATGGACTCTCTGGCAGTGTGGAATAGCCTATCATGCTTCGTACCATGTCCATCAAGGTACGATTTCTTCTTTCAGCTACTCCATTCTGTTGTGTGTCGCCCGGCATTGAATACTGGGCAACAATTCCTCGTTCCTGTAGGAACCTTGCAAAGGGTCCTGGAACTTGTCCGTATGGGGTATGCCGACCATAGTATTCCACTGCACGGTCGGATCGTACTATCTTAATCTTTAAATTGTGTTGGTTCTCAACTTCAGCCTTGAATATTTTAAATTTATCCAATGCTTCTGATTTTTCTTTAATCGGATAGATATAACCATAACGGGAATAATCATCTGTAAAAGTTATGAACGAGTCATAACCGTCTATACTCGTAACTGGGAACGGACCGTAGATGTCTGTGTAATTATTTCTAAGATGCATGCGCTGTGTTCCGCATGTTTTCTGGTTATCTTTACATATTTTGCTTTTATGCATTCAATGCATTTATCTAAGTCTGAGAACTCAACAGGAGGAAGAATTTCATTCTTAACCAGCCTTTCAATTCTCCCCCTCGAAATGTGGCCTAAACGACAGTGCCACAATTTCGATGACGTACTCTGAGTTCTCTTTCTTTTTCTGTTGGTGGGTACGGATTCTTTTGCATTCACATCACACAAAGAATTCACACTTTCACGTAGTGATAGCAAATATAAATCATTCTTTCTCAAAGCAATCGAAACAATCGAATCGTTATAGTCTATTACACACTTGCCGTTTCCAAAACGGCATTCAAATCCATCATTATCAAGTTTTGAAACACTAATCAAATTCCTTTTAACAGAAGGAACATAGAAAACATCTCTGAGAAGCAACTCAAAGCCAGTGTCAAGCACCAAGAGAAGGTCTCCCACCGCCTCCACTTCGGCTTCGACTCCATTCGCGACTTTAATCTTTCTTTCTCTTCTTTGAGTTGTTCGCGTTTGGATGAATCCCTGTAAATAATTTGCAACATGAATTTTTGCTCCTGAGTCAATCCACCAAGTAGATTTCGCATAATCTATATATAGAGATTCATTCACAAAGGAAATAATGTTCTCACCATTCTTTTCACACAGCATCTTGTAGTAATCTGGACAATCTTTCTTGTAATGTCCCTTCTTCTTGCAATAAAGACATTGATCTTTATCTACAGTGCATTGCCCAAGCTTGGGCTGATGCTGCTGGAACTGCTGGACCTGCTGGGGAGCCTTAGCCTTGGAGGATTCACCTTTTGCAAAGTGATTCTTTTTCTTCTGGTTATGCACAAAATTTATAGAGCCACCATGTGCAATCTTAAGTCTCTCCTCCTCTTGGGCAAGCATTGCCGTTGTCTTCTCTATGTCCCAATGCTCAGGACTCAAGTTGTAGCCAACTACAAAGTTCTCAAACTCTGCAGGAAGTGATTTGAAGATCAAATAGACAATGTGACCCTCATTGAACTCCAAGTTCATCGGTTTAAGCTTGTTGTTGATATTTATCAAACGGTGGATGAACTCTCTAAGTCCATCTCCTCTGTATTTTACACCAACCAATTGCTTAAGCAACTGATGAGCGTAAATCTTGGAAGAACCAGTGTACTGATTCTTTATCTTTGCAAGGTATTCAACAACATTATGATAATCTGTGATTGCCCCCAAAATGGTAGGCTCCACGGTGTTTTCCACCACTGTTAAGCATTTCTTGTTAGCAGGTTTCCATTTGACATTTACAAGATCAAAACTGTCTTTGGATGCTTTGCAAACATCCTGTGCTTGCTGCCAATCAATATCTGTCATGTCCTCCCCTCTGACTGGTGCCTGAGGCTCTACAGGCACCGGATGTGTCAGGATCCAGTCCAGATCTTGCATGGTGAAGAAGAGATTCAGCTTCTTGTACCACTCATTGTAATTATCTCCCTTTAGAGTTGGGATATCTCTGATGGCAACTCCAGCTGAAATCAATCAGGAACAAGTGAGAACAATATATAAGAATAAAACTGAATATGACTATATGTTTTATCATCAACTTTGGTCAGAAAATAAAACACATAGTGACCTTTTACATTAAAACTTAATCACCTTTGGGCAGAAAAAGTAATAATGCATGAAAGAAACATATCTATGAAATCATAATATTATTATTCTCAACTTTGGTCAGAAAATAATAATATCACAATTATTCTGAAATTTTAATCTATGACTTGAAAAATAAATCATCCATTTGGTTCAAATTTAAATTCCAAGTCAAAATAATCATCTATGCAGCGGAAACTGTAATATTATTCTATTCAGAAGCAAAATTCTATAATCTATTCTCTAAATATTTATCCCTATGGTTTAAAATGAAGAGAGATCAAAGTTCTGTGCAAATTCTATGCAAATCATCAAAGAAATAACTTCTGAAAAGAATAAAATAAAAAAAAATTCTCTGTTTCAGGCCACCCATACGGCCTGTTGCGCGGCTCACGGCCCAGCAGCGCTTAGCACGCGCGGCTCGGCCTGCTCGCTCGCGCAGTTCTCGACTCGGCCTGCTCGCGCAGCTCTCGACTCGGCCCAACAGCAGCTCGGCCCAGTTGCGCGCGCGGCGCTCCGCGGCTCGGCTCGGCCCTCTGTTGCGGCTCGGCTCGCTCTGGCGCAGCTTGGCTTGGCTCGCGCTGTACTTCTCGGCTCGCAGGCCGCAACCTGGGCCTGGGCCGCCATTTCGGCCCAGCACAGCGCGGCGCCGACCCGCGTCGATCTGGTCCTTCCATTCGGATCGGACGGCTCAGCGAGTTTTCGGTGGGAATAAAAGGGCGAATTACCAGCTCAACCCTAACCCTAAATCACTTTCTTCCTTCTCCCTCTCCAGCCGCAACTGGCTCTGTCTGCGCCGACGGCGACCTGCTCGCCGCCGCGCCATGGCAACACGCCGACGCGCCGCCAGGGTCTCCTTCTCTCTTGTCTAGTCTTTCTCCCTCACTCTTTCCACTCCCAAACAGTGGCAGCAGAAGGTTTGCGCCACCTTGGATCTCCTCGCCGGCGCGTGCGCTCATCTAGGATGAACGCACCGCCATCGAGCGGTTCCACGATGGTGGCTCTGTGCGCTCGCGTGCCGGCGTCCCGACGGCGAGTGCTTCTTCTTTGCGCGTTCATCCACCAGCGTCCCGGCGGCTTGGCGCATCTGGTCGCTCGGCGTCGAGGTGACTGTCGGCGGTGAGTCTGTTCTGGCGGCTTAGATGTGCCGGATCTGTGTGTGTGGGATTGTAGATTTGTGATTTTCGGTTTGGATTCGAGGGTATTTGGATTTAGGGTTTCGGGGTTTTCTTCTGTTTCTCTCGATTTCTTTCGAAATCCTTTCTCTTTTCTCTAGATCCGAACTAGATCTACACATCTAGTTGGCGACTGATACCAATTGTTAGTTCTGTGCGTAAGCAGTGTGTAGATCTAGATGAGTTTATTTCTATGTATGTGTGTGTGCATGTGTTCTAGATCTAATGATGGATGAGAGATAGAGTTCAAGATCCATACCATCACGTGTAGAGGAGTTGGATGGCTCGGTAGATGCCATAGCAGGTTCGTTGGGGAAGATCTGCGCACGGGCAGCGACGTTTGGGGTAGGCGCAGTAGCCCTTCGTAGGAGATCTCGCCGGCCCTCCGGCCGCCACCGGCTTTGGCCAGGGACGGTGGTGGACGTCGTGGTGGAGCTTCCCGCCGCCGGAGCGCTAACCCTCTCGATCGGTCTAGGGTTTGAATGTCGGTGGGGAGAGTACTCAGTTCAACCTCGTAAGTCGAGCCGTGGCCCCCACCTCTCTCTTTATAGCGCTAGCGACAGGGCCCACCAACCATATTTGGTTGGGCGCCCCCGATCAGGGCGCAGATCAAGGCCCATGGCCTTTTTGCCTTTAGGACTGAGGAGATCAATCCAACACATATCGCCGGCGGACGCGGAGGGTCCGTCCATGGTCTTGGGTCAGGCGTATCGACGCAGAGCAGAGCACGCGGATCGCTGGCGTCACGCCTGCGAGTGGCGTGCGGATTGGGTCGGCGCGTGACGTGCTTCACTCGTGCAGTCGTGCTGCGTGGCCGTCGACCATGTTTGGGTTGTTCAGGTCGCTGCTCGCACTCAACATCGAGACGTGGGTTATTTCAAGATTCACCTCCCAGGTAATTAGCTACTGATAGAGTCAAAACATGTCATGAAAAAAACATAAACACGTGCTTAATTCAGTGATTTTGAGAGCAACTCGTGAGTGCATGCAATGCAAGGGTTTGTTTCTGGAGTAAAGTTCCACTGATCCAATCATCCAATGCACTGTGTTCTTGAGGTGTGGCCTGTGGGGCAGTATAAATCGAAGGAAACTGTGTCAGATGCAGAAGCAAGCGGATCCACTTACCCTCAATTCATTTTGTCAATTTTATCAGCTTGGCAGCTTACACCCTTCAGGCTTCAGATTTCAGTTCAGTGTTTACCAGCGGGCGGGGGGGGGGGGGGGGGTGTCAAACCATGAACGCTCGTAATCTTCAGACTGAATTGCTCAAAAAAAAAATCAGACTGAACAACTTGTGTGTGCAGGAAACAGGGATACGAACTGAATAGCAAGGGTGAACTATACACTATCAGAAATCCTGTGTTTACCAGCGATGGGGTTTCAGACCATGAATGCTGCTAATCTTCAGACTGAACTCCTCCCAAACAAATAAATAAATAAACAGAATGAACGACATGTGTGTGCAGGGATATGAACTGAGGCCTTGTTTAGTTTCCCAACTTTCCATCAACTTAGCACACTGACAACCGTGCCCTTCTCACATAAAATGCCAACCTCCCATAAACTTTCTCCAACTTAGCACTAACTTTTTAAACTAAACCAGCTCTGAATAGCAATGGCGAACTCACCACCAGAACTCCTAACCTGAAGACAAAGATTGTCGATGGGACCAGCTTGGCTGTAGCCGCCGTTCTCTCCTACTGGGAAATGCAAACAGCAAGATGCCGCTCGTGCTGGCTCTAGCCCTCTACCAACGCAAAACGCAGGTTGAGGTGGTAGTTGCACGACTGTCTGAACCCTGAAGCAACAGCTACCTTCAGAATTGCACGAGCATCTGGTTGTCTCGTGGTTACAGTTCCAAGGTACTTTCTCCGTTCCAAATTATTTTATGTCGTGTTATATATCTAGGTTTATAGAAGATGTCATGAATTTAGACACTCAAAATTGCACCTAGTATGACTAATAATTTGGAGTTAAGAGAGTAAAACTGTAATTACCTGCTTAACTCGCTTAAAATTCAGCACCAGCCCTGATCAAATGCTACTCTGAAGGTTGCAATGCATGATTTGCCCTACTCGTACCTATGTTTGCAAGGTTGCCAGCTTCAGCATTTGCATCTATTGAATTCCCGTGACAGCTCAAATGTCAAATCCGAAGAGCGCGCGCGGCATCACACAGCAGGCTTCGAGTTCGCGGTTCTGTGCGGCACGGCAGCAGAGCAGATCAATGGCAGCGAGCGAAGAGGCCCGCAGTTGGAGACCACAAGTCGGATACGATTTGGAGTCCAAGTCGGACTTGTACGTCAGCCGGCAGTATACCCGGCCAGGACTCCCTGCACTATGAAATCTAGCATAGCCTCGCTCCTCCCGTCCTCCGGGTCGTGGCCGTCTTGCATTGGTAGTCATGTCGACGCCGGCGCCACGGCATGAGCAGCAGCATCTGTAATTGGTGCTGGAGAGCTCAGAGACTGAGTACAGCATCCACAAGATCGACGTGAGCGATTTCGACCCAGACGACACCGACGACCTCGGCTCGCCCGCCGCTGCTCCGCGTGGAAGCGGGTGGCAACGAGTTGGGCGCCGCCAGGAGCTTCGTGGTCCATGTCACCAAGATCTTCTTCATGCTCCCCTCGCCCGGCCGCGCCGCCCTCGCGCTGGACACCAGGACTACGACGGTCACCACCGGCCCCCTGCCGCGAGCCAACGAGCAGCAGCTTTGTTGCAGCTGTTTCGTCGTCGCCGGCGACTGCATCTACAGCATGGGCGAGAGGAACAAGCCCGGCTCGTGCGACTTTGAGGTTCTACGCCTCGGCTCCAAAAGCAGCAGCAGGAGCAGGTGCAGGTGCTGGTCCTGGAGCAGCTTCCCTTCGCAGCCGCCGTTCGACCCGCTCGACGTCACCTGCTACGCGGTGCACGCCGATGGGCGCACCATCTTCTTCTCGGTGTCGGACAGCAGGGACCTTAATCCCCCGTTCGCCCGGCGGCGGGTCGCCGGTAAGGACACCGGTGCCACCTTGGCACCTTCTCCTTCGACACCGAGGCGGCCAAGTGGACTCTTCGAGGCTACTGGATGTTGCCCTTCCATGGGGAGGCCCACTACGACGAGGAGCTGGACGCCTGGATCGGGCTCCACGGCGAGTGCGACCACAAGGACCGCGTCGCCTGCTGCGACGTCCTGCCTCCGGCCACCGGCGACGAGAGCGTCGACACGCGCCAGGAGGCGCCGCCGTGGAAGCTGGCCGAGGACAGGCCCTTCTGCGTCAAGGGCCGGCGTCACACGGGAGGCGCGCTCGTGTACATGGGCCGCAGCAGGTTCTGCGTGGTGGAGCGCGCCATGGAGGAAGAGCTCACCAGGGAGCAGGGGAAGAAGGTCGACGTCGACGGGCCGCCGCGGCTGCTGCTCCATGTGCGGACGTTCGGCCTCAAGTACGGAAAGGACGGGCGGCTCTGCGTGGCGACGTGCGGCCGCCGGGCACGCTGCTACTCGCTGCCCGAGGGAACAAGCTGTTACGAATTTTCCATGACGCTTCGGGCGTTATGAGTGTAAATTGTTGGCAAGGAGTTGCAATTGCAAGGAGATCAACAATTTTTAGACAAATCTTCCAACCAGCATTGACTGAACCTGACGATCAAAATCTCACGGCACACGTAAACCTGACGGTGGAACTCAGCCTGAACTGCCATCTATCAGACATCTAGAAGATGAAGTTTCTTATGTAAATCTTCCAACCAGCAGTGACCGAACCTGACGATCAAAATCCCAGGCCACAGTCCAAACCTGACCCTGACAATGAAACTCAGCCTGTACATTACGGTGGGTCCTGATGCCAGTGGGACAAAAAATTGAAATTTTTTTCATCTTCACCGCTCTATTTCAATTCTAAACGAAAGTGTAAAATTGCCATCCTTTTACCATCTGTAATATCCTAATCGTCTATTGTTAGCATGGAGATTATCGTTTGTCGTTTGTGATTAACAGCTTGTGATTGCCATGTCTAGGACAAGACGATGCAGCTTTTTAGTCACTAGTCGTTCAGCTGCAGTACAAGCTCGTGCTAGTACATTTCCCAATTCCACAACTGCCCAACGTTCCACGTCAACCGGTTCGCCCACCTGCATTGCATCATCGCTCCACACCCCGCCGCCGGCCCACCTCGCGGCGCCGCCGCGGGAGCCTACGCCGGCCGCTTGCCCTCCCGACGGCAAGCTCGCGGTAGGCCACCGGAGGAGCCAGGGCCGGGGCTTGGTGAGCCCTCGGGGGCTGCCGCTGCCGCCACCGGCCGATCGCCGCCGCGGCGTCCGTCCCGATCCACGGGGGATAGACCGTCAGTGAATTCGGTAAGCGAGACGGATAAGTAGGTAGGACGGACGTGTATTCCTCCGATTTGGGGATCTAGCCAAGGGCCTTTTCGGTCTGGGGTTGAATTCGTCCCCCTTTTCCTATTCTGAATTGGCTCCGATTTTGGTTTTAGAGCAAAATTTAGCTTTTCAGTGAGGTTCGATCTGTGTACCTGGGGTTTTCCTCACTTGGATCTTTCTTCAACTCTAAGATTTGTCCACCGGCGCCAAATGTTTTGAATGGGGAGCTTAGCATTGTTTATGCACTTTTGGCGTTCAATAGCAAAGTTTGCTTGCTCCAGAGCAGGAAGTAGAAAGCAGTAGCGATCGACTGATAGGTATACGGATAAATCTGTTACTGTGAGTAGTGTCTTAATTAGTGGGGTTATTAATTTTCTCTCATTCCTGATGCTACATTTATAGCTAGATTATAATTGGCTTTGGCCATCAATGATTTGAGGACGCACAGTAGTAGTGTGTTGGGACAATGGGACTAAAACTCTAAAAGCAATTCGTGGCTTCTTCAAAGTGTTACAGATATAACGAGGGCTTCATGAAAGTAGCTATAAGGGTGTCTGTTTCCCAAAAGAGTAGAATAAAATAATAAAATATTGTTCCTTGCAAAATCATTGAACTTTTAACTGGTGTCCATCAGTAATATGAATGCACTGACATTTATATTGTTTATCAGTAACTTGGATATTTTTTTTTGTTTTTATATTACAATCTGTGATTTCAAAACAAGCATGTGGGTCAATGGTAATGCTATAATGTCTCATCCAGGTTTGTAAAAAGGAAACTACTTTGGGCTGCAGAGTATTTGTTTAGTAATTTTTTTAGAAGAAGACATAGATTGTTTTTTTTTTCTGTAGGGTCATATCTTTTTAGCCTAAGCAGCTTCAGCACATGTCTTCTTGATGAACTACTTTCTAAGAAGAAGCTCTGACTTACCATCTTTTATTCAACAGCTACAAGTGCTTCAGCAGTGCCAATACCATCCTGTCAACAAATTCACTTGTCACAAAAGGATAACACACATCATGGCAAAGCTTGGCATTTTAGGCCGTAGGTACATTTAATGCTTAGTATCTATGCATTCCACTACTGTATGTAACAAATAACAAGTTCTTTTCTCCATGGCCAATCATTAACACACAACGTAATGTACTGTCAATCCTTAACAGCAGCAGCGCATCAGGATCAAATGAGGGCTTGCGAATAGTATTCTCAGCAGTTGTCGGTGTTATGCTGGGGTACTTGTTTGGCATTTCCTTCCCTACAGTTAATATAACAAAGGTAACTCTCAGTCTTCTTCTTGCCACATGCTCTGTCTATGGAAAATCTGACTTGCTACATTTTGTAGCTTCACTTTCCTTCCAGCATTATCTCCTATATTGAGGATAGAAACTCTGGCATTACAACCCAAACATTATTGAACCATGCATGGACGTCTGCTGCTAGTCACAAGAAAAACATTTCGGTTTCTGACCCAGATGAAATTCCGAAGGTGCTGTGCTACTCTTGTACTTTCCTATGGTTGCTACGTGTTCATGCTAGTTTGGTGCCTTATGTCATGTTTCTGTCATTGTACTATCCGTACTCTGGTCGTTGGTCAATATCATCTTGACCTATTGTTTCACTAGTGTTTTTTTTTTCCGTGCATGGTGTGTAAGTTTCAAATTTTTAGTTCACATGGACACTTTTAGTCTAGAAAATTCTGCCTACATTAGCCTTCATTTGTTAGTATGATTCAATCTATCTCTATTATTGAAGTATTCAAGATAATGAACTGAATAGATGTTCAATTTATCCCTTTCCCTCTTGTTAATTCTGCAAAAATTATTTTCTCAGATTTACGTTCCAACAAACCCTAAAGGTGCCGAAAGGCTCCCGCCAGGCATTGTTGTGTCTGAAACAGACCTTTATCTCCGAAGATTGTGGGGTGAACCTAGTGAGGTTGGTTATTGTTTTTATCACTTCTCAGTACATTTAAAGAATGCTGTTTTGATTTTATTTTTGTTAATAATTCCTTTTATGAGCATTATCTAAAATATATGATCTATACCATCAGGATCTTACTAGCCAACCAAGGTACCTTGTCACATTTACAGTTGGATACTCTCAGAAGGCAAATATTGATGCTGCAGTAAAAAAGGTAATTTCTTAGACATTTAGCATGCTTCGCCTTGAGAATAAATAAATTCTTAACTGATATCGTTCAATTGATTCATGCATTTAAATGCATTTATGTTTTCTTTATCAGTTTTCAGAGAACTTCACAATTATGCTGTTCCACTATGATGGTCGGACTACAGAATGGGATGAATTTGAGTGGTCAAAAAGAGCTATCCATGTGAGTGTCAGAAAGCAGACTAAATGGTAAGTTATTGTTTTATGTCTTTTAGTCTTTTACGCATTTGACTGCTGAAGGTTTAAAACTTCTCATTTCTGCAAGGTGGTATGCGAAACGTTTTTTGCATCCTGATGTTGTAGCTCGTTACGACTACATATTTATCTGGGATGAAGATCTAGGCGTTGAACATTTTAATGCAGAGGCGTAAGCATCACACCCTTGTTGTTTCTGTTTTTCTGGTGTTCCCTTGTGGAAGGTGGTCTCAGATGTTCTTATTTGTTTCAGGTACATTCGGCTTGTTAGGAAGCATGGCCTCGAGATCTCTCAGCCTGGTTTAGAGCCTGACAAAGGTTTGACATGGCAAATGACTAAACGCAGAGGTGATCAGGAAGTTCACAAGTGAGGATCTATATGACTTTACCGTTATTTAGTAGCCACACAAACCTATATCTGTTTCTGTAGTAATATTTTTCCTTTTTGCAGAGTAACTGAGGAGAGACCGGGCTGGTGTACGGATCCCCATCTGCCACCATGTGCAGCGTAGGGGTGCAATAATTTATTGTTAGATAATTTCCCTCTGTCAAAATCTGTTTTTACATCCATTTTTGTATGCAGATTCGTTGAAATTATGGCAACTGTGTTCTCAAGGGATGCATGGCGCTGTGTATGGCACATGATTCAGGTTGAGTGGCAAACTGGCAATGCTCATCTCTTAGCTTCATTTGAAGTCAGTATACTTACACATAGTTTCTGCAGAATGACTTGGTCCATGGATGGGGTCTCGATTTTGCACTCAGGAAATGTGTGGAGGTATATTCTCTAGCCATTATCTATTAGCCTTATTACTCTGGGAAGTAAATTATGCATTAACATTATCCTGCATAGTTGTAGGATAGATCACATCACTGGTCGCATAGAATGATTCTTTTAATTTAGTTCTTTCGGGTTTAGGGGTTGAAAAGGTACATAGTATGGTGGTTGGGGATGGTGAGGAAAGGTTGGGGGTTTAAATAGGGCAGTGGAGATGAGAAGATGTGATGTGAGATAGTTAGAGTAAATAGATAAACACAAGCTGGGTTTCATTTTCTTATCTCGTGAGCTGGTGGGACTGCTACATTCCTCTGCTAATGCATATATATCAAGAGTCTAGTACCATCAACAATCAGTCATCTTTTAGTGATCCAGTACCCTTTATTTGGTCTTATGTTAAACAGCCAGCGCATGAAAAAATTGGAGTTGTTGATTCCCAGTGGATTGCTCATCAGGTTATTCCATCACTTGGTAACCAGGTATGTCAGGCTATTTGTTTCATGTCATTTGTAAATGGTGCTCAGATACTTTCATTTCTTACCCTTAATGACATGTATGTTCCTATCAGGGCAAGGCAGAGAATGGAAAAGCGCCATGGGAAGGGGTAAGCTATCAAACAATCACCTCATTGCACATATTTTTGCACTTTCCGTATTGTTACCTCTGACCGTGTAAGGATTTTATCTTGCTGGCGTATTTGTCGCTGTGCCACAGGTACGAGCACGCTGTCGAAAAGAATGGGGAATATTTCAAACAAGGTTGGCAGATGCTGAGAAAGCGTATTACATGGAGCGCGGGATCACACCCCCAAACTCGACAGGAACTTAGCTGAGTACAGGCGCCTCAGGAGTCATGGTCATTGGCAAGGTTTCTGTTTCGGTAACCTGGTACCGGCCTATGTCCGGTATGCACGTTGAAACTGACTCCATGGAGATGCAATTCCACGGCCAGATTTGTACAGGCAGCCCCGAATCCGCCCTCTTTTTCCCCCTTTATTATCTTAGCTCTGTTCACTTGGTTTCAGTCTAGACTTGTAGTGAAACTAGCTCGTATGTAAGTAAACCAGCTTAGCATGGATCTTGAATTCTTGATGTCAATACTAGTGCTCCTTTATCCCTTGTTGACGTGGTGCCTTGGTACAGCTCTTGTGCCATCAGTACCTTTCCATATTTCCTTTTCTTTTAACATGTACGTTATCATGTTATAGCCAGATAGAAGGTACAATGAGGTGAAGAAGCTTTACAGGCCTGCTTTCTCCCTAAACATCTGGTTGCATAGCCAGTTTGTAATGCCCACCCATATAGAAAACATATTAATGAGTTTCGTCATCTTATTTGTAGTGACAGAAAATACATCTTATTTTCTTAAAAAAAATACGACAGTTATTTAGCCGCATTGCATCACCGGGCATAACATCCACCAGGTGTCGTCTTACGCCTGTCTGTACGACATGGCATACGAATATACGTCTTTGCATACGTAGGCACGTGCACGTAGGCGGAGGACAAACGGATCGGTGCGTATGCCTACGCGCCATAGCGAAGGAGGTGGGTGTTGTTGGGTGGTGGGCACGTGCCACCGTAGCCGTAACCGCCACCACCGCCGGTGTACTGGGTGGTCCTGTGGTACGCCTCGTAGCGGCGGCCGCCGGCGAGCTCCTCGTGCTTTTCGTAGGCTTCGTAGCGCTTCACGCCGCCGCCGTGCTTGTCGTGGTTGTACGCCCCGGCGACTCCGTACCCGTACACGACGCCCTGCTTGTTGCTCTTGCCGTAGCCGTAGCCGCCGCGCGGGGGGAACGCCTCCTCCTCGCAGTCGCTCTCGTCGGAGTCGCTCTCACTCTCACTACTCTCGCTACAGTACGGCGTCGCCGTGAACTGCTGGTTGTAGCCACCGCCGGCGCACTCCGTCTTGCCGGCCTTCGCACCGCCGTGGTAGGGAGGGTACCCGCCGGAGGCTTTGGCACCGCCGTAGTGGGAACCGTACGCGGTGTCGCATTGGCCATACAACTGGTTGTAGCCAGCGTAGTGCTCCATGGCGTTGCCGTGAACTCCACGGTAGTGATCACCACCGTAGCCCGCGCCGCCGTAGTGGGCGCCGTACCCACCGTCGGCGTTGCCGTACTTCTCCTGCTGCTTGTACTTGTAGGACTCGTTTGTCTGCACGGCGCCACCACCGCCGTACGCCTCGCCGTACTTCTCCTGCTGCTTGAACTTGTACGAATCTGTCTGCACGGCGCCACCACCGTAGGCCTCCTCGCCGTACGAGTACATCTCGTGCTGCTGGTAGCCGTTCTTCTTCGCGGCGGCGCCGTACGCGTCCTTCTGGTACCCTCCGTGCTGCTGCTGCTGCACGGCGGCTCCGATGGCGCCGCCGTATGCCGCCTGCTTGTCGAAGGCGCACGTCTGCACGGCGCCGACGGAACCGCCGCGATGAGCGTCGGTTTCCCCGCAGGCCTCCTGCTGCTGTTTGTAGCCTGCCTGCTTCTTCACGCCGGCGGCGGCGCCACCGTAGTGGGCGCCGCCTGCGTAGCCTCCGGCGCCGGTCTGGTGCTCCTCCTCCTTGTAGGAAGAAGTCTTGTGCACGGCGCCACCGCCATGGTAGCCGCTGTGCGACGACACTTTTTGGTCGTGCTCGACGAACACCTCCTCCTTCTCCTTGTACGCCTGCTTCTGCACGGCACCACCACCGCCATGGTAGCCTCCGTACGACGACACCTTGTCGTGCTCCACGAACGCCTCCTCCTTCTCCTTGCACGACGCCTGCTTCTGCACGCCGCCGCCGCAGGCGGCGGGCTGCTTGTCGTTGACGGTCATGCGGTTGATCGCCGTGACGACGGTGGTCACGTACTCCGTGTTCTGGCGGTGGTAGTTCATCTGCGCCTTGCCGTTGCCGTAGCCATAGCCGCCATAGCCGTAGCCACCATTGCCACACTTCACGATCGCATCCATGGTGCTCGCTTAACTCAAGCTAGCGAGCTTCTTGCTCCGGCTGCGGTCGTCTGCTCTGTGTTGGTGTGGCTCTGCCTGGGGAAATCGTGACGTTTTATAGCCGCCGTGGCGAGCGTGATCGAGAGCATCGGTGCCGGACCGACCACTTGCTGATGCTCACGAATGCCAAGGTGGTAGCAGGCCGGCGGCAATGGATATGTGCTCGATCGATCCGTTTCTAGCTTTATATCCAGTGAGGCATCTTAAAATTGTTCAGGTTCGGGCCAATCGAACCAGGCAGAGCTCGATCCCTCTGTGTATTTGTATCTCCGGTTTCTATAATCGAGGAGGCATCTCATAGCGTGACGAGGCATCGCGCATCTACTGCGATCATTGAGCGGAAAAGCGCAATATCCCATTCGCTCACCATATTTGGTGGACTCCTTTTTCCTGGGGACAACCCCCGGGTGATGGTGGTGACCCTCTATTTTTCTCTCCCCTCGTTAATCTAGTGTCATGTCAGCAAAAATGTCTATGTGGCACCTTATTTATTGTTGATGACCTTGAGACTGGTCTAATGCTTGTGATCATGTCGTTCCTACAGTGTTCGATGATTCGATGGAATTGTTGAGCGTTATACGTCACGTGAATGATTTGTCCATCCTTGATTTGAGTGTCCATCCTTGATTTGAGCGGTAAAATGTAAGGGATTCTTGCTATGCATCTAGACGAACACGTTTCATGTGCATGATCAGCACAAATGCTACGTTTTCAACAGTACGGATCGGCAGCAATTGACTTCATATCCATTCCCATCCGGCCCGAGAACACTCCCCTCGCATGTCGAACAGCTCCCTCGCCATGGCCATCTCTCCCGCACAGCGTAGATACGCTCTGATCATCACGTTCCAGGACACGAGGTCCTTCACAGGGCTCTCGTCGCGAACAGTAGCGGGGGCGGCAGCAATGTTCCCTCCCCTTGCACAGCCGGAGATCATCGCCGTCCACGCTAGGGAGTCCCCACGCGCCTGCACCGCTTTCGAACAGCGCAGCCGCGACACCTAGATCTCCCGCAGCTCGCGTGCATGCCGACGAGCGCGTTCCTGACCAAAGCGTCAGACTCACATCCGGCCTTCACGACGTGCGCGGGCACCGGTGGGGCAGCCCCACCGACCCACGCGCCCACGGCGGCGCAGGCGCGGAGCACGTACGAACGCAAAGGTGAGCTTGTACGGCCTCACGTCGCCGCCGCTTTCGATCGCCGCGGTGCAGCCGGGCCATCGTCCCCGTGCGCGGCGCCGCGGAAGAGGGCGTTCGGGATTCGGTCGAGTCGAACACAGGCGACCGTACGCGAACGCGACGGCATCGGCGGCGATGAGCTCGCGGAGCGAGGAAGGGGTCACCATGAGCGCGTGGACCTGCTTGATATGGCCGAGGCTGCGGCACCGCCGCCGCAACGCCGGCTGCCGGACACGAGCACTCCGCCCCGCCGCGGCCGACCGTGCCCTGTCCGACGACGCAGCGCCACACCGAGATGCCGCGGCGGCCGCGGCGCGGCCGAGACCACCATTGTATACAGTATAGTGCCTGGATCCACCTCGAGGACAGCGCCCTTCCGCGAGATGGCGAGAGGAGCCGGAGCGCCGGATCAAGGTAACATAATGCACGGAAGTCTAGAATCACTTTAAACAAGGATATTGGAAACCAAGGAAGCTTGAGCTGACACTGCATGATCTGCGCATGAGCTATATCTTATTGGAATCATGTAATAAACCACATTGCAATTCATCAAGTGTTGCATATTTCTGCTACTAGTAGCTAGCAAGAAGGCAAAATTAAAATGAACCGTCCAACGTGCCAAGCGAATAGTATCTCTCTTTTTTTTTTTGCTGCTTTATCATTTATGGGTCTCGTTATTCCTGACCATTGTAAAAAAATTCTATTTATATTAAAATTTTATTGGGAGTGTATATGCCCATGCTTGTCCACAACTTATTCATGCCTGCAGAGAATAAACGCCATTCATGGATCAGGTCGGAGCACAATGTGCGTGTGTCTACCCTACCACTACCATCCCAGAAAAAATGCTGAAGACCCGCAATGAGAACACATGCAGCTCTAAGCACAGGAACGGACAGCTCAACTAACAGCTATAAAACACAACCCCAAGGCCCAAGCCGATCCACAGGCAGTGCCGCGAGCCATAGCGAAGATCCAAGTCAAGTGCCAACAAGGCACAGTTCACACAGGGAAACCACACCAGCCACCAAGCCATATGGCCTTGCGGCGGGGTGCCTGCCAGGGTTACGGCCAGCCGCACGTCACCAAGGTCGCCGCGAGCCCCTACGACTACCACCACGCCGGCGCTGGCGGCGGCGCCGTGCAGCACCACAAGGCCGTGCACAAGGAGTCGTTCAAGGAGGTTGACGAGGACTGCCACGACTACTCCCGTCGTGGCCACAACAACAGCGGCCACGCTCTCCAGCAGCAGGCGCACCGCCACAACGGGTACAACGGCAACAACCACGGTGGCCGCCACAACGGCGGCGGCTCCCACCGCCACCACGAGACTTATTATGAACAGACCTACGAGGAGAACTGCGAGGAGGTGGAGACGTACAGCGCCGCCGCTGTCCGCCACCACGGGCACGGCGGCGCCGGCGGGCGCCGCTACGAGTACGAAACTTACGAGGAGGAGGAGGAAGAGGAGGTCGTCGTGGGTGGCGGTGGCTACGCCCAGCTCAAGCGCGGCCACCGCTGCGCATGATTCCACCATCATTGCGCCCCCGCCACAGCTCGATCTCGTACGCGCGTGCACGCTGTGGATCGAATGCGAGTCCCTATCGGTAGACGCCACGTTGGTGAATGGGGGGTGTACACTGCACTGTGCAATGCAGCTGAAATAATCTGGTGACGGACGGGGCTTATATCGTAAATAAATTGTACACCCGCGATTGATCGGCATCCACCGTATAAACATTTGTGTGCCGGCCGTACTGGCCGTTATATCATTAGCCTACTGGCCTGCTTGTTTGTTTTAACGACGACGTGAGATTTATCGAGTTTTTTATTACAAAGAGAAAGAAAATTGATTAAAAAAATTAAACAACTGCAAGCCGGTGAGGTAAGAGCCTCTCCAACATTGCCAAAAAAAAAAACCAAAATATTGATTTTACAAACTTGTTGAAATATATTGGGAGAAAAAAAATCTTCTTCTTCAACCGTTCTAAATAGTTAGTTTCAAGATTGGGAGCGCACGCTAGCGATGAAAAAAAAATAGCTTCGGAGTCCACTGTTTTTGAGAGTTTGAAAAAATTAGCCACCAATTTAGGCCACTGTTGGAGCATAAGTTCAAAACAAGATTTTAATAATATATTTTGGGCACCGTTGGAGATGCTCTAACAACCTTCATGGGGTGAAAGTAGCACACGCTCAAGACTAATAGTGAGCAGCCCACAAGGGATGTCAACAACAACAAAAAAAAAAAGAAGGAAAAAACAGAAATCTGGAAAAAAAAATAGGGAAAAGCTAAAAAAAAAAGAATTAGCCAAAGAAGCTTCCCCAATAATACCTTTACGGTGGACTGCCACGTTCATGACTCAGCAGTCAATTCCTTCCCACAAGCGTAGGTCCCTTCAGCCATAAGGGCAAGCCCAACACAAGTATATAAGGGCACCTGGAATGGTGTCGTTACTGCTCTCTATAAGCAAGCCACATCAGCATTTCAGGATAAACAAATGAAAAGAGAGAGGATGATGTCGCTGCATGTAGCGAGATGCGATAACACAGGTTCCCGTATGAAGTGAGTCATACTTCCTCCGTCCCAAAATAGATGTCATTCTCGCTTCCAAGAAAAACAGCATCTTTCAACATTAGCTAATTATATATAAAATAATATTAATATTTATAATACATCATTAGTATCATTAGATAGATATTTAAATCTAGTTTTTTAACAAATTTATTAGAGATATAAATATTGCATATATTTTTCTACAAATCGAGTCAAAGTTGAGAAAGTAACACGTGCACGCATCCCATAACGTCATCCTTTTGGGGACGGAGGGAGTACATGTGAGTCTATCCATCTCCAGGTCTCTCCTCTCCTTCTTTTCTACTGCTGCTCACATTAATTAAAAAGCTATGATATAGCATGACTATTACAAAGCTCATCCATTAGCCCATGCTTTAGCTAACGTGGACACCAGTGTAGAGAGCAGCTTACTACAACCATTATGGCTGCTCTAATAGCGGTAGCGCATGCCACGTCCTTCGAGGAGAAATAGGGCCAATAGTCTCACAATGCAGCCACTCGGACCCTGTGTTAGAAAAGTTGCTTCTAACTTTCACTAGCGAATAAAATACAACTCTCTCCAACCCTGCTCTACCGGTGGCCTCACCCTTTTGTCAGGCCGTCTGCAAGACGCTCTGACAGACTAAGAGTTTCTTTTATATTTTTTTAAGTTTTACAAAATATTTTTATAATATTTTAATATGCAAAAGTTTTAAAAAAATTCAGCATCAGAGTTTTGTTCTCTCGAATTTAAAAAGGACAAAACCTGGTCGAAAAATCGACCGCTAGGAATCCCCCACGCAGCGGTCGCCCGCTAATCTGCATGATCTGTGCATGCAAACTATATCTGATTGGAATCATGTAAAAACAGGATTGCTATGCATCAAGTGTTGCATATTTCTGCTACTAGCTAGCAAGAAGGCAAAATTGAAATGAACCGTCGAACGTGCCACGCGAATATTATCTTTTATCTTTTTTTTTTTGCTGCTTTACCGTTTACGGGTCTCGTTACTTCGATTATTGTAAAAAATTCTAGTTATATTAGAATAAACGCCATTCATGGATCAGATCAGGTCGGAGCACAAAATGTGCGTCTGTCCTACCCTACCACTACCAGCCCAGGACAAATGCCGCAAATCCACGACCACGACAGTGCAATACTGCAATTGCAATTGTGCAAACGCATCGGCGCGCTGCACCTGCAGCTCTAAGCACAAGCGCGCGCTGCGCGCACCTATAAAACACAAACACAAGCAGATCCCAGTGCGAGGGCATAGATAAGGTGACACGCACGCACACACTACCAGCAGGCAGCAGCCATGCGGAGGACTCACTTCCAGGGTTTGGTTTACGACCAGCCGCCACCCGCCATGAACCACCACCGCACGCACTCCGAGCACGTCTCCAAGGTTGCCGCGATCCCCTGCCACGCCGGCGGCGGCGCCGTGCAGCACAACACGGCCGTGCACAAGGGAGAGTCGTCCAAGGAGGTTGGGAACTGCTACGACGAACGCTGCCACGGCCAGCACAACAGCGGCCACGCCCACACCCTCCAGCAGCAGGCGCACCGCCACCACGAGACCTACGATGAGAGCTGCGAGGAGGAGATGACGTACAGCGCCGGCGGCCTCCACCATGGTCACGGCGGCGGCGGCGGCGGGGGGCGCCGCTACGAGTACGAGACTTAGGAGGAGGAAGAGGTGGTCGTCGTGGGCGGCCGCGGCGGCTACGCCCAGCTCAAGCGCGGCCACCGCTGCGCATGACCATCAGTCCATCACTGGGCCCGCCAGCGCACGTACGCACGTGTACGCCGTGGACGCGAATGCAAGTCTCTATCGGTAGACGCCACGTTGGCGAATGTGGGGTTTACACTGCACTGCAGCTCAAATAATCTGGCAACGACGACCGAATTTATCGAGTTATCTTGCGTAAATAAATTGTACTTCCGCAATTGATCTGCATCCACGCACCGTATAAAATTTGTGCGCCGTACCGGCCGGTATATCATCAGCCTGCAGCCATGTTTTTTTTTTCCAAAACGACGACGAGACATTACTGACAATCTTTATTCGAAGAGAAAAAAATGATGCAAAAAAAAACTGCAAACCGAGATGATGGAATGGTCTCCCCTGGGGCGAGACTGCGCGAAAGTCGAAGTCTCGAAGACAACTGTAGGTGTCTGATTTGGTCACACCGGCACTAACTAGTGATTGCGCTGTTAACCACTCGCTCTGATGGTGGATTTGGGGTTGAACTCGGGACACAAGGGTTTATCCTGGTTCCGGCCGCGCGGCCGTACGTCCAGCAGCGGTGTGTAACACCGAGTTTCGTGTTGCTCGTAGTAGGGGAGTACAAGCAAGGCGGGAGAGGGAGGAAAGCTCCCAAGTCCCTGGGTGATTGAGCTGGGTGCCAATATCGTGCGAGTGAGCTGAGCGTCTGTGTGCTTGCTCGCCTCTACGTGTCTCCCCCTCTCTGTGCATGGGCATCCCTCCCCTTTTATAGACCAAGGGTGGGGGAAGCCGTACATATGTGTGATCGTGTGCTGATGTCGCTAGGGGCACTGTGTTGCCCACGCTGTGCACTATGTGAGCGGGAATTGCGCCTTCCAACTCCGGCTGATGGCATGGACATCACCATCGTTGACTTATTTGTAGCTGGATGTTGTTTCGAGGGATATCACTTCGGGGGTGGGGATGACGCCGATCTCTCCTCGTTGCTCTTCGTGAGTCCTTCCTCGAGGTTTGTGGCGTGCCCGGAGCAGGTGAAGTCGCTGAGCAGTTGGTACAGTGGCACTATCTAGAACGAATCCTGTCTGCGCAGTGCTCGTCGCAGGGCCACAGTGTCGGGTGCAGTCTGAATGGACTGATGTCCCATCCACAGCGTGGCGCGGTGAGGCGTGCGGTTGTGTCCCGCATTCAATGCCCTGCAGGGTTCCGGAGCAGGGGCTCTCGAGGCTAGTCGTCAGCCTCGATTGCGGCGGGGGCTCGAACATGGCGGAGACTCTCGTTCGAGGGTGAGGGGCACCCTCGAAAGAGACGGAAACTCTCCCGACTTCGAGGGCGTCGCCGTAACGGGCTCCTGTTGGGCTGCCGTGCTTCTAGCCTTCTTTAGTCGTGGATGCGGCTCGACTGCTGAGCTGACATGGGCCACTTTTGGAGTACCCCTGGTACTGGTACCCGGCAACAACTAAACACCACCGACACCACTAGAGTTAAGCAATTACAGTACTAACAAAGGAAAAAACCACTCAACAGAACCCCCATCACCAAGCCAAAAACAAACAAAACAAATTAAAAGAGAAGAAACGACTCAAAAATAATGACTAGACCAAGGATTTAAGGAAGAACTTAACCACTGCCGTGCTTGTTTGATTTGCATCGGCTCGTGATCGATTGCGGGGTTGTCTGGCTGTCTCCTGCAAATTCAGATCACAAAACGAGTTTCTTGCAGGGCCGAATATCCAGGTAAGCGATAGCCGATAGAGATTCATGCCGAGCTTGCTGAAGACGTCTCAGCTCCCCCCCGATCGGTGCATCCCAGGCAGAGAGAGATGTCAAGAAAAATAAGAAGAAAAAAAAGAAGCCAAAGAGTTAGAGGTCTTTCTGTGCGGTGATCCGGCTGCTGCCTGCATGCTGGGCACCGTGCTTTGCTGATCCGTTTCAAATTATAGATTGTTTGATTTTTTTTCTTCAACTTTGACCGTTCGTCTTGTTCAAAAAATTATATAAAATATTAAATTTTTATTATGACTTACTTTTTTTATCAAGCATTTTTCAAAAATAACTTAAATTTGACTGTGTTTGCATAAATTTTTTAATAAAACGAGTAGTCAAAATTGAGATTAAAAAGTCAAGCGACTTATAATTTGAAATTGAGGGAATAGATTGCAATTATTGTTGTCGATTGAAGCTCACCCATTAACGTCCTGCTGTTTTTATCTTTTTAAGAGAAAAAAACATTTCTCTATTTTTCTTGCACCTCTCATATTTGATGATTAATTAACGTGGAGGTTATGATCTCCAATTACCAAGTCCCCCTCTAAATTAAAGCTGTCTGTACACATATGGACGCACGCTGCCTAGCTCGAGAATATTGTGGCACCTAACATTCCTCACTTTTAAGAGATGAAACCGTGAAAATTTAAATGCTGGCGAATATGATCCTCTTGCTGCTTTCTCATTATTTACGGGGGCGAGAATATGACCGCGGAATATAATGCTTGCCAAAGCGTGACCACACCCAACCTTACTTATTATTACTCTACTATCTTAGTGGATGTGGAGTGGACGATCATGGAGAGATACAGTCATACAGCTCGTGGCAGCGAGGCGCTAGCGCCGCCTATAAAAGGCAATCCATGGAGTGGTGACGGAGGCATACCCGACCAGAGCAAGTTCTGAAATCGTAGTGCCTATTCACTCGAGCAGCCAGCCATGGTGATGAGTGGTAATCGCTGCCGCGGATACGTGGGCGCCGGCGGAGCTGCCCACAAGGCGAGCGGCGACGGCGAACGCCACCACTACCCGCCACCAAAGCGCTAGATGACCGCTACACCACCTACACGCGTACGTATACGTGGCCTGTGTGCTATACGTATGCACGTAGGTGTGGGGTGCGGACGCGACACTCGAGTCTCTCTGCCGGCTGGTGATCGTACCTCGTACGTACACGTACGCCACGTAGTTTGCTGCATGTATGGTGTGGATCTCGGAGTGCTACTCAGACAATATAAGCTCTGGTTACAACCTTAGCTGAATCGTACAGTACGTAAATAAATTGCACTCTTCATCAGGTCGCGTCCACCTTGTGTGTGTAAGTCTTGTCATCTTGTGTGCTGTGACTTCGATCTGTAAGGCACAAAAAAAAAAGCAAGACGTGCTCTATTACAGTGCGTCCTTCACTTGACGTGTCCGACGCCATCGACGACCTCGCTCATCGTGCGCCCGTAGGCGAACTCTCTGACATATATCCGCCGAGACTGAAGAAGTAGAGGAGAGCTTGAGGATGGCCAAGCCAGCTCGGTTGGCCGGCTTCGCGTGGAGGTGGTTCGACCTACACCTGTTTGAGGAAATGCCTCGGCAACGCTCGGCCTCCGGTCCGGTGGGGGTCGCGGGGCTGGTTCCAATGCTGACGTGGCGTAGGGAACTAGGGATCACGCATCCATGGCGACTGTTTTGAGCTCATTTTCACTCCTTAGCCGGCGCCCTGCGCTGATCCGTCATCAGATAACCCACGATCAGCTCATGAGTCGCCTGGTGCTAGTCCGCTGTTCGCCCAGTCAGCAGCGGCGTGCCAACTGCGAACGAACACGGCCCTGTAAGTAAAGGCACTAACATACTCAAATGTCGAGGTTCAGAAATACAGAGCGTGCATGTCTGGAACGCACGCGAAACCTTTATTCATGCCACGGTCTTATTCTCGTATACATACGGACATAACGGTGCATGGCACGCATGCACCTACAGTACAGCCGTATGACCGTGCACGTACGTACTCCGTAGGCAGGTGTACACATAGCTAGCTCTAGCTGTCAGGACTCAGCAGGAAGCCCTGAGTTCACCTCGACCGTCGTCGCGCGCTCAGCGGTAGTACTCGCCGGAGCACGAGTCGTCGTAGCGCCTGCTCTCGCACGCGTCGTAGTGGCGCCCGCCGCCGGCGTGCATGCCGTGCCCATGCACGCGGTGCTGCTCGCCGCCGAGGTGTCCGTGGTGGTGGTGGCCGCTGGCGCTGTGCCCGAGGTGGCCGTGGCCATGGCCGTAGTGGCCCCTACCGGCGCGCGCCACCTCGTCGACCTCCTCATACTCCTTGCGGATGGCGTAGCGCTCGCCGCCCTCGCCGTAGCGGTACCCCGGCTCGGCGTACGGCCTCCTCACGTCTTCCGCGCAGTAGCCGCCGGACTCCGAGTTGTACGCCATGGTGGACAGTGGTGTGGCCTGCTGGTGTCAGTTAATTAAGCTCGCTCGTTGCAGTGGTCTGTGCAATCTGCAATGCTGAGAGCCTGAGACCTGATCGATGCAGGATCCATGGAGAGTGGCCGTGCTTTTATAGTGTCCAAACCACCTGAATACATGATGATGCATGATTGAGAATTTGAGATGGAAGAGATGCTATGGTAAGGACGAAATTTGCATGCATGCGTGGAGCAGGGAATTTGTTCTGAAAGATACGTGACACGCTCACTGCTTTCTGCCGAGCCGTGCCACCTGCACGTTGGGATCGAAGGTGGAAGAAAACTCGAGTCGCATTTTTTTTTCACAGACGACGATGCCCAGGAATTTATGATCGAGATAAAAAGCTTCAAGCTACCTGTGTGGATTGGAGCAAAGTAGAATGTAAATGGAATAATAAAAGGACTTGGATGATTGGCAGATATCAAGATATGTTAGAGACAAGGGGAAGATGGTATTTTTCTCTTTTTCCTTTTGGTGTAAATGATAGGCTTATTATCATTAAGTTTTTAACTGCAGCTCAGATGCAAACTCACATTCACATAAGCAAGTCTGAACTCCTGCCAGAAACAACTAATGAAAACCCTGTAAGTCAGAGACAATAGCTGTAGGCATACCTGATGATGACCGGTTTACAATTGTTTAAATGGTTTTTATATACCTGATTATATTTGTTGGTAGATTTATATTTATATTTATATTGTACTATATTTTTTTATTGGCCAGAAGAAATACTAAACTAAAAAAATCCAATATTAACTTTTTTATGAGGAAAGACAACAAAAAGACAAATTAACATAGTTATCAATTATAATTTTGTTCATGACAAGTAGAAACTAAACAAATTCATAAACTGAATGAGGGATTCGAGGATAATTCCAACCTAATTAGATCCACTAGCCTATCAACCCGTGCTACCGCACAAGCTAATTAGAAATAGTTAATAATTATATATCTATCTAAGACTCTCTATCATCTATATTAAATAGTCTAATGTTACTCTAATATGCATATTTATCATTATATATTTGTAACGGATTTAGTTACTTACATTTTCTTTTCATTTTGCATCACATTGTTTGATATGTAAGTTAATTGAACCCTTTAGTTGAGCTATGTAAACATGAAAATTATTCTTTTTATCTGTCCCTTCAGACATGAATGCATGGTGACACATATTATCGGTATTATTTCTATATAATAATAACATAAATAATATATTTAAAATTATAAAAAATATTAATTTAGAATTTCATATGGTACATTTTAAGACTGAATTACGGTTATATAATTTAGATTCAGACTAGCGGTCATTTAACTTTTAATAATGACATAATTGTTATTATTTTTAGAGGGTTATTTGATATTAGTTTTTATGATGGCATAGCTGGATAATTTACATCAAAATTAGGGGGTTACTTGAAATTATTTTATCATGGCAAAGGTGGATAATTTAAGCACATGATTTAGGGGGTTACTTTAGCATATTTTCAAAAACAGAAGGTGGTAATTTATTAGAAAAGATCACAAATTCATGGCCATTATTATTAGAATTGTTCACTGATGGCTAGATGTTTCTCTTTTCTGTGAGATTTTCTTGGATTTTTTCTATTTTTTAAAAGTGTCCACCTATGATCCTAGGTGGCTTCACGTGGATGCCTCAAAAGGAGCCTTCAATTAGTAATAGTAAGATTGTTTTTTACCACAAGAACTATATTGGGTGTGCACTATCAATTTAACATGAAGCATCGTTGGCACTTTAATCTGTAGTAGATTTCAAGTTCAAACCATATATTCTCACAATGATTGAGCGGGTTCGTTAACAAAAAAATCTCACAGTGATTTGCATCCCTCGTGTATTTAGGCGTAAATGAGAGTCCAAGGGGATAGAAGCGCACATATATCATTCATAAATGACTCAATTTGAACAATTATCCAAAAGAATAAACGACTCAATCTGAATAAGTTAAAGGTGATTTGCAAAAGCACTTCTAATCACTCTGCAAATCACCCCTCCTACCTCCCATGAACACTTCCTTCGATCAAGATCGTGTGACCCAGATTGAAGTTTTTGTAATTTCCACGGAGAGTTTGGTTTTCACCTGATATGTTGCCTTACATCTATCCCTGATTGGGACCGTTTCCTTTATTTTTATCTCTTGTGGGGAGAAAGTTGCTTGGAATGAAATTATTTGATGGCGAGCTGAAGAGAAGAGCAAGATATAAAAGAGAGCTCCCCTTCTTTTTTTTTTTTAATGTACTGCAAGAGATTTGCTGAATTTTTATTAAAACAAACAATGAAAGGAAAATACAACTTAGAGGTACAGCTAGGCACAATCAACCAAAAACAAACACACACCCACGACTTCCAAAAAAATCACCACAGTCTAGGTACTACTGCGTTAAGGCGGAGATATGGTCCAGCAAAAATCGTGACGCTTGGGTTGCCAACTGGTATTGCTGAATCTCTTCTCAGATAAGAAGAGCCGACCTTCTTCTTCCGAACCATAGAGGTCAGTTGAGGATTTGCTATTGTAACACCATTATGTTTAGTTAGGCGATTACTGTAAAAAACACACTGCATCTTCAGAAAAAATGTTCTTCCCTTTTGAAGAACTTCCAAATAAACATACATGTTAACACACTCAGTACCCCAGATTGATGTACAATTTGAGTTTTGCGCACCCATCATTCAAACTAGAGTGAAGCAGACCAACGCTGGCCCTCGATCGATTCGTTTTCGTTCTTGTTGAGAAGCCATGAATTAAGCTACTGTTCAAGCAAAGGATGCGCAAACGTATAATTGCCAAGCTTTGTAAATGATGGCTGTGTTGCATGCATAGTACTTCACATGCTCTTGCGTACACGTATAGAGTATACGGATAAGCTTTATTTCAGGTCACGAGCTTATTTTTTCGTAGTATCGTACATGTACGTATTACGGCGGTATGACCTTGCCTACAAACTTATACTAGTCTCATACACACATTCACACAAAGAGAGCACACGCGCATAGGCACGTTCATTCCTAGTGTTCAGATACGGTCGTCGATCGATCGATGAAGAAGCCGCTGCGGCGGCGCCGATCAGTCGGCCCTGACGGCGAAGTTCTCCTTGCGCTCGTGGAACTCGCCGGTGCGGGTGTTGACGTCCTCCTCGAACTTGGACTCACGGGCCTCGAAGTGGCCGCCGGAGCCGCGGCCGCGGAGGCCGCCGCCGGTGCGCGAGACCTTGTCGACCTCCTTGAACTTCTCCTTGACGAACTTCTGCTGGACGCCGCCATGGCGGCCGAAGCCAGCCGGGCTGGCCATCGACCTCACCTCCTCCGAGGAGTAGTCCACCTCCTGGAAGTGAGCCATTATTGGTGATGCTTGGATCGAGCTTGGTGTTCTGTGTAGTGGAGTGGTAGTGCCCTAGGTGGTGAAGTGTGTGAATTGTTTGAGATGACTAGCTTGCTTGTGTGATGGAATGCTAAGGGTTTGGGTGCGCTTTTATAACGAGGAAGCGCGTGGTTGGAGTGAGGAATAACGGGTTCATGAGAGATCGAGAAAGATACCTGCGCGTATGCGGCTGCATGCTTTGCTTTATTGATTCTTGTGTGCTAGCTTCCCTTTTTACCATCCATCGTCCGTCACTCCGTCCAGAAGTATTGGACAGTGTTGGCCAAGTGGATGGTAGTAAGGTGGCATTTGGCAAGACCAATTTTAATTGCAATTTTGCATGTCCATATGCAGTTCAATTGCAAAAATGCGTGTGTGTTAATTAGTATGGTGTTTTGCAAAAAAACAAAAAGAAAAAAAATAGGATGTGCGGAACAGTTTATCTAGAAACAGGTGGTGAGCCAAGTGTGAAAACTAAGGGGGGAATGCATATGTTATGAAAAAAAATAGAAAAGAGGTCGTCCATTAAAACCAGCTGCTTGTTCGTCAAAAACTAAGTTCAATTGCATTTTTAAAAGGCCTTTGCTAAGGTACTCCCAAATGACTATAAAAGGAAATTTTAAAGACATATTACCACCTATTAGGTAATATGTTTAATATTATTATTTATATTTTTAAATATGGGAAAATATCTTTTTATTAGATGTAATTTGATTGAGTTAGATTTAATTTTCTTTTTTTTCTTTTTGTCTCAATTTACACGGATCTTTTGGAAAGAAAAAAAGAACTTGATATGCTCTCATAGCAGGCCAACATGCATGGTCGATTTAATAATGGATTGGTTAGTCTTCGATAGTTGATGTAATCATGTAACTGTATATGATCGATGATATGTGTATGGTACAGAGGCTATGCATCAACAGATTGTTTTGACATATGTGAGATTGGATCAGTTAACAAACTGATAAAGAATGAAGGAGTGTGAATTACGTGGAGAGCTGACAAAAGCTGACAAAGAAGGAAAGAGGGAATTTGGTGGAGATCGGCATGCCAAGATTGATGGGATCTTATTTTTTTCCTTAATTATTTTATTTATTAAAATGTTATCTATTCTAAAAATCAATGGCTATGATTAATTCAAACTATTACCACCTAAAAGGTGACTGGTGTACTCTAGCATTGCCCTACTTTTTTAAAAACAAAATAGAGAAAAACGAATATGTAATTTGCAAGCAGAAGTTTGGCTTTCTCAAATCCTCTTCTTTGGTCACCTTGGAATGCACATAGAAGTCATCGGTCAGGTAAGAATATACTTATCAATTGGCCAGGGAGAATATATACTTGCGTCTCGGCTTTCACTGCATTTCACTTCATCAGAGATGGAGACCACAAAACCTCCTTACCACCCGACAGCTCGAACGGCCTATGGGTGCAAAAGAATCACAGTTCCTTCATTATGCCCATGACAAGGAGAAAACAAGGTGCTGCCGGAAACGGATTATCCATATGTTTACCACCGTTTTGCATTGTATTTTGAAGCGGTATTTTTTTTTCTTTTGTAAGCGGCACGATTTTCATTTTGTAAATTTTCTTCGAAAAACCGAGTGGTTATCCGGCTTACACTTATTACTTTGTCAGTATTAAACTGTTTTTCTCAGTTTATATTTGTTGGTAATTTGAAGTTATATTTGTTGCTCCAACTAGCTCACACATCGCGCAAATTGCAGGGTGGTTCACAGTTCACACAGCAATACATATACTTGTAGCATGTACGTACTATTAAAGTCACGAGCTTATTTACGTAGTAGTTCATTAGTTCGTGCACAGCACATAGGCTGCGCGAGCATGTACCCCAGCGAATTACTTTTTATGCACACATACATACGCGGATACGGTAACCTCTCCTCACCAACTTATACATACCATACGGTTTATACGGAGAACACACGCAATATATACGCGTGCCTCACTTGATCCAGTCCAGACGTCCATCGAGCTCTGCACATGCAGAATTGCAGGTGCAGGTGATCACTGATGATCAGCAGCAGTCGTCGTCGTCGTCGGTGCTGACGTCGACGATGGTCTTCTTGCGGTGGATCACGCCGGTGCGGGTGTTGATGTCCTCCTCGATGGTGGTCCCGTGCATCTCGACGTGCTGGTGGTGATGGTGGTGGTGGCCGTGGTGTTCATGGTGGTGATGGCCGACGACTTGGCCGTGGTGTCCATTGTGGTGGCCCACTTGGCCGTGTTGTCCATGGTAGTGGCCCACTTGGCCGTGTTGTCCATGGTGGTGGTGGTGGGCCAAGGCCTTGTCGTCGACCTGCTTGACGACGTGATGATGGCCGCCGCCGCCGTGCACGTGGTGGCCGGAGACGGCCGGCCTGGCCACGACGTGGCCCACGTCGAAGTACCCCACCACCTGCTTGTTCTTGTGGTGTTCCATGATGGCGACGCTAGTTTGGTTGGTGGTTCTGTGTGCTATAGGCTAGCTAGTGTGGATGTGCCTTCAAAGAGCTTGTGACGAACTGTGTGAGAAGCTGGGTGCTGGAAGCTAGGAGTTGGATGACCTTTTATAACGTGGGAGTGCACGAGTGGATCGGATCGGAGAGGGAGGATGATCTGTTGTTCACAGGGGACAAAGATATGGAAACGTCATACGTGTGTAAAAGTACAAGTACTTTGTTGATGTGCAAGTATGTGGACTGTGTATTGGCCACGATTATTAAGATACTGTACGTGGCTAGTAACTATGGCCCTTTATTTTAAAATGCAGTTTTTTCACTTTATTCTGCAGTTTAATTGTGTGAAAAATACGAATTATAGCAAGCAAAGTACCAATCAGCTCATCGCATATCCTCTTGCATGGGCAGAGGCCAGAAGAATAAACTGTGAAGCTTATCACTTGGCACGTGTATAGGAATATATTACTTGCGTTGCGTTTCGGCCTGCACCGCATGAATGCATAGCTTGGTAGCGTTTAACACCGAAGGCTTGGCGTGAAGAAGGATCGATCACGATTCGATTTGGATCGATGTGATGACATATTGACATCCAAAGATTTGCGACACACCGGCCTTGCTGCTTCCTATCTCCTTTCTGGCAACCATTTCCTGACGAGCCGCCGTTGGCTCTTCAGGAATCTCTGGTAAAGGTTGTGTGCACATACATAGGAGGACATGCACCGATGGATTCATATATTGGTGTTTGTCGTCTGATGTGGCATCACAGTCAGAGTACGTAAAAACGAAAATCGCTTTTAGAAACGATTCGTTAGCATACACTATATCCACAGAGAGCTCATATCGTTCCATTGCTCAGTTCAGGTTCGACACGAGCAAACGACACATGACACTCTTCTTGTTCTCCTCTATTTTTTTCCTTCCTCTTCGTGAGGACACTCATTTATTGAGAGCCCGATTCCTACCCAAAATACTAAAATTAATTATTTTTCATTGGAAAAAGTTTATTTTTGGCCATCCAACTCTTGCCTCAGTTTGGTTTTGGCCATCGAACTTCAAAACCGGGTATCTTTGGCCATCCAACTATCAAAACCGTTCAAATTTGACCATCGGGCTGTTTTATTGAGTGGTTTTAATTTTTTTATTTACAATTTAGTTCTTAGATCTTAAAATGATTATTATTTATTGCACGTACCTCCGATTTAGGTGATTCTTGTGGTCACGTGTTCCTAACGATGACCACTCTATTTTGAAGTTTATACTATTTTATCACTATTTGTTATATTATTTTCTATCGTTGTGTACAAATAACAATATAAGAAAAGTAAAGCAAACAATTATAAAATAATTTAATCAATATTTTAAAAGATAAAATTCATTGTTACAAATGCATGACCACTAGAATCACTTAAATCAGATATAGAAGAAAAAAATAATAATCATTTTAAGATCCAAGGATTAAAATGGACTAATTTAGTGCTTTTTAGTCCTTGGATGTTAAAATGATTACTATTTTTTTTCTTGCATCTCCGATTTAAGTGATTCTAGTAGTCATGAGTTCGTAACGATGAGCTTTATACTTTAAAATATTGATTGTATTATTTTATAATTGTTTGTTTAATTTTTCTTATATAATTTTTTTCTACATAACGGCCAAAAAATAATATAACAAATTATGATAAAATAGTATAAAGATCATTTTAAAAGATAATGCTTGTCGTTAGAAACACGTGACCGCAAGAATCACCTAAATCGGAGATACGGGAAAAAAAAGTAATAATCGTTTTAAGATCTAAGGACTAAATTGTAAATAAATAGAATTAAAACAAGTCATCAAAACAGCCCGATGGCCACATATGAACGGTTTTAATAATGGGATGGCCAAAGATACCCGGTTTTAAAGTTCGATGGCCAAAACCAAACTGAGGCAAGAGTTGGATGGTCAAAAATAGACTTTTTTCTTTTTCATTAAGAATAATGGATGGTCAAGTCTGAGCCCAGCCCAATTTAGGCCCAATGGGTGGGCTTGGGCATAAATTGTAGGCCCAAAAGAAATTAAGATTTTTGCTGATCCACAATTTACTCGGGGTCAAAAATCAGTACTTTGCAAAGATTGTGAGTAAAAATACGTTAGAGAATAGAGATGTAACAATCGCCACATCTTAGAGAATAGAGATGCTCCTGTCCAAAAAAAAATACAATTCTGGCTATGCATATTTGTCTAGATACATAACCAGAATTGTATTATTTATTGGATGAATGAAGTATGTCACTTATTTTTTATATTGTAAGCACGTCAATATTCACAATTATTGGATATATGGCACGTTTATAAAAAAAATAGACCAAACGGCCATGGCTCATTCTTTCCGCATCTTCCTTTTTTTTTCGAAACACCTCCCTTCCCCGTCTCTCTCTAGATCTTCTTTTTCACCTTCTCTCTCTCCACACGCACAACATTTGCTTCCATTCTAGTCTATCAATTATCATGTATTCAGCTTGAGCGCCCTGGAGCTCACATCACGCTCTGTTTGGGGCAAACATTTTTTTGCCCCAACCAATTTCATGTTCACTTTGGAGTTGGGCCGACGAAGCAATACATGTACGTAATACGGAGAATCTTTATTATTCAGGTCACGAGCTTATTCGCGTAGTACGTACAGAGACTGGGTGCGTGCACGCCAGCAAAGCACGTACGCCAATACGGTACTAGTAGATCGACCTTGCACACAACTTTGTTCGTCATACATACAGAGAACACGTGACACTGACACGTGTCCCGGCACAGTTCAAGCCGGGTCTCAGTCGGACCTGACGACAAAGGTCTCCTTGCGCTCGTGGAACTCGCCGGTGCAGGTATTGATGTCCTCCTCGACCTTGGTCTCGCGCACCACGAAGCGGCCAGAACCATGGCCGTGGTGGCCATGGTGACCGTGGTGGTGGCCGTGGCTGCCGGTGCGTGACAGCGTGTCGACCTCCTCAAACTTCTCCCTGACGACGTGCTGCTGGACGCCGCCGTGGCGGCCGAAGCCGGCCGGGCTGGCCACTGACCTCACCTCCTCCGAGCAGTAGTCCACCTCCTGGTAGTGAGCCATGGCGACGCTTCTTGGGTGTTACTTGCGCGGTGCCTGTGAATTGTGTGAGACTTGTCTGAGCCATGATGGGGCTTTTATAGAGAGGCTAGAAGACGCTAAAGTGCATGGGTGTAGTGAGGAATAATGTGTTCCTGATGAGGGAGAAAGATAAATCATACATGTGTGCTTTTTCTTCGTTTTTTTTTCAAGCATTGATCTAAAAGTATTTGGAGTGGATTGGCCGAGTAGATGCTACTCTTTGGTGGCTACGGCTCTTCTTAATTGCAATTTGTGACGTTGATTCTCTGTTTAATTGTTTTCTTATTAGGATACTTGATTGAGGAAATAGCTGCTTGTTACTTGTGGGAGATTTTTAATCCATATAAAACGTTTGCCATCCATGGCTGCTTGTTATTTGTAAAAAAAAAAGTGAATTCAATCCCCATGGCAAAAGAAAGAGTTACCAAGCAAGGTGCGAATCGGCTCATCTCAAATACTGGTTCGTAGTCACCTTCGGTAGAAGCGACGGGCAAGGTTAGAATATACTTATCGTTTAGCCAGTGGGAATATATACTTGCGTCTTCTGCACCGCATTTCACCGTTGCTTCTCATGATGTGATAACAGCCTAAGATTCCAGGAAGTGATGCAATAATGCACACCGGTCTGCTTCAATTCCCTCCATTATCCAGTAGCCATTCCTGACGAACCTCACCCCTGGTAATACGCCAAAAAATGCTTCTCAAGAACCTCACCCCTTGCATTGGCGTCCACAAGGTTACAAAATTCCTTAATTTAAACAGAGAATAGGTGGAAATTTTTTTACTAGTGTAAAGTAAATCCATTGCACGCTTTAGAAAGTTCCAATATAACATCATCATGAGTATTGTGAACCCTACAAGAAACAAAACATGTTATCCATATTAACTCGATGGATAGGCTAAAATGTGCTCCAGTATGCTGGCTCCCTCTAGTAGTTCGACATCCCTTTAAATCATCTTTGTCCCGCTTTTTCTAGCTTTGAAAGGCATATTAGTTCATTTGGATGAGATTTGTGTAAAACCAAATGACCCGAGAAATCAACACTTGCATACCCCAGAAAACATGCACAAATTTGTGACTCTAAATATGTAGCCATATACAATAGATATAACTTAATAATGTTTCGTAGGCTCAGATCAAGTTCTCTGTTCCAGAATTAATATATCTCCATGTTGAAGAACTTTGACTCTTCTTAGTCTTCACTTGTTTCCCTCGTAGCTCAACTCTTGCCTTTCAGCTGGCTTGGACCATCATCTTCCTAATCCCAGTAGAACACAAAGGGAATATCAATGCGTCAGGACTAATGCCTCTTCCTCTTCTTGCCGCTGCCTTTTAGGTGCTTCTTTCGTTTTCCACTCTTGCCATGCGACTTGCTTGAACCGCCATCATCTTCTTTGTCTCCATCAAGAAGCATGTTCATTCCAAGGTCAAAACCATCGGTTAGGCCTTCTAACCTGTTAGCACAACAAGACAGCAGTTTGTTGTGTAAGGCGGCTATGAAACTGAAAAAGAGAAATCCCAAAGCCAATTATGTAATACTTGCAGCTTACCAGGCCAATCATGTATCTACAGTTCTATACAGAAAATAAACCACAGCACAATATCAACTATATGAACTGTGAAATATTGAACATACCCATGAAGTTGTCTCCTGATCCGCTTCTCAATCTGCTTATCACGTTTGGTTACTGGAGCACGAGTGAACAGCTCCTCTTCCTGTTTCTCTTGCTCCTCTCTCTGCCGCATGTACTTCATGAATTCCTTGCTTTCATCGCCCACTGTTTCCTTCCACTGTAAATTATAGAAGATCATTTAGCAAGAAATAGATGGCATGCAGCTAAATCTGCCTGCAAGACAAGTTGCTAATAACTGTATAACAAACCTCTTCAGGCCGGTCAGCAGCATCATCGATCATCTGTTTAATATATGGATTTTCCTTTGCCATTCGTGCAATTGCTTTATCTCTCCTTGAATCTTGTTTCCGACGCTTATCTTCATCATCCATGGCAGTAGGCATAAACTTCGGAGGACGGTAAATACCATCATTATCCTGAAATTGAGCAATATATCAGAACACAACATACTGTATAAACCGAATATCTGTATAAACTAACTGAGAAATGAAAATCACAGCTCCAGCAAACATTGAACAAAAATGACATAGTTAATGAAAATTTTGCATTCAGCTCTTCAGCAGAGTATAATCTGTATTCTAAACATGGCAAACACACTCAATGTAAAATAGATACATAAAACACCATGCAGAAAGAGAATTCCTAAAAGGGTCATTCATGAAGACTTAATGTCACAATCAAATTCAGTATTTTAGGGTTGCCAATCGACTTTTTTTATAAGTGATGTTGATTCATTATTACTGATATGCTATAGTAGCAAGAAACAATGGGAACATCTGTCCTCCATGTGAATGAAATGGAACTTATTGATATATGGGCTGATCTCTAAGTGCCTATAAAATTTAATCAATATAGTTATTTCACAAAGTAATGTTCATGTACTGGTTAGCACGTTAACAAAAGAAAGTATCTGGCATCTCTTTAGCAAATGTAAGAAGAACAAGTGCATAGGCATATAGCATCAATAAGCAAGTGAAAAAAAGCATCACCTGCTCATCAGGAGCAGACTTTGTGTCCATCATATCTGGGTTTGGCCTATACTTGAGCAGGTCTTCCTCATCAGAATGCTCACCCTTTCCCTTCGCCTCTGCGTTTCCTGCCTTCTCTCGAGCAGTTGCACCATCAGCAGCATTTGTGAGCTTCTGGATTTGGTACTCTGCCTTCTTGTCGATTGGACGAATCTACCACACCAGATTAAACAGAAAATTATCACTTAATTAACCAGCTATACCGGCTGGCGAATTAACAATCAGCGTCAAAGGCACGCGCCCAAACCTTCTCTAGAAAGAGCCTGATCTCGACAAGACTCCGCACGACGGGATGCCCATCCACCGAGAGCCCCTTGGCCTTCCGGAGCAGGTAATAGACGATGTCCTGGCAGTAACCAAGGAGCAAATGGTTCTTGGCCTCTAGGTATCCGATCCCGTTGGCCGTCGGCAACTGGTTCTCCTTGACCTATCCACAGGACATTATCAGAAGGTGGAAAAACAAAATTGAAACAGAGCAAACAGGACGCCGAACCAGAATTCATGCTCCCATCACAGATTCATACCCAATTCCGGCGGTTCGACAAATTGATAGAGGGGAACGAAGCTCGCAAGGGGAATACATGGCTAATTTACCTTTTGGGTGAGGGCTTGGACCTTGCTCCTAACGAGGTCCAATCCTTCCTTCATCTCCTTGAGGGCAGCGAGCAGCTTCGGTGAGTCGTCGCTGCAAGCAACAAGCGGCCGAGTCAAATTTACATGGGTTGCTCACGCCAGTGACAGGCATCCGCATCCGCATCTAGCTGCTGAGCTTACCGCACGAGGATTTCTGTCTTGCTCTCGCCGTTAGCTTCGGCGGCGGCTGACGCGGCCGCCATTGTGGCGAGCGACTCTTGCCAGATAAACAGGGCGGCCCCTCGCGACACCGATACTTGGATGCTCAAGGTGAAGAAAGGTTCCGACGGCTCAGCGCCTGGCGGGGAGCGAACTGGTGTCTACTCGCGACGGCGGTGGCGAAGGGGCGGAGGCGGCACTGGGGTTGGGGGTTTAGGCGCACGGTTCCGGTAGGTAGGGCAGCGGGGCAGCCTAGCAGGCTGCGATGTTGGGCTGCCTCAGGAGAATTGGGCTTCTTTCTTTGACATGTTTCTAAGGGCCTTTTGACTGACATGGAGACTGCCCTGGACTGTGTGCATCTCTCTCTCGAATTGCAGTGTTTTCGTTTTTATTTTTGGAGCCTTGAATTGCAGTGTTTTCGTTTTTTTATATTTTGGAGACTTTGCAATATATCAGCAATTGGAAATTCCTGTAGATCCAATTCTGTCTGTTGAATTGCAGTGTTCTCGTTTTTATTTTAGGAGCCTGGAATTGCAATGTTTTCTTTTTCATTTTGGAAACTTTGCAATTTGCCTGCCGACCCCTTCCATATGCAGGAGATTCTCACTCACCTTACCTCAAAAGTTTTTGGTAGCCTGCTGTGACCCTGATTACCAAAACAAAGTACGTTTCGAAGTATCATCTACTCCAAAGTTGTGGGATAATACTACAGAATCATGAACAACAGAGTGCGTTCCAAAGTATCATCTACTGACGTTCCGATGTATCATCTACTCCAAAGTTGTGGGATAATTCTACAGAATCATCAACAGAGTACGTTCCAAAGTTGCAGGTACAGTATCAATAGCCCACGAATTTACACATAATCATAAAAATAAAAAAGAACCAGGGAGACCAAAGTTGTTCACGAAAACCACCATGAGATGGTGCAATTCACCAATTCATTACACATCAACGCTCCCGAGTGGCTGGCATTGCCAGTAGAAAATAGGGAAACAAGAACAGATGACTGGAAATACCGAAATAGACAGCTCTGCATCAGTTAATCCAGCACTGGTACATACTAAAAAAAACATCCATTTCCTCAGCAACGCAGCAAGAAGTTCAGTACAAGTATACAACCGCCATTAAAAAACCAAAGAGACTCCGGTGACCAAGACAAAACGGTACTCCAAAAGAGAAATTTGACTTATGCAAATAGTAAGTTGATATATGTTGATCTTTCATTTAAGAAGCTTCATAGCTCTGGTGCCAGTAGCGAAAATTGACTTTGGATGTCCTAGTAGTCGGGGAATTTCACCGAAATTTCCCAAAGAATGCATTTAATGCCTAGTAGTATACAGATAGAAGTCTCCTGGTTTTTTTGCACCCATCAGTATGGCCTTCTTCCTCTTACCGCCATCAGTATGGCCTTCTTCCTCCTACCGGAAAGGAATTTGACCCAGACGTATGACCCCGGTTACCAAACCCACCTCTGCCCCTCGACCGGAAATTGCCTGAACAAAAAAATAACAAGTTAACGGAGAAGCCAGGAATGAGCCCAGAACATACAAAGGAATAAGCTGAGATGTGATATACCTCCTCCTCCTGAACTTGCAGACTTGGACATGGATTCTAGTGCAGGATTCACGACTTGGCCAGCTTCCCGCAAAATCTTGACTAGATTCCTTGAGAACTTCGCATTTGCATGTGTGAAGAAAGTAAATGCAGTTCCGCTGGCACCAGCACGTCCAGTTCGACCTATCCTGTGAATATAATCTTCAAGAGTCGTTGGAAAATCATAATTTATCACACACTTTATGTCCTTCACATCTGCAAAATAATAAATATTATCAGTACTAAATCAAAATTAATGTGTTGTCCTGAAAACCACGCTGGACCACACTGGAACATCAACATTGTCGATCTCCATAGAAGGCAGTGCATGGTTTAGACAATCACCAACAAAGAAAATCCACAGTGCTCCACTTTCAAATCCTAAAACACAAGTCGAAGGAGCTGAAAAACTGAACCGGGCATCAATCACTGCTGGATGTGGAATTGATGGTGATTAACCTCTCAAGCCTTTATTGGAAAATGTTGAAAACTGCAACTGGCATGCTTGGGTAACCAATTATTCAATAATGTAACTTCATCCAATATCTGTAAGCCAAACAGAATCCAACAAGCATGCCAGTCCAACATAACAGGCTGCAATGAATGATTGAGGTGCTGCATCAGAGGTCACTATGGGAATCCACTGAAAAGAAACGCTCATTACTCTTGCAACCATCTTTTTACCAGTTGGCACTTGGCAGTGATACCGATGATGAGGCACTTGACCAAAAACAGAAGCTTCTAATGAATCATGTAAAGCTGAAGGGTATGCAAAGGAGATCCATACATTTCTAATCATAAATACGGTTGTCACATTGAAAATCTAAACGCGCTACTGGTGAAGCTTATGTAAGTTTTTTTATTGAAATTAATGTAACTGTTACACAGAAATTCCATGCCTAAGATTATGCAGTACATGTGCAAAACATTATTGCCCTCACCAATCCTATAAAGAAATGCATAAAGGTACAAAGATTGTCCATGCTTACAGAAGAACATGGCAAGGGATTAATAAGAATTGAATTTGGACATGAAAAATCAGAGCAATACATTACTGCCTAAATGCTCAGGGATGAAGGAATGCAAATCAAGTTCAGATATCAACCAGATAGTGCCTAATGCATACATACTTGCACATTCCTTTTCATTTTACCTATTTTATCCAAAAGTTAGGCTCCCTAAAAAATGTGTACATTTCATCCATTTTGTTCATGTCTATGTCTTTCCCCCTAACAAAAGGGTCCATGTTCTGTTTTCTTTGGTTTTTTTTTTGTTTTGGGTGGGGGTGGCGGGAGTGGGGGCACCTAAGGAAAAGGCAAAGTTACTGTTAGCTGAAAGTTGAAGTGCCCAGTAACACTGCCAGTACTTACGCTCAAGTGAGGTAAACCATGGGAAAAGATGATCTTCCTTTGACATGATGGCACCCTGGTATACACCACCAATCCACAAGTTCAGTTCACTCAACCAAACACAGCTGAACAGCCCTCCGACTTATCCTTTGAGCACTTGGAACATACAACCTACTCCTAATATTCAAATAAATCAGCATACCAAGACCACGTGCTGCGACATCTGTGGCAGCCATTATGGGACTCTTGCCACTCTTAAACTCTGCAAGGACATAGTCCCTTTCCGATTGAGCTTTATCACCATGTATAGATAATGCTGGCCACCCATCCATTCTAAGTTGCCTGGTGATCTTATCACAGTCCTTTTTTGTTTGGAAAAATATCAAGATACGGCTCCCATCCATTAGATCAGACAAGAGTTTACTGAGTCTGTGGGAAAGAAGTGACAAACTCACAACACGTCAATTTGTAATCAAATATGAGTGTAAATATAGAAGAGTTCGGTAAAATAACGCCAACCATAAGTACCTTGGATACTTCTCATGGTCTGAAATAACTTCAACAATTTGTTGTATGGAGTGATTAGCTTTAAGTTCAGGTGATCCTATGGTTACCTGCATTGCAGTTATGAATGAAGCATCTATCAGAATCAATATAGTAAACCACAAAATACTAATAACAGCGGAAGCATTGCACACCTTGTAAGGATTCTGCAAAAACTGTCTAGCTAAGGCTTCAACCTCTCTAGGCCATGTGGCACTCCAATACAAGGTTTGCCTGTCCGGACGGATCTACAGATAGCAGAAGCGTTGAACAAACATTAGAGTTTGGCTAGACAATTAATATTAACAAAAATAAGCTCTCTACATTTTCAAGGAAACAATACCTGTGCAACTATTTTTCGAATTTGAGGCTCAAAACCCATATCAAGCATCCGGTCTGCCTCATCCAGCACAAGGTACGTAACTCTACGCAGGTTTGTGTGACCAGCTTCCAGCATATCAATCAACCGGCCTGGAGTGGCAATGACAATTTCAACCCCTGAAAGTACAAAGAGCATGCTTTCAGCTATCAGCTGTTTCAAAAATAATATTCATCATCTAAAAGAATTCATGTGGGTAATGCACAGATACCTCTTCGAAGGTCACGTATTTGTGGACCCTTAGGTGCACCCCCATAGACACATGTGCTTCTAGTTCTTGAATATGATCCAAACTTTGTAGATTCTTCCTGTATTTGAACAGCGAGTTCTCTAGTTGGGGCGAGGATTAATACAATTGGGCCATCACCTTGCTCTACAGCGATTACAGTCATGAATAAGAGAAGGGAATAGACAGTTAAAAAACACACAGAAAGCAAGCAGCAAGCTAATAGAACACAAACCTAGCCGAGGCTGTGCACCAACATGAACCAACCCAGGTAGCAGATAAGATAATGTTTTCCCTGAGCCTGTTTGAGCGATGCCAATTAAGTCCCTGCCCTTGAGGGCCATAGGCCATCCCTGAGATTGAATTGGTGTTGGCTCCACAAACCCGGACTTGGCAATTGCTTGCATGCAGTAATCTGTTGCAGGCATCGAAACATAATAAATTCAGAAAGGTTACATATTGCATTAGTAAAATCAGACGGACATACAAGACTGTAGCTAGAGTAAACCTGGGAAGTTGGCTTCCTGGAAGTATCGGACCGGCTTGGGCACATCCCGACCCTCGACGGTGATATCCCGGAGGCGGCGGTACTGCACCACATCCGCCTCCGACATAGCCTGCACGGAGGGAGACTCCACGTAGAAGTCCTTCTCAAACGGAATCAGGCTCCGGAAGTCAGGCTTAGGCAGGGCGAGCGTGTCAAGCCCGTCCCTGCCGCGCCCTCCTCTACCGCCGCCTCCATAGCCACCGCCGCCTCCATAGCCGCCTCCACCACGGCCTCTGCCGCCCTGCCCGTAGCGCGGGTAGTCGCCCCCACTGGAGGCCACAGGCACGGGCGGATACGCGGCAGCGTAAGGGTTCGCCGCCGGCATGGGGGCCGGCGGGGCTACCATAGGAGCCACGGCCAGGTCGCTGGCACAGACGAAGCAAAGCGATCGAGTCAGAGTCGGGTGATACTCAATCCAAATCAGATCGGGAAGTTGGGAATTAGGGTTCGCTTACCTGCGCCTGTCGTGGTACGAGGAGGGGTCAGCGTAGCGGAGGTCGTAGGGGTTCATGGTGCCGGGAGCGGGGGTTGGCCGGAGGGGCGAGGAGCTTGGTGCGACGAGCGAGCAGGGCGAGGACGCGAGGTCGCCGCCGAGCTCGAGGGCGAAGGTGAGGGAGGGGATGGATCTGCTGGTGGCGGCGGGCGGAGACGCGGTGGTCTGGTTTTGTTGGGAACGGACGGACGGGGTCGGTTCGTGATGGGCCAACGCGTCAGATTCGCTGGGCCTGTTGGTACAGGAAGGAAGCCCGGTCCTTCACGCAAGTCGCCGAAGGTGACGGGCCGGCCAGTCACCAGACTTCCATACTTCCATTGGGCTTGTTTTCAGTGGTACCGCAGCGTTCCTCTCTTTTTTTTTTCTTTTTTCTCGCTTCTTTTTGCGGTGTTCCTCGAGTGGATTTTAGCCTTCTTACGGTGTTCCTCGGGCGTGGTTTTTAAGTTTCGGCTTCTGGAAAAATTAGGACGTCCTCAACTCAGTGCGTGACGTAGATGAGAGCCATAAAAAATCAGTTCACCAGCTAATAGCTAGGAGCACATGAATCGAGAAAAGTACATGCAACACTCTACCAGATGGCTATGAAAAGGTAAAAAAACGTATATTTGTGGGCCCTAAAGAAAAGAAAGAGAATATGTAAAAACTTATATATGGGTCCATGAGATGATGTAGATTTCTGCTAGCTAGCAACCAGCTAAGACTGCTGGAAACGCTTTTACAGGACTAAGTTTATTTCCTTCCACGTACCCCCATTATGTTTCCCTCATCCCATTCTAACAGCGTGAGAACAGTTGTCCTCATTAATCAAATACCGAAACGTGTTACTTGGCCTAATTTTCTCGAGTCCATCATTGCCCGGAGAATTTGGTAGCATCACGTATGTTTTGGTCCAGTGGTAGATTTTTATTTGGGCTGCAAAACCAAAGGCTTGCGGATGAGAATGCGACCTGTTTGAAACATTGGGAGGTGCTCGATTTATTAACACAATAAATTTTGTTCTCTAAATAAAATTGTTTGAGTTTTTTTTCAAATGACTGTACAATCGCGTGTGTTTGAGAACTTCTAAGATCTAAAGGTTTTGTTTTACATGTTGGAGAGTCGTGTCGACGTAGTTGAGGAGCTAATATTATTTTATGAGTTAAATACATCATCGGCCCTTGAACTTGTCTCGAGGTGCCACTTAGGTCCACGAACTCGCAAAATTGAAATCTGGCACCTTCAACTCGTTAAGTTGTGCCAATTAAGTCCATACCCCTTTATTGTACTGTTAGATCTTATGTGGCGAGCCTACCTGGCGCTAAGTAGATAAATATTTGCAAAAACAACCTCTATCTTTTATCTTTGCATCCTCCTCCCTCTCTCTGTTTGACCTTGGGCAAAGCCTCCCCTGTTGCCATGGCGGCAGCCGCGATGCCAGGGGGTGCACGGGCGTTGCATGGCGGCGCTGACGCTGAGGCCACGGAGATGTGCTGTGTAGGCCCCTCACTGGCCTCGCCCTTCTTCGCGTCGGCCAACCCCGAGGATTGGTGGTGGTAGCGAAGGGGCCTGGCGACGGCTCGCAGGAGGAGCAGGGCGTGGCGACGGGTATAGAGGCGGAGGGGCACGGGAGCGGGTCAGGCGGCGGCTGAGGACAACGGCATGCCCGTCGTCGGCCCGCGATGTCGTCCCTCCGAGCTGCACATCCCTTGCTAGATCTGCATGTCGCCCACGCTCGGTCGGGCCGTCGACCGGTCCTAGCTCGCTGGTGGCGCCACGGTCCGTCCCATGGTGGTCTCCTCCGACGCCGGCGAAGGGGAGGAGAAGAACCACGGCCCTGGCTCGCTGACGGCACCACAACCCGTTCTGTGGGGCTGCCGACAGCCTGTTCCGGTGACGGCGCGGCATCTGGCTCCTCTGGAGCTAGGATGATGCGAGCACGCCACCTCGCCATGTTCACGGCCTGATGCGGTCGATGATAGAGTAGATAGCGTCTCTTGCTTCTCTTCTACGTTCTTCAATTGAGGCGAGCTGGCGACGCTTGGACAGATGAGGCAGCATCGATGCTCAGACATAGCTTGTAGCGTCGGGCGGCGCTTGTCCAATAATCTGCGAGATGTCCGTTGATCTCTCTCTCTCTCTCTAATCTTGTGCGTGAGCACAACGATGGTGTTCTCGAGTACTGGAAGCCGCTGTGTCTATTCCATCCATGAAGAGCACCACGCCACTGGACAAATTCTTGGCTCTGCATTGTGCCCCTGGAGCCGGTGCGAACATTCTCACGGCCCCTCGCTCTCTTCTCTCCTTCCCTCCCCTCTCTTCCGGTCGACAGCGATTGCGCCGCCCAACGTCGGCGGCGGCCATCAGACAAATCCCCAAAGCTTTTGCACTTTAGTCCCTGACTTCCTCTTCGTCTTCATTCAAGGGCTTTTTTTCATAGATTCATCCATGTGGTGCCATGTTGCCATGCCACATCAGATCTAATTGTCTGACGATGGGGTATGGACCTAAGTGGCACAACTTAGCAAGTTCAAGGTGCCAGATTTTGAATTTGCGAGTTCGTAGATCTAAGTGGCACCTCGGGACAAGTTTAAGGGTCACCGGTGTATTTAACTCTTATTTTATTATTAACATTTCTCATAGCTCATTAGTCGAAAAACATACTTACGTGATGCCTAGGATGGTGCATTGGTGCTTGACCTAGCCAACCAAAATATACTCAACACTACAACAAATTAGCATAAGAAGATGGCAACACTGGAAACGACTCCAAGGCAAACAAGGCTTGAAATCTCGGCTAAATTTCATCATGGGGGGATCATAGTTTGCTGGCAAGGCCGGTGGACAACACGAGGAGAGAGCGCGGCACATGAATTTGCTCATTTGGCGGAGCGTACAAAACATGCAGATGTATGAGCATCGCCAAGAGCTTCTTCAAATCACGCTAGTTAAATTCTCAATTACCTAGTCATGTAACTAGTCATTTAGCTTTTTAAAGATGGGAAAACCAACAGACTAGGAAAATACCCCTCTTCATATTCAACTCTCCCCCCTCCTCTTCTCTCTGCCACTCACTATCGCGTGGGCCCCACTCCTGCCCCCATGCTCTCCTCCCAACTCTGCCTGATGGTGACCCGACCTTCAACGCTGAACGCAGGTCGCGCGGTTGGCGGTCGTGGCGGCGAAGTAGGCCACTCCGTCTCTAGACGTACGTATCTGCCTTGCCTCTGGTGTTTCCAACCAAGGACGGCGACGCAGATTGCAGAGCTTGGCGTTGGCTGCCATGGCTGGATGGCCTGTGGAAGCAGCAGAGCTTCACGCTTGAAGCTACGAGCAAACCAGGCTTCGCCTTCTATGTAGCCCTCGTTGGAGGCCGATAACCTGCGGAGTCCGGCGAGCTAGAGCCTGTACTTGCCTTGACTACGCCACCTTTGAGATGGTGTCCGCCAACGCCACCTCTTCGGAGAGCCGATTCGCCCGCATGGACGGCCGATTCACCGCCGCGGAGGTCGATTCGCCACTGCCGCAATCGATTCGCGGCTCCTACAGTCGATTAGTCGCTGCCGTCACCATTCGCACCGCAGTCGAATCACCGCCATCGTCGTCGATTCACGCGCCGCAGTCGATTCGCCGCCGTCTCCGTCAATTCGCGCCGCGGTCGATTCGCCGCTCCCGCAGCCTTCTACCTCCCGGTCACCCGGTAGTGCGCATGGCCGCTGGCGCGTCTGAGCGTGGCCTCTCCGGCGGCCCGACGCGGCGTCTTCTCCTCCCAACACGCGCTGCTCAGCGGGAGCACCCGTGGGTCCCACCGTGGATGGCGAGTGGAATCAATAGGCAAAAAAAAGCTAGCGTGGGACGGGGGATGCATAACATGATACAGTAGCATGCCTGATACAAAGTCTCTTGGATGGTGTTTTTGCCGCTTTTTGTTACTTTTACCTAACTGTGGCGGACCACTCCAAAATTATTCCAAGTTAAATATCCATGGACCACTAGTCCAGCAGTCAGGCACTTAATCCGGAATAAGCTGGAGCGCCGTCGGATTATACCCAATTAACCACGTACTTTTACGATCGAAACAACACGCGCGCCCACACGAAGGTAAGTTCCAGAAATTACAACATTCCACAAATTCAACATACATAAATAGTATCATCAAGTTATTACAAACCAAGTTCGAATTTCAAATTAGAGTACGAGAGTTCATTGCAGCGGAAATAATCTAACGACGATACATAGCAACACCACGATGAAGCCGGCCATGGTGCTACTCCTCCCGATCCTCGGAAGAGGACGGAACCCACTCGACGTGCCAGCCAGGAGGAACCTGGGTAGGCCAAGTGATGGAATCGACTGCCACGTCCATAACAGTACCTGAAATAATAGCCACGAGTAAGGCTGAGTATACTAATACTCAGCAAGGCTTACCCGTCGGGTGAAAACTACATCACCGACATCTAGACATGGGAGGCTTTTGGCTAGTGGGTTTGTTTGCCAAAAAGCTACTAAGAGTGGATCCTTACTTTCATGATTTTGGCATAAAATTCTAGTAGGGTTAACCATTCTAGATTAGCATCCCCTCTAAGCATACAAGTGGTGTAATACAATTTAGTACATACAACAGGTTCAGCATTCTCATAGTTCCACTTGTTACTCAATGCAGCACAGCGGTCAAGCAGTCTCATTAACCGCGAGAAGCGGACAGTTCGAACCGAATTTTGCTACCTGGCCAGGGGAAACCCAACACACACGAATAATGCTTGCTATAAAAGGTACAAGCACTTTCCAACCTTTCCCATCAATCCATAATTCGGCGCCGGAGCCATTCCCTTAGGATAAAGGTTTACCGCTTCACTCACGGCATCACGCATATATCCACATGTGTACGACAAGGGAAACAAAATGTTTCTAAGGAGAGATGGCTATCGGTCCTAGCTGCTTCAATCTGGTACCGGGCTTACCGGTTCCCATAGGTCGGCATGCGTGTGGTATGTTCAAAAACTTGACACACAGAACCACACGTTTCGACCTTAATCCAATTACCATACACGGACGGGAGATCTACACATACCTTCCCGCCCGTCCATCCTTATGATTCCAACACAAGTAAAGACAAGCAACTCCTATATCTCGCGAGTGACAGGAAATCACTCGACTTGTAACGGTCGTAAAGACATTGCTCTATCGATCCTATCATACTAGTATTTCAAGTCATAGGTACTAGAATCATGCAACTAGGGTATTCATACAATAACTAGAACATAAATGCACAAGCATAAATAATACATAGTAGCACGAATTAAAAGTTAGGTCATGCTCCGGGACTTGCCTTCTTGAGCTAAAACACTGTCAGGCTCCTGGTCGATCACGACGACGTCGGCACCACCCTCGGGGACTTCTTCGTTGACGGGGACGAGGTTGTAGGTGCCGTTAGCGAGAGCGCCTTCTACATGAGATGCACAACTTTATTGTGGCAACCTAAGTGGTCTAAAAGCAAGGTCTTGAAGGCCATATTCAGCTAGACATACTATTGGGCGATACTTTTCTTCATACAATTGGAGAAGGTGTGTGGTGGAAATTTTTATGTCTTATAAAGGGGATTGTGTGCACATATAACACAATTCAAACCATTATTTTTAAACAAGAGTGCAGTTCTGGAATTTTAACTTTACATGCTCCACATTTGATTAATTTATCAAAAGTGACCTATTTCTTTTTATACAACCCATTTCTACTCTTGTCCCTTCTCATTTTTGTTTCTCTGTTTCTGTTCATCTCGTTTATCCACAAACTTTATGACAGCTACTGGAGTATAAGAGTTAGGCTCACTCCAAATTTTAGCCCAATCTGAGCTACACAGAATTTATTAAAAATAGTACAAGTTGCTGCTCAAAGAAACAAGATTAATTCATATAAAATTAAAACTAACTTCAAAACAGATAATTTTTGTACCAGAGCGAGACATGAGCGAAAGAAGGGCTCTGACCAAGTGGTGGCTAAAAATAACACTTGGACAACCCTCAATAATTTTCTATCCGAAAGCCAACATCTATTTATTTGCTAGCCTAAAAAGGGTAAAAAGTTAAGTTTAGCATTTTTACCACATGTGCTAACAAGTTCCTAGACCTCGGGTGAAAAATGGTAATTTTTGGCTGCATGGATTATTTTTAATAATTGCAGGACTCAACTAAAACAGGAATCACAAAATACATCATAACTGAAGCTACAGTCCATATTTTTAGCTCTCCTTTGGACACAAGGCGTCTAAAGGTGCCACAAACAACATATCCAAAGTTTAGCTCCAGAAGAGCTCAGGATTTGAAATGGTGCACAAGATTCTAAAAACTGAGTTTGAAGTTTAATTCAAAAACTGTTCACAAAAAGTGTGTACATGCTAACATGAGATTGGAGTTTACAACCTCACGAGTCCAGGGAGTATTTTTGTGCATTTTTATGATTTTTGTACGATTTTTAGTGGATTTTACAAGATTTCAAGAAAATGAACTAAACCTTAAGAATCTTTTTACGCCGCGACCCTTGAAACTTTTGAAAACCTCGCGAACAGGTCCCTGACTTCTTTCACTGGGAACCCTGTGAAAAGGAAGAAGATGAAGATGTGCCCTCGGCTCGTCGACGGCGTTGCGCCGGCCAAACGACGGTGGGAGGAGGTCGGAGAGGTGGGGGAAAAGAACGAGCAGCTCACCACGAGTCGAATGGTGGCGGTTGAGAGGCCGGAGGAGGCTGGTCGCCGGCGACGGAGCAGTGGCGGTGCGGCCGGCCGCGGCGTCAACTCCGGCGAGGTCGGTGGCTTTCACCAGGGTTGGAGGGGCTCGTGAGCACTAGTGGGACTTGGCGAAGACGTTGGGATGCTCGGTTGGCGTTGGGGATGGCTCGAAGGGGTAGCTCGACGTGGAGCTGCTCCGGCGGCCGGAAATGGGGATTTTTGGGGAAATCCCGATTTCTCGCCGGAGAGTTGAGGGGAGCTCGAGAGAAGTGGGGGAAAATGAAGCTAAGGAAGTGGTCTAGCTCTGTGTGCGGGGAATTTAGGAATGGTGGAGGGACGGGGGCGAAATTGCTCCGGCGCTCGAGCTCGGTTCTCGCGGGCAGAGGTTGAAGACGAAGTGTACGAGCGCGGAGGAGGAGAAATGGCTAGGGTACGAGCGAAGGCAAAGGTCAGAGGTCACTTGGCGAAGCAAATGGAGCAGCTAGAGCTGGTTGGGGCGGCTGTGGGCGGGCGTATGCGTGCTCGAGCCGTCGGGGTCGCCATGAGCGGCGCGAACGGAGGGGGTTGGGCGTCGCGGATCGTGGCGTGAGCGAGGAGAGATACGCCGCAGAGAGGCCTGGCGCGTAGCGGGAGGGAATCGCCCGCGGGTCAGCTCCGCGCGGCGCGCGCGGCCGCGCCAGTGGCCGAGCTCTGCTCGCCATCATGGCGTTCCGCGGCGCGAGGCAGCAGGGGTGCCGCAGTCCACGAAGTGACCGTACGAGAGGCCGAACACCCGCGTGAGGACAAGAGGAATACGCTGCCGCGGCGTGGCCGTCCTGGCGAGGCCTCCGCCGCTCGCCGGCCATGTGGCGGCCGGTCTGCGGCCGGGGCAGGGCGCGCCAGGGCGAGCTGGCAGGCGCCCGTGGAGCTCCTTTGTTCTCTGTGAATTTTCTCTAAAAATTTGAACTGAACATTCAAATGTGCAAATATAAAAGTTAGAGTTTGAGATGTGGGACATAACTTTCTTTTTGGTGTGAACCTAAAATTTTAAATTTTTTAAGCTCAAACAGGCCATTTTCAAACAGGCGTTCAACATTGTTTTTTGAGTTTTTGAGGGCTTAAATGTAAAATTTGAAAAAGTTTCCAATAGTGACTAGGCCTTATTTGTGATGACAAACAACTTTTATTTTTGGAGATTTTTAAGTTTAGTACAAAATTCTTGAGATTTCAGTCAGGTGTCAAAAAGGCCCTTGTTTTGAATTTAATTTGATTTTTTTTATCAAATTTTTGTGTACTAACACCATTGTTACCTCTTTAATTCTGGTTTGATTGTGTTTTTAGAGTACTAACATCCCTTATGTCACACTAACTAAATAAATTTAGCTAGGCTGTTGGAGTTGCTCTAAGACGTATGCATAGCCAGTATGTATTGAGCAAAGAATCGCACAGATGGAACTTTTTATTAATGAGTGTATCGTCTCTCTTATTCGAAAAAATGTTCAACTCCTTGGAACAAGCATTATTAACTAGATAATGTTACTAAAAAACTATATAATGGGATGCCCTTGTTTGATATATTTGAGCAAGTAATATAGATGAGAACCTGTTTGAGCTCTCTAATCATTCCTAACAAAAACTCCCTCTTTTTTGATCTTGCGAACAATAACCGCATAGACACACAGATACCTAACCTAAAAAGAAGTCCAGTGGAGTCTTGACAATTCAAAAAACACTATCATTTTCAAAACTATAAGTTTTTTTTTATTATTTTAGACATTCCATGGTGCTCCAAAACCAAAGTATTTTAAGAAACCATATGTTTTTCTAGATTCCGAAAAAGACTTTGTATCCAGCCTAAATTCCTTTGGCAAAAACTTAAGCCAACCTGATTATAGAAAAAAAAAAATGAAAGCACAGGCCCGTCTATTATTTTTCCTGAAAACTTTAGCAGAAAATTTGAAATCTTAGATCAGGCCATATTTTTTTTGACCTTTAGATCTGGCCATATTTGAAATGCAGAGGGAAAAAATATACCAGTTCGTATGCGGGATTTCTATAATAATGTTAAATACGGAGTAAAATCTTATTAAGCACCAATCTCAAAGCGCAGCCAAACTCTCCCTGTCCGAACGGAGCGCAGACGTCGAGACGGCATGGCGGGGCCCGATCTGGCGAAATATTTCTAGTCGTCCCCCTCCTTCAACCTTCAGATCTGGCCACTCCCACACGCCCAGTCTCCTAAACCCTACTCATCTCTCCCTCGGCGACGGCAACTGCCATCGCCATGGCCCGGAGGCGCCCAGCCCCGGCGGCCCTCCTCATCCTCGTCCTCGCCGCGGCCTTCGCCTCCATCTCCTCCGCCGTCCGCCCGGTCTCCGACGCGCACAGATCCGCGGCCTCCGAGCTCTTCGCCCCCTCCGCCGACGGATCCTTCGGCGAGTAAGTGCACTAACCACTCGCAGGCGCCTCCGTCTTCCCGATCTCAGCCACCCGGCACCCAGCTGGGTGCAGATCGATCTGCCTGGTTGAAATTCTCGCGCTTATCTGCGTTTACCTGGTGGTTTTGGCCTCTGTGCGCCGTGCAGTTTGGAGAGCACGTACGAGGCGGTCAAGACGTTCCAGATACTCGGGTTGGACAAGTACAAGAGTGTGACTGGGAAGGCGTGCGAGTTTGCCGCGGAGAAGTTGGCGTCCCCCGCCTCGTCCTCTGCGAAAGATCTGTTCCACGCGGTCCGGATCAGCGGCGTGCTCGGATGCAGTGTTGATGCCGGCGTGTATGATGTGGGTGTTAGCTTCAGAGATCTCGGTTCTCGGCGTTGCTACTTGTATTGGCAATGTTTAGTGACGTTTCGAGTTTCGTTAATTGGTAGGTTGTCGTGGCGAGGCTCAAGGCAGTGATTAAGGACACTAACTCCCTGCTGGAATTCTACTACTCTGTAGGCGGTCTGCTTAGTATCAAGGTAACTCCCTCTAATGCGCTTCACATTAATACTTGTTTGTTGCTAAACGTTACTTTTATGTACTTCTGAATTTTGTGTTTTAGTTGATCAATTTTTGTTGTTTCTCCGTTTCTTTTTCAGGAACAAGGCCACAACATTGTTTTATCTGACGCAGGAAGCACATTTCATGCCATTAAGGTGACCTTAGATTGATATGGCAACGAAATTTCCTTACCGTATTTGCAACGTATAGCATGTTTTCCTCTTCAAATCGGTTAGTTTATATTTATTCTTGTTCTTGCAGGCGCTTAGCCAAAGTGATGGGAGATGGCGTTATGACACTAACAGTGCTGAATCTAGCACATTTGCTGCTGGTAATTATTCTTGGTTATCTCCTCTGTGGAATAAAGTAGACTATAACTTGCAAATCACCCAACACAACGAGATCACCTGCAAATAAGGAAAAAATATATTACACAAAATATAAACGGCATTCATATATTTCGAGTCCATCTCTTTCTAAAGCTTGTTATCAGCTCCAGGAGGTTCCTACCGCAAAATTAGCACATAGCTTCAGCCGCTGATGTTTAATAATAATGTTACTGTCACAGGTATTGCACTAGAAGCATTGGCAGGTGTTGTTTCATTGGCAGATGCTGAGGTTGATCCATCCATGGTGTGTATGCCCTCTTTACTCTGTTAATAGTCTAGACCTTATATTTTAATCATCATGATGTTGATACCCACATTCTATGTTTCTATAGACTATAGTTATTGCAACCCGTGTTTGTTTTAATATCTGATATGAATCTGATTTATGACCCTGTAAAAAAAAAAGAAACCCCTGCATTCTTTGTGTAAAATGTGATTTTGTTCTTAAGATGGCCACATGATCATTGTTACTTTTTCTGCGCATTTGTTTCTGCTGCTACCCATCTATATTTCAAGTTTTACTGATTTATGGTTTTGATTTTAATAACAACAGATAGGAGTGGTAAAAAGTGATATCGTGAAGCTGTTTGACACCATCAAGAGCTATGGTATTTTGCCTGACCTTGCACTTGTTGACAATGGAAAACTACAGCAGAAGAGCTTCAGAAAATGCACATAATGATTTGTCCATTTCCCGTTACCTCTGAGCTTGTCTAGAATACCGCATTCAGTCTATGCGCTGCTTACCACCTCATAGTAACTTAGGAAAAGTACCCCTATTCTGGTCCCTATAGTAGTTTGGCAATGATGCAAAATTACTGAATTCATGGTACACTGAACTACATACCAGCACCACAGGAATATTTTCTCTTCCTTTTCATTAGATAAGTGATGTTCAGCTAAATGGTGTGCTTAGTTTCTTATGGTACTTGTACTCAGATGACGGGACCTTCTACTTTGATGAGAAGCATGTTGATGCTACCGAGTACAAGGGCCCAGTAATGACTTCTGCTTCAGTAGTACGGGGTGTCACCGCTTTCACAGCAGTTGCTTCTGGGAAATTGAATGTGAGTATCTTTTTATGGCAACCTTTGTCACTCCACTAAAGTTGTGTGCAAGGATCTTTCTTTATGTAGCCACACTCAAATCTACAGATACCTGGTGAGAAAATACTTGGGTTGGCAAAGTTCTTTCTTGGTATCGGGCTCCCAGGTAGCACAAAGGATTGCTTTAATCAGATTGAGTCTTTGTCATTCCTGGAGAACAATAGGCAAGTCGTCTTCTTTATTATTCTGGAGGAATGTGGTTCCCTTTTTTATTACATGACTAGTGCTGTGTATATTTTCCCCATCTATTTGCTAGCATAGGATAGAAAATTTCCAATTGCACATTCGTGAATCTTCATATCTTTTTTTTTCTCCCGCCGTTAATTTTTTCTTATCTATTCTCTGCAATTTGCAGGGTCTTCATTCCTTTAATACTGTCACTTCCTTCGAAAGTGTTTTCATTGACCTCGAAAGATCAGCTTAAGGTGATTATTGCATGCCTGTATATTTTCTGTAGCTGCAATTCTATGACATCTGAAATAGAAAACTAGCTCAATAAAACTGAGCAAGAATTGAAATTGGCTTAAGGGTGTCCAGAGGCATAATACACCGGCATTCATTGCTAGTAGTTTCTGAGTTTTACCCTTGCCTGATGTTACTGAGCAATTTGCCCATAGCTAGAATTAGTGTGTAGTGAAAACCTTCAAGGTTCTTGATGCAGTGTTGCCACTCATTGCTTGTGAATAGCTCCATTTTGTTTTCCTCATTACATAATCTTTTCAGGTTGAAGTCACAACAGTTTTTGGATCTGCCGCGCCACCCCTCAAAGTGAATCTTGTACAAGTGTTGGGCTCTGACTCTAAAGTCATCACCAGTGAGAACAAGGTATACAGCTGAATCAGTGGCTACTTCCAATGAATTCCTTGTTATAACAGTTATTATTTTTGTGCTGCAACTCCCATTCCCTAACATCATCTCCCTTTTGTCCCAGGAACTTCAGTTTGATTGTGACAACAACGTCCATTACTTGGACATTGCTCCATTGAAAATAGATGTTGGGAAATACTCACTAGTTTTTGAGGTACTTGCACTCTATGGGTTTGCATTGTATTGATGTGCTGACTTGGCATTCTTTCTAATGGTTAGTCTTCTGTATTCCAGATTTCACTTCAGGAGCAAGACCATGAAACTGTTTATGCTACTGGAGGGAAGAACACTGAGAATGTATTTATCACAGGGCTGATCAAAGTTGACAAGGCAGAAATTGGAATTTCTGACAACGACGCTGGGGCTGCGGAGTCTGTCCAAAAGTAAGAATTTAAAAATGATTTGCGCTTATGTTATTTAATTTAATTTAAATTTCCTGAAAGAGTTGGCCAAACCTTGGAGAACATATTTTATTCCTATCTCAAAGAAATTGGAAATTTCTGCAGTCTTTGTCATTTATTATATTATACTTGCAACGTCGGGATGGCTGACCTTACCATAATTTTGAAAATATTTTGATAAGTTTCTTGTGTAATAGCTTATCTTATGTGTTTCTTGCTTTCAAATTGCTTCATTTCAGGTTAGATCTTCCGAAAGATACAAAAGTGTCTCTTTCTGCAAACCATCTGCAGAAGTTGCGTTTATCTTTTCAACTAACTACGCCGCTTGGGCACACATTTAAACCTCACCAGGTTACCACTCAGTTTGATATTCTGACATCCTGATGCTTGTTCTTCTTCTGACATGATTTAGCAAATATTTTCAGGTGTTCTTGAAGTTGAAACATGAAAGCAAGGTTGAACACTTATTTGTGGTTCCTGGTTCTGCAAGGCAGTTCAAATTAGTTCTTGTGAGTACCCCCCCCCCCCCCCACACACACACACACACTGGAATTCACTTAATTAGTGCTTTGGATGGTTGCTCTTTATTCTTTGTCGTAATGTGGCCAATATTTTGGGTCAAACACATAATTATCTTGAAAAGTTGCACCTACATACCAAGTTACCGACTCAAATATACTAACTCAGCTTTTCGTTCTGGAAGGCAATGTAAGCTTCAGTTGTGCCTATAAGATGTAGTTTTTTTTTTTCATGTTGCATTTGCATTGATGGAGTGGGATGCGTAGCTTAACCTGCTGCAATTATTGGCCCTGTTCGGCTGGCTGGAAGCCAGCCAGCGCTGGCTGCAAGTCAGGGGCTGACGGCTGGGACCGGGCCCCCTGGGCCCCACGCGTCAGCTCCTCAGCCCCAGCCAGCCGAACAGGCCCATTGCATCTTCCAAGCCACTGAAATTTTCTGAAGGATTTAAAGCCTGCGATGCTGTGATAACTGATATGATTTGTATGCTTTCGACTTCTTGCAGGACTTCCTTGGTTTGGTGGAGAAGTTTTACTACCTTTCTGGAAGATATGATCTTGAGCTTGCAGTTGGTGATGCTGCAATGGTATGTACATATAGTTTTGTTCTACTCCTGTTGTCACATTTGGTTTCCGTTGCTGATTTTCTTCGTGCGCCCAGGAAAATTCGTTTTTACGACCCCTTGGCCACTTGGAGTTGGACCTGCCAGAGGCCCCAGAAAAGGCACCACGTCCTCCGGCACAGGCTGTTGACCCATTCTCAAAATTTGGGCCAAAGGCAGAGATATCACACATATTCCGTTCACCGGAGAAGAGGCCACCTAAGGAACTCTCTCTGGCATTCATGGGCCTCACACTTCTTCCTTTTATCGGATTCTTGATTGGGGTGGGTAAAAATGTCATGCTATTCATGTGTACCATACATTTGATATGAATCGAATTTCATGGTTGCTATAACACAACTAATTCGTGGCATTCTTTTGCAGCTCATGCGTCTTGGAGTTAACATGAAGAACTTCCCGTCTTTGCCAGGACCGGCTGCATTTGCATCGCTTTTCCATGCAGGAATAGGAGCAGTCCTGCTGCTCTATGTTCTCTTCTGGCTCAAGGTATGCATATTCCTTGTCGTAAACAATAGTATTTTCATTTGTGAGATCTTTCGCTGATGTTCACTTCATCAATTCTGGACAGTTGGATCTTTTCACAACTTTGAAGTACCTTGGCTTCCTCAGCGTCTTCCTCGTGTTTGTGGGCCATAGAACCCTATCCTACCTTTCCTCAGCATCAACAAAACAGAAGACCGCCTGAGTGGATAGTGCAAACAGAGGTTTCCCGATCAACAAATTTTGAGGTGGCCATTGCAGTACTTGGGTTCTCAGTGTATTTGCTTGGTACTCTGACCGTCCCAAGATTTTTCATGAGCAACTTGAGTTTTGAGGGAAGACTTGATTTATTTCAGTTGGATTTTAAGAATCCTGATACTAGAAAAGTAGTAGGACCTCACCTTCATGTATGATGATGCACTGATGATTCTGAATAGATTGAATGTTTAATCGTAGAATTAATATGATGATTCGCCCTTCCAGATGCAGCACTGCACACTTCATCTTACTAACCGAGTATTCCTCTGCCATTTGGACATTTGGTTGTTCCTGGGTGGTGTTCGCTCAATTAAACGCCCTGGCGATGCTGATGCATAGTAACCGAGTATAACACCGTTGACGAAGATTTTTTTTAGCTCACCAGCGAAGGATCTTACTCCGTTCCGGTGATCAAATGAAACATCACGATTCGCACGCCATGGTCGATCACTTCAAGCGGATCGCACCCCAAAAGGCAAAAGGTAACAGCAGTCAGTTTAGATTGTAGAGTATCTTTTCTGTGTCGACCGAATCGGAAGAGGGAAGACACTGCGCTGCCTCGGCACGAGCACGATGACTGAGAATGCTGCAAGCCGGAGTGACCATCGCTAGCTCAAGGACAGGTCGAGTTCCCATAACACACCAGAATCAGACTGAGGCACGCAGAAGAGACCTAGGGGTGTTTGGTTGCCTGCATCACCCTTGACCAGGCTCTCCGCATGCAGGCAGTCTGTGTTTGGTTGCATGCGCAGGAGGCTAGGCCAGGCTCCCCGAATATAACCGTACATTCTGGGCCAAGCTCGCTGGAAACGTGGGAGTTGGCCGTTTCTGGCGGGACTGGCTCACGGGATACAGGGATTGGCTTACACGATTAGCATATATTAAGTTATATTGTTATATTTTAAATTTGATTAAGATTTATAAATGTAAAATAAAACCATTAAAACATAACTTCGTGAACTAAATATTATAAAATTATTTATATTTTTTAATCTTATCTCATGTGACATGATACGTACAGCCAACCAAATACCCTCTTTTCTCAGCCAGGCTAGATACGTGCAGACAACCAAACACGAGGATGTGCACACGCTCAGCCTGGCTCACTGGAGCCTGGCTCACCCATGCAACCCAGGCTAAAATCATGCAAGGCAACCAAACAGCCCCCTACTGAACCGAAGCAGATGTTCACCTTCTGGAGGACTTTCAGCGAGGTACAAATGGTTGAACGAAAACCTTTCGGCAACGCCGCTGATCTCGCCAGAACGCTCGGGCTTACCAATTCCGTGGAGGCGCTAGCCGCTGGCCCACATTCTCAAAGCATCGTCCGAAGCAGGCCCACCAGGTGCAGGCGCGAATCTCATTGCTTCTTCCCAACCATCCTGGCCGTCCACCTAACACGTCCGACTGGAACCTTCATCTTCTTCCCTGCCAAGAAAGGGGAAGGGAAACAGATGCGGCGCCCCGTGCACGGCTTTAAAACCCCACGTCACCACGGCGCCGGATCTCCTAAAAACTAGCAAGCCGAAGGAATCCATCCACCACCGGCGACTATTCCCCACCACAAGTGAAGTAGGAGCAAGCAGGGAGCTATGGCCGGCGGCGGGCAGGCGGCGGTGTCGTTCCTGACGCGGATTGCGAAGGTGGCGGCGGGGATCGGCGTGGCGGCGTCCGTGGGCTCCGCGTCTCTCTACACGGTCGACGGCGGGGAGCGCGCCGTCATCTTCGACCGCCTGCGCGGCGTGCTCCCGAAGACGGAGGCGGAGGGCACCCACTTCCTGGTCCCCATCCTTCAGAAGCCCTTCATCTTCGACATCCGCACCCGCCCTCACAGCTTCTCCTCCACCTCCGGCACCAAGGACCTCCAGATGGTCAGCCTCACGCTCCGCGTCCTGTCGCGCCCCGACGTGGACCGCCTCCCGGACATCTTCAACTCCCTCGGCCTCGAGTACGACGAGAAGGTCCTCCCCTCCATCGGCAACGAGGTGCTCAAGGCCGTCGTCGCGCAGTTCAACGCCGACCAGCTCCTCACTGAGCGCCCCCACGTCTCCGCGCTCGTCCGCGAATCCCTCACCCAGCGCGCCCGCGAGTTCAACATCGTGCTCGACGACGTCGCCATCACCCACCTCGCCTACGGGCCGGAGTTCGCGCAGGCCGTCGAGAAGAAGCAGGTCGCGCAGCAGGAGGCCGAGCGCTCCAGGTTCCTCGTCGCGCGCGCCGATCAGGAGAGGCGCGCCGCCATCGTCCGCGCTGAAGGGGAGAGCGAGGCCGCACGCCTTATCTCCGAGGCCACGACGACGGCGGGCAACGGTCTGATCGAGCTGAGGAGGATTGAGGCGGCCAAGGAAATCGCCGGCGTGCTGGCGCGCACGCCCAACGTCTCCTACATCCCTGGCGGCGACAACGGCCAGATGCTTCTTGGGCTCAACGCCGCCCGGTGAATGGATCGTCTCTTCCCCTCTGATTAGTTAGTGATCTACTGGAATACTTCAGTAATTTCAGATGTGTCGACTTAGTTATGGTTTTTTGGTACAATTCGAGACTTGTTAAAGATGGTATTATGCACTGTAATAAAGTTGTGCAGATGGAGAATTTATCGAACTAATGCTGCATTTGTTCTGAAAATTATGTTCTACTCATCTGTTGTGATGATGTTTTTTTAGTTTGCGATGTTATAACAATCTCCCTAATGCAGGAGTGAATGGCTTCTTATACGTTGTTACTTTTACATGAAATTCATGAGGTACATTGAGCTCGTGAAAAAAATTGAGCACTTTCTCCATGTATAAAAGAATCTTCTGTGTTTCTGATACAAAAATCAAAATGCCTATACATTCAGTTACATGCTGGATCCGACGAAAATGTAGCGGACATGAATTCCTAGAGCCTGCTCTCTGAATCTTCGCGACGAAAACCATTATAGTTTAGCTTATGATTAGTTGTAAACCGCTTTTGGGCCGTGGGAAACACAATGCCAGTTTGTTCAAGCTCCCCGGTCCAGGTCAGTCCTTGTAAAAGAATACACCAATGACAGACGACTCTCACTACCTGCCATTCTACTGGGAAAAAAGGGCGTGGAGTAAACCACCTTCTGTAATTTCAGGGCTACTCAAGGTCATCATTTTGTCGCCTTGCTAGTCTTGAATATAAACCATTTTTCTCAATAAGTTCACTGTGTTTACCATCCTGCAAACCATACGAAAAACATGGAATTATAAAACCAAAATATGACGCGGTAGGTTGCTGCCGATAATCAGTATCAACAACATACCTCCACAATGTTACCATTTTCCATCACAATAATTCTGTCAGCTGTTTGAATTGTAGATAGCCTAAACAGGAAAAAGACCAATACCCCAATTATCTGACATGTCCAAAAAGAAAATCAAGATAGCAAGCACTTGTGTGACTAGTGTGCATTACCTGTGTGCTATGATGACCACAGTTCTTTTAGTACTCGAGTCACGACTAACTTTTGTGATGACACTCTAGTAAGACAAAGTACCAACAAGATATCATAAGCATGAATCAATTATAATACAGTCCATCACTTGGTGTAGAACTTAACGTGAATTCAAGTTCTTCAGGAAGTGCTAGCTCACCTTCACATAATGTTCACTCTCAGCATCAAGCGCACTAGTGGCTTCATCAAGTAGTAAAATAGATGGGTCCCTCAGAAGGGCCCTGGCAATAGCAACGCGTTGTTTCTGACCACCACTGAGAAGAGCATCATCAACAATGGTGTTATAACCATCGGGCAGAGCCATTATGAAATCATGAGCATAGGCCTGCTTTGCAGCCCACACGACTTCGTCATGACTGACTTCTCTTGGGCAACCATATTTAATATTAGAGCTAATATCCATTCGGAATAAACGTGGTTCCTGCATACACCAAGCATAGACGATTGTTTAGTACACCAAAAGTTTCAGGTGGTAGCACAATGTATGTGGATTTGATTAATTTTGAACCTGTCCAACAAAACCAATTCTTTCTCTGAACCATCTGGTATCAAGTTCAGTGAGTGGGACACCATCAACTAATATCTGCATCAGCACATCAGGCTTCCAAGTGTGAGATATCTATACTTCAAGCACATCAAGCTACTAGTACGTTCACAGGATGACTGTTTGGGTGTGAAAAGCTGAGACCACAATTTGGAATAGCTTACTTGCCCATTTGTAGGCTCGTATAGTCGAAGTAGTAAATTGATTATAGTACTCTTGCCACTTCCGCTAAGACCAACCTATAAATATCCATAACATAAACGCAGTAAGCAACACATAAATCGTAGACAATTTGTGAGAATTCACTTCTACAGAAAGTACATACAATTGCAACTACTTCATTTGGATTCAGAGTCAGATTCAATCTTCCCAAAATTGGTACCTGTGGAGAAAAAGAGAGATTGGTACGTTCAGGGCCACATGGTCTGATTACCACAAAAAAAAATAACCCCCATCACAATCACAAAATGTCCATAATTAAAAGTTCATACTCCATTTTTTTACTTCAGATTTTACCCAACATCCAATGTTAAAGTCACAAGCACCAGAAGATGAATAACACTTATAAACAGATAAGGCATTAAAAAGTCCAGTGTAAGCATACCGTAGGTCTAGATGGATATGAAAACGATACATCAGCATACTGAATTCTCCCTTCCAACTTGTCTAACTTGAGTCCTGCGATGATGCAATGCTTTACATTAGCAAACAGTTATGCCTTCAAAGGAATAATTTTACAGTCATGCACACATTTTTCATGCCTTTAGAGCTAAGCTGCTTGCTAGGCAGGAGGTCCATCAAGCGGAAAACTTTTTCACTTGCTCCAACAGATTGCATCAGGGAGGACCAGTTGTCTCCAATCCACCATGTGGACAAAATTAGCCATTCAGCATAAAGTGTGAATTTCGTCAACTGCTCAGCAGTTAACTTCCCAGACATGATAGCTAGTCCTCCAATCACCACTCCGAGGACCTACGCGAAGCTTATTTGCAACAGTACTTCATCAGTAGTGTAAGGCAATATCCAGATCAGACTCAGACTTTAACTTCACCAGGTATGTTTTTCAAGTTACTATGACGTTTAATGATTTCTGAACAACAGGAACACCGGAGATACCTGAGTACAATGGTATAGATAGTTCAAGCTCAGGCTCCAGCCTCCATAAGCCACTGTCTGCCGAAAGCTTACATCATATAGCTTATCGAGCCACTTTGCATACCTATAGAAGACTCAAAGTACAAGATATTAATGATACAAGCAAAATATTAACTAGAATGTATCTAAGAGACAAAAGGAAACAAGTATAGAAATTGCCTTTTAAACTCCTGCTTTTCTGTTCCGTACACTCGCACTGTCCTAACCAAAGTTATCACCTCTTGAGCCACCTGATTTAAGTTAAGGTAAAAAATTATATGTAGGATGGAAAACGGATTGGACTTTAGCATATGTCATATTTGTATTAACTACAAGATCTTACATTATTGGCGCTTGCAGTGAACTCCTGCGCGAACTTTGCTGCTCTTTTCTGAAACCTACCAATCAAGTAGTAATGTGATGGCTCGAGTTATCTCATACCAAATATGCAAACCGACAAATAAAGCAGCAGAATGGTGTAAAACGGAACTAGATCAGAGGAACAGATAACCAGAAGAGTCAAAGGATCAAGTTTTGTACCGTCCATGAACTAGCATAATTGTTGATAGAGTTGCACAAATAAGCATTGTACACAACCCAAGAGGCCAAGATAAAACTAGCAGATAAATCAATGCACCTGCACCCTGAATACATTAAGGAAATGGTGAGCTTTTTGAACACTGGGTGATGTAATAGGAGAACTCCAAACAAAATTCTCACCTGAAGTAAATTGCGTGAAATCAGGTTAAGGTCATTTCCTATAACACGAGACACTTGTTGGCAGTCAGAACCAAGCCTACTTGTCAGGTCACCGACGGTTTCTTCATCAAAAAAGGAAATATCCTAGCACAGTTTAACTGCAGTTTAAATCCTAGTTGTATGATTGAGCAAAGTAATGCATAGATCAGCTTCCATATTTTTATTTTCATTATTACCTGAGAAAGAATAGAATCAAAAAGCATCTCCCTCATCCGTTTGACCTAAGAAACATTCAGATGATGAAAGTTAGACAGATCCTATGGAAGTATTGTGTGGGTCAGACAAACTTGTCAGGACATGAGGAATCTAAAATGGTTATTACCAATATCATGTTCGCAACACCAAAACAGCAGCTTCGTACACCGCTGCAAATGAGGGAGGGATACCACTACATAAGCAACCTCATTTGTTTAACAAAACTATGCAGAAAGCAGTAACCAATTCAAGTATTACAGAGTATCATGAAAACTCCTTGTTTCCATGTGGGCAGACTTGTTAATGTATATGCATTTTACGTAGTGATCTGTAGAGCTTCAAGTTTGATGTTCCCTATGATGTATGATCTCACTAACTCTATCCATTATCATATTGCATATCTATGAAACCTTCATGTTGATAAAACACAGAAACGTTTCAGAGTATTCCTGCAAACATTTCTTGCTACAAGAGCGTTCTGAATAGTACATTACCGATTACACCATCAGCAGAAAAACACAGTGAACTTCTATAATCAATAATGCCTATGGTGAGCAATCAAATGTGAGCAGACGGCTCAGTTGTGTATCAAAAAGTGAATCATTTCATATCATGGGCGCTATGGGCGCAATCTGAACAAAAGATGACTAACCTGAACACTCCAGAAATCAGACATAGGACTACTAGAAGCTTGGCATTTCTGTAGAACACGGCCCCTCCATTCTGGGCAGAGAAAATGGACGCCGCAAGGAGATGGGGTATAGCGATCTCCGCAAGCTGCAACCCCAACCACAGCACATGACTACGCTCATCAACAGACACCACAAAAAGAACTAACAAACGACAAAGTCAACCGTAGGTACTGCCATGGCTGGCTCGCATTACCGCAGCGCCGATGAGGGACGCGAAGCCGGCGTAGATGACCCAGCGGTCGGCAGCAACGAGGCTCCACATCCGGCTGAGCGCGGAGAGCGCGGTGGTCCCGCTGCCCTCGGCGCGCCCACCCCCGTCACCGGCCTCCTCGCCGTCCTCGAGCCGCCACCAGCTTCCCCCCGGTAGCACGTTCCGCAGGCGCTCGACGAACTCCCCCACGACCACGCGGCGCCGGCCGAGCCCGCCGAACTCGCCCCCGATCGCCGCGGCGGCGCGGATCCTCGTCGGCCTCAGCGCCAGCGTCCGCCGCCGCGCGACCCGCAGCGGCGGCGCCCGCCGCGGCGCAAGGGCCAGCGACAGCGAGGGGGAGCCCGGGGCCGAGCCGAGCAGCAGCATCGCAGCCAGAGGCGGCATTCCGCGGGTTCGAAACTGTCCCCCACCTCCTACCGCGCGGTGCTGATCCGGATTCCGATTCCCGGTCGGCCGCGCGGCTTCAAATAGCCGAGGTGGGGGGAGGTGGGGGCCGACGCCCGCGGTTGCGTCCTCGCCGGAGCCGGGCCGGGCTGGGTTGGGTAGACGTGCGCGGCACAGCCTCCGCGCAGCGACGCCTCTCCTCTTCCTCCTCCGACTGTCACGGTGCGTTTCCTTCGTCGATTTCTCTGTCTTTTCTCCGTGTTTTTTTTTAAAAAAAATTAGTGCTTTTTTTTCGTTTTTCCTGGATTTTCCACGAGCGTGTTCACGCGGCGCTGTGCGTAGCGGAATTTTCTTTTGGGTTTTGGAATTTGTATGGCCATGATTAATCCTGAGTGTTTTGGATTGGCTTTGGTTACGTGGGGAAGGAAAAGGAACGGGGCTTCTCACTTGCCTGTGGTCGTGATTCGTGGTGTGTTACCTCGTGTTGCTGCGGCCGCCTCGTTCAGTCTTCAGGGGTGGTTGGTGCCATGGACCGTGGTGGACTGCCTGGGGGTAGTTGAACTATTTTTTTTTTCTTCGCCGTGTCATACCAGCCTAGCAGTAATTTGGTGCTATTTTTACTTGATAATAATAAGTTATTAGTGTCGCACCGGTTTAAACATTAGATGTTTACAATAAAGTATGTCGTTTTTTTTATACTTATAAAGTATGACGTTAAAAAAGGACCAACCCTTCAAATGCAAAAATTATGTTTCTCAACTGAAAAATGATATCACATTTTAGCGATGCCGTTGGGGAAGCTATGGATAATGCCCACTAGCACCCTATAGTCTAGATCAAATCTCTGGTGCTTTGAAATTTCTCCTCCTCACCTGCCTACAAGCCTCGACGGCAGAGGCGGCATGAAGCAGCGAGCCAATCTCGTGTGGGGCCTAGGCACGGCGGCGGCGGCGGGCCCGTCCCTGCACTCCTTCAGCGTCACGCTTTCGGCGACAGCGCTCGGCGCTGCCCGTGCTCAGCGAGACCGCCATGGTTGCGGCATGCGGCCGTGATGAATGGCATCTCCGGCGGTGGATGCAACAGTAGTGGGCCCAGGGGCGCCTGGCACAAATCCATCGCATGCAGAGGTTGAAGAAGACGTATTCAGAGGTTGAAGAAGAGTAGAAGACCCTCGTGAGAGCTGACTGGCTTTGATCCGGGTAAAGCGGGTATACCCTACCCGTACCCGGAATGATATGGGTAGTTCACACCCTTCCCAAATAAAGTGGGTACGGGCACGGGTACGGATTCTGGTTATCCATCGGCAACACTATCACATTTCACAATAAAATTCAGAAAAAAAAGTCGAGCCTTGTATTGAATTTTTATTTATTCTAGTGCCTTGTATTGACTTTCCTTTTCATGTTATATAATCTGTCGAAAAAAATAACTGATGATCTGAGTATAATTAAGAAAAATGTTACTCGCACGAGCTTTTTCGGAGCTGATTATGACAGAAAAAATATCTCCTTCTCTTCCTAGTTTACAAGCTGGAAACAGAGCTACAGAGAGTCAGAGACCTGCCATTGCTTGTTAGAAACAAACCCCCGATACAAATTAACGACGAAGTTTCGCGTATAGCAGTCGGTCGTCGCACTCACAGTCACAGTCTAGTCAGTTGTTGCATACTGATCATTTGCTTGGCTTTGCAGATAGGGAATTGCTAGCTTTGAAGTACGTCAGAGTCTAGCAAGAAACCCGGACTTCAATTGCGTCTTGGGTGAGATATGATGAAAGAAACGCCAACCAAATTGAAGGTTGCTAACGTGTTGAACGCTGTTTAAAGTATACTGTATTCTGGATTCAACCCTCTCCAGCTCTTTCGGTCTTAAAACTGGAATATATCATTGACTCGAGCAACGTGTGATGTCTATGTACGCAAGACGGCAAGAGAGCCAGGATACAGCAGGTGGGGCTGCTTGACATGTACATGACGCGAGTGCTTAAATAGAATGTATAGATCACGTACTGGTGTCTTTTTTGCCACAATCCAATGTACCATAGGTATGTCAAGAGTATATATACACGTCATATAAACCTTTGTGTTCCCAAGATGAATTAACATATAGTTAAAAATGTCTCCGCTCATCATATATTCGGGACCCTGCTATATTTTTAGATTTCTAGTGCACATCTTTTTGTTGGCGCGAGCTAGCACACGTCACGAGTTCCAGAGCGAGCTCACCGAACAGATCACATCATTGCCTTATCGTTTAAGAACACACACACGCCCGCTCCTCTACTCCTCTTTTGCTACTTACTATTATTTAGCATTTCCCAAACAAAGAGGAGAAACAAACCAAATCAAAAAGACGAACGGACACACGAACCACCACGTACTACACGAATTCATCTCACTTTGTCGTCCACTCGTGTCCGACGATGGAATGAGATGAGCTGCGATGTGGGCCTCTGACATGGGGTGAATGACACGTAGGCCTTGGTAGAAAGGCCACAGGCCACAAATTCCCATCCCTCAATGATCAATAATCGTGTATCATGTCTCTGCCGCCAGTCGCCTACTACAAGGTAAGGTAAGCTAAAGCCGACGAGCGCGCGGATGGCGGCCGGAGAGAGCTCCGTCCGTCGACCAGCCGCGGAGGGAGGCTGCTGGTGCACTCACTAGTTTATCATATCTCCCCCGGCGAAACGGAGCGCGCCATGCCGCCGTGTTCCCACGCCGGCGCCGCACATGGCGACGTCTCGGCGCAGACAGCCTGGCCGCTGGCGCCACGCCGCCACGGGACCGGTCGATCGCCCGCCGCCGCAACACGGGGCTGAGAGGAAAAGGCATGCGCGCGAACAAGTCTCGGCCATGCCATTGCCAGGCGCCATCAGTGTCTAGTCCAGATGAAGAATCTAGGGGCCCATCAGGGAATCAACCAGGTTATGTCAGATGCACTGATATATGGATGCAGCAAAAAATGCATGTGGATAGTCAACCGGGAGCTCCTTTTTCTTGCATTGGTTTTAAATAAAAAATCAGAAAAGAAAAGATCGAAGCACCATGAGCATTTGGTATGTGTCCATACTGTTTCATCTTGCGAATATGCATAGCTTGAAGAGGTCGACGTCATATATAGGTACCTGCGTGCCATGTTTCTCACTTACCAATCACTGCTGTATTATACTTCGATCATTCGTCAGTACTGGTAATGCAAGCATCTACTGTAGCAGCAATTAACACCATAAATGGATGCAGCAAAAATGCAAGTGGAATTGTGGATAGTCAACCAGGAGCTCATTTTCTTGCAATAGGATATCGAAGCACCATGAACATTTGCTACATCATGGGAATATGCATGCTCGAAGAGGTCGACGTCATTTAGGTAGCTGCGTTCCATGTTTCTCGCTTACCGATCACGTCACTGCTACATTATGCTCCGATTATTCATCAGTACCGGTAATGCAAGCATCTACTGTAGCAGCAATTAACACCATAACATCCACAAAAACCATGTTCTGGTTTCTGCTTCTTGTTAGACGATCGAATGGCACGACGACGACACAACAATTCAGGTATGCCGACCATGCATGTACAGGACTACTTGACGACAGGTCCAGACGCAAACCAAACCATGCACAACTTAGCGTCACAGCATCGATCAGGTGGCTACTTGATTTAATACCATCACCTAGCACACTACTACATGCTTAACACACACGACGGGGTGATCATCATCAGCGATCAGGTATATGGAGCTAGCTAACTTCAGAGTTCAACAATGTCGAAGCAGGCCGAGCCGCCGGTTCTTCCAATTCAGATGCTGACGGCCATAGATGGAGCTCCCTGGTGGCGAACCCGCCGCACACCTTGTGGAGACCTCCCCTTGCAGGCGCCGTCAGGCTTGCTGCTCCCGTCGGCCACTCCATCTTCAGATGGAGCACCATGCTTGTGCTTGCCTACCACGCTGGAACCGTTGCCTTGCTCCTGCTGCGCCGGCCTCACCTTCACGCCCCGTATCAGCTGTTGATGGTTGTACAACAAAAATGTTTTCAGGTTAGTTTCTGCTGAAACTATCAGGTGCACTGCAAGATGCGGGGAATTATTGATTGTGATCCACATACAAACAGTGGCATGCAGAACAGCTAGCTGTATCTGGACATGCAGTTCAGTTGGTGGTGATTAATTGCCACAGCTAGATGTTGATGCATCCATCGAGACAATTGACCAATTTAAACGCATGCATGGATTTAAAACCATCATGGAAAATTGGAAAGGAAATAAATAAGATGGATGAACATTACATATTTGCCCGACTTGACATCAGAGTAGATCACTATGAAATCCCCCTCCTGGAGCTCATTCGAACGAACGAAGTCCCCTGCAAATTAAGGGGAAAAATTAAAGAAGTTTTAGAAGCTAAGAAAAAATGCCAAGAGCAGATGACCGAAGTATAATAATGTTTTATCTTCCTCTCACCGGTGTTCTCTAGCAGATACATTCTGCTCTTGTTGTTGGGCCAAAACCTGCATGCATGAGAGACACTCATGTCACTGTCAACAATCCATTTTCTGAACAAATTACCATTAAGACATGCAGAAAATCCTGGACTTTCAGAATTGCATTGGAACAAGATAGAAGAAATATGTTTTTTGGCATGCAAAAAATGCTGCCGCATGGACGTAGAGGAACAGGAGTGCATGCCACTATTTGCTCCCAGATTCTCATCGTATATTCATATGACCCACTTGCCCAACTGGGAAAGAAAGGGACCATCCCAGTATCCCACAGTGATGCTGTACTCATGTCATTTACTATTTCTGGCCCAGTGGTGCTATCTATCTCCCAGCCCCCAATTGACCAAACAACACAATTTAATTTTAACAACAACGTGGACTTCAAGGCTCAAGCAAGCTGGGGCAGGCTATAGTCGAAAACCAACATGATCCACCAACAAGGCAACAAAAATGAAAATGAAGGAGAAATGGGAAATAACAGTGATATTATTAGGAAATCCAATCAGGATTAAATTGGGAAGGAGAAAACACAATTTGAAGAAAAAAAAATCACCAACAAGTGGATTTTAGCATCCATGCCCCATCAGCTATCCCAAATCCAAATCGGCGAATCCCTAGTCTAATGGCACCCACCTGTAGCGCATGTTCCACACCCGTGATGTCCCGATGTCCTCCATGGGGATAGAGATGCCGTCCCTCGTTTTCAGCTCCGGCAGGTGAATCTCCGCCTCCTTCTGAAATCGTCCAAACAGGAAGACGAGACAACTTTTAGCAAAAACATCAAAGCACCATTCGAATGATTCGAAAGAGAACAAATTCAAGTTTAACAAAGCAGATTCAAGTATGCAACCACAGATCCATGGAAATTCAATTTAAAAACAATTCCCCAAGTGGGTGCATGCATATGCACAATTGTGGATCGTGCTAGATTTGTATGCCCAAGTGGGGCAAATATGATGCCGGTCATGAAGGGAGTCCATCTGTCTCACTTTGGGGAGCACGATGCGGCCGAGGCTCCCGACGTCGCTCTGCTTGAGAACCTTCTGCAGCAGGAACCGCAGGTTTTTGTCCGACTTCGTCCCCTGCATGATCACATACATGTTCATCAGATCTAGGCATCAACTCCAGAGGAACACGCGATCCGTGCGCGAACGTAGACGTTTGCATGCGTGTGCCATCGGCAGACAGTGATGTGCGTCTATCTCTATCAGGAGAGAAGGAGATCGATTGGGATAGATCTCGTGCTAGACGGCGATGTCAAGCTCTGCGTGCAAGTACCTGCCGCTTATCTGAAGCTCCCGACCGCTGTGGGCTCTCCTCCTGCCGAGCACCGGTCGCCGCCGGAGCCACCTCCTGTGAGCGTGGCACCTGCTGCGGCATCGCCGCCCTTGAGGAATTGGACTTGGAGAAGGGGTTCTGGACATGCTGCTGCTGCTGGCTTCCCTGCTGCGGCCAGAACCCCCACCCACCAGCCGATGGCGTGACCGGCGCGGAGTGCGTCGACCTAGGAGACGGCTCCTGCTGGTGACCAACGGAGACCTGGATCTGGCTCAGGTTCAGCTGCTGGCTGCGCTGCTGCTGCAGGCAGGTGAGACGCCTTTGTCTCGCCATGCGCTTCTTACGAGCCTCCTTGGTCGCCGAGGCCTCAACGCCTGCCATGCGCTGGGCCGGCATGGTGTGGCTATGGCCGGCGCCGGCGTACTGGCCGCCGCCGACGAATCCGGGAGAGAACGGCTGCGGCACGACGGGCGGCATAGGGTAAGGCCCCGTGGAAGCCCCAGGGTAGGGCACGTACTGCTGCGACGGCCAGGGCATGTTCCCGCCGCCACCGGTGGCGTGCATGTCGCCGACGACCGCCGGCGGTGAGAACGGCTGGCTGTTCACCACCACGCTGCTCGTGCTGGAGCTCTGGTTGAAAGGGTATTGCCCACCTGCGCCGCCGCTCGGGTAAACGGCGGTAGAGTCACCTCCGTAAGCCGCAGGTGACGGCGTGAACGGCTGCTGGTAGGGCATCCAGGATGCGCCGCCGCCGCCGGACGCCATGTCGTGGCCACCGGCGGGGAACTCGTATCCGGGGTTGGATGCCCTCGGGCTGGAGAGCTGGCCGTGCAACCCCGCCGCGGCCTCCTCTATCGCGTCGCGAGGGCGCTTCCTCTGGAGGTGATGGTTCTGCACCCAGGTAAGGATGAGCTTGAGCAGCTGCATGGTGCCATGGCGCCCGCCGCCGAGCCGTGCGGCGGCGGCCTCGATGGTGGAGCGACGGAGGCGGATGCCGCGGAGATCCTCGGCGGAGATGTTGTCACGGTTGCTCGTGAGCCACTCCATGAAGAACCTTGGCAACTCTTCCCCCGGCTCCGCCGCCACCGCATCCATGCATGCCGCCTCATCTCCCCCCGTCGTCCCTTCCAGAACGGCTTTCCCTTGACGCCTTTCGTCGCCGGCGCCCACCGGGTGCGGCGGCGCGAACATGGCGTCCTCCAGCATCATGCTGACGTCGGGGAACTGTGGCTCGGAATCCCACGGCGGCATCGACAGCGACGCAAAGTCGAGGAGCTGGTCGATGTCATCGAGCGCGTCAAATCTTCCTTCACCACCCGAGGCGGGATCGGCGGCGGCGGCGCCTCCGCCGGCGCCGCCGCCTGCCGTGTTTGTGTACGCGCTTGAGGAGTTGGATGAGGAGGAGGAAGAGAAGGTGGAGCTGGACGGAGACGAGAGGCAAGGGAAATCCGGGAGGGAAGGGAACGTGTCTTCGGCGAAAAGGAAGTCATCCGCCGCCTCCCCACCGATCTCCTCCGCCGGGGCTTCCCCCAGCTCGCCACCGTGCTCCGGCGGGTTCTCTTGGGAGTGCGGTGGCGAGGAGCCGGCGGAGGCGTCCATGCAGATAGACATGGGCACAGATAGAGGAGAGAGAGAGACGGTGTGTGCGCGTCGTCGCCGTCTCTCTGGGTGTAGGTGTGGAGGTGGGTGCAGTTACTGAGCAGATGAACAGGGGAAGCAGGAGGTGGAGGGGGAAGAGGAGAGAGGAGGGCACCGAGATGCGGCTGCGTGGCACACGTGGCGGCCGCCGGCGGCTGTGGGGAGCGCTCCACCGCCCACGCCAGCCTCTCCGCGGCCACCCTACTTCTCGCCCCTGGAGCAGCACCAACATCTCTAACAGACAAGCGGGGCCCCCTGAAGAGAGGGCCCACTGTCATCGCGACATCACGAATGATCGCTAGTAAGGTTTCTATATGCATGCTTCCAGTCCCTGACTGTGGGCCAGTGCTTTCGGGCCCACATGTCAGTGGAAATGCATCAGTGACGTTGGTGCGAAACTTCGGCGCGTGCTACATTTGACCGTTCCCAGAAACGGCAACGTAAGCACATGTCTGGCTCTATCAATGAGGAGTGGGCCCCGCAAGCCCGTGCGCCGGAAAAACGGGGTGCGCGTAGCTGTTTCGGCGCCGTAGGATGTCCGTGTCGCCGGCGCGCCCACTGAGGGGCGAGTGTTGGAGCGATTCCTGACCGTCCGATGCAGAGACCACCGGATCCAACGGATGCGAGATTCCGGCAAGGGCACCAGAGGCTTGTCTGCGAAGGTGGGGGGGTTTCTCTACGCGCACGGCGAGAAGGCTACACTATTTGGTGCCTTGTGGGGTGTTTAGTTGGTGGAGGTAGACGTAGATTTACTGTAGCAGATATACACTGTAGCAATGAATAGCGAGGAAAGGATGAGAAATGATGTGATGGAAGGAATGTGCATTGGTCACTGACGACGTGGTGTGCTTCTATTGGTTGCAGCCTTGCTGGGTTGGCGTGCATTCGAGACTTGCGGCGGCCAGCTCATCAGCAGCCTGAAAAACGTCTGCACTTGCTTGCGGATGCACTGGTTGTTGGGAGGGCTTCTTTCAATTTTGTTTGAAAACCTCCATAGCCGGAGTGACATAATCCGTAGCCATTACAACTCATATGTTACCTCACTTTTGGCTCTTTATAGCGTATTTTCTTTAGCGTTTTCACACTTGAAAATGTTAATGGCAACTGCATTTACAGAAGATGACGAACGTCTTGAAGTTTGTAGATGGTCAGTTTTCCGTTTGCATTCATAAAAAATATTTTATGTCTGCATTTATCGTGCCAATAAAAATAATATAAACTTGTTTTAAAAAAAAAGTACAGAGGCCATTATCTCACCGGAGATGGGTTTGATGTATGCCAACTCCATGTCATAGCAAATTAGCAATATGGTCACTTGGTTGTTCTTTTACTTATAGACATTTAACTTTTCTATTTTTAGATGCACTTTTAAATATTACATCAGATGATTATGCGTTATTGTTTTTAAAGTGAAATGATGTGCTATTTGTGTAACATGGTCTATATGCAATCAGGGGAGTGTAATAGACCCAAAGATTACCCTAAACTAATGGGGAATATGAATGTGCCATGAGTCTACCAATGGACACGTGAGACCATCATAACTAGCTAATCGATGTGTATAGTGGACATGTAATTGTACTAAAAATGACGCTTACAAAGCTGCTTTGCATGAGACCTGCTCGTTTAGCGAGGATTTTTCTTCATTTTTGGTTTAGAAACTTCCTCTGTGTAGCAACTATGCCTCTCATCTTACTTTATATTTGACTCTTGTTCAATCTTTATTTTTATTATTTTCTCATGCAAAAGAGGCTAATTGTAACAGATGACGAATATCTTGAAATCAGCGTGATCAAATGCTAGTTTTTTTTGTTTTGTGTGCATATTAAAATATATTAGAGATGACTATGCATTTATTGAGTCTAGAATTAAGGAATATTTATGTCCCTCTATGGCGGAAGATTCGCCAACATTTATTCTTTTGGACTGCCCGCGTGTATTATTTATTTATATATTCTTTTCAAGTGTAGCTATAATTATTATACTAAATAAGTATGTGTTGGCACTTGACAACACAACGTTGATGCATATATATGATGGTCAATAGCTAAGCCATCAGTTTAAACTCCAAAATATTGCATTTTGGTTATTAACCATATAATTTCTTGGCATAATACACAATATTAACCAACTTCACACCTACAAAATGTTGATTAGTATATTACAATATAACCTATAGCATATCCAAAGACCTTCTAAAAAAAATTAGATGGTGGAAAAACCAAAACACCACAGCTACTCTGACGAGGTAAGCAGATGGCGCTCTTGATCTTCTCTCATTTCTTTGGATGAAAGTGAGGTTCCATTGCATCTCTAGTTAAAAGGCAAATCTTTCCCATGGACACCGTTAAAACGTGGCCTTTGCCACAGGACACTAAAATTTCATGTCTTCGCCAAGGGACACAACAAAATCATGGCTATTTGCTTAGAGACATTGTATCCATTATACTAGTAAATTTAATTGGAGAGCGATGTCAAATAACAACTATACCCTTGTTGCCTTATCCTCTCCTCGTGCCTCTCCCTCATGCACAACCCTTCCTATGGGGAGTCTCTGCCTCATGGAGTAGGAGGCGACGAACTCCCCCCCCACCCCACGGTGGCTCCGATGACTGGCGGCGCACCGGCACCCCTCCTTCGCCTCCAACCTCTCCCTGTGGCCATCCATGTCTGCAAGCCTTCCCCATGCCCCCTCCCCGCCACACATCCCCTGCTCTCGTTCGGCAGAAGACAATAAGCTCTCCAAAAAGAAGGCGAGCAAGCACATCCCCAACTCACCCTGGGATGTTGTGGCAGCTACTGCGATGTCGCTGAGGAGACCACACTGTGGTAGTGCTCATCATGCCCATCTTTGATGATAACCTGATTAAATGGGCAGGGGCATTATTATACAATAATGTGTTTTATGACCTATTTAAGTATGATTTCTTACAAAAAATGCCCATAGAATTGTAATGGTTCCTGGCAAATTCATGGGATTTTAGCGATATGTGGCGAAGGGCACGTTTTAACGGTGTTTGGGGTCAAATTTTGCCCAGTTAAAACGATGCTCTGATTTTTCCCTTCCAGTATGATTAATCTAGAATGATTTCGAACATCAAGGTTTGCGATGAAGTGCATCACAGGATGAAGTGCCAATTTTATAATTTCCTCTTCTGGAACTATAAATTAAAATTTAAAATGCATTTTTATTATACTACTCTATGGCTATAGAAGGTTTTGCTATAGGTTTTGCCACAATGAATCAGTTCGGCCAAACCTCATTTGGAGATAGGAAAGGCGAAGGGTTAACAAAGCAGCGGGGAAGACAATAACTACACAAAACAAGTACCGATAGAAATATAGGAATGTGTGTTTGGATGTGCCAATGAAAAAAGGTGTTCAAAATTTGATGACTTGACATGCATGTCATATATCCAGCCTGATCGGCTTGCTGGTGGAGGCACCAGCTAGCGTTGACTTTTTTTTGGGTGGACCACCAACCATCGACGATAGTTTTTTTGGGTGGACCACCAGCCAGCGACTGCAGCTAGTGCCATCCGCTGGAGCCAGCCCTAGCCCCAGTCAGCAAACCGAACAGGGTGATCACGTGTGGATAGGAATGTCTTTAAATTGTAATGTTAAGTTTTTTTTTTTTGTTAGCTTTTTATCTTGACAACTAATATTAAGTTTTTTCTTATTTTTTGGTCAGCTGATTTCTAAAATTGTGCCCATTAATATCAAAAGTCAGAACTCAATATGGTCACCTTTATTCATTTGAAAAAAAAACATAACATTTCTAACTACAAAACCAATGTTTTGGACAAAGAACTATTTAGGACTTTGATTGTATGCGTATGGTGTAGTTAGTTGGTATGTTTTTGCATGGTATTTTTATTTTAACTTATCTTGCTCATATCGACATATAATTATACTAGAAGGATATACATGGTTGCAAATGCATATATAAGAAAAGTACAATTTTGAAAAATATTGATAAATAGTCCTTTAATAACTTGGGATAATGTGATGTGTATACGCAACGACTTTTAAACACTCTAACTTCTAATTTCATATTCCTATATAGAACTAGGTGAGAAAAAATAGAAAAGTATATTCACATAATTATATTATAGGCAACCAACTAATTCTGTTATTCCCTCTGTACCCGTAAAGCAAGTTGTCCTGGGCAAGGATTTTGTTTTGTAAAGCATGTCATTGAGGCTGCATGCTGATATACATGGACGTGTATGACCCTTTGTGCTATTCCTTTAAATCTTGTCGCTCAAAATTAATACTCCTGAGTGCCTAGAAACTTTTCGCCATCCTTGACCACACTCTAAGCGTCGGACGACTGCACATGCGTACTGGCAGAAAAACAAGCGCTAGTGAACCCAACAAAAAGAGCCTCACGCCTACACACATGTCGTGCAAAAAACAAGCCACCCAAAAAAAATGTACATGGACATGTTTGCCCTTGGATGCTATTCTTTCACTAATTGTGCCGCCTAGCATTAATACTCCTGGGCGACTAGAAATATTCGCCTTCCTTCGCCGCACTCTAAGCGTCGGACGGTTGCGCGTGCTTTCTGAAAGAAAAAACGAGCGCTAGTGAACCCAAACGCAAAAAAGCCTAAACACGCGTGCATACAAGTCATGCAAAAACAAGCTACCAGCAAAAACTACCGTGGGGACTAAATATTAAAACTGGTCCTCATGACCCATGCCTCGTTGCACTGGTTTGAGCTATGATTATTTCTTGTATTATAGTACACATTCGCAGCAGTATTTAATAGGGGCAGATATGAAAAATACCCTCTAATTAACCACACTTTGATATATATAATCATTATGTCCTAACCGACTTGGTTTTGTAGTTGTGGAGAGAATACAATCGTAAGACACGTGAATATCGTTTGCATAATAAAAAAAGAGGTTTTGTTGCATATTACAATGCATTGGTCTGTAGGTGGGAAGGGAGTATATTGTAATTTAGTGGCCGATTACACGTGAATATTGTTTGGATAATTAAAAAAGGTTTGCTGCTTATTACAATGCCATTTTTCTTTCTGATAACTCGAAGATGGAGCCACGTGGTACACCGTACCACAGTTATTATGACCGGACTGGACCGCCGGTTCGACTGGAAAAACTAGGAACCGGCGGCCCCTCCGGTCCGTTACAGATAAAAGACCGTTATGCAACTGACCTGGTAAAAGACCGGTGAATTGGCGGTTTTTCCAGAAAACCAGACGGTTTTCCATCTAACGAATCGCTACTGGACCGGCCAGCCGCGCGTGAAGGAGCAAACGTGAGGGAGAGAGGGCACTGGTGGGCAGTTAATTGGGCAAAAAATCGCAGAAGTAGGGTTTCAAACCCTGGCTGGGGGCATCCAGCTCAGGCGCGCTACCACTGGACTAACTTGCGACTTGCGCCTATTTGAACCGTTTTAAGCCGTCGGCTCAACTGGTTAGACCAATAAACCATTGAACCGAGCACCTCAACGGTTCAATCACTGGTCCGGTCAACTATGCACCGTACACGGTTGCGCCGCTGGATCGCCCCATCACGAGCCGCGCATGGAAACCAATGGTCTGTTTGGTTCATGACCAGAACGTGCCTAGCCACATGTTAGGCATGCCACACTGAGTTAGGCATATGTTTGGTTCATTACCACGGTTTAGGCTGCCAAAGAAACTTAGGCGTCGGTGTAGAGGCTTGCCGCACCGCTTCTCGCCTAAAGTTTGGCGAACGAATTGTTCGCCACCAGTTCGGCGCGGCGCAAGCACGCGCGCTCCGCTTACCGTACGAGGTAAAAAAAGATGGCGCGAACTTTTCCCGCGCGCATACGCGTATTGGCGCGAAACTAGCAAATATCACCGCTTGGCTTCCTCATCTTTATCTTCTTTCGGTGTTGGGGCGTTGGCTCCGAAGCCGCCGCCGCCGCCGCTTGCCCTCACCACTAGAGGGCGCGGAGCTCCCGGTGAGACCTCGGCGGCTTCGTCGACGCGGAGCTACGCCGACCACGGGACTAGCTGTTTCCCTCGGACGCGGCATCTCCGGCGCCTCGTGTGAGTGCTTCTCTGATCTGCTCGTCTCATGGTCTTGGCATGCGTGTTTCTGATCTGCTTCTTCTCGTCGTCTGCAGCATCTCAACGGCGCACGCGCGTGAGTGCTTTTCTGATCCGCTCGCCTCCACGGCCTTGGCGTGCGTGCTTCTGCTCTGCTCCTGCTCGTCATCTGCAGACACGAACATACAAGGGTGAGAGGTACGTGTGACTGCATCTCTCAGGGCTCATGATTAGGCCTTTTCCCTACGAGTCGTCGCAATCTGAGAAACACTTTCCTGCTTTTGCTAGTTTACTGTGTGCATTACCAAATTCCTCATGTCATTTTGATGCAGTTATTTCGTAACTGTTCTTAGAATAGTTCATGGATTTTCTTTTCACGAGCTCCTAAATTAGATCCCCAGATTGAAAGTGCTAATATTTGTTGCTAAATTATATTCCTCACTATGATATATATATACATTGGGATAATTAATTCATTTTGGGGAACATTTTCTACCCCAGATGGAAGGAAGGATGAATCAGTTCATGTATTATAACTTCAGTTACTATTATCAGTACTACATTTGGAGGAGAAGATTGTTGGCTGCTATCGCATTGTGTCTAGCAAGCTACTCTTATTTGCTTAGTATCCGCAAGAGAGATAAAAGTGTGACATATGGACCCATTTTGGACAGAGAGATCGCCCGAGAAGTACGTTTAAATCGCCTGTATAATGGTACCGAGGCCCACTGTATTTCTGAACTGCGCATGAGAAAAGCTGTTTTTCATAGGTTGTGTGGCAATTTCAGATCACGTGGCCTTTTGGTGGACACACTGAATGTCACTGTGGAAGAACAAGTTGCAATGTTTATGCATGTAGTGGGTCATAATTGGTCTAATAGAAATGTGGGTTTTGAATTCATCCGATCGAGTGAGACCGCTAGTAGATATATCAATGCTGTTCTAGATGCACTTGTATTACTTGCTAGAGAACTTATATACATCAGGACAACTGAAACGCATGCCAAGATCACAAGTAATCCAGGCAGGTTTCACCCTTACTTTGAGGTACAGTTGTGAAACCCATTTAGCTACGTTTTTTAGATATAGATAACAATCATGTCAATTAGTCTAGTGAAACATAATCTTTCCTAGGGTTTCATAGGAGCTTTGGATGGTACTCATGTACCGGCATTTGTCCCAGCACACATGCAAGACAGATTTAGGGGTAGAAAATCCATTCCTACTCAAAATGTTCTCGTGGCTGTTGATTTTGATTTGCGATTTATATATGTTCTCGCTGGATGGGAGGGATCAGCTCATGATTCTCATGTGCTTCAAGATGCTCTAAGCCGACCCACTTGGCACGTCCTGAAAATGAAGGTATGCGTTGTTGGCTTGATGGTTCTAGTGCCACAACTCTAGAAACTTGGGTTTATCAATTCTTGTGCGGCCAAGATGATAGCTAAATAATTGGGCTTCTGTGAAATGGGTGTTTCAAGTTTCTGTGACCTTATTTTGCTTCTTTTGCTACCGCACATGGATGTGCTTATCAGCAAGGTTTCTAGATGTGCTTATCAGCAAGGTTTGTAACCAATGGGTTTCTCTGAATGGGTCCTTTTGCAAGTGATGGTTGACAGTCACTTTTGTATAGGGAAACATTGCAAGTGCTGACAGTAGCTGCAACTGCTTTTGTATAGGACAGCTTGAAGTGGTCCATCGCAACTCATGATCGGCGCTTAGATGCCTTTATGTATGATATAACTATTGTAAGTTAATTTATATGGAGACCTATGGCATGTAACATGACCTTATCATAGTTTGTTTATATTAGTGCTAATTATATTTCTATGTGTCATCGGGGAGACAAAAATACCATTGTCTTCATTGTTTTTGAGTGAAAATGTTAAAAAAAGACGCATTACAATGTCTCATGGTGGTAACCTCACCACTCATAAAAGTAAGGTAATTGTACTCAAGTTTGGCTATGAACCAAACATTTGCCACAAATATTTGTCGTACTTGTGGCACTCTCTTTGGTAGCAAACCAAATGGTTACCACATTTAAATTTGTCACGCCTAAACTTAGGCATGGTAGCGAACCAAACACTCTCTTTTTGCCGCAAAGTTGGCATGCCACAAGTTCGGCATTCGCCTAACATTAGTTGCGGCAACCTTCGGCTATCAACCAAACAGACCCCAAACACACCACCGTGCTGAGCACAGCGAGCGACCGCGACGACGCAACAGCAGCAGCAGGCGGGGGCAACTCAAACCGGTCGGACTCCACGGCGACGCACCAAGAAAAGATAGCAACAAGGGAAGCGACGAAGGCCCAAACGTTCGGGGGCGGAGCGGGATTTGGAAGCTGCGCAGCGCGCATCCCAAATCCCCCAATCCCGACCCCCCGCCCCGATCCCGTTGCCAGATCTCGCGCCCCCTCCCCGGGGCTCGATCGAATCAGCGGCGGCCGGGGCGCCCGGCGGCGATCCGGGGACGGGGAGATCTCGCCTAGATTTGGGCCGGGCCGGGCTGGTGGGAGCCGGGGAGCCATGGCGTCGGCGCAGGCGCCCTCCTCCTCCGCCCCCGCCCCGTCGCGCAAGGAGCATCTCGAGGCCGGGAAGAAGAGGGTAGGTCTGTTGTTGCCTGTTGCTTGCTAGAAATGTAGTCCTTGCTCACCCCGCAATCGCTGATTGAGCTACATGTTAGAGAAGGGCGTAGAGAAATTAGAGGCATCGTGTGGCGTAGCGCGGCGGCTAGCGTGTCATCAATTGTTTGCTTGCGGTAGAGAAGCCAAATGCCATCAAATTTGTATCGGGACATTTTGTTTGCCGTAGAGAATTTGAACGAATGAAAATTGCCACGTTATTTGCGGTACAGCTTGCAACTTTTGAATTTTAGCTGTTTAGATCTTGCTATGCAGTCAGCTGACCTCAAATGCTGATTCAGCTAATATTTGACTACAAATTGACTATAGAATAACAGTGTCATATTTTCTCTGATCCAGCTCGAGCAGTTCCGTAAGAAGAAAGCGGCGAAGAAGGCCACTGCTGTAGCAGCTAGCACAGAGCAGGCAAAACCGCCTGCTCCTGATGCGGTCGATAACCCCTCTCGAATTACCAGTACTGCTAGTTCGGGAGATGGGCTGGTGTCTGATGTAGGGCAAAACCAAGCAAGCACATCATCTGTGCCATCTGCTGTATATGAGAGTGGCCTGGCAGTTTCTTCGAAAGGTGCAGAATCCCTGTCAAACGGTCTTGTCAGTGCAAATTCTAATATTAGACTACAGCAAGATGCTGTTAGTGATGGAGGAAGTAAGTTCTATGGGAACTTGAGCTTTTCCGACCTTGTTAATGGTCATCATGAGAATTGGAGAGGTGATGCTGCCCAAAAAGGGGATGAGCACAGTCCCGACAAGGATGTGCAGCCAACATCTAAATTAAGTTCCTCTGGGAACACCAACAGTTTGGGTTTATCTTCTTCTATTGACACCTTGCCGAGTTGGGGAAGAAATTCATTGTTTAGTCAAGTACGTGATACCGAGCAATCTAGTTCATATTCACCCAGCACCTTTTTTGGAAACTCTGAAAACACCTACACTCAGGATTATTCCACCAACAATGACATCTTTGGTCGGTTTAGAGGTAAATTTGAACCTTATTTCCTATGCATAAACAACGATATTGAATAATCAATAACTCGAGCCTGGGGCTCCTTTGCTCGTCTTTTTGCTCTATGTAGCTACTTCCAAAGAGTCTTCACAAGCGGAGCAATCTATGTATGCCAGCAGTCAGGATTATGGCAGTACCTTCAATAGTTCTAAGGTTGCTGATGCTGTAGATCATGATACAAATATTGGAATAACTCGAGATGTGGCAGATTCCAATCCTGTTAAGTTTGAAAAACAGGATCCTTTTCTGTCATCTGGTTATCCAGCTACATACACTCGATCAAGACCATCATTTCTTGATTCGATTGGAGTACAAAGAGCCCCTCCAACAACTCAAGCGTCATATGGGGAGCCTGTGAAGGCTAATCAACTATCCAACAATTCGAATTATCATAGTTCATTTATGCAGCAGTCAAATCAACAATCCACTGGAAACAGTGTTACAGATATTTCTCTTTCACCAGGAAATCAGGAATATAATCATGAAAAAAGTTCATATGGCAGCTCCACCCCTCCCGATTTCTTGCTTTCCAAAGAAGAAAGAAGTATACATCATGGTAATCAAATATCTCAGAACTTCACAGCACATGGGAAAGATGATGATTTTGCAACACTAGAGCAGGTGATGAATGTTTAAACTCCTCTGAAATTAACTACTTTATCTTGGATATGTACATTTTGGCAAATCTAATCTTTTTCTTCATGAAGTCCATCATTAGGAAGTTAATAAATAGCACTGTTGCATAATGTAGCATGATTTATGTGCATATGTAGTTTTTGTAAACATCCTACTAATAGCTTCTATGGTTTGGTTGCCAGCTCATTGAAGATTTGACAATGGAGAAGTTCTCCTTGCAACGTAGTCTTCAGAAATCCCAAGAATTAGCAGAAACTTTGGCCACAGATAACTCTGCACTTACTGATAAGTTCAACCAACAGGTGTGTGCAAATTTTCCTGATGATTATCAGAATAGTTTCAAGTTGCATTTGTTATGATGAAATTTGTCACTTATGACAGGTAGAAATTCACAAGAGGGAAATGTTTCCTTCAAATTTAAAATTCTGTTTTTGCTGTAATTTATTTGATGCTTTGCTCTATTAAACTCTAGCAGAACCTGTCAGAAAAGTGATTGCCTTCATCTGTTGCATCATTTCAATTCTTGGGTAGAATATATTCTCAGGATCCTATCAGTCAAACTTAGTAATAACAGTGCTGTAAGAAAAACTGTAACTGAAGCCAAAGGTGCTAAGTTATAATGCAATATTAAGCAACCCCAGGACTTAAGCAAACAGTTATCTCTATTGTTTGATCAATACTCTTCTTGTTTATTATATGTATTACAGCTTGGTTTCATAAGTATGAAATAATTTATGTTATTACACATGTGCTATCCTCTATTAAATGCTAACTAGTATGCTGTATGATTCTTTTTTCACTGTTTTGAAATATCAGGCACACGTAATCAGCCAGTTGACGTCTGATATGGAGAGATTGCAGGAAGAAATTCAAGCTCAACTGGTTAGGCCTGCTCTACTTTCTATAGCACTTAAATTGCAGTACCCGTAATGTCGGTGTTGATATGGATTGGTAATGTCGGTGTTGATATGGACTGGTTAATCTGGAGACTGGAATAAAGGCGATATATCTATGCCAGCACTAACTTTGTTTCACTTTGCTTAATTCACCTAGCAGGCTAGCACAACTGACTACCTTTATAAGGAGAGATGAGGGTGAGGCTTAACGTTGCTAAAGGACTAATCTATTTTATTGCCTCGTCTCAAAGCAAACCAGTTATACAATCTAACTAAACACATCTTCCCCTTTTGCCTCGCATACGTTGGTGCTGCTGCTCATGTTCCTTGTCATGTTGTGCACTACCGCTCTCGCAAACCTCATCACCCCAAGCCTGTACCATATGTCGTGTGATTTTAAGCTATTCAATAGCTTGACATTGTCATAAACTGAAGTATGCTGTAAACTGTGCTGATTTTAAACTCACACCACAACTGGTTGGGACGAAAGAGTTTTCACTAGGTCCATTATGTTTGACTTTTCAGTGATCTTTGTTAGTTTAAGCATATATCAGTGTTTCTATTTACTATTTAGTTTTTGTCATTTTGTGTACAAAATCCGTCTTCATATACTATTAGAATCCTTGTCCTAACCAAATCTGTACAACAGCTGGCACTGGAGTCAGTCAGGACTGAATATGCTAATGCACAACTAGAATGCAGTGCTGCAGATGAGAGGGCAAAAGTACTTGCAGCTGAAGTCATTCTACTAGAAGATAAGGTGGTTTGCTATCTTGTGTATCTATCCATTATGAGACATCTTTAAAGTGAACCCTGACAGCATGACAGGTTGTCTAGAATATGTTATGTGCATCAATTGTGTATCTTCCATGTTCTGTTGTTGAAATCGTATGGATACCGAACTGTCTCTTTTGTGGGAACATCTTGTCCCACACCCACTCTGTATGCTAATAATGCTTATTCAGTAGCTTTACTCTAGTATTTAGCCTGCATATTTGATGGGACTATGTTGCCCTATATATATGATGTAGCAAGCTTGAAAATTATGCAAAGTTAACATCTTCGACCTGTCCCAAATTTAGTATTGGCTCGTGTCATCTTGATAAATTTGTTTATTTTCTAGGCTCTGAAACTGAGGTCAAGTGAGTTAAAACTCGAAAAGGAAGTTGAAGGTTTACATTCTGAGATTTCTTCTTACAGGTGAAAATTTCTACTGATTTTACTAAGCCCCATCCTTCAATTGTATAAGTGCCTTTTTTTACCTTATTTGAAGGATAGAGTGCCAAGATCTCTTGTGTTTCATGATAGGTGAAATGTAACCTACAGAATTAAGTATCCTCGCAAAAAACCCCCTAAGGAATTAAGTAATGATTAAAATTCACATTCTGTTCACACTGGCATTTTTTGAAGTACTGTTCACATTCTGAAAAGATAAGCTGAACGCCCAGATGATGATAATATCGATATCCTTTTTTTTTTGCTAACTTCTCCCATTAATCATTCACAGGCGCAAAGTTTCTAGTCTAGAAAAAGAACGCCAGCATCTTCAGTCTACTGTTGAAGCTCTTCAAGAAGGTATGTCTTTAAGTATCTTCATGTCAATCGAACACATATTGTTCCAGTTCTCCTCTTTCCCCAGTTAACCTCTGAAATTTCCCTTTTCAGTCAATCCTAGAGACTTATTAGGCGTGTCTACATCTTGCATGCACTTTAATGTGCTGTGCCTTTGTTTTAGCCCCATGGACTGATTCACCTATTTGTGTTTCTTTTCTCTCAATTTGGACAGAAAAGAAGCTCTTGTACTCTAAATTGAGGAACATTCCTGTGAATGAGAAAGCAACAACGGCCATAGAGAAACCTTCAGCTGATAAAAGAGATGCATCGACCGCAACAGAGGATTTAGGTGCAAATATTAAAACCTTCTTTTTTTTTTGTTCATCTTGGTTTATATCAAACTATTTTTTTTTTGACATGAACTGTGTTTATTTAGATACTGGGGAAACCAGTTCTTCAGAAACATTGACCAGTACTGTTGACACATTGGATGATGCTGGAACATCTGTTTTGCGGTCCAACAATGTCTCTGATTTTCCTTCTTTAGAAGAGGTCTCATCTAGCATTCCGGATGATCAGCTTAGAATGATTGACAACATCAATTCCTTGATGTCAGAGGTAATCTTTTAGATGTGCAAAAATCCAGAGTTTTTCTTGCACCAATCATAATTTCCCAAGTAATATTTGATTTTTCGGTGTAAAAATATATGGTGGCTATGATAGTATTTTTCTTGTATTTGCAGTTAGCCGTGGAGAGAGAGGAGCTGCTGCGGGCACTGAGAATCGAGTCATCCAACTGCTCCAAGCTTAAGGTACCATCTCTCTCATGCCTACTGGTCAACATGTGAGGAAAGGTCTGTCCTATTTTACTTCTGTAATGGTGCATCCCCTCATGCAATTTACTTTTATATCCTGAAGGAGTTGAATAAGGACTTGACTCAAAAGCTGGAGACCCAGACACAGAGGCTTGAGCTACTGACTTCTCGAAGGATGGCTAATGAGAGTGTCCTGACAAAACCGATTGACACGCGCTCCATCAATGATGCAACAATGTATGCTGACGAAGGAGATGAGGTAAGTTTTTGTTACCAAGTATTTAATGGAAGTTAATTGGATCCTTCCGCACAATCCTTGTTGGAAAATTTTCAGTTTGTGTTGTCACCTTGATTTTTTACTCCGCAACAAAATCCCACATGTCCAGGGAATGCTTCTGGTGTTTCTTTTTTATCCTGTTTGAATAAGAGTTAGATCTAAGAAAACCGAACTTTCTTTTCATTTGTGTTACATGACGTCCATATCACCAAGACATTATTTGTAGACGTCTCACATGGAATATTACCCAGGTTGTCGAACGGGTGCTTGGCTGGATAATAAAGCTCTTCCCAGGAGGACAAAAGCGGCGTACCAGCAAACTTCTGTAATGGAATAGAGGTCTTAGTATACCAGAGGTTTCTTTCATTTTGGGCTTGTTTAGATGATTGGGATTGCTCTAGGAGCTTTGGATTTGAATTCAAATCCCCTCCATCCAAACATGCCCTTATATAATTTTTTTTTCTTTGCCCGGTTTTGCTGATAGCATGGTGAGAAGCTGTATATTAGAGCCCATTGGATGTAACCATTCTTTTTTCTACAGAATGAAATGTACGTTGACTGAAGTGCAGTATGGAGCTGCAACCAGTATTGTCAATGAAAAGAACAGCCGCAAAGAATAAATCCTTTTGTACCAATCATACATTTTGTTCCTTTTATTATTTTATATGATGTAAATATGTAACTTGTAAATGTCATTTGCATGCTTTGCTTTCTCTCATAGTCTCATGCCGTACTCGACAACTGATAGCCAGGTTGTTGCACTTGCACATTGATGTACTGGACTGGCGATGAAGAAGAACGTCGTGTAAAAAAATGACATTGATGCACGGAATTTCATGGTTCATACCACGACATTATATTATTCACTCTTCTATCTTCTGATTTTGCTATTCCCAGTGGGAGTTTCATACACATTAATTAGCATGCCATGTAGGACTATATGATGATATGTCAGAGAATTTAAGAAGAAAGAATAAACTAGTTTCATCTATATGAAACTCTGTTTACACGAATACCAACACTCTATGAGTGTTGAAACTAAGATGCAACATAGAAACCTAGGAAACCACACCATGAACCTTCTTGCTTATGTGGCTCTCTTGGAAATATCAAAATAAAATCCTCCATTGGGATTAGCCTTATGTAAAAAATAACAAAGAAAGAAGCGCCGCTTTTCTAGCCAGACAACAAATTGTGCAACCTAGCCAAGACACTGAAAGAAGGCACGCGGAGAGCTTTCACAAGGCTCCAAACTCAGGCTATTTCCTGTTATGGGTAGGAACACTGAGATAGAACTTCGTGTTCTTGAAATCGTCAAGAAGCGGATTATAACCATCTTTGGTCCTCGTCTTCAACGGTAGGCCGAACTCCTCCATGAAAGCTGCTGTATCAAGCTGAATGTGCAGGATGATCCACAAATCAATATGCCAGAGTTCGTAAGAGATACGCATAGCAAACTGAAAGCTGGAGCGAAATGGACTGCATAGCTAATCCAGCATGCACAGGTGTCAGAACTTACTATAATTGACCTCCTTTTCTTCACGGGTTTAAATGCGCCAGGGTTCTTCTGCTCTTTTGAGAACCCAGAGCAGTGATGGTCGATCTGCTCCAGGAGCCGGAAATCGGTTGGGAAGAAGATGTCTGCGTCACCCTGCCCAATAAATAAATACAACCAAGTGATGCAGACCTTGTTTGGTAAAAGTCGAAAACATAGAGCAGTAACGCCAGAAACCAGTTGTGAAGTATTACATCACCTTGGCATGTAGCCAACATTGTTCGTTCATATACAGTTTGAAGTAAGGTGCTAACAACACGGGTATTTTCCTATAAATTTTTAATGTGCCCCAACCCCTCTGTGGGCTTATATTCAATTTGCTGTTGCTTGCTTTGTTTATATTGTGCCGCAGAACCAGGTAGTGACACAAATCTTTACTGGTTCTAGTAAGTTTAGTTGTGTCATGATCGAAAAAGTTATCCTCCCAACTAACTGATACATCCAAAAATATCAAGAGAAGGTGAAGTGCTCTCAAAAAGCCACCCCAAACTAACATGTAGAAACTAACATCCAAAAATATCAAGACAGCTAAGGTTGATAGACGTCTGACTAGCATGTCGAAACAAAACTTGTTCTATCATTAACAAAACAAATTACCCCAGCCTCTACATATGGAATGTATATGGCCATATAGGCGTATGCATAGAACCTGATATGCAGATAGAATGTACCTGAGCATCCAGATAGTTGCGATGATCTGATGTTTTCCCATCCTTCTACAAGGACAAAGTAAGCACAGTGAGATAATCAGAAGCAAAGCCCATGATCCACAATTATAAATAAAACATTAAATGAATCATCAGCACACAAACAATTCTAGCCATCATTTTTAGGAAACAAGCTCAATGAGATAAACAAAACAGTTTTTTATGCCCAGTTGGTGAAATGCAGTTAGTTGGAAAACTTAAAGCTTTAACACTTGATAATGTATAATCTTATAATCTATCAGGACACCACCTTTGATGAAACCAATGGAGCTCTGTCACCAGGTATGCTAACATCTGGAAGATAGCTGAAGTCTGAAGCAATAAAGGACATGCTTGGTAAAGCTTGATGTAAAGTATCCATTAGTTTCTGCATAAGCATTTAAGACCAGAATAATTTTGTGAGTCCAAGAACATCCACAGCCTTAGAACATCCACAAAGATCTAACATCATAAAGTTATATGTTTCCAAAGAAAGCATACCAAACATCCAGTAGGCAACCAAGCTCTACGAGGCTTTGGAAAAAATTTCGATAAAACTCCTTTCGCAGCAAATGCTAGTTTTTCACTGACAGAAACTTTGTCTCCATTCATGCCAATAATTTCAACACAGCGGGAAATTAATGGGTCTTGTAGTGGTTTATAGATCTCGGAGGCTTGTGAACTTCCTTCAGGAAAGGCATGCGGGACAAATTAATCACATGGAATTAGATATGCACTTTTCAAAAATAGTAGAAAAGATGTTCATCCTCAAGGACCTCAATAATACAAAGTAACAAATACACACACAATATTTTAGTTATCACAAAGCTAGCCATAAGCACGGGGATGGCATGTATGTTCTATAAGGTAAAAGGAGACAGCTCTTCATAAAGTAACTAAAACAGTGAACTTTCCAACACAAGTCAAGCATAAAAAGAAGCACACCATGAGGACACTACAACACACGACCTTCCATATAGCCATCTCTCGAAAGCTTGCCCTTGTTTCTTCTAAAAATTAAACATATTTGCCATCAAACATGCACAATCATCAGTCATGAGCTAGTAGCGACAGAGAGGCAGTAAATGGCTTGATAGAAGGATACAGCCAAATATGGGGTATTATCCTTTTTAGTTTCATCATATTTCCCCAACTCTAATGTATCTCAATGATCTCACTTGAAAACCCACAAAAATCAATGAACATAAAAGCAAGCATATATGCAATTCAACTATAGTAGCATAGAGCAACGGGTGTAGGCTCGCAACTGTATCTGCCTAAGATTCTGAAAACAAGAAAGTCACAAACCTGCCATTTATTTTTTCAATCCACACTTCCATCCATGGAGAGACCTGATCTGGTGAATAGACAAGGTCATGTGGTAGATTGTCAAGTACCTGATATCCATAGAAAGAAAGTTGCTGTTGGAGGCGCTACTGTAATTTTCCTTGAAATGTACTATTTACTTTGTAACATTATGACAAAAAGGTATAACAAGAAGTTCTTGTTTCCATTTTTTTACAGCTAGTAGTCTCATGTTGTTTTATGACCATAATATTAATTCAGAACTAAATTTCAGTGTCATTCAATAGACGTCATCTGTGGTGTAAGATGCTACATTGACAGAGCACATAGACTCTGAAGCACTAAAGTGTTTAGCTGCATCATAGTGTTTTGCGCGCCACAGGATGCTAGACTCTTACTCCCTCCATCCCTTAAAGAATGATGTTTTAGCGTTTAAAATTTTTCTCATAAAGATTGATGTTTTGGCATGCATGTATAACAAATTAGGAATATCTTATGCATGCATGTTTAAAAGGAAACTGATTTACCTCCTAAAATGGCATTTATCAGGGACACATGCGTCTTTCTTTTCTACTCTTAATTTGTCTGAAAAATCCTAAAACATCATTCTTTAAGGGATGGAGGGAGTATGCTTCTATAGCAACAATGAATCAATTGGACACATACTTCAGTTAATAATATGGGAAGAAGACATGATGATGTCACTGCCTCTCTTTTTTTACACGAGAATCACTCTGCTTGTAGAAAGCGTATAGTTGGATACATGTCACTGCCTTTTTGGCTCACATATAAACACAATAATAAACTGAGAAATGAGAAGAAAGTCCCAACAAAATTCTCACCTCGAGCATTAGAACCCAACATGGAAGTGGATCCTTGCGGCCTGCATAATATAAAAAACAAGGACTTATATCCAATCATGTCAAGGTAGGTTGTCCTACACAGTATCTGGGAATATCTTACCCCATCCAGGTCTGTTAGTAGCATCGCGGTGCTCCACCGAAAACTTTGACAAATGGCTTTGCACTTCGCCAACAGTTTCCAGTTGCTTCTCGGCAAGAGAGGAGCTAATCTCTACTGAGCTAGCAAATGAAGATAAGGGCGAAGTCAAAGCATATTTGAGCACATGCTAGAATGGCAAAAGCATGACAGAAAGAAGAGCAACCAGCCAACCACTTCCAGTACTATGTTATCTTTATATGGCATGCGTGAACCATCTTATCATCTTATTCTGAATTTCTGATAATTCAAGCAAGAAATGAAGACGCGGATGCTTACATGTATTTCATATCATTGTAAACTTTGGGTGGTGCATTAAGCATCATGTAATCAAGTATGCATTTTGCACATGTCCCAGAACCACCACCAATCTCGTATATCTGATCAGTACAAGAATCCGATTCATAAACAAAATGGGCGAAGATGCTAACTGATATTCATGAAAAGAGACAAACACAAATCTGTAGCTTTAAATGTAGACTGGGGAGTGGAATGATATGACAAAGAAATCACCTTCAATGGGACAGAAAGATTAGCTGTACGCAGAATCGATGCTGCTATTGCGTAGGCATACCATGGCTGCACCATATAGAGGGAAAAAGGTGCATCAATTAGACAATTACCAAACTGAAAGAACCTCGTTCTCTTTGATTGCTGAAGCAGAGAAAGTACCTTAAAGAGTTCCACAGGAGTAAACCATGCAATATCATGCTTCTTATACAGCTTATCAAGATGCTGCATATAGGCACTTCTCCCTACAAGCCATTGAAGAAAATGATTTTTGAAGCCAGGGACATACATGTACTATACGCATCCTAAACCAGATGTCCATCGTATTAACACAGCATGACACAGAACCAGCATTGGACAAGCAGAAATGGAGATTGGCATCTAAAAAACAATAGCAAGTCCTAAATGTCACACGCACACAAGCTGTTCGTTGAAATTCCAACCAGACAAACAAACAAAAACGAGCCCTGTTTAATCCCTGCAATCCCGAAACGCGCACCAAACTTCCTCATAGAGGCCGCAATGCAAGAAACAGCTGAGGAAATAAGCAGGATAGATGAGACCACCCTCGAGCTGGTTGAAACGGATGCTGGCATCAAGCACGCCCACCGGCCCCGTCCGCTTGGAGAAGTAGCCATGGTTGGGGTCGTACAGCGCAGACCTCACGAAGTCGCGCACCTGCGAAACCCCCGGATTATTCACACCCACCATTCTCACCATGACAGCCGCCGCAAGGAGATCTCACTGTGATCGGAAAAAAAGAGAGAAAGAGCCTTTACCAGAATGGGCTTGCCGCCGGTAAGATTCCCTGACGAGAACAGCGCCGCAGGTATCCACCTCGCGCACAGCGCTCCACGTCGGAGCGCGGAGACGTGCGCCGAGAACGCCGGCGCCATAGTTGAGGCGGCGGCGGCGCGAGTGTCCGTTCCTCTTTCCAAAACGAGTACCGTGCGTTCAAGCCCGACCCGATTCGGGTACAGAGAGAGAGAGAGAGAGAGAGAGAGAGAGACAGACAGATAGAGACAGAGGAGAGTAGACGAAGCGATTGATGCGGGTTCGCACCCGACCCGAATCGGACAGCCTCGCTCCAAATTGGATCTATAAAAATTAGCAGAGCGTCCGGTGCCGCCACGCCGCCACCCGCACCGGCGCACGCCGCAAGCCGAGGGGGGCACTGGGGCAGGGAGCAATGGTTCGCGGCAAGGGCGGTCCGCCGAGGGGCGCCGTCGGCCCCGGCGACCATCTCGCGAGGTTTGCGAAGCGCAAGGATGGGCTGAAGAAGAAGGCCGAAGAGCTGGCGACGCGCTGCGCCGTCGACGTCGCGGTGGTCTGCACGGGCCCCGGCGGCGCGGGGGACCCGGATTTCTGGCCGTCGAAGGAGGCCGCCAGCGAGGTGTTGAGGCGGTACGGCGCGCTCTCGCCGTCGCAGCGCGCCGCTCACATGGAGGACCACGCCGCCCTCGCCGCGCGCCGGCTTTCGGAGGAGCGCGAGAAGCTCGTCAGGGCGGGGGACGGCGCCGTGGCCAGCGCGCTCGGGTCGTGGGACGGCTCGCTCGAGGGCGTCTCCGAGGAGAAGCTCCGGGAGCTCTTCGCCTCAATCCAAGGCTCCCTGGTGGCCGCCAAGAACAGGGCCCTAAAGCTGCAGGCCCTGGCGCCGGTCGGCGGCGCGGCCGATCGCCCCACGTTCTTGCCGGCCCTCGTGCACAAGGACGAGGTCACCGAGGAGGACTCGCTGTCCGCGACCGACAACGAGGTGCCGCCGCGGCCACCGCCGTGGGGCGAAGCCGACGCGGGTGGCGGCGGGCTCGGCCAGCCTCCCACTAAAAACCCCAAGTCGCCCAATGCCGTGCCCGTGGAGGCGGACAAGGAAGTCGTGGCGGAAAACATCGTGACGACCGAGGATGCCGGCGGCGAGGTGCAGATATTGCAGCCGCCAGGCGACGCCACCGTCGCCGCCGCCGCCGACGACGACGATGCCGAGTGGTTGCAGGGCCTGATTAATGATCTCAGGAAAAAGCCCCAGCCGTACAAACCCGCCGCGTACGCCGCCGGCGTTGAGCGCATCCGCTTGGGCAGGTTCGTGATGGAGCGGGACGCCTACAACTTCATCCGATTCGACATCGGGATGCCTCCGCCGAGCATCGCGCCCAATTCCTTGGACGACGACGGCGAGCCGCTGAAGCTCTGGTCATGGGAAAATACCATGCCATCCCGCTAAAGCAAGCGTCTGCGGATGCTGAGCGGGGCAAACCCACGAGTTGCGGCGACTTCGTTCTACGGCTTCGCCGGGCTCCGGACACCCCACCGGCCACGGCCATGTCGAGCTCAGCAATTTTGGGTGATGGGAGCACCAGTCGCCGCCGTCACCGTGTGTCGTCTCCAAGGGAAGCTCCTTATGTGGATAAGGAATTCACCATTGCTGTGTAGTTGTATGTTGGATATTGTAGATCAATGACATTTTAGATTAGCATCAGGGAACGGATGATCAATCCCCAGATCGTCTTCAAGAATTTAGCTCAATTGGTAGCATCAATTTGGTAGTGATGCACTAGTGAGTAGGGAAGAGTAGCAATCTTGTGAATCTGTAGCCTCAAAGCCGGCCGGTCTACAAAGAAATCGGTTTACCTGATGATCATGTCGAGTTCATATATGTCATTAAATTTCTCCATTCTTTTTGTTCTGTGTTCATTCATCACTGATCTGATCGTGATTTCGAATCTTGGTGACGACCACAACACTCTGACGCCTCTGGCTGGTGTGTTTAGATTGGGGAAAGATTCCCCGAAAATACACTGTTCACCAAAAATATAATGTAGATGAATAGTGTTCTGTGAGTGGAAGGGATGGGATGAATAGGGAAAAATTGGAAGAATAATGTTTTTTGGGGAATCTTTTGCAAACTAAACGCACCCTAAAGCCATTTGTGGGGGTTGAACAATGATAAATTTTCTTTGTTATACTCTCTGCAAACTTATAAATATTAAAGTTACGCTTATTAAATATAAACAATGCATATTATAAGCAACATATATTGTCACGCGTCATAACTCATATTAAGTATTAGCAGTATATCATAAGTCTAACGAATTAAATGAATACGTCGTGTTACAATATAAAAAATCAGTCCCCAGAAAATCCATTTACAGCCAACCGACCGTCATGAGTCATGACCAAGGAACGTTTTTTTTTAGAAGTATAGGCTCCTCTTTAAACCTTTTTTTTTTCACAACTCGTAAACCTGTAGTTCATGTCTGACTGTCTGTAGTTTTCTCTTCCTTGCACAGTACTATGGTTCCTTCCTTCTCCTCGAAGGCTTCTTAAGATTGCTATTATGTTCATGACAACCTCAAAATGGTGTGGTTCAGAACGCGACCTTAAGACCAAATGCGACAAGCATGATTATGGCATGTACGTTTCTAGATGATGGCAATAAGACAAAGATGATCCTAGTCCAGCTTCTATACCCAAAACGTGAGCCGCATCCAGGACAACATCAACATTCAACTGTCGTGGAAGATTTGTTGTCACTGCGGGGTGAGTTTGAATGGTTGATGGCGAATGGCGACGCAACTACCCAAGTCTGCGCGTGCTGGGTGCTCTTGAAAGAGTCGTAGCTCAAGCTCGTACTGTAGAGCAGTGACTAGGCGGCTAGGCCAAAAACCAGGGGGAGCTATTGTGGGTGGCAGAGAGAACAGCAGGAAACAGGTGGGAGGACTGTAGGAGGAGGCGGAGGGTGTTGCTGCGGACGCGTGATATGCTCGTTACCCTTTCCACCCCTGGTAGTTCCAAGAAAATGACAGATGTGAGTTGACCAGCCATATGCCTATATATATATATATGATGATACAGTACAAGTTACATATGAGTAGCATTTTTGGTTTTTTTTAAAGATCGTCTATTATCAGTCATATCCCTATATTAAATACTAGTAAATATTTTTTACGAACGAAACTGTATCTTTAGTGCACGGCTCTATGTCATGGTTTTATAAACAAGTCACATATTTTAATTGATACACCGCATTTGCTAAAATTAGCACCCATGCAGGCCTATGGAAACAATATGCATTGTGTTGCATTCTATAAAAGTTATTTTTTTCTATGTTCGTAAATACCCTGCCTAAAATGGTTTCACAAGTCAATAAAAGAGAACAAGCTTCGTACCGCTTTTAATTATTACTTTTGTCTCGACTTGTGTAACCGCTTCACATTAAGGAAGTGTTTGGTTTGTTGGTTTGTGACGTAGTTAGATAGCGGAGGGTAAGCCAATACTGTTACACGTATTTGGTTAGTTGCGTCCGTTTTCAGTTCACGCGGTATCGCATACCGCCGTAATGGATATTCGGGATGTGTTTGGTTAGAGTATTGTTAACGTAAATGGTAACTGTATCACGTCACACTGGGAATGGAAATGGAACGAGTGAAACCTAGATTTGTTTGGTTAATGAGTGTAACGACATGTGATTCTGTTGCACCATTTGTTTAAGTTACGTGAAGGAGCAACGGTATATGCCTTTTGGAACAATAAAGACGGTAACGGTAACGCAATCTGTTACGTGCTGATTCGGAACGGAATCGAATATCTATTACGGCGGTATGCGACACCGAACTGATAACGGACGCAACTAACCAAATACGTGTACGTCACAAACCAACAAACCAAACACTTCCTCGATTCCGTTCCGAATCAGCACGTAACAGATTGCGTTACCGTTACCGTCTTTATTGTTCCAAAAGGCATATACCGTTGCTCCTTCACGTAACTGAAACAAATGGTGCAACGGAATCACATGCAGTTACACCCATTAACCTAACAAATCTAGGTTTCACTCGTTCCATTTTCATTCCCAGTGTGACGTGATACAATTACCATTTACGTTAACAGTACTCTAACCAAACACATCCTACCTTGATTCGCTTGAAGTCAAAGCCAGACCAAGCGCTCCCAAAGGCCCTTTAACTAACGGCAGAAATTTGAAACAATACAATAACTATACTCTTAATACCTCGATCCACGAACATTATAGAACTTATTCCCCGATGGACAAACAAAATGTAGCACACAAGCTTAGTAGCAGCTTTTACTAATTTATTGATATAATATTCTATTTTCATCTTGTTCTTTAGTTTTAAAAAGTGTGATAGAAACCTATTGAAATATCACATATTTTCTTTTTAATTAGGAAGCAAAGCTCAAAAGGAGCAGCCAGCACCGGAAAGTCTTGCGAGGAAGACGACGACGACCTTGGTTTCTCTTTCCTCCTTTTTTTTCTTTTGAGAACCTTGGTCTTCTTTTAGGGTCCTGCAGACCAATATGTGGGCTAGCAACTGAGCCCAGGCTGCTGGCTGGCGGCCTGGCCCATTGTACCGAAAAGTTGCAGCCCATAAAATACCGGAAAAGGTGGGCCTATCGAACCGAAAAGGAAAAGCCCACATACAACCCGCCAGGCACACCGCCACACTCACTCCCCTGCTGGAGGAGACAGACGACGATTCGCGCGCGGGGCGGCGGCGGCGTGTCGAGCGAGCGGGCGGTTTTTGCGTGGGAGGCCCGTCGGCGTATGGGCGCTGCGCAGGCGACGGCCGAGGGGGTTCGGAGGTGGCGGGGGGCGCGGAAATCGGCGCTCTAGCACAGCCGCCGACCAGGGCGAGCTGACGCCGGCGGCGAGGGTACGGCCAGTGCGCGCTGCGCGGCGCCCTCCGTCCTCGTTGTCCCTGTGCGCACCTCCAGGTTCCGAGGCTGGCTCAACAGTGCACAGCATCGTCTAGGAGAAGAGGAGCGCTCGAGGTTGATGGCGGAAACCGGAGAGGGAGCCGAGAGCTCCGCCGCCGGCGAGCGGCAGTGCGTGTCCTTCGCCCGGGGCGGCCCGGTGTTCGTTCCCTTCATGGTGGGCCCCATCTCCACCGCCCCGGGGTTCATGTCCTCTGCCCTCCAGGAGCTCCAGGTGCCGATCGAGCCCCCCTTGCAGCTATTCGCAGAACCCTAAACTTGATTTCCCCAGAGTTTTGGGTCTGATTCTCTGCTTGTTTCGTTTGCATCCAGTCATTGGAAGCTGAAGTGGGGGACCCTGGGGACGAATTCGACGATGAGTTGTGGTAATTCCATGATTCATCCTGTTTTATCGAAGTAATATTCCCTTCTCTTTGTGCCTATGCTGATTAATGTGTTGATTTACCCTTGATGGATGGGATTTGCGCAGCGTCGATGAGCTGAAGGTGCTCTCCCTGGAGGAGCTGGTGGAGCACGCCCTCCAGGAGGCTATCGAGGTAACCACTTTACTGTTTGCTCAGCTTGCTTTTTATTTTGTTTTGGATTGCATTTTGATTTGAGTCTCTGATGGTCTTTGTTTGTAGGAGGACTCAGATTCTGGCAATGCGTCACAACCAGAGGAGCAAACACTCGATGAAGGGTAAGAGGCCTGCCGTAACCATGCCTTAATGCAAATCGAATATTTAATAACGCATTGATAAGGTTTGTGATGCAATGTTCATGTAGGTAGTGCTGGCAAGTGGCAAATGCTCTTGCAAAGCAAAAACACAGAGGGGTCTTTTTTTCGAGAAAAAAACAAAATCTATAATAGTTGCATTGTTGTTATCTTTGTGCACCACACCGTCTATTTCTCATGATGCCTTATTTGGGCTCATAGAATATTATATGTCCTTTGATTTACCATATGCAGGATGTCGGCAGATCCAGCCCCAAGAAATGAGTCCCTTACATCAAGTCCATCGGCTGAAAGAGAGAGCCCTGCATTACTTGCTGATGATACGACAGTCATATTACATGAACCAGAAAGCAGCAATGGTAAGCCCAGAGGCAAAAAGGCAAACACCAGACGCAAGAAGGGGAAAACTGGAACCATCACATTAGATTCATCAGTTGAAAGAGAGAGCCATGGATCACCTGATATGGCAATTGTACCATATGAACCAGAAGGCAGTGAGGGAAATGGAATGGCCACTCCAAATCCACCGGCTGAAAACGGTGTCTCTGAATCGCCTGTTGATAATTTGTCAATGGTTGCACATGATCCAGAGGGAATTAATGGACAAACAATATGTGAAAAGGGCAAAAAGAGAGGCAGGCATTTTGATAGAGAGGTTCGAGCAAAGATTTTACAAGTATGTTATCCCTCTTTTGACTTCCTTTTGTTTTGCATACTGCAGTTGTTTATGAATCCTCTAGTGTAGCTGCGTCCATTCATTGTTGCATTAAGTTGTATCCATCCTAAAATAATTATGTTCACTAAGCATGTATCCTGTTCTTGAGTAAGGTGTAGTTGTTGATAAATCTATCCATCCACATCTGTTGTTGTAACTGTACAACCAATCTGGCTAGTAAAATCTATTTTGCAGAGGCTTTTAATCTGTAAATACTCCTGGTAGATTTGCTGTCCCTGTAATAGATAAAATATTTGCAAGTTACATAGTAAGATACACCTTTTGTGGAAATCAGGTCAATCTGAAGTGATATATGTTAATCTATTATCCGTTAATAAAAATGTATTAATAATCTAATAGTATCTTGTATTTATATTTTTATAGTAGTAACATGCAATGTCTGTCACTCAACATTGAAGGACGTTTATGTTCTCTGGAAATTCCTTTTTTTTAATGTTTTTGCATATTTATATATCTTTTGTTATTTCCACTATCTTTATCAGGGAAGCTATCTTACTAAAGCAGACAAGTGGGTAAAAATCAAGGCCAAGCAAGACGAAGACAAATTCGCAGCAAGGCTGCACTCTTTCAGGTAAAGCAATTAAAAATCCATTGCATTCTATTGTTTGTAATCATAAAGTGTGCCTCAATTGTACATCTTTATTTATTGGTTTTTAGTTATTTATTATTCGAATATCGATGGAATTTTAATATGCAAGCCATGGCAAGTTAGCAGAAATAAGATTCTAGAACAGATGTATTAGACTGATACCGTATTTGAATGAAGGTAACTGGAGGGAGAAGCTCATGTATTTTTTTTATCATCAGCACTTGAGACCATAAATAGTATATATTCCATCTAGTATTGTTGTAGCCACATTTTTAAATGAATCTGACTCTTTGGTGCAGTGGTGATTCTGTGAAGTCTAAAGGCTCCAAGTCATCATCCGAGAAAATTGAAACGGCAAGATCTCTTAAATTAACCGATGTGCCTTCGAAGGTTTGGCTGATCTCAGTTCATCTGTAGCACCATTTACACAAGCTCCTATGTTTAGAATTTTAGTCTTAAAATTTATTTTGTTCCAGAACAAAGCTTTAAGATCCGATGAACACAGTAGGCCTGTGGTCCACCCAGAAGTGATTCTGTGTGTTGAAATTTATGAGAAGACTGTGAAGGTAATAGCTAATTCTTTAGTTACCATACTTGTTTATGGTGACTCAAAGGCCTCAGTTTTGTGGTGGCTACCATATGTTGCAGTCCCAGGAACTTCTTGTGTTGGGAAGCCAATTCCTTACTGATCTGAGGGACAGCATTTGTTGTTTGACTGATAAGCTGATGAAGGTGGCTGGGCAACACGATCATTCTGGATATTTCCTTATCGAGGTATGTCTTTTCCTTTTTGAAAATTCAATACATGTTCTTGAATATGCGTCTATATTTATAATCTCCACTTTCTTATGTCAGGACACATTCTACAACGATACGAGACATCGATCTGCCACTGATTACAGTAAACCTATACTAGATTGGCTTGAGAACTCAAGTGATGAGGTAGCGGAGAAGTGGGATGCTATAACAACTGGTGTCTTGAAGAAACGGCAGAAGGATTTACTGAGGGGTTTGAATGTTTCTAATGTGCCTGAATTTAAATCTGAAAGAATGCAAGCAACTCGGTTCTCTGATCTGCACTTCCGTCCTGGTGCTGGGTACCTCTACTGCCATCAGGTTCTCATCTATTCTCTTTAGTCTTATTGCCTTCAGAGAATTTCATTTTCCGTAGAGAGGTCTCAATTGTTTACAGATCGCTTATGTTTGAATTTTATCATATGTTGAAGTTGAATGCTTGATTATCATAATTAAATGCAGTGCTGGTTGCCTTCTTAGTTGTGACTTGGTGATGTGAGTTGTAGCATTCACTGCAAGAATTCTTGTCTGTGTTTTCAAGACAAGACAAAAGTGCCAAATATGTTGATTCTGTATGTGATGCGTCTTTTGGAACCTAAAATCGTGATACATGCTTACCTTACCATTGCATTACCTTACCAGGCGGGCAAGATATCAGATCATTTAACGTACTGTACATTTTCAGGGGAACTGCAAGCACACGATCGTGATAAGGGACATGAGGTTGATCCACGAGGAGGACTCGCATGACCAAGCGGATTATCCTCTGCAGGCGTTCCAGCTACAGAAGCGCTTGCAGAAGTGCTCGGTGTGCCAGATCTACCTTGCGACCAAGATGACAGTCGACGATAAGTGGGCGCTGAACAACCCCTGCTACTTCTGCATCAAATGCTACTACCTCCTGCACTATAAGGAGGACAACACGCCGCTATATCAACACGCTGTATATGATTTCATCCAAGAGTAACATTTCTCTTCTTTTTTTGATAGGGAACAGTCTAGTTCATCCTACACTGTACAGTCTTCGCCACTCTAGAAAGTAGAAACCCATGTAGACTCAGTAGCCTGAATCTGTTCCAAGTTCCATTCCAATACGGTTTTTTGTTTTTAAAAAAAGAATTTGGTGAGAAAGATGGGAAGGCCACGCCAATAAGTTGGGCCGAGGAGGAGGCCCGCCACTGGGAAAGTATTTGCGCTCATTTTGGCATGAAAAATTGGCAAACGAGAGGCCGTGGCGCGCCGCGGCCTTATCCGCAGCGACCACCCGTGCGCGCGCCTCTTCACTTGACGCAGCGCCACGTCGTCCACGGCCATGGGCCACCAATGGCCAGCCCCGCCGCCGCCGCGCTCTCATGCTCCTGCCGCCCCTCACCCTCATGCTCCTCCTCCGCTGCCTTCCGCCGGCTGAGCACCGCCTCCGGTGCACCAGCACCTCCTCGCCGCCGCCTCCGTCTCTCGCCGTTGCACGGTGAGTTCTGGATGGGTTTGGGATCCCTTCTGCTTGCCTTCCCTCTGGTGCATTTCGCTGACGACGTGTGATACAGTTGCCGATGACTCGAAGGAGGTACCCGAGGAGAGGTCCCAGACGGACAAGATGGTCGACGGCATGGACTTCGGGGAGCTCTGCAACGAATTCGAGTGCATAAGCAGCCCATACGTGGAGTCCACGGCGAGGCAGCTCGCGCGGGACATCCTCGAGCTGCGGGAGGACAACCGTGCCTTCAGCTGCTACGCCGTCTCCGTCAAATACAAGGTGTTGCAAACATACTTTCTTCATCCCTTGTTTGGCATCACGGAGACGAAATTTTACATTTGGCTGTGGATGTATCGGCTTTTAAGACTTGCAGTAAGCCAATTTACACTGTCAGCCCGAAGGTTCATCAAGCGGTTGATTTTGTGTTCAGTAATTTCAGCTAAGGAATGGTACAAGGAAAAATATCATTGTTAGTTACTCGTTAGTTAGTGAACGCTCACTGAATGAATCACTGCATAGCAAATGCCATGTGTAATTAGCTTTGCCTTATTCCTCTGCATGTAGTAATCGTGTGCATGGTCATAACCGTATTGATTGACTGAATAGTTGGAGCTTGGAAATAAGAAAGTAAATAGTCATACATTAGGATTTTTGTATTGTGCTCATTCATTTCCATAGGATAATACATGTTGGCTTTAGATTTTGTGATGGCTTAAGCCTAACTGTCATCCTTCAGAGAGTGTATGCCTGCTTATTCTCACAGTGCCTACATACTTGTCTTCTTTCAGGACCCACTCAGAACATTTGTAGGGCGTCAGAAGTACATGAGGCCATTGTGGATCACCAAGGCATTGGAAAACCCTGTGGTGGTAAGAATTGATTAGCTGCAATGGTGTGTTCCAGACTTCCTGTCAGCTCATGGCTGTGCATGATTTTTAGTTGAACATAAAAAAAATCTAGGGCATTAGAATCTGAGCCCAAACTTGCTGTACATCATTTTATTAGGTTACCAATATCCAGCATGATCCCTCCCCTAAATTCAGATAACATCTAATCAACACTCTTGTTGTTGTGTCAGACAGTCCAGGAAATGTCAATGCAATCGACAAGTAATTTGACCATCAGGTGGGCATTCAGAGGGAAGCCTAAGAATCCATTCTTCGCAGCCATTGGAGGAGATGTCATTGTCCGTGTTAAATCACAGTTCGTCTTGAACCAGATAAGTGGCCAAGTGCTTGAACAAGTCGACTCCTGGGACCTCTCTGCCTCGTCTCTTCCTGCCCAGGCCTACTTCTGGTTGTCCAGAAGGGTTTACTCCACTGTTGAGTCCGGGAAGGATACCATCGAAGCTGCTAAGAGCACAGCTTCTGCACTGTCAACAAAGGAAGATCAGAATTTAGAGGCTTATCCGGATCCTTCTGGTGATCCTACAAAGGTACATCAATCTATTAGTTCCATAACTGTGACACTCCATGATGAATCTCCAGCTTTTATAGCTTGATCACCTCTAATAATACTCAAAATTCTGAAGAGGTCAGGTCAGTTCAGTTATTCAGAGCCTTGTTTTCCTTTTATGGGTGCAGTTCTTTCAAACACCAGATGATGGATTCAATCAAGATGTGTACCAGATTGGGCTTTTGCTGGCAGTGATCTACTTCATTGTACAGTTTTTGAAAACTACTCTGTGATAACGCACCGGCCTAAATGAAATTCGTCTAATCCTCCGGTTTACCTTGTGTGTATACATACATATGCATGTAACTATGTCTAGCAAATTATTTTCATATAGGCACGCCAGCATCTGACGTGCAAGAGATCTGTTTCAGCAGTTGATGACGATCTATTATTACTGATATTGGCCTGACATTTTTTTCCGCAAGCTATTGAGTTGGCAGTGATGACCTGATGTTCTACCTTATCTGTAGTATCGCGTCGCTGAGTGTTAGTGGATGTTATGCGCATACATTTAGGTAGGTGAAAATAACTTAATCGGATTGTCATTTTACTGTACCAGTGGAAGACCGATAGAAGTTTTTATCCATATTTTGTCTTGTAAAACTTACGGATGGTCGGATGCAAATATTTTATTTAGAAAGTAATTGGCAATAGATTATTTTTCCTTGATTCGTTCACAGTGCTTGCATTCATTCAGCTATGGTCTGAAATATGAATGTACAACCCTGGTCCCTGGCCTTGTTGATGATCATATAGATGCCAAAGGGCAAAGGAGCCTCAGTTTCTGGCTCCTACCTTCAGCATTCCCATGCCACGTATTCCGCAGAACGATTTGTGTACCAGCTGGGTATTCCTTCGCGTCACTCGTCGCAGGCAACAAGACGCATATCTGGCATTTCCCGAGAATATCATGGACGCTTTTCGAACACCACTACGGAATTAAGAACTGTAAAAAATGATTAAAAAAATATCGTTTATTGCCCTCTGCCTTTGTTCATCTACCTGGCCCCAACATAATTGACATATAAGAGATCACAAGAAAAAAAAAATGGATACAAAAGATGGGTAGATTGGTTTTCGTTTTTCGGCAGCAGGACCTCTTATGGAATTGCTTATGAAAAAGAAAACAGAGAAAGGGAACTCTGCCATGTAAAGACTCGATGAGTTTTCACATACAAAACCAATTCAAAATTACGGATGGCGACCATGTCAATTTCCAGTAACAAGAACACATAAGTCACATCTTGATCGAATCCATCATCTGGTGTGTAAAAGGATATATTTTTTTCGACGTGAGCGTCTGCCCCATTTCCATTCCAGTGAAACGGATACAGATGTTCGATACAAGCAGTTCAGCTAGCAGGGGAAGATATACAGAAGAGAGGCGAATCCCGCGAGCATCTAACCTGACTCAAGCTAGATACCTGAAGAAACACGACAACTAGGATTCCCAGGTGCATAAACCAAGTCCCTAACAGGCAAACTAAAGTAGTTTTATGTATCACCACTATTGCATAAATTAAGACCCTCCAAACACCAGCTAGAATTTCTGACATCGCTTTTTGTTTTTTTCACCATCCGTTCTCTCCACCCCTCATCTCAGAAGTAGCTGGTAGCAAGGCCTGGACCGTTGAAACCACCACTTGAGATTGCTGAGCCAACAATCTATGTGTGCAGGTCACCAACACCATGACTCCTTCCAGCACCCTTTACTGGAAATCTGCCCTGTAGATACCAGCCCGATAAGACAAAAGCACAAACATAAATGATTATTTCAGCTGGATTCCGAATCAATTTTTTATCAAAGCATGCTTTGTTCCCGCTCTTTCAGACCACCCAGCAAATAGCTGACAAAGCAAAGATGCGTACAGGTTTGCCACATGCTTTGTATTGTACTATTGTTCTAAGTTCTTAGGGATGTTGTTAGCACCAAGGCATTGACCAACAACCCCCCACACATTTTGTCACAGTGCACTGGAAGAAAAGGTGCTCAGCTGTTTCTTCCCTGGTACAGAAATAGCATGACGTGTCTCCCACCCATTTCCTTTTGATCATTTTATCCTTGGTCAAAATTCTCCATTTTCCATCAGCCACATGAAAATCTTTTCTTATAAGGTATCTTGGCCTTCAAGATATGCTTGAAATTATTGCCCCTGTAAAAGCTAGACAAGCAGGCATACATTGATTTTGTAGAGAATTTCTCTTTTTGGGTCAGTTTGCACACTATTTCATCTCTGCTGTTTTTAAAAGGATAAGAGAATACAGCATCAACCATACCCACCCATTGTTCAAAAGGTACAATTGCTGTGAGTCCGCATGCTCACAGAGAACTGATCAGGTAACCACACAATCTGGTGACACAATCTGATCAGGATACCGAAAATGCACTCCAAAGATAGAGTCACACCGTCTCCACCACAATTCCACAGAAGTGCATAAACCACCAGGGGGCAGCCATGTCGTTTCCCACAAGAAATTATCTCTCGTTGAAAGCCAATAAATACCAACAGCCCGAGAATACACCCACTTGTCTGTTGCTGCCGCTGCCGCTGCTCTAAGCTCCCCTCTCCTATAAGAAACTATCACCAGTTAGGTCGCTACCCTCCAAAGCTCTAGCTGCCAATGGAGTTACGCCTCTCCATCTCCTCGTCCCATGGGCTCGCTTCCTCACCGGCCATCTCCACATGCCGGCCAACCACCTGTGGGCGCTTCCCTGCCTTGGTTGGCAGCTCGGCAGTGTCCCAGAAGAGGAGTTTGACCATGATGATGGGCTCTAAGATGAAGGGAGTGACTGTAGTGAGGTCGAGCAGCTCGGAGACGACCTCGATCGAAGCTGAGGCTGTGACCGGACAGGTGACAGAGGTGACCAAGGACACCTTCTGGCCAATCGTCAAGGCAGCAGGAGACAAGGTCGTCGTCCTCGACATGTATGCTCAATGGTATCATCTGAGCTCTACCAATCATTTCTTTGTTTCAGACTTCTACCAGTATGAAAAACCAAGAATAGAATAAGTCTCACCTCACTGTAGATTATTGTTTGCAGGTGCGGCCCTTGCAAATTGATGGCACCAAAATTCCAGAAGATGTCCGAGAAAAACCTTGATGTTGTGTTCCTGAAGCTTGATTGCAACCAGGACAACAAGGTCAGTTGGGTTACTTTGCTCTCGTGTATTTACTACTCTGTAGTCTGTAGGATATATGGATATGGCATGCTGAAAAACCTTGGTTCTTGCTACTTGCAGCCTCTTACAAAAGAGCTGGGCATAAAGGTTGTGCCAACATTCAAGATTCTTAAGGATGGGAAAGTTGTCAAGGAGATCACTGGTGCCAAGATCGACGAATTAGCTCGTGCCATAGAGACAGTGAAGTCAAGCTGAGAAATACCCTGAAAATGTCAGTAGTATACAATATGAAGGAGCCAACCCTTTTGTGGAAGTGGATACCCAACAGACAGAAAAGTTGTTCTAGACAATAATTTATCAGTAATCAAGACAAATATACACTCATTCGTGTGGAGTGATCATTGTAAATAATTATTTCGCTCTTCACGAGGATAGTGCCTTTTTCCAATATCGATAGTTTGCAAGTGATCCTAGTCTTTCATACTCAGCATGCTATGGCAAACTATATTAGGTGGTTCCCTGATTCAACCCCCTTGAGTTACAGGCACTAAGCTGGAAAGTTTAAATTTTAACGAAGCATAACCACTCCTATTACTAAAACTTGGTGTATAAGATCCCATGCTATAGCACATATTGTAGAAGTAGAGCTTCATTGCAAGTGTAAGGCTTTATGCCCTGCTACAGCAGTATATTAATACATAACTACACTTCGTACAGGAAATCAACTTGTTCAGTGCCTATATGGATCAAAATGATTTAACACAGTATATTTCAGATATGTCATGAAGTCATGAACTATGAAGGAGAGAAGATACCTGAGCGGCAACCTGATATAAAGCTCTTGCTTTGCTAACTGTTAAATAGCTATGTTTTAAGGCGCTTTCACCATCTCATACCAAAAGCAGTACTTCTATTATACTGATATACTCATTCAGTCACAGACATCTTGGCATGCTCCCTTGGCCGATCCTCAACCCAAGTGGATCCTGGTTTTTTAAATGGCAGTTTTGTTCTCATCAGAGATCTGACTCTTTCTGCCTCCTCCCACAGTTCTTTCCCAGCATATATATTTGAAAGCAGTATATAGTTCCCAGTGTTCCCAGGTTCCAACTCAAAAAGCTTGTTTGCAACAATTTCTGCAATCTCAACATTTTCATATGTCTTGCAGGCACTCAGCAGTGCACCAAGAGCCCCCGGATGTGGCCCCATGGGCATCGTTTGAATAATCTCAAAAGCCTCCTCAACCCTCCCTGCTCGGCCAAGCATGTCTACGACACAGGCATAGTGATCTGCACGGCGCTCAATTCTATAATCCCGCACCATTGCCTCCCAATACTCTAGTCCCTTGTCGACAAGCCCTGCATGGCTGCATGCAGTAAGCACACCAACGAAGGTGATAGGGTCAGGCCAAACGGCCTGAGCCTGCATCCTTTCAAACACTTGAAGTGCCAGATCTCCATGCCCATGAGTTGCCAGCCCGCTAATCAATGCTGTGTATGGATAGGCATCAGGCTGTGCGATCTCCCTGAAAGCACTAAGTGCCTGCTCAACATTGCCACACTTGGCATGCATATCTACTAATGCTGTAAGGATCTTAATATTCCTTTCGATCTTGTTCCTGTCAACATAAGCTCCAACCCACGCAGCCAACTCGGTGCTGCCCATCTGTGCAGCTGCAGAAATAACCCCCACCATTGTGGCTGCATCGGGCGCAATTCCAGCAGCCTCCAGACCCCTAAACAAAGCAAGTGCTTCCTTTGGCCGGCCAGTCTGTGCATAACCATTAATCATTGCCGTCCAAGCCATGAGATTCTTTGATGGCATTTTGTCAAACAGCTCGCGCGCAATCTGCACCAGCCCGCGCTTACAATACCCAACAATCAGCACCGACCATGAGGCCGTGTCTCTTGTAGGCATTTCATCGAACACGCGGCGAGCAGATTCGAGGTCACCAGCGCTGACGTAGACGACCACCATGGCGTTCCAGGAGACCTGTGTCCTGCTGGGCATGGCGGTGAAGAGGGACTCGGCGGAAGCCACAGATCCGTTGCGGGCGTGCGAGCAGAGAAGCGAGTTGAAGGAGACCGCGTCGGGGGCGGGGATTTCCGCGAGCGCGGCGTGCGCGGAGGGGAAGTCCTCGCACTTGGCATAGAGGTCGACGAGCGCGTTGGCGACGGGGAGGCGGCGCGGGACGAGAGCGAGGCGGACGGCGACGGCATGGAGGGAGGCGCCGAGCGGGAGGAGGCGGAGCGACGCGGCGGCGTTGAGCGCGAAGGGGAGCGAGAAGTGGTCGGGGGAGACGGGCAGGCGCAGCATGAGGAGGAGCAGGCCGAGCGCGGCGCGCGGGCGGGGCTTGGAGAGGCGGCTGATGGCGTCGTTGAGGAGCGAGCGGACGCGAACGGGCGCGGTGACCGCGGCGTGCAAGCGGAGGAGGTGGGCGTGCAGCACGGCGGGCGGCGGTGGCGGGTGGTGGGCGGCGAGCGCGCGGGCGACGAGGTCGAGGGGCACCGCATGGCTGGGCTGGGCCGCCATGGCGTCGCTTGTGATGGACCTGGTGTTGGCGTGGTGTGTTGTTTCGGTTAAATTCTTGGAACAAGTGGTTTAGGTGGGTTCATTCATTTTTTTTCTTTGAAAGACCCGGAACCATGTCTGGCTTTCATTGATAAGAAGGAGGTGGATTCATTCATGAACAATTCACTTCAGGATCCTAAAAGCATCTCCAGCAGATAAAGTGATCTGCTGGAGATACTCTAATCTTTCATAAACCATTTTAATTAATCGGATAGCAACTAGAGGAGTTTGTCCACGTAAAAACCAATGAAAGCTACAATCTAGTACAAACGTTAGCTGAAAATAGTACTGTATTTCGTTACATTTGCTCACAAAGAATACCTTTTTGAGGTAATTTTCCCCAATTAACACTGTTTGTGCCAAGATCTAACAGTGTTGTTTCGATCTTTTAATGGTGTTTTGTGGAAGCAAACAGTGGTATTATTAGGAAGTGGTGATCCGTGCTAGGTACCTAAATTCCCCCTCTACTTCCGCGGCCCAACTTTTAGTCACCTGTGAATTCAGCCCAAACTTTTGTTTCCTTTCTCTCTTTTTTCTTTTCTTTTTTATAAACTTTGCCTTCCCTTTCCCTTTTTCACCCAGCGTGGACTCTGTCAGTCAGCTTGTACATTTCACTTCGATACGCATCCAAGCTCCAAAATACGACCGTCCAAAAAATCAAAATTCACCAAAGAACACACGTTGGATTGGAAACTTTAGTGCGAATGTCTTTGCCCCAGGCCTCTGTTGTGACATGCTCGAACTCGTCGACGTCACCACTCACCACACGCCACCCAATCAATCCCCGCTGCCACCACGCTCAAGCAGGCTTCACCAAACCGTTGGGACCGGTCCGGTTTGACCGGTTCCCGCTCAAACCGTCTTGGACCATTAGCGGTCCAGGGCGGTTTGAGCCGGACAAAATTTAAAATTTTCTTTCAAATTTGAATTCAGAAAAGGAAAAATGTCGTAAAAATTTCTAAAAATACTTCAAGGTGTGTGTAATCTGTTGGTGTAAAAAGTTTTCAAATATTTGCTCATTTGGTATTTTTTTCGACAAATACAAGTTAAATCAAAAAAGAAAAAGAAAAAAGTGGCTGGCCCATTAAGGCCCATTTTTTTGACGTAAACCGGCCGGCTAACCACCAAACCGGTCTGGCTAACCGGTCAAACCGAGCGGCTAACCGCTCCAAACCGCCGGATATGTGAATTTGAATTCAAAATTTGATTTGTCCGGTTTCTAGCGGTAACCGGTCAAACCGGACCGGTAAACCGCTATCGGAGACCGGCGGTTCGAGCAACCGGTTCGGGAAAAAAACCCTACCCTCAAGCAAAGCCTCACATGTCACCACCACCTGCATGCATCCACAACCACTTCGCCATGCACGCAACAATGGTGGAGCCAGACGACGAAGACCCGCATGAAATCCCGCCCGGGCTTCCTCCTCCATCCCTATCCCGACCACCTAATCCACAGATGGCGGCCAGGTGCCGGTGCTCCCCTCGCCGGCCGGCCGTCCGGACTCACCTGACCACGGCGCGGCGGCGTCAGCATGCCACCACCTACTGCACCAACCCCGGCAGCCGCAGGGGGCGCGCCGCAGTTGATACGCCTGTGAGCCTGTCCCTTCCCCATCACACATGTTCCCGGTCGCTAGCCGCGTCCCGATCGCGTCACTGTTGCCTGTGATTGTGAGTGACCTGTCGCTCCCCACTCGAGCACTGACACGTAGGACGTGCCGTCACCTTGCATTGTTGGCCCCCAAACTCCAACAGCCCCTGCAGCCATCGATGGCCCCACGCCGGCACACCACCACGAGCGACCTGAACCCACTGTTATCTGTTCTGAATGACACACAGTAGTTCTCATTTCGTTCCTCAATTACACGGTGGTTATATGTTCCAATAGCCGTGGTTAAACAAAGATTCACCGGCTCAAAATTGGACAGTGTCGTCAGGCAGACTGAAGCGGCCAAAGGAGTAGTACACGATTGTGTGACACTCGCAGGCAGGGATCCAGATGCTGCTGAGCTGTTGGTTTGGTCGAACAAGGGAGGGGGGATCGATCTTGGAAGAGCCAGGCCAGGGTCTCCATGCGCATCATCCTGTCCGCCTGTGCCCAAGGCCAGGAGGGGGGGAATTATTGTCCAGCCCGGACTAGTCACATGTGTGCAGCAGAACCATGTCACCAATCATTCGTACTCGCCATTAACGCTCACGCACGCCTACGTTGCTGATCACTACGAGTGCGAGGACGTGTACTCTAGGCTGTGTTTAGTTGATGAAGGGAAAAGATCTTTTGTTTCTGGGATGCGTGTTATGTGAGGGGGATGAATAGGAAAGGTGAAAAAGGAATTTTTGGGATGCGTGTTCTGTGAGGGGAATGAATAGTAAGTGCAAAAGATCTTTTGCATCTAAACACAACCCTAGTATGAAGAGAAGCACCCACTTAAATTTCTGAAACTAAAGATTAACATTATTCCATTGTTACCCGGAAAGTAATCAAGGATCCTACTGGCTGGCAGAGGAATTAGTTAGCGAAACTTGTACGGGCATGGATCTTGGTTCTGGTAGAATGGGAGGCATCTTGTGCAGACAAGACACGGAGAGTGACCAGTGACCACTCAGCAGTCAATACTGCTCCTGGGAGGGAGCAGTGTGGTGTGGTGACTGGTCCTATCCTCTCAAAGCCAATGCACTTTTGTCGAGCGAGATTACCACCGCCAAATCGGCCATCGGCGTGAGGAGACTGGTCAGCATCCGCCGTGTCCTTCCCATTGGATGCCACCATGGAACGGCGTCACGGGGGTCGCAGCATCAGCTCGACGACGACGATGGCAGCAGCTGCAGGCATCAGCGAGACAACGACGCTGCTCGCCTCTGAATTGCATTGCAGATCCTCCAAACAGACATAAATGTGCTGTGCAGGAGGGGATCGGGAATGGCGACAGCTCGCAACGGCAACTCCGGCGAGGGCAGAGACGCAGAGCATCGAGGCAATCATAATTACAGGAGTGTGACATGTACAGGAACCATCCATTACCGCGAAAAATATCAGAGGCCACCGGAGCCCGAGGAGAGGACGCGCGCTCACGCTGGTAACGCGAGCTAGCGTGCCATCGCTGCCGGCCGGCGGCTTCCGCCCGCAAAGGACACGGACATGAACGACAAGAAGAAGAGGGTGCCGGACGATGCGGACGGTTGGATGCTAGCTAGGAGGAGCAGGAAACACAAGGAACGCCCACGCTATCTATGTGCACGGAAGCCGGCCGGCCGGCCTGCCGGAGATCATCTCCTCTCAAAACTGCGGTTGTGTTCCTGGCTCGCCGGTGCCGTCGAATTGCCCGCCCCATCATTCATTGCGACGCCACGCCGCCGATGAGCAACCCCTCCACGTCGACGTCCTCCAGAAACTGCGGCGCCCGAGAACAACGCGGAGTGGTTACATATCAACATCTCGAGGAAACGCGAGGCAGCGAGGGATTGAAAAACCAAAAGGGAGATCCAGCATCGGTGAGCGGATGGATTGGGGTGTTTACCTGCGGCGGGGCTATGCGGAGGAGGAGCGGGTCGGGCGTGCATGGCGGCGGCGCGTCGAAGACGGCGCGCGGGAAGTGCTTCTTGACGACGCCGACGTTGAAGATGATGACGCCGGCGGCTTCGTCGTCGATCCTGATGTCCTGGACGGGGAACCACATGAAGAGGTCCTTGGCGTCGACGCCGGAGATGGACGCGATCTGGGCGCTGCCGATGACCCCGGCGACGGTGGCGTTGTAGCGGAGGTCGACCTCGAACCGCGCGACGCAGGGCGCGGGGAGGTCCGCCTCGAAGCGGCCCGTGGCGGCGTCGTGGCGGAACGCCGTGATCCCCGCGGGGAGCAGCCCGCCGGGGAGCTGGTGCGCCCGCAGCACCGCGTTCGCCGCCGCCGTCGCCCCCGTCATCCCGTACCCCTCCGCCGCCACGAGCGCCGCCGCCGCTGCCACGACCACCAGCGTCCACAACGCGGCCGCCATTTGGATGCGAGGATGGCGGGGGGAGGTGGAGGAAGGAGGCAATAATTGAGGTGGGAAACGAAATGGGAAAATGGAAATCGGGACTGGAGAAGAAGGGCTGAAGAGGGGGATGGGGGAGGGAGGTGGAACGGATGGGGACGAGGGGGAGGGGTGGGGCCCACCTGCCGGTGACCCGTGTGTTTTAATCATGATTACCGTGGTGGTTAGTGATAACTAAAAACAGACGCCGCGTGGGGGGATGCTGCTGGGCTCGGCCGCGGGGGAGACGGCGCGCGATTGGCTCCGTGTCCATCGGGCTCGCGGTTACGCTGTGCCGGGGCCGCCTTCTGTTTGGTTCGTGACGCGGCGACGACGGGTCGGGTCGGGAGCCTGATGAGCGCCGCGGCGTCGTACCGGCACTGTTGCGCATGTGAGGTGGCTACGAGCGCCGCGGCTGGTTTGACGGCGGGGGGTCGCCGCCGAGTCAAACAAGGGGGAAAGGAAGGAAGGAAGGAACCCGAGGGCGAGATCAACGGGGGAGACTGATGCGCCGCGTGCTATCTGCTATCTGTTGTGCATTCTCCTCCGGATCTGTTTTCACAAATGATTTCGGCTTATAAGTAGTAGCAGTAATTAGTTAACAGGAGAGTTGTTCTTTCTTGGTGAAAGATTTTACTTGAGCAGTTGAGTCTGTGCCTTGAGCACGCCCAACTGGTGTAGTGCAGGTGCATTATTGGCTGTGTTTAGATGCAAAAGATCTTTTGCACTTCCTATTCATTCCCCTCACAGAACACGCATCCATAAAAATTCCTTTTTCACCTTTCCTATTCATCCCCCTCACATAACACGCATCCCAGAAACAAAAGTTCTTTTCCTCCCATCAACTAAACACAGCCATTGTGTTTTCTTCGCTCCCTCTTGGCCCCTTGGGAGATAAATGCCCCTGCTTCTGCTGGTTCTGTGCGCCCAAATTTCGCAGGCTACAACCGGTGACCGTCCTACAAGCCATGTGCTCGACCATACTCGCTCTGACACCTCAGTGGCCCGGACAAGGATATTCACACGCAGATCAAGCGCGCACTGCAGCTGTCACCCGACCCGGGCGCCGTACCCAAACACTGAGGACCAACGATCATTATGCCATGCAATTTATAGCCCAGGACACACCGGATTATAAGGTTAACAAACGAGGAGACACCGTCATCACGCAATCTTGGGGCCATCGAAGCAAGAATGTTAAAGAATGTTAAGGGCAGTCCTAACCTAGACTCTATCTTAGAGTCTAAATTCATTTATTAGCCTTGTATTAAATGCCTTTTTACTGATGCGTCACTTAATTATTTGGATTTGGTTTCTTATTTGGACTCCAATTCCCAAGGTATGGACTCTAAGATAGAGTTGGGTTGGAACTGTCCTAATACACTGGATCATTTGTCTGGCAGCCAGCAGCTAATGCTGAGAGCTCCCTTTCCATGGGCTCTCGATGGGGCGACATCTTTGTCGTGTGTGCTGTCCCAAACCTTCTGCCTCCTCCGATCCATCTCCGATTCCCCCCTGACCAAGCCTGGACACAGCTAGGTTTCCTTTCTCCCAGGGGCGGACCCACATTAGGGTCAGTGAGGGCACATGCCCTCACTCAAGTTCTTGTAATCTTGTTGATTCGCAAAATTTCACCATATAAACGCTCATTAATTTAGTTAATCTAGAGGTTCTTTTGAGGTGTGCCCTCACTCAAATTTTGCTCAAGGTCCGCCCCTGCTTTCTCCCTTTTCAGCCGATCCTATGATGGCCGTACGATACATTTGGTTACATATATGGTATGTGGGCATATGCTCCAAACTCCCGAGTTCGCTCAAAAAGATGGGTCGATCGATCAAGCACCTCGAGATGAGAGCAAATACGTGGCTGGTTTCTTGCTCTTCCAGTTTCTTACCGAAACAAAACAAAAGCAAAGAGTTGGTGAATATTCTGTCCGGCGGCCTCTCTGTCCATGTCTTTCTCAATATCCAGGCACCAGGTTGGTTGCTTTGTTGCCTTTTGTTGCATCAAGTTGCATGCAGGAATGATTTTGGAGCAAAAGGGAGAATCATTGCTCGAGCTAGAGCCGGCGCCTGTGCCCATCATGCATGCATGTACAGTAACATAAACCAGACAACCTGGATGCTGTACCTGTAACTCGATCACTGTCTCGAGCGGGAGTGGTTAATAAGCATTGTTTAGTTGTTCTTTGCCGGCCGGCTGGCTGTAGGCGAATTTAAAATCCAATACAATAATCTCCGATGTTATTGCTAAGTACTACTATATGCACATGGTTACTCCATGATGTCTGCTATGCAGATAGTCAGGTTAGTGAGGTCTGACGACTGCTGAACACACATGCACTGGCATATGTAATTTGTTTGAAGAGAAACTCTGAAGCATGCCTAAGCAAGGCTTGAGGTCTTGTTTAGATCGCCAACTTTCACCAACTTTTCAGTCACATTCAGTCACATCTTTTCTCACAGACACACTTACCAATCTACTATTTATACCTTTAACTCTTTGCAAATTCTTCAACTAAACAAACAAGAAAGGGTCACGTCAGGGTTGGTAAATACCAATATGAACGGTCGGGGATGGATCGAGACGATGCCACCGTGTGACGTACACCAAGTTGTGTGCGCGAGCAATGATCATGTCGAATTGTCGACAGATGGATCGAGGCCCACGACACAGTCGTCGTCGCGGCAGCAGGTGAAAGAAACTCCATGCATGGCCAATTGGCCATGGATCCATCGAGATGGTGGCGAGCTCCGATTAACGGCTCTCTGATCCATGCATTAGTGATCCAACCGTATATAACCCGGCTTCCCGCATGCTATCGTCCTCCCAATAATCATGATCACTTAGAGCTCAAGCCACAAATGCCCTCGACCGGGCGTCCCAGTTGTGCGTACGTCTCGCTAATGAAGGCTATTCTCGGTATATTACATTATGGTTCTCCATCTAAGACTATAACTTTAGCATTAAGGTTTTTTTTAGATAACTAATTTGGCAACGTATCAGGTGCAAACCAACCTATCCGTACAAACTATGCAAACTTAGACCACACGATGTTGATCTAAGGGTGCGTTCAGGTGAGGTGGGAGGGGTGATTTGCAAAAGTGCTTCTAATCACCCTTTGCAAATCACCCCTCCCGTCTTGCAAATCACCCTCCCACCTCACCTGAGCGTAGCCTTAGATCAATATCGTGTGGTCTAGATTGAAGTTTGTATAGTTTGCACGGATAGGTTAGTCTGCACCTGATATGTTGCTAACTAATTTTAGCATTAAGTAGACGTAGATGTGTTCAAATAGCTTTCTTCTTTTCTCTCTCCTTTTACGGTCCGTCTGGATCCACCCAACTCAATTTATGGTTCCATCTCCAGCTAACATTCAACTAGTCTTCAAACAAGCGCCCTGTTCGGGGCGGGCTGACAGCGCTGCCGAACAGGCCGAAGGTTTTTTTTTTTGAAAGACCTGGCTCTAGCGGCTTGCAGGCCGGCTTTTTGGATCAGAAAGGGCCGAGTTCGATCTCTCTATGATGGAGGGAGGCCTTCATGATTCAGCCCAAAAGCTTGACAGTTGTCTTCACTGAACCTCATTTTCTTTAGAGGCCCAACTGGTTTCGTGTCACTCCCACAATGTAACCGTCGCATTCACGATCTAGCTCCATCGGTGTGCCCACATGCACCGACGCACCGTCCCGCCCCATACTGCAGCAAGGTTCCTTCAGTGCCACACCAGACGTACTGTGCACACGTGACACGTCGAGGAGCAGGACCATTGACCCCGTACACACGAGTCACATCGAGGAGCAGGACCATTGACGTCAGGACTACTACATGCCAATAAAAGATGGCGCTGATCACATCGTGTGCCCGGCTGCAGCTGTAGCAACAGCAAGTCGGCAAATCAAACTGTTCACCCATGGCCTGTTGTAGCTGCCGCATTCCCATGGCCATCTCCAAGACGACAACAACTGAAGCCACACTTCAGCTTCACCGCGTGCGAGACCCAATAAAGACAGCCAGAAGGTAACAAACTCTCCAGACGGTGTCGCCGCCCGTTGCCACAAGCAAGCCCAGTTGCTCGGAGATGGCTGCTGCCGTTGAGGAGGGAGGTCAGGCGAAGCAGATCGACCATGCGACGAAGCAAGTGGTGGCCACGACGACGAAGAAGAAGCAAGGGTGGAAGTGCATGCCCTTCATCGTAGGTTCGGTTCAGCACCCATCAGTTTTGCTTTCCAGTTTCCACACACGTCATGCTGGATAATACTGGGCACTGGCTCCGGTTGGCTCCTTCCCACTGTGATTTCGAGCCCTGAAAATTGAACTGAATTATTCACTGGTTGATGAATTCTCTAGACTGTAGGGTTAGCATGTTTCACTTCAGTATGAAGAAGCATGCCGGTTCCTTCTTAATATCGGCACAAAATTTGCATTTTGTAACTTCGCCTTACACTAGAGACGGTTACTATGTTCTTTACAAAAGAATGAATTGACAAGGTATATACCGAATGGTTTATCTCTTTGACGTGCAGCAAACGAGACGTTTGAAAAGGCGGCCTCATTCGGGTTGGCACTAAACCTGACAACGTACCTTGTTAAACGCTTCAACATCGAGCAGATCCAGGCAACGAACATAACCAACGTCTTCTCCGGCACACTGAACTTCGCACCTTTGTTAGGCGCCTTCATCTCCGATTCTTACCTGGGAAGGTTCAAAACCCTATCCTATGGGTGCTTCGCAACCCTCCTGGTATGTCTGTCCATCAGTCCATGCCAAGCCATGGCTGAAGCTCCTACTCATTTCACCTGTTTGTCAACACAAAATAAAATGAAAAATCAATTTTCAGTTAAAGCACAATGTTCCATAAAAGGAACCTCAATATGAAATGAGCGCAAGGAAGCAAACCAAAAGCTTAAACTTAGTCGGATCCATTAGTTCACGGAACTTTGTATCAAAGTTGATGGTATTTTACCCAATTAAGCTGTTGTAAGGAGTCAAAGCCCATAGATCACCATGTTTGCAAGCAAAATCATGCTACAGCCACCCTATACACTGATTCACGCTATCTTGCTGCATCCTACAATGCTTCATTAGATTAAGTGCAAGTAAGCACATGGTGCATAATTCGACTCTTTTAGATCAACATACATAATTTAGTTGGATTGTTGAATATGTGCACTCACTTGGTAGGCAACCTTTACCCAAGGTTTCCCCCCTCCAAAATTATGCATGTTTACCAGTACTGTACTTAGATTTTCTACTAAATGCTTGCATACATCAAAAGCTGATGGAATTGTGAATTGCTTCTTTCTAATCCATGCGCTTTGTGTAAAAAAAAACAGGGGATACTAGGAGTGACTTTGACTGCGTTACTTCCTGCCCTCAAACCGGAGATATGCAGCCAAACATCCCGATTAGGTGGAAACTGCAATAGTCCATCACCGCTCCAGCTTGGAGTGCTATACCTTTCGCTAGTGCTCCTAACTATTGGCGGGGGAGCAGTCCGGCCCTGCAGCTTGCCTTTTGGAGTAGACCAATTTGACCAGACTGATGAAAAGAGTCGAAAGGGCCTAAATAGCTATTATAACTGGTACTACAGTACAAGTACCGCTGCCCTGGTATTCTCTGCGACTATTCTCATTTATATCCAGACCAACATCAGCTGGGCAATAGGATTTGCCATATCCACATTCTTCATGTTTTTTGCAATTATCATCTTCTTCGCTGGTGCCGGCCTTTATGTCCATGTACCACCAGAGGGAAGCATCTTCTCTGGAATTGCGCAAGTTTTTGTAGCATCATTCAAAAAGAGAAGACTCAACCTTCCATGCTCTCAAGACATAAATGTACAAGAGTCGATGCTCTACAACCCTCCCACAAGAGGCAACCGCACTTTCAGACTGCCACTTACTTCACAATTCAGGTGAATATATATATCACCCCTTTATACGAGTAAATAGCAATGGCATGCAAAAATGTATTATAGCATCCTCTAATAAAGAACTATACACACTGAATGTATTATCTATCAACATGTCTGGAAATTTGTTTGATACTAAATATATCCAAAAGCTTCAGTCATACTCTTTCCGTTTGAAATTAAAGGTTTGTTTTGTTTCATGAGGATAAGATTTTGATCAACAATTACTCCATCAATACCTATTTTTTGTGAAAATTTTAATATTGTTAGATTCATATTGATGAATACCTGCTCCTGATTATGATCTATCACATGATGATTATTAATGGAGTAATTCTCAGCCAAAACTTTGTCCTAAGTCCTAACGAAACAAAATATGCCACATAGTTTCAAAGGAGTAAGGATTATGTATATCCTGGTTCCTGATTGCAAGGGAATTCGTCTGATTAATAACAGACTGACGTGAAACCATTTGTCAGTTGATGATATTAAAAAATGGCCAGCCTATGCACCAAATTCAAGTCGAAGAGGGCTCAAAACAACTGAGCCAGGCCAATTGATGAAATCCATGTAATGGCAAATAACATATAGGCCACATAGAGATAATTTTAGACCATGCTCTATGCAAGCAAGAATGTAGTGTGAGTAGACTGTCATACATACATGAATGAAGTGAAGGAACTTGGATTGTTTGGCGTGTTAAATTTCTATTCATTTTCAGGTTTCTTAACAAAGGCGCAATCATGCGGGATGGTGATATAAACGACGATGGCTCTGTAAGAAACACATGGGAACTTTGCAGTATCCAGCAAATAGAGGAAGTCAAATGTTTGATAAGAATTATCCCTATCTGTTTTTCTGGCGTCCTATGTTTTGTTGCACTGACTCAAATATACACCTTCATAATATTGCAAGCATTTACCATGGACAGTCACCTAGGGCCACACTTCAAAATTCCTGCAGGCTCTGTTTCATCCATATCACTTATTTCTCTAACAGTATTCATCCCCATTTATGACATATTTATGGTGCCGCTTGCAAGAAAATTGACTGGGATCGAAGGTGGAATCACACTTCTACAGAGACAGGGTGTGGGATTGGTGCTTTCTATAATTTCTATGGTGGTAGCAGGACTTGTTGAGCATAAAAGGAGGAATTCAGCTCTCTCCAATGGTGGCACATCACCAATGACAGTTTTGTGGCTTGCACCACAACTGGTTATAATGGGTATTGCTGAGGCCTTCATTGCAGTTGGACACATAGAATTCTACAATAAGCAGTTTCCAGAGCATATGCAAACCCTAGCAGGATCCCTATTCTCCTGTGTTATGGGTGCAGCAAACTACTTGAGTATTGCTCTGGTTAACATCACAAGAAAGGTTACATCCAGACATGGTCACACAAGTTGGTTAACAGACAATATTAACAACGGCAAACTTGACTATTATTATTATCTTATTGCCATACTGGGAGTGCTGAACCTTTTCTACTTCCTTGCATGCTCTCACTACTATCAATATAAGGCCATGTCGCTCTATGATGAAGAGTCCATCAAAAGACATGTCAAGGAAGAAGCGACTACAGAGATCAAGATTGATACAGGTGCAGCTAGCAAATGAACATTTCAAGGGCGATTTATAACAAATAGTGGCAATTAAGATTCAGTTTGTAAGTTGCCATATAGTAAGATGTTATCTTATGAATGTTAGAGAAGAAGTGAATTACAGTTTAGCCAGCCATGGTGACTTTGTTATCTAAACAGAAACAGTAAATGAGGCCTATTATATTGGAACTCCATGAAGTGTGTGATAGTATATGTGACTTAACAAAGTCAGTCATGCTTCAGGGGAGCTAAGGGTGCCTGTAATATGCGCACCATGTAAGCAGTAAACCAGCTTCTTCATACTTTACTGCAGTGCATATAGTTGTCTAATTACCTGATAGGACTACGGATCCTACCAGGGAGATTGCGTAACGCGTAGGGGTGAGAAGGGTTCGGATGAACCCTAGGTCGGCGCTGGCGCGCCGTGGCTGCTGCTGCGTGGGAAAGGAGAGGAGGAGCGCAGGGGGTCTCCCGGCTCCCTAAAGGAAGCCGGCAACAATTAGGGTTGCTCTTTGCTTAATCCAATCACAAGTGTCTACAAGAGTTTATATTGAAAAAGATAACTGGGCCTAAAGCCCCCTATAGCCGCATGGGCCTCTAGCCACCTATGGGCTTCTTCTTCCGGCGTTCATAGGTTATAACATCTCTCCCCGCCTGCGCAAACAGCTCGTCCTCGAGCTGGAAGTCGGGGTACAACGCTTGGAAGTCATCACGCAGCTCCCACGTTGCCTCCTCCGGAGAAAGGCCTTGCCACTGGATGAGGACTTGCCACAGCCCCTGACGACGTTGTGCACGAAGCGCCCGAGCTGGAGCTGGGAGGAGCCGGCCCGAGCTGGAGCTGGGAGGAGCCGGCCCTCTTTTACTGGAGGAAGAGGCCCCGGAGCCTGCGGGGTCGCACCCTGGTGGGGTTTGAGCAGCCCCACATGGAAGAAATCGTGAAGGCGAGTCCCCTCCGGCAACTGCAGACGATAGGCGACCTGTCCAATCCGCTCCAAGACCTGGAACGGTCCAGCGTAGCGAGGGCCGAGCTTGCCCCTGGCACGCGGCTCGAGGGACTGGGTGGTGCGATTGAGGAGGCGCAACCACACCCAGTCACCACCGCAAACTCCACATCACGATGACCCGCGTCGTAGTACTTCTTGGAGAGCTGCTGGGCCTGCAGGAGGCGCTGACGCACCTCCGCCAGGATCTCATCACGTGAACGGAGTAGAGCGTCCGCCTCCTCAGTGGACGCCGCGCCTGGTGTGTAGGGGACCAGGGAAGGAGGCGGCCGCCCATAGACCACCTCGAACGGAGTCGCCTTCAGCGCCGTGTGGAAGGAGGTATTGTAGCAATACTCCGTCCACGGCAACCAGTCGACCCAGGCACGCGGACGATCACCTGGGACACATCGCAAATACATAGCAATCACCTTGTTAACCACCTCAGACTGGCCATCCGTCTGCGGGTGGAACGCCGTGCTCATGCGTAGTTTAACCCCCGCCATCTGGAAGAGGTCACGCCACACGCGTCCGGTGAACACAGGATCCCGGTCGCTGACGATGGACACCGGAAACCCATGTAACCGGACAATGCCGTCGAAGAAGGCGCGGGCAACAATGGACGCCGTGTAGGGGTGGATGAGGGCGATGAAGTGGGCGTACTTGGAGAAGCGATCAACAACCGTGAGGATGACCGACTTCCCATGTACCCTCGATGAAGTCCATGGAGATGTCCGCCCACACCTGAGACGGCACCTCCAACGGCTGGAGCAGACCTATGGGTCGCTGGGTGGTCGTCTTGTTCTGCTGGCAGACGACGCAGGATCGGACGCCCTCCTGAACCAAGGCGCGGTCCCCCGGAATGTAGAAGTCCGCGCGGAGACGTAGGAGCGTCTTCTGCGTGCCCTCATGACCGGCGTTATGCGCCAGTCTGAACGCCTGGCCGCGGAGGTTGTTGTGGTCGGGGACGAAGATGCGGCGGCAGTGGTGCAGCAGGCCCTCCTCGTGTCGCCATGGCGTCTCCAGCTCGCCGGCCTGGAGGAGCTGCTGAGCGTCGGGGGCGACGCGAACCGCGGCGCGGATGTCGTTGATGGAGGCGAACGATGGCGTGGACAGGGCACACACTGCCTCCATGTCCGCAGCAGGAGCGGCCACGTCCTCCACGTCCCGCCTGGAGAGCGCGTCAGCCACCGTGTTGAGGCGGCTTGGGCGATAGGTCACCTCGAAGTCGAAGCCGAAGAGCTTGCTGATCCACTGGTGCTGCGGAACTGTAGAGAGGCGCTGGTCCAGTAAGAACTTCAGACTATAGTGGTCGGTACGTACCAAGAAGTGACGTCCCCAGAGGTATGGCCGCCAGTGGCGTACAGCCTGTACGAGACCAATGAGCTCTCGCTCATACGCCGCGAGCTTGAGGTGGCGAGCGGCGAACAGGCGGCTGAAGAAGGCAAGAGGACCAGCGCCCTGGTGGAGGACAGCACCGAACCCCGCGCCCGACGCGTCGCAGTCGACCACGAACTGCGAGCTGAAGTCCGGCATCTGCAACACTGGCCCCGTGGTGAGGGCGCCCTTGAGCGCCTGGAAGGCCGCCTCGGCCTCCGCGTCCCAGGTGAAGGCATCGCGGCGGAGGAGGCGAGTCAGTGGCGCCGCGATGACCCCGAAGTCCTTGATGAACTTCCTGTAGTAGCCGACGAGCCCCAGGAAACCGCGCAAACCACGCGCGGAGCGAGGCGTCGGCCACGTGGACACCGCCTTGACCTTGTCGCTGTCCATCACGACACCACCCTCCGAGATCACGTGCCCCAGGTACGCCACCGACGATGCACCAAACGAGCACTTAGAACGCTTGACGTGGAGCTTGTTCGCTTGGAGGGTGTTGAGGACGATGCTGAGGTGCTGCAGATGCTCCGCCCAGGTAGGACTGTAGATGAGAATGTCATCGAAAAAGACCAATACAAACCGGAGTAAGTAGGGGCGCAGCACATCGTTCATCAACGCCTGGAAGGTTGCGGCGCGTTGGAGAGGCCAAACGGCATCACCAGGAACTCGTAGTGGCCGTGGTGCGTGCGGAACGCGGTCTTGGCGACGTCGTCGGGATGCATGAGCACCTGGTGGTAGCCTAAGCGGAGGTCGAGCTTGGTGAAGAACCGGGCGCCGAAGAGCTCGTCCAACAGCTCCTCAACGACCGGTATCGGGAACTTGTCCTTGGAGGTGCTCGCGTTCAAGGCGCGATAGTCGATGCAGAACCTCCAAGTGTTGTCCGGCTTCCGGACCAGCAGGACAGGCGCCGAGAACGGGGATGTGCTCGGCCTGATGATGCCCTGGGCGAGCATGGTCTCGACCTGTCGCTCGAGCTCGTCCTTCTGGAGCTGCGGGTAGCGGGACGGGCGGACGGCGATCGGTGCGGTACCCGGCAGCAAGTGGATGCGGTGGTCGTACGGGCGCGCCGGTGGAAGTCCCCGTGGCTCGGCGAAAACGCACCCGAACTGCTGGAGGAGTTGGTCGAGGAGCGGGTGGTCGTGGTCGATGCGCGCTGCATGGGCGGCCGGCGTGTGCGCGGCGTCGCGGACGTGGCTCAGGCCGGTCCACAGCACTGTGCGCGAGCCCCGGTCGAATTTCATGGTGAGGGCGTTGACGTCCCACAGAACGGGGCCCAGCGACTTGAGGAACTTAAACCCCAAGATGAGGTCGAAAGCCCCCAGGCCGATGCCGTAGCAGGAGATGCTGAAGTCCTCGTTGCCGATCGTGAAGGGAACGTCCTTGGCCACGCCCTGGCATGGAACGCGGTCGCCATTGGCAACCAGCACCCGAAGCGTGGGGTGGGGGGTGGCGTTGGTTAGAAGCCGACGCATGACGTCGGCGCTGACAAAGTTCGCCGAGGAACCCGAGTCCACCAGAGCCACCACCCGATGTCCGCAAAGGTCCACCTCGAGGATCATGGCATCCTCATTGCGGACCCCGGCGATGGCGTAGAGGGAAACCGTCGGCGCTTCCTCTGGAGACGTCACTGGCGGATCTCCAGGCGGTGGCGCGAAAGCCGCTGCGGCGGCCACCTGAACCGGAACATCGTCGTCGAGGTAGTCGGCGGACTCGAGGTAGAAGAGCCGCTTGCACTGGTGACCGCGTACGAAAGGCTCGTCGCAGTTGTAGCAGAGACCTTGGCGACGACGTTCGAGCTGCTCTGCCGGCGTGAGGCGACGGAACGGGCGGATCGGCGGCAGGGTCGAGGGCGGCGGTGGCGACGAAGTACCCCCGGACGTCGCGGGATGGGGTGGCGTCGGCGGCTGAGGCAAGGGCAGCGCGCGCGGGGGTGGAGGTGGTGCTCGCTGCTGGACCCGCGGAGGATGCGAGACGCCGGATGGCGAGGCGCTCCACAATGCTTGCGCTCGTAGCTCGAAGCCACGGGCCAGACGGACCGCAGTGGACAAGTCCGGCGGTGCGTGCAGCTCGACGTCGACACGAATGTGGTCAGGGAGGCCACCCACAAACAGCTCCACTTTCTGGGCGGCGTCAAGGTTGCGCGCGTGGCACAGGACAGTGTTGAAGCGGTCGGCGTACTCCTGTACCGACGTCGTGAACTGCAGCCGTGCCAGCTCAGCAAGACGAGAACCATGGACCGGTGGTCCGAAGCGCTCGTTACACAACTCCTTGAAGCGATCCCACGATGGCATGCCTTCATCCTGCTCGAGGCAATAGTACCACGTCTGCGCGGTCCCCGTCAGATGGTAGGAGGCCAGCCAGGTACAGTCAGAGGCCTGCGTGCGCTGGCCGTGGAAGAACTGCTCGCAGTGGGTGAGCCAGTTGAGCGGGTCGACGGAGCCGTCGAACATGGGGAACTCCAGCTTGTAGAAGCGCGGGGGTGCCGCGGGCTGGGATCCTCCGTTCGCCGAGCCATGTGGCGGAGCGTCGTAGCGCGGCGGCGGCTGATCCCCCGGACGGTTCATGGCGGCCGACGGAAACACGACGCCCTCCTCGTCAATGATGCGGACTCCATGCATCGGGGACGCGTAGCGGTTGGTCGTCGCGGCCGGAAGGGATCGGTGCTCTCCATACGTGGTCGTGCGGGATGGCGCCATGGTGAAGGTCGCGCCTGACGTCGGCCACGATGGAAAAGGCGACGGCGACGGCGGGAATGACATCATATGGATGGGTACCGGCTGTGATGGCGCGGTGGACCCATCCTGGTCGACGGCGGTGGCAGCGAGTTTCGCGAGCGCCGCTGTTGGCGACGGTAATGGCGGCGGCGGCTCCGAGGGGCGCTGCAGGAGGAGGTCGTGGATGCCATCCAGCTGGTGGCTGAGATTGAGGACCACGGCCGTCAATTGCGCGGGCGTCATGACGAAATTGCCTGTGGCTGCCGTCGATCCCGTGGGAACGGGCAGCGGTGGTGAAGACGAGGCCACGAGCGCCAGGTTTGACGACGGCGGCGGCAGCGGTATGGAGGTGGTGGGCGGTGGCGGCGTGGAGGTGGTGGGCGGCGGCGGCAGGGAAGTGGATGGGGCGATGGAGGATCAGGGGGGCCTGACATCATTGATACCAGGTTGATAGGACTACGGATCCTACCAGGGAGATTGCGTAACGCGTAGGGGTGAGAAGGGTTCGGATGAACCCTAGGTCGGCGCTGGCGCGCCGTGGCTGCTGTTGCGTGGGAAAGGAGAGGAGGGGCGCAGGGGGTCTCCCGGCTCCCTAAAGGAAGCCGGCAACAATTAGGGTTGCTCTTTGCTTAATCCAATCACAAGTGTCTACAAGAGTTTATATTGAAAAAGATAACTGGGCCTAAAGCCCCCTATAGCCGCATGGGCCTCTAGCCACCTATGGGCTTCTTCTTCCGGCGTTCATAGGTTATAACATTACCACTATTGCGTCGAGACCAACATTCACACAAGTAACATAAATGCCCAGTTACAGTGCATATAGTAGTCTAATTACCACTATCTGTGGAGTAGTTCTAAGTGCAGCTATTTTAATGGCACGGCAACATACTTGATGGATTGCTATCAACTTTAAAACAAAAGGGTGTAGCCACACAATTAACAAACACCCAATTTGAAACCTTACAAGTGGCTGATAAATTGGGACTGGCACTATGGCATATAAGATGCAAAATGTGGCAGAAATACTTGCACAGTTGCAATAAGCCTGATCTATGAATGCAAACCTGAGCCACAAATTTCAACAAATACTAAAGTAAAATTGACCCTTCCTTTTTCAATTGCCTAGGCACTACTTGTATGTCACAACTCACAAGCTACATTGTAATATGGATGAGCTGCACCCTAATATATTGTTCAAAATCAAGTACCCTCAGAATTCAGACAGAATATCTCAGGCCTTGTACGAACTCTTTCCAATGAAACATGAACCATAGGCTGTAACCATGCTCTCATTTCAGTAAATGCTTGCCTTCAAAGATTGGTCTAGCATAGAGAGGAGATTGATACAGATCAGACCTCAGTGGTTAGTAGGGGGAAACAAAACGGCAGGTGTTCCTGAAATGGTGTAGTCAACCAGTTTTCTTTTGGGCCGCAATACGATCAGATAAACTCCATATTCACATGACATAAGGCTCCTGCCTCCTGTTCAACCATACTAGTACTATACAATTGAGATGGACGAGTTTGGGCACACACCCTTCCTCATCATGGCGGCAAACAGGCCAACTGACTGGTGGAACGACCCACTCCTTGCATAGAAGTATATCGCCGCAGGGCAGGCAGGCGCAGGCACGTCGCTAACAGGCATTTCATTGAACAGTTCGCGGGGCCGGATAGATGGAATGGCTCGCTGCCTCCACGTCATGTTGTCCAGCAGCGCACCATCTGAACCCGAACCGAACCCAGAAACCCCGACGCGGAGAGATTATTATTAACCACACCCAAATTGAGCATTCCTAAGTTTCAAAACAACAGTGAGGTTCCAGTTCGCGTTTGCGAATCTGCTTCGTACCTTCGGTGACGGTGCTGTCGTGCTGAATGAGGAGAAGGCGTCCGTGAGGGAGCGCTCGCCCACGGACCACGACAACCCTGCACGCGCAAGCGGGAATACTGAGAGTCTGAGACGTAGTAAGCTGAGAGCTACGATGCAGTCGGGGATCGCATTTGTTTGGGAGACAGACCCGGATGCGGGAGAGCAGAGTGCCCGCGACGAAGAGCCTGGAGTTGGAGGGCGGCGCACCGGGAGGCGCCTCCCTCGCCTGGTGGTGGGGCGGCCGCGGCGGAGGGAAACCGTCGCAGGTGGTGGCCGACTGGCCGTCGTGGAGGAGAGGTGCGAGGCGCAACCGCGCAAGCGGGAGAGCAGCGGCGCCCGAGGCGGCGTCATGCCGGCCTCCAGCGGCGCGGTGATTGCAGTATCGCAGAGAGCCAGTGGCCCAGTGCGGGTTGAAGAATGGGCCTGCCAGTTATCAGGTTGAAGAATTGGCCCTCCCAGTTATTGTGGGCCAGGGCCCATTGTTAGGAGGCTGAAAATTTTCCATTTCCATACCTTGACCATCGTCGACGCTCACAGAGCAGCAACGGCAATGGGCGGCACGCCGGTGCGGTGGCCGCGGGTGCTGACGCCGGCGCAGCTCGCCGGAGCCATACGCCGGCAGAAAAACCCCGTCGAAGCGGCCCACCTGTACTCGGACGCGCCTCGCCGCTACCCACCTTCCTCCTACCGCCACAACGACGGCGTCCGCTCCTCCCTCCTCGCCGCGGCCTCCGGCTCCCCCGTACTCCCATCCCTCCTCCGCCGAGTCCTCCCAACCTCCCCCTCCGCCGACTCCCTCCTCGCTGCTTCGATCCCCAACCTCTCTCCAGCGGCCGCCGTCTCCATCTTCCGCTCATCGCTCCCCTCCTCCCCGTCCCCATCGTGGTCCCTCTCCTTCTCCGCCCTCCTCCGGCGCCTCGTCTCCCAAAGTCTCCTCCCCGAGGCCGCCCGACTCTTCGCGGACTTCGCCGGGCGCCCGGAAGTCTCGGTAGCATCCGGAGACCTCACCCTGCTCATATCTGGCCTCTGCTGCGTGCGGCGCCCTGACCTCGCGCTGCAGGTGCTCGACGAAATGCCGAACCTGTGCCTTACACCGGACAGGGACGCGTACCGCGCGATCGTGCCTGCTCTCTGTGACGCTGGCATGCTCGACGAGGCTACGCACGTCGTCTATTCCATGCTGTGGCGCGTGTCGCAGAGGGGCTGCGACGCGGATATTGTGGTGTACCGGGCATTGCTGGTTGCTCTCTGTGCGGCTGGCCGGGGTGAACAGGCTGAGCTTGTGCTGGATAAAGTTCTCAGGAAGGGCCTGAGGTCACCAGGTAGTCGTCGGTCTCTTCGTGTGCCAATGCTTGCTGTGCTTAGCCTTGAGGATGCTCAGGAAGCCATTGACAAGGCGTTGGCTGTGCGAGGTGGCCGGACTGTTTTGAGCTTTGAGTCCATGATTATTGAACTCTACGACGAGGGTCGGTTTGATCAGGTGGAAAGATTGTTTGAGGACATGACCAAGAAGGGCTTCAAGCCAACATTATGCATCTACGAGGCAAAGATCAATGCTTTATGCAGGAAAGGGGATGTGGATGATGCTGTGAAGGTGTTGGAGGAAGAGTTGCCCAAGAATGACCTTGTTCCAACAGTGACAACTTATAACTTGCTAATGAAGGGTCTTTGTGACACAATGCAATCAGTGAGGGCACTAGAATTACTCAGGAAGATGGATAGGCAGCTTGGTTGCGTTGCTCAAAAGGACACACTCTCTATCTTGGTTCATGGTTTGTGCTCAGAAAGCAAGTTTGTTGATGCATTAAAGTTGATGGAACGGATGCTGAAAGGACATCATCGGCCTGACGGAATTGCATTTAACAGTGTTATTAAAGGTTTATGTTCTGATGGCAGAACATATGATGCATTGCTATGGCTAGAGGAGATGATCGACCATGGAGAAACACCAGACATCTGTGTTTGGTCTTCCTTAGTTTCAGTGGTATGTATGCCCCAGTTTGAAGCTTTAGTAGTTGGACTGATGGAGAATGCTTAGGTTGTAACTGTACAAAAAGTGGGACTGGGATTCGGCATAGGATTACTCTTGAAACTACAACTGCGCCAAGACAAGTGTAAGTTATTCCTTATAAAGTTGTTGTGAATAGTACACGATCTTTTTTAAAAAATTTACACAATCATTAACCAATTGGCAATTATGTTGCATTGCCTTTAAGGCCTTAATGCATTTTTTATTTTTCTTGTTCTACGATATTGCTGTTTTTCTGACTCTTCAAGTAAAATGACACGGAAAAAGATAGATTGGATCGATATTGATGGCAGGAACTTTGATTCAAAATAATGCCATTAAAGGGCCTTACAAATTTGTACTACAAAATTGCCAAGCTTCTCCAAGTGGAGCTGCTCGGTTATAAATTTCCCGGCCTTTTCTTCCTCACACATGAAACCTAACCTAGGCAGCCCACCACCCACGTCAATGGCAACATCGGTTGAATCCGGCGGCTCTTGCATTGCATCACCCAAAATTGCTGGACTCCTGTATCCTGATGTCTCGAATCTTATTGGGATTGCCCTGAGCTAAAACTGTAGTACCTCGCAGCTGTTGTAACTCTGAACAGATAGTTCAGTTCTCCCAGAGCCGCAACTGCCTGCTTCGAAATCGTAATAGCTGACGCCTTCTGCCACGTCACTGAGGTAATGCAGTGGCTCTTCTCCAAACTGCTGGCTGGCATCTGGGCACTGGAAGTAATCGGCCAAGCACTGGTTCCCGTACTCGTGCCTGCTGCTTTCACTCATGAAACTGCCGTCCAAGCTGATGGACGATGCGTGGGTGAAGCAGTCGCCGGCGGCCATGCCCATGCTGGAGTGCTCCGGCGGGATGTACACGTGATTGCCGGTGATGTCCAGAGAGGGGTGGTGGTAGCGGTCGACCGGCACGATGGCGTCGCGTGGGGACTCGTCGGTGCCAGACATGGCCTGGTTGAACCAGCAGCCGTCGTAGACATTGGCATTGCTTGGCGCCGGCATCTGGGGGCAACCGTCCATGTCTGAGTAGCTGCTGCTGCTGTCAGTGTACTGGAAGCCATAGCCAGGGTACGAGACGGTGTTGTGCTGCTGGTACGAGGCCCATGACTGCTGGCCGTAGTGGTCGCTCTCGCCATTGCCTCCCATCTTCTGCAGGCACTGGTTGCCGATCATGTCCATACTACCGGCGTTGATGTAATGGACGCCATATGCAGGCTGCGCCATGGTGGCATTGAGCGGATGCGGCTCGTCGCCGTGCCACGTGAGCTCGTCGATCCAGGCCTCCATGTCGTTGTCGATGCCGTCGCCGGCGAACGGGACCCCTGCTTCTCCCAGCGGCACGGCGTCCACGACGGTGTCGTCTTCGTCCGGCACGCCGAGCGCTTTCCGCCTCCGAGCCGTGGCGAGCAGCGCGGCGTCGATGGACGCGAGCAGCTCCTCCAGGTCCATGCCCTTGAGCGCCGCCTTGCCTGGTGACGCGAGCGCCTTGGGCCCCTCCGGCCGCTCGTCCGCGAGCCTGCGCTTCTCCTTGCCCAGCTCGACGCCGAGGTAGCCGAGGTGCGTGTGCTTCGCCCGCTTGTCCGCCGGCAGCCTGCGGTACCTGTCGATGACCCCCGCGCTCCCGAACTCCCACTCGTCCGGCGCGCCGCCGTCGCCGGAGACGGCGCCGACGATGAGTGCAAGGTCGACGCCGCAGAGAATCGCGAGCTCGGACGCCTTCTTCTTCAGCCCCTTCTTCCTCCCCTTGAAGGCCCTCGCGCGCGCCGCCGCCTCGCCGATGAGGCCCATCTGGACCTTGTGGCGCGGCATCGGGGCGCCGGCGTCGAAGACGGCACGGTACGGCGCGGCGAGAGTTGCGGTTGTGATTCGCCGGCGCACTGCACGGCTTATATACGGAGCCGGAGGGAGACACGACACGAGCTCCTGCGCGGCGCGGCGGACGCGCACGAGCACCCCGACTCGATCTCGGAGACGACGCCCAGTAGGCCAGTAGGGTCGGAACTAGGCCTAGTAATGGGCTGTGACGACTCGAAGGCATTACGGGCCAGCAAGCCCATGCGCGATAAATATGGGCTCTTTACGGGCTCTCCAAGGTCAAATAGGACCAGGAGATGGGCCAACTTAATTATTGTATGCACACCTCTGGCTTGCGTACCTCTCTCCAAACCCCCAAAAAAATGTCGAATCGAAGCGTCGGATCAGCAAAGCTCTGATTTGCAAAATTTTCATGATCCAACGGTCTTTTGCTTCATTGCTTGTAGCGAGCCTAGTTTACAAGTCTTGACAAATGCATTTCTTAATCAAAATCAAACTCGACATCGACATGTAATACATTTTTTTTAAAGAAAAATCTTAAAATAGGTGAGGTTCCAAGCTAACGTGATGAGGTATTATCAACTTGAAATTTTTTTTATGGCTCTCTGCCTTTGATGGCTTTAAGACATGCATGGATGGAAGCTTTTACTAAAGAGAGATATTAAAGCAGCACCAGGAAAGGATCTAATGCAAGTGTTACATTCAAACGAGTGCAAACTGCAAAGCAGAAGTAAGTTTCCATTAACTCCATATTAGCATAGACACTATACATCTCTCTAGAGAAGCAACCAAATTGCTCAGAAACTTATTGAGCTTCGCCTCACTCAGGCGATGCAGCTCAGACCCAGGCATCCTCCCAGCAAATTCCTCAGCAGCTTCTTCTGCAAAATACAAACAAACAAAAGATCATGAGCCCATGCGGCCATGCCTCAACTTTCAGCTAAAACAACCTTCCTGAAATTTACAGTTTGACTTTAGGAAATAAAGCTCCAAGAGCGATTGCTACAAATGCTGGGGCTTAAGCTTTTGAGCAAAGGTCACATCTTTGATAAGTGTTCATGTTCTACTATTGTCCTAACAAAAGCTAATTGCAAAGGTCCATCTTAGGCTGGATAAAGCCTCGTGCCAATCACATGACAAGAACTAGATAAAAAGGTAAATCCACTTAGCTGCACGTGAGTCCCGCAAAAGAGGCACTAACTAATGTGGGAGCAAACTAGAATCACAGGGTATAGTATAGTACTTGCCTTCTTCACCTTGCAGAGAAGCTGCGGGGAGATCTTGTACAGGTCCTCGTCCACTGCTCCCTTGGACTTCCACTTCTGCTGCTCGTTCACGTACTGCCTCCTGCCTCCCTTCTTCCTCGCCGGCGCAGCGCTGGCTTTCTCTCCCTTCAGTCGCACAACACACTGCGCATCGATCACAGAGCTGTCAATCTCTTTGTGATATGTGATCGAACTGGTCTGAAGACTGGGAATCGAACGCAGAACTGATGAACTGAAAGTTATGAAATGGTGTGCTTGTGTTTGACCTTCTTGTAGCTGTAGGGCGTGGCGGGGAACTGGGGCACCTTGAAGAGGTCCTCGTCGTCGTCGACTTTGTCCACCGGCGCTGTGAAGAAGAAGGGTCCTGCCTGGAAGTACTGGGTGACGGGCATGTCCTCCCACAGGTTCCAGTCGCCGAACGCAGGGATCTGGCGCCACTTGCAGTCGTCCTGCGCCTAACAAAAATCGCAACAAAATTACTCTCCTGATGAACAAATGGGCAGTACAGTACATGTGTGGTTTTACAGTGGAGAAAACACGCAGATTAAGAATGCAATCCTGTTTTCCTAGGGTGGGAATAATTTTCTCCTTCTTAATGAAAAACCGGAGGCGGGCAATTTTTTTTTCCTGGAGTTTGAAGCAACCTTTTTGTAGTTTGTCAAACTGCCAATGTACGTACTTCAAGAAAGCTATACTGTTACTAACATTGTATATTTTAGATGTACAGTACACAACTATTTTTGAACGAACTACAGTACACAACTATATGAGACGAGCATATTCCCACTGCCAAAGACAATTTTCGCTGTTAGCGAGTACCTCACAGTGGTATCTCAGTATGTGAAGTGCAGGACACGCACAGGTTCAAGAACACACACATGTATGCAATGCAAGCAAGCAAGCAACAGAAGAACGAAAAGCGGAAAAAATGCATGCTTGGCTCACCTCCATCTCTGCAGTTGCTGAAGCTCAGGTGGCCGATGAGCTGAGAAGAGGAACAGGAGAGCAGCAATGGCGGTCAAAGTTAAGAAAGCTGCGTTGGAATTGGGCTGCTGCAGAGGAGGATGAGGCGGCGAGGGGCTCTATACATAGCCGAGGCCGAGGGAGCGTCCCAAAGGCTGGGGCGAGGAGAATGTGGGGGCACACGTACTGGACCTTTTCAGAAAGCCCTCCAGGGAAAAAGCAAGAGCCCAAAGCACAAGCAGCAGCTAGCGTTCAGCCGCTACTGATGAGCCGAGCCCGGGCAGCTCGCAGCGGGCGCAGGCAGGCAATGAGTACCAGCACTCATCCTGGCCTCACCACCACCCCTTGCTTTCCGAGTTCCTAGTGTCCGTAGTGCAGTGATGATGCTCTTCTTTTCTGCCCTCGCTGCCTCACTGGGCCAGATTAGTTGCCTGCCTATTACTTCATCTCTCTGTCTGTGAGTCATCTCTCTCTCTCTCTCTGCTAACGCCCACACAGAGAGAGAGACAGACAGTGTCGCTCCAGTAAGCAGGACTGTAAAAGGTGCCGGCTTTTGGCACCGAGTTCTTGCCGCGACATGATAAACAATGAGTGTGCGTGTCTGTGGCGCGCCTGCCTTTGTCTGTCCATCACAATTCGCACGCACCCGCGGAGCGAGACGGATGGCGGTCGTCTCCCCGGCAAGCTCCTGCATGCCGCGGCCGGGCAAGCTCTCGAGTCTCAAGCCTCAAGAAGGCCGGCCACGCTGCCCACGCATGGGAGGAGCCGGAAAAAGCGGCAAAACTAAAGCCACCTGCTTTTGCTCGGAGCCATGGCGAAACCACAATGATTCGTGCGGTTCCGTCGCGGCGCGAGCTTTAGCTTGAGGACGAGAGCTTTTCCCTCTCCCTTTCCACCGGCGTCTCCATCGCTTGCAGCAGCCGGTGAAGAACGAGGAGGGAGGGGGAAAGAAAAAAAAGGTCAGGCACTCAGGCGCCGTGCATTGCATGCGTGTCTAATCGTGTAGTAGGCTTTAATTCGTTGCGGAATTGGCCGTAACTGAAAGAAGAATACGTAACCCTGAGTGGAGTGATGAACCAGTTGGTCACCCGTTGCCGTCGTGCGTGTAAAGTCACTGGCTGATGGGCCATCTGTTTTGTACGCATGGCATGTCACCACCCTTTTACAAGTCATTCGGCGTGTCACTCTACTTCAGATGGTTTGAACACGTACCGTTGTTATGATACACAAAAGGTCGATCGCTAAACGGGGAACTCCGTTTTGGGAGGATGATAATTTGCCATGATTTTTTCTTCGAAACACAGTACCATCTCACATGCACGCACAAGCTCTCTCGCCTATGAATACGCATCCTGAAGAGACCGAGCCAATTGATCTAACGTACACGCTTATTATTAGTTTGGAAATCATATTTGTGAGATAAGCACGGTTCTCAAACTACTTTTACTTTGGAACTGAGGGAGTAGATCCTAAGTACATTTTGTTCAGAAACTGATGGGTACTCTAACACTACTGGAAACTAAAGCAGATACCCTGTTGCTGCTGCAATGCTTGCTAATGCAAACGTAACACAGCACTTAAAGTCTAAAGCTACGTGTAGCCTCTCCAAGAAAAACACATGGCCCAGGCCTTGTAGCAGACTAGCAGTACATGCGGATATGCACGCATATGCGATGGGCCTTTTTGTTGGGCCAGCTAAGAACCTTTCGGAATCTATCCTACCAAACTTTTGACAAAGAAGAACCTGGCGAATTTTCTAAAGCCCAGCCCGCATAGCGAGCTTCTCCTCCTCTTTTTCCTTTATCTTTGTCCAGGTTTTTAACAGTCCCTCTGCTCCTTTTGATTAAAAGCTTGTTCGCTCTGCCCCTCCTCCTCCTCCCTCCGTTTAGCCTATTGATGGAGAGTGGTCAGCTTAGCTTAGGGACAGTGCAGATGTCCACCGTCCCAATTGACGCGCCCAGATCTGCTTTTTTTCTTGCCGCTGCATTCGCATGCTTGCGGCAAGCTAAGCTTGTTGGCCCTTTTTGGTTCCTATCGTCTTCCTCTGCTCATCAGACGAGTCAATCCCGGCTTTCTTGTCTGGCTTCTCTGCGCCCTGAAAATGAAATTTTGAAGCATAAGTGCATGTTCTCTCTCTCTTTTTTTTAAGGCTATGTGCATCCCGCTGTGTAGAGGTCGGAAGTGTTTCAAGATTTTGTACCAACTCAATGTAACGCCCTTGAAAATTTAATAATTTTTTTAATAGAAAAATCTGAGTTCCAAACGTTTAGTGTAATTGGGATGGTTCAATACTGACCACCCTCCACGTCAATTTTTTTGAAAACACCAAGCGCTGGGAAGTGATTCGATTGCTTTTCGTTCCTGCTCCTCCCTCTCCTGAACTCAGTTGAAGAGTCTGAAACTTTTCATGATGATATGCCAGTGCCCATGACCTCTCCCTCTGGCATTCTATCGGACTCTGGTTTCTGGTTCGAAGCTCTGAAGTACGGAGTATGTATGGACCTGAAAGTATGTGTTGCCTCGCCATGGCCCAAGAAGCAACGTTTCCCCGGGCCTAACGTTTTTTTTTTGTTCTGTATAAAGCTTGGGTGCCATGTCATTTGCACCTCACCGTCACGGATCCGGCGATACTTGACTGGTCCTCGTCTCTCCGGCGTTGTGTGACTGACGTCGTAGGCCTGTAGTCTGTAGACTTGACTTTACTCGCTGCGCGCGCTGCCATGGCAGAACGTACGAGCGAGCGGACATTTGGGACCAGGGTCCAGGGCTCCGGCTGCATGGCCATGGCATGTCCCTGTTGCTTTTTGGTCTGCTGCTTTTTCAAGACAGAAAAAGGATGTAGAAATGTAGAATACTCCCTCTGTCCTAAAATAGATGTCATTCTCGTTTCCCGAGAAAAACAGCATCTTTCAACATTAACTAATTATATATAAAATAATATTAATATTTATAATACATCATTAGTATCATTAGAAAGATATTTGAATCTAGTTTTTTAACAAATTTATTAGAGATATAAATATTGCACATATTTTTCTACAAATCGAGTCAAAGTTAAGAAAGTAACACATGCACGCATCCCATAACGTCATCTATTATGGGGACGGAGGGAGTAGTAGGTTGCTGGGAAGAGAGGCAAGAGTCGCGCAAATTTCGTGGAGTCATCGTAATTAACGTTTGGTTGCATATTTCGGATGCATATCCTCTGCAGAGATATAGAGACACTCTTCCTGCCGTTTCAATCAATTTCTGCTGTTGGCAGATGGAGATTGGGAGATAGGAGTAGAATGTAAAAGGATTCAGAAATCAGAATATACAAATGGGAGGCATCTTGACTCTTGAAGGCCGGTACATGCAGGCAGGACATATATATGCTGATATGCATATTCTTCTCCAGCCAAAAGGTTCTGTTAGATTGCTATGCTATATTGTGTTAACTGGAAGAGTCACAGGCATTGTGATAAGGTTATATTTTACCCCCGGTACGGCGCTACCGTACGCCAGCCCGTGCCCGCCGCTGCTGACCACCGCGTGCATCCCCCGCCGTCCTCCCCGACCGAAAGCCACCCACCACTTGGGACGACGCTGGCTGGATGCGTCCAGCTCCAGCAACAGCCATGACCGCTTCCGTCGTCTTGCCCATCGGTTCGGCCTGCAGCTGCAATCTTGTAGCCCCGTGACTGGCCGCCGGTGACGACGTCGAGCCCGATCGAGCCCCGAGTACCACCTGACGCCGATGGTGACAAGCTCGCGAGCACCTCCGCACATGCACGCGGCCCATCTGCGATCACGGGCCGCACCCTCGCCGTGATCTCTCGCTATATATACATATAAACCTGCGCCTCCCTTCGTCGATCACCGCACAGCTAGATAAGAGATCGCAAGAGCTCCCGATCTCGAGATCCACACACCGATTCCGATCCATCTTGTCATCAATGGCGGCCGGGAGGAAGCAGCAGACCGCGGCCGTTGCGGCGGCGGCCGTCGTCGTCGTCGTGCTGCTGGCGGCGGCGGCCGTCGCCGACGCCCAGGGTTGCGGCGTGACCTGGGGCGCGGTGAGGACGTGCATGTCCTACTGCAACAGCGGCAGGAAGGCGAGCGACGACTGCTGCAGGCCGCTGAGGAGCGCCAATCTCGACTGCCTCTGCGACAAGCTCCAGTCCATGCCCATGTACCGCGACTGCGCCACCAAGCTCAAGAATGACTGCAGTATCAGCCGCTCGTGCTAGGAGATCGATCGTCGATGATATTCGATCGATCTTAACGATGATATTCGTTCAGTGCCTTTGGTAACGATCATCCGTTGTTGTGTCTCCTTGTGTTGTTTTGGGGTTACTGGCTGCTATATACTGTTTGTGCTTGTGGTCGTATATGTGCGTCATGTATCCTAGCTCTTTTGCTTATTACTTGTGATGTTGCGTCTCGTGTTTATGATCATAAAAGTCGTTGCGTATGTATCTGCAAATATTGAGTTTGCAAGCTGCAGGGATTGGACTTGCATTTCTACAATAATAAGCTCGTTTTTGTGCTTCTGGTACTGTGTGGACAAACTAGCCAAGGTTGGACTAATTTGTTGTTCTAAGCATGTATGCCATGGTGTCCTTTTTCATAAGGACCGTTTGAAAAATACTATATGTGTTTATTTTACATACAGTTTTATATGGGACTTTATCACTAGAAGTCTTAGACACTATAAAAAAAAATAACAATGAAAAATCATACTGTATTCCCTCAAAAAAATCATACTGTATATCAACTTGAGCATAGAGAGAAGAAAAGAGGCACATCTCATTAAGGAGTGGATTTGACCAATTGGCACAGTAGTTGAGGAGTAAATCGAACCAACATTACCTTTTGGGTTATCTGAATTTTTACCATACCCGAGGACATTTGTCCTATATCAGTTACCTAGTCACAGACATACCAATTGATGATTGATGATGTGTGTAAATTCTTTCGGTCATATATATAGATCATGTTAGAGTGCACAAGTCAACCCTAGGTCCACTGGAGTCCACGATGGCATCTAACTCAATCTATATATAAAAGAACGAGTAGAGTTGAAAACGTTTCTCACCTAATCTAGGCCCACCTTACCCCTCACGTCAGACCCGCCTGTAAGGGTCAACGGAGGTGGGGAAGAGGGTCAAACCCCTCAAAATCGCGAGTCAGAAAATGTTTCTGCCAAACACAAATTGTTTTTTCTCACCACCGACCACGGTACACATGCCGTTGCACGCTAATCATCGAACGACTCATCTTTCTTCCTTCCGCTTGTCATTGCAGCACCGCCACAGACGCCCCCTGATCCGTTATGGCATGGTCCCGTAAGACGAGCTCTGCCTCATCGGCGTGGCCGCCTCCGCACGCGAGCCCCAATGGCTCGCAAGCTGCGCAGACACGACGCGCATGGAGGCAGTCGCGGAGTTCAGCACATGGGCCCCCGACGGCTGCCCGCCTCCGCGTCCTGCCTTCATGGTTGTTTCCAGCTATCACCGTAAGATCAGCCACCTCTGCCGTCTTATGGAATCCAAGACGGAGTGGCCTACTTCAGTAGCGGTACAAGCCCGAGATCTAGCAACATGGATTCCATGAAGCTCCTCGATTCCATGAAAATGGATCGAAGAAATCGGAGTAGAATTTTGATGAGCACCTACCTTTACATCAAGCTGGATTAGGGAATTAAATCGGAGATGGAAATCTTAATGTGAAACTGAAGCACGAGAAAAAGCAAAGCATCGTGATGAAATTGGACGACGGCAGAAGAGGTGTGCGTGGGTCATGGTGGCGACGGAGCCATCTCCGTGTTGGGCCCGTGGAGGTATCCGGTGAGCTCGACGCGTGGTCGGCAGCGACCGGGCAAGTATGGAAGAAGAAGAAGCTTGAACCAAACTGTATGATTACATTTTAGACGGGTTGCTTTGACGGTCTGCCCAGTCTAGAACTAGAGATCAGGGGTCCGCCTCTGGGTCGCAACGAGGAGCTCGAGATCGTAAGATCAGCGGGCGGCAGAAAGGGCTCGATTTCTTGAAAGACATCAATATCACTGGCAACAGAAATGGGCACGCAAGTAAATAAGTAATCAGCTGGTCGGCAACGGCAAGTAATCGAGCGAACGAAGCTCGTCGACGGCACCATTGCCGGCAAGGGTTCGATGAAGATGGCATTCGTTCGGTTGTCTGATTGTTTTGAATTGAACAGAAATTGATCGGCAAATTAAATTAGTTACCCGTGATTAGATTGGTGTATCTTCCTGGTATGTAGAGACGCGTAGGAGCACCAGAGTTAGCTCTCGCCATGGCAGTAGCGCTGCCAATCCATGCTAACGAACGGCCAGGTGGACAGACAATAACACTTGCTAAAGTTTCATTTATGTTTAGCTGATAGCTGCAATACCAGACGACGAGCTGCCCTTCTTCTTGTATTTTTCATAATTATGTATTAAGATATTACTTTTGTGTATGCATTCATTTTATTTTGTAACTGTAATTAATTTCGTTACTTACGCCCGCATGCTGGGAAGAAAATATTTATTTTAGCTTCATTTTTATGCATGCGTTTTATTGTAATCAAACACAAGAGATATTGCCTGAGACGATTTGCATTCGTTTTATTTTTCTTTTGTGCATGGTAATGTGTTTTTTCTCTGTCTAGCATCTAAATTGTTCAAGACATATGCGTATGATGCAAAATATTTGACTTATGCATAATCATAAAATTTGTGTATATAGATTTGTTTTTAACACGTGCATCTTTGCTAGTTTAATTAAAAGACTAGACTGATTGATGAGGGAACCCTCATCTTATGTGTTATTGTGCCTTTTCATCATCAATTTTTTCCCGTCCGAATAAACCTAACAATCCCCTGTCATACATCGGGCCACACACGTGGCAATATAGCCATGAGACATGAAGTTTCCAATTGGATATGTTAGTTCAGAACCATACTCAATTAGCTACACACAGAGAGGAGCGCGTCCATTAGGCTTGCCGTTGACCATTTGCCTCTCCTTACAAGAAAGCAAGGCTGTGTGAGAGATTCAAACGCAGAGTAAGTTGTTACTGGAGGTGAGGAGCTTCGCAATGACGGTGACTCGGTGCACGTAATAGTGAATACGAAGCCAAACATGATGTCCACGGTGCACCGTGTTGGCATAAGCACCATGGATCGTCCAGTGTATGGAAGAATTGTCTTTTTTTTTTTTTGAACGAACGGGCACGAGATTGTGCCTATTTCATTGATAGAGAAGGAAAAGGGAGCCGGCGAGTCGGTTACACACATGTAAGGTTTATTCTCCCGTCATCACAAACTCTAAGGACCTAGCCCCTACTCTAACCCAGGCTGAAGCCTCGCTCTTTATTTTGGCTATTAGGCTACTCTTTGTGTTCGAAAATCTGCGCGTTTCTCTCCTTCCACACTTCCCATATGATCAGCATTGCCAGCGATCTGGACGCTTTCCTGGAAGAATTGTCCTGATTGCTCCACTAACCACTAATCATGTTCATAAAAGAAAGAAAAGGTCAGTATACAAATTGACCGTCACTTTGTTATGCCCTAATCTAGAAATCAGAATGTAATACTTGAGGAAATAAAGAAAGTTCCGATGATAATTTGTTCTGTGATAAAACAAAAAAAAAAACAAATGTTTGTAATCAGAATGTCAAAATGGTTACTGAGTACGTTCAGATTTACAGTATCAGAATTTGAAATTGAGCATCAATACAAAACAAGCTACGGCTGCATTCAAGGTCTAAAAAGAACAAATGTTTGTAAAATAAGGAGCGGCAGAATACAAATGCAGAATTAAATGGATAATGCTAAATAGGACTGTAGGTACGTTTGTGAATTAATGGAATGTATAGAGAAGATTTGCTTGTGCTTAACAATATATTTTAAGAATTACTCCTACATATCAAGGTGTTACAACTTAATGTATAATCAACTCAAATCATCCTTCTTACATTCACCTAGCCGTCTTAGATTGCTACATATATAAGGGGGTTTATGGCCTAATTGGCTGTGGACTGCAAAGCACGAAGAGGAGTCGTGGCCCAATTTTTCCCCCTCATGTAACATAAGAAAAAACTTTCGAGCTAGAAGACACCTTGTTCTATGGAGATGGAAAAATAATATTTCTTAAAAAAATAAAAAGAAAGTGTTTCATAACAAAAATGTTCCTGCTGACAAGAAAAACTGTTCCAACTTCAATCTCACTAATTTGACCAGATTGCTCAAACACATGAGAGGAGAGAGAAATTTGAAAATTAACTTCAGGTTTTGGCACACAAAAGGACAGTTTCTCAAACACATGAGAGGAGAGAGATGGATAAGAGCGAGACACATGAGAACCATAAGACAAGTCAAAATGTTGAGAAGAGACATGAGAGATGATAAAACGTCAAAATGTTAGCAATGGCAATTCTGACCAAACCCAGCTAGCAGCCAACCAGTCACGGGCACACTGATCAACCAATGCGCTGCTAGCCGCTCCATCCTCCATGTCCGATTTGCCGACCACGCACACCATTTCTAGCAACCACCAATGGTGCTCTGATCTCCATTCCTGATGACTCCGATTGAAAAAAAAAAATTAGCCCACTTGGCACGAAGCGACACACCAAAGGGGCAGAATGCATACGGTTCCAGCAAAACCAGCGTCGTCGTTACCGTCGACATGCCCATGGAGAGTTCATATGTTTTTGCCTGCAAGAGGCAGCAGGCGTGCACAGGCATTGGCGAATGGCCGGCTTGCCCGTGACTTGGCACACGCCGGATGGAGCCAATCGAGCGAGCACATGCACGTCACGGGCCAAGCTAAACCCCTTGCTATTTAAGGCCACGGCCATCGTCCGACGTGACCATCACCTCACGCTCACGCTCACGTCGTCGCAGCTCGATCGATCACACACACTGATACACACAAACCCAGCAGGCAAGGCAAGGCAAGGCAAATTAAAGGCGAGAGATGGCGGCCGGGATGAGGAGGAACGCGGCGTTGCTGGTGGCGCTGCTGATCGTGGCGGTGGCGTTGGCGCCGGCGGCGAGCGGCTTCACGGTGTGCGGCGTCGATCGGACGGCGGTGGATGCGTGCCGGTCCTACTGCGCCAAGGGGAGCAAGGAGACGAGCCCCAGCGACGCGTGCTGCGCCAAGGTGAAGCCCGCGGATTGGGAATGCCTCTGCAGCTTCAAGAACAGCCTCCCCAACGACGTCAACGCCTCGCGCATCATGGACCTCCAGTACAAGTGCAAGTGCGACAACCCACCGGCCACGTGCGGCGCCAACTGATGAGATCGAGGGCTGGTTTTGTTGGAGCAGCAAGCAGCCATTATGTCGTGTTTTCTGTTAGGTCATCGTGTACGTGTTGTTGATTGTTGAGGGTGTGTAAGTGTGCCCTCTTAAGTTTCTTTTTTTGTACGTCCTTGTTGTGTCAGTGTGTGTGTGTCCAAGTCGCATCAATAAACTTTGCAGATGGATTGCTCTGAACGTCTGATGAACTCTCGTTTAGTTCTGTATGTATACGTACATGTACACCTGGATAAGCTAGCTAGGCAAGAACACAAGGCCCATCTCGGCCTAGCAACATCAAGCCTCAAACAGCCCCCATCTGCAAACAATCTCGATCAGCCCATGCCAGCAGTCCTTGATGCACAAGATTTTATTTGCGTAGCAAGCTCATGGCGCAAAATCGTAACCACAGATCTGAGTCACATGTTCTATAAAAACAGCAATACTTTTTTTTGAAAAGGAAAAAACAGCACAACTTGAATAGTCTTTCTTCCATGTTCCAACCGTTGCAAACCATTTTGCGACATGCACAATCAAACAAATAGGGGACAGAAGAATGCAGATACCTACAAAGGCTACAATGTGATCAGTCGGTGAATACAAACTCAGTAACTTCTTACAGACAAGGCTTTTTACCTGCCGAATGCTTCCATTGCTGGAAATGTGTCCTGACCTGGGTAACCAGCAGAGCACGCGGCGTCCCGGTGCCTACTTGCTCGTTAGAACCAAACAAATTTCATTTGACCAAACTTTGACCCCGGCTACGGCCTCGTGACCACCAGCATCTCCCCGTGGTAGCGCGGTCACACCTCTGAAACTGAAAGCAACCGCAGCTGAACCTCAGAACCTTGCCCATCATCTCCACCATAAGGTCAGCCACATAAAAAGGTAGAGCAAACGAGTCTCAGATCCAGAGGACCAGAGCTTCCAACAATTGCTGTCTACGAGATATCACCAGACTGTACATGGTACGTCTCTGAATATGAAATCCTGGTGCAGCCCGTGGCTTGAGGTTGCAGGCGGAGGTGGACAGCGCAGCTGTGGACAGAAAAACAGCTCGGCATGCAGAGATGCAGGATCTAGAGCATGCCCACCGTATGTTTAACACCCTTCTCTGGCATTCGTTCACTTAAGAGGATCAGAAATGACATAGAGGCCGAATGTGTAAACTATATAACTCTAAACGCTATGGAGTGATTGGTACAGTTTGTGTTGCGGCTGTAGATACAACTATGCCATATCTTTTGAAGTGCCGATATACCCATATAAGAGCTTTTCCGTTGCCTTTCAAGCAACTTCTCTTACAGAATAAGCTTGCGATTCCTGCTTGAATTCATTATGTACTATTGCCTCTGCAACTGATGCAAATAATTGCCCCGTCTCTTTCAACAGGTAATGGTTCTGTGGAGCAAAAGGAACAACAACAATTGAACCAAATTGCGAAATAGAGCATAATATTGGTCTCTTGCTCTTAAAACAGGGTATGAAAATAGCACGCAGAGAAGCTCATGCATAGAAGACAAAGTGATGCTACGGTAATAATTGAAGCAAGGACCCCCCGTTGCTAAGGTTCAGAGGCATCTGTTATCACGTGTGTTCGTGCAAAGGAGCCACCTGGTGGTCTCCGCAGACCCCACTGCTCCCTCTCCATACTAGTGTCTCTGCATGGCATGGCACAGGGATATGCATATGCAAGCAGAGCCATAGAGCGGACACACACAAGCGCCATTGCACCAGTCTGCACTTTATATAGCCTTTAACATTTGCTACCTTGTGCTGTTTCTCTGAGTCCAAACACAGCAGCATCTCCCATTCTCTATCCATTGCTGGTTTGAACAATAAGCATGGCTCATGGTTGCCCCACAACTAGCACAAGCTCCCTGCTCTTCTTCTTCATTTTCTCTTGCCTGATTATCAGTCATGCTCTCTGCAACCATAGCCACCATGGCAGAATATCAGGTTCTTCCCCATTTACACAAACACTGCGTTGGTTATTCCTCTTGTCTTGCATAAGACTAGTCCCCTTTGTTCTTGTTGACTGTTCCCTTTGCTTTTGTTCTTGTTGACTGCTCCCTTTGCTTTTGTTCTTGTTGTCTGTTGCCTTTGCTTTTGCTCACTATTTGTTCGCTCATTTGAATCTAATTTGTCATGAAGGTGCAGAATATGTCCAGCAATATTCCCACCAGGAATTGCCAGATAAACATATAGTTTCGCATAAGACCATGAAGGTACGTATCTCTGTCTCTTTTAACTATTGCTAAGTGGCGTTCTTAAGGGTTCTCAGCTTTCAAGAGCTTGCAACACTTTTGTTTTTTCTATACATGTATGTGGGGAAAACTTTTCCTACTTTAACAGTCAACTTGCTCTGCTTAAACTAAAGTATGTAGTAGCAATTTATGGAGGTTTCGTAGGAGGCTAATGATAAAGCAGGGGGTAGCTTATCGTGTATCCGATGTGGAAAAACTTCAATACATCATGGATACATATTGGCATGTGCACTGCGGAATACAGACGTGCATTGGCTTTGGTCATGGTATCTGTCTTCGGCTTCGAGGTATGGGGGAGGATGTCTAAGGAGAAGATGGGAAGGAGGGAGGAGACTGGTATGGGAGAAAGAGGCACAGGGGCGACGATGAGCCGAGGCTCCTGGCATCCAAGATGAAGGTGTACAATGCCATGGCAGCATAGTCCGCAGGGGGTGTCTCCATCCACGTCAAAATATTTGGACTCAAGAGAAAGCGTGATACATGAGAGATGAGGAGGACAGGGATGAATTTGTGACTATTTGATGTGAGACGATGGCTGGTGGTAAGTTGCGTATGCATTCAGGGACTTGAGAGAGCTAGGGCACTTGATTTAGTTGTGCTGAGTGGGGCAGGAACCAGGAAAGGGCAACCTAGCATATTATATGTTAAGTATGAGAGGCAAAATAGCCAATTATTAGCTATATTACTCTATTTCCTCTAAAATCTGTATCATTGCATATAAAATTATTATTATTATTGAAAATACTAGAGGTATCTCCCTAGTAAGTGTTTTTTTAGAATGGCGTATCCAGTATATTATCTGGGCAACAGCCTACTAAGAAAAGAGAACAGCAGGAAAAAAAGCATGAAACCCATGTATTGATTTAACCCACAAAGTGTGCAAAGATCTTAAAGCAAGTGTCGCTAACACGATATTTTCACATGCCTCATAATAGGGTGTAAACAATGACATACTACCCAAGTATGCAAGAAGAATGCTGATTGGCTCAATTGCTCCAGTATGCACATACAACGAGTGCAGGGGGTGTCGATTCAAGTGTACTGCTGAGCAAGTCCCAGTGGATGCAAATGACCCCATGAACAGTGCTTACCATTACAAGTGTATTTGCCACAGGTGATCTTGATTCTTTAATGAGTAGGAGGAGCTTCTATCTTATGGTATGTCCTAGCGAAAAGTAGCAGTTTCTTCCAGTTTTGGTTCCTCCTCTTCTTTTCTATCAATTTTCTTTTTTTTTCTCTGTTGAAAAGGCTTCTTTTTTCCTTCTGTTTTTATTACAAGAGGCTAGCTGGTAGTGGTAGAGGACTGGGATCTGGAGGGGCATTTTGTACTTTAAAATGCTTTGTTCAGGTTATGGACTATTACTTTTGGCAGTAAATGGTTAGAAATTTTGACCGCAGTACAAAGCAGCACTTTAGTATATTAAGCACACTGAATTTTTGACCTATTGCTACGATGCATCAATTCTGTGAAGTATGAACTGACCTCAAAAAATCTTCTTCAATAGCCTTGGAGATCTAGGCTTGATCTTCTGAGGCTACTAGCCTTCATTTTATACTAACATTTAATAAATTCTGTAAATATTCTTCTGTTCCACCTGAAGCTTAATTTTCTCCATTCTGAGCATCGTCAATTCTTGTGGGCATTCATGTCATTCCTCTTTTTCATAGTAGCAACCACCTGTGACTTGTATAAATGAGCAATATGTTAAATTAGACAAATCGAAGAAGAAAGACCATGTCAGCAAAGGATGTGAAAAAGGAATGCTTTTGTGCAGCCTACAACCCATCAAACAAGGCTTCATTTTTGAAGTTCAGCTAAGAAGATGTATGAGAAAAGATGTCATGCCATCACCGGCGTCCCTCCAACTTAGGATAATATGCATAATTGCATCGTTGTACATTATTACAAGCAACAAACTTATCGATGAGAAAAGGAGCAAAACGTTAGTAAGTCGAGAGTCTGCAGGTTGCTCTGTATATATCCAACAAAAAAATTGTGAAGAATTCCAGTCAACTGGAAATATTTGCTAACAACAACTCTCATAAGACGCCACTGCAGACTCGGAACTGCAAAATACGCTGATTATGAGAAGAATACCGCAGTTGTTCACTAATTTGCAGTAGAGTGTATTGCTTAAAAAGCCATTGGTCCGTAGGCAATCAAAGTTTCTTCCATGCTACTGCTACATACGCATAAAGACAATTACAAGTCATTAAAATTTTTAGTGGTTCACCCTAAACCAAAACTTGTTTTGGAATGTGTTAAAATACAAGGTTCATCAAAGCCTTGAGATGGAGTTTCGGCATTCAGTTACTCATCAAAGGCATCCATGAGGATTTGGAGAATGTAGTGATTTAAAGTTCCTCCCTGGGGTTTTCAGCATTAAAAAAGCTCTCACGAAGGCGTCACAAGTCACGCACATAAGTTATATTCACACTATTACATTCAAAATTGCAGATAAGAATTATGCAATTAAATCACACAATGCTGACTAATCACATGTGAAGATAGCAATTTTACCAGATACTTTGAATACATGCCAGTCTCCTAAAAAAATGATTATAGACTGGTATCCTGAGAGTGACACAAGAGAGGAGAAGCATACTCCGAGAGGGCAAAAAAGCTAACACATAGTGGTCCCAGTGACAATCTATGGCAATAGTATGAGATCTCACTGCTTGTATTAAATAAACAAGAATATGTCATAGTGGCTCCCTACGAGGTGGTCCCGAATCTAAAAGAGCTTCACATGGATGTAAGACAGGATCCACATCGAGCTATTTTGTTTTGCCTGTATAAGACGCTTGCATCAAATCCTACTTGAGTATCATGCACCAAGGTTGATTTCAACACAGCAGCGAACCCATGGTCCAGTAGCACCTTTGTATCTTGATGGTGCTCATCATTAGTAATATTGTTAGGATAGTTCTAAGTTTGAGCATACTTATATACCAGTAAAGATGCAAAGAGGGTATCTCTCACTCGCCAGATTGACTAAACAACACAAGTGCATCGCAAAATCACACAAGTCATGCTGATGATCACATAGCCTCAGTCAGGATTTTATGCTTAACAGATCTGAAATTAGAAACAAGTCAATTTAAATTTTTGAAGCCCAAGAACCAAAAGAAGGCATTGTTCAGACTTCAGAGTCAGCAATGTCAACTACTATCATCAGCTTATGATAATTCACGGATGAGACATTTTTCATTTTTGTAATCAAGAAACAGCATAGCAACTAAATGAAATGCAGAAAGTAGAAATACGTAATAAGAGACATACAATCTTGAAGGCTTCAGTCTTCATTTACAACTTCATGTGTCTCCCTTCTGATGTAAAAAACAATGCGACAGTGGTGCAGTGACTTCACAATTAGGATCAAAACGTGGTCACTGTGCAAGGTTGAAACCAACTTTTAGTCCCATAATCCACAAGTGGCTGATCCAAACAGTTAGCAATGTACCCTCTAAAACTGGTTAGAGTAAAGTAGCAAACAACTGCAGCCTCAAACACAAAGATTCTTCATTAAATCACATGTGCAGTCACCACCATGCAAGCAAGTTAGGAAATGATGAATAAAACGGACTAAACATGGATACTCAGGAAGTCAGGATGTCCATTGATCCAGTGGTATTTAACTTGGCACCTTGCTGTGTTTGAGCTGGCAAAAAATAGAAGCTTGAAAAGCAGCAGGTTACCATCAGGGCTATGGTCCAACAGATGCAATTTGGTACATGTCAAGAATGTTAAATCAACAGTCGTTTAGTGCACAAAAGAGCAATCAAGTAGATGCTGCCATGTTAGACAAATTCTGCAGTATCAAGTACATTTCATCCTTATAAAGATGTGAGCTGCCTCCATTCACAAACTCATGTATTTCTCCATCTACTTCAATCACACTTCGCCCAATATCCTTTTTCATCCCCTCGTCACTCATCAATTTCCTAATCCTCAAAACATCACCCCACATTCCTTCGTCAGCATAAATATTTGACAGTAGAACATAGACTCCGGAATCATCAGCTCCAAGATTTGCAAGACGCTCAACTGATAACTCAGCTAGCTCAATACACCTATGGCTTCGGCAGGCAGAAAGAAGGGATCCCCACAACTCTGGAGTTGGTTCCATGGGCATTGTCTCTATAGCATGCCTAGCCTGATCCAAACGTCCAGCACGGCCAAGTAGATCAATCAGTGCACCATAATGTTCTACCTTGGGATCTATCCCAAAATCCTTTTTCATTCTGTCAAATATCCCTAAACCCTCTGCGACCAACCCAGAATGTGTACAAGCGGTCAGCACGGCAAGTACACTCAGATCATCCATTGGAGCCTTTTCAGCCACCATTCGATGGAACAGTGTGACAGCATCAAGACCATACCCATGAGTTCCAAGTCCAACAATCATAACATTCCAAGTGACCACGCTCCTCTCAGCCATGCTTTCAAAGATCGACATGGCAAGATCCAAGTGCCCACACTTCATGTACATATCTATCAAAGCTGTCTGCACCACAACATCGAATAAGACCATCTTCTTCTCCAAGTAAGAATGCAGCCATCTGCCTTGCTCCAAAGCACCCAGCTTAGCACAAGCCGCGGCAGCCCCAACCGCAGCGACCCTATCAGGCCTTACACCACACTGTAGCATACTCTGGAAATGCTCCAAAGCCTCCTTCGCCTCCCCACACCTGACGTACCCATCAATGAGAACACTCCATGAGATCACATTCCTCTCTGGCATTTTCTCGAACAGTGATTTCGCCTCATCTATCCTTCCATGCCTAGCATAACCATCAAGCATCGAGTTCCAGCACACCAAATCCCTCTCAGGCATTTGATCAAACAGCTCGCGCGCACGGTCCACACCACCAGCCTGCTTCCCGTATCCATCGATCATGGTCGCCCAGGAGAACGCGTCCCTCTTCGGCATCTCGTCGAACAGTTCCTGCGCAAGCTCCATCTCCCCGCACCCGACGTACCCCGCCACAATGGAATTCCACGACACGAGGTCCCGCGAGGCGCCGCTCGCCTCGTCGAACACCTTCCTACCCGAGCGGCAGTCCCTGACCCTACAGTAGAAGCTGATGAGCGCATTCACCGCGAAGAGATCTTTGTCCATCCCCCTCCTCACGGCCTCCGCGTGCACCACGAGCCCGGTCCTGCAGCCAGGCGCGCAGCCGCAGGCCCTGAGCACGGCCGGGAACGTGTAGGCGTCGGGCCGCACGGCGCGACGGTGCATCCGCGCGAAGTAGAGGAGCGCGGCGCGTGGGCGCGCGGCGGCGTGGAGACGGACGACTGTGTTCCATGGGAAGGGGTCGCGGGCGGCGGCCTCCGGGATGCGCGCGAAGACGGCGTCCGCGTGCGCGTGCGCGGAGGCGGACGCGAGGGCGAGGAGCAGGAGGTTGGAGAGCCGGAGCGGGGAGGCGGCGAGGTGGCCCGAGGTGAGGAGCAGCGCGTGGCACTGGAGCGCCTGGGAGGCCGTCCTGCTCGCGCGGAGGCCCGAGAGGAGCGTCGGCAGCGCGACGACGGCGACGAGCGGTGGCGGCATCGATCGGGCATAGCGACTTCAAACTCTGACACCTCAACAGTGTTGTTTCCTGGTGGTACTTCCAGGCCCGCGTGGGCCTGTTATTGATGGGCCCACCTAGCCCATTCCTACGAGCGAGACTGGCCGGGCCCATATTGCACAAGTTATTTATATGGGCTCGAAGAGACCTGATGGGCCAATAAGTGGCTGAATTTTCCTGGGCCGCGGGAAATACGGGCACCGACCGGACGGAGAAGACGAGCGAGACTCAAAACGGAAAACGGAAAGGAAGCGAAATCTAAATATGGAAATGGCGTAGCAGAACCTACACACACGGCGCATGCAGCTGCTGATTCGCAGAGCAGGGGGCCAGAGGTGGACGACGATAACGACGTGCGCACGACGGCCTCGGTGATCGGTCGAGCCCGCACGGCATGGCGATCCCGGCCTCACCTCCCCGCCGCGGCGGCCTGCTCCGCCTCCTCTCCGTCCTCCTCCTCGCGCGCGCCGCCGCCGCCGCCGGAGGCGCCGCCGCGTCGGAGTTCGACGACGGCACGTCGCCCAAGTTCCCTGGCTGCGACAACACGCTCCAGAAGGTGAAGGTGACGTACTGGGTTGGCGGCGACGAGCAGAGCAGCCTGACGGGGATCAGCGCGAGGTTCGGCGCTGTGGTGCCGGACACCGCCGGACAGAAGCAGCCGGCCGTCCAGCCGGAACCCAAGGGAAGCTGCGCCAAGTCGTCCAAGCCGCTTGCCGGATCCGTCGCCGTGGCGGAGCGCGGCGAGTGCACGTTCATCGATAAGGCCAAGACGGCGGAGGCCGGCGGCGCCGCGGCGTTGCTCATCACCAACGACGACGATGGTCAGTGTCAACCGTCGCGCAGTCGTCGCTAGCTAGCTTCCCGTCCGTGGAGATCGAAGAAGACTAATGCGAGGATAGCCCTGTAATGCTGCAGCTCTGCAGAAGATGGTGTGCACCGACAAGGATCCGCCTCCGAACATTAACATCCCCGTCGTCATGGTGTCCAAGTCCGCCGGCGACAAGATTCAAACGGCCATCTCGGCCGGGAACAAGGGTGAACAAAATAAAGCTGCATTTTCTTGGTCTCGATCGCGCTTGTGCTCCATGAATCCATGGTTCTGATCCCTTTTGCAATCTCTGCCGTGTCGCGCACAATTTGCAGTGGACATTCTCATGTACGCGCCGCAGAAGCCGTCCTTTGATGGCGCCATACCTTTCCTCTGGCTGATGGCCGTCGGCACGGTGGCCTGCGCCTCCGTATGGACGGCCGCCGTCGTGGGAGAAGAGGTAGTACTAGCAAAAACCAATTCAAATTCGTGGAAAATGGCGGACAGGGCTCCTTAGTTAAATTCTGCAAATGGCGAGATAATTGAATTGAAATGTCCATGATCACTGCGACGCTGTAGCCTAACAAGAACGCTGCTTCGCTGGGCGGGGAGGAGAATCCCGAGGCCGAGGCCGAGGTCGTGGAGCTGCAGACCAAGACAGCGCTGGTGTTCATCGTCACGTCCTCGTTTGTCCTGCTGTTCCTCTTCTTCTTCAAGTCTAGCTGGTCCGCGTGGTTGCTGGTGTTCCTCTTCTGCGTCGGAGCTATCCAGGTACGCACCCGATTCCGATTAACTCGCATAGGTTCAGCTGATCAATGGAGCAAATGCTCTGCATTATTGCTTCATCTTAACTTTTGATCCGTCATCTATTTCCCAGGGAATGCAATATGTCTCGTCAAGTCTCGCAATAAGGTGTGACCGATAACTGGCACCAAAAATCTTTTGCATTGCATGTCATACCGTATGTCTGGTTTCTGCAGAGTATGCAGTCGGTGTGGCGAACCGAAAGTGAAGCTTCCTGGGATAGGGAATGTGAAGGTGCTGACACTGGTCACCTTTCCATTAGCCTTTATCTTCGCAGGTGTCTGGGTTGCAAGCATGAATTCACCGTTTGGTTGGGTTGGCCAGAACCTCATGGTAAGCTATGCTCTGAATATTTACTCATTCGTCAGTGTTTGTGTTCACTGACACAGTTCTTCATTCAGGGCATCTGTATGATGATTCTTGTGCTGCAAGTGGTCCATATGCCAAATATAAAAGTATGGACAGTATGGGAGTGCCATGGTTTCAGAAGCTTAGCAGTTCAATGTTCTCTTTCATCTACCTTAGCTTGTCTGCCACATATTATTTGACGAGCTTCAGATCATTTTCAGGTCGCATCGGCACTCCTCATCGCTGCTTTTCTGTACGACATATTTTGGGTGTTCATATCACCCTTCATATTCAAGAAAAGTGTCATGATCACAGTAAGTTTGATTTTATATGTATAACAAGGAGTAGACACAAATGGTAGCATGGTGTAAAAAAAAAATTACTGCAAAATTCAGGTTGCTCGTGGTAGCGATGACGGTCCCAGCCTTCCAATGGTACTGAAGATGCCAAAGGAGTTCGATTCATGGAATGGGTATGACATGATTGGATTTGGAGACATTCTCTTCCCAGGACTGCTTGTTGCTTTCAGTTTCAGGTAAAACCAAAACTGGACTCTGAATCTATCTGCAATGTCAGTAAAGAACAACAGACTAGTGATTGCTGTTCTCCTTCGAAGATTATAGTGACCAGTTGTTTCTTCTGCTGAATACTACTAACTGTCCTTGAGCTGCAGATTTGACAGATCACACGGCAAGGACTTGACTGACGGCTACTTCCTCTGCCTAATGATCGGTTATGCCTTTGGTATGTACTAGACGGTCCATCTCTGAGTGTCAGTTTCAGAGAACAATGCTGCTAACATAAACACTGTTATGCGATGCAGGCTTGTCATGCACATATGTTGGCCTGTACCTTATGAACAGTGGTCAGCCTGCTCTGCTCTACCTCGTTCCTTCGACATTAGGTACCACAGAGGAGTAGCAGAATTCTGATCACGTTTTCGACATTTCGGTGCAAAGCGCATGAGAGTTCTAACAACTGCTCGTGCTATGAAATGGTGCAGGAGTTATCGCCGTGATTGGCGCCAAAAGAGGAGAACTCAGTCAGCTCTGGAACGCCAAGGCGTAGCCTGTCTGGGATGCTACTAGTTGATACGATCGATGGGCATGGCTTGCACCTTGCAGGCTTGAAATGGGCCTTGGTTTAGCTAGACTTTTGATCATGGTTCTGGTGGTTTTTTTTTGTGGAAACATGACAACCATTAGGACCCTCGGTTAGCATTTTTGTTTGCAGTATACAACACATGGGATGGGTGGTTAACTGATTACTAGCCAGCCGCAGTACACACGGCGTATCAAAGCCGTCAGTGCGATGTAAAGTTGAGCGAAATTCTATGGAATTCGTTCCTGATGATACACGCAATGTAGATTGTAAAGTTCCGGTTGTTCAGAAAGCTGCTCCGTTTCCTGGATGTTGGATGCATCGCTGAAGGCTTGAAAGAGGGTTGCGCTTAACTCAGTCCTCGTCCTCCTACGGTCCTACCTTCTGATGCGATGCCAAAAATATATGTTTTTTCTAAAAAAAAAAACGCGCTATCCAAGTGTTAATTTGTAATCTTCACTAATGTTCGAGTTTTTGGGTTGTTTCAGTATTTTTTTAAAAAAAATATTATAGTGCTATACTATATACAAATATGTCACATTGTCGCGTGTGACGATGTATTTACTCGTACACTGACATTTAGGACAAGAAAATTAGTTAACTAATCAATTCATTTTTAAACTAACTAAAAAAACATCACCGTGAGTCCGCAATGTATTTCTAAAGGAATATATTTAATGATGGATGGAGTACCGTACTTATGAGTCGTCGTGAGTCTGTGATCCCTACATCTACACCACCGGACAATATACATTCTTGTCATATTACTGTTTACTACCTCCATCTAAAACTAATTCAATTCTCATATTCCAAGAGCCCAATCTAATATCAACTTTGACAAACATATACATAAATATGACTATTTATGACACCAAATAAGTATAATTAAATCTACTATGAAAATATTCGACAACATATATATTTATAGTCATAAAAAGGCAATGATATTTTTTTGACGGAAGTCAATAAATTTTTTTACCAAAGGCAATAGAATTTTTTACCATATATATTTAATGTTATAAAACTAATAATATTTTTTTTGACCAAACTCAATAATATTTTCTATATAAGCTTAGTCAAACCAAAGATAGTCTGACGCAATCTAAACCCAGAATTGCATTATTTCTAGGACAAAGAGAGTAATTTTAAATTACGGAACCTAAAAGAAAGAGATGCTATCATTCACAGGAAATTCTCAGAATAGGTTTTAGAGTGAGTTTATGTTTTTTTACCAGAAAACTGGACCGATGGGAAAACAGGTGGTCTCTGGTGCATTTATTGTTTGACCATATGATGGGCTTTGGCGTTTACCATCGCAAACTCTCAAAATCTCAATCAAAGCCCATCATCTTCAGTAGATCGCCTTCCCCTTCCACACCGACCACCCTCCTACCTCTCGCTTCGCCCCTGCCGCCACGAGCGAGCATCGGAGCACAGCCGCGCGCCGCTCCCGTCCGGTCGCTTCCCGGCCGGAATCCCATCCCTTCCCCCATCCCCTCCGTCCGCAGATTCCACGCTTATACGCCGTTCCATCGCTCCTCGCCCTACGTCGCTGTCGATTTTCCCTTTTTCCTGGATCTGGGTTTCGTCGCAAGTGCCTTTCGGATGGGAGGGTTGATCTCGGGGGAGGGGCGGCCATGCCCATGAGGCCATGACCTTGCCGGGGAGGAAGGCCCCCGCGGGGGCCTCCGGGGTCCGGCGGTGGGTCGTCACCATTGTCGCGTCGGTGCTGGCCCTGGTGCTGACCCTCGTGGTGATATCGCTGTCCGCGGGGTCGTCCCTGCCGCGTACGTCGCTTCAGGATTACCTCCCCGTCCGAGTTACTGGCCTTGGGAAGCTCTCGTCGTCGGAGCACGCTGATGGGAACACGAGCGGCACTGCGATCGGGGAAGAATCGTTGCGGGGTGGCCGGGAACCCGCAGTGGAGCAGAATGGTCAGGTTGGTGACGTGAGTTCAGGCGAACCGTCCCCGGTTACAGAAACAATTGAAAGCAAAGAGCCGGATCCAGCGGCTTCCGGTGATACCGCGTCAACACCTGATGAGGATTCATCAAATGATGAACCTCAAAAGGCTGAGCAAGGTGAATTGTTAATTCAGTTCCCTGATATTTCTATTCAGCATTTTACCGACATGGATGGGATGTTATTGCCATTGTACTGTAGTGATTTATTAGATTTATCAGCACATATTCACTTATGATAACTGGAATAGCAGAAGTTGATTCTTGTCTTAATTGTACAGGCACTTGTAATCTATACCAAGGGAAATGGGTTCTTGATTCTGCTGGGCCACTATACACGAACAACTCCTGCCCTATCATCACGCAGATGCAAAATTGTCAGGGAAATGGGCGTCCGGATAAGGAATATGAGAACTGGAGATGGAAACCTGAAGAGTGTGTTCTTCCGCGCTTTGATGCGTGGAAGTTCTTGGAGTTGATGAGAGGCAAGACACTTGCTTTTGTTGGGGATTCAGTTGCTCGGAATCAGATGGAGTCCCTTGTTTGCCTCTTGTGGCAGGTGAGATACCTGCTGATACTGTTCGTGATCACACATTCAAATTATATAATATAAGATAACCATGACCTGCCAGATGCTGTTTGTGTCTAGTCTTAATGATCCATATGTTTTCTCCCTTGAAAACTATATATAAGTACAAATTTTAGGCCTTTCTACTGATGTTTTGCCAAATCAGGGATAGTTCTGGAGTTATAGATGAAACATTGTTGAGTAAAGTCCATTTTGCCCCCCTGAACTTGTCATCGAGTTTAAAAGACCCCCCTGAACTCCAAAACCGGACATTATACACCCTCATCTCCTAAAACCATTTATAAAACCCCCCTACAACAGTAAAGGGTGATTTTGAGGGTGGTTTCATGGGGGTTTTAAACTCGATGAAAAGTTCAGTTCAGGGGGGCAAAATGGACTTTTCTCTTTGTTTTATATTTTATTATTTCTTATAAGATTATTTGAGCTATTTACTATTGAGCATTTGTTTTAAGAATTCTAATGGACAATAAAATTATATTCTACAAATTCTCAATAAGATAAGATATTCCCAATAGTAAATGTTAAATTGGTTTTCGAATTCATCAAAATTACAGGAACATACTTATACATAAATTGAGAAATATCAAATTTCTTTGAGTAATCACCTTATTCGTAATGCGAGGTATCTACTATTATTTAGCAACAAACTTATTTGTAATCTTAAAGTAGTAAATAGCTCAAATAATCATTAAACAATTTCCTTTCTTAAATAGAAGCTTATAGGAAATAATAAGATATAAAACAAAGCGTAATTTTCATTCTGTCCCCCCGAACATGTCATTGAGTTTAACCCCCCCCCCTCCTGAAACCGCCCTCAAAACCACCCTTTACTGTTGTAGGGGGTGTTTTAAATGGTTTTAGGAGATGAGGGTGTATAATGTCCGGTTTTGGAGTTCAGGGGGGTCTTTTAAACACGATGACAAGTTCAGGGGGCCAAAATGGACTTTACTCAACATTTTTTTGTTTAAACTTTTATAATTTCAAACTGTTTGTTTATAAATGTGGTGGCTTTAATCTGATGGAGGTCATGTGTGGGTGCACAGGCTGGGATGGGCCTGGATAATCTTAGATAAGCTTACAAAAAAAAATCAAAGTGAAGAGCCACAACTAATAAGCAAAGGAACGTGAAGTACTTGGAATATTTCTTGCATATGATTATAGATAGGTGGCTCTATTACTTATAATTATTTCAAAGTGTGTACTTAATCAGCATATTAGGTTTCTCTTACTTCAGAAGCCACTCTTGTAGGAGTTTGGAGACTAACGTTAGTTACCTTTCCTTTCTCGCTATTCATGTTTGACATATTCATCCCTCTATACTGAACACTCATTCAGGGGGGTTTCTCCCTAGCTTGGTGCAAATGTACAATGAAGGCTGAATGTGTTTGTAGCTTATGTCATCAAGCAACACTTTCCTGTTTCGTTGTCTTGAGACATCTGGTGTTCTCCTTTTTATAGGTAGACGTACCACAAAACCGTGGCAACAAAAGGATGCACAAATGGCTGTTCAAGTCAACTTCAACAACTATTGCTCGTGTCTGGTCTTCTTGGTTAGTGCATAGGTCAAATGAAGCTGTAGGGATTGCTCCTAAGGGTATTGATAAGGTTTTTCTGGATATCCCAGATGAGACCTTCATGGAGTTTCTCCCAAGGTTTGATGTACTTGTCCTCTCCTCTGGCCACTGGTTCGCCAAACGATCAGCCTATGTCCTGAATGGCAATGTTGTTGGAGGGCAGCTATGGTGGCCTCGTCAAGCAGGAAAAATGCAGATGAACAACGTCGACGCTTTCGGTGTCTCGGTTGAGACTTGCCTGACTGCAGTGGCAACTAACCCAAATTTCACAGGTCTAGCTATCGTGCGCACATGGTCACCAGATCATTATGAAGGTGGAGCATGGAACACTGGTGGATCATGCACAGGAAAGGTCAAGCCCTTGGATGAGGTGGTGAGGAACGGCTTTACTGATGTGATGTATGGTAAGCAGGTTGAAGGCTTCAGGAAGGCAGTGAAGAATGCAGGGCAACACGGTTCTCGTTTGAAATTGATGGACATCACTGAACCCTTTGCCTTCAGGGCTGATGGCCATCCTGGCCCATATAGAAGTCCCGATCCAAACAAGAAAACACAGAGAGGGCCAGATGGAAAGCCTCCACCTCAGGATTGCTTGCATTGGTGTATGCCGGGACCAGTAGATACATGGAATGAGATGTTGCTAGAGATCATACGAACAGAGTTCGAGAAAAATAGAAGCTGAAGATAGAACTTCCTATGTACTTCGCCATTACATGATACCCTGTGCGCTGCGACTTGGTGGCATGGCGTGTATCGTGGCACTTAGAATGTTGTTGTTCGTACCACACATAGGATGGAATATAGCTTTGGATACGTAAGATTCAGTGTATTTCTTTTGTCTAACACATTCTTGAATGTATCATTTCTTAGCAGATTTTGTGGACCTGTAAACACAATAGTGTAAACTGGTATTGAGTCTCTGTCCGTGTATTAGTTTTTTTTGGTAGAAGGAAACGAGGATGTAGCCAGTGGAAAAAGAATACAAAATGTTAGCTGAAAACGCAATAGTGTAAACTGATATTGGTGCTCTAACTGACTTTTAACTGCAATTTCTGTGTATTTGCAAAATACTGCTGTTCTGTTGCAGGTATTCCAGAAAGTGCATAAATGGTTTCTGGTCTTGGTTAACACGTGTCTCTTGGTTCAGTTATATAGTACGATACGATGTCGACATGTTAGTAGTGTTCTAGAAAGCAGGAGTACACGAAGCAAAAGATGTATTATAATGCTGCTTATCAGTTTGGTGGAGATCACTATCTTGTGTTTTTCTAGCTGCAATCGTTGGTGCATCAATTGCTATCGCCTATCAGTAACAGATTAGAGGCCATGCCTACTATACTTATTAATGGTGCGAAACAATAAGTTGCATTTTGCTCTGCAAATGCTTTCTTGATGTGAAAATCCAAAGGTTGTGAGGTCAGTACTTGGAGGGCAATATCAATTGCTAAGTAAAACTGCTCTCTGAATGTTTGGTTCTGGTTGCTCTTTGGAATTCAGCTTCAGATCAGCTTTTGGTGGAAAAGAGGAGATTAACAAGGAAAAGATTCGCTGCTCCGGAAAAATTCTATTCCCATGATTAGCCTAAACAATGGCCATGTGATGTGACCCTTCTCTAGTCAGTAGCGTCAATCGCCGCAGGGCTCAAGATAACATTGTTTTGTCAGCTGTCATCGGAGCTTTGATCTCATCGGTTAGGTTCTATGCCCGGAATATGCCACTTGGCCCCCATGTTATCTCTTCCTATAGTCATATTTTGAAGCTCTAGTTTATGCCACAACATCGTCAACCGGATGCTGATTGCTCGCCTTTTCGGTAACCATGCGAACAGCCTTATTGTTAGTCTAGGACCTTTGGCTGCCCACTACTGGGTGAGGCGATAAGCAACTGGATTAGCACATTGTGTGAGGCAGGAAATACCTGCTGCGGCATGCTAAATGCTAATCAACAATGCGGTTACTAGTACTAATGAGGTGGCTCCTCTGCTGGCTAGGTCGAGTAAGTGGGTTGCTTTCTCGTTGCATGAAGGATATTACAATGTCTGAATGTTTGTGCTAATGAATGAGGCAGACTTGAATTAAAAGAACAATACCACCAGGACACAGATCCGAATGAGATCGGTATATGTGTCAGCGTAGGCCAAACTATCAACAAGTTGGCCTGTTGGTGTATATGTATATTTAGAAATGACCATAAAAAACATGTGCCTCCTAAACCAGAAGTCCAATTTGAAATTGCCAGCCCACGATGAATGAAGAATCTTTCAGCACATCCCAAGTGGTAGTTTTCTTAAAACAAAATCAGTAGAACAGTTCAAGCAATCCCCATCGAGCCATGCACGATTAAGTAAACAAGTCACTCCACATTACGATAAGTGGAAAAAGAAGGTAAAGAAAGAAAAACGAGTTCAACACGGGTTGAAATCAAACCGCAAAAAACTTAGTCCAAATCCAAAGACATCCACGAGGTCAACATCTAGCAACAGTGTCCATAGGTTGTAATGCCTGATCTTTCAGAGCAGAGAGAGCCTGGCCCAGGAGATTCCCCATTTTGACCACTCTTTTTTCACCACTAAAACCGAAAACCTTTTGACCACGTTTTCTTCACCATTAAAACTGAAAACCTTTCACAAATTCATCACACCAAGCTGGCCCCCATCACCGCTGGATGATTTGCACACGTGCCGCTTCATCTGCCCCCGAGCTCTGCAATAATCTTCTTAATCTTATTGCGCGTGATCCGTGCTCTCTCATATACTAGTGGCTGGTTGACGCATGTACGAGAGATCGACGATAGCCGGTTTGGAAGCTGGTGGTGTAGACCTGTTCAGCGTTTGAGCACACAGAGAAGAACAGACAAGCATGGAGCACTTCTCGTGCAATGATGCTGAGTGATCCAAATCCAACACAGGCCACTAGGCGCGCCATCATCCATGCCCATATCTCCACTGCATGCATATACCACCAAGCGGCTGGTTAAAGGGCAGTTGCATCAATGCCACACATTGTTCGCCATGCTCTTTGATCCTGTGTACAAAACTCCAAACAAATTATTTTTTTTCTAAAAAAATGGAAGGTATGTCCATATGCATAACTGCAAAGGTCGGGCCTATCTAGCTCGAGCATGTAGTTGTAGCCAGTCATTTCAGATATTGTTGTGGCATTGCAGATTTGCACTGTGGTATTGAATTGTTCAGTTATACTGGATGCATGTGCAGTGAGATCGCTCGCCGAGCTTCTTTGCACAAACATTTTCTCACAGCCATGGTCCTCGACATCTCTCTCGATGCAACTGGATCGTCAATGACTGAATAAGTCCACATCCATCCAGATGAAGGAGTAGATGAAGATGTCGATAGCACTGGATAATTGTGTATCCACGTCACCATCAGCGAGCGATGGAGGCTGGAACCATCCGAGGGCAAGGAGGGGGGAGACACGGTGATAAATCATAACCGACAAGCCCCTCCGTCCCTTGCTTCCCCACCCGACGCCGGCACAGGTGTCCCACCGTCCCTTTCCATCGCCGCTGCGCTGCCACTGCCAGCCGCCGTGGCGCGTCTCCAGCAGGCGGCTTCACGAAGACTCGCCAAAGCTGACGGACCACCTGTGTGAGGTGAGGCGCCTGTGACTTCTTCAGTCTTCTCTGTGTGCAACGCCGATCGAGCTCGCGGCCACGACGAGATGGGTTTGGAGACTTGGAGTGAGCACACATGGCCCCGCGAGTGTCGACAGGATGATCCATGATCCATCGCTCTAAGCGACAAGTCTCGTCGTTGCATTATTCCATTTTATCCATCTAACCCTGGACCACTGACAATAATTTCCGTCGCCTTTCTCCTACCCAATCCATGAATCCAATCCGTTTCGCTTCATGGCAATGAGTTTTCCGGACACTGATATGAAGTCTGAACCCCACGCTCTGCGGCCATGGACCATGGCACAGTACTTTGCATCGTCAGAAGTTTTAGCTTGTGGACACCGATGCCTCCTTGATGTATCGAGACTCGAGGGTGTATGATCCTTCCAGCAAAGCATGCGCAAGTCTCATGTCTCCTAATGCTTCTGTACAGCGCTTACAGCAAGTTTGAGGATCTCCGAGTGCTTCTGTACAGCGCTTACAGCAAGTTTGATGATCTTTCTGGAGCTAAAAGCAGTGTTCTACTCGCAGAACAAAAAAATGGTGAATCTTTTTGCAGGAGATAGAGGGTTGCTGTAGAATAGTTTTGCCATGTGCTTATCAGGATGCTGCTGTTTTTTCAAAGAGAAAATATCAAACGCAGATCACGGCAGATGAGAGTCCTGCTTTGTTGCATTATTATAAAATCGAAATCTCCTCACCGACAGGCACACCTATAAACAATTGCTATCATGTTTATCCATGCTCAATTGCTCATCCAACACAACACCACCTGCCCGCCGCGTACAACGTTTCTACCATTTCTTTTCCGATCTCTTTCTTTACTCCCTGTAATCTTTTCTGAGGAAAGAAATATGAGGCTCTAGTACTAAATGATTTCTCGAGCCACCACTTGTTTTAGACAAAAATGATGTGCGAGAGCAATTTGATCTTGATAATCTCGAACTAAAATTGCTGTACAAAAAGTTCGAGGGCAACCCAAAGTCAAAATGGAACTCTCGCACTAAAAATCTCCCTTTTCTACAACGACCATTTTTCAATGATCCACCCAGCGCGAAGGCAAGCTACTTGATCCTCGCCGCCGGCGCGGTGGCCGGTGGCGGAAAGAACCCGACGGCGCGGCACTTGACGTCCACCCCGGCGCCGCCTGACATTGGCATTGCCCCGGCGGCCGTCGCCGGCGAGGTGGCCGTCGACCTCTTGTAGGGGCCAAGCCACTTGGCCAGCATGTACCGTGTCTTCCGCCACGGCGGCACGTGCAGGCCGTGGGCCCGGAGCGAGCGTCGCGCGGCGTCGGACACGACGCGCACGGCGCGGCCGACGGACTCCTCCTTCGCCACCACCGCCGTCGCCGGCACCGCCGCGACGACGGCGGCGTACTCCGGCGTCGCGCGCGCCACCTCCAGACCCGCCCGGAAGTCCGCGTCCACAATGTACCTGCTGCTTCCCCGCCGCGCCTCGCCGGAAGCGACCACGACGTCGACGTACTCGTACGTCCCGGCCGTGATGCCTCCCGACGCCTCCCACCGCGACTTGCACACGCCGGCGTCGTACCCGGCGGCGCGGAGCCGCCGCGCCACGGCGCGCCGGAACGCCGCGCCGTGAGGCCGCAGCGCCGCCTCGGCCTCCACGGCGGTCGCCACCGCGGCGGCGAGCCGGATCCGGAACACGTCCTCCTCCGCCGGCGGATCGAGAAGCTCCCTCACGGACGCCGCGGCCGCCGCCGCCCTCCCCGGCCCGACCCCGTCGGCGTCGGAGTCGTAATCTCCCGCGCCCTTGGGCGCTGGCCCAGCAACCCCCTCCTCGGCGGCGCCGGCGTCGGTCTCGAGGAACGCCTGGACGAGGCCGGAGAGGCACGCGGACGCGTCGTGATCGCTGCCGCTGCTGGGGCACCCGGCGTCCCCGCGGAGGCGCGCGCGGACGGCGTCGTTGAGGCGGATGTACACGGCCATGTTCGCCGGCGAGCGAGCGTCCCTCTCTTCCCCCTCGTGGGAGGCGGTGGTGGGTGGTGATCTGAGCTGCGACGGTGAGGAGGGGGGAGACGAACGCCCCGGCGAGGCCGGGTTTTTATAGGGTGGTTGGGCCGGCGCCGGACGCCCCACGGGGGCGGGGCGGAGGGTTTATTCCGTGGATTAACCGTGGCATTAGTACCCTCGGAATATGCTCTCGCCATGGGCGTTTTGGGGAAGCCGTGGCGTGCTAAAGATAGCGGAGCCTTTCTAGCTAATTCGGTCGTGCCACGCTGGGGGTAGTCGCCATGCCGTTCCGTGGAGCTAATGGCTGGTCGATAACCTGCAACGTTTAAACTTTGTTACGTCTACGGTTTTGCTCTTGTTTTGGTTGCCGTTACATGTTTCTTCTGTCTTTTTGTTTTTAAAATAAGAAGAAATAAAACTGCGGTTGCATTACATGTTTCTGCTGCCTAGTAGATTTTTTTTTTAACTGCTTTGTGAAGTTCTAGGCACGTGTTCCCAGGCAACCATGCCGTCTGCATTGTTTTTATTTGGCGTCAAGGTGAAGGTAGAATAACAAAGGTTGTAGTTGTAGTACTAAGCATGTCAGGTGTCCTAGTCTTATCTTTCCAACGGTATCTAGAGGCAACCCTTTGGCCTCCGGAGGATCAAGGAGGTTAAGGAAGAGGCAGCATATTCGCCGGGCCCTTTTGGGAATATAAACGTGGGCTCATTTCTTGGATCTTCTCCCCGGGGGAGGAGAGATCGCGATCGGCCGGGCGTGGGGTGAAGTAAGTGAAATACATTCCAAAACCAAACCAAACCAGCGAGTGATGGCAACTTGACAAGCACAAGCACAACGGGGCACGCCGGAGCTAGAGCATGCCACACCAGTGTAGTCGTGGCAGCCGTGGGCCGTGGCGGCAAGGGATATCGGATATGCCCTTGGCATCGCCGGGTCTTTATCCCCTGTCACGCGGGCGGGTGGGGCAGGGGGACACGCGATTGGGCCAGGTCAGCGCGCGCCAGGTGCCCGCGGGGCCCCGCCGCGCTTGGCCCTTGGCGCGGCCGTGGGGGCGGCGCCGGACGGACGGACGTGCCCGCGGCCGCGCGGCGTCGCTGCTGGCCGTGGCGACGATAGGGACACCCTTTGCCCTTTCGCTCTCGGTGACGGGGGTCCTTGTCCCCCCTCCCCAAGAAGGCGCTCGCTCGGTGCTTGCCTGCTTGGTTCATCCATGCATCGTGCATGTATCTGCTCGGCGCTAGCAAAGTCGCGGCCGGGTTTGGGAATCCAATCCATGCACATCTTTCTTTTTTTTGCTAGTTGACGTTGTGAGAAATTAAGGGTTTGCTTTAGGTTGATAGACTTGGCTGCCTGACGGGCCTTTTGAATCGTGTGTTTCGGATCTGGGAACGAGCTGAGAATTCCACTCGAGGAATCGAGATGCATAGACTTCACGAAGAATTTAGCAGGAACATTGTATAACAACTTTGTAGTGTGGAGCATAACATTGGGACCGAAGACAATGCGTGCGCACCGGCACACCGCACGCGGCGCGCGGGGCGCCGAACACGTATCGATCGTGTGCTCGGGGACTCCGAGAGCGACGAGCGAGCTGATCGAGAGTGGCGGCGCCTGTACGGTGGGCCAGGAATTATTAAGGTTGGCCGCCGGTGCCCATCCGCGACCGCGACGCCGTCCCACGTCTCCCACCATGCATCCGCGTAGATCGTCCGTGCCAGCCGGGCCACGAGGTCGACCCGCCGTTTTCGTTCGCCGGCCGCCCGGCCGCTCCGCTCCGCGGTTTGCCTCGCCACCGCTCGAGGTTTCCGCCCACCAGCCGCAACCCAACCCAACCCAACCCAACCCAACGCGTGAGGCAGAGGGCAAAGGCCACAACGCGCGGCGCAGCAGGCGCATGCCAGCACGAGCGCGGCCGAGTCGGCCTCGTGTTTCCTGTACATGTCGTGGACCATGGACGACTGGACGTTGAGAGGAACGCGCTGGCTGGCTGCCAGTTCTAGAATGGGTCCGTCCACGTGCATGCCGTGGAGGGGACTTCCTAGGGCGGGAAGGCGTCCAGGTACACGTTGAACCTGCCCGCGCGCGCGCCAGGTGCATGGTGTGGTGGCTGTACTACTACCGAGGGAGTAGTAGCTTACGCCATCTGCTTGCAACGTTCGTCATGAGTGCCAACGGCCTCGCTAGCTAAACGGGCGATACGTTCAGATTATTGACGCACCTGGACGGGAATTTGGTTCGGTGCGCGCGGCCGGCTTGCAACGCAAGCTAAGGTTATTAGTACTAGTGATGTAAGGATATAAGCTTTTTTTAATGACCGTTTAGCTAGACAACGATCGAGCTGCATCCTAGTGCTGTTGCATGGAAGAGTCTGTTTTTGTATGGATCAACGCGTAGCTGCCTACGATACTGGGCCATCGATCGATCGAGCAGTGGTTCGGATATCGTCGCCACTCGCCAGCTAGTGGTGGCACGGGAAAGCGAGCAGCAATAGCTATGCGCCGCCTGTAGCGTCGTGCGTGGCCAGTGGCTCGTTATCTCGTCTTTCTCGTCGTCGGTGAATAGCGACTTGCAAAATGTAATTAACGTGTACGTAGTGCTCAGCTCATCCGATCTCGCAAATGTAACCTATCAGGATCGGAGGTGATCATCTACGGAGTACTATACTGCCCAAAGCATCGCTGACGATCAGAGGCATTTGACGCTGGCACACGAACTCCGTCGCGTCCAAGGATTTATTCCAATGCATTTACCGGCATGCGTTGGATATTTTGTGACCGTCAGGTCAACAAACCTACCCGAGATAAGGGGGAGTAATCTTTATCCTCCAGATCTCGGGATTGGTTCCAACAGAGCCTAATCTGTTGCCGTGATCGTGAGGCAACGATAAGGAAACCTTAGGGCTCGGCCCCGGGCCTACAGTGCTATATAAGCTGAGGTCGTACCACCCCAAAGGTACCCTTCACGCTTCCCAAGGTTCTCCGGAACCATCCACCCTACACCGATCAATCAGACGCACTGGAAGGCCTGGAAGCTCGAGTTCCTCCCGTCGCAGGCCAATCTCGTTGGCGTCCAGAAGGCCGCCGTCATCCACCGAAGTCTTTGAAGGATAGACTTCGCTACAAGCCCGACGTCGCCCTCAACGTCAACTTGAACACCGCCTCTCCGGCCTTCACCGTCGCGATGGACAACACCACCGCTGGTATAAGGCCGGATCCGACTCTATTTACTTCCGCATTAGATCTAAGCTAGATGTGATCTTGTATAGGCTAGGTGATCCTGTTTAGTTAAGTTCTAAACATTGTTAGCCTTCATTTGCTCTAACAGCATGTTGACGGCCTGTCCAGAGGCGGTAGGCGATCCAGAGCATAAACGATATGTCAGGGGGAGGTGATCGATCCCAGAGGTCGACGACCGGACTACGTACGGGAACAGTAGGTGCCCCGCGCGGCCGCGAAGAGGTAGTAGCCAATCCGGCTGGGCGGTCACCTCGATCCGGGTCCCCAGCTAGCGAGGCATTTGACGTGAGAGTCACGCTCGACGGCCTTATCTACAGGCCCGGAAACTGTCCACGTACGTAGTGAATCATCATCAGGACGACGATCATTTTCCTCCTCCTCCGATCACATCTGATCTGATCTGCATCGTAATCACACCACGCGTGACGCGTGCACACTAATCCAAGTCAAACACCCCGTCAAGTAAGTCTAGCTGCTCGATCGGCAGCGGCATGTTTGAGCTAGCTGTAATACGTGCATGGTCCATCAGCAACGTGGCGCAACCAGGATTTTGGGCCAAACTGCCAAAGATATGAGGTAAAATATTTTTTTTAGGGAAACAATGGCAACCCTTAGGTTGCCTGATTAGGTAAAAATGGTGCTCTCTGTACTCCTTTTTAATTTGTTCTTTTCTTTGACTATGGCAGCTTCTGCCTAATCCTTTTGTAAATTTGTTCGGATGAATTAATATATAGGTAAAACATTATATACACAATCATATATACTAACTCGAATATGCACGACGTTCTGAGGTCAATGCAGTTATTCTTTTTTTTTTTACTTTTTAGCGTACGAAAGAGATCTTCATCGGTATTTATTGAGCATGGGATGAATCTGTCATCTGCATGTATAACACGTACTAAGCCCTGGTGAAATGTTGTCATGTTTGCCTTTGTAAAACCAAATTGCATCTAAGTTAATGGGAGGCATGAGTACTTGTTATGATCTGTTTAGTTGATCTCACTCTCTCGTCAGTAAATATCCGACGATATTTAGTTTGTCCTAAACTATACATATATATTTTTATTAAGTGGAAATATGGTGATTATGCACGTAATGTTTGTAATATATTCTCACCTTTATTTTCAATGTGTTTGATCAGGGGTGACGCCACGTCCATTTTCCCTGGAGCCATTGCACAAGGAACAAATTTCCTTTAGCTAAACTATAATCCACCGTGTATTTCTACTATAATATCTCTGTTGTTTGAGCTGTGCACCAGGATCGATCCATAGACCATAGCTAGCTTCGCCCGTGTATGATGGCATACATTAACGTGACACTCATGCGCATACTGTTGTGAATATAATACTGACGATCATATACATTTCCCCTGACCACAAAGATATGTTTTATCCGCTATCAACCATTTGTCACGCTCCATTGGTACGCGAAAACCCCCCCTCAATAATAGAACATAGAGTATGGTTGCGGACTTGAGTAGTGGGTACACTACTTATTTGTAGATAAAAAAATTATAAAATGGTTATCATGATACTGTCTCCCAGCAGCAGACTGTTCGATCCTTTTCCGTTTCCGTTTCCGTTCGAATCAGATAGGATCCTTTTGCTTGGACTTTGCAAAAGAAAAACTACATGGAGCACTAGCATTGTGATCATGAAGTGCCTGTACAGTGAACACTATCAGGCTAATGTGTCGCTGGCTGGGACGGACGCTTGCATCTATCTACTAGTTTATGTGATTTGGGATCAAATGCCTTTTGAAAAACAAATACTCTCAACATTTACTTGGTTTCAGAATCAAACCTAATAAAAAAAATATATCTACATGTTTAACTAAAAAAAATGTATCTACATGTTCAAAATCAAACCTAATAAAAAAGATTTAAGATTGTGTGGATGTATATTAATTCCTGGAGGAATCTACGTACGTGTCCTATTTCCATATGCTCTATACATCTAGACATTTCTTAAGGGACTGCTGCACAAGAATAAAAATTGTCAGGCATCAGTTTTTGGACTGAACCAGTACAATGATAGAGAAAGAAAGGGATATATGAGCATGACCCCACCTCTAATTCCATCAACACACTTGCTGAAACAGATTCACAAGATCATTAGCAGATCCATACACCTTTTATTTAGTATTAGTTAATTCGTGGCCGTGCAATTATTCAGTTTTTTTCTATGCAGTCGTACGCCGATAAGCCTGATGATTGACATACATTTCTTTGATTGATTCTGATGGGTGTGCAATAATAGTTCGGCTTCTATTCCTTTTGATCTGTGTGTAAATGTATCTCCGCAACGAACAACAGCATATGAAAGCAAAGGATTACCTTATTTATCTGACGATAAAGAGGCGAGCATCCATTGTCTTGTTGATCTTGGATGACTATTGGCTATGGCTACTACACAGACCTGCACATCTTATTCACAGTTCACACGCTAGTACAGGTGTCCTGCTCCTCTGCATCCGTGTGATTATGTGCAGTGCAATCTCACCTGGCTGAATATCATCATGCTGCAGTGAGAAAACAGTTGGTCGGATTAGAGAGATAAACAAGCAGCATTATGCATTAAGCAATGCGCAGCTGCAGCAATGGGAGAACGACGAAGACCATGGCGCTGATGCTCGCACGAAGACAACTACGTACGCTGTGAACGAAGAAGACCTGACGATCACCTTGAACTTCGATCGCGTCCGGTTGTAGGTGTAGGTGACGTGGACGAGACCGTCGCAGGTGGTGACGACGGATTGACGGCCGGGTAGGAGAACTCCTTGCCGGCGGCGTTCTCCACCGTGGCGACCACCGCCCTCCCTCCACACGATCCCGTCGTCGTTGGATACGGAGAGCTTGAGCTGGCCCTGGAGAGCGGGCGTTGTACGCGGCCAGCACGAGGCGGTCGCCGTCGCACGCCCTGGCGGCGTATGGGTACGTCTGGATCGCCGGCCGCCGCCATGAACACCCGTAATCCTCCCGCGAGACTATCATCGAAGTTTTTCAAAAGGAAAAAAAAAAACCGTAATCATGGGCCGAATGGTGTCCATGGGCCGTAGGCCGAGGAAGTTTACTGGTCCTTTGTGCGCGGAGTGTGTGCTTAACGTACGGCCCGTGGCCGGCAGCCCGACACCATTTCATTAGAAGGCCTTTCCAAACTTTTTGGGCGGGTGCAGTCTTAAATCAAAAGAGGGAAAGAGATCGACGTGGGCCACTAAAGAAGGAATTTCTGTTTAAAAAGAAGGGATTGGAATCACGGTAGCAGTAGAAGTTCACGCCGCTGGCTAGTCGTATCGTACTATTTGTACATTTGATCAAGATCCTGCTCTTTCCATTGTTTGCGCGGCCACTACCCTCCTTCCGTTTACCAAAACCGTTCAAGATTCATTTGACGATCAGGGAGAGATGTCCTTTGCTATTTGAAACCCTGATCAGAGTCGGACTCTTATCGCAACACGGTCCCCAGCTGTTATAAGCCGATGCAAATCTCAGGGGATGCAAGGGCAAGTAGCCGTCATCACAACAATAGGACAGGGCACGGACGGCTACCCGGAGATGGCGAGCAGGTCGAACGAGGCGGCGGCGATGCCTTTCGTGGAGACTCCTCGACTGACCACTTTGATCGAGCTCGCCGCCGTAAGTGCATCAATCCAACGTCCCCGCCGCCTTTCGTTTGCATCTCGATCGTTCGATCTGTCCCTTTTGAGCTTTCCATGAATCGTTCGATCTCTTCGTTGCAGAGGTTCATGTGGACAGTCACGACTGCTCTCTACATCGCCACGTCGCTCCATCTGCTGAACATGACGGACCTTGACGTAGCGGTGGCATGGGGGATCATTGCGTTGATGACTCCTTGCTTCCTGGTCGTTTGGTCACCGCTGTCATTTTATAAGAACAATGCTCATGCTGCTGTGGATCTTGCTTGCAGAATGAATGTACGCATGAGGATACCGGCTGGAAAGATGTCAACCCTAGTGTCATAATAAGGGTTGTTTCTAGAAAAAAAAACTTATATTAGGTTTCATCGACGTGGTTATACAAAATCCATGACCTGCGTGCCATCGTGCACTATGGATTCGTAGCTACGTTTTTTTTTTTGTCTTCAGAATGGTCCATCATGCATGTTACTAATTACTATGTTAACAATTACATATTCACACGAACAATATTAAAAACCTGACCTGTGTAAACTGAATTACCATCTATGAGAGTTTCATAGCATTTGAATAATTTTTTTTTGTCATTCATCAGATGCATTAACGGAGAGCTGCTGTCTTGTCAATAAGTATACGTTTAGTTTTTGCCCTCATGTTATACCCGTTGATCAAATTAGTCCTCAGAATTCAAAGGTGACACAATTATTCGCAAAAAAGCTGATACAATTAAAAAAATACACCATAGCCAATTCCATAGTACCCCCTTATTTTCTTTATCTACAAGCACATTTGAAAATAAAATCTCTGAAAACAAAATCTCGCTATTAATTTATCATAGGATAAATTATCAATCGTTACAAATAAATCGATATATCGTACTGAAGATAAGTGAAATATCATTTTTTGGATAACTTTTAGGCACTAAATATTTAATAAAGCTTAATTCATTCTTGTTTTAAATAGTGGAGGGCCTACAGGTAGGTCCAGTAGGTCCATGGCATACTCTAGATTTTGGCCCAGTCCATGTAAATGTTTTTTGATTTTTCAAACTGATGCAAGCCAAGGTGTAAATTTGCAAATTGTTGCACATCCCTAGCCGGCTAGTCTGTAGATATTTGATGCAAGGATTTGCTTTGATTGCTATGTAGCTTACTGGAAGCAAGGATTTGGTTTGAGTGCTTTGTTGCTGAATCAATGATTTAATTTTGTAGAATTTCTAGACCATGATAGGTTGAAAGACATATATAGTCTTGTTGACATCTCATTTAAGATTGTTGAGGCAAATGTGCATACAATTTATAATATAGTTTACATGCTTCTCAAATTGGTATTGCTTCTACCTTTAGCGACGACCTCCGTTGAAAAGCCTCTGAATTTTATCAAAACCAAGAGGAGGAATAAAATTGGTGATAGTGTGTTGGATGATTGTCTTGTCACATTTATTGGGCATGATATTTTCTTTGAAGTAAAAAATAGTTGAATAGAAAATTATGTTATTTCTTATTTGCATCCGAATGCTTGGTCAATTTTTAATGTCATTTACCGAATTTGAAAAATAAAATATACCGTTTTGTATGCAAAAATTTTGGCGCGGTATACCCTACATTTCAAACCTAGGTTCGCCACTTTAAAACCAAAGGCCACTGCTCCGAGCCCTATAAAAACCTCCGCCACAACCTCTCCCCGAGCCGACATTTCAATTTCTTTCTTCTTCCATCGTATGACTAACATAATGTTTTTTATTACCTGAAAAAGAAAAGGGATGTGTGACTCCAATTGAGGCACACCCACGACCAGGGGCGGATCTAGGGGGGCTGGAGCCCCCTACCCTCATGAATTCTATTGGGTCCCCCACAAACCCTCCAAGAAATTTTAGCCATATATGAAGAGGCAGAGGACCATCATATCATTAACAGAAGGCTTTTTATTACCTAGAAAAAGAAAGGGACACCCACGACCAGGGGTGGATCGTGTGGGGGGGCTCGAGCCAGTGAAACATCATTTGTTTGATAACTTTTTAGGCACTAAATATTTAATAAAGCTTAATTCATTCTTGGTTAAAACCAGTTGCGGCTGCTCCACGCCCTATAAATGCCTCCCCCGCAATCTCTCTCCGAGCTCGACAAAGCATAAGAGGCATTGAATCGCAGCCGCAACCTCTCCCCGAGCTCGACAAAGCAGAGGGGACATCGAATCGCAACGGCTTGAGAGATGTTTCAATTTCTTTCTTCTTCCATCGCCCATGACCAGGGGCGTATCCAGCGTGGGGGTAGGGGGGCTGAAGCCCCCGAGCTCTATTGGAGCCGCCACAAACACCATATGAAATTTTAGCCCCCAAGAAATTTTAGCCATGTATGAAGAGGAGGAACAAAAGAGGAGCCAGAGAAAGAGAAATGAGAGAAGAATGGGAAACTCAGTCTCTCATTTCTACTGTCGTGGATTCCGCCACTGGTGAAAACTTATCAACTTTTATTTGGATAGAAAACTTGTCAACTATAGCCTTTTGAAATATCAAGACGCCCCACGCTGGGTTGGGTTGATGAGTACCGGCAATGAAAAAACAATGAATATGCGTGACTGTCTGGTACTGGTAGTATGGTATGGTGCAGAAGGACCAGACGCCTACGATACCGTACAGTGCATGCCATATCCGTTATGGGGGAGGTCAGAAACAACCCCTCGCGCGCCGGCGTCATAGCCCACGAGGAACCGGCCCCACCACCTTACGCAGACCGTCTACGTGGCACCACGCGGCGCGCCACCACGCCCGACGTGTCCTACCCACGTCCCTATCCTTCCCTCCCCCGCGCGGCGCGGCGCCGCCTCGGGACGCGCAGTTCATGCACACAGCACACCCACTGCGCGCCGCGTTTGGCCGCACCCGCGACGCCTTTCCCCGTTCCAAGCAGGGGAAGAGAGAGCTCCTCGCCGTTATATAATGGCAGCATCCTACACTGCCCAGCCCCCAGGCAATCAGCTCGATCATCATCATCCTATCCACTTACTAGCTGTCAGACTCAGCACACTCCACACTGCACTGCTGCCTGCTGGCGAGGAGAAGATAAGCAGAGAGCGCGATCGATGGCTCGTCTGCCCGGCGCTTGCTGCGTCATGCTGCTCGCCGCCGTCCTACTCGTGGCGGCGGCGGCGTCCGCCGAAGACGACATGACCGGCGGCGAGGCGGCCGGCATACGGCAGCCGAGCGGTGGCGAAAACTACCGCAGGAGGAAGGTGGGGGCGAGGACGCAGGTGAGGGACGTGGAGGGCGACGGGGAGGTGCAGGAGCTCGGCCGGTTCTCCGTCGCAGAGTACAACCGGCGGCGCACCGGTAGCGGCGGCGGCGGCGGCAGGCTCGAGTTCGCTAGAGTGGTAGCGGCGCAGCGGCAGGTGGTGTCGGGGCTCAAGTACTACCTCCGCGTCGCTGCGGCGGAGGAGTCGGAGGGCGCGGAGAACGGCGGCGGCGGCGAGCGCGTGTTCGACGCCGTCGTGGTTGTCAAGCCTTGGCTGGAGTCGCGCACTCTGCTTAGGTTCGCGCCGGCGGTAGAAAAGTAGGTGTGGTGGCGGTGCCGATCGAGTATGTCCGTCGTCTGTGACTTTTGGCCGGTCTGCTTCCTCCTCGCAGACTTTGGTGGGCGAATAAATGTCTTGTTTTTGTGAAGAGTAGTAGAGAGACCAGAGAGTGAAGACCGACTTTGTGCTTCGGTAGATGTTCTGAAGGCTATTGTACAAAAAGATGAGAGTGACAATAAAAGATTGTAAAGGCTACTTTGTTTATCTGAGCTTCAATCCCGAATTATTTCTACCAGGTTATTAGGAAATTTGGAGTGGTTGTTTGCATGCTCATGCTCATTGATCCTTATTATCAGTGTGACCCGGGGGGCGGGGCCATGCTAGCTTGGAGCGGCATGGATATAAGATTACTGTCCTGCTTCAGAACAAGTTCTAGCCATGCCTAGGCAAGCAATGACCATCTGTGCTGTGTCTTCGGTACTGGCGAATGAAACTGGTTTTGATGAGCCACGGTCCACAGCTGGAATATGCGTTTGAACAGTGCCTGTCTACCTTGTCACGTCTCCACCTTTTCTTAATGTGATGTTTAGCGTTTGTTTAGTTGAAAGGAAGAAGGAAGATCGGTTATCGCCGTGCACGCATACAAACACTACCCATCGTTTTGTCAAAATGCGTTTCCCTGACCCGACGCTCCGCCCCGGTCGGCGTTAATCTACGCCAGACAGCAGCCAGAATCCACACGTAACACTGCCGGCCCTTTTCACCAAGCCTTCACGTGCCCGTGCCGTTTGCATGCATGCAAATGTTCGGCACACACGTAGCACTTCATCACCTGCAGGCACATCTAAAAATTGCAGAGCTGCGCTCCAAGCCAAACGGGAGCAGCATGGGTTCCAGCCGGGGGGGGGGGGGGACGCCTTGTTTCTATCCGTCGTCCTATACCTTGTGCTCATCCAGTCGCCGCACCAAGCCACCAACGACGTTAGCAACTATGGCTGTATCCATTGGTTAACAACGTCGCCCCCCTTTGTTTGTGTGAGCTATTAGGCACCTCAAAACTGAATACACGCATTGTTCTTCAACGTTTTGGACTTTGGTTTGTTTGCAAAAGTGGCTCTTGTTCATTAACAGGATCCATTAACCCTAGCTGGTTAATGGTTAATACCTTTTGTAGTTTTATTAGCCAGCTTATCTTTTCCCGCCACGAGACTCCGATCGAACTAAATCGCGTGCGCCTTGGAGAGAGACGAGGGAAGTGCTTCGCCTTCACCTTGGGTGCGGACCAGCAAGCGGGCAGGGGGCGCGCAGCTCCTCCCCGGCGGCCACGGCCGCACCACCACTGCCGCGGCAGCCAATGGAGGGCATCACCGCTCGCGCCGATCGGTGGCCCGAAGCTTCGTCTACTGGAAGAAAGGCCGCCAAAACCCTAATCACCCGCCGCGTCGAGCTTCCGCGTGCGCGGGTGGGGCGGATGGATGGCTCACGCGTCTCTTTCGCGGTCTCGGGGATGAGGATGATGGTGGCGCGGAATTGTCGTTTGCTGGCGCTGCGAAGGCCGTTGGACTGTTTGCTTAAAAAAAAAAGGACGTTGGACTGTGTTCTGGTGTTTTGGACGGGCATGGGCCAGTGAACAAGTTGTTTTTCCGGCTTATTTGGGCTGACCGCACTGGTGTGGACTGTTGTGGGCGGACCAAATAATAGTATTTGGGCTCATTGTCCACCAATTCACACTGTAAACGATGGCCCAACTAACAAATCATGAAACTGGGTTGAACTCCTTTTCCCTTTTCTTCATTGATTGATTGGGGAAAAAAAACCTTTTTTATTTTCTTGAAACTCGTACTATGATTTTGGTCTACACCGTTTCTTCTCATCTTGATGTGGGGTGATCGTGCACCAGCAAATACTCAGCCGCACGCTGCATCTATGGCCCTCCTTTATGTTACAGTTGAAGTGCAAATTAATCCTGTTCCATCAAACGCGCTACGGGGGTACAACATGTGTACGAGCCGGCGTACTTGTGTTGGGTTTATTTCAGGCTAACAATGCCAACGCTATTTACTGATTCCAGACTTGCAGGCTTACTTTTCGACAGTAAGTTTATCGAAAGGCCATTCAGATGTTGCATCTCAGACATGCATAATCCAGAAGTATATCGAAGGAAAACGGTATGTAAACACTGTAAATTACATCGTCAATTATCGTTTGGGCCTCGTAGATGCTCGATTGTACGCTAGGCCACGTGAGGTGTCAGCTGTAGGCGAACCCCCAGATGCTCCCCTACGACCCCGCGCGCGGTCCTGTGCACGTCGTTCGTCAGCTCCTGAACTGATGAAGTACACCGCCACCGCCAGCGACAGAGACCACCAGCCAGCTCTACCGGTCTCGCAGGCCACCTCCAACAACCTACTACGATTGTAGCCTGTAGCCACTGGCAGGAGCCCCCCGATGAGGCCGATCTAGCCCTGCCCGCCCGACTCGTCGGCCCTCAATCAGGCCAGCCACGACGCCACAGCTCACGTCGGGCGCAGGTCAGGGACCTCTCAGATCAGCCAATCCACTCACCAACCTGCCCGACACGACGCGTCGTGTGCGCGCGCGCGTACGTTCCTGGCACCGTGTCGCGTCCCCGCGCTCGCAACGCCACCCAACCGCAACGCGGCCACGGCCACGGCCACGGCGCCGCCCCCTGCTCCTTCGCCGCCGCGCACGCCCCGCCCCTCACGTCCCCCATCCGTGGCCTGCCTTGTTCGTGCACGCGCGGCGGCCTCTCTTGCTATGCTATGCTATGCTATGCTAGGGGCGCGACACGAAGGCCACCCCCGCGGAGCGCGGAGCACATCGCCGTCCGGTCTTGATGGCCCGTGCGTGCGCGCGCGGCCGTGCGGGGAGGAGGAGGAGGAGAACCCGGGGACCAACCCAATCCCATCCCAACCGGTGCGCGAGGCGGCCGCGCGTCCTTCCGCGGACAGAGAGCTCGTCCGCCTCTTTCGCACGGGGGGGCGCGCGGCTGGATGACCGGCATGGCATATCATTACGTGGGTCGCGCACGGATGGGACCACGCACGATTGGGTTGGGTTGGGGGGCCGCCCTTTTCCATCGCCAGTGCCCGGCACCAGCAGCCTCTCATTTCATCAGGATCGTTGGGGATCTGGAGAGACCCCATACCGCGTACATTTACGTTGCTACGGTACTATACGGGGGATGGAGGCTGGGAGGGGGCGTTGTTGTCCCTGGGCCGTGGTGACACGCACACATGGTATCCCTGGGTCTGACAGGCACATACCAACGCACGCAAAGCCGCTGGAACAGGAGTGGCCCTGCTTCCTGCGGCTGCGGGGCTCCCCCTGTTCCGTTTTGTTCCTCCTCGTCCCATCTTGCTTGCCTCACCCGGTCACCCCCACACCAGAAGAGGTACAGATAAGGGCACTTGTCGAGCTACCACACTCACTCACCCACTCACCCTGCAGGCTCTCTTGCGCCGTAGAAATTGCGCGCACACAAGCAGATGACCATCGCGGTATGCTTGCGGTTTTCATGGATTGCTTTTTTTAAAAAAAAGAATAAGGGATAAATATTAAACACCATGCATACATTGCGACCTTGCACAAGGTCAGGCCGCATTGGCAGCGTATAGACCCGTATTCGTACGGCGGTGTGGACTGGGTACTCGGGTAGTGGGGGTGGGCGCAATGATCGATCGCCCTTTGTACCTGTCCGACGAGCGACGAGTCTACACTACACCTGCCGATGGCGATCGCCGGCAACGCCGACGTGCCACCGGCCGGGCCGGGCGCGGCGGCGACTGTGCGCGCGCCCCCGCCTCGCGCGCTTGCAGCTTTGCTTGTGTCGGGTGGGAAACGAGATGGCCCCCGTGGCGGATTAGGAGGGGGATCCCCATCACGCCAGCCGCTGGTCCGCTCTGGTATGGCCGGCCTTTGGTTGCAGCCAGGAGGCCCAGGAGGACTAATAACACCACGCAGGGCCCCTCTTGAGCCTGACATGCCTTCCCTCTCATTTCATGTGGGGGCGTTCGCTAACCATGCTTCTGTTCAGTTTCAGTTCAGGGTACACGATGCAAAGCAGAGTGAACGGGCCTGTGGCTCGGTGTCTGTTCCGGTGAAAAAAAAAATAAAAAAATCAACCTCTAACCTTTGTAGGGCAGTTTCGATCGGGTCAACAATGGCCTCGCTCCGATCTCGCGTCTCATGATTGCGTGGCGAATGGCGCAAAAGGCTGGAGCGGACATGGACAGTTCGAGCGCCTTTCTCTTGCATGTATGCAGGCGAGAAAGAATCAGGATCGATGGCTTCACAAAAGCTGCCCCAGCATCTCTCTCATGCCGATGCAACCATGCAGCCTGCAGGCGCCATGCCGCCATCGATCGCCTTTGCAAGCAGGGTGTCAGCAGATGAAGCTGCCGTATGATACTCTGCATGAACGGATGTCGATATAGGGTGAATGCTAAACTGCTACCGACTGCTAAGCTAGCAACGAACATTTTTTGGTGATGACAGTGACGACGCCATGCATCGTAAAGACTGTACTTAGCTCAAAAATTCAGTTCATACCGTGGAGGACACGGACCTTAAATTTTTCCAGGAATATGGTGTCCAGATCTGGCCAGCTGGTGCTACACGTATATCTCTCATAACAAAAGGCAAGGCGTTTGTTTGACTTGCGGCTGTGGTTGCGATCGCATCGCATCACATCCCCTTTGCAATGCAGCAATTCGCGGCAGATGACGCACTAGCCTTGGCTTCAAAGATAACAGAAAAATCACGTCTCGCCCCAGTCGTAGCAGCCCTCTCTGGACAAGGAAAGACGGCGAGGACCATACGCCCACTCTGACCAATACAAGCACCAGAAAAATCTGCCCGTATCAGTTAGTGCCTTGCCGTGGCCCTCTATCTGTGAAAAAAAAAAGCTATCATGTCATGCATGGGATTATCTTGTTCTTGCTCGTGACAGGGCCATGATCTGGGGCAAGAGCAAGAATAGGTGGCTGTTCATGGCGACCACGATCTGAGTCTCATGCCGAGGCCACGAACTCCTGTACGAGACACATCACGTTCTACGGTCATCTACTCGACTACTACTCCCCTCTGCTAGTATTTATAAATGTCTTATATTCCCCTGTCTCGCCATTCCTCTGTCCCTCATCTCATCAGTCCTCACGGCTGCAGAACAATCCCTGGCCACTTTTACGAGCTTGTCGCGCTTGTTTTGCTGCGAATTTACAACTCGTGCTGCAGTGTGATCACATCTGGTCAGACAGAGCAGTAGCAGAGTGATCCGGCTCGGAGATGGTGCTGTGGTGTGTGATGATTTGCAGATGGCTCAGCTATATCCTGCACAAGATCGTCTGGTCATGGTCAGGAAAGCTGGAAAGGGAGAGATCAGAACAACTCGTTCCGCTGATTCCGTTGTGGCGCGTGATCACAGCCTGGAAGATTTGGACTCGTTGAAGTGGATTGGTAGCTCCGATTCTCAACAACCTAACGGCTAAAGAGGGATATTTTTTTTTTCTTTTTTCCATTTGATGTAGCTACAGATGAGCAGGAGCAGCACAGTGCCGCACCAAATGCCATTGCACACTTGCACCTGCGTTCCTGATGTACGCCTTCCTACCCATAGCATCTCTACGAAAAACAGTCGAGAAATAATTCAGAAGGGGAAGGCAGCCTCAGCTGAGCTCGCCCCTGGCCTAGTGGAGTGCTGTCCCTCTCGACGGGTACTTGGCTGTGTTCAGATTGGAAGTAAAAAGTACTTTTTCTAGATGAACAGTGCACTGTAAAGCGTGTTCTATGAGTGGAATGAATAGGAAAAATTTGTTGGAGAAGCACTTTTTCCTGAATCTGAACACAGCTTATCATACAGCTAAAAAGCACCCACAAATCCACTCCCAGCACAAGTTGCTTGTTCCTTCTGTCCATGTCCCTTTTACAAGATCCCTCCTCTTGGCTGAATATATTCCAGAACAAAAAAAATCCTAGTTCCAGAGCTCAAAGCAACAGCTATAAGTCTATGCCTCTTAAAGGGAGATGCAGTAATCAGAAATAAGAGACCAGGAATGACAGGAATAGGGATCTTAAATATATTTATATATCAGCTACAAATATAATGGCAATACAAATGATATTACAGGTCTTTCCTCTCGCTTGAGAGGATACGGGTCCGATTGAGCATATACGGCAGGCACCACATTTCGTTGCGTGCGATCTTGCAGCTAAACAGGCGATGGCTTAACCAACAGCCGTGCGGTGCTCTTCACATTTTGTTCAAAGAATGATTACACCATGGGGAAAATTAGAAGCTAAAACACTGCTAGGGCCCAACTCGTTGTTAGGTTTCTCAGAGTGCTTCCGCTGCAAGATGAACTCTCGTCTTTATATACACGGGTGTCGAGCTTCAGACTGAATTTCAGCTACGTCAAAGCTCCATTTTCATGTGGACTGTTTGCAATGAGCCTGGCAGCAGTAATTCAATATCAGAAATCGTATACAGCCATATTGGACAGTTAAGACACTGGCTCACTAGGACGCTGAATTTTGCTTACCGTTGTAGCTGTTCGAGGAGGTGGCGGGAATTTCCTGATTTTGCCCAATATCCATATGAACAACACTTTGAAGATCATCTTGCCAGAAAGTCCCGACCTGTGATGCATTGTTCTTTTATCCTCAATGTCACTGCATACAGATAGTATAACTCAAGCTCACAAAGTTGGTGTGCATTTTTACCTGAGAGGCAGCATCGCTAGCTCCATTGAGAAAGGGATGTTGAGAATTCATCTGCCGGCAAAATGCCGGGTCAAGTGGGTGCATATTACTTTGATTGTCCATGCCATTGGTTAGGCTGCATCCCAGAGGGCTCCCCTGGTGTGCCTGGTTGAGGTATGGCAGCGGTGCTCCTGAGGTCTCCAGTGGAAAATGCGAGTTCTGCAACGGGCCGCAGGACTGGTGTATCTGATTACGAACAGAATTGGAATATGAGATAGGGTGAAATAGCATTCTGCTGCCTCAATAAGAGGAACCAAACATGGCAATCTGATCAATCATTTATGCTATGTCCTCACATCTTTAGGAGGTAGGTTAGGTAAATTGTTGAAGTCCAGCTGGGGATTCACAGTGGCCAATTTCATGGACAGGAACTGCAAAATGGAAGTTAAAGGAAAGGGTTCAGCTAGCATATATCGAGGTTGGTTCCATTCTAAAATGGCAAAACCTGCAGTTTCACAATCACTCCAGCTATGAATTGACAGTGGGCACATACCTCCACTTGCCGTTGCAAGGACTGCACATAGTTTATAATTTCATCGAGCATGACTGCCTTGCCAACTACCTGAAACGAGTAAAATTTCCGAATTTCAATTCTGAGCACAACAAACTACTCTAGGGGCAGCATCAGATGCCTGATATCAGTTACGAAGGCATTTTTCTGTTACCTTGTTGCAACCCGGCACAAGATCCTGCAGCAGCTTCATCCTCTGGCTGATCTTTTCCCTTCTCACCTGAATAGTTCAAGAGAAGTGAGAAAAATCAACATCTAACTCAACAGCAAGGATGATAGCAAGAACAGTGCAATTGAGACCCAAGGAATTGTACCCTCTCAGCGAGGCTGTGGCTGTCTGTCGCCTCACCGCGCCTCGCCCGGACATGGATATAGTCCTTGGGCGGCTCGGGGGGCTTCGATGTGTCCTTCCCTTGCTTCTTGCCACCGTTCTCGCTGTTGCTCTGAGCGGCCTTGCCCTTGGAGGAGTTGTCCTCCGCGCCATTGCTCTCGTCCGCCGATTTGCAACGCTTCCCACTGGATTCGTCCTGCAAATCGCTGCCAAAATGAAATCTTTTGCTCCAAAACTGAATTGTGTGACGAATTGGGGGCACGAAACTAACGCAATTGCGCACGTACCTTGGCGAGATCCTTTGCTGCGGTGGAGCCAGGGCCGTCCTTGCCTTTCCCCTTCCCGCTGGCCTTCCGCTTCTTTGCATTGCCGTCGGAAGGGCCTTTCAACGCCATCTCCGCGCTGGCCGACGCCGGATCGGACACCGATGACTCGTCCCGGCCGTTCCCGAGCTCCAGCTCCTTCAATGCGCCGACGGGGCCAGCGTCCGGGAGGCCGAACTGTCCAGGGACGGCGCCGCCGTAGCCGTTTCCACCGGTGTGGCCGTCAAAGCCGGACAGCCTCGCGGCGCGCTCAGCAAAGCCTGGGTCGGCGAGGAATTGGTCCAGGTGACCCATCGGCATCAAATTTTCCAGGATTGGCAAGCCGCCGGGTCCGGCGCCACCGACATGCGGCGGCTGGTAGTGGTGGAACTGTCCCATCATGGAGAGGTTGAGCTTGGGGGGAGAGCTGAGAGGCGTGCCGCCGTACTGCGGCTGCGGCGAGATCCCGTGCAGAGCGAGGCCGTCGGTCGCCGCGGCGGCCGTCGAGTTGGACGCCGGGGAGGAGACCATCGAGCTTAGCGCCGGGTCGAGGTGGTCACCGGCCGCGGCGGCCATGGACTGGTTCCAGTTGAGGTTGAGGAAGCACGACGGCGCCGACGCCGGCGGCTGCTGGTCGGGCGGCCGGCAGTTCATCTCCGGCTCACCGGAATTGCCCAAAGATCTGCAGCGAGGGTTCGCAATCGCCCAGGGAACCGCGCAATCTGCACCTGAGAACCCGAATTCCGGCCACGAGGACGCGCACCCGCGAGCGCCCCAATTGAGCAAAGAAACGCGAGGGCAGGCAGCACAGCTCCCACCAAATCCCACTATGGGCGCGGAGATAAGGTCCGAGAAGGTAAAGGCAGGAGCTTTTCGTGTGCGTGACAAAGCAAGCAAAAGTGGGGGAACAGTAAAGGAGTAGAAAAGAAGCACCTAAACCAAAGCAAAAGCTTGCAGCAGGCTGAGGCAAAAGCAGGGAGAGAGAGAGCGCTAGCACAGCAGCGGTAGAGAATTAGAGATTGCAAGTGTGCGCGCTGGGGAAGTATGTATATAGGTCCAGGATGGCATGGGTCAAATTGGATGGCTTATGGGCATCATCACCCCAGCCTTTCCTGCCATGAAAGAAGCTAAGAGGGAGCAGCACTGCAGGGGAGAGAAGCCTTTTGTGTGTGGTGCGGTGAGTTGCTTGCGGGAGGTGAAGAGGGGGAAAGAGAGATGCACTGCTGCCGCCTTTATTTGTGCTGGAGTATTTTGCTTGCGTTTCTGTTTGGAAAATTTTTAGACGAAGGTGATGGTCCCCATACACAAGCAGGGATGGTGTGTTGTTTGGCTCATGAAATTGCGGGATCAACCAATCATTAAAATCGGGGAGAGGGGTCTAGGCCACAAGGGGACAAATGCATGCTTGGTAGTCTGGGTTAGATTGTATACTAGCAAAAAACCAAACTATTTTTAATCTGTCTTCAGTTTTTAATTCCAGGATAGAACAAGGAGCCCATTGGATGGAAACCACTGGTTTGTTTGTGTGCCGTGACAATTTTTTTTTTGTATGGCTAATTGAGGTTTTCAGCCCCTTCTGTTCGATGATGTTGGTGCCATAGCGTGGGTGGAAACTTGGGAAGGGCCTGCTTGTTTTTGTTGGCACCCTGAGTACATGTGCTCCGATTTACCCGAAATCTGACAAGTTAATACAAGTGTAACGATGTGGAAGTTTATTTGTGGCCAGCTGAATATTTTGTGATAGCACTTTAAGATTTGTTTAATTATAGCTTAGATTCGGATTTAGGGGCTACTTTAAGTTTTAATAATAATATAATTGGATAATTTATGTATAATTTGGGGGGTATTTGACATTTTTATAATGACATACGTGAGAAATTTACATAGAGCTTAGGGGGTATTTTAGATTCTTTTAATTGTAGAAGTGATTAATTCAAACACATGTTTAGAGGGTTATATTAGCCTATTTTCATAATGATAGATGTGCGTAATTTATTATAAAATATAACATATGGCTACTATGATTATAGTTAAAGGAGTTTTTTATTTTTCAAGAATTTCACTATTTTATTAGTGTTCACCTAGGATTATAGGTGGTTTCACGTGGAGGCTTCAAAAAGAACCTCCAATTAAATATAGTAAGATAAGATGTTGTATTGTAAAGAAATGTCTCATAATACACCAAATACTGATTCTAAATTATCAGCTTCTATCTTATTATACGCATGATGATGTTGCCGTGTAGACCATGCATACATGTATGGATGAAGCCAGAAAAATACCGATCTCTATATTGAACACACAGATTAAGTTAATAATTTTGATTTGTGCTATCAACCTTTTTTTAAATCCTAATATTTCTGCATTTCAAGTTGTTAGTGACGACTAGTTTATTTTAATTTAGAATGATGATAGCAATAACTTTTGTTTTTTCTCAAAATTTCTCGCAATACTTCAAATATACGTTTTGTTCTCGAGTTTTACAGTATTTTCACATGGTGATAGTAGCGCTTTATAAAATATAAGTACTATTTAAGAATGAGAATTAATATAAAAATATGAAAGCGCAAAAAAAAATGTCTGCAATAGCAATAATGTTTTTTAAAAGCATGCAGTAGCAATAGTTGTTTATAAAAACTCAGTGTTGGGGCCTGGAAGTACTTCGTCTAGAGCTCTAGGACGTAGAATGATAAACACAGGCATTCAAATGGCATGGAACACGAACGGAAACGGCAAGGTCCCTACTCCTTAGGATTGGGCCGGGAGATTTGTCCAACCCCATCTGCCACCAAACAGAAACACGTACTGTACGATATCTATACTGCCGAGTGCATTGAACTACTACCAGTGTCTAGTGGATACCACCAGGCCATTTGCTGTCATTGCTATCGTAAACCACAATTTGCACTATGGAATTGGTGGCTCACGTTAGAGTTTGAGAGCAAATTAGGTCATGTTTAGTTCGGTATAACTAGTTCTATCGTTACAGTAAATTTGAATGTTTAGATCCAAATTAGGAATATTAACAACATACCCATGAGGCCATGACCCATCAGTAGCTGTGAGCCGGAGATGCGAGTGACAGCCGGCGCGACGGTCTTGCGAGTCGAATATATTAAGCCTAATTAATCTATTGATAAAATAAATAATCTCTAATGACGAATTAATTAAGTTTAATAGATTCGTCTTGCGATTTCGCATCGATCGATGTATTTAATTTTATAATTAAATCATATTTAGTCCTCCTCCTTTGGTTTATAATTGCTACAATAAAATTTCACAAACTAGTTTCTCCAACTAAAGTGTCAAAATTCTGCTGTCATGGTGGTTCTCGTCTCTGTTCTTCTTAGACTCACACTAATTAGCTAGTAATTACCCTGTTGGTCTTCCTAATCATATACGAGTATGGAGTCATTAAGGTTTTATGAAATTAACCTGTAAAATGGAGCGTGGTCTGTTCCTTTTCTTTATAAGGCGTACTTGGATTGTAAAATGTCGAACTATTTAAGTTTTGGTCACCGACTGGTCAAATAATATGTAAGTTTACTTTACAAAAGCATATTACTATAGATTCATCTTACAAACGTACTACCCGAGCAATTAAAAAAGAACACATATTCATAAAAACTCTCCCAAATCAAAATGCACACTGTAATCAAGAATGAACGTAGGGAATACGTTCCTTTTTAATCGCAGCATGCATATGCCGTCATATTTCAGACTGGCGAGACAAGTGCTAGTGGCATAAAAGAAAAGATTCCTTCACCCAGCAACAACATCTACCTCGAGATTAACGCAAATGTTTTTACAAGATCGTGTGTAACGGGGTCAACAGAGTGGTGGAGCTCAGCTGCTTTCTCCGTGGACCGAGAGGGATCATTGTCATCTCCATCCCAAATCCGTCGAGGCAGTGGTGCAGGGCAGCGGGGCCCCAATGTACGAGCAGTAACGCTGCCTCTTCTGGTATACAAGCCAAACAGTGGCGCTTACGGATAGAGGGCCACTCTTCTGTTGCGAGGACACGGGAAAAATGTCTCCCGGGAAGGGAATATCACCAGGGAGGGTAAACACCCCCCCCCCCCCCTGCCATAAAATTATAGAGCCTTTGTGCGCAAGGCATCCCGGGAGGAAAAGGAAAAGTCATTCATGCTTTGCTTCTGCTTCACTACTCTTTCCTCCTCTTCCTTCTTTTGTGCGTGTTTTTGGTTTGGTTCAACTCTTTCGTCACTTCTATTCATCTTGTGTTAAAATGCAATAAATGACATTTTTACAGCTTTGTTGTGTAGAACACTGAATGATTTACCATTTTTTTATGGAAGAAGGAGTGAGGAAGAGATGATGCAGGCATGCTCTTTAAACAATTTCTCACGATGTCAAGATTTTAATAACAATCCGCAGAATTTCTAGAAAGGTTGGAATGTTCTACTAGCACCATGACCGTGGCCACCCCTCTGCACGAAAAAAAGGGCAATGAAGTCGGCCATGGTTCCTTATTCTAACTTCCGATACTCTCGTGGACAATTTCGTCTCCTTGATCGATTGATTGGATCCATAATCTAATCAACCACAAACAGTTTTTTTTCTTTTTAAAACTCCACCGTCTCTAGAGTGACCAGACCAACGAAAGGAAACGAACGGATCCAATGAAACCGTGGACGTGCTCGTGCCCTTTCCTAGGGGTGGCGCTGATGAGACGGGACAGGAGCGTACGGGCGTTGCGAGTACTGGCTGGAGTTGAGGGAGCAAGGCCAAGGCTACTGCCTGTGCCTGTCCACACCTAATACCAGTGATGAGCCGGCATTTTCTTTTCTTTTTTCTAGCACGATTTAATTTTGATCTAATGCAGGAACAGGCCGGTTTCAATGTCGAACACTGCTTCTCGACCGTACCACAGCCATCTTTCATATTGTTTCTTATTTTTTTTAAAAAAAAACGAAGGAAGAAGAACACCTTTATGTTGGTCAATGGCCGGCTTGAAATCTCGTTACATAATTCCTCAGGCGAAGAAGAACATTTCGACAAGAACGTGGAAATGTGTTGCCATTGGTTTTCCATTGATGTAGTGTACCTTTGAGAAGAAGCTTTGCGAAGCCTGTATTTTTTTTTTGAGGTAGTTTAATTATGGGTGGAGTGAGAGAGGAAGAGGGTACGGTGTGGCTGTTTGTTGTTCTCTCAGTTGCAGACTATTTTAGCCTGTAAATCATCATTGACTTTTGTGTGAGAACCTGCAGACGGGGAATGCAAACTTGCAACTACTGGATCGGTACGGTTGAGGCCTTGAGGGGATGAAGTGACGGAGAAGGGATTATCGCCGGTTATTTACTGCATGCAATGCAATCACCACCAGACAGTTGGGCACCTAAACGTTTTCTTTACAGATATGATGGGAGGCTTATTCTAATGCTGCTACATCGGGATCGGTGCTGACAGTCACATGCCTGCTGATGAGAAGAACACAAAATATGAGTATAACAAAAGGAATTCCCTTTGAAAAAAGGATATAAAAAAGATAAAAGAAATCGATCGATGAAGAGATGGAGAGAGAGAGAGAACATTTCTCTGTGGATGGAAGGGACTGCAGGCAATAGAGCGGTGCCCCTGTCCTTGTGCTGTGTCCTCCCAAAGCACCAGTTGGCTGGCTAGTCCTTCACTAACAAACTTTTACCCTCTCTTTCCAAGTCTTACATTAGTTTACTCTTTTCTACTCACTGTCATTACCTTTTGGGACTCTTAGTTTAACCTCTTATTGGAGCCCAAAAGAGGCCACGTACAAAAGCCCCAAATCCTTAACGATGACATCGCCCGCTTTGTATAAAAGGTCATATGCACAATAAGCAGAGGACCATGCACATAAGCCCCTACGACTTTTTCCACCACTGTAAAGTGTAAAGCTCCACCGCACAGCCGACACCGGCATAAAGTAAAACAACGCGCTGATATAATTCATTATCGCCGGTCCTCTCAGCACCAGTAACTACTAGTATACTACTAAGCGTCATTAAGACCAAAGCTTCCATCCAGAATCAAACAGTAAAAAAACATGCTCGTTTTCATCGAATCAGGTTCACATTGTAGCTCTTTTACAGCGCACAATACAGTGTCTAGTAGTATATAGCATTGGTTAAGGATAATTTAGTAATGTACCTTATATCTATTTATTTTAATAATTTTAATTGGTAACAATTCTCACTCTCTAATATGTAATATAATCAGATCAATTCAATATAATAAAAACATAAAAGAATACTAATTAATAACATAATACAAAAAATTTGTTTTTTAATATATTACACTAATACCATTAAATTACTTTCCTAGATTACCCCTAGTCCACTGTACTACCTTTAAATACTATTATATCACTAGGACCATTTTGTATAGTATATAATTAATCTCGATCGTCGGATCTTTATATACTAGTCCTTTTTAACCGCTAGTATATGGTGATATTGTGCACTGTAAAAAGCTCTCACATTGTCGTCGAAAAACATCGACTCCATACAGTTTTTTATGGAACTTTTTTTTTTTTCACTTTGCATCGCGGTGAACTACACGTGGCGGCCACGAGAGAGAACGAGAGAGAGAGCACGCATGACGCACGCACGCGCGTATCATACGACGTTTCCTCGCGTAGGATGATATGGTGGGATGAAGTAAGATGGAAGCACACGCTTGAGGCCACTTTGATGGGCGAGCAGACAGCGGCTTCGGGACCATCTCTGTGCCTTGCATTTGCGTCACCGTACGCCGAGTCTCGCAGCCGGCTGGCTCATCACCCACAGGACCTGGGGTCTGCCCCTCTGTTGTTTCATCGCGTTGTTTGCAGCGGCAGGTAGGCAGGCAGCAGTACCACTCAATATTAGCCCCTTGCTCCTTTGGTTGCAAGCAAAGAGCACCCGTAGCAGGGGGGCAGTTACCATCTTCCCGGCAATCATTGGACCCGGAAAGGCCAGCAGCGAAATTAGATGGGAGTCGAGTGAGCGAGCTGAGCGAGAGGGGAATGCATGGGTTGCTCGATCAATTGCTACTCATGCATGCTTGGGATGCTACTGGAGTGAGCTGCAAGCAAATCAAAGCCTAAGTCTCGACCTTGGGGGTCAAAAAAATGTTACTTTCGTTTAAAGAAGAAGAGTGTTTGGTCAAACTTTTTAGAAGTGCAAAAAACAGTTCTTACAAAAAAAAAACTTTAAATTCTTCAGTTTGGAAATGTATTATATTCACTATCCGAAAGTACTATCACTTCAGTATTTCTTTTGTCAACGTATACCTAAGAGTATATGGAGTAGAAAATTACCAATCACGATGTTTTGCACCAGAGACTGTTTCTACGTCTGAATCTGAAAGGACAAGCGAATCAAGGTAGATGCAATATACAAATAGGAAGAAGAGTACAACGTCAGTGGCTAATTGAAAAAGCCTTGATATTTTGCAGGCGGTTTTCTTGGGGTTGATGCCAGCTACTAGAGTAGGAGTAGTTATCTGCTTGCTTGATTAGTTTAAGGGAGGGATTATTGTATACAATGGGAATTTAAACCTTGGAAGTCTGACCTCATGCTTCTCACCCGGGGGAAACCAGTGTATTATATGGAGGTTTCTCTCTGCTTTGCCGGCAAATCTCTTTGGCCCCAAGCCTGTTGCAACCCAGCTTCCCGGCTTGCGAGGCGTGTGATGCGGTTGATTTTATTGTTATTACTAGTGCTATGTGACTGGCTTCTTGTTGTTTAGCTCGCCCATTTCATCTTGTGCTCCTAAATTACTGTCTCGTAAGTACATCAGTTAGTTAATTTATACAATCTGCCTCACTGTATATGTATTTTTTTTTTTTGCAACACACTAGGATTTTGCAGGAGCTTTAATTTGCATTTTTTTAGTGGTTTCACTGACAACCGTAAATGCATTTTTTTTTCTGTTACTTTTAGTACAACTGGAGTTGATGGGAGTCACGGAGCTCTTCCTGGTGATGATGCTACAACAGGCCAAGCAGATGAGAGGCACTGCAGTAAAGCATCTGAACCAAAGGTCAATTCTAGTGCATTAGGCTTGGCACTCTCGCATTAGCAGCATAGACTAGCTCTTAGAGGCTAAAAGTGCTAGTAGAGTCTACAGCCTGACCTGGAGCCTGATTACTTTTGTTTTGTTCTGGAATATAATGGAGCTGGACTCTGATATATTCGGAGATATTCTCCCCGGCAGTGTCAGGCACACAGCGCTAATTCTACACACACACAGCTTCGCCTTCGTAGACCAGAGGACATCGACCATACATACCACGTTGCTCCCGGGCCCACCGGCTAGTGACGGCAACAGTGCACCTCCCCAGCGGATCAAAGGCACAGTAGATTCACAGGCACAGTGAGCCATGAGCAAGAGCATGCATGCAGAGCACTGAATGCATGCATGCAGCAGTGCGGGTACAGAGAGAGAGACCCGGGAGCCTTTTCTTTCTTTCGGGTCCTCTAGTAAAACCCAGCAATCTGAAAAAGGTGGCCGTTTGGACCATGCAGCTGCAGTTCCTCTTCTTCAAGCCAGCACCCCCAACCAAATTGATTGGCGCCACCAACCGCTCCGGTTCTGGGTCACGTCGCCATGGCCACGCCATGCATCTCTATCTCTCGAACGCGAAGCACTCGTGGCCACGCAGCCACGCGAACGTGAGCAACGGGTGCATTAGGCCAGGTGGTAGTGAAAAGGCCCCCGGCGAGTTGACGTGCATTGTGTTGTCGACTGTCGAGGAACGCAGCCGTGTGGTATCTTAGACGTGTGGATGACGAGCCGGGGGTGGGGAAAAATCACAGATCGCTAGCTGTGATATCCGTGGGAAAACGAGTGTTCATTGGGGATGAGGCGATATGGCTCCTCATCGGCAGACCGGGCTGGGTCATTGTTTGGCAAGGACAGCGTCACCGCGACGCGCACAACCTGCAGCGCGTGTATGTGTCGGGGATCGGCGTCGAGCCGTAGTTGTCACCACGGTGGAAGAAGAAAGCCAGGGGCGCCACCCTCTCGCCGGCCGGGCACCCGGCGGCGACGGCGCCACCGATCGCGAGGGATGGAGCGCGTGGACTCGCGCGGACCTTGGCATGCCAAACATTTTCGTCTGATAACTTACGTTTTTTTTTTCTTCGAACATTTATTTGTGAGCCCTTATTTGGGCGATAATAAAATGTTATGTGTGGTTGACAGTGATGTCAGGCATGACCTAGGCTGTAGTGTCAGCGGCGGTGATGACTCGTGCAATGCTTCCTCTGCGCAACTCTGAGATGAGAGGAAACATGCCAATTGACAAACCCTGGAGCCAGAGGCCCAAACCTCGGTCATGCCTGCTGCGGTGCTGCCCCTTGCTTAGATCGGGTATTCTACTTTCTTTTAATCATGTTCTAGACGAGTTGAAATCATGCAGTCGCCTTCCTCTGTGTTTCCTGCAGCGTGTCATGTGGGGCCCAGATTAAGAAGATCACTTGTCCTCTCCTGGCAATCTCAATGATCCCATTGCATGCATGCATGCACGATTCAGTGGCGATTTGGCATATTCTGATCAGACGCATTATATTGCTGTGGAGCAGCTAGCTGCCTGTTTATCATATCTTGGCAACTGTAGAGGGACGGGGACCGTATTCATTCACCCGAACAGGAGTACATTTCCATTTGCCCAAAAGAACAAAATATCATCTTGATTTTTTTCTCGACGTTTCTCTTTCAGTCTTTGTGTTTGGATACCTGCAAGTAGCCGTAGCATCAGTTGCTTAAAGCTGATGGTATGCCTTGTTCAATACTAAAAAGATGCCCCCCCTTAAATACTTGAAAAAATGGACAAGACTCTAGTAGGCCCCGAACAGTCGTATATAGTACATGTCGGCTAATAAGTTTGTGTGGAGCACCAAATTTTCTGCTGTGTCCTGGTCAAATTCGTATGAATAAATGATTAGGACGTCTCAAATCCGTATGAATAAAAGACTAGGACGTCTCGAGGTATCTAACCGTCCGGTACCTTGTAACACCCTAATTTTATCATCACATTAAAATTTACATAGGCAACTAATTTTTCTAGTTTTTGTTTTTTTAGGAATTATTAAATTGCTAAATTCAATTTTGGCTCTTAAATATTTAAATAATATTTAAATTAGAGTCAATAAACTCTTTGTTGCATTCATGCTGTTGCATATATTTTTGAATGTTTGTTTGAATTTGGAAGGAGTTTGCAAAAGTTTAAATCAATTTTCAAAACCTTTCTTTTCCCCCTCTCTCTTCTAGCCCAACCCATCTTTTTCTTTTCCGGCCCAGTCCTTTTGGCCCAGCTTGCGGCCTTCTCCCTTGCGTTGCGCGGCCCAGTTCCGGCCCGTTCTCTCCTCTCCCTCTCTTCGCTCTCGCTGACAAGTGGGCCCAAGGCGTCAGCGTCGTCTTCTTCGCGTCGCCGAGCCGGACTCCCCCGCGCCGAGCTCGAGTCCGAGCGATTTACGCCGTCGCGTCGCGCCGTGGCATGCAAGTCGGAATTCCCCGGCCTTTATAAGCCGACGCCCCGACCTTTGAACCCTCAACCCAAGCCCCGAGCTCTCGCATCGCCGCAAATCGAGCTTCGCCGCCGTAACCCTAGGTTTGACTCGCCGCCGTCGATTCGAGCTTCCTAGCGCCTCCTAGTCGCGTCGAGCTTGTCGCCGAGCTTCGTGTGAAGGTAAGGAACCTTCTGAGCCTCTTCTTGTTGCTTTTCCTCGGCCGTAGCCGCCGCGCCACCATCCTCGCCATGGCCGAGCCGCCCCTCGCCGTCGTGAGCCTCCAATGTCGCCCAATCCTTCTTTAGATCCCCTAAAATAGAATCCCCGCGTTCCCAGCTCTCTCCCAAGCCAATCACGGCGAGAAACCGAGCTTCCTAGCGTCGGATTCGCTCGTCTCCGGCGAAGTTCCGGCCGAGCGCCGCCGCGCGCCGCCGCGGAAGTTGCCCCTTTGATCTCAGCCGTCAGATCTGGATCTAACGGTCGTGGATCGAGCCGACTCGAGTCAGACTTGAGTCGTACCGGTCAGCCGTGTGATTTTGCAGAAAACCCCCTGATCTTTTTAGAAATCAACCCGCGGTCCAAGCCAGTTCAAAAATAACTAGATCTAGGTCCTTTTCTTTTCGTTTAGGCCCCTGAGCTTTCTAAAAATAGAATCCGCCGTCCTGCCGCGTTGTTTTTCACAAAGGTCCTTCGGTTTTTATATAAAATTACGTTTTAGGTCCCTGGTTTCTTCTGTTTAAGCCCCTGGAAGGTTAGATTTAGTTCAAAGAAGCCCTAAACCTTGTTTTAGCCATATCTTGACCGTTTTAAATCCGTTTTGAGTGATCTTTGCGCTCACGCGATCGTCTCTTGATCAAGAATAGTTTTAGATACGTCTTTGCGTCTTTCAAAATTGTTTGATGTATTGTTTTGCTTTTATTGATTGAATGCTTGTGTGAATCGTATAGAGAACGATCCGTTTGAGGGAGATCAAGATCAAGTCTACGAGGAGGAGCCACCACAGTACTTTGAGCAAGGCAAGTGGATTTCCCCCTCTGCATACTCTTTTGAACCCATACACATTGCATAACATTAAAGTTTATATTTATGTCGCGATGCATTAATTTGATGGGTCCTATTTAAGGATGACTAGTCTTTTACACCTAAGCCTTGATAAACCGGGTTTACTTTTATGTTGGGTAGCTATGCTGGATGCTTAACCTTGGTTCATGATGGGTTCTATCCAACATTGATGAATATCCTTATTATTTATATCTTGTCATGATAATACAAGATCACCATGTTAATCGGAACATGGACAACCACCCGGGATTTACCGTACAACCACAATACCATATGGCTCTGGTCTTAGCTGAATAATTAGATGAACTACATGCTGTGTTTGTGCTGCCTGTTGGGTGGTTATTTGTTTGAGGATGTGTTGGTGCGGGGATCGGAAGAGGGTATCTTCTGTTGAAACCGTCGGTACTGGGAACAAACACACATGTAGGAATTCTTTGTAAAGGCTTCGTAGCGTCCCTATGCAATCACACCTTGGAAGTGTGATATTGTGCCTACTTTTGCACAGCATGGTTGGGTTAAAGTTCCTCGGAGCTTTTACGCGAATTGTGGTGAAAGTGTACAACCTCTGCAGAGTGTAAAACTGTTATAACAGCCGTGTTCGCGGTCATGAACGGCCTGGACCCTCACGTGATTAATCTATCGAAACATGAAAGCAAATCGTCGCATGCATATGTTATTGATTATGTTTATGATTTACTTTATGTTTATTTTATTGTTAATAAGTGGGTTGGTATATACTTATATCTTAGTAAATAGTTGTTTGTCAATAAAACTTGACCAACTAAAATGCTAACCGCTGCAAACCCAGCCTTTCCTTGATAGCTTGCATATTTCCCCCACTTGTTGAGTACCAACCATAAGTGTACTCACCCTTGCTTATATTGGATCAGAAGGTAATAATGGAGCAGAGTACCTCAGCGATCTTGATGAGTTCTAGGCGCGTGTTCCACCAGTCAGTTGCCTGTGGAGTGCTTTTGGAGATATCGTCCTAGTTATCGTGTGAACCAGTTTATTTTGGCCTTTGTGCCTTATTCGTGAGTGTAATAAATACTTTATTTATTAAATATTCGTTTGAGTACTGTTTCTGCTGTTCACTCACGGTCTATCATATGTGTGAAATTTGATCCTGCCACACATATGAGATGTACTCGGTTTTCTCTCTAAAACCGGGTATGACATACCTTTAAGATGCGTGCGGATATTTTTCCTCTTCTAGGATAACATGATATCATTGGCCTACGTTTTTGTTTGTAACATGATGATGGGGGCAAGACCGAGGTTGTGCTTGGGAATCCTTCGTAGACAAGCTAGGGTGAGCACGCTTCCATGTTGGATCTGACATCTTTTCTTATTTGAGTAACACGGGAATGAAATCATTAGAGGTGCCCAACGGAATGAAGCTCTCCCACCAATCACAGTAGTTGCATGCAGGTCTCTGCACTGCACCATAACAATCTCCTTGGAATTGTCACAGATCACATCAATTCAGTACCAATCGAGCTACATTTTCGGATGTGATTTATTCTTGTACAAGATGTTCAGAATTCTCTAGATCTTTTTTTTTTTTGCTGAACTCATGCATTGTACGAAGGTTTCATGTCTGCACTTGAACAGAGTGAAATTTATAATGTTTCAAGATTGGATAAAAAATGAGCTTAGTGCTGAGCTAGCTACCACTTGGGTACCAGTACGAAAGTACTTGATCCCTGATGAAAAAGGCCACCAACATGCCAGGTACGCAAGGCAGTTTCTAATTCCTCTGCATCTTCAGAAACCAAAAGCCGGGCAATTTTGTATTCAGATGTTGTCCCCGTTCAAACACCTGTCTCGCGGCATCTTTTTGCACACGCCTTTGACAGCATTATACAAATTGGCCGCCAAGCAATGGGTGCCAAGTGGTTACAATGCATATAGCTCTGTTTGAATCCCAGATCTGGAGCCCTTTGTTTTTGTGAAAATATGGTGATGTAGAGTACACTACTGGTACTTGTATATTGCTTGCTTCAACCATTACCTCGGCTTTGTTTAACCAGGCGACCGATCCAGTGGAAGCTTACATGAGTTTGTGAAGGGCGTGATGCATGCACGCAGCTCATCACTGGAACCAGGCGTTTGTCTCCATGTCCTCTGTGTCAGCAGCATCAGCACTAATTGCGGGGTAATGGAGAGAAAACAAAGACAGGCAGATAAAATAACATGAAACAAAAAGTATAACTTGATTAGGCTGGATTTGGAACTTTGGTTGATTTTTAAAATCTTTTGAATGCTTTATTTTCAGTTCTGCCGAAAATTATAGAAACAAAGATGTCCCTAACCCCTAAGATGATGAAACTAGACAGAGTGACAGAGGGGGAATTGAAATGGCAATACAGCCAATGCTTCATCTAACCCGCCTTCTGAGTTCTGACCTGGCGGATTGCCCGCTTGTTGCTGCGGCGCCTGGAATACGTATCAGTACCGTACCACAGGCACTTGTTTTGTACTAGTACTACCTGCTTGCACACCCCCCCATCCCCCCCCCCCCCCCCCCGGTATACGAACTCGACAATGATTCCCTGGCAATGCTGCCACTCAGCAGACACGCCCATCATTAGTCTAGCGCTGCTAATGACAGGAATTACCGATGGATCATGAGGCCCAACCGCCCAAAAGCTCCCCGGGTAAAAATCTGCAGCATGTACGGTACGGACAGCCAAAAACAAAGAAAAAGGAATTCACCAATGGCAGCAGCAGCAGAGGCTCCGACTGGGCAGGCACGGCAGGGCATCTAATCCCCTGTCAATGATTGCCTCGTCCCCCGCGCCCGTCCCCGAATTAACAAGAAGAACCCTCCCCCTTCGCGGCGTCTCCGATCCGAGCCTCTCGTCGCCGTCGTCGCCATGGCCGGGTAACAGCACAACCCTAGTTTATTTATCCCGCCGGCCATGTGGGGGCTGCCGCGCCCGGCGGGCGCCTCCTCACCTCACCGTGGCGTGGACGACTAGTATAATCCGAGAAAAGAAAGATAATCCCCCACCTCGGCGCCCGGTCAAGATCTAACCACCGCTAATCGCCGCGGCTGCCACCTCCCCCGTCTGCTCGGCCACGACCGCGATCCAGTCCCGTCGAGATTGGCAGATCAATCAGATTGCATCTCGCGGCTCCGGGGGCCGGGCCCCACCGGCTAATCTCATCTCCACGGTGACCGCCAGTTAGCCGATCGATGGAGGATGGACGGACTCCCCGTCGCGTCGAGGCTGAATCTAGCGCTGTCTTTTCGGGCGCTCGCTGCTGCTTTGTGCCGTGTTTAGTTTCTACTAAAAGTACTCTTTACTTCCTATTTATCCTCTTCACAGAACACATATTTCTAAAATTTTTTTTTCACCTTTTCTATTCATCCTCCTCACATAACACGTATTCCAGAAAAAAAGTACCTTTTCTCCCGTCAACTAAACACAGCCTTGGTACAACTCATCATCGCTGGGCGCAGGCATCCAATCGGGTCGATTGCTCAACTAATTGTTTATTTAGTTATATATATACACAATTAATTATATATAGTTATTAACGGCAAAGCCGCATCTTTGTTTAGTACGGCTGGTAGGAGGGTGGAGCGCCAGTGCACTCGTGCCCGTCTCCACTGCTGATGATGTGGAGAGAAGAAGGCTGACGCCTTTTTTACCGGTGCCCTGTGACAGACATCTTTTTTCCCACCACCTCGCCGCCTGCTCCTTCGCCTCGGTAACATGGCCTCCAATCATTGAGATGACGAGCAGGAGAGAGAGACCTGCTACCAGTGATGCTGATGCTGTTGCCTGTTGCTGTATCTGTAGTTGTTAGCAGTATAATGATCCACTAGTGACCGCAAGGAGAGATAGACGATCGACTGGGTGATGCAGGTTAAATATGGGGTGAATGTGATGGGAATCACCGTACGCGTGCTGTACTGACAATGGCGCAGCGGCGAGGTGATAGGGAGGGCAGGCGGCTTGATTACTGTCCTAATTGGACAGGGATGCCATTGGGACTTGTTTCGTTGCAGGAGGCAGCGTTGGTGCAGCTGTTGTGGACCGGTCTCCCTCCTCTGGTGTGACCGTGACCCAGACCCAATCACTTGTGGTGGCCGCACCGGAGGCAGGTGACAACATTCTCTCAGTCCCAGTAAAAACGAGATGGCACGGGCACGCCACTGATCACTGAAGTGTGAGCTGAGCTGAGCTGGTGCTGGGGCGATCCGGTCCGGGCAGCAGCACGATGCGGCGTAGCAGAGATGCTGTGGCTTGTACTGTATGAGCAACATGTCAATGTACAGTTCAGTTGAACATTGAACACACAGGGCTGGCTCGGGCCGGCGGTCCACGAGTACCGGAGGACGTCAGTCGCCAGTGATCCTACGCTGCGATCGAGTATCAAAGGTAGCGGGACTGTTGTTGTCACTGTAGTGGAAATCCGAGGGGAACTGATGGACCAGGGATTTTTCTTTTCACCAAGGATCTACATCTACACTTCTCTTTCAAAGTTGCTCCTCTGTAATTGCAAACATATTTTCTGTGGAGCTAGTGTCCTAAAATTACGAATAATCCTTCAACAACTGATATGTAAAAAACAAAAAGAAGTAGTACAAGCAATACTGCAATGGCAACAAAAACAGAAGTGGAATACCAGAACAGAGGAGACGACATCAGCATCCCAACTGGGACGCAGGCACACAGTGCCGACCACGGCGCGTCCCCTCGTGCTTGCGCGAGCCTAGCCGACTCGAGTCGAGCCGAGCATGCACACGCCACCGCCGTCGTCGGCGGCGGGGCTCGCGTCGCTTGCACCCACGCATCTACAGGTCACCAACAGTCGCCGGTTGCCGCCCGTGGACAAGACGCGACGACGCCGAGACGACGGAGACGGGGCGCGCGTCCTCCGCTCGAGGCACCCAACAGTCTCGTTGTGCTCGCGTGCATGCGTGCGTGTTGTGGAGTGGAGGCCAGAAAGGTGTCTGTGCCCATGCGCTGGAGCGCGGCATCGAGTCCGTGGAGCTCTGGACCCCCGCCCGGTTCATGGCGCTAACGGCTGCAAGCTTTGACCGCCTGGCTCCACCACGACGTCGTGGCGGTTGGCGCATCAGCCATCTCGTCTGAAACGAAACGAAACCAACGGGATGCAAAGGCATAGCCTGCGCTCTGCAGGTGTGAAAGACTGAAGAGACGAGACGGCTCCGACCTCGGAGCGTCGTCCATTGCATTGCATGACTCTCGGCGTACTTCACGTAGAAACTTGGTCAAAGCTGGCCGGATGCCTAGCCAGAGAATCGCCTGTCGGCTCATCATGTACCGCCAAGTCCGCCACGCCTCAAAATGTGCTTGTTTCTACACTTTCGTGCTCGTTCAGGTGTGCAAACCTGAACGCTTTTCAGACGGGTGTCGTCGTGAATGAATCTATGGCATGGCCACATCAGACGAACATCTTTGTTCAGATCTCACTGGAGACTGGACCAGGGCACTTGGCGGCAGCAGCAGCAGCACGGGCTTTAAGTTCCTGTTGCGTGGAACAGCTGATGAGGTCAAAGATGTATAGTGTCGAGCACACGCATGTCGCATGAGATTCAGAAGGCAGCAGATGAGCAGCGAGCACTCTGCAACTCTGCCTTTTGAGTTTTAAACGACTGTTTCATCCTCTGCATCGCATCGAGACTGTTGTTATCGCAGGAGAATGCAGAGCAGAGACATGCTGCAAACGCAGCAATTATTCTTGTGCGCCGATGACAAATCGCATGGGATCCCCAGCACAAGCAGGCTCGTGCTATGCTGCTCACTGTGGCTGTTGCCTCTGATTCTGGCCCGGTTCACGTCTGAACAGCTTGTGATAATGTTTCTGGCAGAGGAGTATGCTGGCTGTGTGATGAGATCAGCCACATCACATTCTTTCGCTCGCAAGACTGGCAATCACTGAATACTCCTCACGAGAAAATATCTCACGTTCCAATTTCCATCACGGACTACATTTTGAAATTTAGAAGGCGTTAGCAGCAGCTATAATTAGTTACTATTACGTAGTAGAATATATTTAGTAGTTTAGATATTCCTACCATAAGCTGTCATATGTATCCGAGGGTTGTTTTAACCCCCAAATATATACACCGGCCGATGCCTCAATGCAATACATCCGCAGATTATAGGCAATCTGTTCTTTCCACAGTAATGCAAGCAGAAACAGGTTATGTTGCAGACCGTGTCAACACGGCATCCAGTTGCCATCCAATCAAGCCAAAAATATTTCCAGAGTATAAGAACAGTCACTTGCATAGATCATATGGATTAACCTGACTCGTCTTTGTAACATATAAATCATAATTATAATGGTGGGAAAAAAAAGCAAGGCTTTCATCTATTGAACTTGCAGCGAGCTGACTATTAGTGAAGCCGCTACATGCTCAAGTTGAAACTCTTCAATGTGTTAAAGCTCGCTATTGCTTTCAGCCTTTTCACCACCAGATGTCTTTCCATTAACAGCAATAAGCTCCGTGTCGAAGATCAGAGTTGCTCCACCTATTGATTATAAAATTTCCAGGTAGCATTATAACCAACTCTTATACAGCTTTATAGAAGACTGTAAATGCACATCTGAGGTGTGGTGAAATGGCCACACTTAAGATGAAAGAATCTACCACTCAAAATTTCTTCACATGGAACCAGCAAGCAAGCAAACAAATGATCAGCCATACCTGGAATCTTCGGTGGGGAGCCTCGCTCACCATAACCCATCTTTGCAGGTATCCTTAGCTTCCGCTTTTCACCGACGCACATACCTAGTAATCCTTGGTCCCAACCTATAGATGAAACAACGAAGTCAGTTGGCGGATTTAAGATTGCGTGTGATATAAATAGCATATGTCATTTCACCCGTCTTTCTGATGACATATTCTTCTAGGCCATGACTACTGTGGCCACTGGACCACAGATAAACATAAAAAGATATTGTTACAAGTAAGAAAATAACCTTTTATCACTTGGCCATTTCCGAGAGTAAATTCAAACGGATCACCTCTGTCATAGCTAGAATCAAATACTGATCCATCAGTGAGTGTCCCCTGCATCATATCGCCTTTCAGCCAAATGATTAAAAAAAGGAAGAAGGAATGAAATACTACAGGTAAAGTATCAAGGAGTGCTATAATCAAACATGAAAAGCAAACAAGGGACGAGACAAAATAAGATATTGAAACTACAAATTATCATAATGTCAAAGTGCCGAGCAATTAGCACACTTCTCCTGCATAGGTATCTAAATTGGAGCAAGTTGAGGTATATCGGATATATGCACAAATCTTTTACAGGGCTACATCACTGATAAGGAGTGGAGATACAGTAAGGATAAAAACTATGTGGATCAGATACTTACACGATAATGGACCTTTATTTTATCGCCTTTGTGTGCTTGCAGGGTGCATGACTCTGGCTTGTACTGAAAGGAAGATGAGAAAGAGAAGATAAATGCCACACCAACTAGAAAGGATACCTCCTTTTGACATGTAACAACAGAAAAACCGTAGCCTACATATGGTGGTATTCTCAATTATAAATGAGATTTGCGACAACACTTGCATAATAATAGATATGCTGAAAGCATAACCTGATGACACCAATTATCAGTTGTCACGATTCCTAATGCAAGCATCATTTGTAACTCAATATTCCATATCATGAAATATGATTTTTTTCTTTTCCTTTTGAAGTGGTAGCCAGAATCCAGAACAAAGAATACATATCATTCCTATCGAATCATATTATAAGGCCTCAGATAGAAAACTTCAACAGCATTCCAATGCTTATATCCCTTACAATCCCGATGTAGCTTCATTGACCTAAGAGTGCATGAGGGCAGAGTCATCGCTCAGCATGGTCCGGATTCTTGATAAAAGGTAGGTACTAACCACCGAATAAAAGTCCCTTTTCAGAGGTAGGTATAGCTAGAGGAAGATGAACTTCTAGACCTCTCCTAGTTTGTCCACTGACAGTAAGAATTAACTAGCCATGAAACAACGAACAGTACATTAATCATTTTTCAGAATTCGTACTTTTCAATGCCAGAAGCCAGATAATAAAAGTTAAGTGAAACCAAGTGCACTCCATGACCTCGCGATTTTGGCACCTTTGTGTTATGAAAATGAAAAAAAAAGAGCCGAGTGTGCAGTTCCAGATCTGTGTAGTTCCCTATTCTAGCATCATCTAATCATCTAGGCAGACTCGGCAACCTTGCCTTCGCATTTTCTCACGCCCACCACATCCAGGTCCGCAGACTCGTTAAAATCCTACATGTCTTTGCTAAATCAGAGAACTGATTAATCGCAGATCCGCCACAACCCGGCAAGGACAACAAGCAATTAAACAGATGGAGAAGACTGATCCTGTCACGGATTACGCACCTTGGCGCCGATCTGAAGCTCGGTGACATCGCGGGACTTCTTCGCCGACGCTGCTGGGGACAGATCGCAAGCAATGAGCAGATCACGTCAAAGTCCAGACAAAAAAAAAAATCTCGGCGCGAAGAACAGTTCAGACACGACGGCCGAGGTCGAAGAGTTACCTGTCAGGAGCATGGCCGCAGCGGCGACGGCGGCCGCGAGCCAGATCAGCTGCCGCTTCTTCCCCATCGCGCTACCTGCTCTACAGTCACTCGAAGTCTCGAAGCTTCTTCTTCCTGGTGCTGTCGCCCAGTTTTTTTGAGTTCTCAGAAGAAGAGCTCGTATGGGCCGTTTGTATTCTGTTGAAATTTGCTCTCTGGGCTGGTCTATCGGTCATGTTGGGCCCAGTTGTCGATGCGGTCTGTGGAATCGTTTACTTTTTTACGCCCGCCCCATGTTTTGAGTGGGCTGTGAGGTTTGGGCCCATGGGGTTATGATGGATGGATAAGATTAGGAAAAAGTCCTTTCGTCGTCCCCCAACTATTGTCATTCGTCCCTCACGTATAAAACTGTATATCCAACATCCATAATATGTCTAAACCGTTCAATTTTGGTCCTCACTGGCTTTGAAGCTGGTTTTGGATGACGGAGCTGTGGGACCCACATGTCAGGATATGGGCCCACGTGCCTTCTCTCTACTCTGTGCTCTCTCTTCTTCCTCCTCCCCTGCCGCACCCTGCTCAAAGCTCACCTCCCCGTCGATGCACAGCAGGAGGTGCCCGTCCCACCTGATGTTCTCTCTCGTCGTCCTTCCTTCCCATCAAGCGGAAGCAGGCACCTGGCGCACTGTAAAGAACCGTCCAATTTACATTTGGTTTATATGAAAATCATCGATCGATCTCTTAAGATGAGATGTAGCACGCGTCCGTCTCTTGACTTGCCACGTAGTAACCCACATCTAGAGGCTCATGATAAATGCAATATCACATAAAACAACGCAAATCCGGTAGTCCTGGTATGTGTTCCACAACATCCCCAAGATCAAGCATACACATACCGTTCATACAAATAAACACATCACCAAATCCACCATAGAGAGCAATTTTAGTCATTACATGAGAGTTCAACATTGAAAATATTACAAGTCCAACATAGAGATTCAAATTTAAATGAGAGCTCCAAATACAAGTCTTGAGCTCAAAATAAAACATGAGTATCATGAATTAAAGGTTCAAGCTTCCTATGGCGATCTCACAACGATAAAAGATAAATCACAGCTGTAAGACAAACGCAAAGGTGCCTAGCACGAGCACACCAATAGCACAAACATCACATGCCCGGCCTACTCCTCACCCGTATGAGGATCAACGGGGTAGAAGAGACCAAGCACGGCTTCCGGTTCGCCTGCAACTTGATGAAATATAGCAACTTGAGTACAAAGGGTACTCGCAAGACTTACGCAAATATAATATAACCAAGGAGTATGCATATTTGGATGTAACAAGGAATGAGGCCTTAATGGTTAAATAAATTGCATAAACGCCTATCTCATCCTAGCCTTAACTTTTATATAACATGAGCAAGTGATAAATCATCCTATAGACCTAGTCAAATTTTATTTGTTTTGCCCATCCCACCTCAATTTTTAGTGAGCAACAATATATCATAATCATGTGAACATAGAGTATAACCATGTGAACATCATTCTCATCCATGCGGTAACTCTACGATGAATGCGTAGGACTTTGAGCGGGTGCCATAACCAAGAGCGTGGCAATTCGAATTGATTTTTAAACCTTGCAAGGGTGTACACCTTTACCCACACGACTCGAGGACCTTGCGGTTCATACACTTGGCCAAAAGTGCATAAGGGGGTACTCATGTCAACCTTTCCCAAAAAGCCTTGGACGTCCGGAAGTTCACGCCTAGCTTATGCGGAGGGTTGCCTAGGCCCACTATGAACACTCTAGGGCCCTCACCATACACACATATCTAGGACCGTGCCTGGATGACCAATTCAATTTCGGTAATTAGCTTATCCTCCCATTCATGATATGTGGTAGTACGGAAAAATGCTCAAGCCTAGGTCAACAACGGACGGTCCTTAATCAACTCAAGCGGATCTATACCCGAGACTCCATTCTCAAGGCCCTACACCATATCCGCTCAAATCTCGAAATTCAATTCCATCAACAAGTTCCCTTAACCATTTCTAACCAAGGACCATGACGACATCGTTGTTGATTAACCTATCCATCCCATTCCCAAAAGGCCTACCATTCTACTACTAAGCATGGCTAAGCATTAACCAAATCAAATTAAGTTAACCCATACTACTCAAGTGACAAGGCATATGGTAAAAGATCAAGGAATGGTAAATGCAACAATTAGGATCTACAAGATAACTATATATATAACCCAATGCAACCATAGCTCATATTGGAATATAAATATTTGTAAAAATAGGTATTTCATCATGCTTAGCTGCTTGCCTTGGTTCTCCTCGGTGTAAACTACGTTCTCCTCCGGTTCTCCTTCGGTCTCGGGCTCAACGGTCTCGCACTCCGGCGTCTCGCTCACTAAAAGAGTGAATGCATGCATGCATTAGAGATGATGATACGATGCAAATGAAAATGAAATGCATGAGCATGATTGTTGATGAAAAGCACTTCAACAAATCATTTTAAAACACCCGTAAAACTAGGACGCGGATAAAGGTTTACCGAAAAGGTAGAACTACTAGCAAGCAAAGGAATAACAAAAACAAATTCTAAAACATGAAATTAAGGCCTATATAAAATATATAACATGCTAACTGTTATTACAAGATTAAATAAGTTGGCTATGCATTAAAATTACTTCGGCGTATTTAATTATAAATTAAATCAAGTTACACCTAAGGAAACGAATTAAATCCTAAAAGCCATGTTTAGCAATAGAAAAAATATGAAAGGCATTTTTCCTAGATTCTATACAGTGAAAAAAGATTAACAAATTTGGTTTTACTATTTTATCATTTTTGAGATATTTACTATGTTATTTCTCATTTTCGGGCAGCAAGCACATATTTTAATAAAAACAGTGATAAAATCATATAAACATGGGTAAAAAGTTATAGATCTACCATTCCTATGATACAAGGGTTCTAACAAAACTGGATTTGACATTTTTAGAGCAGTAGAACATTTAATATGAATTAATCAAGCTTTGAGCAATATAAATTATAAATAAATATACAAAGCAGTAAAACATGCAAACATAGAGTTTTATGAAACTTCATCCTTCTAGGAATCCAACAAAACAAGTTTTACAATTTTTGGAGCAGTATATAATTTTCTACGCATTTTACAAGTTTTCAGCCGATTCAAAACAAATCAAAAACGCTTTTGCATCTAAGTCCCTAGAAAACCACAGATCCACGTGCGCGACCACCAGCACAGCAGGCACTGACGCGCGGGGCTCGCAGGTCAGTGACCTGGCCGGAGCCAACCATGGCCGGCGGCCAAATCCGGTGAAATACGCCGCCTCCGGCGAGATTCCGGCAAGGGAAAAGGCATGGGGAGCAAGAGGGCGACGAGAGCAATCCATTTTGTACCTTGGATTGAAGAAATAGGGGACGGGAAGGGGGCGTCGGCGTGCGGCGGCGGGCTGCAGCGATGGCGTCGATGGTGGCGGCACTGGCGGCGATGGTGGTGGCGATTGGATGGATGGGAAGGTCGGCGAGGTGGAGGAGAAGCTGTGGGTGAGGTCGACTTGAGCCGAGGTGGCCCGCAGCGGTGGAATGGCGGCGGCGGCGAGCTCTACTGCAACAATGGTGGCGGCGCTGCAATGGGAAAAAAAGAGCTAGGGTTTGGGGAGGCCGGCGACTCGGTTCAAATAGAGGAAGGGAGAGCGGGGTAGAAGGGGGATTTCGCGTGGTCCGGGCGTCGACGGCCGGTGAGCTGTTGCGACGTGGAGGCGCCGCCCTCGCTGCCCAACCAGCGAGCAGGGAGGTGACTGGAGGAGGAAGAAGACGTTGACGAGTGGGACCCACGTGTAAGAGAGACAATTTTGAAAATGAGTTCAAACGTTTTTCTTTAAAAGAAAATAGTTTCCGAAGTCCAAAAATCACAAATAAATACATTTTGGAAAGCTTAGAACACAAGGAAGGTTCTGCAAGTTGAAAAAGTTGAAAACCATGTTTGGTTTGGTTGCAGTTTTGAATTCAAAAGATACGAATTTGGATTTTCCACTAATTTTTGACCCCTGCAAATGAACTCCAAAAATCTTGCAAAAATACTCTAAATTCCACATTTGAAATCTAGTATTTTATAACATTTTAAAACAGCACAGTTGCAGCACAAAATTTGGACTTCCTTAACAAAGTGACAATTAACTTAATTCAAACAATTCAAAATGCACACAATGCTTATGTCATGATGCTAGTTTTGTGCATTAATGATGCTAATGATGCTGCTAGTGATTACACGTTGAACACGGGGTTAAGATTTGGGTCGTTACACGCACGTAGCTCCGGAAGAAGCGCACCTCGTCGCCGATGAACAGCAGCGAGCGGTCGTTGGCATCGATTCGAACGACCAAACGATTAGGGGTCTGTCGCATCGATTCACACCATCCCATAGAGATGCATGACCAAATCAACTTTATTTGTGCACTGATGAGCTCGATGGCCACCAAATCAGGCTTCTCCGACGCCAACCGCAGGCAAAAATCAGTCTGCAATTGAGATGGGATCAAAGAGAAGAGCCTCAACGAGCTAGCCATGGTCCTTCGGTTCTTGCTCCTGTTGTCGGTAGACACGGGTCTTGTCCCCGAGGCCGAGGCTAGGGGGTTCGGGCCCAAGCTGCCGCCGGAGGCCGTGGAGAGGGTGGAGACCAAGGCGTGGCTCGCGCCTGGCGGTCCAGAACACAAGCTCCCCGCAAGAGTCCGGCACGTCGGATCTTGGCGCGGCCCCCGCCGCCACCATGGTGAGGCGCTCGAGCTCCCCGCGAGAGGTCGAGCAGCTCTGTGGCGGACGCGTCGATGGCGGGGACCGTGTAGGAAGACTCCCAGCCCGAGCCCGACGCCGACGCGAACATCCGTGGCGGCTCTAGCGGCTCCGCGCAGACTCGAGAGAGGAGGAAGAAAGGGTTGGGAGAAGAATGCACGTGGGTCCCACGACTGACATGTGGGCCCCACAGCCACGTCATTCAAAACCGCCTTCAAAACCGATAAGGGCCAAAAGCGAACGGTTTAGACACATGAGGGACGTTGGATACCTGGTTTTATACCTGAGGGACGAAACTCAGAATAGGGCAATAGTTGAGGGACGGCAAAAGGACTTTTTCCATAAGATTACTTAGCACGAAGTAGTAGGCGAGATCAACGGTGGTCAGTGGCCCAGTGCAACACCTGCTTCTTGGGGATTTGTAATTTGATAAGAAGGAAGATTAATCCATCATTTTCGTGTGGTCTCAACTCTCAAGTCCTTTTGAGCTAGGTTGAGGAGCGGATAAGCAAGTGTAGTCAAGTCAACAAGTCGCCAGGCTAGGTGATTGTACATCGACGTGGAGTCTAACTAATTAAACCCATTCGTCGGATCACTACAAGAAAAAAAATGGAAGTGAGATATGCTAATCAAGGAGCTACTACGACAAACCTAGATGCCATTTCTTTCAACTTCTTTAATCCCCACATGACGTTTTCTGGCCAAGTCCCACCCGGTAGCTCAATTACTCACTGTGTAACATGATGAATACTTGAGTACACATATGGAAGGGTAGGCAAAGCTTCATTGAGCTAACTTAGGACGGTCTCAATGAGAGTTACATGGCCATTAATTTCCATACCGCATCATCATTTTTGCTGATTTGACAATATATTTATAAGGAGAGAGGTGGAGTTTCATTATTAATTATGTGAGAGGAGTTCATCCCCACATGAAACTCTGGTGGTATAAATGTGCAATTCTCTAGTTCTCAGTCTAGGTAAATGCGGAATGAAACCCTCCACTGAACATAACTTTAGGCCATAGTGGCTCCAATTGTGAATATGACCTGGCTTGACTTCGACTAGGCATGTTCAATCTCGGTAAAGGATGGGAACAATGAAATGGATCATTACAACATAACACCTTTTCGGAGGTCTCACACTGAAAATGACATTTAATTTAGAGCGACTTCTGCAGGAAAAGTAGCGTGTACAAGTAATAACATTGAAACACAATATACATTGTCCAAAAATAAATTTGTAAAACACAACACTTGATGACTGGCACTAATAATCTCAGCCACCATACAGATAGATCATCACCAAACACACGACGCTGGCATACACGCGTGCATATGCATGTAACATACATGTAGATGCAGCACATCGATCACAGATAACGGATCGCAAAACACGCTAGAGACATGTTAAAAAAAAAATGCTAGACACACCCTTTGATGCAATAACACAGCTCAACACTGCACTCACAAGTCACAATTTAACACAGGAGCACACACCCATGGACGTACATACGGCAGGCCGGCATATGGGGTAGACAGTACGAGGACGCGCGTCGATCGTCAGTCCCTGTCGTTGAGGCCGAACCTACGGTCGAAGAAGTTGCCGACGGCATGGAACGCCGGCCCAAAGAACCCTCCGCCTCCACCGCCTCTCCTCTGCTCGTTGTTATCGTTGTCGTATCCCGGCGCGCCGTGCACGTGCACTTCCCTGGTGTTGATGTACAAGGGCGATCTTGTCCCGTCCTGGTGAGCCCAGAACCCGGCGGGAGCGTTGTTGTACGGCGCGTAGCCACCGTCACCGCCGCCGCCACCGTAGGGAGCTCTGCTACCGTAGCCTCCTCCTCCGCCGCCGCCACCATAGGAGCCACCGCCGTAGGGAGCTCTGTTGCCGCCGTAGCCGCCGGCGTAGGGAGAGCCGTTACCGTAGCCGCCGCCGTAGTAGGGTGCGGCGAGCACCACGCTTCCGGCGTTGTAGTGGTTGCCACCGCTGTTTTGATCTTCGTCACCACCACCGTTGTTGTAGCGGTTGTCGTCGTCGGCCTCGTCTCCGGCGCCGGTGTACTTGGGGTAGTCGTCGGCGTCGGCGTCTATCTTGCTGCCGCTGCTCTTCTTGAGCCTCGAGGAGGACCCACGCTTCTTGCCACCGGTCGTTGCTTCATACTGCTCGCCGTGGTTGCCACCGTACCCGTCTTCGTTGCTGTTGTTCTGGCCGCCGCCGGCGAAGTATGATCTCCTACCCCAGGATGACATCGCGCGTGTGCGTGTGTTCTAGTCGTAAAATTATCTCTTTAATTTTGCCCCTGCACGCCATACTCACACAAAGATCAGATCCTAAATACGCTCGGATCATCAGTTGATCTGATAGCCTACTTTCGAACATGGGTCCATGTTCGAAATTAGGCTATCAGATAGGTAGATAGCGACGAATTAAAAAAAAAAAGGGAGTGTATGTGAGTGATCTGATACTTTCCCGTCCAACAGATAGGAAGAACACTCCTTGCATGCATGTTAATCGGATCGAGTACATATTTGCAGACTCCAGATATAGAACAGTAAAAAGTGAAGATAAAGGGTAGAAAAGAAGAGACTTTAATTGACAGGAGTTCGTACCGTAGGTGACGCCTTCTCGATGCCGAAAGCGGCCTGTCTTTTCCCACAATTGGCAAATTGCAAGGAGCAACTGATCATCAAGCAGCGTTCTTATAGGCCGGGCTCCAAGTCAAGCGTCTACTCATGGACAGGTCAAGAGAAAAATGCACTTTTTATCCAAAGACATCCGTCAAACACTGCATGCGCTGTGCCCAGTCACCAGCATATATTTTTTTTTCCCTGGAGAAATGGTCCAAGTTAAGTTTCCGGTGCATACGAAAGAAGTACAGTATCATCACACAGGTTCATAAAAAATCAGAACCACTTCTCTGTTCTACCCCTGCACGCACGAAGGAGCCGGCTTGACTAATATTGACGACTGATCTTGGATGTTCATTTCAGTCTCAAAGGTCAAGATTTAAAGTGTTCTTTTTCCCCATAAAATAATTATATACTAGCTCAGTCAGCTGGTTTCATGACAACAAAGCTCTAACAATCAGTTTCTTAGATCTAACTCCTCAGAGCAAGCCACCGTCACTGTCCACGTACGTATGGATGAGGCGACGCCGGGTCCAACCATCCAACAAGGAACTCTGCAAGAAATTTCGCGCCTCGTTCTAGCTAGTAGCCCCTTGAGAGCGCTTGACTACCTAGGAACCATCTTGACGAACAACCACCAGACGCATGCATATGGCTGCGTCTAGCCTGCCCAGCTGCACCTTCCTGACAACAGACATGCAGGCTTAGTTTACTACATGCTCTTGTATAGGTGTATGTACTGGTGCGTGCATATATACAATTAACGATGTCATACTACTCAAATTAACAAACATTGTTGGTACACAAATTACCATCCTACCGGTATCAACCCAACTTGCTGCTACACCATGCCTTGGTCCACACGTAAAACCAAAAGAAACTGTAGTCGATCTGCCATTCTCAACGACATAAGACGTCATGACCAATCTTTGTTTACCGAAAGATGATGGTTAGGTATATCATCTGTGTGTATCAAACCGGCTGTAGTATGGTGGATTGGTGGCGACATATACAGGTATGATATATCTAAACCCTCCATTGCAATGTTACAATTAGCATAAAAGCAGAAGACATCATGCTCTGTCGTGCAAAATTTTAATTTCCTGATCGGGAGATCGATCGATAGCACACTACTCATGTTTTATTTTGCTTCAAATTAGTCACCATCATTTTTAATAAATAAATATTCGGATTTCACTGTCGCGTGGACGTAAGTGGCTGATCCGAGCAGTCACTTACTCACTTTGCAGTTTTTTCACCTCCTCTTTTTCCAAACAGGCGCAGCGCCTTTACTTTACGTGGAAAACACGACGTCGTCTCTTGAGCCGATAATCACGCCATGTGTCATCTATCCAAATTTTGTTAGCCAATCGGTGCTGTTCTCGCCGTAAAAAGCTAGGGATTTAGCTATACCATGCATGCATGGCCTTATGGTTATGGGATGTTGATAGCAGTAGAACAGAGCCAGCAGCCACCAGCCACCTGCAGGGTCTTTTGAGACTTGAGCAACACAAGAAAAACAAGGCACGCACGCATATGATATGTGTATAGAAACTTCAGCACAGACAGATGTATGCATGTGCCAGGCAGGATGGGTGGACACGAACACGACACCCCCATACTGTTGATCCTCACGTACGTCAGCATGCACGCACGGCGTAGGATAGGATGATGACGTTGTTGTTGACGATCAGCTATGAGATATAGAGTAAGATTGATCTAGAGATAGCCATACTGCCACGCTTTGGCACTTGGCCGCGTTGACTAACATATCGAAACAAACAGACCGGCCGGCAGGCGATGGATAACGATGCATGGGCAGTAAACTGTAGGCCAGACTGTGAGTATGCATGGTAACATTACGAATGAAGATGTGGAGTATACAACCTAACGACGTAACGTGTCACCGTACTCGCATGCATCATCGTTTGTTAGTTTTTCGGTGACCCGTGTTGTGGCTGCTAAACCGCTAGGCGCCAGCCCTCTCACTTTCGCGTGCTACGGACTAGAGATCGCCGTAAGCAGATGGTTCTTGGGAGACGACGATCAAGCACACAGTGTGTACAATTATAAGCGAAACCCACGCGTTTGATAGTTTGATACAATAAACGGTGAGCTCTAGCTAACTCAACACACACTTAGCTCATTTTTCTTTTCTTTTTTTTTAAAAAAAAATTGGAAAGCAGCTTAACACTTAGCTCTTTTTTCTTTTTTTCTTAAAGCTTAACACTTATCTTGGGTCGTAGTAGTACTGTTGAAGGTGCTGCATGCGCGAGCGCGAGCGTATGCACTCCACTGAATGCCGACCGTCGTCAGTCCCTGTCCCTGTTGTTCAAGCCGAACTTGCAGTCGAAGAAGTGGCCGACTGCATGGAACGCCGGGCCGAAGAATCCGCCGCCTCTCCTCCTCTGCTCCTTCTCCTTGCCGTTGCTCTCGTTACTCTCGTACCCTGGCGGCGCGCCGTACACGTGCACCTCCTTTGTGTTGATGTACAACGGTGACCTACTCCCATCTTGCGGACCCCACAACCCGGCGCCGCCCGGAGGAGCGTTGTTGTACGGTGCGTAGCCGCCGTCGCCACCGTATGGAGCGCCGTTGCCGTAGCCTCCGCCGCCGTATGGTGCGCCGTTGCCGTAGCCACCGCCGCCGTAGGAGGAACTGTTGCCGTAGCCGCCGTAGTATGGCGTGCCGCGTACGGCTACGCTGCCGCCGTTGTAGTGGTTATTACCGTTGTAATAGTCGCCGCCGTTGCTGTTGTAGTTATTGTTGTAGCGGTTGTCGTCGTCGGCCTCGGCGTTGGTGACGGCGGCGTAGGACTTGGGGTAGTCGGCGTCGGCGTCGGCGGCGTCTTTCTTGCCAACGGCGGCGCTGCTCTTTTTCAGCCTCGAGGACCCGCGCGGCTTCTTGCCGCCGGTTGATTCGTACTGCTGCTGCTGCTGGCCACCGCTACCGTATCCATCCTGCTGGTCGTCGTTGCCGTTGTTCTGGCCGCCGGAGAAGTGTGACCTGCCGTTCCACATCGTGCGTCTGTGCTAGTCCTAGTATACGTAAGAATCTTGCTATGATATATTAACTTCAGTTCAGATAGCAAAGCTAGAACACACAAGAAATGCACGAGCACTCTGATAATAAAGAGGAACAGCGTATACAAAAGTTAGACACACAAATCGATACTTCATCTGATCGAAGGCAGATCGATAATATAATTCCGCAGTAGTTTGATGAAAAGCTAGCTGAGAAGATAGATGTTTCTATACTCAAGATTTAGATAACTAAAACTAACAGTAAAAGAGAGAGAGAGGAGAGACTCTGAAGAATGCACACATACTTGCAAGGTGTACCTGCGAATAAGGCAGATAATAACAGGGCGCCCCTTCGCAACGAGCCAAGTAGTAGTGGTGTTCGTATAAATAGAGGCAAGAGCCTCAAGCCAAGCGCGGTCAACGACTTTATTTTTCTCTAACATATATCAAACATTGTGATATGTCGAATTTAGCCCCGTGACGGCCGATGACTCTACAGTGGAGTTAACCAGACATATTTTTGCTCTAACACGGGTCAAAATGGTGCAGATAAAAGAGCAAGTGTTACCGCCAACAGTGCATGCACAAGCACACAAGTTCCACGTAAATTTCATTCGAAAAAAAAAAACCCTCCATCTATATCAGGAGTTCAAAGCCTTGCAGGGGCGGAGAGCCGGGGACAGGTTTAAGCATCAAATGTGGTTGATCGGGGTGGGTCGCGTTGCCATTTGATCTTGATAGGCTTTGGGGTGCATGGGGCGGATAAGGGTTGGGCTTATTAGCTCCATCAAAGGCCTCATAATCACACTGAATTTCTCTAGAAGCGTTGGATCAGAAATAGATGGATCGATCTAGCTCGTTGTACTATTAGCAGCCGGCAGCGCACCCACATACGGAACTGTCATTGTGTATGTGCGTAACCAAAGATTAGCGTGTTGGCGTGTCTTGATATGCGTCTGCAGACTTGTAAGAACATGCATGGACGCTACTAGCCAATAACAAATATATGTCACTGCGCATACACCTTTTTGCAAGTAGTGCTGAGGGGAAATAGACCGCCACTCATTTTGATTTGTTGTATAGCTATAAAAACAACAAAGAGCACTCAATTTTTTCGGCCGGGTCCGCCTCTAACATAGTACGTACAATCAGGAAGCTATAACTAAGGTCCAAGGAGAGGATGCATCCGCCGGCGCTGAACTATTATCCGATCCATAACAACTGTGCCCGTGTGTCCTTTTTTAGATGGAGGGAAGTTTCGCGTGCTTAAGCCCAGTGTGAACTACCGAACCATATCTAACAGCCTTGACTTCGTTCCGTAGCTAGTGAACAAAACAAATATTACTGTCTGCTGCGCCCTAGCTTCAAATTGTATATATACATGCAACTTGCTTAATTAACATGCACTTGTATACACACTGACGTGCAAACGACATAGGTGTCGTTATTATTAGTGCAAACAGATGGTAGTGTCAATTGCATGTACTCCCTCTCAAATTGCAAATCGTTATGATATATTTAGATATATAGTGGTTAGTATATACTTAGACATACTCTATGTCGGTCACGCACTAATAAATATATCAAAACGACTTACAATAAGCTGGAATGGAGGGGAGTATATATATCAACCACTTGAAGAGTGAGTTTTCTCAAAATTATAGCCATTTGCCCTTTGTCAGAATTGAACATCTAATCTTCACTACTGCGATACGGAGTAGATGGATAGATCTATATCTGGTGTACCAACTCGCGGCCGGCATGATGCGTTTGAGAGTGCATTCGTCATGTTGTGTGTGTGCAAGTTTTTCCTGAAGGCGATCGAAAGCACGCACACTCGCTCGCATCTTCAATAATTGTATACATCAGCATTGGATTTCACTGTCACGTAGTAGATATTCTACGAGATCCTTGCAATGCTGAGCAGACACTGCAGGGTTTCCGGTTCTTTTCCAAACAGCCATCTTTACTTTACGTACAACTTGTCATATGGAACTGTGATTACATGTATGCTGTCATCCAAATTCGTAACCCAATAAGCGGGTATTCTCCTTGCCCTTTAGGATAGACGATACTACACGCTACATCCATGCTATGCTGTCCATGTATGTAGGCACGCATGAACGCACGCACGCACGCGTACGCACAGACTGACGTCGATCGTCGAAGCTCTGAGGAGGGGAGGAGTGTACGCGCACCTAGATGGCTAGATAGCTACTCCATACCACTTGACGCTTGTCGTTGACTTGTAATTAGCACTGTATTAGTCAACTTCATTGCTGTGACGAGTACCCTACTCGTTATTAGCAACAGGCCGGCAGCGCGAAGCGATAACTATGAGGAAGTAGGCCAGAGTATATATGGCGACATGTACCAGTGGCCGTATAGAGCGTGCTGCATTATATATTACGTGTCACATGTCACCATACCTGCATGCATCATCAGTTTTCCCAGTGACCCATTGTTGTTGGTAACTCGTCTTGGTTTTCTTCCACTTCCGCGTGGCACACGTTACTTAATTGTGTGCTAGCTAGGTCTCCCCTTGTGCTTGTGGTTTCTTCTGCTGCTGTTTTTTTTTCACAATTCTTCATTTGATTACATGTTAGCATCGAAGTTTAGCCAATGGGCCGGCAGTTCTTTCCCTCGCGCAGCCCTCTGCGGAATCCCAGCGAACGCGTTGCAGGGCCCACGGCCCAGCCTCGTAGTCGACCAAGAACTTGCAATTGTCTTTTCAGAGACTCAGATTCTGACTCGAGAAGAGTAACGACACACGGAACATAAGAAACGGCAACCGTCTCAAATGGGAAGGCTTGCTATGAACCAGAGCACCTCTTTTATGAATGAATAAACAAATAAATACTGAACAGTGAACACCCTGAGGTCCCTGCAGGTTTGAACGAGATTGAAAAGAAAGCACGATGGCAACGCTTTTCAGTAGCCAAAAACTTAAAACTTGGCAAGGCATCAGCTAAACAAAACGGACATTTTTATTCCACCCAGTTCCAGAGAAAATGACACGAGCATTCTACTTTCCAGTGCTCAGCTACTGTACTGTATATCCAATCATTCAATGTGGGGAACTCTTGAGCACTGGCTGACAGGCCCTCCCAGCTGAACAAAAAAGCGCCGGCACACGCTTCTGGACCACGGTCTCATGTACAAACACACATCATGTACAACTTAACTAGTCTCGGCTGAAAAATACCATATGAAAAACGCAAGTGGGAAAGAGAAATACCCGCAACAATGCACAAATCTCTGCAGCGCCCCCTACCCAATTGGAAGGGGAAAGGTCGTGTCTTGTGACTCCGAAACAAACATACCCCTTGACCCTTGTAACCCTGTCCTATGCTGATCAAACAGCGAGATCAATCATGGCTGTTTCAGTGATCAAGCCATTTTGGAGATGAACTCCTTTTGCCCAAAGAGACCATACAGAGCATCTGGTGTATCCTCTAGCCTAGCAAGTCCTTGAAAAGATTGGGATTGTTCCCTGTTGGTGTCACGCCTACTTGCCGTGCAGTCGCATCCTTTTGCAAGGCATCTTGAAGACTAGGACCTTTCTTCGCAGCTGCTGCAGTTGCTCCTTTGTGGGAGCCCATCAAATTAACATCAGCTAGAGTGGGATCGGTTGATCCACTGGTCGCTCCAGCTGGTACATCATCTGAGAAGATCGACATGAGATCTGGTGCTTTGGAAGTGCTAGTAGCCGGAGTTCCAGAAACTACCAGAGTGGTCGATGCTGGTCCAAGAAGCCCCTCTAGTTGTGAGAAAGGGTCAGCTGATGGAGGACTAGATGAAACAGGCTCGTCACCCAGATCCAGCAGATCAGGTGGTGGGGCAACGGGAATTACTTCCTCTTTAATGGGCTGGGGTGCCACACTACTCGCAGTTTCTTTCTCCGCTGAAGCACTCCCCTTCACTGTCTTTCGAGAAGCTTGAGCTTTCCTATCAGCTTTAGCAGCTGCTGAACCAAAAAGTGAAGCAGCAAGTCGTTGCTTTTCTTCTGAAATTTCCGTGCCCTGCGGTCTCTTTGAACCGTACGAGGACTCCCGTGCCTGTGAACTGGTTGAGCCTCCCCCATCAGAATGAGAGCTCCCATTAGTTGCTTGTTGGCTAGATCCTGAGCTTGAAGGTGTAGAAGATGAATAGGTTGGCCTTCCCCATTTCTTTTGAACCCCATCAAGACGAAGCTTGACACCAAACTCACCAGAAATCACATCACCTGATGGCTGGGGCCTTGATGTTTGGTGGTCTTCCTTATAGTAACCTGGTTCTGAAACTGGAACCAGGTCAGTAGGTGGTGTGGACATACTGGGCTGTGAGGTTGCTAGTGCCAGCGAAGGTTTAGGCATCTCGTAGGCCTCAAATCTAAGAGTATGTGCAGATGTTTCCTGTTGTTCTTGGCTTCTGTAGCTGCCAACACTTATCACACCTGAACGTTCGCTCTCCGGAATGTAAGGGGCTGCACCATTTTCCAAGGCTTGCTGCACATAGCTGTTAAGAAATGAGAGGTTTCTGTCGACCTGCAATATGATAAATATTTGCAAAACAGTTAGATTTTTTCTTTAGAAAATAATGCAGATCCAGATGCAGAAAAACTGACAAGAACCACTTGGAATCTCAGCCTTCAAAATTCCCATTAAAAGATCTAGGGATGAGGATGGGGGTAGGGATTGGGATATGAGGTGGGGAAAAAATAGAGGGCATATAGGCTGGGGAAAAGATGCAGCATTAGGGTTAACCCAACTCAAATAGCTGCTAAGAGTTAAAAAAAGTGTGACAACAGCTCAAGGGAGAGATCTTAGGAGAAATATGGAACTATGAATGGGGATAGAACACTGAGCCATAAAAGACCATTTTATTTTCCTTCTTTAACTGAAATGGGCTCCTAACAGATTGGAATTAGACATAACCTATTCAAACAACTTACAGATATACAGTCCAACTCAAACTATTTATCTCTACCACTAAAGGAAATATCTCCTATGCAACCAAACTAATAAAAACTGATATATAGTCACGTGCTTAGCTATGTATAGGTTTGGTTCACACATGAGAAACTGTGAACAATGCATGTAAAAGAAATCATATTTGTGGCACATGTTTATGAGTGCAGGGAACAGGAATGATATGCCAAACATTCACATGTCAAAATATATATAAGAAAAAAGACCAAGCTAATTTCAAAGGATAGTATAGCAGTACCTCAATATCTTCACAACTTGCATCTGCGGGCATAACACTTTCAACGGCATGCTTGTCCAAACCTAATAAAGCCTGCAGCTCATATGCCCGTTGCTGCAAGTCTGTTGAATGCGAAGCTGACAATTCATCTAACAATGTTTGACACTGCAAGAAGAGGGAAGATCCATAAATATTTGAAGTAGAAACCAAATAGTAGTACCAAATCTACAGTATTTTTTTACTCAATGTCATATAAATATCATTTGCTTCATGTCATCTGGTGTTAATTCATATAGCTGATAAAAAAATGTTCTTGATTCTTTGACAATGAATGTTTATGATAAATTGATAATAAATCATTTTGGAAATATATGTTATAATGATGCGGCATTGCAGGATGTATATAAATATGAGGTTAAATAATCATGAGCGTCGATGGTGCTCCAACTCTGTGATGCATGATAACCTAGCCCATCCTAGCTGATATAACCAGCCTTAAAGATGTAAGCCCTCGCTAAAGTAAGGAGACAACTAGAATAGCAATATGTATGTCAATGTCTATATGATCAGAACTCGGTACGATTTGCCATAACCCTGTCTTGTAGGGTTCTTTTAGTAGCATGAATTGCATGGCTCGAAACAGACTAAAGCTGCTGTTGAATTGATATAGATTGTGATGAAATCAGAGAGTGTAAAAAGATGCATATCCTCATTTACCTCAGGCAGCATGTCAATCTTCCTTCCGAGAGCAATTTCAAATGCAAATATCTTCAAAATTGCTGAGATCGCATACGCCTTAAATAAATAAAACCAAATAAATAGTAACATGTCAATTACAGCATACAAAAAGACATCAGCAACAGATCTAGGTGCTTATAAATGATAAAATTTCCAGAATCAATCAGTAGCCCATCCCAGTGTGAATTAATGTTACAAGGTAGCGCTGCTTATCCGGCACATGTGGAGGAAGAACCCTCAATATACGTTTGTGTCGAAAAGCGAGTATAAGTTAAATTGGGTGGGTGGGGGGGGGGGTGGGGGGGGATAATGTTTCAATTTGGCAACTGACCAAAATCCACAATACGCCAAAGAATTGGTCAATGTATCAATTGGAAATGCCAAGTTTCAGATTATCCAACAACAATGTGACATGTGTATTGTAGTACTCTTTATATTGCATAAAAAATTGAAATATGCTACTGAAACAAAAATAAACATCTCAGGGACAGTTTCAGATTATCAAATCATGCCCAATTATTTCAGATTATTCAATCGAGCCCAAATTGCATATTCAGCATAAAGCATGCAGGATATACAGAGGACAAGGTAAACTGATCAATGAAACATGTACTAAGGTACAAGAAAATACCTTGACGGTGTCATCTGTGAGGTGGGCCTCTGCCACATCGCACAGCTTCCCAATAATATAAGAAGCCGAGTACTTCCCATCAGCTGTTCCATATTCTCCCAAAACCCAGCATATTATCTGGAAGTAAACTGAATCAACATAAACTATACCAAAAAGGCAAAAGTCATAATGGAATAGGAAGGGCAACAGAAAATTGCTACCTGCAAGAATGAAGAAGGAAGCTTTGGCTCTCCCACAATGCGAATATAAGAATCTACCTGTTTAAGCAAAACACAAAAGTGTTACTGGCAGATCACGTGAGGTGGACATCAGAAAATGTAACGTTTGTGAAGGCTCTTGATATTTTTAACATAGCTGCAACTGAAGCATGAAAGATAATCTGAAAATTTTCCTTAATCAGGTTAGGGACCAAGAGCTATGTGCTTTTCAAATGTCAGGAGAAGGATTTTTTCCTGTCCATCTCAATAGGGTCAAATAAAGTGAATTTGACAAGATAAATCAAGGCAGAACTTAGTCCATAAGCTTTCTTTTGTTTTGTGATTTCAAGAAAAATGGACCAGAGAAAGAGTGCAATTGAAGATATATAGTCCTTAAGCTTTCCTTTTGTTTTGTGATTTCAAGATATATGAACCAGATAAAGATTGGAATTGAAGTGTTAAGAATGTGACTGCAATAGTTTTTTTTGGAGTTCAGAGTACATACAGCTGATGATCTTAGTTGACTGTCAGCACCTTCGTCCTCCTCGCCAAAGCCTTCAGCTATAAGCCGCATCAAATTGTGTGCCACTTTTATGTTGACAAGATCTCCAGCATGCTCAAAGACTTTATTCATGGTCTGTAACAAAATAGAGGAAAAGCTATCAAGAATCAAATTAAGATGCTCAACAACATTTCCGTCAATACCCATGTAACTACCTGGATGAACCACTGATTGCTAGGTGCAAATTGCTCTGCGAGTTCAACACAACGTGATGCGATTTCTGTCTTGTAATGATGATCAGTTATATTGATCATGTACTCAATCATCCTCTCAACAATCACTTCAACATTTGTTGACTTAGTCATCTTATAAAGAAGCTCAAAAGTCTTGCGCTTCAAAGTGTCATCAGGGTCCTATTCACAAATCCAGTTGAGTGAGAAACTAGTGTGCTACTGAGAAAACAAACTTAAAATGCTAAACTGCTGAGACAAAGAAATGTGTCAACTGAGGCTGGAAATAATAACCACAGGCAATAAAAAAATAGAAACATTCCTTGCATTGAGTTCTGAGACTATTAACATGGTCACAATAAGAGTCTTAGCTTATTCTCTTGGAGTAGGAACAGGATGTCAGTAGCATATTGAAGAATCAATATTGGACATATCCCTCACCTCTAAACAATCAATAACAGCCAATTGGTGCTCTTCTGCGATATCTGGATTTATTTTTATTAGCCGCCCAAGAGCATCAATGCCCATGTACTTAAGATTATGGCTATCGCTCTGCAATCCACACAAGGGAAGATCATGTTGGTTAGCTTCCAAAGTGGGCAATTTATTTGCCAAATAATCAAGATTATGTGCAAACCTTCAGAAACTTTGATGTTGTTTCAGCTGCAGCCTCCAGCATCTTAGGGTTTGGGAAAATGGATGAGATACAGCATATGCATTCATACAGTATAGCATTTCCAATGTTGCTTGCAGTGTCACCCTTCCTGAATATGTCACCCAATACCGTGTACATATGTCCACTTGCTTGTTTATCACCACTACCCAGCACAGCGAGTATCTTCAATAGTTTTATCTGCAGATAACAGAAGTAAAATCTAAGGGGAATAGAATGGTACCAGCTGAAGACTCAGAACTACTTGAAGACACATAACTCGAAGTGGAAACCAGTCAACACCCAACAAATCAAAATAATGTTCAACTTAGCCCATGTACCTGAATAAATGGGGCAGGCATTTGGTGATAATCATAGGAAGTCGGAAGCCTCCTCTCCGCAACTTGTTTGAGAATGTTAACAAAACTAACAACCAAATCCTTGTATGCATTTGGTTCCTCCAAAATCAGGTCATACAGGGGGCATAGGGTTGCACCCATCACCCCAGGATCATTGTCACAGAGCCTCTGCACAGTTAAAAGCACCACTACTCAGAACCTCACACAGTCCTCTGTGCCGCGGTTAAAGATATGAAAAGTAAAAAAACTAACATTTTTGTAAGAAGGAAACTAAACATGTGCACATGAAAAAAAATCCATCTCTGGAAGCCTATGGTATTTGGTCCAGAGTTGCAACCATGACTAGCTAAATAAATTATCTAAACTGGCATAGCTTCAATATTCAGGGCATACGAAAGATATAAATCACATGTTTTGGGTCAACAAAATGCAATTGGATTCAACAACCAGTGGCTTCAATTCAGCATACCAGTTTCTATTCATACAGAACAGGCATCTTAGACAGAATTACCAGTAGATTGAGACAAGTTGTAGTTGTAGCTTGTGGAGCTAATGCATGATCATTATGAGCTACTGTACTATGGAAAAACATGGATTTTGTCATAATAAATGAATAATGGGGAAAAATTCGAACCTTGCGGAAGTTGGAGACAAGGTGGGAAACTGAGGATGGGGATCGCTGGTAGAACCGGTGCAGTGCCATGACGGCCTTCTTCCTCACGGCCTCCTTAGGGTGCGCAAGCAGTTCTACGACTTGTGGCAGCACGGCAGGGATGGCCTCCTCGCCGATGAGGCGGCACGCAGCTGTGAGCGCTGCGCAGACGACGAGGTAGTTGTCTGACCTGAGGTCCTTCTGAATTGTGTTGACCACGAGGATGACGAGGTCGTGCCGCTCGTCGAGGAAGAGCGCGACGGCGAGGTAGCCTGTCCGCTTGAGCGGGAGCGACTCGTCGTGGGTCATCTTGACGGCGTGGATGTGGCCGAAGGAGGCGTCATGGCCGAGCATCTCGGCGTAGACGAGGCGGAGGAGGAGCTCCTTCATCTTGCGTCGGGGCACGTCGGGGTCGGCAAGGCGGCGCTTGAGGTGCTCCAGCTCGCGCGCGATGATGCGGTCCTCCTCCGCCTTGGAGCGAGCCTCGCCGATGGACTTGACGAGGTCGAGGAACTCCTTGGACTGCCCCCACCCGCCCTGCGACCCCATCGCCAGCTCCCGCCCGATCGTCCGCAGCTGCTCCATTGCCGACGCCCGTTCCCAGTCGGGCAGAGGCGTCCTCCTCGGGGGGCTAGGCCGTCGCCGGCGACGGCGGAGGCGTCCGGTTGGAGTGGGGAAGTGGAGAGATGGAGGAGATCTGGATCGGCGAGTGGGGGAGAGCCGGGGAGGTGGGTTTGCGGGGAGATCGGGATCGGGTAGCGAGCGAGGCAGGCGAGTCTAGTTCCTCTCTCCTTTCCTTTTTTTCCCCTTTTCTCCCAGTTTTACTCCACTCGAGTTGTTTTGTTTTCCAAGTGAAGTCTGTCTAAATCGCAAATAACTCTTTTTATCGTTTCATTCACTCTCTGATTGTTTTTTTCACCCCAGTATGAAATATTTTACCGTGATTTTTGAAAGTCCAAAATCATAAATAATAAATGTAATAATAAAAAAATTAAAGTTTTTAGTTATGATTTTTAGTAAATCAAAATAAATCACTGCGAGCATGATGGTTTCCTATCACGGACTGCAATAGCTGTAGAGCTGATTTTAGCCACTGACCTCATGGGTCAGTCACAAGTCCCTTTGCAGTTACTGTAGGGTAACTGATTCTGCTCACTAATGTAAATTGTCATCAAAAGTATCACATAAATTATCTGGTAAATCTTCCACGCAGCTAAAATGATGGTGTTGCACAAAAAGACTTACCAAACGTTGATGGCATATCTAATGTTAATTACTTTTATAGTACTATCATGTTACCAAACACTAAAGTATTTAAACCTGTAGATAATTTCGAGGCTATTTTTTTATAAGTTGATTGAAATTTTATTTTCCTACGAGGCCCGTTAACAGTCGTTGTATCTAAATCCAATAATCTAGATTTCACCACTCTCTCTTTACACCTTCTTCTTCCGCTCCCTCCTCCCACCAGCCTGCGGCCACTACCCAGTCCCTCCTTACCCCTCCCCTACCTCCGACGCGGATGGATGGACCTTCCTCCCCTACTGCCACCGTCGGTCCATCTCTCGTGTCGTGTCGTCGCCCTCGCCCGTGCCTAGGCCAATCGACGGTGCCACCGCCGTCGGCTTCGTCGCCCCGTACCCACCTCCTCCACTGGGCCACCCCAAACCCTCTTTCTAACGCCAGCGGTGAACATCCCCTTCCCCCTCCCCCGAACCCCAACCCAACCAGAATCTTACGAGCTGGAAAAGAAAGTGAGATGAGAAAAAGTTTTAGCTTTTTGGGTAACTTATGGATTGCAAGATATAAGCCACCATATGGCTCAAGATTTTTTTTTTCCAAAAATGTAAATATAAATGGATGATGCATCTACCATGAACAATGTAAAATATCAGCTTGTGTAAGCAGAAAAAAATCAGTCTAACTGTTCGTAGCGTTAGATGTTTCGCATCATTCTCTAATTTTTCATTATAGATTTTTATATGCTCTACCGTTCGTGTTTTTAATTTGCTGGGGACACCAGCGTCACGATAATAGCTTCGTGACAAATAATTTGCATTGAGTTTCCCGTGTCGAAGTGTGATGATATACGGATGCGACGGCAGGAATAGCAGGAGACATGGAACGATAATAGCTTGGTGAGTGGTGACAACTGACAAGTTAGCTTCTCTCTCTCCTTTTTTTTTTTACATGATGTGCATGCACTGGAATTCATTACTTCTTGCATGCTCGTCAGTCGTCAATATCACGCTCACAGCTAAAAGTCAGTTCTTCCTAAAAAAGAAGAAGCTAAAAGTCAGTCCACGAGTATGGTTTCACAAAAATGAAATCACGAGGATGATTATTAATTACCAATCCAAGCATTTCATCAAGAAATTTTACGATATGAAAAGATTTTAGGTCTAAAAAGACAATGAAATATGAAATGGCACATCGCAGCGGTAGTCAATTGCAGAGTAAACTCAAAGCAATTCAAAATGGTAGTTCACCTCTCCAGAAATTTCGATTACTCTATTTCACTATTTCTATAAACAAATTACATATTTCAAGCAAAGTTTACACCAAGGGCATAAGAATCCCGTCTACAAAATAGGTGAGCGCACTACTCTGTATCCTCTTAAGACTCATTGCGTTAATCTAGCTGCGAAACCTGGTAACGCATTGAGTTTCCTGATTTTCTCCAAACCGTCACCCATGGTTCAACAGGTCCAGAGACCAAACCAAACCAAACCAAAGGAATACTCTGATTGCACAACGATGTCAGTTCATCAAAAAGACTAATCCGCCTCCCCAAGTCCATCACTGCCGTCTCCTCTTTTTGTTATCGGAGCCATACCGCCACGTTTCTTGCCATGGGTTGCTACCTCTGCATTTTTCCTCAAAACAGCACCGGGTGAGGGATATGGTCTTTGTTGGAACAAAGGTCCCTGCAAATTAAACATAAAAAATGAGGCCAAATTCTTAGTATAAATCACAATATTTGGTGTCTATGATGAATAATCAGGTATTGCAGTGCTGCATGGAATCCATTATTAATGGCCTAACTGACTTTCGCATAATCCCAAGTCCCCCATAACATATCCGTGTGAATTGTAGAGAGAGAAAAAAAAACCAACTTCATGACAGAGCGAATTCCAAACAAACTAGGCCAAGACAAAATTTTGCAAATCAAAAGAACTTACAGCTGCAGTAGTATCTGCTGCTCGTGGTTGTACACCCTTCAAACCAACAACCCTACAAAAACAAAAGTAAAGCGCTGTTAATTCAGAGGCACATAATTTATTATACATAGATTCTACCCTTGTTTGCAGAAAACTAAATAAGAACATCTTAGCTGCAAACACCCCGAAGCTTTTGCAAATCAAATAAAATTGACAAGGAACAGAAATGAGATGCCATGTACCAGCCACCCCGTGGAGCATCTGAGTATGAACTTGGGTCCATCGGGTCAAGCTCATCGTCCTCTGGGCGATTTCTTTTCCGGTGATCTTTTTTATTCGGTTTCCCAAAAGGTGGTTTTGAGCTTGATCTGCATGTCGATAAAACAAATGACAGTTCTCTCTTTAAGTAGATGATGGGCAGGCATAAAGTTCCATACAGACTAGATCATATGGAAGACGCATGGCCATTCAGTGAACCTATTATGGGCAAAATCTGTGTATCATTAATCATTATACCTGTCCTTAGCTGCAACATTCCCTTGAGGTTTGAGAGCATTGTTACCACTCGAGTGCACCACATTGTTCGGGTACGATGGATACTGTTGAAAAGGAATATTTTGAATCCTGCCATGAGTATTTACAAGCAAACAATAAGTTATGTTGCTCAATGTTTATACATCGGATTTGGTGTTAATAATGGTTCATAACATAAAGACAAAACATGTAAGATTGGTAACATGTCGGTCAATGACAATATCACGATGTAGCTTATATCAGAGATCCATTTCAAAGTGTAGTTTCATACAAAACCATGTCATATATACGAGAGAGATAAAATTAAAGATCAAGCTTCACAAACAAACAATTGATCACTTTAAGGGGTGAGGTTAAATGGATTACCTTGTGCAGTGATTGCAGTATCCCCAAGGCTGGACAAGACCAATTCCCCATCCACCACACCCTGAACATCTCTGCATTTGAGAGTTCCAAATATCTGCAGTTTGAGCGACCGGCTCTACTGCAGTGTTGGTGGGAGCATGAGATGTAACGACGGTGTTCACGGCAGTAGGAGGCTCCCACTGTGTGGCATGTGTCTTTGTATTATAATAGTATTTGTGGCCTAAAATATCAAACACATCACATTAAACTGAGGATAATAATACAACTGCAAATTCCCAGAAAGTAGGGGAAAATGTATAGTTTGGGTCACAAAAGGATCTCGTGCTTTTGTTGAATGTGCCCAACACAACTTCCTATTTTTATATGCTTAATGTATGGTATGTTTCTAGTCATGCATCTGGACATTACAAATTCTTTGGAATCTTCCGAAAATATAGGTCTAAAGACGCAGATGAGCCATAAAGCATGCAATAGTTAGATTTTTTTTGCTCTTATACCTGTTGATTTGTCAGTTGCCTCCTCCCAATTCTCTGGCAACGATGGAGAAACTTGATGTTGCATTGTGTTCACAGGACCACAGGGACGATCCCATTGAGTCACTCCGGTGCTTTGATTGTAGAAATATGGAGCACCAGTTGTTGGGTCCTTTGCTTCAACCTGAAGCCAAACAATAGACTTAATGCGGAATAAAGAGCCCTTGTGCAGCCATACTACTTCTCTATTACCTATCTTTTCGGACACCTTGAACATTACCTTCTCCAATTATGTGTTGGCAGAAATTATTATAATGAAGTGGAAGTATTTTTGGCAAGAAATCTATCAATATCATTATAATGTGACACATCTAAATACCTCAGTGTTTCTCATGGCCAAATATGTAAAAGGGTGGCAGGAAGCATGTAGCATGGAACAAAGGTAGTGACTGTTGTCCTCTTATTATATAAACCATAGTGAAAGAAAATAGAAAATTGTATCAGCTGGTGATACCACTGGCGTCTGGCGCACTGTGAACTGACCAAGAAAACATAAATTGGCCAAAAATTTCAGCGTGATAACCACATGACCAGAATGGAAAAAAAATGAAAACTCACCCAACCAGCAGGCAACTCTTGAGCTTTGTTTTGGCTTTCTTGAGAATCCACCTGTAATTCAGTGGCCTGAAATGATTAATTTAAACAAAAAAATGTGCTAGATAAATATCAATTGCACATCAAGGCTATCAGGAGCGCAAGCTAAGGCTAAAGATAAAAGGCGTCTTTTTCCAACTTTTTCTGTATCAACAAATATCCTCAGACAGTATCAACAAATTTTCAACTGCTCTTCCGGATTTATGCAGCATAAGTGAACTTTTCATTAACCATTTTTCATAAGTTCGTATGCTAAATAATTATCAATGTCCAATTAATGTGTTATGCGTACACATATGATGATGATCCTAGATTGTAATAAATGATCCATTCCTACCACTGAATAATAAGATTATGCTGGCATCAGATCAAGGTTCTCCCAACTATCAGTATTTATTTTCCAGCTGTCCACTTTAATTTCCACGGAATTAACTTACATTCTGTGTACTCGTGCTATTCTTCATTGTTGTCTCATCTTTGAGAATTCCTCTTGCTCTTAACCTCTGCTTCAAAAAATCAGGGAGATCGTTTGCACATTTTGCTTTATCAGATTCATCTCTAGGTTTATCTGAAGAAAAAGGATAATAGTTAGCTCTTATTCACAATAGTGGAATCAGCAAGTAACAGCGACGTAGCATACTCGTTTGAGCACTTGGCAAGTTCGCAGCATAATAAGCACCCCCTCCTGGTACACCATAGCCATTGCCAATTTCAACATTCCCTGTAACTGTCAGCATGGTCAACCATCAGGTTTGGGAAAGTTGCATCATTATCCACTAATAAGAAAATTAGCAAGTAACCTTAATCAGATAATCAAACAATAGCCAAAACGACTACAGTTAGCAGAAACATGCATCATTCGTGGGCCAGAATTAACAATCTTCATGACTCAGTGAGGATTAAAAATCACCATCACCATAGTTGCTTGTTCACTCTATAAGTGGGCAACCGAAAATGGAGGAACAAATTCAACAAATCAAACTAGTAAGGAGAGCATTATCATGGAAAGACAATGACCATTATTTGGATGAAGTGGCTTCCCCCTTTTGTTTGCCATCTCTGCACGATGATCGGCTGTCATCTTTAGTAAGTGCTCCTAAAAAAGAATAAAAAATGACTTAACTAATGAGATTCATACAGAAAAACACATGATGTGCAAAGCCCAAAACCCATAAAGAAGTAAAAGACCAACGATCAAGATTAAGCACCTTCAATGCATTAGGGTCACGGTGGTTCAAAAGTAAATCTTCCCCATACTTTGTAGGTTCACTCGTTGTGTTTGCATGTCTGATGGACAAAGGTTTAAAAGAAACATCAAGCAGTTGCCGATGACTAGTACAGAATAAAATGGGGTAAAACACACCTTTGATTTTGTATGACTTGCTGGGTCTCAAGTTCCTAGTTATCAGAAACAATTATTAGCAATCAATAAAAAAAGAAACATAACTGCGACTCTTGGAATATAATATGGGCCATTGGGAATACACGTACCTGTGCGTGAAGAACAGCCTCTTGGACAGCTGACTCGATGTTTGCTGCACTATCACTATTGTTGGTACTAGAAATGTCTGGTGGATGATAAGACTGTGGGTAAGAATGGATCTGTGGCACTGGCAGGTGACTGGGAGGTGCCTGTGGCCATGTTCCAACACCACGCGGTAATGGTTGATTCTGATAGTTGTCCATGATTATGCAGCAAGTAAATGTTATGTGTGCCTAGCTGAACTTCTGGTGTTTGATCTCACAACCTGCAATACAAGGCAACCAGCATAGCAACATCAGCACATGACATGACTAAGGTTCAAAATTCACATTGGCTCTAAATCAAATGCAGACAATGGTTCCACTAATTTGGACGCATTCAAATGAAGTCCATGCTTAGCTAAATCTACCTCACGGAAAGGTCCTGCCTCCTACAGTCCTATCAGGTACCAACACCCCAATCCATTCACACTGCCGTCTCTGAGCAAAAACCGCATTCGCATAGGCCATCAACACTACAAGTTCCAAATTAGCGCCGCAAGATACCACAACTTAAACAGCTAGTCGTAACATCTACCTCAGAAGAAAGCAGCGGCGGACTTAGCGTGGGGTTCCAATTCTCACGATAGTTACCATAACTCAATCACAGCAAAAGTCGAGTTAGGGTTACCAGGATAAGGGGTCAAGTCCAAGTCCGTACGTATCTCCAGTTCGGCGCCGACCCGGTGCAGCGAGGGAGTGGCACCGCCGGAGGCCGCGAGGGCCTTCGAGGTAGCTGGCGTGCTCCGACCGGCGGGAGGAGGCCGGACTGCCGGAGGCGGGTTCGTCAGCGAGGCTGGCAGAGGAGAGAGATGGTCCGTGGTGTGAGGGATGAGCTGATGAGGCCTGCTAATTGGGTTGGGCTCAAATGGTTTTAATGGATCGGTTTTTATCCTAGGCTGCTTTGGTTTGGTAGGTGATGGGTTGAAAACCTATTGGGCCGGGGTGGATTGGGCTGGCAATTATACAAGGGTTGGTTAGGCCTTGAAACAAAACTACCAGCAGGCCGTTCGTGTCCGTCTCCCGTCTCCGAGTCGCAGCAGTTTCCCTTCTTCCTTCGTTCCGCCGCCACGACGCCTCCGCTCGCTCGCCACCTCGCCTCGCCCCGCCGCAGCACCGCCTCGCCCGCCGCGGGGTTCGTCTCCGCCTCGGCCATCAGGCTGCCGCCTCGTCTCCGCGGCCGTCTTGGAGTCGACGACGAGCACCCCAAGAAGCTCAGCCATCTTGAGCCCGACCACGCCGGCATCCAGGTGTGCCTCATCCCATCTCCATCCCCTTCCTTTCCCCCTTCTATTCCTGTGCTCATCCCTTGCCTGCTTGTTGCTAGGGTTTGAGTGGGCTGGGCGAGTCCGTCGAAGCCGAGCGAGCAGGCAGCTATGGTGATTCCGCGGGCCGCACTCCCCTCCGGCAAGGGCAACTCGACACGTTGAGGTCTCCTCCGGCAGCGGCGACTCGGTGTGCCGCAGTCCTCTGGTAGTTTTTTTTTTCCATTGTAAGATTCTCGCCTCTGATGCTTTAGTCCAAGAAGCTCTGTTACTTGTTCTAGCAATTTCTTCTTTCCTTTTGCTCTGTACACGACACAAGCTTTGCATTGTAGTGAGCTTGCCTGTAAGCTTTTTATTCCTGTAGATTAACTGGTTTTTGGATGCGGGAATTTATGCAGGGGGTGTCTGCAATTGGGTGGAGAACTCTTGGAATTTCCTTGAAACTGAAAGTCTCAGGAATGAACCAGCTATTCTATCCTCAAAATTGGGCTTTTTCACTAATTGTGGGCACCTGGGTGAGCACCAAATTAATTATCTAACAAGGTACTAATCTTTTTGCCACTCTAGTATGAAATTTTGATTTTGATGTCGATATAGTTGATGGACCAAATCTGTATTTCAGTGCTTTTCAGTGCCATTGTACAATTCTTCTCTCATTTTGGTTAATAGTTTTCATGTTACATACTGTCAGACAGAGATACAGCAATAGATTCTTGTATTCTAGCGTTATATAATAAAATGCGTAACTTCATACCATATCACTTATATGAGCATGCTTCTATGATTGCTCCCAAAGAAAGAGATTATTCGTGGATGTATGATAGATATATCGGTCAGCTTCACTCGTGATCCTGCAGCATCTTCTTTAACCTTGAGCTTCAGTACTTCGTCTAATCCTATAGTTTGGTGCTACGCTATAGGAGGATAATGTATGTACTTGTTAAAACCTCGCTGTTCATGCTTGCTCATAAATAGTCAATGTTTAAATAAAAAATCTAAAACGAAAAATAAAAAGAATATACAAACCTCTAAAAACAAAAACAAAAAAAATCACATGGAAGCGCAAAATGAACAGCTGAATCTTTCTGGAAAGTTTCAGTGCACGAGAAGGGCTGAATCTTTCTTGGCAGTTTCATTGAAGGTGAAACCATGTACGCCTTGATCAGACCTGTGCCCTGGCAGTACCTTTAAAGTAAATATAAGTATGTAACCATGTACGCCTCATCACATAGTAGTACTTGGAAAGATCAAAGGTAACCTTAACCATACACTTGAGAGTTGAGAAGCTTCCTATCATGAAGAGTGAAAATGATGCTGTTGGAGAAACAGGCTTCTCGCTTCGCAAGTTTTTTCCCCCCAAAAAAGGGGAAAACGCTTATCGCTTATGTTCTCTGCATGTCTGCGGCATTGCGGTGTGTGCCGGTGTGGCCGTGCTGTGCAGGGAACGTGCTACAATTCTACAAAGCGTCTGACCATTCAGAGCATATCCTATCGTCAGTGGGCAGATAGGATTGGCAGATAAGATTAAGGACGCCCATAACACGTCAGACAACAAAATCGCAAAGCGTGAACAGTGATCCAGCCCTCCACTTATATCTAACCAAAATCCGGCAGCGAGAGATTGCAAGAGGAAGGTAGCTGCACGCAAGATGCCACTGACAAATCCGAGTGGATCTGACGGAGCCGATCACCTACGCTACGCCTGCTCGTATACAAGAGACCCTTTCTGTAAGCTTGCATTGCATTGCATCGCTGCCAGCTTACATGAATAAAGTATGGTTAGATTAGCGAAACATATGGGTCGTCGCGCGCGTCCACATTATCATGATCTGGCATTCTGGCGTCGCTGGATCGCCGGAGACGGAGAAGGTGAGCCACCCACTGATTGGCGGATCAGGACTCAACGGGCCCTAAATATTCTTGCACTATTTTAATGGCATCCACGCAGCTTGGAGACAAGTTTTAGGACGTGCGTGCTCGCTATGTTGCAAGCTTGGCATCACATTGTCACGGGCTGCTGCACATTAGTATCTAGCAAGCAGCGGCCACACTATCATAATCTTGGCTTTATTCAGTGCAGGTGTTTAGGACGCACACGGGACTGCAGTCTGCAGACTTGCTGTTCAGATCTGTTCAGATCGCAGGGGGTACTTATTGTGCTTGTTGGGGACAAATCCGGAGAAGTTGCCAACTGAGTGAGTCGAGTCATGTGCAAATAAACTGCAAACAAGGGCTTGATTGGAGACGAGGGTTTCCTAGCCAGTACAATCATCTAGCAACTTGGAGCAACAAGTTACCAATGAGTGTGGCGGGTGGAAGTGGAATCAGCAAGTTGACTCTGATTAACTCGCGAGCTGCGTGGCGAGTAACATGCTACAGGATCACGAGAGATGTTGGCTGGAACTACGATATCAAATATCCTTTCGATCAGATAGCACGGGCTTGTTTAGACGAGGAAGTTGGTGTAAAATTGGAGGTGTGAACAGTGCATTGGTAAGCGCATACGTGAGAGAAGGTGTGACTCGATGTGACTGAAAAGTTGGTGAAAGTTGACGAAGTAAACAAGACCATAGTTTATTCATAGAAGCAATCATGGAGCATGGGCACTCAAGAGTAGGGTTGTCTAAAGCACAACCAGACAAGACAAATGAATGCTAGCTTTGTTGCTGTCACAAAGCTCATGCTGCTAAAAAGACAGACTAAATTTTATGGTCGGTCCCTAAGCTATTGAGCTATTCTTATCTAGGTCCTTATACTATAAATAAATAATTATGAAAATGACTCTTGTTATCTCTACTCTAAAAAGAGTGGAAGGGATGTAGTATCCCAGGCTTCACCGTGGTCCGTCCTCCCCACGTTTCAAAGGAAACAACGGCCCGTCCCTCGTCGCCCGTTTCCCTCCACGGCCGCAATCACCGCGCTCGCCGTAGTCGCCTCAGCGCCCAACCACCCGCAATCACCGTGTCATCGCTTTCCTTCCCGTGGCCCCTACTCGTGCACCGCGAGATCGACGTTGCGGCGCCCCTCCTCGCCGCGAGATCGACGTCCGCGCCGCCGGTTCGTCCGCCAATCCGTCCACACCCGCGACTCCCCATTTACCTCCCCTCAATCAACGCTCAATCCCAGCGCATCCAGTGTCTTCTCTCCAACGCTGTTGCCGCCGCTTCCTCGAAGATCCACCGCCGGTCGTCGAGGTGTCTGTCACCCTCTTCCTCTTCCCTCTCCGCCACCTCCTCGAGGATCCACTGCCGGTCCTCGAGATGCCCTTGGATCTTCGCCAGCGACGGAGAGAAATTAAATCCAGCAGCAGGTCAACGATTCGGAGGTAACTGCCATGGCGCCACCATAGCAACACGCCTACGGGGACGGGGAGGGCCACCAGTGGAGCCACCGTCCACGCTAGTGCAGCAGCCGCCGCCACCTCTCCGCACGCCGGCTGGGAGGGGGAGGGACACATGAGCGCCTTCACGGTCGCCGCCGTTCGTCTGGATGAGAAGGTGAGATCGACGCTGTTCTTCGTCTTCCTTTTATTGCCGTTCCAGAGCCGCTGGATGCTGCGCAGTGCGCAATATCGAGAACAGCGACAGGAGCCCCGGGTATTGTGTCGTTCTTCCCCAAACTCTCCAGACTGATTCCCAAGGATGCACCATATCTTCATATTCTCTAGGGTTTCTTTGCGTTTTCACATTCTCCACTAGAGACGTTTACCTGATCGTGATATGAAATTGTTGACCGATTGAAAACATTAGGATATCTTAGACCACGTGGTGGGTTCGCTGATCGCAGGTGGGAATTATTTGTAGCGAGTCATGATCTTCCATGGTTGAACATTCTGAATAGAGAACTGCAGAAAGTTCTCTCTTTAGCTCTCTGGATTTTGGTAGTGTCGTCCCTGACACAAGTTAAAATAGTTTCTTTTCTATGAGTCAATAGATATCCTGATGAGTGACACATCAACGACCAATCTGATGATCAACGTGTCGGGTACCTACAAAAGGGGTACCTTAACTTGGGCCCAAAACTACTCGGCAACAAGGCCCACGACAACATTGGCCTGGCACCACGGCCCAACAAAGGCCCACCATCGCGGCAACTCCTCGGCACTCACCCCAGCTCGAGGAGGACGACCACCCTCGAGCAGGGGTTTCCGTCTCGTCCGAGGCTCAGCGGCCTCGAGGGAGACCTCCACCCTCGAGCGGGTGATTTCCGTCTCGTTCGAGGTTCGGCAGGCTCGAGCCTATAGACCGAGCTCGAGTCAGCCACCCCGGGAACAGCGCCCGAGACTCTGCGACCCGTCAATCCAAATCATGATGACGCTCCTCTGCAGTCAAAAAGCAGGGGATCACTGCTCCACGCAACCGCCCACGCTCCGGAGAAGACATCGGTCAAATCCACTCGCAACAGTGGACTTCTGAGCGCCACGCTGCACGGCCAGACCTAACCCTGCCAGCAGCACTGTGCCAACCACTCCTTTGACTTCGCACGCCTCGGGCACGCCACCGTCCTCGAAGGTGACCCTCGAAGGAAGCTACAGAGGCTCGATCTGGATGCCGTACGCAAGCCACTACCCTCGACGCCGTGAGCCGTCACACGACGGAAGGACAATACGTCAGCCACTGCCATGTCGTCAGCCGGAGTTGGAAGGCGCGATTCCCGCTCACACAGTGCGCGGCATGGACGAACAGTGCACTTAGCAACGTGCACCACGAACACATGTACTCGCACCCTGCCCCCTTGGTCTATAAAAGGGGAAGGAAAGCCCATGCAAAGGGCAAGGTTCACGCGTAGACAACAAGAAGAGACACATACGACGGCTAGACAAATCCGCACACGCTAGAACACACACCACACCGCCAGGGACTTAGGAGCTCATCTCCTTCTCCCACCTTGCTTGTAAACCCCTACTACGAGCAACCCGTAAACCAGTGCATCGCACCACTGCTGGACGTACGGCCTCGTGGCCGGAACCAGGATAAAATCCCGTCTCTTACTCTCGCCATCAGGGAAACGAGTGGTTAGCACCGCAATCACTTGTTGGTGCCGGTGCGACCAAATCAGGCACCGACAGTTGGCGCGCCAGGTAGGGGACCAGCGCTGCGCAACTCTTGTTCCCGATGGCGAACTTCGGCGAACGACGGCACCCGCTGGGCGAGAGCAATCTGCTCCCAGCAGGGCAGGAGATCTGGTTCGGGAGCTTGCAGTTCCAGACATGTGGCGATGATTACCACATGCGCATCCTCAGGAGGATCCAAGCGACCGACCGGAGCCTCATCATCCGCTTCCGGCGGCACCGCGACGGCGGAATCGTCCCGGACCTCGTGTACGACGAGCGCGCGCTGCAAGGCGCGCCACCGACGTCGACGTCCTCCCTCCCGCAAGGGAAGGGGACGTCCTGCGGTCACGGTCACAGGAGAGGGCTACTCCCTTCCTCCCGGGACCCATGTCTGCACCACGTGCTACGATGGCACGTCCCTATCCTTACGGGCTACGCGGCTCTACGGTCACGTATGCCTCGTTCGTCCGCACTGCCATGAGTACGTATGGCGACCAACCAGGTTGTCATCCAGTCTCGGAGCAAGACTTCGCCGATCCAGCGCCCGATGATTCCCACATGGAGTCCGAAGGCGGATACGCTTTTGAACATGAACACCCTGGTTGGGACTACTCGGGTCTCCGCGACCCAGAGGCCTTTATTGCCTTCCAAACAGCGGCGGATTACTGCTTCGGCTATTCCGATGATGAGTATGATCCAACCAGGGAGTGTTTCGTCATCGACGACGGGCAGATCAGCGAGGGATCGACGTCGGACGACGACGGCGAGGATGATGACCAGGGGGACAACAATGGCATAGATCCGGAAGGCGCACAGCCACCAGACCCGTCGGACCACTCTCCTTCCGAGGACGAGCGGCATCCGCGCCACCTGCCACGAGTTGCTCGCCCCCACGACTTGGGAAGTGGTGACGCCTCACCACCGGCGCGCTCCGACCACGAGCCGGCCAAACAAGGCAACGAGCACGGCACAGACGCACGGCACGCGGGACGAGTAGCTCAGGCCCGCATCCTTGCCGAAGGCAAAGATGACGACCTCGCTCCCAGAACGAGCCAAAAGCTCATCGCGGCGGCCGCGCTGCTCCGAGCCATGCCAGAAGCAGCAACCCCCGAGGAGTGGAGGTTGCATCTCGAGGCCCAAAAGCTGGTCGAGAATGCCGCCCGACAACAAGCCGAAAGCTCAGCCTCCCGCCTTCGACGCTCCTCAGCCTCGAAGGGCGAACGAGGAGGGGAGTCATCGGTGCGCTCACCCCGGCCTAACGGCAGGGCACGAGCACAGTCCCGGGGCGACTCCCGCTGGGACATGATGCGACGCCACGCCAGCGAACCTCGGGCACCCGAAGCAGGAACACTTCCGGCGAGGGTACCCGCGAGATCACGCCTCCGGGACACCCGAGGCACAATCGACGATGGCGATGCTCGCAACACGCTGAATCAGATAAGGCAGCGAGAGGGAGCCCGGACCCACCAACGCGGGCGCACCGACGTTAGGTGGAACCGAGATGCGGACCCCGAGCCAGCGGGAACACGGGTGTTTAGCCACAACATCCGCACCGCTCCGATTCCCCCCGCTTCCGACAGCCTACCACCATCACGAAATACTCTGGGGAAACGGACCCCAGGGTATGGCTCAACGACTACCGCCTAGCATGTCAGCTCGGCGGCGCCACAGATGACGCCATGATCATCCGCAATCTGCCACTCCACCTGGCAGATTCCGCGCGGACGTGGCTCGAGCATCTGCCCCCCAACCGGATCCGCGACTGGGACGACCTGGTTGAGACCTTCGTGGGGAATTTCCAGGGCACCTACGTGCGCCCCGGGAACACGTGGGACCTTCGAGGGTGCAAACAAAAACCCGGCGAATCCTTGAGGGACTTCATCCGGCGCTTCTCCAAGCGCTGCACCGAGCTTCCCAACATCACCGACCATCAGATCATCCACTCCTTCCTCGAGAGCACCACGTGCTATAGCCTGGTGTGCAAGTTGGGGAGGAGCCCACCCCCCGACGCAAACCGGCTATTCGAGGTGGCCTCGAAGTACGCCTCAGGGGAGGAGGCGGCTAACGCCATCTTTAACGACAAGAAGGGGAAGCGTCCCGAGGAGGCGTCCGCGGAGGACGACAAGGCAAAGGGTCCCTCGAAGAAGCGGAAGCACGGCAAGAAAGGAAAGAAGCTCCGAGCACCCCGCGGGGCGGGCGACGTCGAAGATGAGGCCCTCGCGGTCGACCCTAACCACAAGGAACCTCGAGGTCCCCCACGTGGTGGGGGCGTTTTCGACGACCTCCTCAAGAAGCCGTGCCCGTATCACAAGACCGCAGTCGCTCACACCCTCGAGCAGTGTGAGATGCTGCGGAAGTTCTACAACCGCATCCCTCGAAAGGATGGCGGTCAGCCCAAGGACGGTGGCGGCAAGAACGACGACGGATACCCCGAGGTGGAACATGTGTTCTTCATCACGGGAGGCCCCGCGGCCAACTTGAAACCTCAACAGCGGAGGAAGGAACGCAGGGAGGTCATGCTGGCCCGGCCAGCGACCCCCTCGTATCTCAGACTGGTCATCGGAGACCATCTCGTTCGGCCGCGAAGACCATCCCGACCATATCCCGAACCCCGGACAGTATCCTCTCGTCGTCGACCCCGTCATCGGCAACAGGCGTTTCTCCAAGGTGCTCATGGATGGCGGCAGCAGCCTCAACATCCTGTACGCTCCAACCTTGGAGCTTATGGGGATCAGCACCAGCGAGCTGCGACCCAACAAGTCCTCCTTCCATGGAGTCGCGCCCGGAAAGCGCGTCCAAACTCTCGGGCAGATCGACCTGCCCGTCTGCTTCGGAACCCCGGCAAACTTGCGCAAGGAAGTGCTCACCTTCGAGGTAGTGGGCTTCAAAGGAGCCTACCACGCCATTTTGGGAAGGCCGTGCTACGCCAATTTCATGGCCATCCCAAACTATACCTACCTCAAGCTGAAGATGCCAGGGCCTCACGGAATCATCACGGTCGGCCCGACGGTCGAGCACGCCTATGTGTGCGACATCGAGAGCATTGAGCTCGCGGAGGCTCTCGCCCTCGATGAGACCCTCGTGGCTGATTTAGAAGCGATCGTCAACACGCTCCCTGACGCCAACGAGCGGCAACCGGGGAGCTTCGCGCCCGCCGAGGACACCAAGATTGTCCCCCTCGACCCCAACAGCCACGACGGCAGGGTGTTGAGGATCAGCTCTTCCCTCAGCGACAAATAGGAAGTGGTGCTCGTCGACTGTCTCCGCGCTCACGCAGACATCTTCGCGTGGAGCCCCTCGGACATGCCAGGCATTCCGAGGGAGGTCGCCGAGCACTCTCTTGATATCCGCCCCCACTCCAAGCCGGTCAAACAGCGTCTCAGCCGTTTCGACGAAGTGAAACGGCGGGCGATCGGTGAGGAGGTACGCAAGCTTCTGGAGGCCGGATTCATCAAGGAAGTGTTTTATCCCGAGTGGCTAGCTAATCCTGTACTAGTGAAAAAGAAAAATGGGAAGTGGAGAATGTGTGTAGATTACACCAGCTTGAATAAATCATGCCCAAAAGTCCCATTTCCTTTACCACGTATAGATCAAATTGTAGACTCCACGACGGGATGTGAACTTCTATGTTTCCTTGATGCGTACTCCGGCTACCATCAGATCAAGATGAAGGAGTCCGACCAACTCGCGACTTCCTTTATCACCCCTTTTGGCATGTACTGCTACGTTACGATGCCCTTCGGCCTTCGAAACGCCGGGGCCACGTACCAGCGCTGTATGCTCCACGTCTTCGGGGATCATATAGGTCGTATTGTAGAAGCATATGTCGATGATATCGTCGTAAAAACCAGGAAGGCGGACGACCTGGTGCGCGACCTCGAGGTCGTGTTTAACTGCCTCAGGGCACACGGAGTAAGACTCAACCCTGAGAAGTGTGTCTTCGGTGTGCCTCGAGGTATGCTCCTGGGCTTCATAGTCTCCGAACGAGGCATCGAGCCCAACCCCGAAAAGGTCACGGCCATCCAACAGATGGAACCGATCCGCGACCTAAAGGGTGTACAGAGGGTGATGGGATGCCTAGCGTCCCTAAGCCGCTTCATCTCTCGTCTTGGGGAGAAGGGGTTGCCTCTGTATCGACTTTTAAGAAAGTCAGAGCACTTTACCTGGACCGCGGAGGCCCAGGAAGCTCTCGATCGACTCAAAACTGCGTTAACAAACACGTCGATCCTTACTTCACCGAAAGAGGGCGAACCTCTCCTCCTCTACGTCGCAGCAACCACTCAAGTCGTTAGCGCGGTCATAGTGGTGGAAAGGGCCGAGGAAGGACACTCTCTGCCGGTCCAGCGACCGGTGTACTACATCAGCGAGGTCCTGTCCGAGAGCAAGACGAGGTATCCCCACATCCACAAGCTGATATACGCCATCGTGTTGGCTCGACGGAAGCTGCGACATTACTTCGAGGCTCACCCGGTGACCGTCGTGTCGTCCTTTCCACTAGGCGAAATCATCCAGAACCGCGAGGTCTCTGGGCGAATCTCAAAATGGTTGACAGAACTGATGGGGGAGACCCTCGCTTACGCACCGAGGAAAGCCATCAAGTCCCAGACTTTGGCAGACTTCGTAGCCGAATGGACCGACGCCCAGCTCTCCCCCTCGAAGTCCAGCCTCGACTGCTGGGAAATGTACTTCGATGGGTCGGTGATGAAGACCGGCGCCGGCGCCGGCCTGCTTTTCATCTCACCCCGCGGGGAGCACCTTCGATACGTCGTGCGACTCAATTTCCCCGCATCCAACAACATGGCGGAGTATGAGGCGCTCCTTGCCGGCTTGAAAATCACGCTCGAGCTCGGTATTAAGCGCCTCGACATCCGCGGCGACTCGCAGCTAGTCGTTGATCAGGTGATGAAGGAATCCAGTTGCCACGACGAAAGGATGGCGGCATACTGCCAGGCGGTACGGAACCTCGAGGACAAGTTCGACGGCCTCGAGCTCCACCACATCGCACAAAGATATAATGAGGAGGCCGACGAATTTGCAAAGATCGCGTCAGGGCGAGCCACCGTTCCCCCGAACGTGTTCGCCAAGGACATCGACGGACCCTCGATCACCCTCGCCACCTCGGCCCGAGCCTCGACTGCACCCAACGCTCGAGCGGCCGCCCTCGACCCCACGAGCGCGGAGCTCTTGGCGGATGAGGACGAGCCCATGGGGTACGAGGCTTGCTCGGGAGAAGAGGACGAAGCAGAGGCGATGGAAATCGACGAGGCCCCGGCGCCTCGAGACTGGCGGAGCCCGTACCTCGACTGGCTCGATCGAGGCGTTTTGCCTAGCAATCGAACAGAGGCAACGCGCGTTGCGAGAAAAGCCAAACGGTTCCTCATCGTCGAGGGGAAATTATACCAACAGGGAACCTCGGGGGTTTTGCAACGTTGCATCCCAATACCCGAGGGAAAGGAGCTCATCCTCGACATCCATGCGGGCGTATGCGGACATCACGCCGCCCCACGCACGCTCGTGGGCCACGCCTTTCGACAAGGCTTCTACTGGCCCACTGCCGCGGCCGACGCCACGGAAGTGGTACGAACCTGCGAAGGGTGCCAATTCTACGCACGCAAGACGCACCTGCCTGCTCAGGCGCTGCAAACCATCCCCGTTACATGGCCTTTTGCCGTATGGGGCCTCGACCTTGTCGGGCCAATGGCAAAAGCGCCCGGGGGCTTCACGCACCTATTGGTGGCAGTCGACAAATTCTCCAAATGGATCGAAGCTCGACCCATCAGTAGAATCAAGTCTGAGCAGGCGGTGCTTTTCTTCACCGACATAATCCATCGCTTTGGGGTTCCCAATTCCATCATCACCGACAACGGCACCCAATTCACAGGAAAGAAGTTCTTAAAATTCTGCGACGATTTCCACATCCGAGTGGATTGGTCGGCAGTGGCCCACCCACAAATAAACGGTCAGGTAGAACGTGCGAATGACATGATTCTACAAGGCCTAAAGCCCAGAATTCACAACAAGCTGAGGAAGTTTGGGCACAAGTGGGTACAAGAGCTACCATCGGTGATTTGGAGTCTGAGAACGACCCCAAGCAGAGCGACAGGGTTCTCCCCGTACTTCCTCGTCTATGGGGCAGAGGCCATCCTCCCCACGGATTTAGAATACGGGTCCCCTAGGCTCCGAGCGTACCAAGAGCAGCGAAACTCCCGAGCTCGAGAGGACTCGCTTGACCAGGTCGACGAAGCTCGAGACGTGGCTCTACTCCACTCGGCGAGGTACCAGCAAAGCCTGCGGCGACAACAGGCTCGAAGGGTCCGGCATCGAGACCTCTGCAAAGGAGATCTCGTGCTCAGGCTTCGACAGGACAACCGAGGACGGCACAAGCTCTCACCCCCATGGGAGGGACCATACATCGTCGCCGAAGTCCTCAAGCCCGGGACATACAAGCTAGCTGACGAGGACGGGCAGATCCTCACGAACGCCTGGAACATCCAACAGCTACGTCGTTTCTATCCCTAGAGTGGCCCGTGGCCCTCGAAACTTTTGTACATATTCTAGATTTGTACAAGTCTTTTGAATAAAGTGTCGACTTTTTAACCCCCACGGTTTGGAAATAAATAAAACGGACTTTTATTCCATTCGCGCTTCGAGGAAGGTTTGGCTCTACCCTCGGTAGAGCCATCCCTCCCTCGGGGGCTAAATGGGGAGTAACCCCCGAAAAAAACGTCACTTTTTTCAAAAATCCTTTGCGAAACCTCGAAGGAAACACATTAGGCGTGAAACGGACAAGGGCAGGGTCGCCTGAGCCGAGTGTTCGCTTACGCCTCGAGGCTACGGCAACACCTCACTTCCCTCCGCCTAAGTCATTCACGTACGATCGATCCTAGTGACGTTTTCCACTCGAGGCACAAGCATCGGACACAATGCACGTTGCGAAGACGCCGCATCAAAATAACATCGTGTTTAAAGCAAAATAAACGATGTTCAGTAAGATATAAGCAAATCGTTCTTACATAAAAAAGTCTAAACCTAAACTACTTTACACGCTCGGGCTCGATGGCCCGAGACTTTCAGGGATCGCCCCCGCCGTCAAGGTCGTCCCAGCCGCCGCCATCCTCGCCAAGAAAGAGGACGCCCTCGAAGTGGCCAGCAGGCACTCGCGTCGTTCCGTCGGCGGCAGCATCGGCTTCCTCCATCGCCGCCACCGCCTCCTCGTCGTTAAGGTCGTCGGCGACGACGTACCCAGCGGCGAGCTTCGAGAGGTCCGCTTGGTAGTGGGTCGTGACCACTCCAAGCGCCTTCCATACCCCGAGCAGAAGGGCTTCCTTCACACGCGAAGTGAAGTGCCCCCCAAGCGCTCGAAGGCGACTGGCGAGGGAGCTGCCGGACTGCACGTCGGCGCCAGCGATTTCGGTGCAGGCCGCCGAAGCAGCCTGCACCAGCTCATCGAGCTCGTGCTGGGTCGCCGAGTGTGCCACCAGCACGGCCTCCCTCGACTCCGTCTCGGCCTGAAGCGCCTGCTTCATCGCTGCATCAACAAGTCAGTTAGAAACGAAAAAGCAACAAAACAAAAGGGTCAAGACTCGAGCCAAATCGGCTTACCCTCGACTTGACCCTGGGTGGCCTCGAGGGCCTTCTCCCCCTCTCGAGCCTGCCGTTCCACCGCAGCCCGAGCCGCTTGCTCCAGCTCGAGCTGGTCTCGAGACTCGACCACGAGACGCCGCTCCTCCTCGACCGCCAACTCCGCCGCGCTGCACGCGGCCCGCTCGTTATCCAGCCAGGTGCTGCTGTTCGCGAGCTGTTCGCGCAGGGTGCTGACCGAGCCATCTAGGCGGGCGATGACTTCGCCCTTTTCCCGACACTCGACGACAGCCCGGTCCCGAGCGTCTCGAAGGTCGGCCAGCTGGTGGTCTCGAGCCTCAAGCGCCCCCGACAAGCGGCGAAGCTCCAACATCAGCGCCGCAATCTGGTCGTTCTTTGCGAACGCCTGATGGCGGAGTTCCTGCAAAAGACGTGCTAAGTCCCTTTTGAAGAAGAATTACGACGAAACGCTGGCTGCACCGTAACGCACCTGGTGGATCTTGCCGGCCTCATCATGAAGACGGAGGATGTCTCGCAGCGCCCTACGAACATCCTGACCGTGCGACGATTGAACCTCCCACAGGCGCTCCTCCGCCACGGCTTCACCAACGAACTGTTCGGGAAGCTCGCGGCGGGACTGCCACATCTCAGCGGATCCACGAGCATACGCCCCATAGGATCCGGCCGACGCTGGCCCCGGTGGAGCCACGATGAGAGTCGACGGCGCGGCCCCGCTGCTCTCGCGCCCCTGCGTCACGGGGCTCCCACCCCCAGAGCCTCTGCCAGCTCCTTCAGATGGGGAAACCCACCGCCATGGGTTCGTCCCTCTCCCCCCTCATGCGGGGGGGCCACCGCGGCGTCCGCCTCCACGGGCGCCGCAGACGGTTCCTCGACGCGAAGAGCCTCCCCAGGCGCGGGGGTGGCATCCTCGGACCGGGCAACCTCGGCCCGGGGCTCGACAGCACCCTCGAGGAGTTGAGGCGGCCTTGGCTCCTCGAGGACCCGGGGCGCCTCCTCGCGCGGCTGCTGCTCCACCTGCAGCTCCGCCTGAGCGTCGAAGAAGGCGACGAAGTCCTGCACGACCTCGTTCGACGGGCCCAGGAGCTGCGAGGACGGGTGAGGCGACGAGCCTTGCCCGACCTTGAGGGCCTTGGTCGGCGCGAGGGAAGGCACGCTCCGCCCCCCAGATCGACTACGACACGAAAAAAGCTCGGTCAGAGACAAAGGCGAGATATCAACGACAAGCGAGCAACGAAGAAAACTTACCGCACGATGGGGAGCTTCCGTTTCGGCCTCGAGGTTGAGATGGGAGCCACCCCCGGGACCTCGCCTCCCGAGGATGCGCCGGCCTCCCCTCGAGGAGCCACCCTCGAGGCCTCGCCTCCCGTAGAGGCGTCGGCCTCCCCCTGAGGGGTCATCCTTGAGGCCTCCTCGCCCACCGCAGGGTCGACGGCATCGGCTCACCACTTCCGGCCCGTGAGGTGGTGCCTCCTCGGCAACGCCCGGCCGCTCGGGTGCCTCGCCTTGATCCTGGGGTCCCTCGGGAACAGCCACAACTACCCCCGACGGGCCCCCGAAAGCAGGCACCACGGTCGACGGCGGAGTTCCGAGGTCGACGATCTCTCCACCACCGCCCCCAGACGCTGCAGCAGGGGCGGCCCCACCGGGGGAAGCCCGCGGCGAGATGGGAAGCTCGAGAGGAGATGGACTCCTCGCCCCGCCGTCTTCCTCGGATCCATCGGGATCAGGAGAAGACTCCGGCGTCGGGAGCGGCGGGAGCCCCTGCTCCTCCCGCTCACGATTCTCCGCCAGATGCTTCTTCATCTTCCGATCTTTCCGCTTCCGCCGAGCCTCCCTCCGGTCCTTGGCCTCTTTCGCCTTCTCGGCGAGGGCGCGGTTAACGGCTTTGTCCTCGGGGACATGGGGCTTGGAGTACTGGCTGCGGGATAAGCCCTGCGAAGCGCCATTCGCAAGGTCAAAAACACGAAACATAAACAAAAAGCGAAAACAAGGAACAAAAAGTAACTCACGAAACTCAGGTGGCCATCCTCGGGCCGCATCGGCACCGCCCACGGGTCGTCCGGCAGCTTGTCGACGGCGCGCCGCGCCCGTTGAACGGCGGTGGCAACAGGCAACGGCTCCGCCGCCATCGCCGTGCCGGTGACGTCGGCGCCAGGGGTCATCTTGAACAGAGGGAGCCTCCTCTGCATGAGGGGAAGCACCCGCCGCCGGTGAAAGTTCGCGATGACCCCACCGGCGGTGAGGCCGTGCCTCGAGAGACGCTGGAGCGCCTCGATCAACGGACCAAGCTTGTCCTGCTCCGGCGGTGACACCCCGAAGGACCAGTAGTCATGCTTCTTCGTCAGCAGCTTGCCGGTGTAGGGCGGCAGACGTCCTCCGTCGTTGCGGAGATAAAACCACCCCTTGTCCCAATCTTGGTTGTTGGAAACCATGGAACAAGGGATGTAAAGATCCTTGCGGCTCCTCCGGACTTGGAGCACAAGGCCACCAGTGCGAGCGGGACGAAGGACCCCCTTGGAGACGCCCTCTGTGAAGAGCTCGCCGAAGAAGAGGTGGCGCCAAAGGTCCCAGTGGGCCTCGATGCCCAGATAACCCTCGCAGACGGCGACGAACACCGCCGCCTGCGAGATCGCATTGGGCAAAAAATTGTGCAGCTCCACCTTGTAGTGGAAGCACAACGCCCGCATGAACCTCCCCACCGGAACGCCGAATCCCCGCTCGTGGAAACGAACGAGGCTGACGACGTAGCCCTCCGGCGGGTCGGGCTCCGTAGCGGCCCCCGGCGAGATCCAAATAGGCGGTTCGCCGTCGACGTTGGGCGGCAGCACTCCAACCTCCACGAGACTCTCTAGGCAGGTCTTGGTGGCGTTCGACGGCTTCCACGGCGCGGGGTCGACGAATTGGGCCATGGCGGCGAGGGAGAGCTGAGGCAAAGTAAGAAGATGATGCAAAGGGCCAGAAGGCAAAAGGCTGAAGGCAAAGGCTAAGGAAGACGTACCCTTGGCATGAGCACTGCCGTGCTATTTATACTCCCCCCCGCGGAGCCAGGCGCGGCAGTACTCCGGCCTTGACACGACAGCCCCCTACGCTGACAGCCAGGCCCGCCCCGGGAGACGTAACGGCGCGGGCCGCGTCAACCGCACAACCGCTCTAACTGCGCCGTAATATTCGAGGAGTCTGGCGCGGCAGACGTGCGGTCGTGTCGAACTGCGCCCGCACGCCTCGCCTGAAAAGGCGCGCCCACTTCTCCCACGAAACCACGAAATTTTCGTTGGTGCTCATCATGACCCGCGCAGAACAAGGAAGGGCGCATTCAAGGCGCCACCCTCGAAGGGAAGGCCTCAAAGCTCGAAGGCTTGAGGAAGCCCCTTCGAGGGACAGAGGTCTCGAAAGCCTCGTTATCCCGCGCAGAGTGGAACTCATGAAATAAACCCTCGAGGCTTCCTCCTCGAAGTGAAGAAGCCATCGTGCTACTGATCGGGGGTTCGAACCTTGGACCTTCGAAGGGTTTCGACAGGGCCCCAGATCAACCGAGTCAGGGATAATCGACGGTACCCTCGAAGCTCGAACGCTCGAGGAAACCAACCGATTATGTTCGAGGCCAGGCAAAATGCCTAGATCGAGGGACCCCTCGAGGGGGAGCATCGAGCCCTCAACCTCTATCGAATGAGGTCGAGTCCCGTCTAGCATACTTTTGCGAAAAGCTTTCACGGGCGTGTCCTATGACCACGAGCCTACCCCTATCGAACGGGGCATGGACGTCCGCTCGAACCACCCGTTATCAGCTCAACAGGCATCCATGGCTCGATCCCATCGAGGGAAGCATGGGTCGCCACCTCCTCAGCTCTCTCGAACAGGGAGCACGAGGCACGAAGAAAGCTCGAAATCTCCCCTACCTCAGGCGTAGTGGACAAACCCACACCTGAGGAAGCGGCGAACGCTCTTCACATCAGGTTGAGACCCTGGGAGAGTGTCAACCACTCTCCCAAGGCCTCGGGGGCTACACCCGCGGGTGCGCTAGCGCGCCCCCACGGATTCCCAGAACCCGCGAAGGAACGAAGGCCTCGAAAGCCTCGACGAACACCAGCCTTCGCAAGATTGAATCTCACTCCTGCGAAGGCTCGGGGGCTACTGTCGAGTACCTACAAAAGGGGTACCCTAACTTGGGCCCAAAACTACTCGGCAATAAGGCCCACGACAACATTGGCCTGGCACCACGGCCCAGCAAAGGCTCACCATCGCGGCAACTCCTCGGCACTCACCCCAGCTCGAGGAGGACGACCACCCTCGAGCAGGGGTTTCCGTCTCGTTCGAGGCTCAGCGGCCTCGAGGGAGACCTCCACCCTCGAGCGGGTGATTTCCGTCTCGTTCGAGGTTCGGCAGGCTCGAGCCTATAGACCGAGCTCGAGTCAGCCACCCCGGGAACAGCGCCCGAGACTCTGCGACCCGTCAATCCAAATCATGATGACGCTCCTCTGCAGTCAAAAAGCAGGGGATCACTGCTCCACGCAACCGCCCACGCTCCGGAGAAGACATCGGTCAAATCCACTCGCAACAGTGGACTTCTGAGCGCCACGCTGCACGCCCAGACCTAACCCTGCCAGCAGCACTGTGCCAACCACTCCTTTGACTTCGCACGCCTCGGGCACGCCACCGTCCTCGAAGGTGACCCTCGAAGGAAGCTACGGAGGCTCGATCTGGATGCCGTACGCAAGCCACTACCCTCGACGCCGTGAGCCGTCACACGAAGGAAGGACAATACGTCAGCCACTGCCATGTCGTCAGCCGGAGTTGGAAGGCGCGATTCCCGCTCGCACAGTGCGCGGCATGGACGAACAGTGCACTTAGCAACGTGCACCACGAACACATGTACTCGCACCCTGCCCCCTTGGTCTATAAAAGGGGAAGGAAAGCCCATGCAAAGGGCAAGGTTCACGCGTAGACAACAAGAAGAGACACATACGACGGCTAGACAAATCCGCACACGCTAGAACACACACCACACCGCCAGGGACTTAGGAGTTCATCTCCTTCTCCCACCTTGCTTGTAAACCCCTACTACGAGCAACCCGTAAACCAGTGCATCGCACCACTGCTGGACGTACGGCCTCGTGGCCGGAACCAGGATAAAATCCCGTCTCTTACTCTCGCCATCAGGGAAACGAGTGGTTAGCACCGCAATCACTTGTTGGTGCCGGTGCGACCAAATCAGGCACCGACACAACGTTTAGACATATGCTTCAAAGTTTCAAGAGGACCAGCTTGGCTTATTTTTGTTTCTGTTATGTACAGATTTGATTGATCTTGCAAGTTGCATAAGCAAGTTGGTGTTGAATTGAAAACAAATGTGGTGAACTGGTGCTCGTGCAGGAATTTCTTTTGCGGAGAATTAGGAAGGCCAGATTTCGACAGCAATTTGTAACTTAACGGACCTATCTAAAATGTATGTTTCATTTTCTGATTTCTATTGTGGATTCATGCTTCGTTAGGCAGAGTTGCGCAATTGGCAAACCATTTCTTGTATTGTTTACTGCAGTGCTGTGGAATTCATTGATCAGGTATATATCTAGCATTCTCTAGATGCTCCTCCCTGCTCCATTTCTTGTAGTAGTCTCCAACATATATGACGTGGCCTCTTATTTGTTTGTAGAAGACTACAATTGGGACTTTTTCCATGATTTCTACAGACTTTTCTTGCTTCAGACTGGATGTTCAGAGATCGATTACTAGCACTAAAACACGACTTCTTCCTCCAGTCCTCCGTAAGAGAATGAACATCTGTCTTAGACTTCGATATAGATCATATCTTACATGTGTTACTGTGTTATCCAACTTCTACAATAATTATTGAAAATTGGTTGCAGATTTAGCAGCTGGATATGATTGTAGCACCCAGTATGGAAACCTATAGGCCTGACAAAGTGACAATGGTACGCGCTCTACTATTCCCTTTTTATGCACTAAGCATCCATTTAGTTAGTGCATCTATGTTTTACTGTCCTAGGCTTCAGGTTTTTTCCCGTGATGGTTTTCCGTTGGCTCTGTACTTGCCTTTCACGCTATTACGTAACAGCTATGTCTGGATCTCAACGTGTCTCAAAGCAGCATATTGCCAAGATCCTGGCACATTATCCATGCTGTGTGTTGCACTTAATGTTTTACAGCCCGTAGCAACGCACGGGCACGATGCTGGTTTGAAAAATATAATCTTGTTGCTAGAAACACAAGTTGACCTTTCCAAATAATTAAATAAATGTGAAAATGACTCCTATTATTAGAAAAATATAATCTTGTTATGATATAAGTACCTGGACGGTCTTTAGACCCCATAACAGGTGCAAAGCGTGAAGAAGTCTATAACAACAGAAAGACACGCCATAAAAAAAAATAAAACGATAAGGATACCATGACATTGGCTTGCGTAATATAATTCTGCCAAAACTTTTCTTTACGACGTGGGACCTTGATCAGGGAAAAGTTTGGCATGATAAATGATGCACTCCCTTCAGGTTCCAGTTGGCAGTATGTTACGATCGGACCATAGCATTCTCTTCCCATCTTCTGCTTAGCTCAATTTTAGCAGACGGAGATAGCGAGCCAAAGGGCGGCATATCAAAGTCAGAACTCAACGCACTACATTTTATTAGCAAACATGTAGCGCAGACGCTAACATGTAAATACGTTATCTTCCTAGCGTTAGCGTAGCACCACATCATCAAATTAGATGAGTACTTGAAGGTGTACTTCGAAATTGCTATTCAGATTGCAATTTAGTCCGTGCTGATGACATGGCAAATGGTCAGAATGATGAAGGGCAAGGGTATGCACGCTACCCAGGATTTACGGGAACGATTGTCTGGACAACAGCCTGGGTGCAACAATTTTCCAGATGGAATCAGGAGTGAAGTTGACTGATATATCATATTTCATCCAGGAATAATCTGTCTGTCATAGAACAGGAGCAGGTACGGTCAACGCGTCTCAAGGTAGCCCTTCGACAAGATGGCAAATAACAACATAGGTATATAACACAACGACAGTAGCGTACTAGCGCACCTGCTGGCTGTTGCGAGCTGTTCCCAGCAAATGGTTGAACTTGATGAGTATTTGTTGTAATAAGTAATAGCTACTTGGGAACAAGTACTTAGCCGAACTACGAGAAAATAGCAAAGAGTCAACTTTAGCGAGCTCTTGCCATTCGTGTCCACAAATATTATAAGCAACATTCTTAGCAGAATTACGAATATAACAACTACTATGGAGTAGCTATACTAACAACTACTGTACTAGGGAACAACTGCTTAGCAGAACTAAGAGAAAATAGCAGAGTCAACTTTAGCGAGCTCTTGCCATTTGTGTCCTGCGCAGAACTACGAATTAATATAGTACCAGGTTCCCTAGCTTCACTGAATTCAATTCAGTAACATGTCCTTCTGAGTTCTGACAGATCAACTGTTGCAAGATTATCAAGCACATTTTTTATGGATCATTCCACGCCAATTGTTGCCTTGCACACGGTGTTCTAGCTTTGATGTTTAGACGTCTTGTTTTCTCCACCATGAATTCCATCGGACAGCGTTTCACACCGTGATGGTTGTTCCATTGTTCGGAAAGCATCCAAGTGCAGATGACATCAATCGTGACGTGTCCCAGGACAGTGGAAAGCAACTGCTGCCCGTCCAGTCCAGTCCAGCCACTCCAGCCACCCCGCGGGGAGAAGGGACTAACACGCCCTGACGTGGATGATGGATCCAGGCAAAAGCGACGGTCTCCGCTAGGAAAAGTTGCTCGGAAATGGCCGCGCCGGCGCGACGGCGGGCCAACCCGCCACCGCTCGCCGGCGGCGTGCATCGCCGTGTCGTTTCGCCCCGTGACGGCTAGCCGGCGTCGCCTTCCGCTCTCCGTGCGTCGCCAGCGGGCCATCCCACCTGCCCCACATTATCGTCCAGATACGACGCCCATCCCGCTCACTCCACCCCGTGGGGCCCAGGTTCACGCTGCCTTCCCTTGTCCTCGTCCGCACGAATCGCGAAGCAAAATCGACGGCCATGGCGTGTCCACGTTGCGTCCGAGACTCTATAATTGGAATTCCCTATAATTAGACGGCCTCCCCAATCCTCCTCAGTCCTCACCAAACTGTGCAACGCGAAGTCATCATCTTCTTGCCCTCTTTGTCCGGCGCGGCCAAGTGAGTGGGCAGCTTTGCTTCTTCCATCTCCTCGTCTCCGGTGAGCTTGGTCCTGATCTTGATCCAGTGAGTGCTGATCAGGAAGCGCTGCGTTTGGTTTGGTTCCTGCTGCAGGTGGTTGGTTGGTGCGCGACCTGAGAGCACAGAAGATGGCCGGAGCAGCGGTGGTCGACGTGCCGGCGCCGGCGGCGACCAACGGAGGGGCGTGCTGCCACGCCGCCAAGGGGCCCGGATACGCGACGCCGCTGGAGGCCATGGAGAAGGGCCCCAGGGAGAAGCTCATCTATGTCACCTGCGTCTACAACGGTGAGCTTATTTGCTTCCTGCATCCTAATTAACCTCATACCGTCGTCCTGCGACTGGCTATCATACAGGTAGATATTGGAGGATTAATCGGGTGTTTAGGAGCTCAAATAGAGCGTTAGTAGAGTGTGAGGAGTGAACTCAGGGGGGTGCTTGGCTACTCCATAAATTTCTTTAATACGGGTTGTTAGGATGGAAAAGGACCCTTCAAATATTAACCTGAAAATCAAGTCAAGACAGGGGAATATTATGTGCCTTAGATCCCCAATTTACTGGGAGCTAAATTAAATAGGTTTCTCCATGGCCTGTATGAGTTCGTATGCTTTCATAGATTAAGATTTTGTCTTTTATTTTTTTTAGATATTGCATGTGCCTTGCTCCATGGCTGACACAGACAATACCTGAAGCCGTTTCGGTTGTTAGCAGAGGTTCACATGGCTTCTGTGGTCCCAATGCAGAAACCATATGTTATGATGATGAAGAGAGCTGTGGATCTTGCAATTGTTTCGGGGGCTTTTGTGTTTATGAGTTAATATGATTGGGCAGGTACTGGAATTAACAAGCCGGATTACCTTGCGACGGTGGATTTGGATCCCAACTCTCCTACATACTCCCAGGTGATCCACAGGCTCCCGGTGACCCACATCGGCGACGAGCTGCATCATTCTGGCTGGAACTCTTGCAGCTCCTGCCACGGCGATCCATCAGCGAAACGCCGCTTCTTGATCCTGCCTTCATTGCTGTGAGTACCAAACAGAGACGATCCCATATTCTCATGAAATGAATCAGTTGACTTGCAGACTGCAGACCACAGAAGTTAAAATTTTGGACGTGGCTGTGATGGTTATTTGCAGGTCAGGGCGTGTGTATGTTGTCGATACGGCGACAGACCCAAGGGCGCCATCCTTGCATAAGGTGGTCGAGGCCGAGGACATTGCTGAGAAGACCGGCCTTGGGTTTCCTCACACTTCTCATTGCCTTGCATCTGGTGACATTATGATTTCTTGCCTTGGGGACAAAGAGGGAAATGCAGCTGGGAATGGCTTCCTCCTGTTGGACTCAGAATTTAACGTCAAAGGCCGGTAAGTTCTTTTTTCACAACATAGGCAAACTAATGTGGACAAATAACACAGAACTAGGCAGTAGGGCTAAATTCCAGATAATAACATATTATCGGATATGCAATTTATCATGTCAGCAGTACTATAAGATCACACACTATCAATATTTGGCATGCCAGCTCATGTATGCCAAATTTTAATTTGATATGTGAAAATCAGACAGATTTTTATGCTAATCTCATTGTGTCAATGTGCTACTTGCAGCTGGGAAAAGCCAGGTCACAGCCCCTTGTTTGGCTATGACTTCTGGTACCAACCTCGCCACAAGACAATGATCAGTTCAACATGGGGAGCCCCTGCAGCCTTCAGGACAGGCTTCGATCTTCAGCATGTCCAGGATGGTCTCTATGGAAGGCACTTGCATGTGTACGACTGGCCTGGTGGTGAGCTCAAGCAGACACTTGATCTGGGCGACACTGGACTTCTTCCCCTCGAGGTAATTGAATGTTAACAATGAAGCAACTACTGTCAGAATAGTTTTGCATCAGGCCATATTTGTTACTGTCGAGCTGTCATTGGTTTTCTTTAAATGCTGCCAGAATGGTCCGTGTTTGTAGTATCCTTCCAGGGGTTGTTGTAACAAACTCAGTTGATACCTGCAGCTGGAGTTTGTTAGGCCCCAGTTTTGTAATGTACCAGTTTCAGAAAATTCAGGACTGGGACACTGCTTCTGATGTTCAGTTCGTCTAAAACATCACCACCATAAAATAAGTAAACCGTACTTCTCTGTTTGTTCTTTCTGCAGGTGAGGTTTTTACATGACCCATCAAAGGATACTGGCTATGTTGGCTGTGCTTTGACAAGCAACATGGTGAGATTTTTCAAAACAGCGGATGGATCATGGAGCCACGAGGTTTGCCCATGCTACTTGCTAAAGTTCTTTAACACCTAAAAAACTTGATTCTCCATATTTGCTTACACTTCCTATGACCGTGTTTGTAGGTTGCTATCGATGTAAAACCACTGAAGGTCCGCAACTGGATTCTGCCAGAAATGCCAGGACTGATAACTGATTTTGTTCTCTCTCTTGATGACCGCTATCTCTATTTGGTAAATTGGCTTCATGGGGATATCAGGCAGTACAACATCGAGGACCCTGCAAAGCCTTTCTTGGCTGGACAAGTATGGGTTGGTGGGCTTCTTCAAAAGGGTAGCGATGTTGTTTATGTTACTGATGATGGCCAAGAAAAACAGTATAATGTGCCCCAAGTCAAGGTGATTTCTCCCCTCGAAACCTTGTTAATTGAGAAGCTAATTTTTATTCTTGATCTAAAGCTTTGTTGGTAGTTGCATATATGATTCATTGTAAGCTACCATAGTGTCAAGAAACAAAACAAAAATGCACATCATCTATCTTGCCACATTGAATTTGCATTGTCATGCTCAAGAGCACTTCATCTCCATTCAAATCTAGCACAATTGAAATGCCCACTACATTTTTTCTAAATATACATAGGCAGGAACAATATGGGACAATCGATGGAGTTAGATAATCTGATTCACTGTTCTTATAAATTATAATCAGGGTCATCGACTTAGAGGCGGACCACAAATGATTCAGCTGAGCTTGGATGGCAAGAGGATTTACGTAACCAATTCACTCTTCAGCCGATGGGATGAACAGTTCTATGGTGATGATCTTGTCAAGAAGGGCTCCCACATGCTGCAGATCGATGTCGACACAGAGAACGGAGGGCTGGCTATCAACCCCGACTTCTTCGTAGATTTTAGCAAGGAACCTGATGGTCCTGCCTTGGCCCATGAAATGAGATATCCCGGTGGGGACTGCACCTCTGATATATGGATCTAAGTCAAGGATTGGCATAATAGTCTGCTGGAGGACCTTGTTGTGTGCACTGTAATTAAGATGGTATCCACGCGCTGTCTCATATTGTATCGCGACTATTACCAGTGGAATAAGCGATGGTTTCATGAGAACCTGAGCTTAATAAAAGATGACTCAATTCTGAATTTCTTCTTTAGTCTGATATTGTGTGTTCATGGTTTCTGGTAAATTGCTCTCATACTCTTCTGGTTCTGGCGGAGTGGTGGACGGCAGTTCCCGCTACTCTTTGTTATCGCCTATGCATGGTTTGGCAAAGTTCCCCAATCTCGAACTCTCCCACTCGTTTTGTTAGAATTTGCCCTGCAAGAATATGCATTGATGTACCACGCTGAATAGACACCGTTCTGTCAGGTTAGGAAATTTAACAGTGTGGAGGCCAGCGCGCAGCACGCGTGTGGAGCTAGGCGAGCGTTCGCGCGGTGGAGAATGGTATATCGATTTAAAGTTGAGTTCAAGACGTCTGATTGATGAAGTATTATCATTTTATGTTTCGCCCAACCTTTTTTTTTTTGGGGGGGGGGGGGGGGGAGGGGGGATGCGAAATCAACCTCTCATACCATTTCAAACAAGGGCTCAATTATAAATCACAATTCACACACAGAACATAATGACTTGAGGATAAAATGCAGTTGTACAAGAAGAAACACATACGAGTATAAACAGCAAAACGGTAAGGGTAAAAGTATGACCATACATGCGAAATTAACTCAGAAATCAGAGAAATTTCATTCATCTTTGAAGACATTGCATTACAAAGGCGAGCTGGCAATGCTCTCAAGTCTCAAGTACAAATTGGTCGTGCACCGGTAGCTTATTACATTCTTTTTTTGAAAAGTAGCTTATTACATTTCTGCTGGGGAAAACCTGAAGTTTTCCTCTGCTTTCTCTGAAGCCCTCTTGCTTCCAAAGTCAGCGGCTTCATTCAGTGTCTTGTGTCCACAACAACTGATGGTCTGCGCCCTGAAGTTTTCCTCTGCTTTCTCTGAAGCCCTTTTGCTTCCAAAGTCAGCGGCTTCATTCAGTGTCTTGTGTCCACAACAACTGATGATCTGCGCCCCCATCTCCTCTTGAAGTTGCGCTCATCATCGCTGGCATCCTGCTCACGCGACATGCTCCTGGTACGGTGTCTCGATCTCCGGCTGCTCTGTTCGCTATACATTGGAGAAGAATCACGTGTTCTCTTCCTGCTAGACTGATCCTCGTAGTGGTCATCGGAGGCCCTGCCAGAACGCCCATGCTCCCTTCTCTCAGACTCAGAGCCTGACCTGGATCTGTTCCTCGACTCTGAACCATGAGAAGATCCCAGTTGGCGGCTGTGCTCTGATGATTGGTGCTGAAGATGAGTATCCGTGGGTTTCTCAGCCTGCCCTGAACGTGCGACAACAGCTTCAGTGCCCCAGTGATGTGTTGGCTGAGTTCCAGGCCTGAGAAAGCAGCAAGGTAGACTATTAGCGTCGCAATAAAATAGAAAGGGGAACAAGGGAAACTGGCAACCGAGATGACTATAGTTCAGCGAAAAAAGAGCATTCTAAACTGAGGATGCTGGGCAATACATACCTTTGATAGCTTGCTGGATAGCCTTGCACTGTTAGAGCCTGCGGTGCCATGCCGTTGAAGGAATTTACACCATATGGGTCCATTGTATAACCACCATAAGGCATCCCCATTGAGCCATACATGTAAGGTTCAGTTACCCAAGGATATCCACCGATGAAAGGGTTGTAATATGCTGGGTCAAATGGAATGTCATAACCATAGTGAAGATTGTTAGGTTGAACATTCTTAGCTGATTCTGCCTTCTTCTGCTTGTTATTTGGTTGATCTAGCCTGGCATTGTTTTCTAGGGCCCCTAAAGCAGTAGTTACCTTTGACGCCAACTCACTTCCATCTTTTACTTCGATGACTTCAGCAGTTGCTCGAGTCTCTGCTGAAACTTCAGTGGAATTGCCTTCGTCTTCGCTCATGATATCAACATTGGCTGCCAATTTCTGTAGAGGCTGATTCACTAGATCACCTTCCGTAACAACCTTGAGTCCATGTGGAGATGCTGCTGATAGCTGAAGGTCTGTCGATTGCTTCACGTCCCTTAATGATGCAGCAGAAGGGGCGTGGCTCTCCAATATGGGATCAAGGTTGCTGCCTAATGAACTTCTGTGTGTGGCTGTACCACTTCCACTGCTGCTAGCTCGTGTTCCCAACATATTGATGATTGTGCTCCGAAGTGTGTGATTGGGAATGAGGTCATCTGTTAGCGTCTTGACTCCACAAATGCACTTCGACTCCGCAATAATGTGCTCCCGAATGCCTGACAGAAGGTAAACGTAAAGTTTGTTTATCATCTTGTCCGAAGCATAATTACATGACACAGAAACAACTAGATACTGCTATTATACTAAAACTAATTTGTGACTATACACATATTTCATACTTTTCAATAATGCATCGATTGACAACCCAAACAATAAAGATTTTAAGATGCATACATATGGACTTATGGAGTGCAAAAGAACCACTTACATTTATCACAAAAACTGTCAAAACAGCACTTTGTCAATACTGCATCTATCATCACTTTTTTACACACTCGACAGTGGAGCTCTGCTGGCAAGTCATCAACAACACTCACTGGTGCAACTGGAACAAGTGATTCCAGGATGCCACTGACAGGACTTACTACTAGTGCAAGAGTCTGACTCATTTTATTATTGTCGGACTTGGGGTTCCCATTGATGGGGCAATGTTGAATAAAATGTCCTGGGCTTCGGCATCTGTAGCAGATGTATCCAGATGGAGGCGTATGGCGCACCTGTTGACAGTGTTGAATGAAATGGCCTGGAACTCCACAAGAGTGGCAGACATACCCTAGTGGAGGAGTTTCCACTTCCCGCCCATAGTTCCGTCCCGATGAAAACCTCCCACTGCCCTGTCCTCTTTTATATGGATAATGTTCCCTGCATACACCATGGAACGAGATAATCAGAGTGAAGGTAATAGAAAAAACTACTAGCATTTTGCGAGAAAAGGGAGTATGATATGCCTACCATTTGAGTTCGGCCGCATCAATCACCGCTGTGATTGCAGCATCTTCATCTGGCACTCCTATGGACGAACACGATTTGGAGCTTAGGTCAGTAACCACTGACTTGCTTGAAGGCACATAACATCCTTCCGTGTCTTTTCGCCTGCGATTATAGTTATATAAAGTTAGTATACATGGTCATCATTTTCCACCCCGCATGTTATGCTTGAGCTGTATGTGACTTTTTTTTTGTTTTAAAACTTAGGAGACCTGTGTTTCATTGCATTAGAGAGAGAAGCTCTATGTGACATTGCAGTTAAAATCTGTCTGGACAGAGAGGGATCGTGGAAAACAACCACCATTTTCCAGGGTGCAAAGAAGACATTTATGATTAGGGAAATAGAGAATTATTTTTGCTATTTCCGTTGTGATGTCCAATTGTTCAGACTGAATGCACACGTTGTCTAAGTGGAAGAGGTAATATAAAAATGTTAACAAAAGCAGAATTCCAAAGTCAGCAAATTCCGGTTCAATCTAGGTTTTACATGGATGATTCTGTTATTTAAAATGTCTCCTAACCTCTCTGTCGAAACAGGGAAACAGTGACTTCGAATGTGAAGTAAAAGATTTAGGAGACATTACGTTGGGGACAAGACGATCTTCTCCGACAGTTGTCCAGGAATGGAAATTCTGCGGATCAGTACATGTGTGTTCTGTAGTACCATTGCCCTGTCATCTGCATACTCTGAAGTCAATAACAAGCACAGAAAACATAAATATCAGCCAATCCACTAAAATCAATATATTCTTGTAAGTTACATCAAATTGAGATGTGTAAATTGATTAGACTATGATATTTGAATGACAAATTGACTTCTGTTGACAGTTGGGATTTCTGAAGCAAAATTGAGATGCAGTGGACTCGCGCATAGTATCGAGGAAAATAAGAGAAAATAAAAATAGGATGTTACAATTCATCGCAATTTGGGCATTGCAAGGCACAATCTCCAGGAGGATGTCCAGTTATACAGATCATCTGTCATCCAGTATACAGCTTTGCCGAACACCTTCAGGAGCACATACCATGGGCATAAAAAAAGATAGGAGACAATGCACAATTACATCACACATATTTTTCCTTCAGCCATATTGAGGGCTCCTTCAGTTATATTGAAGGGCAGAACTCCTGCTGGTTCATTTAACCAAAAAAAATATTTTTCTCAACAATAATGGAGGAAAAAGATGTAAATAGCACCCACCGCACTGAATGGACTACCTACATAGGAAACAAGAACCACAAGATTGCATGTTGGAGAACAATCGATCTGCATCAACACAGATTAAAATGACACATGCATAATCACCGAGACCGCTTAAGCGCTTCCTAAGAAGAACTCCAAAGTAAATTATTCAGAGCTACGAAATGAACTAAAAAACAAAGTAGACCACCAGGAATCCTGACTAGAACTGGTGTCCTGATCTATCACTACCATCGCCTACAGGCTTCATGAATCCAAACATCTCATTGGCAAAGCTACTAATCTACCAAAACCCTGATAGGATCCCTACGATGAAGTTTAACGAAACTATATATAAAAATATATAATCGCAATCGAACCATTTACGAACCTTCGCCAGTCTGGGCGTTGGAGATGACAAGATCGTCCCTGGGGCGGCCGCGGCGGCCACGGCCGTACTTACCGCTCGTCATGATAAGCTGCTTGAGTTCAGAGACAGAGATAGAAGCATAGGGCACAGGCAAAGAATAGAAGTTCTTTTCACTCTTAAATTGGCAATATACAACACCCATGATAGACGATTTGGACTGACAGGGAGTCCTGATTTCTCGCTATAGACCTCTGTCTCACAATTTTTACACGAGAGATGCCTGATTTTTGTCTCAGATGAAATACACAAATTTCCAACGAGAGAAGAGGTACAAATCAAATTCAATCTACGGGGAGGCGAAGCGATCGGAGATCAGCGACGGCGGCAGGCTCGTAGATGGCGACACCGGGGGCGCGTAGACGAACCCTGGAGACGACGCGATTCCACGGGACGGCTCGCCGGAGGAAGACGCAGGCAGAGAAGTCGCCGGAGGAAGACGCAGGCAGAGAAGTCGCCGGAGGACGCCGGGGGCCGGAGGTGCTGGAGCGTGGCGATCTCGGAGTGGAGCGAGCAGCCTATTCCGCCAGGTGAGGGCGCCGGATCTGGATGCGTCGCCGGGGGTAGGGTTCCGAAGCGCGTTCTGATGAAGACGACGGGGATTGGGGAATTTTGCAGAGGACGGAATGAAGAGGAGGGGAACCTGGATTTTTGTAGTAGGAGAGAAATAGGCAACGCGTAAACGAGTCGACGCGGCGTTTCCGTCGCCACGAAGGCTCGTCGCCTCCTCCTGCGTTACCGCCTTACCGGCTCACAGGCCCGTTGCCCGATGGGTCGAAACTTCGCATGCCGCCCATAATCAGGCCTAAAGCCCAACAAGGGATATGCACGTACAAAGCCCAAAACGTGGCCTTCACGGAATTTTTTTTATTTTTATATTTTTTATTTTACGTTATTTCAAAAATATATTCCTGATAAATTTTTTTACAAGTTTGTCATCCTGCCGCCGTTTGGTCCGGCGATAACGACATACCGCCGTTTGGTCCGGCGATAACCAGCCTGGACCACGGCCCATGAGACATATCGCCGGATGAAACGGTTATAGCCGTTTCATCCGGCGATAAGTGCTACCGCCGCGATGTAGCGGCTGCAGCCAGATGGAATGGCGGTAAGGCCTACCGCCCGGCGGATTGGGTGGGCCGGCATACCGCCGTTTGAACCGGCGATATGTAGGCCTACCGCCGTTTGAAACGGCGATATGTTGTTTTTTTTTAAAAAAAAAATTTTTGCATTATATAATGGTTCATAATGCTATGAATTTGAGTTTTGCTTTTTAATAGACTAGTCCTATAGTTTTTCTAGTAATAATAATTGAAGAAGTCGAGGGTTCAACTTAATGAAGTTTTCTAGTAATAATAATTGCTCATAAGTCATGCATAGCCTTTTCAGTGTTTCATGTGAACACATAGACACGCATACAAACAGTGAGAGAGACAAGGAGGGAGAGAGATCAGTACAATGGCATGAGCGGTACCTCTAATTACTAACCTATAGGTTACCGTGCCTACGGATAACATGCCTTAGGTAACATAAAATGACAATAGACAACAAACAATCTACTGGGTGGAGCGAAGAAATTTTCCTTTCTTGTTCCTTCCATCGCTTGTGGAAGATTGTGCAGGCTCCTTGTACCGATTCTTCTGTTCCTCCGCTTCCCTTTTAAATTGTGCTTCACGAGCTTGGAATTGTTCCTCTTGAATCTTGAGGGCCGCCTCTCTCTGACCTAACTCAGCTCGCCGTCTCTTTAGCTCATCTTCTTTACCCTTTAAACGGATCTGTTGTTGTCGAACTCGCCTTTCTTGTTCCTCTCTTGCAAGACGTGCTTCCTCCCGAGCCTGAGTGTGCCTTGCATAGTATTGTCCTTTGGTTTCAACTTCGTTCAATGAAACCCTTCCTAGTGGACGTGTGTCGATCCATTGCATGAATGTGCAAGCCTGAATATAAATTAGTGTTTACTTGGATTAGTTAAGGGAACAAAAAAGACTACAAAAGATATTAGAAATGAAAGTACCTTGAAATCATCATCTATGTCAGGACACTTGAAGAACCTACACCCTTTCTTGCCTTGAGGTAATGGGTCAGTCCAAACTTGCAGCCATGTACGGAAGCCGCAATGGCATTTGGGCCGCTCATTCCATGGAGGAATCGCATTCGGGTCATCACTCCATGTCGACATAGATATGGTTGTTCAATGCGCACTGGGTGCATTCATCGTTGGTGGTAGTGTGTGTTATATAGAGCACGACTGTGTTGGTCCATGGACTACGTCTATCGTACTAGTTTAGTGAAAGCTGCATAGTCCAAGGAATCCGATGTTGTTGTCCCCGCAGTGGATGATAGTTGTAAGTCATTATTAATGTAGAAGAGCCTTTTCATTTAATTTGTTGTTTTTGTTGCTCTAGTTGAAGACATAAATGTTGGAGGGCTGGTATTTGTAGATGCCAAAAGTCTTTGGTGATAAGGCATAGTGTTGCGTGGTGTAGTACCACGTGATTCCTCCATGCTACTTTATTTAGCCTTTTCAGTCTACGACCTTTATAGAGTGTACGGTATGCAGTCACGTTTATAGAAATCGCATGATGTGATGGATCAAAGGACCAACGTTCAACGTAGATGAAACCACAATTATTAAACACAGTTGCATGTACGAAGAAGTAGCCATGCATACAAAAGACTAAAGCACGGTGATCATAATGACTAGATGCGCCCACGCTTTGGCGCCCCTCTCCTGGCACGTCTCCCCGCAGCCTGTGCCGCTCTGGTATGGTGTCGTGGGTACGTCAGTGGGTCCGGGGGAACTATGTCACGACCTGGCCGACGACCTGCCTCAGGTAGTGGTGTCAGATCCTCGTGCGTGGCCCCCTGCGTCGGTACTGGTGCACCACTAAGCTGTGAAGGGCCAACAACGTCATGTTGGCCACTGCCGTAGTACTGCTGAACCCACTCCTGGTTGTCGAACTGGCCCATGTCCTCGTCTACGTCGTCGTCGTCGTCTGTCCCACCAATGTCTCGGTACTCTGCTTAAACAAATAAATGTCAAATATCTAACATAATAGATACTTGCTATCGTAGTTGTGACACGTTGTTTGATACATACCTAAGTTGGTCATGGGTCGTAGACGAGACGTAGATCTGGCCCCGTATGCACCCATAGGAGAAAAAGACGACGAGCCTGCAAGTACACCAACAAGGGTTGCGCATTGTATATTTAGTTTGAAATTGTATTGCTATTATAGGTAAGAAAAGCTATCTAGTATGTATGGTGTACCTGGATATGGCGTGTACATAGGTGGAGGAGGACGAGGTGACGTGGTCGTGGTAACAAAGGGTGCCGGAGGAGGCGCACCCCATGCCGTGGTGGAGCTGCCCTGTCGTGTACCCGTACCTCCATACGCTCCCGGACGTGGACCACGAGGTGGAAGGGTGGTGTCGTCACTACGACAAGTGACGGCTCGGCGAAACCGACCGCAAAGGTCAGCACTCTTCTTGTATGCGCTTAGGTGTTGCGCGTGCGTCATGTCGGAGCAATGGGCAAGGCTCGACGCAGCCTCTGCCTCAATCCCTTGTATGACATCGTACTACAGAGAATAAATAATGTGAAAAGTTAGATATAAGAATTCAAAGGAAATATAAGTTCAAGTAAGAAAACATACCGCTACCGCGAAGTTCTGGTCCCTCACAAGGGGGTACGTGTCAGACAGCTGCGCCATAGCCATAGGCGCCTCTGGAGGAACATACACCATGCGCGTGCGCGTCCTCGGAAGGTACCACGATAGGTACCGAGAGAACGCCTCGTCCGTGTGTGGACGGTTCTCCAAGACCAAGTCGTCCAAGGCCTGGTCCCAGGACTGAACGAACGGGAGGACCTTTGCCGCCCATAGTGACCCTGGAGGCTGACCCTGACGTGTCCACCTGGAATAATACAAATATGACAGGCTATATGTACTGTTCTTTTTTTGAAGATATTACAAGTAACATACAGATCCATACCTGTGCACGTGTGCCGGAACTGAGTGTGTCACGGGAACGGGAAAGTCCTGGTGGAGTCCGAACTGTCTCATGACTCGGTGCACGTGGTACTCCTCAATGTGGATGTCGTAGATGACTGGCTTCCTCGTCATCCAGTACTGCTGGTCACGTAGGCACAAAGAAGAAAGGCCGTTCGGTGCTCGTGCAGCAACATCGGCAGGACTGTACGGTGTCCACGTCACGTCAGTGTCCACAAGGGCGTCGAACTGACCAACAAAGTCAGGGTATGACTTCTTCGTCTGCACGCTGACCCAAATAGGCTGCGGAAAAGAAAATGATTGTTGTGAGCATTTTACTATACAAATTGACAGTACAAATTGACAGTTAAAATAACTAAATCAACATCACATACCTTCCTGAGGCACCACAACAAACCCATCGTAGGCATGTCGAGCTCATCGTGGTCTGGGGACAGCTCAGTGTACGGGTCCAAGTTTATCAGGGGACGGCCCACGGGGAACCGCTCGTAGGACCAGAGCTGTAGGAGCATGGGGCACCCAACAAAGATGGGCTCGTCTGCTGAAACCTTCATGACACACTTGCAAAGGCCCCTGTACGTCGCGGCCAACACAGCCGAACCCCAGCTGTACTGTGGCATATCGTCAAGTGGGGCATCTGCTATCGCCCTCGCCACTGGAAGGAGGTGCCTCGGACACGAGTCGCCCTGGGAGCTACAAAACATGACCCAGCCAAACAGCCACAGTAAGTAGGCCTCAAAGTGCCTAGAGACTGTAGCGTCGTCTGCGTCGTCTCTCATGTACTCTGCCTGCATTAATATATCACTTAGTTAGTCCAAGAACTAAACAATATCTCACATGACATATTCAATTCACTATTACGTACACTGAACTGCAGGAGCCACCTCTTCGTCGGCCCGTGCGTGGAAACGAAGGTCCGGTACGGTGGGGCGCGGGCGTTTCGCTGAACACCCGCAAAACGAGCCAGAAGCTCGTCACGCCACGAAGCTGGCACGTCATGTGCGCCCACAGCTCGGCCCGCACAAGGCAGCCCTAAAAGCATAGCCACGTCCTGTAGGGTAGGAGCCATCTCACCTACCGTGAAGTGGAACGTATGCGTCTCCGGACGCCAACGGTCGAGAAGTGCCGCGATCAGGGACATATCGAACTGAAACCGTGTGGCCTTGTCCTTGGGACGACGGTCGGGATCGACCATGTCTCCCTCAACCAGCCGCGCGAGCGGCAGAAGACCTGAAGCTCGTAACCTGCATCGTGAAATATATATCAGATTGCAATATAAGAGTGACTAAACCATTACAGTGACTGCTGAAATAACCCTTACCTAGGAAGCCAGCGGGGGTCTATCGGCATCGTCGCCATGGGAACACGTGCCCGAAACTTGGTCTGGCTAAGGCCACAGACGCCAGCCGCATACGATCGGTGCTGCTTGTCGACCTGAGCGTCCAGCAGCTCAGGAGTCGCCATTTCTACAAGATTAAATTATTAGAAAGCAACATAACAGTGTATAATATGTAAAAAAAGGCATAACATAAGAAAGCATAACAGAGAATAATATGCAAAAACACTTAGTAGGTACAACATAGTTCTTAACACTTAGTAGTTACAACATAATCCTTACCACTTAATAGTTACAACATAGTTCTTCACATAACATAATAATCCAAACACTTAATCTAAATAATTATAGATACGCCAATATTCAGTATTAAATTATACATAGCCTCTTAACATTACATGAGCCCATCATTAGTCAAATGACTACCACGACGACTTGCAGTCTGCGTTGAAGGACCTGGAGCACTTCCACTTGGACCGGCCTGATTTGTGGATGGACCGTAGGTTAAAGCCGTGCAATTCTTGTAGTTGTGACCCGTCTCGTGGCACTTCGAACAGATGCGCATTGCAGGACCTGCTTCAGATCGATCCATGTTGTTTCGGATACGTTTTTTCTGCCGACGCCCAATACCTTGAATCATCTCTGGATCCGGGTCTGGAATATAAGTTGCATTATGTCCAGGGTCAGTTATGAAGTCTCCCAGTATATGGAATCCATAAATCTCACGCCGCCAGGTGTTCCAAATTGTTTCCTTCATGAAGTAATTTGAGACAAACATACGAGGCTACAAACCCCCTGCCTCGAAACATGCAGCAATAACATGTGTGCATGGCAGGTGATATAGCCTTGGCTTTTGACATGAGCAAACACAACCATCATTGCTGAGAACACACTCATGTATGTGCTTCTCACGCCTGCCTCCCATCCGACCTTTGTCCCTGCATGTAATCTCATAGCGACGTTGCACTGCACCAACTGGACAAACCCGGTGCAGATAAGCCTTTTTAAATGTTTTCTCCATGTACTCAGTAATCTTGTAGCCATAAGTTATCTGACTATTGCGCATATCTTTATCTGCCACCGCGAATCGGTCCATAAAATACTTGCAGGTGCGATATAAAAAGAACTCAACAATCCCCACAAGGGGTAGTCCTCTTACACCACGCAGCACCCAATTATAAACCTCGGCTAGATTTGTAGTCATTATACCATACCGAGCCCCTCCTTCATCATATAGTAAAGCCCATTTCTCTTTGGGCTCTGCGAGAATGTCTTAATTTGCCTTCTTCTTTTCCTCCTGACATTTGGGCCATCCAAGCCCACGTCTTCAAGGGAGATGAGGTCGTCCTCCTCCGTATTGATAGCTATCTTCGCTAGCTCAGCTGTTTGCTTCTTTGTGAGCTCATCTAGTTTCTTCCACAACAAGTTGAATTTTCTCTCCTGATTCTGGCTGCATAATCGCTTAAATAGGGTCATAAGGGTCTTGTTTTTGAATTGGCTGTGAAAGTTTGCTCCCATATGCCTCATGCACCACCTGCTCTTTACGTCCGGCCATTGTGGAACCCTACGACGCTCTTGGTTACCATTCTGCAGGTCGTCGATTGCTTGTAAGATGCCCTTATGCCGATCATGAATCAGACACACATTGGCTACATCTCTGACAACCATTTGCTTCACCCTTTCTAGAAACCAATACCAACTATCTCTAGATTCTTTCTCAACAAAAGCAATTGCCAAAGGCAACAACTACCTATTACCATCACATCCAATGGCTGTGAGAATGGTGCCTTTATATCTTCCTGTTAAAAATGTCCCATCTATGCAGATTACTGGTCGGCAGTACGGAAACGCCTCAATGCAAGCAGCCAAGGCCAAGAATGACCGTTGGAGCACCTGCTTCCCAGGTTCTGGATGCAAGGATATGTTTTCAAGTCATAGAAGCTTCCTACATTTCGAAGGCATATAGTTTGCAACAACGCCGGAAAGTTATGATATGAAGCTTCATACGTGCCCCACCTCATCTTAAGCGCCTTTTGCTTCGCTCTGTAAGCTTTGTTATAGCTAATTTTATATTTGAACTCCTCCTCAACAGCACAAATAATTGACTTCGGCTCGTAGCTAGGATTCTCCACTATCTGAGGGTACATGTAGTTAGCAATAAAGGCAGCCGTCAGGTTGCGGTGCCTTGATGCTAATTGCTCAAGCTCGCATGTGTGATCTACCACAATCTTGACCTGCCAGAAATCCTGCCACTTGCCCTTGGACGCGTACACCCTGAACGGGCATTCGCTTCTCACACAACGAATATCATATGTTTGCGGACTGCTCTTGAGCACTTTGAACTGTCTTTGCAAAGATAGAGTGGACCAACGTTTTATTGCTTCTTTCATATTATCAGCATTAGCATACATTGAACCGACGCAGACCTCATTCTCCCTATACTCCCATTGCACCGCTTCACCATCATTTACACTTAGCCTCAAAAAGTCATACCCGTTCTAGTTCTGTGGGACACAATAATCATCTTCATCGTCTGAAGATGAATCATCCACTGCATGCTCTTCACCCTCCCTCTGAAACTCATTGACTATGCAGGGATTGTCTTCACCCTCATCAGCCTCGCCAGTTGCTTGACGAGGTTCCTGTGAGCCATCTCCATCTTCAGCTGGTTCATGCATCGTATCCGGATCTTCATCAGGTTGTCCATGCATCGTCTCCGAATCTTCTAATACTGCATCCCCCGGGCCTCCATCTTCGTCAACTGCTTCAGTACTAATTGTAGCATTTTCGAACGCTTGCACAAATAATACCAGAGGTAAACCTCGACTAGTGGTTAGATTCACATAGTTCCTCCAGTTTTGGGTGCCTTGAAGTGGCAATAACTCCCAAAATACCGGTTCTCTCTGATTTACAACGGCCATGATCGAAATCTCATGTTGCTCTCGATTAAGTCCGAAAGCTTTAAATAGCCAATTGCAGATTTAAACCCAAGTCCTCTCTCTTGCTCGGGGTACTTCCTTTCTGAAGGAACTAAAGTCTGACAAATCTACCCCTTCAGGACCATATCTAACATCCCCAGACCCATAGAACACTTGAAAAGGTAATCTTTCTGACATGCCTGCCAACACAATTGACAACGATTTCTCAAACTTAGATATTTAATCTGGGGGCAAAAAGGTTTCCGTTCAAATAAATTTAGTCCACCTACTCAAATATTTTCTAAAGAATCCTAATATAACTACACAAACTAAACAAATATTTCTGTTCATAAAATTCACTGAATAATATTTATATGTAGATATTCCTAATTTAAACTACTATGTTTCTAATTTTACTGACTACTATTTCTATTCAAATAATTTTTCCTATTAAAATATTTAAATGCAAAATATTTCTAATTTTATTGACTACTATTTCTATCAAACTATTTTTTCTATCTATCTAAACTATTTTTTTATTCTCACAAATTAAACTAAACTATTTTTTGAATCTCACAAATTAAACAAGGCAATATGCCTAAATTATTTATTCACTACAATTTCTATCTAAACTTCCATTTCTATATAAAACATTTAAGTTCCAAATATTTCTAAACAACCTTTTCGATCTATCTAAACTAGGCTAAAATTTGGATTTGTATTGGACTAGTCTATCTATCTAAACTATTTTTTCTATGTATCTAAAATATTTCTATGCAAATAACTAGCTAATATTTTTATCTACAGAGACATATACATTACAATCTATAGAGATATAGAGATTAAAAAAAATACCTAAACCAGAAGACAGATCTAGCAGAGCAGCACCCCACCCCTCCCCTCTCCTCTCCTCCTCTCCTCTCCTCTCCTCTCCTCTCTCCTCTCCTCTCCTCTCCTCTTTTTCTTCCTCCTCTCTTCTTCTCTTCCTCTCCTCTGGTCACCAGCGCGGCACGCCTTCTCTTCCTCTCGTTCTGGCAGCGACGGGCTGGGAGAGGGCGCGGCGCGGGTTTTATAGCGGCACCTTCCGCCAGATGAAACGGCGGTAGGTTCGCCTACCGCCATTTCAAATGGCGATAAGCGGTGGGGCCCAGGCGCCACCAACTTACCGCCGGTGGCATTTAATTTGGGCCCGCGCCTCGTCTGCCTACCGCCGGATGAAACGGCGATAGGTACCTGGCCCATCGAGGCCCACCAGCTATCGCCGTTTCATACGGCGGTTAGTGTTGCCGCCGGCCCAGATGGCGATTTTTATACCTATCGCCATTTCATTCGGCGGTAAGCTCCTATCGCCGGACCAAAGGGCGGCAGGGTGACAAATTTGAAAATAAATTTATCAGGTATATATTTTTGAAATAACGTAAAATAAAAAATATAAAAATAAAAAAATCTCGCCTTCACGTCTGGTTCTCTCGAGCAGTCCTCCACACAGCTGAGCTGAGAACTGGGTGTGTTATTGTAGGAAAAAACACTGTAGCATAAGAAAAATACTGTAGCGTTCGCTGGGAAACGTATTTTGTGAGGGGGGAATAGTGAAAAGTTGGAATGAATAGTGAATAGTTGGGAATACGAGAGACAAAAACCCTAGCCGTCTTCCTCCGTAGCAAACCGCGCGACACCATGGCCGCGTCCAACAGCGGCGGCCCGATCTCGGGTGAGGCGGCGCAGGCGTTTGGCGAGGGCATCGGGCTGGTGTGGGGGCGATGGACGGCGCTGCAGATGGCGGTGGAGAACCAGTGGGGCGGCCGCGACTCCCGCGCCAAGGCGGACCAGTTCGGCGAGTCCATCCTCTCCTGGTTCTGTGGCTCCAAGGGTAAGCGCAGCTCCTTCAGCATGCATAGTCCTATTATTTACAACTCCTTGAGACGGGATCCGGTAGTAAAGGCGATATGGGCTAGTTATTGTCATATTCAGTCGCTGAATTCTCGTATATCGGCTGGAGGATTTGGAATTGGAGTCGACTGGAGGAAGTCTCTATGTTACATGTAGCTGTGGCTCAACTAGCTTGGATTCGGGTTTCTGATTGTGTGCATAAGGTTCATCTGCTGGGTAATGACATTGTGCTTTGTATGAACTGATCATTATAATTGGATGTTGTGCCTGTTAAATGTGAAATGAGGAGAACCTTATGCATAGGAATCTTGGATGTTTTTGGGTCTAGAATGACTATTACATTTTCAGTGAAGTATGTGAACCAGACAACCACCTATCAGATGGTGGATGACTTCTGTGGTCAGCAAAAAAAATGCTTAGGTGCAGTATGTCACCAACCGTTTATTCAGTCTGAACCTATCTATTCACATCGGGAGAGATTTATGAGAGATTTGTAGCTTAGATTGATTTAGAAGCACTTATGGGTTATGACTTGGAGAGATTTACTAGAAGGCTGCTAGGTCCACCATGCTAGGAGTCAAGGCCAACCATGAAAGCCTTATAAACTTTGATCTCACTCGGCCATTGCAGCTCAACACATAGCCAATTGTATACCATATATGTCTTTCTTAGAAACATGCCGCTGGTGCCCATGTTCTGATATCTCAAAGACTTATGCATCCTAGATCTTATGCATAAACATCCAACTAATGCCCTTAAAGCAAATTGAATCCTACCATCCTAGAATGCTACTTCTTTGCAAGCTTCTGATTTTTTAATGTCACTTTAAGCAGTTTTAAACTTTTTTAAGGAGAAAAAAGAATTAGTTTTTTGTGACAATTAATCAATTTGTTGAATATACGAACTGATCAGCTTGAAAAATGTGTGCGGGACCTTGGAATTGGGGCTACAAGCCAGTTGCCAAACCTAATCAGATGCTACTTCTTTTGCTTGTACGCAAGCTTTGAGAAGATTGATGTGAATTAAAGCTTGTTTAACCAGCTGGAAAATATCTACTATTGCAATACTTTGTAATGTTTACATTGCAGCTTTCAGCCCTTAGCTGTGTTTGTATATCTTCTTTTACTATAGTTATTTGCATTGAATTTTAAGTGCATAAGGGCATCCGTTTATGAAGGATTCTTTAGTCGGGACGAAAAATGGATTTCAAGATCATTTTTTGCAGCTTCTGTTTATTTTATGACAAGTTTCTTTGTTTTTACATATAGTCAATAGGTTGTGGACTCAATTTCATCGACGCTTTATGTTCCGTTTGTGTTGATAAGGTTTGTTTTTCAGGTCCACATTATTATGAAGACTTGGTGGATATGATGTACGACTATCTATCTGAAAATTTCAATGCTGACTTTGAGGATAATAGTGTTGAGGAGGTAATCATTTCTCCTGTCCATCCATTTCCGGCATGACTTCAACTTTTAATGTGATGAACTGTTTTTTCCTGAACTTAGTTCCAGTTAAAACTCTATCAGCGCATGTTTTTTACTGTTTTGTAGTGTGGATCTGTATTTTCCTTTCTTAAAGTATTATGGTTTCGATTTAGCATTAGTGGGATGTGTTAAATTAACTCATTCACTGTTTTTATTTAGCTGTACCGGCTGTTTTTTTTACACGGGTTGTAATCTGAATATTGGTGTTGCCACTTGAATTTTACATAGTGACTGTTGGTATTGGCAAGATCTTGTGCGCTTTACAGCATATCACTTAATCATAGCTCATGTTTCTTCAGAAGAATTAGGCCCTGTTTTATATTACACATTGCTTCATCTATTTTATCTTCAAGGGGGACAGTTAAGTAGCACAGCACACAAACAGAAACTTACAATAACCAGTGTATAATTTCTCTTTATTTCAAGTGTTTTTCATTTGTTCATTAGTTTCAATTATTTTTGTAAACAGGTCGCTGAACAATTATTGATTATGCATGAAGAATGCCTGCAAAGCAACTATTCGTCTGTAGAGAAGTTAAGGAATTCACGTGTTCAGGGGAATTCTGTATCTCAAAGTAGACGGGTATGTACTGTTATTACATTTTACGGAACTATATGATTCCCAGAGTGGACATGTACCTACTGTTATTCATTATAGTAATATAATAAAATACTCCCCTTTCCTCCTTTGTAATTCAGTGAATCAGTGCCGCATCTTTTCACACTTCTCAGCTAACTTTTGATGCAATTTTGTATAAAACAATGTTAACAGCCTTCAGTTTCCAAGTGCCTTCAGTTTTTAGTAATTAGTGGTTCCTTTTAATGCAAATGGCATTTGCCTAACAGCCCTCAATGTGAGAAGATCAATCAATGTGAACATTTTTCTTAGAAGACCCTCATAAAATATCATTGCACATTCACGCCATTGCACCGTATGATATAAATACGATAATATAACCTTCATATATTGCTGTTGTAATATTGGTTTCATTCCTGCATTTTTATCCCACCGCAAAGTGTTAATGCACCACTCATGAGTCACGATTCCTTGGCACACGGTTAACTGGTTTTCTTCTCATGAGCAGATAGCAGCCGATGAGGACGGCAGTGATAGCTCAGATGATGATGATGGCAATGCGTCAATGATGGAAGATGAACCGGCAGCTGCGCGGGATGAGATGGCAGTTGACAGACCAAGACCCTCGAAGCCTGTACCCGACGCTGATGGGTGGACTGTTGTGCCCCCTAGGCATGGTGGTCGCGCCCGCGGCAGGAATTAGGCCGAACTGGAACCTTGCTGTATACATACATGTTGCTACCTGCAGATATTGTTACTGAATGTGGAGTGTTGCTGGTTCCCAGTTGCATGTATGCTTCGGAATTTTATGAAGGATGTTTGAGTATGTTGCTTGCTGCCAGATTGGTATTTTGACATGGTAACTATAGTGTTATAGATAATTCGTGATTATGTATTAAGAATTCCGTGCTTAGCTAACACGGTCAGATATATGTGGGCTTTGTGCAATGCTATTTTGATTATAGAGCGAGCCCGTCGTCAGTCTCATCAGTCATCAACAAGCTACTGCGGCGCGCCGTCAGCTCCTTCATGGTCCTGCGCACCGTCAGAGGCTCAGAGCCGGTACGGCCTGATCTCCGCTTCTGGCAGACGCCTTGTGATGGCGGCGAACACCCACGGTGTTCGGCTGGCTGGTGGTGCAGAGCATGTAACCATTCTGTGATGCGCATATGTGCAAACAGAAGCACAAATGAGGGGCCTGTTCGGCTGGCTGGGCGGCTGAAGCAACCCTACTACTACTAGTTTGTTATCAGTACAGCTAATCACAAAATGGCTTCTGATCACTGAATGCTCAGAAATTTGTAGATTAGCTGTCTACTGAACACACGAACGCCTCGGTGGTTCTGCTTATCCGTTCACACTGTTGGGGTACTCCCGAAAGAATATAATTATTGGTTTGGGTTAAGTCAAGCGTTTAAGTTTGATTAAGATTATAGAAAATATTATTAAAATTTAATACTAAATACATATAATCTGAAAATATACGTCATGGTAAATTTAATTAAGTCTATCTGATGCCACAAGCAGTATTAGGTAATTTTAATCAAGTTTATTTCATGTCACAAACAGTATTAGTTGTTTTGGTAAAATTAAGATAGATTGACTTCTCACTTCTGTGAGATTCTTTTCTTTTTTTTTTTTGAGGCGAAGGGAATACTATGAGCGTATGGCTGAGCTGGTGGACTGGCCTTAATGGCTTGCGCCTTCGGTGGCGGGGGACGTGGTCACATGGACCATGGACCAAGATGCTTTGTTGTTTTTTTTAACCTTCCCTAGAAAGCTCCTTGCGTGGGTCCTACTGCAACAATTGGACCCGCCTGCAAAAGAGGCGCCAGATATTTTCCAACCGACGAGATATTTTGCGCCGAGTTGGAGCTTGGCCAAATCCTCGAGAGGCAACCCCAACAAAACCCTAGCCGCCTCCCCTCCTTTCTTAAACCCCAAGCCGTGCGTGCCTCCGCCGCTTTCCCTCTGTTCCCATTCCTCCGCCACATCTCCGGTCTGGTCGCCTCGTCCCATCCCGTCTTCAGGTACGTCTCCATCCCGCCGCCTCCTTCCTGCTCGATTCGATGGTGAGCTGCGCGTTCAGCTTCAATAGGTTGGTTTTAGCCGCGGGGCAGAGGGGGAAATGGTGAATCCCTCCCTGGGCGGAGGAAAGGGGATTTCGGGTGGTCTCTGTTTGTCTCTGGATCTCGCATACCGCCGGTAGGGCGAAGCGAACTTCGCTTGCGTGCTGTTTGGTAGGTCTTTGTTGGGGAAGTGTTTTGGCTGGTGCGAGTTTTAGGTTTCAAACTGAAACTGGTGTCTTTTAGTTTTCATCTGTAAGCTGGCTGAGATCCTCGCTAGAAAGAAATCGCATCCTCTAAATTGCTGTGGTATGCGATTATTATCTAGGCTCGTTCGTGCGCCATCTGGTGCCTATTTTAAATGCCTAGTTACCTGTGTAGATGCTCTTTAGATGTGTCCCTGCCTCAGATTATTATTATTATTATTATTATTATTATTATTATTATTGTTGTTATTATTATTTCGCAGTAGCAGATGCTTGTTCCCATTGTATTGTACAAGGGTTCCTATCAAACAGAGCTAAGCGTTAGTCTATGTCTGTCTTACATCTATTCAATGGCCAGATTGAGTGTATGGCGGCCTTCAACAAGCTCGGTAGCCTTCTAAGGCACAGCGCTCTGGCAAGCGGTCCCTCTGCCAGCTCGTCTCCTGCACTGTTCAGTGCTGCTCGGCTGATGTCCACCAGGCTTTTCGTTGGTGGTGAGTTTTTGTTGTTTTCCTTTCTTCGATTTGATTTATGTTTACAAGCAAGCCATCAAATCCTCACTCTTGTATTTTGGTTAGGCCTTTCCTGGGGTACCGACGAACAGGCTCTGAAAGAAGCATTTGGCACATTTGGAGAGGTTACTGAAGGTTAGTATATGCATTTACATGTTGAATTGGCAGTTAATCAAATAATTCTGATTTGTTTTGCTCAGCTGCTGTTTCATCATTGTTCATTTTCTGTGTTAAAATGCTATATTTTTCATGTTGCAGCAAGGGTCATCACAGACAGGGACACTGGAAGGTCAAGAGGCTTTGGCTTTGTGGACTTCAGCAACAGTGATGAAGCTAAGGAGGCTGTGAGTCAAATGGATGGTCAGGTGAGCGAGACCTCTGCTCCTCTGTTTCAAGTATAGCTACTACTGTGTAGCAGCATTTGTGCTCCTATGTTTCAAGTATAATTACTAGTGTGTAGCTGCGTGTGTTTCAAGTGTAATTACAAATGCTTGATCAAGATTACACATCTTTGCTCCTGTGTTTCAAGTGTAATTACTACTTACTAGTGTATGGAGGCATTTATCTAAACTGATGCCTGAAACAATTGCAGGAACTTCAAGGGCGGAGTGTCCGTGTGAACTTCGCTAATGAGAGGCCTGCTGGGAACCGTGGTGGTGGCGGTGGCTTTGGGGGAGGTGGCTACAGCGGCGGCGGCGGCTATGGCGGTGGTGACGGCGGCTATGGTGGTGGCAGCGGCTATGGTGGCGGCAACCAAAGCTATGGTTCTGGAGGGGGCCAGGATGCCTTTTAGAAAGTGTGCTAACTATCAAAATATTTGAAATAATGTACTTTAGAACCTGGTGTGCGGCTTATGTGAAGCCTTATGATGTTCTTTTAGCATCTCTTATTCAGAAGTTGAAGTAGATGCAATTCAGTGGCCACCGAATTTTGACTGGGTTGTTTTGAAGAATGCTAAATTGCGTGCATCTTCTTGTGAGAACATGACAAATTTGAGAACATCACTAGATCCTTATCTATTGCATTGTATACAGAAGTATCAATTGATTGTCAAACAAATTGTGATCAAAATTGTGTCGAGTGGTATGTGTTCGATCATCAATTGTTGCAAATTCGCCTTCCTATTAAGAAACATGATCCAAGCTTGCTAGAGACTGCAGCCATGAATGCGCGACCGCCTTTGACCTTTTGTTTGCTTGATTGGACAATGTGGAGCATAGCTGTTGCCTTGGATTTGATCATTCCGAACTTTGGATGATAGTTGTTGACCATTCTGAAGTTTCAAAATTGTAGCTGTTGGCCTTGGTTCATTCTGAAGTTCCAAAATTGTGCGTTGCAACGCTCTGCGACGTGCGGTGTGAGTAAACTTCTTTTATCTTTTTTTTAAGAATTAAACTTCTTTTATCATTAAATTACAAATATCAAAATGTTTAGATTTAACATCACATAATTGACATTACTGGACTCCTCACAAAACAATATTTTAGTATTTAACGTTTTCCATTTAAAATATCAAAGTAACTGTTGAAAATACCAATTACTAAAATTCAATCAGATTTCGCTAATTTGTATTCCAACCGAAGACCATCGTGGTGCTCGACCACTTTCGCTCTCACCAAAGCTAGGTTTCCTTTCAAACCAAAACCAACCCCGCCGCATATCAATATATCATCGCCGCCTACTCGCCGACCATCCCTACATCCGCCGCCGAGAAGATAGGCACCATGAATCCGCCTCAACCAGGGCCCGGCCTTCCCCGCCGCCACCACCACGTGCTCCACCTCCATCTCGACCCCCTCCATCACCACCATGTCCACATCCATCTCTGCCACCACCACCACCACTTCCCCGATGCCGCGCCGCCGGCCTGCCTCCATCAGCAGCAGCAGCAACTGGCTCCCGTGTTCTTCCCCAACACCAACGCGGGCGCTGTCCCCTTGCGTCTGGAGCCGCCTCCCGCTGCCGTAGGAGAGGGCGTCGGCGAGTTGGATCCCGAGCCGGGGCTGCTGCACGCGGAGGCGGCGGAGGACGAGGAGGATGAGGAGCCGGTCTTCGTGCTCACGGACGAGTGGGCGGAGTTCTTCGCCAAATCCGATGCCAAGAGGAGACTGGGTAATTGATCGTCACTTCAAAAGTCGTCTCTGATTGTCTTTCCTTGCCATGCTGCGTTCTCTGCAAAAAATTATTTCCTGTGCAACTCCAGATAGGAGCGACTGATTTCTAGAGTGCATAATTTGAATGAGTGATTAATTTTCTATCCTTTACCAATCAACAGCTAAACAGCAGAAGAAGAACAAGGGCAGGAAGTGAACTGGATGTGTCCTTTGGCCTTTGCCATTCGAGATGAGCAAGAAGAGTCGAAGAGAGTTCAAGGGACACGACGATTCAGAGGGCAACTGTCATCAACACACGCATCGTTTTGCCAGAAAGTCATTACACTATACTGTCTTTTGAGTTTACATGGTTTGGAATTATCTGCTGTATTAGTTGGAACTTTGGAAAATGACAAATACTACTTGAATGTCCATCACGTACAGAGCATGCCTTGACGGTTCGACCCAGCTATCAATTTCTCGAAGATTGAGCAACCACACATCTTTCATAAAATTCATGATAATTCGGAATATGTCTGAAAAAGTATCTGATCTGTAACCAACAAATTACAAGTAGGCTAGGTAGAGATCCTGGATCTGCAATAACAGGTCACCATTCACCATGTCTCATTAGAAACCGTAATCTTCCCTAAATCCTACATAAAACTAACAAATATAAGGATTTTCTATGTTCTCCCTGCGTTTGATATGAGGATAAATCAAAATTCAAAAAAAGTACGGACAAAGTGTAAAGTCATCTGTGCTACATTCTCACAACCATGACAATAACCAACACCTCCAGAACACCAGCACATTATGCCAAGCAGGGAGCACAAGCAGTTCGGGGCACAGCAAACCTGTAGTAGAATCTGAATAGAAAAATTAGCTAAGCAAAATTTCCAACAACAATATGTACAGTTCGATCATGCTGCCTCCCTGTTCCCTAACATTTGTCCTACACAAGCAAAAATGGGGATCCAGATTATTTCTACACCGAGCATGTTAGCAGTTAGTAATAAATACAAAATAGCCGGACGGTGAGCCACTCATCTATGTTCACAGTACAAAATAACTGTAAGCTACATATGTATTTTCTTCACCTTCCACATCGTTTAAAACACAAAATGTATGAAGCTAAACATGGGTCATCTCCATGATTAATTTGCATTGATGGGCTTCTATCTGCGGTACTGGACAGGACTTTATGGTCATAATTGGCTGATAAGCTCCACATCTCCCTAACTGGCGCCAGCCGTATATCCTTAATCGGTGTGCTTAGTTATGCTGAAACATGTTTTCTCAATACAAGAAAACATCAAATTTATCCAGTAGGATGCTTGGAGGAACTTTATAGGAGTAACGTTCCAACTGAGTACATGTCAGCATCCATTAGCTATTTCCGGTGCTTCCTTTTTGTTTCAGTTCTTGGTCGCTTTTCCTCTTCCCACTCCCTATCATGCATTCTGCATTTACGAAAGTTTGGTTCATTAGAGAAAAGAGAATGCCAAGCATAACAAATGCAATTGAAATTCACAAAAGGTTCAAATGATCATTAAGTACGAAACACTGCACCCAAATTTGCACGGAACTTCATAAAATGCTTCAAAACTGTTTCTTTGATGCCAGAGCTATACAGAAAAATAACTCTTAACACTGATTAGCCGTGTTATTTTTCCCTTACTTTACATAGATGTTACAAATTTATTGAAAGAATTGTTTCTGCTATAAATTATCTCTGCAATTTCAGGTTAACTAACTAATATGGAAATACATGCAGTGAAAATCTGCGTGCATACCCAATACCGACAAAAACAGGACTTGCCAAAAACACCACCAAGCACCAAGCACGAGTGGCACGCAGTGCAGGGCCACTGGACTAGCCCCACCTGCTATTGTCATCGTAAATGGAATATTAAAGATTTTTTATATGTTAACAATTTGGGTGCGATGATCCCTTGTACTAATCTACCACCAATATGTATCATTTTAGTCGGAATTTCAACACCCCAGTACAAGATCTTATTTACATCTTCCATGGGACTGTAGGAGCTTATTAACAGGGTGAAGTCACAATAGCTAGCTAGTCATTAGATCATTTATTGGCATGCAATTCCAGATAATTCAGATTACATCTAGTTTGATTAATGAAGCTGATGAAGCATTTACAATGCAAGTTTGAGACTATTGACACAGCAAATAAGCTAATGGCTTTAAACAAATCTAATGGAGACATGACTTCAGCAACGCAATTTTCCTATAACCATGGTAATCCATCTCCCGGAAATGAAGTTCGCTTCTGCCCATATTAGCAACAAAAAACATAGCAAGCTCCAACTGCAAACAATACACAAAACTAACTTTGCATGATCATGGTTTTGCAAAGTATGTCATCCAAACATTTCCTAAAGTGTAGTCCCACTCCCACCAGTAAAAAAAAAAAAGATTTGGAGATACACAATGTCCCAAAATGTAACTTACAACTGATTCAATGTTCAAAATATAGATATTAGTACTTCATGCAACACAAAAAAGAAAAACCACTTGCTTCCCACTCGAACGACTATTGTTGTTGACTTCCTTAAAGTTCAAACTATAATTTATTTTTGGATACTCTTACTCATGTAAGGGGTTAGCAGCGAGTTGGGCCTCAAAGCACATGTTAAGGCCCCAAACATAGGAGAGGACGGCATTCCCATGCATGAGAGGGGCTAGCTTTCGCGAGCTTACTCGGTCAGGCTCTGGTTAAGCCCTTGGTGAAATACGGTGGGGGCGGTCTTTCTATTAGAGTATATTTGGTAGTTAGATACTCCTATCGTAGACTGCCATATGTATCCGGTGGGGTTGCCTTCCCCCCAAGTCATGTACTCCTATATATACCGGTCGAGGCCTAAATGCAATACGATCCATCTATTAGACACAATTCTATTATTCTACACTTTCCCCCGCTGGCCAGGGAGGGCAAATGACGTCCTAGATTTCACATCAAGCATTTAAGAATATCTGAAACTTCTGTGAAAATGTAACTAAGGCTAAGATGTCATGCCATGAACAGAATCCAATGAGCCTAGGAAACAGAACTGAAAATATGCAGTTCACATAACAATTAAAACAACTTAAAACACAGAACAAACCGCAACGTGGGAAAAAGAGCAAATTGTTGGGAACTGTGCGATGCATATTCAACATGGAATTATTCTTCATTGAACTCACTGGTCAGCCTCTCGACGACTTGGTTTGCTTGTCGTATCCTTGCCATGCGTCCTAGGAAGGTCATCGGCATGTGAGCTACGATGCTGTGAGATTACACCTTTTCTTTCTCGTTCTCGTACATCAAATAATTGCGAGCTGCCAGTTCCATGGGAAGGAGGCTGGGGAGCTGAAGGTGCGTATTCCCCAGCTTCTAAAGAAGGCTGTTCTCGCTTAACCTTTCTTCGTTTGGAAGCGTTATTAGGGTCACTGTCTTCCTTCATAATAGTCCCCTTTTCCCTATCTCTGTCATCAACCTATACAATCAACAAAGGGCTTAATAAGTCAAACATATCCTTATAAAAAAAAAGTCAAGTTACAAGCTTACAGCAATCTCACAATGCAATGTAATTTCACTAAAGTTCTTCAGCTATCAAGTTGCAGCTAGCAAGTACGGAGCACAAAACAAAATATATAGTGATAAAACCAAAAAGAAGAGCACAGTAGGTGGCACACACCAGATGGCAGAAGTTAACTGGTAAAGATATATTTTACCTTGTTTGATAGAACATCCCTATCTTCACGCTTTCTATCACGAAGATCCTCCTCTCTTCTGTGCTTTCCGTCGTCCTGAAATGAAGCATTCTCCTCTGACTGCCTCTTTTCTTTCTCATCGCGCCTTTGAATATGTCTGGCACTCCCACCCCTTCGGTCAGCATCTTCTTCTCTTCGGTTGGAACCAACAGATTGTGGTACAAAACTTGTGGGAAGAGGTGGAGGCGGCGGCAAGCTTTGCCCTCGGAACCTTTCATCAGTAGAATGTGTCCGGTCAACCGAAGCTTCAGCATATTTACCTTTGCTCCTCTCATCCTTATTTCTATCATCTCTTCCCTTTTCAGGAGCTTTATCTGTAAGTCTCTCTTGCATCCTCTCAACTGAACGTTCTCTCCTCTCTGATAATCGGTCCGTTGATCTGTCAACGGCATCTTCCCCACGGCGCCTTTCAGCTCTATCTAATTTTTCTCTTGGATCTCTGTCATATTTATCATCAAATTTCTCTTTTATCTTTTCTGCCCTGCTTAGGTTTTGTTCATCATTAGCACTCTTCTCATGATCCACTGAACGAAACTTATCAACAGCACGTGAGTCCAAACTTTTTTCCTTGTCTACATGGTGTTCATTCAAATCGCTGTCACGGGGTTCAGTTTCTCCTTTCCTCCGTTTACTTGACCTATCTTGCTCCTCAGCTGGAGCAGATCTTTTTTGCTGTCTCACAGTAGAGTCATTCAGATCAGTAGACTCACCAGACGGATTAGCAGCTCCATTATGTGTAACCGACATTGCATTTCTTTGCGAGGATGAAACTTTTCGTGATGTCGGAGGCAAGTTACCATTGCTACCAGGCGAATTGGTATCTTGGACAGTATCGGCTGCCTGAGATGCTTCTCTGTCAACAGGAATAGTTGAGGCTTGTTGATTTACATTCCTGCTGGCAGATTTCCCACCCTTTGCATCTTCCTTTGCCACATCATGCTTCAATACCTTCCCAGTGTTGTGTGCAGCACGCTTTTGTGGTACCCTTGTCTGTTGTATAAAAGAGCGACTGAAATAAATTCCAACAACTCGTGCCCAACTCAACATTGCTTACTGATATGCATCCAGGCATAATGACTAATGATGCTACAAAATGCACACTCTTCTGGACAAGCTATGTCCATGAGGGATTCAATAATTAGATACAACATCGCTCACTTATATGCATTCAGGCATAATGATTAATGATGCCTGCTCGCTTTTCTGGACAAGCTATGTCCATGGATAATTATATATAATGAATTTTGGAACTACCCTATCCCCCCTTAATATACTTTTAGCCAGGTTATACCTAAAACTAGAGAACCTAAGCCTCCATGCTAGACATTTATTTAGCTTTGTGGTTAATGTTATCAAACATTTGAGAACTAAAGACTTGGGCAGTGTTCCATGAAATTATAAGACGCCAAAATATAAAGGGAAAGAGTAGGTAAATTAGCTTTTGAATAAATATTAAAAAATGACACATCAAATTATGGACTGACAAATAATTTGCTACTCGCCCTATCACTAAATATAGGTTGCCATGGATTCATGCAGCCACTTTTAAAAAACACTCAATTTCAGTACTAAAAATAAGGCCATAATAATGCATACTCCAAGACTCCAAGTGACAACTAGCCAATTTTTCAGTGATGGAATGTTTGCTAAGTAAACCATATGGATTAACCAGAGCTACATAACAATAAATCCATAAAAATGCATACTCCAAGTGACAACTAGCCTATTTTCAGTGATGTAATGTTTGCAATGCACTTTTCGAATTCAAGTGAAGTGCCATCACCATACCTCAGATTCTGAAGTAGGCTTCACAGAAACCCTAACCCCCTCATCAGACGCAGTTTTTGGAGGTTCATCCACTACACGTGCAATCCCTGAAGATTTCCCTTGTACAAAGGAAGATGGTATTTGACTATCAGATCCATTTGCAGACACAGTGCTCTTCTTTTGTTGGACATCAGGCTTCATAGCACCTTCTGACCTTTCATGCCTATTCTCTATGGACTTTGCACGGAGATTATGCTCTTTTGCAGTTGAGGGATCTGATGATTGGTTTCCTGAGGAGATCCAAAGGTTAGTTATGCTCAAGCTAATCACAAAACTTAGACACAACAACTTTATAGGTTTCCTTATACCAGTCACAGTTCTTGATGTTGCTGGCTTCAGATCAATGTGGCCCATGCCAAACTCTTCTTCAGACAGCCAAGAACTCTGCACATAGAGATCATTCAACTCGTACATCCTTATAAAATTAGACACTGGATAGTGGGGAACACTAATTAGGAACATTATCAAACTTACCTTGCGAGCAGCTAAAGCAGCAGCTACACCAGTAGCAAGGACTTTAAGATCTTCTCTCTCGTCCCCTTTTAGTTTAGCCACCTGATCAAAAGATTGGTGAGAAACATACAGCAGCATAACATAAGCAAGGACTGGTAAGAAACTTACCCGTTTCTCAAGATTGACACCACTTTTACGGATCACAGGAAAGACACTAGAAATCTTTGTAAGCACGATAAGGGCATTTCGGATTTCCATGTATTCTTTTGATTCCATGCATTGGTTAAGCGCCTTCGTGATTCTTGAACTCCACTTCCAATGAACCTTTCAAATAAATACAATAGCACAAAATATTAACAATGATAAAAAACATACAGTGTGGAAACAGCGAATAACAGGATCAGATTAAGATATTATGTATACATTATTCCTGATTTTTAAAGTCAAGACCAAAATATAGGAGGGAATAGCATAATACAAAAACATAATAGTGCTATCGAGTATTTAAAATACAATAAATTAAAATCATGGATTAGGACATCAGAACAGCAAAAGTGGACGTCAGCGCAATAAAATATAGTAAAGAGAACAGCAGCTACTATAAGTCCCGCATCTCTTCAGAACACCACATATTCGAACTCTAATGAGCAACCCAGCAACCAGCATGTCTTGAACAAGAGACAGCCACATAACTGTTTCTCATTCCGATAATGACAGTACCAATAACAAACAGCTAAGAATTCAAAACACTTCTTATAAACAAAAGAATAACTTTACATTAAAGTCTGGAATTATGAAAAGCTTTTACGCAGCAGATTATGCCATTAGGTGAGTGCACCCTCTGGTCTGTCAAGAACCGAACCTCCACACAATCTTAAGGACAAGACGACTTAACAGCCAATCCCTAAAGTGGGTTGCTTTTTAATCGTCTCCTAGTAACTGCATAATCCCTTAATCTGTGGGTATGTGGGCAATGACACATGTTACAAGACAGCTTCCGTGACATAAATGGCTTAAAGCCCTTAACAGCTCAAACTGAAGACCTTTTGGGAATTTTAATTATCACCAAATTGGAGTATCCATAACATCGAATATACTATTATAAAGGTCTATCACTAACCTTTTTTCATTTCTTACACAATAAATCACAGTATATGCACAAAAATAATTTCAAGCAACAGCAATATAACTTTAGGGATGGATAAAACCTACCCGAACAAACTGACTATAAGATACACGCTGACTGTTCGGGTATCTGAAGTATACTGCAAAACCTGGTTTGTTTCCACATTCACGCTCATACACAGATTCATCACTCTGCAAGATGTTGAAGGTAGACAATTAAAAAGCAACTAAGACTCCCATTCTTTACCATGAATACAACGATGGTAAATGTGCAGTAAACCTAAGGGTTGAAATACCTTCCAATAGTAAGCCATCTTCAATGTATCATGAAAGAACCTTCCAAGCCTGCCAGCTTCAAATTCTGTACAACAGCATATCATTGGTTGTAGGGTCTTGCAGACGAGGACATCAATATGATTGACTGTGTTGAAGAATGGAGTCCCAAGAGAGTGAAGTGTTTGGACAAATGTAGCACAATATACAGCATCCTGTGTACTAAAAACACAGCGTGGGAATATGCAGCGCTGTAGGAACTCCATGTTGATCTTTAGTGCATCTGGACTGGAACTCAGCCATTTATCCTTTTCACGGGCTAGCCTTTGGACCACAGATGCAATGTGTTGCTGGTGCTTCTGAGATTCACTATTCAGTTTGTCAAGTAAATCTTGGATTCTCTCCTTGTCCTTCTTACGTCTTGAAATTGCAATACTAGAGTTATCTGAGTTGTCCTCCAGTTGTTTGAGATTCTCATGCAGCTTCTTGATTTCTGTGTCATAACGGTCTTTGGGGAAGTGAAGATCATAGAGCGTTAAGCCCCAGAAAGTAGCATATAAATCTGGTGAAAGACTGTTCCAAGCTTTTGCTGGCAAAATTGATCGGACTGTGTTAATAAGATCTGACCACCTGTAGCAAAACAGAATAGAGAAAACATGAGTGGAGAACTTAAAAGTCAGGCGCCTGTGTGTTGCAGGCCTGCAGCAGATCTTCAATAAATACGTACTAAATTTCTAAACTCTACACATTGAGCTCATCAGTACTCTCAATTATCTCTAAATCTGAAATTACAGAACTTCCAAGCCGATTACTAAGCCAACAAAAAACATAAGTGCAACTACGCACAGAAGGTCATCCAAGCGCACATATTTCATACACAAATTAATATACACAGAAAGATCCTGAAGGTTAGGATGTAGGAAAAAACACAACTAGCAACTGCTCAGATATTTTAAAGTAGGAAAAATTTATCATTATAGGACTCCAAACATGTGTTTTTGCTATTATGACACTCAGATATAGTCAGAGTTACTAAAATAAGGGTACAGATTATTCCAGATTACAATGTGTTCAGGGATTATATTATGTTAGCATTAGTCTTGTAACTAGAGAGTTGTGTCCAGGTTCATTCTTATTAGTGCTTGTAGTTGAACAGAATAATATGTGGATCACATGGGCACTGACTGCACTAATTAGTACTAGTGCGGCTGCATCGACCAAAAACTACTTGTGCCTTTTTTTTGTGCGTGCGCACGCCCCAGACAAGTAAAGCAAATGTGTTTGTGATAAACACCCAGAGAGGGAGTGATTTCGAACATACTATACTGATCGCCATCAAACCAACATTAATGAGAAACATGCATACTAGTCAAAGACCAAATTAATTATGGAAGACTTACATGATTGGTTCCTGAGACGAGTCAAGATGCAAAACAAGATCCTCAGATGACACAGATCCTCCTTCCTCGTTATCGTCAAGTGGCCAACAGGTATCACCTCCATGGGTGCTCTTAAAAAGCCGCATCACCGGGCGGTATATAAGGAAAGCAACCTGGATTTAAAGATAAAATACCACTATGTTTATTCACACTGAAACAAGTAGCACCACACCACCCACACACGTACAACAATAGAAATGAAGGTAAGGGAGACTACTGAAATGTGCTACCTCTGGCTCAATGTGGTATTTGTGGACCAGATCTTGCAAAGGAGGTATTAGTTGAGCATAGGTGATTGGAGTTACGGCACTTGAAAGAAACTCAACATACTGGAGAAGTATGCCATGGCATCTATCAAACTGTTCACTGACCATTTTGATATACATGGCATCTGCATTTATTATAATCCTGCAAACAAATCGATTTTAAAGTTAGTGCAAAAAGCTAAAATTAAATACGGCAGGATATATTGCAAACACAAGTTTTCTTTACGTGCGACCACAAACCATACTGAGGGCAATTTGCCATGGCTTTGTGGTTCTCTAACTCTACTTATTTTGCAATGGGAAATTAGCATCTTGTTTGCAAAATAGAACTAACGTTTAATAGATTATGTCAAACAATGCTTGATCCCGCTGCAGTCTTCATTTTCGTTGATGTAATATTTACATTAGTAATTACTCAAGCCCATGTTCCTGCATCTTCTTTTACATGGTTTAAAACAAACAGTTCAAGAAACAAAGACAAGATGTCCCATAGTGGTTCAATCAAACAAGATCATTATAATTTCTTCAATGTCCTAAAATTGTAGCCAGTATACTATAGTGGGCAGATACACCACCTCATGGAATAGGCTGATAGAGTCATTATGTTAGTACATAGTCGTTATTGTGCTGATCACTAGAGCTAAAGAGCACTTTGTCAGGAAACTAAGACAACTTGGGCACAGGCCGACAAAACATTAGTGTGGAGAGGGAAGAAAAGTGTAGACATAAACTTTATCAATAAATATCTTACTTGGACCGGTGCTGAGCAATAAGAAGTAACAAAGGAACTGCAAGTTTGGGCTCTTCTTTTGGGAGCAATGAATCCCTCAACCTGTTTGTAGACTTGCTCAACACCTACCAAAGAATTTCATTTATCAGTAAATAAAATAGTAGATTGACCATAATATGATGCTGAGAAAGAAGCATGTCCCTCACAACCTTATAGTTTCTTGTTACACCAAATAGTGAAGCTTGTTGCCGCAAAGTCTCACTTCCTGCCATAGCATCAACTTGTTCCTCTGTCATGTTCTCAGTGTACTGCACATTCGCCATTTGCTGAATGAGCTCCTGCATGTCAATAATGTTAGGCTTCAGACCGCTACAATTTCAGAGGTAACAAGATGCTTAAATGGGGCAAACAACAGACCTCCAGGACAACAAGTTCAATGCCCACACCCTTCTTTAGTTGATTAACAAGGTACTGCAAAAGGCCTTTCAATTCCACAGCATTATGCTTCTTGCACCTGCAAAAATGAATTGAGCCAAAACAGAGTCAATAGCAGGAAATATTACGTCATTATCAGAACACATCAATTATACGTCAAAAAATTGAATAGGCAGCGCACAAGCAAAGTGTACTCAAGTGCAACAAAGCAATATCGCATGTAGGATACCAGAAAGTAATAACAGCTCGAAGTCAAAAGGTACATACAAGTGGCCGCAAAAGGATGCAAGACATTGAAGCCAATCTGACAGATTAAGGCCATCATCTTTGAGTTTCGCACGACCACCTTGAGCCAAGCGTTCAATGACAATATATTGCAAGATGTCATACTCCAGCTGTAAATTACAATAGAAAAAAAACATATGACAATCCAAAGGCATACCAAATCAATTGCAGCTGATATAGTAAATGAGCTACACATATATTAATAAATTATGCAATAATATTCTTAAACTATATAACACCGAACAAGGTTACTGTAAATATATGCATACTATACATAATCGAAATAATGGGTACTACCTGAGTCAAGTACTTAAAAGCATCCACGACTGGCGTAATCATATCCCTATATGCTTCGACCTGCAAATTTTAACATGCGACTGTAAACACACGGGTAAAGTACACATAGAACTGAAGACATAGCAATCAAAACAACACATAGAGCTGAAGACATAGTAGTCAAAAGTTAAACAACCCAATGAATGACTACAAATTAGTTTAAATTAGATAAAACAGTAGTTAATTTCCTTGTAAGCTGGACCTATATTCTACATATCAGATATCATCTCCTCATCCGTACAAAAAGGGTATTCATGCTCTCAAATGCTGTCCATAATGAATCAAGAAGAGTGACTGGTCTCAACCTCTAAACTTTGTGTTCCAGTCTACAGTGTAACTCACCATTCCCAGTACCTTCCTGTTCATCCATACCTTGTGTTCCTCAGGACGGTAGTTATCCCGTTGTCGATTGTACTAATGTTCAACAAGGGACAATTACCTGGAGGTGACTTGGATTAACAAGGCAAATGTGCTTTGTAACATTTATGACTTTGATAATTTGATGTTGGATCCTAGGCAGTAGTACAAGCATCTTACTGCAACTAATCGTGCATACCAAGTGGCATTCACGACACGAAAGAACATCATACTTCGAAAAATCAAAAGAAGTCATTTGCAAAAACATCAACAGTTACTGGGTAAAGTATGGTGGTTCAGGTTTTCCCAAGGAAATAAAATGTTTGGATGTACCTGCAGCACATTCCGGTGACCCCCCCCCCCCCCCACCCACCCCCAGAACACACACAGAATAAATAAATAAATAAATAAATAAATAAAGCATCATATGCCAAAACTTCGGCTGCATGTACCTGTTGGACAATTGTCCGAAGCACAGTCATAGGATTTGCATGAGCAAGTTTAGCAACCATACGGCCAAGCTGCTTCAGGTTTTCCTTAGCCAGCCGTTTTAAGAGCCTTCTGGTGTCCAACTGATTTATTAAAAAAATATGTATGTGAATTTAAAGCTTGGCATTAAGTGTAGATTAGAAAAATAGTTGACAAATACGACGATGACCTTTGCAGTTTGCTTTGCAGCAAGGACAATTGGATTTTGTTCGATCTCCTTCTCCCATTCACCATATAGACGATAGCGAGCCTGTAAATTAAGGATAGTCAAAAGAACAAACTGCTAAAACATTAATAGAGCAGCAAAATATATATATATAATATGACAAACCTCATAAGGAAGAAGGGAAAGAACCCCCCATATCTCCATATCAACAGCTGGATTAGCAGGGATAAGCTGCAGTGAAGGAAGCAAGCACGACCCAAGTGCCTCTTCAATCCGAAATTCTGGTGAAACTACACTTGCTGCACGGGTTGACTCTTTTGATGAGTGGTAGTATGCTTTTAATACTCTACAGACCTGAAAAGTAAACATGAATGATGGATCACTAAGTAGATAATGTCCAACAGAATTTGCTACTAGATTATCCATGTGAAACTTTTTTCTCGAATACGCAGGAGAGCCGTGTATCTTTGTATTAATAGAGAGAAAAGGCCGGCTCCTTACAATTAGCACACATCACTCCGAGCCGAGCTGTGAGGGGCTGAGAAAAATAATAAGGTGTTCTTAAACTAACACACGAAAATGTGACCCAAAAAACTCCGGACCAAACTAGACTCTAGTCCATGTGAAACTGGACACTTGCAAATGCAGTTTCCAAGCAAAGAGATGTGATATTTCATAGCACACACTATTCATATACTTTAAGAATAAAAAAAAATTATAACATTTTGCACTGCAAGGGTGCAAAACTTGACTGGTGATTTGTTACAACTAAGAAACAACAGTGGCATTCTAATCTCATGGTTTATTGCGACAACGCAGGCCAAGGAATGAATACCAAACCACGACTTACAATAATAGATGCGATGCAAATGCACAGTGTGGTGCTTCTGTACAAATTCTAATGTCACAAATCAATAATATATGGCATTGGTACACTTAAAAATACCATCAGTAATATATAGATGGCACAGCAATGTAGCAATGGTACAAAGATTGAAGTTACCTTCTGAAGTAATTGATTATCACGATGAAGATATGGTCCACAAGTGGTGAGCATTTGGAAAAACTCTTTCGGTAGCTCAAGTGAACTTAGGGGTGGAGCAGATGTGCCGGTCTGGTCAGCATCCTTAGGAGGTAAGTAATAATATAGTTGACAAACTATATCATAGGCTGAAGACATTGTCTTTTCAATCATTCTGCATTAAGAAAAATAGAGGAGAATATAATTTGAACTCCATAAAATCAAGAAATGTAACCATTGGACATAAGAAATATAACAAACCTAAATAATCCATCACAAATTTCAATATGCTCGACAGGATTTAGGTGTGCGAGACGCTCAAAGAGTAGCTGTGCATGGTGCCTGGGAAAGAACAGATGGGAACAATCAGTTAATACCTAACAACAACAATCTTGTGTCACAATCAAGTTAGGCTAAGCTAAAACTTGCTTTTAAATCAAAGTATGATTCCGATCTATGAATAAACCAACATAAATACAGTTCAATGTATTATTTCGATATATTCAATTATATAGCAAGTAAAAATGCCAAATGTTTATTACCAGTCATGCACAGAGAGAAAACCAAGAAGAAGCCCAAGTTTCTGGTTCTTTTCCATCTCAGGGGCTCGCTCCCCAACTATATCATTTTCCATCTCCAATGCTGTGTACAAATCAATAGTGATTTCTTGCTTATCGTCGTCCATAAGGTCCTTTCCAGTAGCAGCAAGATTGATTTTGCCAATTCTATTAGCCTAGCAGTCAAGAGAAAGAGTAAGATCATCAGCCATAAACTTCAATCAGAAAAAGAAAACAATACAACCATAGAGGTAATGCAAGAACAAATCCATGTGGAGTAAGAAATTGCCGCAGCTAAGAAACAAGGACTATAATGCTCTTTCCAGTTTTATTATTCCGAAAAGATAGTACAGGTAGTTAGCCAACCAACAAAACCATGGATTACATATAAACCTAAAGGGATGAGTATATGGTACATAAAAGATTAAGTTCCAGTTTCCTCCCTGAGGCCCCGAACCCTCTTTTTTGTCACTCCCTTTCAAGCTGTTTGGTGGGGAAAACGTAACGAACATAAGATGGTCACTCTCCTTGCCCAGTTACAGATATAAACTTTCAGCAAGTTAACAGGATACCAACCTCATCTATTCTTCTTGAAATGAAAGCATCAAAATGCTCGAATGCCTCGTCATCATTTGGAAGCAAGTGAGAATAGCTGAAAACAGGGAAAAAAAAAGGACCTGAATCATGACCATTTGAGAGGACTAATAGATCTGGCAGTAAACAGGCTATATTATACGACATAAGAAGAAGAAGAAAAAAAAAAGGGGGGGGGGGGGGGACAAAATCAGCGAAATCGTATTTTATGAGTTTCCTCTGGTTTTGCAGCAACTATGCTTGACACAACTTGAGGCAAATGAACTATCCATGCCTAATAATACCAACAATAATAGTAAAATTGAGAAACTAAGAAATGGCCACCACAGTAGGATAAAAAGATTGAAGATAAAAACAACATTTCCTGTTGTTTACACCTTAGACAAAATTAAAGCTAAAAACCTCACAGCACAAAATAAAAACATGATCATACAATTTATTCAAATTCAGATGCATTTGAATAATGATGTCAAATATGACTATTAGCAATAATGAATGCTCAAGGGATGCGTTGACCGTTAAGAAACATACACATTATTAAGGTCAATGAAACCAGATTTGACCAATAAAGCTGCCGTTCTGAAAAGCCCAGATGGAACAGGGTTGTTGACATCCAATCGTTGATAGTACTGAAATTTGAACCCCAAAATTTGAGCAGCATGGGACTGCAATAGAGAACATTGTGACTTGTGAGATATGGAGAAAATACTACATATGTCAATAATGATGTAATATGTGGTGAAAACAAGACATTAAATGTGCGTGAGCCGTGAGGTGGTTGAAAACTGAAATGGTTTGAACTATGACTAAAATATTATTGGTCGTAGGTTCTAACAGATCAAATACCTTTGGAAAAAGAGGAATGAGCTGATGAAAGATGTTACTATCTGGATAGACTTCAAAACATTCCAACACCTAGCAACAAGAATACCAGAATTATACAGCTTCGATAGCATACTGTCCAACATTTAATAACAGTGCCAGTGCGAATGAAGACTCACAATATCAAATACACGATTTGGGTCGAGATCAAAATGACCAATCAATGACTGTCACAAAATAACAATATGTTATTACAAACAAGTACTAGAAAGCTTTAGAAAAATATAGCATAACAGAGAATTAAGGCCTACAGACAACCTTTATAATGCTGATTGTAACAGAAGAAGAATTCTGGCAAGCTAAATCTGAACCAACTTGACAAAGGAGTGTCACCTGAATGATCGACACAGATGAGCAGGGTTAGAAACAGTTAAACTTTAATAAGCATCATGAGAGAACCTTCAGGAACTATAGTAAGAGTATGACTAGAAGAATTTCCAGACAGTGGCATTGTACAACCATTTAGGTATTTTCAATCAAACTACGAAAGTATACATGCATATACAGTGTATTACACTTCGTATTTTTCTTCCGAAATGATAAAATTTATGACGTCTAGAATTAATCGAAAGTGATTTTTCAAACTACAATAGCACAAATACAGTGTATGGCAACTCTAATCATGGTTACACGTAGAATTTCTTTCCAAAGTGATAAAATTTATGACATCGAGAATCAGTCGAACACATTTATAACAGTTAATTTGGGAATTATAATTCATAGCTCCCTGTCATTTTGATATTAAAATCAACCCTTAGCATCTAAACATCAAGATTAGCTCATTACTTTTAGGCCTTGTCTGGAATTAGGAATTTTCAAAGGAATTCTAAAGGAATCATATTCGAATAGTTAAGTTACTGTAGCAGCATTTGGGCATTGGAATGGGAGGATTCAACTATTCATTTCCAGAGGAAAGGGTATGTCTTGGGAGGGGGAAAAAATATCCGCTCCCTCCCTCTTGGTTTATCTTCCTTCGTGAAGTCCGAGAAACTGATACACTTTACAAGGAGCACGCCATTGAAGGTTCTGAAGGAAATAAAAAATGAAATATGGTTGACACTTGACAGGAGACAGAACGGGCCTCATCAAGGCTTGGGATGCCAGAAGATGCCGATGAATCAAGTCATCAGTGCCAAAACTCACACATTGCTGAGCCTTCTGCCCCTCTCTGCTCTTACCGAAGAATCCATCAGAAGCAATAAAAGGTAGAATAGTCAAATTTGTCCCTGAACTATCGTCGTAAGCTCAATTTCATCCCTGAACTACGAAAATGGCTGTTCTCATCCTCGAACTTTTGCATCCGGATCAATTTGGTCCCTGATCCGACTTGGACAGCCAGGGTGGAGTGCTTCATCATCGCCCAGTCAGCTAGAAGATGTGAATTTTCGTTTTTACCCCTTCCTCTTGGTCATCTATTTCCTAGTTCTGACCGAACAACCTTTTGATGACAGTTTCCTCAGTTTTTTTTTGTCTCTTGCCAAATTACCACAACAAATTACCAACTTCGGCTATTAATAAGCCATGGCCAAGGGGCAAGGGTAAAAACGAAAATTCACAGCCCCTAGCTGACTAAGCGTGCCACCATGGCTGTCCGTTTTCGTAGTTCAGGGACGAAATTGAGATTTCGGTGATAGTTCAGGGACGAATTTGGCTATTCCGCCGTAATAAAAGATGGGAGAAGTTAGGCTGGAAGCTTTTTCTTTCCTTTTTTTTCCCATTTCTTTTGGTCAAGCCTGACTAACCATCATCCATTGATCCAAGTCGCTTTGCTGGTGAGGGGTAGATAGTCTAATGGCGTACACGCATTCACTAGCATATAGGCCATCCAAAATGCTTTCAAACTGAACTTCTTTGTTAAAGGAAAAGATTGTGTTTGCTGCTACGTCTAGTATAAGCAAATGTGGTTGCAGCTAACCCCTAAATTCCTATGCTACCCAAATTCCTGTGTTCCAAAACACACAATCCTTGTAAAATTCCTATGTTTTCCATTCATCTGTTTTACACCCTATTCCTTGCCACCAGGCGCAACAGCAGACAATGAGAGTGATCAGACCAGCTGCGGCACTCAAGGTGCAGCATGTGCTGCAGCACAGTTGCATCAGGCTAGCACAAGAGCTGAGCATGCACTTTCTACAAGTATTAAACTAGTCCACATCCCAGTGTAGAAAATAGAAGGCATCATGCAATGGTTTTAGGAGTACAATATACATTGCCACTCTACAATCACCAAAAGAACAAACAATAAGAACACAGAAATCAGGAGTAGATATACATACCAACTTGGCGTAGCCTTCGCTTTCCTCCCGTAAAAGGTTGAATTTAGTTTGCTGGTAAAGAAGCCGTGTGTTGACCCTAACCTATTGTTTCAAAACCAATATCAACCGACCAAACAGTGAATGCTAAAATAAAATAAACAATTTAGAAAATGACATGAGGTAAGATTTGAATTTTCATTTTTTTTTAATAGTGTTGTGAAATCCTGACAATATTCAAAGCATCTAACACATTAAAAAAATAAGTATATTATGCTTACCTCCTTGGATTTTAAATCCTGACCTTTCAGCTTACTCTGTTCAACCTCCCAAAGGAAATCTTCCTTCAAGCCCATGGGTGGAGAAACAGAAAGCATTTATCAGCTTGTTATCTTAAATTGATGTCAACAGAGATATGGTGTACTAACACAAGGAAGAACAATACGCACTTCACATCGCTCTTGCAGAAGCCTAGGTGCGGTAATCGAGGACTCCACAAATGACTTAGTCTGAACAAAGAGTGTATTTAAACAGAAAACAATGAACAAAGGTTCACATTATTAATCAAAAGAAATATAGACAGCAAGAAGTATGAATTATTCAATTGCCTTAAAAGTCATGCCTATGTAATTACCATTTTAACAAGACGGCTGCGATATTCACCAGAGATTGTAATCTGCAGGTTGAAGCAAGTCAGCTTGAGTAAACACTATTAAGGGGTATCCCACTAAATCGAGACAGACAAGAAAAAACATTACCCAAAAAGGACACAGGTGGAAAAAGTCATATCAGGAAAAAACGGTGAATCGCAGGTCAAAATTCAATACAACAATTGCAGCAGATAAATAATAAAGCATTAGAGACATGAAAACATTTAAATGATCTGAGGAGATCACAAGAAACTCACGCATGATAGCATTTGCATTTTATACAGCGTCATCTCTGCTGTACACCTTTTGGTTCAAAGAAATGCATAGAAACAGAATTTCTTACAGACAACTTAAGTAATCTATTTTTTTACGGTAACTGCCATGTATCTAGAACAGTGCAGTCTTGGATAAATCATGCTGAAAAGGACATCTAGCACCACGTGTGTTCAGTTCATAATCACCTAACCAGAAACTAAAAGTTATATGGGCTTTTGACCCTTAATATGATTAGTTATCTGAACAAGATTACCCCTGTAAGTATTGGCGCTCATTAAATGACATGATCCCTTGAACAAAAGTTATCTATTGCTATTAGAACCCATGTTCATGTGTACATGGCTGCTGGCTAGGTCATGTTGTAATATATTTGCCTGACAATTATATGGTTCATTTTTATCTACCGAAAAATGTACTCAAGTATTAACCTACAACAGCATCGTTTCAATTAGTTTATGGTACAGCTTCAGCTGACACCTTCTTATCACAACGCTCATAGTAAATGAAAGAATAGTGCCCAGAGCTAATGCTCATTCCAATCCCACTGAGAGGCTGTTCAAATTACCAAACAAATCAGCTGGACTCGATTGTCTACCTAGCTACCACAGCAAGCAATGCACACAGAAAAAGAGTAGGCAATTCAGCTCGTACTCCTGCACCTAGAGCCACGGAACCACAATCCCAGACTGAGAAACTTAGCTAGTTAGACACTCGCCGCGGAACCAAACCACTAAACACAGCAAGGCAGCAACACGAATAGCGTATACTCACATCCTGCCCTAGGTGAGCGATGATATCCGCGAGCACCGAGCCGAGCTCCTCCTCCCGCCGTGCCTCCTCCACGAACACCACCGAGTCCAGTGCCACCCGGCTCTTCTGCGGCGGCAGGTCGCCCAGCACCTGCGCAGCCGAACCACACCACTCAATCAGCACGGAAGGACCAGCGGGGCCGAGTGAAACCTAACCACGACGCAGTCCGAGCTGTCGGGAGCTTACGATCGCCCAGCAGAGCTCGTAGAGGAAGCGCGCCATGGGGACCGGATCGGGGAGCCGGAATGAGCCGGCGGACTGGCCCTTCCATTCGCGGAGGCAGTCCTCCGTGATGTGCTTGTAGTCGGGCGCCTGCAGAGGGGGCGACATGGCGGCGGAAGCAGCGCTGGTCGCGGTCAGGGTTTTGGAGGGATTAGGGTTTCATGGGAGGTGTCGAGGTCAGACGGAAGGAGCGGAACCCGGGGTGGTGGTGGGCTGGTGGCGATGAGAGATGGGGAAGAGGAGGGGAGGGGAAGAAAGACGGCGACGGAGGCGGGGGGCGTGTGTGCCAGAACGCGATGCCGTGCTTCGGTTTTTGGGTTGGGCTTTTGGGTAGCGAACACGGGAAACGGAAGGAATCCTCAAAGGCGTAAACGGAACACGAACGCCTAAGGCGTAAACGGAACAAGAACGCGGTGAATGGGATACAGTTGTCAGGAGTCATGTTTTTTTTTTAACACAGGAGTCATGGTTCACTAAGCTGTAAATGGTTCGTGCTGATAAATTTTGGTTAATTTTAAAAAGCTATGGAGCCATTCGCTTCAGCAAGCATTTTGTTTTGTGTTTGCTGGCTGCTGTGGCGCAGCAGCTGAACTAAACAAGTTGTTTTAGATTTCTTGTGATGAAAATTATTGATATAAATTAAACTTCCAACCCGACTGTTGTACTCGTATTTTTAGCTTTTACATTTCAGTGGCAATATGCCGCAAGTAAGGCATTAGGTTTCCATTAATATCATAAAAAAATTAATAGAAAATATCAAGTTTTAGCTCATCTCAACACTACACTTGGTCATCATCCATTTGCGCATGAAATTTTCCATCATATTGCCCTAGCCAGCCACCGCGTACACTGCCGAAAGTAATCTAAGAGGTGCTTGTCATAGTCGTCGGTCAAGAAATAAGCACATTTGCTACGACAACAAGCACATACATCATACAAGCCAGGTTAGCCATGATTATCCACATATAGACATTGGTAGAATTTCTCGGTGCTTGCAATGGCATCATATGGCTTAGCGAGCCAGGCATCATCGTGGAGCGTAACACACCTAGCAGTTTGATGTGGGAGACAAATATAGAATGTTTTCAGAAGACGCACATATGTTCGTATTTTTTTTCTATGGTTACTCTTTTAATGGTAACTAGCGTTCATTTATGATGCATTTATTAGAGTAAACATGTGTGTGTTTTTAATAATTATTGTATTAAGGGAGAAATGTCAGCAAGAGTTTTGATTGAGTTTCTTACCTTATGGGTCGTGCTTGAACGTATCTGGAAGTCTTGGGCGCCTCCAAAGTGTCGCTTCTTCATGTGGTTAGTGGCTCATATGTGTTCGTGGGCTGTTGATTCGTTGGCCTCGCGGGGTCTCCCTCATCCAGATCTGTGCCCCTTGTGTGATCAAGAATTCAAGATGATGAAGATATCCAACACCTTCTCTTGGATTGTGTTTTTGCAAGGTAATTTTGTTTTCTTCTTTTTGCAATATGTGGGTCTGGATGACCTAGCTCCACAACCAAAGGAACTTTCTTTTGATGAATGGTGGGAAAGGGTTGAGTTGTAACCACTTAGAGATAAGAGGCGGGACTTAATTCCCTTATTATCCTGGGTGGATGGATCATTTGGAAGCACCAGAACGATTGTGTGTTCAATGGCGTCTCCCCAAGTATTTTTTCTGTTTTGATCTTGGCAAAAGATGAAGCACAATTGTGGAAAGCGGTAGAAGCTAAGGGTCTCTCTCATATCGTTGTTAGGGGAATTGGTTAATTCTAGGTCACTTCATGTGGTGGGGACTTGCTAACCCAGGCTGGTACCTGGAGATGCAAGTGTAAGGGAGTGGGTGGTTTTAGAGTGTGGAAGAGGGCTTGGGTGTGTCTTAGGCGTGTGCGTGAGTTTGGTGGTGGTGGTGTGTGTATCTATGTAAGGGGTTGTTTGGTTGGCAGCCACAACTTGCCACAGCTATAGTGCCCACGGCGCACGACAGTGCCACCATGCTACAGTCAACAACAGACTGAGCAGTTGGTTGTGGTGGTCGGAAAAGCTCGCCACACTCTATGCCCGGCACGGGCGTGATGTGGCCAGCTCTGGCTGGCTACCAAACAACCCTTAAGACTCTTCTCCTCCATTAATACAAAGATGTGTAGTTCTTCTGCGTATTCATGAAAAAAAAATTAAAAAACATTGCAATAAATGTACAGCTACATATGCCTAGTTTCCTAAACCTATGACATTGTATATGTAGCCAGTATAGCCACATAAAAAACACACTTGCTAGAGTTTAAAAGCATGATCAACCCAATATAGACAACCAAGAAGCTCATATGGATTGCCTCAGCGAATAGGGATCTTTACGTCAGCCAGATCATAAAAAAAAGCTAGCAAACACCCCGTTCTTTTTATTCTTAATCTTTTGTGAGATTGCTAGTCTCCCCCTAACCAACCAGTACACAAAGACCATTGATATCACTTGCCTTTCGTGAAAAAAAATACAGCTTATCCGATGTCCCACGCACATGTTCAAGGGATTTGTATAGCCGTGTTTGAGTACTCGTGACAAGCGGTACAAATTCATTATCCAAATGGTTGTACACTCGCTATGTATTCTTACTATGTCAGTCGTTGATGGCGCATCGGTATTGTCCATAGCAATACACTCCTCATTTCTCTCTAGTTAAAAGCCAGAATGAAATGCATTCTTCATAGGAGGGCATAGAGCATAGCTCAAGCTGAAGCTTTACTAGACGCCTGACCATGCTCGCAGAAACCCTCAAAATTCAGAAATTATATCCTCTCTCACACTCTAGCCTTGTGCCACCGGCATGTGGGGGCAAGCGTTATGGGGCCACCCTGATAGTGAGTCAAAGGTAGAGTAACAAAGAGGAACCATTTCCAAATTTTGTGGCTCTTAAAAGGCTCACTCCGTATACACTCATTTTAATTTTGAATTATATTTCGTTTGCCTTTTTATCCTAAGTTTGATCAGTCATCTTATTTAAAAAAAACTATGCAAATTATCACATTATTTTGTTACTTGCGTTATTAATAAAAGTTATTCAAAATTGACTGTGTTTGCATAATTTTTTAAAATATAACAAATAGTCAAATTTGGTGTAAAAACAAGGTTAAACGGATTATAATTTGGAACCAAACAAGTACAACCTTTTGAGTATAATGGCATTGTTACCACTAGACGTCTTTAACTGCCGTTTTCTACCCGTGCTCGATTTGCCTACACGCAGTGTCAGTCACAGGAATTTTTCTTCGCTCGACCGGGAGAAAAGCGACGCAACCACTTTGAATGCGATCAGGGACGACCAGATAAGTGGGTGCGAACGTTTAGGACATGTTTGGTTAGAATGTTGTTAACCTAAATGGTAACAATATCATGTCACACTGTAAATGGAAAGGGAACGAGCGAAACCTAGATTTGTTTGGTTAGTGAGTGTAACGGCATGTGACTCCATTGCATCATTTGTTTCAGTCATGTGAAGGAGCAACGTTATCTACCTATTGGAACAACAAAGAAAGGACGGTAACGCAATCTGTTACCTGCCGATTTGGAGCGGGGTCGATCAACTACTATGGCGGTATGCAATACCAACCACGAGAACTGATAACGGACTTACCTAACCAAACACGTGTAACGGTATTGGGTTACACTCTGCTATCTAATTGCATTAGAAACCACCAAACCAAACACTTAGCCTTTACAGTTACAGAGCAGCGATGATGCACGGGTGCTGCCCCGCATGGGCCGAATCCACCTGGCTTTGCCGCTGTTACTGCGGCTTCCGTGCATCTGCTCTGGTTGGTCTCGGTCCCCTTGCGTGTTTCTGTAATTGTGTGCTCTGCCCGTGCCGCTACCGGTAAACAACCGTGTGGATCGTTGGGGGGACAACACCGTTTATTTGCTACAAACTCCATGTGCCATGTTGCCATCTTTGTTGGCAAGTACAAACATGCACTGCCTCAGCATTACGAGTGGACGGGGCATTATGGCCAATGGCCAAGTCATCAAGCATGACACATGCACGCAGACCCCAACCTAGCTACATACGGCCATGTCCAGATACAGAAACAGCTTTATGCCATCTTTTTTCTCATATAACTTTTTTTTTTACAGTATGAAATGTAAGTCTCGTGTCAAAACTCAAAAGGAGAGGATCTACTCCAGATAGGCAACGTAGTTTATATTCACTCCTTTGCCAAATAACCCTAGCTGACCTCGCGCTAAACCAAGCCCAAGTATCATGGTCCGATCATTACAGGCATGTTACGCCGAGAGGCGCAGAGGCGACCAGTCGCGTGACGGGGAGCCGCCCATGGTCCCACCTGTCACCGTCACGCGCCGTTACAACCTGTCGGTGCGCGGAGCGGAGGAGGCTCTCCCTACTTCCCACCCAAAAACGAAATAGCTGCTCGCTGCGCCACTCCCTTAATTAAGCCCCCACTAATCTCACCTCCGATCCGCCACCACCTGACACGCGTTCACCGACATGTGGGGTCGATAGTGCCACGGACCCACACATCATAGGGTGTGGTTGAGGATATGACGGTGGCTGACCCCCGCCGCAGAAGGTGTCAGTGTGGTCAGTAGCTTTAAACCGAAACGCCTCAGTCCCGATGGAGAAGAAAACAAAAGAGAACAGCCAGTGGAAGCCCCCGTGCCGAGGCGGACGGAGGCGAGGAGGCTACCAACTCCGCCGCTGCGCGGAGGAATGCGGCGAGGGGCAGCGGGGCCGCCGCGGCAACGGTAGCTGGCTGCTGGGCTCGGCCTCAGCCTCGGCCTCGGCCCGGGCCAGTGTGAGAGCGCGGAAGGAGGGCCGAGGGAGAGCCAATGGGGGTGTGGAGGGAGGGCGCGGGTTGGTGCTTCTGCGCCGGCGGCGGCGACGACGGAGGGCGGTCGGAGCGGGTCAAGGCTGCGATCTTCTCGGCGAGAGCGTCCGCGCTGGCGGCGGTCAATGGGCAGGGGCGTGGCACCGGGCTCCTGATCCACCGGAACCTGCTGCTCACCACGCACGGCAACCTGCCCTCGGCGGCTGCAGCCGAGGACGGCGAGGCGGTGCTCGGACACGGGCGCCTCGTCGCCCGGCTCGAGCCGCACAGGTGAGACACTCTTCCTTCGCCTCCGGAGACACCGTCCAAATCGCAGCAACTTCTCTATGACTGTTTGCGCTTGTCTGGGATAGGAGGCCTTGGTTATCTTGCTTTTGCAGTGATTGCAGAGTGATTGGGCTGAGATCTGTCCGCTGCGCCTGCGGCCGAGCAAGCATGGCCAGTCGCTGCCGAGCGCGGCCCCACGCGGCGGCATTCGGCGGATTCGTCGCTGGTGGTGGGCGAGCTGTTGCTAGTGCTCATGATTAGCCATGACGCGGTTGATTAGGAAAGGGAATTGCTTCTGAATTGTGGGGTTTCTATTGGGTGGTTAGTAGTAGCAATCGTTGGTGTAATGATAGCGGCATGAGCTACACCTTAAGTTGGTGTCACAAAGCTACGCGGTGTAAATGGTGCCTTTTGGTTGTGGCAATCGCCCAACGGGCACTGGTATTTTGGAGAAGGTTGTGTAGATCTTTCTTGTTTTTTTTTTCTGAGTATGAAAGGCTTTTGAGGGCATCCACAAAAAATATGAGTGGCAATAAGTGGTTCGTGATGAAAAGTAGCAGCAACCAGCAATTTTGGATCATGAAAAGTTCAAAGCGCCCGGTTTTAAATTTCTCTGTCACCTCAGATGAACTTTACTCAGTCAGGAACTGAGTCTGAAAAGCTACCCGTCTGTCACATTAGGCCTTGTTCGGTTAGGAGAGGATTGGAGGGGGTTGAGACTTGGGAGGGATTAAATTCCCTACAAGTCCTTATTGTGTATTATTTCTTTTGCCTGAATAAAATTCTTCACTGTGGCCTTCCTGATATTTGTTGTTTAATCCAGCCTTATGTCCTCTCTGAAATGATTTTCGTTCTGTGCAGATTCTTTATTACAAGCTCAATTCTGGACCTTACAATAGTGGGTCTTGATTACACAGAGGGTGACTCAACTTTGCAGAGCCAGCAGCCTCACTACTTGAAAACAAGCTGCAAACCAAGCCTAGATCATGGAAGTGCTGTGTACGTACTCGGACATACAGGAAAAAAGGAACTGGTTATCGGTGAGGGAAAAGTAGTCATTGGCACGGACAATCTCATAAAGCTCGCAACCGATGGGGTGACATGGTGCCCTGGGTCTGCCGGTTTTGATGCCCAAGGGAACCTAGCTTTCATGATTTGTGATCCAATGAAGCTGGCCTCTTCTCCCACTGTAAGATCATCCTCGGCATCCTCATCCTCATCACATTCGTGGAAGAAGGACTACCCAATGCAATTTGGGATCCCCATATCTGTGGTTTGCGATTGGTTGTATCAGCATTGGCAAGGCAACTTGGATGAGGTTAGCAAGCCAAAGTTACCTCTTGTTCGGCTGATGTCCAGTAGGAGTGACCACTCAAGCACCTCTTTCACTCGTCGTCATGTTTTCAAGCCTGAAGATGAGAATGATGATGCCTCTGTTTGTTCAAAGCCTAAATATCAGCAGGCATCAGGAAGCTCAACAACCGCAAGGATTTCACATGAAGCGAATCCTCTAGTTGATCTGCGCACTAGCAGTGAGCAGGGGACTGCAACACCAGAAATATGTGAGTCACCAAGGCGAAGTTCTTGCCAGGCTCAGAAGGATGCTGCACCTATTCAGCTTTTGGACATCAACTTCCCACCCAGGGCGCCAAAGACTATCTTTCTACCACTGCCTCTGAAGCAAATGCTTTCTGATGAGAATAATGTTGAAACATCCGAGCCTAGAAATCGATCAAAAGATAATGGTTTCCCATCAGGGCTAATATGGCACCGTAATAGTGAGGCTGAGTGTAGGGATCCTCCAGTAGCTCCTCAGCACGATGATTGCAGCAGTGAGGGGCAGTCAAGCTCATCGCCTGTTGAGATGATGGAGTATGGAGGTCAAGATCATTATAGCAGTGAAGAGGAAACAATGTACTCGGCTGAAACCATGGAAAGCAGGAACATTCCAAGCCCCAGGGAGAAACATGTGGGGAGGAGCCAGAGCTGTGTCACCTACAGCAGGTGGAGCTCTCCAAGAACCTCATCGATGCAGAATGGAACCTTACGAAAGCAGCATACACTGATCCCTGTGCGGAAGACACACTCACAGAACACGGCGTTGCCTCAGAGGAGTCATGACTATTTAAGCCCAACTGTTTCGTCGGCTATGAAGAAGAGGAATTCCACGGAACAGCAGCAACCCACGAAGCCTCGGCGGAGCGCTGTCCAGTCTTCCCCAAAATGGATGTTTTGATGGTTCTGTGAATCAGTTTTGTGTGTGGAGACGATGAACAAAGGACTGCCGGTTTGGTGGAATCTACTGCTCTTATGCTTCCTCCTCAGAGCTTGTTTGTAATATGTTGATCTCTCCTCTCCATTTCTGTCTGGGATTCTATGTGCAGAGTGGCTTGGATAAATAAAAAGAAACAGAAAGCAACAGAAAAGAAAAAAAAACATCAACAAGAAAGGTTACACATCAAACTTGTTGAGGTCATCATGCGTGAGCTTGCTGTGAAGGGTTGTTATCTTTGTGTGTAGACTGGATAATAACTGTTACAGACTGTAGTATTCAGCGTACGAATTTTAACTAAACAGTTTAATGATAATATTTGTTTTTTATTTCGGTATTCATCCTTGGGCATGAGGACTATAACCATTTTGTTTGCTACGGCATGTGGTGTTCTGTATGTCACTCATGATTAAATCAGGACTCAGAATAGGTTGAGGTTTTGGTTACCAATGGATTTTTTTCTCTTTTTTTTTTCACTTTACGATTGAGGCAGATACTGCTACAGATTTAATGTTTTTGTGGCTTCAGAGTATATATTGTCCGTAATGTGTTGGCTGCCTTCCAGACTATAGCAATGTAAATAGCTTATGGTGAATGATGTGTCAGTGTCAGGGTTCACTATGGTCCTCCACTTCTCCTGTTTGCAGTTCAACAAGACAAGCGGGTTGTCACCAGTTTGATAGGATCACTGACAACCGGACTGACTAAACAATCTGAGGGAGCGTATGCACCTTAGTACTTCAGTCATTTACGCCGCAATTCCTCAGCTTCCTCCCTTAACAATTCATGATTGAAGAAATTTGGGATACTACTGTGGTCAGGAATTTGAAACGCCTCTGCTTTGTGCCAAGTACGTGACCGACTGATCCACCGCTCGACCTACAGGAATTTGCTGAACCGAACTTGCCCTGCAGACTTTTAGCGCTGGAAAACCCAAAGTCCACAGATGGAAGAAGGCTTTGGGTGCAAACGAGACTTTACTACGCTAACCTACTTGCGGTGAATCGAAGAACAGATGGGCATCTCTGCATCTGGGGTAAGCCTGTGCGACCGCAACGTCAACAATGCCAGGCAGGCAGCTGGACCAGAGGCACGAAGACACACCAAGCACGAGAGATCAGGAGTCAAACCTGATCAATGAATCCAACTAGCATGCATCGACACTGTCCCGTGTCTCCTGACCACTATCTGCCTCCAAGTTCCGTTGATTCCCTATGCACATGGAAATGCTGCTGCCACTCTGTCCCACACGGGACATAGGACGCCTAATCATTTCTCCATACATGTGAAGGGGTTGTCAATTTTGTAGAGATTTTGTGACGCCTGTCACATAAAGGCCTGCGTAGTTTACAGAAAGAAAGACACATCTCCTTGGCATGAGATTGTAATAACATACCCAACAGAACAGGCTCACGTAGGCATGCTCATGAATGGTTTCCGTGCTACTCCATGCAGAAGATAATGATGGATTTGAAGATGGAGACGAGCGTTAATTCAATGATCCATCGTGCTAGTTTTTGCAGATGGAAGTCATTGTGTAATCATGAGATGGGATTGGATGCAGGAGTGGCAAAAGGATGAAGATCAGTGGTAAAGTAAAATCCTTTACTTTACCAACTTTCCAGTCACATCGAGTCACATCTTCTCTGACAGACACGCTTACCAATGCACTATTCACAACTCCAACTTTCCACCAACTTCCTCGCCTAAACAAGGGCACTTTGGCAGCCAACAAGCGTACTTTGGGTACGCAGGTACGCTTGTAGAGGCCGGATTCTATCCATTATCTAAACAAAGTAAGAACTGAGAAGAGAAGTCGTGCGTTGGTTACTCTTGGAAGACTTTGCACATGAGCTAATCATTTTCTTATGCAATTCAAGCATCACTTGCCCGATCTTTAGGCACAGAAACTCTTTTCTGGGCGAAAAAAATATGAAAATGTGGAAATACACATATTTGTCTAGAAAACTGTTTCTTGAGTTCTAGTAACATATTAACACCACCAGTCAGATGAATGTCATAAGTCTTTTCTTCTATAAAAAAAGAAATGCATACACAGAAATTTTGGCAACATCAATTCAAGAAAAAAAAAGAATTTTCTCAGTCAACATTGAAGCAAGAACATATGATGACTGTTTATGCATGTTCAATTTTGCTACATGGGCAAAGTAGACATCCTCTGCAGCAATAGAGGTGCATTGCAAGTTGGAACACCAGGAACCAGTATGCAAGTTAGAGAAATAATTTAAATTCAAAAGCAAAATAAATCCATATTTATCTTATGATCAATTTGAAATGGATAGGGCAGTATGCGTCTTTTTTTCTAACAAATTGGCATGCAAAATGTCTTTAAAGCTGGACAATCGTAGAATAAATACCTTCAAAACACATTAACAATCTTTAATTTGCGTGTGTTACTTGCAATATGAAGAACATGACTATGCAAGATATTTCAGAAGTGTCAAATTAGTGAAAAGAACATGATTCCTGAAACACGATTATATCAGCAACGAGTGTAGGCAAAAGATAAGACAAGCACTTAATATGAACTATCCGGATGCATGATCTAACAAAGATCCTGTGAAGACAGAAAAGAGCAAAGGGGTGAATAAATACAATAGAAATAGATGATCCGATCAGGTCTGGCCGATCCAGTCACCCTGAAAAAGAGTTGCCACGGTTTGACGAGCAATCACATTCAAGGCCACGAGCCCACGATTGAGACACGAGATGGCATCCACTAAAAGGCACTAAATCCATGCGCCTAAACAACTATTATTCCAGCTATTAACTTAGCTATGAACAAGTAGTATCCTAATCAGACATCCATGTGTGGGAACGGATAAACAAAATCCCACAGGCAGAGTGCAAAGATTACAGAACAAAACCTTAGCAGTGATCTCCAAATCAAACCAACCCCCTCCTTTTCTTTTTCCTCAAACAAATCGAGTGTAGCAGCTACACCACGTAATAATGATCACATCAAAATACTACTACTAGCTAAAGTAATAATAGCAATTGCCACTTAAACTAAGCAGGTGGGGAATTTATACATATTCCTTACTACCCCACTCTCTCAACTCTTACTCTGACCAATTTAATGAACCCCGCTGATAGCAGCAGCAGCAGGAAGCCTCAGATGTTGCATCCGAGGCAGTCGCAGGACCTGGGCGTGAAGGAGCAGTACCCGAAGGGGCGGTTGGGGATGTTGCAGTTGATGGCGTAGCAGCAGGGCGCGAGGACGCAGGCGCCGCTGCCCCCGGGCCCGCCGCAGCACTTGCAGGGCGCGCAGAGCTGGAAGCTGCCCTCGAGCCGCCGCCGCGTATCGTTGAAGCCGAGCGCCATCGCGCCCAGCTCCGCCTCCGCGGGCGCCACCGGCACCAGCCCCAGCCGGGAAGGCGCCACCGCCCCGCGTTCCTGCGCCGCGCGCGAGGCGGCACAATGTGAGCCGAATTGCAGGAAATCCGAGCCAGATGCGAGTGGGATTTGGCGATTGGAGACGCTGACGTACCTGGGGGTCGCTGGAGGACGCCGCCGCGGCCGAGGAGAAGAGCAGCAAGACGACGAGCGTGAGGAGCCTGGGCATGGCTGCTCGGCTAGGGTTCTCTGGCCTGCCGCTGCTCCCGGTGCGCGCGCTGTCGCGGTGGGGATTCGGAGCAAGGAGCGGGTGCAGACGTAGTTGAGGCCGAGGACAGGGGAGGTGGCGGAAAGGTGGGGGCTGGAGTGGAGGGATCGGGAGCGGGGGATGGAAGTGAAGTGAAGATGTGAAAAGGGAGAAGGGCGCCTCGGCTACCCTTTTCGGAGAAAGCGAGGGCCACGGCTCGGGATGGGAGATTTTGGATTTGGAAATGCGCCGGGTCGCCCGTGCCGTGCGCACACGCACCAGCTGGCGTCATCTCGAGCTCTCGCGAGTTGCGACGGTGCCATGGCATTCCGGGTCACCTGAGAGCTGACCTGACGGTGGTGGCAGGGCAGGGGATAGAATAGGGAGGTCAAGGACTCGATCGACGTGTCAGCTAGTTCAACGATCGACGGGGGAACGACGTGCCCGTTTTGTTCAACGCTCAACGGGGATGCAATGCGGGAGATTCCTGCAGGTTTTGACGGCGAATTGCTCAGGTGGATAGGATGATCAGAGAGGCACCGGATGGGTGGAGACGCGTGTGCTTGGTGGGCGAATCTGTCGGGTCCTTATATCGACACCGAGCAAGATCCAACGGCCAATCTTGACAGTGTGACGGATTTACCAGGTTACGTGGAGGTGGAGATCCTCTGCGATGCAATCAGGCATGTGTCCAATCCAGTTCCACGACTCTCTGACTGTACAAGGTACAAGCAACCTGCACCCTGGACCAAGATCACAACAGAAACAAAAATTGTGAGAGAGAGGTCACCTAGACGTCAGACGACATGTCACGAACCCATTGCAATGCCTGTGCAAAAACACGGCAGGAGCGATATATCGGTGAATGCTGAGTACGGGAAGAGATGCAACCCCAGAGACCGCACATGGATACATGATACAAAGTCCGCCACTTTTTTTTTCCCTGCAACTCACTACAGTTTTGAGGGAAGTGCGCATGCTCACGCCTGACCACGAGAAATGTGGCCGGCCCAGGTTGGGCACCTTCTCATGACCACATGAATTTCGGCCGTTGGTGAGGGTGCATCTTTACATCAGGGACGTGTGCAAAATAATTGTGGTGATGTGATAGGCGATCTCAGGGTTCACTTTTGATCTCCCTTTTATCTTGCCCGTGTGGTTTGAGGTCTTGGCTGCGGATGTGGTGTGGGTACTCGGTAGAATGCTTCAGAGTTCTTCACTGAATCGCCTTTGGGTCTGTCTTGCTCTTGGATGCAGCATGCTCTACGTTGTACGGATACACTGTCCAAAGCAGCCAGTTGCGTAAGTGAATCCCAGGATCAGCCACATAAACACAGGTTTCGAATAAATCCATGTGATCAGATAATTTATACCGCAGAAGAATGAACATCAAGCTTCAGCGCAGCTCCTTTTCTTTGGAGCATTTCCTACTTCACCAACTGTTGCCAACCTATAGTCCATAGCGGCAGCAGTCAATTAGTGCAGGAACATGAAACTGCTGGAACTCTTCTTTGAAGATTATTTGTATTGCAATAGGTACTCAAAGATCTGGATCAACAACAAAAAAAAGACTGTACATCTCCGGTAGCAACTCAATTTACAGAACTTGATTCCGGTGGGGAGTTAGGAGAAACTTTCACAGCGCCTGAGACAGCACGGTGGATTTTTATACATCAAAGTAGGTCAACTGGAAAAAGAAATCCGTCTAGGAAGCGTATCCAGAACCAGATGGGGATCCCAGAAGGCGTCGAGCCATAGGTACATTAGTTGAAGCAGATGCAGGTGAAGCTGAGGCTGAGAAACCATACGCGTACACTCCCATTGGAGTAGCCATTGGGTGGTCGAACTTACAGTTTGCTCCGAACTTGCAGATACCATAGCGTGAATAGAATTTGCACAGTTCTTCACCCTGAAAAAATAAACGCAGGATGCTGTTCTCAGCCTCTCAGGACAATCAAAGATGGTAGCCCGCTCAAGTAAGTGCAGTAAAAAGGTCTATGTACTTGTAAGCAGACATCAGTATATCCAGTGTTCATTCAACAACTTATGCTACCAAATCAGTAAACAGAGATACATAATACCTGCTCTAGGAAATAAGTAACATATAACAATGCTCTGTTCAGTCCAGGCATCAATAATGACCCTTGTCCAAAATAGTGGGCTTATTGGCCAAGCCGTCAAAAAGTTTGTTATGATAAAACATAGCTCAACCAACACATATCAAGAATGGTCTAGTAATGCCATGATGGTATATTGAAACTGTTTAGCTTCTTTAGTAGTGTGAATATATTGCCAGGAGCACAAATCAGACATAATTAGCAGCGATCATGCACAGCAGACAAATCATCTAGCTGAGAAACAGCATGTACGCAACACCCTTCATTTTCTTTATCTGCCACAAGTCTAACTCTTTACACTCACATAGCAAATCTTTTATTTTAAATTTTCGGACTGCAGAACTGCCAAGCAGTTGCATAGATGAATATTCTCAACCGAGTGTGGTCTGTGAGACCATCTGCTGAATCTCTCCCCAAGAGAGATGAGGTGGTACAGCAGTCAACAAGTTCATATACAACCGGCAAAAAGTCTACATGAACGATAAATATAACAGAAACACTAAAGGGATGCGGTTAAAGACTTACTGGACGTATTGGAAGACCCATTGGACTCAAGACACAATCTGGAGGCGGCAGTGATCTCACCCGGGGATGATGGAACTTGCACACTGCACCAAATTTACAATCTCCTGTCTTCATGTAATACTGGCATTCTGGTTGATCAGGTCTCTCAGGAAATACATTATCTCTCTGCAACGCATATTGAGACACAGGAAACGAACTAGATCTGTATGGTGATAACATTCCCTGGTTTCCTGCACTAGCTTCACCCTGTTGAGAGGTTCCATAAGATTGTTGATTCCCTGGAGACTGCAGCTGACCCTGACAAGATGATACAGTTATCATTTGGCTCTTCATAGGCAGACAAAATGAACAACTATCAAACCAAAATGTTAGCTCCAATGATTTATGTAAGAACAGGTTTCAGTGTCACAAATTATTAAGGAGATTAGAGAAAATCATTGCCTGTATGCAATTAGCAGAAGATTAAATAACTATTAATGAGATTAAAGAAAATCATTGCCTGTATGCAATTTGCAGAAGATTAAATGAGTGGGACAAACAAGTTCAAATAGTACAAACATATACTCTTGCACTCCCTGTCCTTCTAGGGAATCTCCTGAGACTCATGTTTAACAAAGTTATGAAGGAAATTAGCAGTTCCAAAACTGTGAATGCTTCATAATTGAATTCCGCAGCATTTCTTGAGCAGATGGACTTACAGGATATGAATTCCAGCTTGGCACTTGAACAAGACCCTGAGGTACAATCATTGGTGCATAATTTGAAGGACTTTGCCATCTAGGGCTTGGGATAAAAGAAGCTCGTGGAAAAGCCCAGCTTGCCATAGTTCCAGTATAGGACTGCGGACCAGCGCTTGCAGAGGAATGTACAGAAGGATAAATAGGAGAACCACGTGGAGAAGGCACCATATTGAAAGGTTCTGGATGGTGAAATTTACAAGTATTTGCATATTTACACTGTCCTGTTTTTAAATAATATGCACACTCCTTTTCGTTCTACAAAAGTAAAGTAGACTTCTTTTCAGTACAGCAAACAGGCAAACATAGAAATTGAAGGACGTATAACTGCCAACAAACAACGAACCGGCCGGAGTGGATATCCTAATGTGTTTAGCTGCACTCTTCCTGCAATTCCAGCCTTTTCCCTGGGATGGTGAAATTTGCATGTAGGGCCAAACTTGCATGTTCCGGTCTTCAGATAATACTACAGGAAAAATGTTCAGCAATTTTCATATTCAAACTAGCAAAATTATATATAACCTAAAGCAGTAAAGCACTCATAGACTGTCTGATCAAGATATAGGCCCATACCCCAGGGAAATGTCAAGACTAACAGAAATAGCCAGACGTTCAGAGATCTGAAGACTAATCCCAAGTTCCTTTCTAGCCACATGAATTACTGAGGGTCCAAAACCTTGATTTCTTGCCTAAAACTATATGAATATGTTAGCTACATTGATATTTGTTAGCCAGAATCCTGTGTTTGTACGGCCTAGAGCATGGCTTCCAAGCCGGCTGGCCATGTCTATGTTCGGTTAGAGAGGGATACGAGGAGGAGTCCAGATCTTGCAGGTTTCCTTTTGCCTCATGGTCCTCCTCCCCTATATATGTAAATGTATTGTCTCTTAATTAATCAATGTACTATTCATCACAATCTCTATTGCTTTCAATATTCTTGTTTCTGCTTCCTTTTATTCATTGAAAGTGTACGATCCACTAAGCAATTTCTTAAAATCGTCCTACAAGAAGAACAAAGTCGACTCGGTCCGTGACCACATATGGGTACATAGACTTGTCAACTAAAAAACATTGCCACAAGTAACACTTTTGTGACTAAACCATGTTTCGAATGACAGAAGAGTTAGTTATCATAGTTACCTGACATTCTGGCTGTCCCACCCTCTCAGGATATTCTCCTTTCATTCTGGCAGAGGCAATAGCCTAAAATTAAACAGATTCAACCTAACTTGAGAACAAAATGGGATATGAAGTAAAGAAACAGAAACTACTTCAATAAATATGCAAATATACAAGGAAAAACTAGCACTAGCTACTGTAAAGTATTGCGAAGGAACACAATATCACAGCTTTCAAGAATAACAAAACCAAATTATGAGCCAAATGTCAGCCTCTGTTCCATTAGCTTTGGTTGAGCTATCCTGGCAGATTGGGAGAGAAGTTATAGCCACAGCCAATATCTCATAAACTATGCTTCAAAGATCATGTCACCATACAAACAGTAAACACAAAGGTCACAGGGCACAAGTAGAATCAATCTCATCATAATGCTGTATGAACATATCGAAAGAAGGATGGAGATTTTTGGGAAAGTAACCATATTGACACCCTGCAAGCTAAAAAACAAAGATTTTTCTGTATTATATTACTAAAATTGTTTTATCTGCAACAGGCCAGGACTGGCAGATTAATTCAAGGCGCACATACGAAAGATAAGCGCCTGAGACAAAACAATATCATCAGACTACTGGAACCGATATCTTTCTGTGTTTTCCAGTGGAAAAAGAATTAAGTATCAAGACACATTATCACAGCTCTCATTTTTAAACATTGATCATTGCATTTTGTTCAGTAGACCAGAGGACCATTTCTAAAGCCTGCGGTCCAAGGACAGAATTTCTTCCAACCACACATGGTTCTTAACAATGCTGCCAATGCACATAAGAACAAGGATGCAAAATATCTGGTGATTCAAAGAAACATGGCACGTAAGTAGTATGGAAAAGCAGATATTCACCAGATTTCTATCCGGAGGATGATTGAACCTGCAGCTCATGCCAAATCTACACAATCCAGTCCTGAGATAGTAAGTGCAGTCCGGTTCACCCGGACGTTCAGGATATGGACCAGGTTGCATAGTGGCACCGCTGCTCATGGCCATCTGTTGCCACATCCCCTCTGCAATCAACATTGCACATACATTTACAACTTGACTGGGAACCAGTATAATTTGGGAAAACTGAGATAAACAAGTGTGCAATGTGAATTTTGCACTTTACGTCTCTTTGAGCGATAAACCATCCACATTTTGCCAGCTGCCGCTCTCTGGGCAAAAATAAACGCCAGGAAAATAACTAAATCATCAACACCTTACGGTGATTTTCACAAAACTCTGACAAAGCATCCGTAAAATCCATATGGTAGACAGGCTAGACCAGAAGGGGGAAAGCTTCTAAACTACTGTAGTTACTAAAGCTCGAGCAAAAAAAAAACCCAATTGGCCCAATTCCACACCGACGCAAAAAATCACCGCACTATACTGAGTAACAGCTCTCGGAATCGCTAAAATAACTGGTATTAGCAACCTATGGTTGACAAAAGATCACTCCAGGAGCAACCAATGATTCCACTGAAAAAAATATACGGAGCAGCAGAGCATCTTAAGCTTAACCTACACGGGGAATTAAGCATCGGAACCCCAATTCACCGAACCGCACCAGCGCTGTAGCGCGAGCGGGGAGAGAAGAAGGAACCCTAACCTCCATAGAGATCCGAGGCATCAGCGGAGGACGTGTCGGCTGCGGCGGTGGTGGCGGAGGGCGGGGGAGGCGCGGGTGCGGTGGTGGCGGAGACCGTCACCGCTGCGGGAGCGGATGCCCTTCCGGCGTCGTCCATCGGCGGAGCGCGGTGGCTTCGGCTTCCATCACGCGATCGCGGCGGCGGGAGGAGCTGCCGCTGCCATCCCTGGGGCTCCGGCGAGGGAGGGGAGGGGAGCAGCGAGTGATCGGTGTGGAGAAGAGAAGAATGGAGAGGAGGGGGCCTGCCCCTCGTATTTATTTCTCTCTCCACACTCTCTCCTCCTTTCCGAGACGCGGTTTGCTACGTGCACTCGCGCGCGGCGTTGCGGTGCCAACACGCGCCTCCTCTCTTAGTTGTACGGAAAAGCGATCAAGTCTTTGATTTGTTTTTTTATTTGGTTTATTAAAATACGAGGACGGTTTAAAATGATTGTTTTATAAGAAAGGATAGTTAAACATGTCGGCGGAAATGAAATTACGTTGAGAGTTTACCTAACTGACACTTTGCAACTAGTGACTACCGTTGTCATTTATTTTCAACGTTAATCTATCCGAAAGTAAGGTATGTACACTGTAAATGAAGCAATATAATGAATCTACATAATGAACACTTTAATTAGGTATGTACACTTAAGTTTGGAGTAGGTCGTAGTTTTCATCACATAGGAACAAGTTAACATAAATTGGTCTTGACCATAATTCAGCATCATAGGTCCTCTCGGCAATCAATGAAGCTAAGATGTTATATGTTCAACATACATGCTATGAATACGAGTGAATATCAAAGCTTAATTCAAGGTCACACCAAAGTTTACTTTCATTGTACATTTCTTACTTTCAATTTGAATTAATCTATTCCCGAGAGTGTTAGGTGGATGTAATAACCAAGATGAAAAGTAAACATGCACCCTAAACACCCATACCATATCATCGCTTAGTTTCATGTTAAAATTATCTATAAAGTCCAAACTTTCTTTACTGCAAATCAGAGAACAACACAAGCAAGCTGAAGTACATTTCAACGAGTAACAAATGATAATGGAATGCACATGTAGTTTTTCTCCATTTAAGAGAGCCATACCCACACAAACGTTCACGAGCTTCATACAAAATCCCACAACATTTTTTCCTCAAACAACCAGCACCAGCACGGGCGGTGGTGCACTGGTGCATCTAACAATTTCCGCAGCGCTCTTTTGTATGCGTCTCGCAGTGCGGGGCTTCAGCTCATTTCCGTCTTCCCTTTTCTTTTTCTTTTTTTCTTTCTCCCTTTTCCTCATGCTCGGCCCCGGCTTTTGTGCGCTCATCTTTTTGTTCGGGTGTGAATTGTGAGGAGAGGAGCAGCGAGCATGCGACTGGAGTGACCTCAGCCAGTCGTTCCGGCTTCCCTTTTCCTTTGCCCTTCTCCGGCCCCGGCCTTGCCTTCTCTTGGCTCCTGGCTTTTCCTCCCTTTTATCTCCGCTGCTCGATGCCGCGTATCTCCCCGCTTTCCAAATTTCCTCTCCCTTTCGTTCGTGGTCACCGACCACTTGCGTGTGATTCGGCGGCTGATGTGGCCTCCGTCCGAGCCCGGTCCTCTTCCTACGGCTTCTTGGAGGCCAAGTGAAGCGAGGCCCGGGCGGGGCGTGCATGCACGCGTCGCGCCGTGCCTGTGCGGCGGCGGTGGTCACCACCGGCCTGGCAGCAGCGATGGACGCGCCGTGTCGACGCCGTGCCACCGCGGCGGTGCGTATGCTGTTGGAGATCAGATGCGTGCGCGCGCCACTTCCGGATCGAATGGGTGATTAAAAAAAACGTGCGGTGGCGGGCACGGAATCTCGTGGAGTGTCAATTGGCATCCCCTTCGTTTTGTTCGTGATCACAACCAGCAATAAGAAGTATAAAAAAGGAACCAGCAATAAGAAGAGATTTTCTATGTTTTCATAGATGAGAGGGAGCTGCCATGCACGAAGATGAATTAAGGGCTCGTTTGACATGGAATCTGATTATGCAAAAAACAAAAATAGCTTTTGCAGTAGATTCTTGTGAAAAACAGCTTTTCTGACTTATTTCGAATTATCTGTCAGAAAAACTTCTTCTGATTTTTTTGAACTGGATTATGCATGTCAAATATTGGAGCTCCAGTGTCCAGACCTTGTATACTATATTAAAATTGAAATAATTACAGAATATAAATTATTTATCAAATAGATGACTATCAATTTAATATTTTCTTTTTTCAAAATATAGTCATGTGGTCTACTTTCGAAAATCTCGTCGCAACAGTCACAAGGTATAATCGGTTCGTAAATCCGACGTTCGATTCAGAAGCTATGATTTTTTTTTTAACAAGAGTTACCACTTGCTAACCACACGCACGCATGCAGATGTGTTTTTAGACTTTTATGTGCCATGCACGTATCTTCTGCAAGAGGAATTCGTGAAAAGCTCGTTTTAGCAACTTGCGCTTATGCGTACAAACTGAAAACGGATTCTTCAACACGTTTGTTGAGAAGCTGTTTCACATAGCAGTTATTTGGCAATTTTAACTCGGGTAATGCTACCACGAAGACGTCCGAGTACGCATCATCCACCTCCCATCTCTCCCTTCCTTGGTAACCCTCCCGCTCCGACGTTTGAATAGGATTCCTCTCGTTTGAAACATGCATTGCTCCAACCGCTTCCGCTACTAATTTTTAGTCCTCACTCTGATATTGTTGCGTCATTCGTGTACTGTTCCATCGTCAAATTGTTTCAACCTGTATTTGTTTCATGAATGCAGTCTAACGTTGCAACATCATAGGGAAATGTCGTCTCATAATGTTGCAAATTTATCACGAGCGATGTTAAGAAAACGATGCTATGTTTCATCTCGATTTTGTTTCATACAGTTAATGTTTCAACCATGCGCTATTCTTTGTTCCAATCTAAGCAACATCTTTGTCAATATTTGATTGTTCCTATTTTCACTCGTCTAATGTTGTATTCGTTCCAACAAATTTGTTTCAACGTCTACTGCGTTTTTGTTCCACTCACCTCGCCCTCCTCGCTCTAATGTTTCAAATTTGAAAATCCTACTGTTCCACCAAAACCGTACGCGTCCCGACGCTCTAATGTTCCTTTCTTGGTTCCGGCGTCTTCCTAATGTTTCAAATTTGCAATTCTTGATGTTCCACCTTAAACCGTATGTTCTTCAAATATCCTTCAATGTTTTAAAATTATCCGTGATGTTGCATGCAACATCTCACTGGAACACCGTCCGACGCTAGCCCCGGTCGCCGGACGTCTGGGCGCTGCGGCGACCGGGCGCTAGCAAGTCCCTTTTAACTCAAAAGCAGATGTAGAATCAGATGTAGAATCCCTGCCAAACAAGGCCTAAATCTAAAGTCTATTCATGGTGAAAAATTTTAATCAGGTCAAAAAATTTATTAAGTGGGACCATATGTCCTCGCTGAGCTTACATGGGTGATGGGTCGTTTGGAGGTACCATCGTCGTGATCAGGAAATGCCGTACCCTTTGGGTTATGCATTTTGGATAAAGAACAAGGTAAAAATGGTTTGACAGTCTAGAACCAAGAGTGACATGCCAGGTTATTATTTTTATTTACCTTCAAGAGGCATAACCAGGGTCTAGTTGGTGTAAGTCGGAGGGAATACATTACAACAACTTTTCTGGGAAACATGTTTTGTTACAAGGAATGAATAGTGAAGTTGCAATCAATAGTGAATATGTGGAACTTTTCTAAACAACCAAACTAAAAGGGCTTTCTATCTGTCCTCAGAGATAGATAAACTATCACCGTGAACCATTTTTCCGTTGAGAAAGAAGACTCTCGATCCTCTCATCGGCATCCCTAACCATGCATTGCATGAGCTACAGAGTTAGTCTGGTACGAAAAGGCCCTCTAGCGACAGGCAGGGAGCATGGCTCATTCTTGAGGTTCATGGCGTGATTGGTTGTCCAAGAGTGATCTAAGGTGAGTTGCTCCAGGCTTGCAATAGACAGGATGGATGGTTGATACAACTGAGTTTGGTTGGTTACACTTTGCCTTGGTCCTGAATGAGCCCGATTCAGTTTGTCTAACATCAATAAGAAAAGTCACGGCTGACATTCCATCTATTCAACACGAGCCCAATATGACCCCGCAAAGCCCAATCTTACACGGACCACGCCCTGTCGCGACGCTCCCTGTCGGTAGAGGAACTTCAAAACGCTAAAAACATGCCGAACCCTTTGGTATGTCATGAACCTGTAGCAACCACGGCTATAAGAACATCTCAAGTGATCTATCTCGATAATAGATCTAAGAATAAGAAAACCCAAAGAGAGATCAAAATCAACAAAAGGGTACTCCCAGACGCCAACCCGGAAGATACTTGATAGCTAAATAGATTGGATGACATGAAGAAATTACTCACATAATAGATTTGATTGGATCGCCACCACCGAGCACATACCATCGATGACTCCAACTAGCTCATGAACTCAACCATGACACAACCACGCAGAGAGGCCATGGCAATTAAGATTGGCTATGTCAACCCTAGACAACTTCGAAGACTTGTGGTGGTCATCGTCTCCCTCCGGTGTTTGCTCTCAAGGTTTGGTCGAGTACTTGTGGTGGATGGATGATCCATCCTCCCCTGGGGGCGCCTAGGTGTTGTATTTATATCCTAGAGGGGTCTTGGGGCATCTCTTGACTTCCACGCTATCCTTGCTTAGGAGTGAAGCAAACAATATTTCTATAAAAAAAATCAGCCTCGCTCAGATTTTCCTATTTCGAGCCCTCCCTGTCAAGGTTATATCTCCCACATCCGGACTCTGAATAAGGCAAATCCAGAGTCTAAATGTGTGGCACAATATTAACTCCAACTTTCACATTCATGACTTTCAATGGAAACAAAGTCAAGATCCCAAAACAACGTCGCACCGTAATCTGATTGGCTTCAGACTTTTCTGTGCAGCATGTATTTCAGGGGTCATATCTCTTAACTCCATATTCCAAATCATACGTTCCATAGGTCCAAATCGAAGCTCTCGACTATGCCGATAACTTTGGTATTCAATATTTTTTTTCATTTGAGGCTGTTTGGGTCTCTGAATCTGCACCGAATCATCATGATATTCTAGGCTACGCGAATGTCTCCGAGTTTGACTCGATCTCTTGGAGAACTTTCCAAATCTTCAATTACTTCATGCTTTAGTCCTCCAAGCCCAAGGCTTATTGAATGTTGACACATAGGACCATGATTTGGGCTATGTATCCCACATGGCCCATTAGTAGATTGGTTGGGCTTCCTCTGCTGGGCTTGTTTCCTTCAGGCTTGTAGTTGGTTTTGGGCTTTGATTATAAATGCTCCAAAATGGGTTGATTTCCTATAGAAAATGCAATATGCTCCAAAACACATCACATATGTGAAAACAAGGTTATCAAATGCCAAGTGGTGGGTTAGTATATGAATTAGTCTAAAACTCCACTTAAATGGAACGCCAAAGTGTATCGCTAAGGAGCGCCAACAGGTGTGGATAGATTGGAGGGGTCTCTATCTTGCCTTATATGGTCTAGGAGTAGGGTTACAAGTCACGTATGGAACTAGCTCCATTTACATGTATAATACAATCTTTCTTATGTCTCACTAGTATAGATGGCCAGCGGGCCGTGCCGGCCGACACGACGGCACATATATATCGGCTCCTCACGCATACTTATATATCGGCTGATATGTTCTTGCAAGTTCGTCAGCGGTACCTGACCAAGCATAGGACACAACACAGGCACCATGTAAAATTCCTTACGTACACCTTATATCTGTGTATGCAGGCCAGCAACTCTTTCTTCGGAAATGACAATCCTAACCTCTACGTATATTACTCGGTGCGTAACAAACTAACAACTAGTTACTTTAGAATGGAGTTTAATGTGTTAATTTAAAACTTTATCTTTCTAACAATATATGCCCTACATTCAGAATGATGGTGGGAAGAAAACGAAGTGTTTCAACCTCCAATGCGCTGGATTTGTCCAAACAAGTAATAAGTGCTGTGTTCAGATTGGAATTTGGAAGAACTAGTTTTAGATGAATAGTGCACTGGAAAGCGTGTTCTGTGAGTGGGCTGAATAGGAAAAACTTGTTGGAGAAGTACTTTTTCCTAAATCTGAACACAGCCAAGCACTAGTTTCATCCAGGGCGGCTCCTCCATAACTTACAATGGTGTACCTTATGTCACGATGAGTATACACAAGGTTTCAGGTCAACAACAGTAGTGGGTGTCGGTGAACGGCACAGCCATCGGCTACTTTCCGCATACTATGTTCCCAACCTTCTTCCCGGAGAGCTACATCAACCAGGTGGGCGGTGTGGTGCACAACTCGAGGCCCAATGGCATGCATACCGACACGACAATGGGCAGCGGTCGCATGCCGGACGGTGGCGGCTCCGCCGTGGTAAAGGGGTATTTAGCCATTGATGCCAACGGGGTCGATAAAAAGGACAAACCCATTAGGTTGGGAGTCACAGCGCCCAAGTGCTACAACGTTGCAGTCCTCGATGAGAATCCCAACGTGCCTGGCTTTGACATTGCCTATGGTGGGGCCGGTGGAAGGGGTTGTGATCAGTAACATTGTGTTTGTATTGTTGTGGCTCCCATGGTATTGTAATAAAAAAAATTATATGGTGATGTATGACTCTACTATTGCCGATTAATAGAGTTATTTCTGAAGAAAAGGGGCTTGGATTCAGTATATGAACCCGACCAAAGGCCACAGACGGGATTGGTTCCATCTAACTATTCTAGTGATTTTTTGCTTTTTTCCACTAGGGATCAAAATCACCACTCATTCCGGAAAATATTTTTATTAGTCCCCTTCAAGTGCTATACGTCAACGGGTTGCATTCGAATTAGCCCTTTAGATTTGTGTAGCCACAACCAAGATGATATATCAGCACATTGCTACTGCTTGCAATCTATGTAGTGGTGCCTAATGTTTGACCGCACCCGTGGCTCCTTGCGATTGAAGCACATAGCGAACCCACGGGAAATGTCACGTACCACATAGTGGCAGGAACAGTTTGTAAGCTCATCACTATCATGAACGAACTAACCATGTGCATACCTAACATCTCAAAATCATGCTCTAGCCCTTTAATGGTACTTATTTTATATCACGAATGTTAGTGCTTTTTTTTATATAAAATTAGTTAAAGTGCCAGTGATCTCCATGGCCTCAAGAGTGATCTTGCCATCTACATTTATATCTAGGCCTTAGTCTTGAAATATATCATGACAACTGTAAATAAAATAAGATATTTTGTTTTCTTTAAACATATAAAACCGATTGTTATATACTGCTACACTATAAGAAAGTAATTAAGTAAACAAATAACCCTTGGTCCAATATCAAGAAGAAAATTCAAATATGATAGTAATCTTTGTCAGAGTCTATATGCCGCAAAGTTAATGCAATTGGTATGGGCATGATACAGTGAACATGTTTATGATAAATAAATAAATAAGAAGACCAAAGATTGGAAAAGACATACCTTCCAGAAAGGCTAAAAAACTTTGGGGGCATTATCAAAAATTGCCACGCCCAATCTTTCAGGATAATAGCTTTGCAGGACATATCTATCAACTTTTTCACATAACTTGGTAGGTTACCTAAGTTGAAGCCAGAGAGCTCAAGTACGACTTGCCAGTTGGCATTCTTAATTTCAGTGTGAACTCAAACATAGATATCATATAAACTGATATGAAACACAGCTGCACCAAAAATTAAATTTACAAACGAAAAATAATTGATAACCATATTAGGCTCTCACAAGAAGTTGTTTATACCAACATTCTGCTTTTCCTATCAGCAAGAGCTCTACTCAGCAATAGTAATATTATTATTATTGAGCTACAAACAATTGGTATTGATATTGGCTATCGAAGCATCTAGTAGCTGACTCCTGAAACAAACAAATCATTATTTCCTTAGCAAATAATGATTTTATATTTACACCCATGTATTTGTTTCCCTTCACATTCTAAATCCTTCCCCCATTCCAGTTCCTTATATCAGCTTCTCATCTGAGATGCGTGAAGATCGCCCTCCAGAACATGAAGGGACAAGCAATCCACTGGTATAATCCAAGGCATCTACTCTTGTATCAGTTCGAGCAGGTGCCTTTTCACCTTTATTTTTTCAGTCCCACTTATCTGCTTCGATTTATATCTAGGGTTTGCAACAAGTTCCATGACATGGACTTCGAATCTAGCGCACCGGAAGCTGCTCTCGCTGAAGCACCACCAGGTCCCGAAGCCTCAAAGGCGGTCCATGAAAATGCTTCTGGACCTATGGAGTTTAGTGCTGATTGGGATGATAGACTTCATCTCATTCGAAGGCATGGTTTTCCAGCTTCTTCGCCTTGATTTCTTTCCCCCATGAACATGCTTGCTCTTTGTTTTGTCTCTAAGGTTGTGCTAGATTATTTGGATCTGCGTTCTACTTTCTCTGTCCCAAAAAGAATGCAATTCTCACATCCCGAGAAGTCAATCTATCTCAACTTTGACCAAATATATATAACAAAATAATAACATTTATGAATCAAATGGTCTTAATTAAGTTTATCATGACATATATTTTTATATCATATATATTTGATATTGTAATAGTTAATAATATTTTCTATAATCTTAGTCAAACTTAGAAAAGTTTGACTCAGCCCATTCCCAGAATTGCATTCTTTCTGGGACGGAGGGAGTACACACTAATTAATTTGCTTTCATGTTATTGCAGGTCAAGAAGCATTAAAAAGGTTGGAGAAAGTTAGCTGGTGTGAATTATATTGTATAGGTTACAGATTACGGTAAGTACTTTCTGCTCCATATGCATTCTTGGATATACTTTGATAAACATTTTAATAGTCTAGAGTTGTTGTTTTCATCTGCAGAGCAACGTTGTGCTGCTCTACAACAACTTGAAGGAAAAATCGGTACATCAAGTTTTAACATGGAGAACTTCAGAGTATCCTGGACCTGGAGTATTTTGTAATGTAGTAGGAACCATCACCTTCTTTAGGTTAGGACTCGATGGTCCAAGCTAGGCATGACCATATGCCCATATGGTGAAACGCTGCACCTGTGTTTCCTTCAAATGTAAAAATATTGCGCTGAATAACTGTATAAAACTTAATGCTTTAATACATTGCTCAGCTACCAGGTGTTGCAAGACCAAAGACAAGTTCTATTAAGTTTGTTGAGCATCGATTGTTGAATTTACTATGTATGTTCCAAAATTGTGTGTTTGAGGCTCCTTGGGAAGTTGAGATGTCCGTAGATTTAATGATGTAATAATTGTTTGCCTGATGCAAATTGGAGTAGGTACATTTCCTCTAAATACTTATGTTTCTTGTAGTGTGACTCCTCTACTTTCCAGGTTTTATGGAATGACTGAAAAATCTAAGCATTTTGCTTGTTCAATGGTAATCAATATAGGAAAGAAAAACCTTGGATACCAATAATATTACTGGTGGTGCATCAACATTAACATGCATTTATACTTTTGGAAGCAACACCTATATTGATATCTTTTGGTTTTATAAACTCCGACCATGGTAACTAAAAGCTGATGCGGGATGTAGACTCACAGTGCCAATAGATATCCATGTAAAGCAAACCGCCTAATCGTGCATAGTTGCATTAGCCATGTAAGGCAAACTCCGATCATTGTAACTAAAAGATCTCATCTCTGAATGTGTTCAAGTAGTAGTTCAGAAACAGAAAGGGGTTAACCTGGATTTTATTACGATGGTCACATAGTTTGTCATAAATGACACAAATTTCAGTAGTTTACATTGTTTGTCGCAATCATGGACTTCTGCAAAATTATCTTTTTATACTGAGCATATGCAAACGCAAGTTGCCAAAAAGATTGATACCTAAGAATCACGGTGTTACTCTAGTGGGCGTTGAGTCCCTGCCTCCTCCAATATCTGAATCAGCGTTTTGTGTCCAATATGGCAATATCAGCCATGGATCACCAATATGGGAGGTAATTCAGCACCGCCTCCTGCAATATAGCCACTTCTTGCTGATTCTTGCTGCTCTCTTGACCTGCAAGCACGGATAATTTCATTTGTTAGAGCAATGTGGAGCAAGCAGGTTCCAGCATTTAACTTCTTGTTGGGGACCTACTAAAACAAAAGCATCAAGTGTTCAAGATATCTTGATGATATTTCAAGGTGGAAATGCATGCAGATCTCATCAGCAATTCTTAAGACTTCAGGTATAGGAGACATGCACCATTTGTTATCCTGAAAAGTTAACTTTGTTAGGACATTAAGACCCAAATGGCCAATCCAAAATTGCCCAAATTGGTGGAATAACTACCACATGGAACCTGGAACATAGACTTCTGTCAGGAAAAAAAATGTGATTTGAAGGCTCGCTGTTGAGCTATCATAAATTGCAACCATTAATCAATCAACAGCATATGTTGATCTATTTCACTAGGTTTTTTCAGCGACTCTCCACACGAAAATATGGATATATGAGTACAGAATATGACAAATTAGGCAAAAAAAAAAAGGTAGTTACAAATTTACAGGAAATATTTTTAAGAACTGTCAAGTTTGGAGATTCAGTATCGATGATGGTGGCCTGGGATATACTAACTGGTGTAATTGGCCTCTGAGTTGTTGGTTCACGGAGCATAAAACATTTGTTTCAGATTAAATAAAAATTTAAAATTACAGTAAAGAGCTCCAGACAACAAGTAAATGAATCCAAACCTGACGGAACACATCCATCCTGTGCATCCTCTAGTAGACATCATCCTCTTGTGTACTCTCACTCCATCTGCACACCAAGCTTAGCGGCGGTGCCACAAACCCTAGCTTACCAGTTGAGCTCTGAGAGAGAGAGAGAGAGAGACCCGTCCATCACTGTGAGGGGGACGCTCGTGTCATGACCCTGATGTGGCCCAGGAGAAGCCCAACAGATGTCAGGCCCATCGACCCAAGTCTTAGCCCAAGTGCAGCACAAGAGGCAACTCTATACAGGGAGGTCAGCAGCACGGGGGAGGGCATCGAAGATTTCAGAAACAGAAACAGAAAAGGAACGGGAGAGCTTCTTCCTCCTCCGACTCGAGATCCTACCCCCCTCTGAATCCCTGGTGATTACTCACGCTCCCGGATCGATCTCACCGGTGAGCCACGGGTTGTTACAGTGGTATCAGACTTATCCTTCCTTGGCCTTGGGTTGTGGCGGCGACGGCGGAGCGGCAACAGTTCGCGCAACGCAGTTTGGAGGTGCAGCGAGCAGTGGTGGCGGAGCGGTGGTTATGGAGGCTGCGTGGTCTGGCTTTCCAGTTTCTGCAGCCATGAAGGTTTCAGTTCAGGCGGAGTGGTTCTAGGGTTTCATGGACATCTTCTCTGCGGGGCTCTGATTTGGCTCTGATTTGGGGATTTCCTCAGCGAGTGAATATGGAGGATCGAGTTGAGTTCGATCTCGAGAGGGTGGGCGTGAAGATTGGTCTGGCGTCAACGAAGGCAGACCGGATTCGTTGTGCTCATGACCCAACTTGTACTCTGGTTGTGCCTGAGTGGGTTGCCCATGAGGTGTTCGATGATAAGCTTCATGGAAACAACAATGCAGAGGAAGCAACATTCAATACTCCAATGGGGTCAGATGCTTCATCACATGAGTTTTTCCACGAGAGGTCTCATGCAGATGTGATTTGGGACGAAGAAATTGCACATGAGTTGTACACTTGTGATCATAATGTGTTTGCAGCAGGTGCTGTAGAACATTCTAAGGTGGTTTCCATGACATCGCTGTGGTCTGAAGATACCTCACATGATCTGCTGCAGCAGCTATCTCGAGGGATGGACGAGCAAATGCCACGCAAGCAAGTACTTGATTCCAAGGAACTGCTGCCTGCCAGGGATACTACTAAAGTGTTCAATGAAACATTTGACAAGATCAATTTGTCAGGTGGTCAAGAGAACTCTCAAAATGAGATGATTCAAGAAGTTGTTTGGGATGACGAGGTTCCTCCCAATCCTGGATTGCATAGAAGCTTGTTCCAACAGTTGGCGTCAGGCGTTGAGGACATGGGTGTGTAACGACACAAGCTAGTGCTGAGTTGGAGTCGGTGGACAAAACCAAGGTGAATTGCATGAGGGCTGTGCAGTCCAATGAGAAATGGTTGCGGCTACATGACCGATTGGGTCAATTGCACATTCGCTTTTGGTCAATTGACACCAAGCACCAACGATTGACAGCACAATTAGTACAGGAGTCCAAGATGTTGAACCAGGCAACCAATGGCTATCGGGTCATGGCCAAGCAATTGATGGATATCACTCAAGATGTTCTGAGGCTGGCAAACTTTCGGATGTCGAGAGCGCTAGATTGACCGGAGGTGGCTGCTCCTATAATTAACAGCAAGAGCTCAACATTGGGGACATGTGTGCCTTGGCGATTGGGGGTAGTGAAGCCAGATGTGTTGTTTCCTTCAGTAGGGGATAACCTGCACACCAACATTTCAATGGTCAGCTTAAACCAAAAGCACCAGGAGATCAAAGTCAATACTAATTGCCTGGTTGACATAATGCCTCTAGAAAATGAGAGGTCTGATGGCAACTATAGAGAACGAGGTGAGGCTTTTCTATCGCTGCAGGAATCTTCAGTGTCATGTGCTGCACCAGAGCCAGTATGGGATGAGGATATACAGTGTTGCCTAGATGCACATTATGGCTTACTGGAGCAACTAGCCATGGGCAGTGAGTACATGGACGACGAGAGGACAAATCAGATTGCCAAGCTGGGCGTCAGTGATGTGCATATTCGAACTGACAGCTTGCTAATATCTCTAGAGTTGGATTTATTTAGTGCAAAAAGGGTGTTGGAGGGCATACTTAATGAGGACCTGGACAAGGACATATTTGTGGATCTTGAACAGCTGTATGGATCATCAGAAAAAGGTGCACAACAAAAGAGCAGAAATATATCTCTCTTGCCAATCAACGAATGGTCTGATGCTTATCTGGAGTCACCGGAGATGCACATGCTTCGAGCACAAACAGGCCAAGAGGAGGCTAATTTAGGTGCACCAGATTAGCAGCTTTGCAAAGTAGTCTTGGGAGTATCAGGTTTTGTCAGCTATTTATCATGGGTTCTACAACTTGATATAGCCATTGCACAAGATTTTGCTGAGATGCCTGCAGTCCAAGAGATGAACCTCAACCATGAAACTTTTGCCATTAGTGAAGAAAAGCAAGAAGTAAGTGATCTGCAGATTGTGTTTGCCGAGTTTCAACAATGGATGAAGCTGCACACATGCAAGATACAGGAGGCACATGAGATTCCTAATATGAACAAATACAGTCTCTACAAGGTTGCTGCTTCAAGTAGAAGACAGTGGGATCCAGGCATCATGAAACTTCATGTCATTCAGCTTGGATGTGAATGTCAGTGCTGCCATGGGAGTTATTCATGGACCGTATGCTCCAATGTTGTGTGCAAACACTTACTCAATACCACAGCTTGGGGACAAGCTGTGTTTCGGGGCGGCGGTAATGTCATGACCCTGATGTGGCCCAGGAGAAGCCTAACAAATGTCAGGCCCATCGACCCAAGTCTTAGCCCAAGTGCAGCACAAGAGGCAACTCTATACAGGGAGGTCAGCAGCACGGGGGAGGGCATCAAAGATTTCAGAAACAGAAACAGAAGAGGAACGGGAGAGCTTCTTCCTCCTCCGACTCGAGATCCTATCCCCCTCTGAATCCCTGGTGATTACTCACGCTCCCGGATCGATCTCACCGGTGAGCCACGAGTTGTTACAGCTCGGTATAGGGCGGCCGAAGAATAGCGGCGCGCGACATCAGGCTCATGATCGCTGCGAAGGAGAGGACGGAGGAGCATCCAGGACCGTGAGAGGAAGAGACGGAGGTCAAATGAAAAGTATAGAGAGTTTAGGGGATTAGTGAGAAATGTACCGCGGATAGGGACATAAGTGTTAACATCGGAGGTTTTTCAGGGGTGCTTGCGTAAAATAGATATGGAAAGGTTCCAAGGCTTTCATCCCGTCCCTTTGTTTACGCACGAACGGCCACGATTCTTTGGTAATACGATAGCATCCATATTCTGAGCCCATCCGTCGTTCGACGCATTCTCGGCCGACGCGTGGCCTTTGACTCACGCTGGCAAGCATCGACAGGAGCTATCGATTTACTGTTACTATATGTTTTTGGCAGTGTTCGGCTGGCTGCTCTGCAGCTGCTGCTACCCGTCAGCCCCCCAGCAGCAGCTGCAGAGCAGCCAGCTGCAGCCAGCCGAACATTGCCTTTGTTAAAGAAAAAATATTACTGCACGGCAATGCGATGCGTGCCAAGCTCACCGTACGTCTACAGGTTTAGGGTGCGTTTAGTTCACCAAGTTCCACCCAAAAAAACATTATTCATCCAACTTTTTTCTATTCATCCTATTCCTCCCACTCACAGAATACGCTTCCCCACACGACCTACAGTGTTTTTCTAGATCTACAGTGTTTTTTCTCCCAATCTAAACTCACCCTTAGTACGAAGAAACAAAGACCCAGGAGTCTGACCAGGTTGCGTCGTCCGTGTGTAGCAAAGAAATCCGTGTCTTTTCATAATGATTATCCAAGTTCAGAGCACCCTGCTTTCCTCTGCCCTTTCTCGGTCAAGGCACTGTCTTCGTCGCCCTTCTCCTTTTCTTTACATATTTTCCTGATTGCGTTCAATTTATTATTTTCTCAGCGAAATTGTTTCTTTGTGTGGCTTCCCCAAGAGAGGGTCAGAGATTTGATGAAGCATGTTTCGTGCCTGCTAGCAACGTGAATGCATAATACGTTGTTCCCCTGCAAAGGAAGAGCGGAGATGAGGTGTGTTTTGTCATCTTTGTTTCTTTGACATGCTCCAGATTGTTTTAACCCCGCCAGACAAAGATTTAGTCACATAGTTAATTAGTTTGGATGCAGCCAAACATAAAGTAATAATTTAGGCTTACATCATACGAAAATTTGTTCAGTCACAATATATATCCCATCTAAGTTAACTGCACAGCAGATATTTTAAATGGATGAGCCTTTTAGTTATTGTTAATTCTATCTATTATGAAACTACTAAAATTGTATGAAGTCCCATGTACATTTTTCCATGGTTCATTCTTCCTTAACTGTATGATTCTTCGTCCAGTGGTTATCAGTAGATGTGTATGATTTTGTACTATATTTGCTTTTGACATTATATTATTAATCCATGTATGATGTATCTGCTTTTATTGAAAACTAACATTATTTATTGGATGGTACAGTAATGAAAGGTGGTTTGGTTTTTGCAACTCCTGAGTGAGGCCTGTAAGTTTTCTCTTATACCTGGTCAGTGAGTTTTTCTGAGGGACCATTTGTTGCTTAACCATCTTCAGTTAGATTTCCTTCAATGCACTGATTTTTTCTCATCCTTTTTCATTCTATGTTTATGGTACTCCAATTTTATTGCATCTATTGCGTACTTCATTTTGCTTCTGGCTTTCAGTTCCCTTTAAAGAGGAATGGTAGCCTTGCCAACAGGGTAAATCTATATGTAACTTGACTATTATGGAAAGCTGTGTATTATTAGTTGTCAACATAGATTATTGTTTTACGAATTATAGTTTCAGATCAATGGATTGAAAGTGCCAATGCCTGTCTTAACCTTTTCTATGATTTATGTCTGCATCGATGTTCAAAAACATATCATGAACGTTGCACCTGGAAAGCATCTATTGCACGTTGATCATTTCTAAATACTTACTCATGCAACAATGTTGCAAAACAACGTACGAAAGCAGTGAGCCCAATCAATACATCAGTAGCAACGGGCGCAGCGAAGCGCGCCTTGCTTCCTAGTGTATACTAACACCGATGATGTGTACTCGCGTGGAGAGGGTCCGAGAGACGAAGAGCTTTTTGAAAAGATAATCAGGCTGGTCGCGTGAAGACCTAGGCGTGTCCGCGTCTCCTAACAAAAATGTGATGTACGGCTCGGAGTATGGCGTTGAGCACGGCACGGAACTGGGATGCGTGGCACGGACAAGGCACATGCCAAGTGGTTGATTTCGACCAGTTGCAGCAACATGACACAAAGTGGAGGTTTGCAGTGGCGAAAGCAGCACAAGCTGACAGGGGGGCTGAAATGGTCTTCTTCAACCTTTTAGCTCCCTTGTTCTTCAACCATTGCTCTTAAAAATGAAGGGGATGTGGCAAGCTCCACTGCAGTTCACATAGTAGGGGGGCTGGAGCCCCCCCTTAGATCCGCCCCTGAAAGTTTGACTCTGGGAATGTGTCTGATAAAATTGTTCTGTCACACGCATCCTTATATTTCAGACTATGCATAAATAATTTCATTTACAGGTATCTGCTGGTAAACCTGCCACACGTGGCACGCACACGGCACACGTATGTGCTGCTACAACACCACCACACTTATTCATCATTGACCGACACAACACACACGATGCGAAGTATAATAGTACCGTACTAAGTATTTACCTGCATTTCTCTCGATCTGCTTGGAGCGAACGCTAATGGTCGTCGCCTATGGGCGTTGCCGCATACAACAAGGTGGTATAATGCCATGAGAGCAAAGAAACACAGGAACCCAAATCCGACGATGACAAGGTCAACCGCCTTTTGACAGGCCGGCTACCCAATCTTGAGCTCTGTCGCAGCCCAAAGGCCCTGAACCATGCACGATATGGCAGCCACGTTCGATATTATGCCTACGAACATCACTATGCGGACAAGGGCCTGGCTCTTGACAGCCAACTCATCCAGCTTCCTGGCCTTGAGAATCTGCCGGATCAGAATCTGCCTTGAGAATCCAGCTTCCCTAAAGAGAATATGAAGGCTTCGAACGTGGACATCTGCGTACGTCTGAGGTAGTCTGCGGGGGGGCAGCAACGATCGGGCAGTTGAAGGAGAGCGTCTCGGGTAGGTTTAATGTTGGATCCAAATGTGTAGCCCAGAAGTCCTAGGACAACGGCCTGACAGAACTTGATGTGGCTGTTAGCAAGGTAATAAATAGCGGTGGTAGCGGCCACTATAGCGCCCGCTATAGCGGTAGCGGCCAGTTACCGCTACCGCAACGAGGTAGTGGCCTCAGAATAACGGATTGGAACTTAGCGGTCGCTATTGGCCGCTATTTAGGGTTAGCGGCCGCTATAGCAGTCCGTAATAGCACTTTTAGACCGCTATTGTGTGTTCGTGATTATATGATGATATTGATAGATGATTTATAAATGACCAACCATATAAGTGTTTACATAACTACACTCTGAGTACAAATACATGCATATTTTTACTCTTAAATTATATAGGTATATAATTTTATTTTTGAATAGGTTTTTAACAAGCTCAAAAGTTCTATTTTGACATATATACTTCAAAATAATGAGTGATATTTGTGTCCCGCTATTGGAACTTAGCGTCCACTATAGCGTCCGCTATCTGTTATCCGCTACCCTGGCACCAATCCACTACCAACCCGCTATCTGCTATTTATTACCTTGGCTGTTAACCATCCCCCGAAAAGCGATTGGCGGGACACCTGGCAATAGTCTAAGACAAAGACAGTGAACAATCAAGTTCACAGAGCCACTGCTGATAAAAATAAACAAAAAATCACTGCTGATAATACAATAATCGAAACATAAATACTAGTACACCACAGAAGTAAAAAAAAAAAACTTCAAAGGTGCGGGACGGGTGCACTTACTGCTGGAAACCCACGATGAAGTCTTGCGGCACGCTACCAGTACAGCGTGGCGAACTCCAGGGGGGCACCAACACCTGCAGGTAGGGAGCGATCACCGCGTACAAGGTGTGCATGACGGCGATGACGGAACAGCATGCCTTGGCGCAGGGTTTTTTATACAGCTACAGTAGCGGTTTTTTTTAAAAAAAGGACCGGTAAACCGGTCCTACTGACCGGTTAGCCGAATAGACCGATTTGTTAGTGTCGGTTAGGAGTGGTAAACCGGGACTTTTTGCTACCGGTCTGGCCCGGTTTTAGCGGAAACCGGACCGGTTTTAACCTGTATAAAAAACCCTGCCTTGGCGTGGATGGAGGAGCCATCGGAATGACCCGTCCCGGTACCCAAGTTGGCGCAGCCGTCCTCCTCGGCCACGGCGATGGTGACGACGGAGTTGTTGCGGGAGAGGCTCCGCGAGTGCGACATGGACACATGGTGCAGTTCAGAGCGGGGACGTCCTTCTCGCCGTGGGGAACAACTGTTGTCCATTTTAGGGGTTTTTCCCTTTTAGTAAATGGATAAAAAAAATAGAATGGCTGCTGGGCGAACTGGGCCGCTACAAGGCCCATTACTGGGCCGAGCAGCCCAGCACGCCAGCAACGAGAGGCCAGAGCCAGCCGCCAGCCAAGGGATAGAGCTTATCCCTTCGCTGTTGCTCGTCAACGCTCGACCGAGCGTTCCGCTCGCGAGCGGACTGAGCGGCAGCGGCGCTGGCGGCGGCCAACGGCGCCCGAGCTTCTCGGAGCTCATGGGGCGCGTGGGCCCAGGGCTAGCGGCTTCTCCTCCTCCTCGCCTACATATTTGGGGAAGTTCCTCTTCCTCATTACGAGCAGTTCACTTTTCCTCTCCTCTCCGATCCACTCTCTGTTTTCTCTCGATTTCGATCCTGTCAAGCTCGGGTCTTTGATTGAGGGTGGTTGTGCGGTGTGGTGTGACTGCTGCAGCGCCTGTGTGGTGCTGTGTTGCTGTCTCTGCTTCGTTCGGTGTCGACCTTGGCCAGGTGCTTGGGTCCGGTGCTGTGCAGTGTACATCAACTCCTCGGGTGGCTGCCGACGACGTTCCCGCCGGCATCGACAGCGGCTCAGTATCTCCGTCAACCTCCCGCTTCGACGACTCGAACGTGAGCGGCGGAATTGGTTTTCTGGGACAGAACAATTATTCGCTGAGCTTTGTCTTCTCACATAGACTCTCTACGTGCAGTGAGTTTTCATTGCCTCTCTTTGTTCGTTCGATTTTAATATCGTGCAATCTGCTAGTTCAATCTTGGGTGTGATTGCATGGTTAGACGGATTAAGATATACTCGATGATGATTAGTGGTGAACTGTGAGACTAGTGTGGCTTATCCTTTGAATTCTATACTTGTTTTGTATCTCTGAGATACTCTGGTTATTCTCTGTGACTGGAAATATTGAGTAGTTTATGTTGGTGGATCTCTGATTTTACTCACACTCCTGTGAGTCCACTGCTGATTATTACAGGCCGTGTTCCCTTACACGTGCATGATTTTTTTGACGTCAGTTCTCTGCATAGACCTGTTCACATCTAAGATTCTTGTTCTTGCTACTATACAAGCGTCATTTGTCACTGTATCTTATTCTGGTCTAATTTGAAGTATAGAATTAAATTCATTTTGAATAGGAGTGCCACACTAGTTGAGAATTTGACAACACCTAGTGTTGGAAGGCTTGTAAAAGCAACCCACTATCTGAGAGTAATTCATGGACATAATTCTTATGTTTTGGTCTTTGATCTGTTTTCTTCATCTACTTGAATTGTTTATGGATTTGAGAACAACCATGGATATAGTAGACTCATGTTTCTATTATCTTGAAATGTACTTGTTCATGTATGTAATCTATAAACATATGTATCATCTGAGAAATGTGATTGTTATTCAAGTAATTGTTATTATTATTGTTATATGCAATTTATTTATTATCGAAAACATATCTCTTATTATTGAAATATTTCAACAACGACGACGTTCCCGAAGGCGGTGGTGTCCATGGAGATGGCGCCTGAGCCAATGCAGTTCTTCTTGGCACCGAGGTTGCCCATGTCGATGGAGACGGCGCGTCCAAGGGAGGCGCTGCCGATCCTGGAGCCGACGACGGGGAGAACGACGCGGTGGGTGGAGTTGCCGGCGCCAATGTCGGTGAAGCTGGTGCCGAAGCTGGGTGCGGCGACTCTCTTCTTGGCGATGGGGACGAAGTTCTTGGCAACGGGCACGGCGTCGTGGTCGAGGATGGGGTTGCCGCCGACGGAAGTAGCCGTGCCGGCACGGGCATCATGGTGCAGGTGCTCCTCCATGGTGGCTCCGGCACCAAGCAGGTCAGATAGCTCTCGGTTTGTGTAACACCCTAATTTTTGCTCATCAAATAAAGATCAATGTAGGCAACAATTTTCTTAGTCTTTGTTGTTTTAGGAGAATATTAAATTGCAAATTAAATCTTGGCCCATAAATATTTGAAAGGTCTTTAGGATGCCTAGAGGGGGGGTGAATAGGCTCCGATCGAAATCTGAAACAATTCTCAACTCACAAAATCAGTTCAGGCCGGAAATTCCGGACTCGGAATTTCCGGTCAACTCAGGAATTTCCGACAGCAAGGTGGAGTTGCTCGAGATTCAAAATTCAAAGCCTAGATAAAGATTCTACTTGAATAGAAACCTTGCAATGATGACCTAGATGCTAGTGTATATGATTAGAAGCAGCGGAACAACACAAGCAAATAGATCGGGTCAATACAAGATATGAAAAGCAATATGAAATGCGTAAAGGAAATGAGACACAAGATTTATTCCCGAAGTTCACTCCACAAAGGAGCTACGTCTCCGTTGAGGAACCCACAAAGGGTAGAGTCTCTTCCAACTCTTTTCCTCGATCAATCGACCACAAAGGTCTAGATTGACTTTCCTTCACAAATCTCACACTAGAGAGGGTAATACAAACTTCTTGGGGTGCTCACACGAATTGAGACACTCCCAAGCAACCTCAAACCGTCTAGGAGTCAAGCTCCAAGAGTAACAAACGAGATTGCCAATCAAATGATGCCTTGAGTGCTTCTAGAGATGAACCAATCACTTTTCTCACTCAAATCTCTCCCCAATCCAAACCCTAGTTGAATCCTCTCAAAGATTGGCTCAAGGAAGGTTGGGAGAGTGAAAATGGCGAGCTCAAAGTCTTTCTTTCAGTGGAGAACCAGCAGAATCAAATGAGGGGTATGGGGGCTATTTATAGAGGTCACTCAAAAACTAGCCGTTATGCTTGTCAGATGACCGGAAATTCCGTCGGGGTGACCGGAATTTCCGGTCCACCCTATATCAAACTCAGTACGGAGAGTCACACCGGAAAATCCTAAATTTAATCCGGTCTCTCTCTGTGAAACCCGGAAAATTCGGCCAGAGACCGGAAATTCCGGTCACAGGGGACTTAGGCTGAAAAATTCAGCCCCCACAGGAAAATCCGATGCAATTTTCGGTCGCTCTCTGTAAAACCCGGAAATTCCGACCCCAAGACCGGAATTTCCGGCCGCCCTTGTTAGTGAGCAAAATGCTCTCTCAAAGTTAGGTGATCATCCAAAAATTACTTCTAGGCATCATTTGACTTGACAGACACGTCCCTCTTGATAGTACGGTGATCCTATACTCAAGACAAAGATAAAAAATTATATTTAGCTATCCATTTGAGCTTTTCACCATATCGTTTGCGTAGGGGACATGCATTATATTTCTTTTGATTTTTCTTCGTGTAAGCCCTGCAAATACTCAATGGAAACATGAAACCTCCAAATTGTGATTGTCATCATCACCAAAACCAACTAGGGGCCATATGCACTTTCAATATTTAAACAACATTTAAATTAGAGTCAATAAAGTCTTTGTTGCATTCATGATGGTTTGCATATATTTTGAATGTTGTTTGAATTTTGAAAAGGTTTGCAAAAGTTTAAACAAAATTCAAAACATTTCCTTTTTCCCTCTCTTCTTCTAGCCCAGCCCAGTTTTTTTTCTTGGCCCATGCTCGCTTCAGCGCAGCCGCGGCCCAGTTCCCGGCCCATCTCGCTCGCGCGCGCAGAGGCCCAGTCGAGTCCGTTCTCTCTTCTCTCTTTCTTCTCGCTGACATGTGGGCCCACCTTGTCAGTCTCTTCTTCCTTGCGCCGTGGTCGAAGAGGACTCGACGCCGAGTCCGGTCGCCGGCCGTCTTCGCCTCGGTTTTCCCCTCGCGCAAGGTTCTCCGGCCTTTTTAAGCGAGCCGCTCGAGCCCTCTCGCCTCTCAACTCAACGCCGAGCTTTCCCTCGCCACCTAGAGCTCCATAGCCGCGCTCAAACCCTAGCCTTAGCCGCCAACTCGATTCGAGTTCTCGGGGCTGCCTTCGTCGCTCCGAGCTAGTCGTCGAGGTTCGCGTGGAGGTAAGGAAGCCGCCGAGCCCGTTATCCCTCTTTCTCTCGCTCTCTCGAGGTCGCGCTAGCTCATCGTCGAAGCCGAGCCACCATAGGCCGTCGAGAGCTTCCTCCATTGCGTAATCCTAGTTTAGATTCCCCAAAACAGTTTCCCCACATCCTAAGCTTTCTCCCGAGCCTCGAATCGTAGAAAACCGAGCCTCCTAGCCCTAGTTTTGCTCTAGTCCGGCGAGTCCCCGGCCGAGCGCCGCCGTCTTCAGGTCGCCGGAGTTGGTCGTTCGATTTCAGCCGTTCGATCGAGATCTAACGGTCCAGATCAAGCCCGACTCGAGTCAGATCTGAGTCATACCGGTCAGCCGTGTCTTTTTGCAGAAAAGCCCCTCGGTTTTATAGAAATCAACCCGCGGTCCAAGCCAGTTCAAAAATAATTAGATCTAGGTCCTGTTTCTTTCAGTTTAGCCCCTGATCTTTCTAAAAATCTAACCCGCCGTCCTGTTTGGTCGTTTTTCACAAAAGTCCTTCTGTTTTTTTATAAAATTACGTTTTAGGTCCCTGGTTTCTTCTGTTTAAGCCCCTGGAAGATTAGATTTAGTTCAAAGAAGTCTTTAAACCTTGTTTTAGCCATATCTTAACCGTTTTAAATCCGTTTTGAGTGATCTTTGCGCTCACGCGATCATCTCTTCATCAAGAATAGTTCTAGACACGTCTTTGCGTCTTTAAAAGTTGTATGATGTATTTTTCTGTTTTTATTGATTGAATGCTTGTGCGAATCGTGTAGAGAACGGTCCGTTCGAGGGAGATCAAGATCAAGTCTACAAGGAGGAGCCACCGCAGTACTTTGAGGAAGGCAAGTGGATTTCCCCCTCTGCATACTCTTTTGAACTCATACACATTGCATGACAACAAAGTTTATATTCATGTTCGCGATGCATTAATTTGATGGGTCCTATGTAAGGATGACTAGTCTTTTACACCTAAGCCTTGATATACCGGGTTTACTTTTATGTTGGGTAGTTATGCTAGATGCTTAACCTTGGTTCATGATGGGTTCTATCCAACATTGATGAATATCCTTATTATTTATATCTTGTCATGATAATACAAGATCATCATGTTAATCGGAACATGGAGAACCACCCGGGATTTACCGTACAACCACAATACCATATGGCTCTGGTCTTAGCTGAATAATTAGATGAACTACATGCTGTGTTTGTGCTGCCTGTTGGGTGGTTATTTGTTTGAGGATGTGTTGGTGCGGGGATCGGAAGAGGGTATCTTCTGTTGAAACCGTAAGTACTGGGAACAAACACACATGTAGGAATTCTTTGTAAAGGTTTCGTAGCGTCCCTATGCAATCACACCTTGGAAGTGTGATATTGTGCCTACTTTTGCACAGCATGGTTGGGTTTAAAGTTCTTCGGAGCTTTTACGCGAATTGTGGTGAAAGTGTACAACCTCTGCAGAGTGTAAAACTGTTATAACAGCCGTGTTCGCGGTCATGAACGGCCTGGACCCTCACGTGATTAATCTATCGAAACATGAAAACAAATCATTGCATGCATCTGTTATTGGTTATGCTCATTATTTATTTTATGCTTATTTTATGATAATATGGGGTGGTATATACTTATATCTTAGTAAATAGTTGCTTGTTAATAAAACTTGACCAACAAAAATGCTAACCGCTGCAAACCAAGCCTTTCCTTGATAGCTTGCATATTTCCCCCACTTACTGAGTACCAACCATAAGTGTACTCATCCTTGCCTATATTGGATCAGAAGGTAATAATGGAGCGGAGTACCTCAGCGATCTTGATGAGTTCTAGACGTGTGTTCCACCAGTTAGATGCCTGTGGAGTGTTTTTGGAGTTATCGTCTTTAGTTATCGTGTGAACCAGTTTATTTTGGCCTTTGTGCCTTAGTCGTGAGTGTAATAAATACTTTATTTATTAAATATTCGTTTGAGTACTATTTCTGCTATTCACTCACGGTTTATCATATGTGTGAAATTTGATCCTGGCACACATATGAGATGTAATCGGTTTTCTTTCTAAAAAACCGGGTACGACAGTTTGTGTGGGTAGACGTGGTACGCTGCAGGGCCGGTCAAGTGCAGCGTGCAGGCGTGCGGAGCTGCATTTATAGGGTCGCACCTGACCGTGGCGAGGTAACTGTGCGACGTGACCGTGACCGTGGACGCGACTGCAGAAAACAGGAGAACTTCTCATTTGTCTAATGATTGGTGCAATCACAACCGTCGTTCCGTACTGTCACGTGTCACTCTGCATCATCCCACCCACCACAATCGTGGTGCCGTGCGCCCGTCTGAGCGCCGCCCCGTTTGTGACCCGCCCGCACTATGCCGTCCCGCCGAGGTACATGCGGACGAGCTCGGTCGTCGACGTCCCGACAAAACCGCTTTACTGTAGCAAAACCGCTAGCTAAAACCTCTTTAGGAGAATTTTATTCAGTTTTGAAAAATTTAGGGGGTGATGTAGTCGACCCCCATAGTTCAGCGGGTGATGTAGACTTTTTCCGCACGTTTGACAACAAAGCAGTTTTTCAAAGTCACCACTGACCCAATCGTGCCTGATTCTAGTAGTAACAAGACGAATTGACGAGCGTAGTGGACAACCTCTAGTGGCTTCTCAATCAAAGTCTCAAGATAGGAGTTGCCTAGCTTGTTTCATCGACATCGATGCACCAGTATCTATCTGTAACCCCTTCCAAACTCAGATAGCCTTTTGCGCTGCTCGTACACGCTTCCTGGCCATTTATGTACGACGAGATCATGCGAGCTAGTGTGTGTGAAGCCCCGCTCGGTGGATCTTGCTTTCACCAGCAAGCTTCACCACGCAATCCAAAACATACAACCGGACGAGTCGATACAAAACATACAGCGGATTGGTCACTCGCTCCAGGAGAGGCCGTGCTTGGACCTGTCGCCGTCCGCCGTGGCCGCGTTGGCAGACAGGACGTGAGTGCCGGACACGCGACATCGATCGGAAACAAGTCGTACCCGTCACTCGTCGTCACCCTCAGTTTGTAACAAAGCCGCGTGTTCCGAGGAGAAAGGAATTCACCATACGGGTACACGGTTCGGCACTTTTGCCATGTACTCCCTCCGTCCCTAAAAGGATGATGCTATAGGATGCGTGCACGTGTTACTTTCTCAACTTTGACTCAATTTATAGAAAAATATATATAATATTTATATCTCTAATAAATTTGTTAAAAAACTAGATTCAAATATCTATCTAATGGTACTAATGATGTACTATAAATATTAATATTATTTTATATATAATTAGCTAATGCTCAAAGATGCTGTTTTTACTGGGAAGCGAGAATGACATCTATTTTGGGACGGAGGTAGTATACGTATTGCTGGTGTAAAGTCACGTGTTCATAGCCTGTGAGGTGCACCTCGGGGAACTGAGAGCAACAGGCGGTTGCTGGTCCACGTGTCGCGCGCTCCGCCATTATGCCAATAACCTTTTTCATCTTGTCCCCTTTCGCTTTCTCTGCTGGCCAGCGAGCGCGGCGCAGTGGTCAATTCGATGTTACAGTGAATCAGTGATCAGGCCGCCTCCAATGGTCCGAGACAGCACCAGGGTTTACAAAACCGGTCCGGTAGTTCGTACCGCCGGCCGGCGGTAACGGTATACCGGACCGGTTTGACCGGGATCCGGTAGAAACCGGTTGAATTCAAATTTTGAATTCAAATCCCCCGTGCAACCGGTTTCTTTCGGTAAACCGATCGAATTGACCGGTATCCGACCGGTTTTACCGGTATACCGACCGGTTTCATCCGGTTTTGGCGGCAGTCCAAACCGGTCGGTTTGGGGCGGTAACCGCCCGGTTTGACCGGTATACCGGCCGGTTTGGAACGGTTCGATGGAGAACCAAAAATTGCCATGAAATATGCGTAAATTAAGGAAAAAAATAACTAAAAATATAGACAAACATCCATACATATAATTGTACATACAAACATAGTACAAATGTCCATGCAAATAGTTCAGTAGTCCTCTGGTACAAATAATTGTTAATACGAATAGTCTCGCACAAAAAATTGTTCAACGGTAGCATCGCGAGGCCATTTCATACTCCGCGGTGGACATCACATTCAAACCCTGCCTTACCAGCAACTCAGCTTTGAAGTCTTGCCAAGTTTGGCCCGTCCAGGCCGATGTCGTCTGCCACTCCTGAAGTAACATATTGTACCAATGGGGATCTTGCCATTCGTACACCCATCTCATCGGTGGCTGCATGCTCAACTCCGGTATAGGATAGTGGTAACTAGACTGTGAGGAATCCCTGTAGGAGGAGCTAGAAGAGAACTGTGGAGAGTCGTAATCCGTCGGTCCAACCGTTCTCCTCTGCGACATCGGTGCTCCATGGTCAATGTCCTGGGTTGCATGTGTGAACTCAGTCTCCCCTGCAATGAACCACATAGTATAATTAATACTCATAAGTCAAAATAATAAAAACATGTTCATATATACGTACACTTGGTACCTGTAAAATGGAGACCAGCAGGTGGGTTTGAAGGTGACACGCCTCGGCCCCCGCCACCGCCAGTAGCACCGCCACTGCCGCCACCACCATTTCCATCATCACCATCACTGCTACCATCCCCATCATCACCATCATCGCCGTCATCGCCATCATCACTATCATCACCATCATCGCCAGAGCTGCTGTCCTGAGACTCCTGATACTCTGGGCTTTTATCACCCTCACCATCATCAGTGTCTTCACCGCTCAGGACTTCTATTTCTTTCTGTTTCCCTTTTCCCGTTGCCTGGCCTCGTTGGCGCTTCGGGACAACCTTGCTAGGCGCGACGTGGTACTTACGCTTCCCTACATGAGTGTCACCCACATGTCGCCGTGCCCAATCACTAATGCAATCTTCCCCTGTAGAAGTACGGAGGTCCGCCGGATTTATTTTATCAGCGACAATATTAGATGGAAGCGGCGTGTCACCTTCATCGTCGTCCTCGTCTAGAACAGGAGCTTTGTTTGACCTTCCATATTCCATCCAATCCCGCACTGCACTTTTAGGCTCATAGAATGAAAGATGGGCTAGCTGGTCAATGAAATCTTCTTGATCCCGTGGAGGATCGGCAACATCCGCAAGTCGCAGGCGCAGGTTGTAGTTCACATAGACAAGCTTGTTCAATTTTTTGTGTGACAACCGATTGCGAACCTTTGTATGCAGCAAGGCAAAAGTACTCCAGTTCCGCTCACATCCACTTGACGAACAACATTGACCAACAAGCCGCAAAGCAAGGGCCTGCAGCCTGGGAGTTTTGTTCCCGTTCATCATCCACCATGAAGCTGCAGTTGTCTTTGGGTCATGCGCCATTTGTTGTGCCAACTGTGTGCCAAAGTCACCACGTTTCTGTCGAAACAGCTCAGCCTCTTGTAATGCCTGGACGGCGCTCGAGATATCGGTCATGCGCTGAAAAGCATCCTTCAGTGTGCTCCACATTTCTGTACTTGGTGTCCACGAATAGGCATACCTCGGATTGAGGACAGAAGCTGCAAAATAGAAAGTACAACGAATGAGCATAAGGTGTATGGAACGTGAAAGTATAAACTTTTGTTCACAATCAGCAGAATCCGTCTTACCTGGAACCACATAGGTGTCATAGAAGATGTCCTTCAACCTTGCGTTGTAAATTCGTATATACTCTTCGTACATGGAAACATTGCGGCCAAAGAAAGATTGCATTTCATTTCTCACGCTCTGTACGTTGTGACATACCTCGCACATGTTCGGCCGCTTGTCCTGATCAGCAAAGCGAAGTAAGCTGTATATTGGTTGGACTGAGTCAATGATAAATTTCATTCCCTCCCACCACTCTAGACTTGAAAATCTTGTATGAGTAAATCTACCCATATTTGAATTGGCCCATTTGCTCTGCAAAAATTCAGGAGATGCCATCCACTGCATGAAACGTTCACGTTTCCGATAAATGCTGTCTAGGAACATGTAGTTGGTCCCAAAGCGAGTTGCACACCACTTCACCAACTCACCACCAATCGCCTGCCTCATCATTGCATTCAACTGACCATGATTGTGTAGCCACGTTGATATTTTCCGTCACCCCAGGAGTCTGCCTCGCTGAAGTTGCCCTTCGAAGCATCCTCTGCAACTGGCCCTCTCCCCTCGTACTACTACCCGCTCCATGCTCGTATGCACCTCCTCTCTCTTGCACCCCGCGACGGAACTCCTCTTCCGCTCTTGATTGGTCCAGGGCACGCTGCAGCTCAGCCTCCTCATCATACGCTTCATCTCCACCAGGATAGTTACCTTCCGCTGCAGCCTTCTCCTTTCTCAACCTCTCTTGAGCACGTTGAGCAGTTAGCCTCTTTGTCCTTTCAAGGTCACGCTGAAAGTACTCACGCACCTCCTTTGAAACCCTATCACAATGGACGACCTCCGTCCCGCGCCCTGCCAAATGTTGTTTCAATCTAGTGGCACCACCGCCTCCCTTGGACTTATGACAATAGTTGCATCTCCAACCGGGGTGAAGACGTTCACCGTGTTCCCATACAACATCTTTCTCTCTGCCAGACATTGCGTATCTACAAACATAGAACAAACATAAACATATCAATATCAACTTGACAACACATAGCTATATCACAATGCTTAAATCCTACATCCATTTCCTTATTTCCAAAATCACAATACCCTACATCTAAATGTACATACATGGCTACAAATCACTAGATCCACTTCATACATTCTAAAATCACTTGGATGCAATCAAAATATACCTAAATATCTCCATCACCACATCCATTTCATAATTTCATAGATCACAATAGCCTAAATCATTGAAAAAATCATCAAATCCATACCTCACCCGCGGTAGGGCGGTAACCGCCGAAACCGAGCGAAAACCGCTCAAACCGGAGCGGTATGCCGGCGTGTCGAGCCGGTAACCGTCGCGCCGCAAACCGGACCGGTATACCGCTCAATCCGAGCGGTAACCGCTCCTCCCGGCGCGGGATCCGGTCGGGCGCGGCGGTTTCGCGGCGTGGGGCGTTTTTTCGCCCGAGAGAAGGCTCAGCTGCGCGGGGGGGGGGGAGCGACGGGGTGTCTGGGGGGTGAGGGGGGCGAGGGGGGGGGTTATTAGGGTTTACGCGATTTGGGCCGAGTTGGGCCGAGTTGGGCCGACTTGTTTTTTTCTTTTTCTTTTTTTATTTAACTTGTATTTAGCGAAAGAAATAGCAAATGACCAAATATTTGAGAAATTTTGACACCAATAGATCCATCACACCATGAAGTATTTTTAAGAATTTTTATCCGATTTTTCGAATTTTTAAATTCAAATTTGAAATTTTTGAATTTGGGCGGTTTCATACCGCCCCGAACCGGTACCGGTCCGGGGCGGTACGACCGGATCCCGCGGTTTTCGGGCCGGTTCCCGCGGTTTTTTTAACCCTGGACAGCACTTGACTCATACCACAGTGTTTTGGGTGGCTACAGTGCTTTTGCAGACCTTGGAATCGTTACACTACAGAGAGCGCTCTCTCAGGAGCTGAGCGCGCTAGGCGCTCTGCCGCGCGACAGCCTCTTCCCTGTTGTACTATTTCGGGACTAAAGAATTTACCAGATAGCCAGCCCGTGTGACAACCCCTTTATGCACACCGTGTTCTCCCCCCCCCCCCCCCCCCCCCCATTTTACCATTTTTTTTTCTTTTTAGCAGGTTTAGCTTAGAGGGTCATTTAACATTTTAGGAAGTGAGACTTTTCACATATATTGATGACATTCCATTCACATCTGCCTTAATATCATGCACCAACAAACCAGCAAATGGTGTTTAGTTTGCTGGGGAAGAAAAGAACTTTTTTTGGAAGCGTGTTTTGTGAGAAGGATAAATAGGAAAGTTGAAAGGAATTGGAGAAGAACTTTTCTAGAAAGCGTATTTTTTGAGAGAGATGAATAGTAAAGTCCAAAAGAACTTTTTCATCTAAACAAGAGAGGATCGAGAGAGACTTCTCACAGACTACATCGATGACATTCCATTCACATCTCCCTTAATAATCAATTAATCATGCACCAACAAACCAGCACAAAAGAACGTGATGAAGAGAGGATCGATGCATCCAAAGGCAACCGAAACCAACTCTGGGTAATATTTTTAGAGATTTAATTCATATAATCATATCAGTCGATTGAGATCTGTTATATCCATCAATCACTCAAGTTTATATTGAGGGCTTGTTTAGTTGGAGAAAGTTAGAGGTGTGAATAGTGCATTGGTAAACGTGTCTGTGAGAGAATATGTGACTTGATGTGACTAGAAAGCTGACAAAAGTTGGTGAACTAAACAAGGCCTGAGTAGAGATGAGAATTTGAGGTTAGGATTTGATGGGTCTAGGGCTTACCTCAATGTTTCGACTGTAAAGGGAACTCCAGGGCAGCTCGCAGGCCATTGGTGGAGGCGGGAGCAACACAATGGAAACAGGACAGACGGTGGCGGAGCGGAAGCGGCATTGGAGCCAGGTAGTGGAGAATCCCCAGTGGATGGTGGAGGCGGGAGAGACGGTGGCAGAGGGGAGGCGGTGGATTGTGGTGACGGACGTGACGTATCAGGCTATCAGCCGAATGGAGTGCGTAGGAAGTTTGAGTTTCAGTTTAATTAAATCCAAGGAATTGTTGAGTTTAACTGAAACTCTGACGGCTTATATTCAGAATTGATGTTCAACGCATGACGTGAAGCATTCAGAATCAGGTTAGAAGATGATGTAGTAGTTTCGATTGGAATCTGTCTAGACGTTCAGATCAAGAGTTCAGTCCGTTCGGCAAACTTAATCCAGGCTTCGAGACTTCGAGTTGGAAATCATTTGGGTACGGCAGCAGATAATGGGCATGGCGGTGGAGGCAGAAGATGGAGGCGCCGGCGGAGGACGACGGACCGACGGAGGTAGCGGTGGCGGATGACAACGAACAGGCACTTGTGTCATTGTGTGATGGGAGCCGAGCTGCAGTCTTCTCACCTGGGAGCCGTGCTGCATGGGTTGTTGATGGAGCCAGCCGAGGACAACCCTTGAGCAGGAGACGTCGGAGGAGTTCCACGCGTCCGCCATCAGTCGCAGGTCCGCACGGAAGGAGCAATGGGGACCGTCCCCAGTGAATTTTTTCCGAGCAAAACAGCCCGTGCTGGCCACCGGCTGCACCGTGCAGTCCGTGCTTGCTGCAGCTTGAAGCGGTGCAGGTACAAAGGCACCCTGGTCCGTCCAGGAGCCGTGCCTGTGGAGGCTCCCACCATGCGTCCACCATGCGTTCAAGTAAGGCTAGGGAGCATGCTAATGATTAGTATTAACATTTCAGAATCAAATGATTTGAGTGGGATAAAATTAAGAATTCAGGGTTAGGGATTTAAAAATGCAGCCTAAATGACTTACGTGTATCAAGGCATACTTCTTGGAAAGAGTTTGTTGACGTTTTTTTCTGGACAACACACAGCAAGCGCTAGATCGCGCGGTTGTCGGAATCAACTCTCAGCAAAATCCTGCACAAACCGGAAGTTCCGGTTTAGGCAAACCGGAAGTTCCGGTTCTCGGGTTTTGCTGGAAAACCTAAAATCACCACCCCGGGAGGGGACCCAAGTCAGGGATGGTGCGCCTAGGGTTGCTCTGAGATCGGCAGGCCACTCAGAACGGCTTCGGTCGCCGTCGAGACAAAAGAAGAAAGCAAAAGGAGGTTGGAAAAGATTTAGGGTTTTGAGCTAAAGGTAAGTAATATATTTGATCAATTGTGTTGTGATTAACCTCAGCCGCAACCCTTTATATTTATAGGGTGGGGGAGGTCTTGCCCCACAAGGAAATCCTTTTACAAACCGAGACCATCAGTTTCCTTAATTCCCTTAATTCTACTCGGACTCCTAGAAAAACTGGAAGTTCCGGTTTGTGTCCGCCAGATTCTCTGAATCGGCTATATGTCAATTTTGACCATCAACATATGCCCCCCTGTTTTTTGGTGAAGTTTACGTACCAGAAAACATATTTCCACCATAAAAACTCTAAGGGCGATGTTCATCAACCATCGGCCATAACTCATTAAGTATCTTGCCATACACTTGGATAATATTTCTTCAAATACCTCCCATTGAGAGCTCGTGGTAACATCTGGCCTTGTAATGTTTCCAGCATATAAGAATTCCCAAACATTACTCTTATTATCTGATACGGCCCTTCCCAACTTGGAGACCATTTACCAAATTTATTGTTCTTCGCCCCTATAGGTAATATCGCCTTCCAAACCAAATCTCCAACCTGGAATGCTTTTGATTTCACCTTCTTGTTGTATGCTCTAGCAACTTGAATCTTGTCCTTCTCAATCTCCTTCAAGGCCTCCAATCTCCTATCAGTGACTTCATCAATGTTATCCATCATCAAATCATGATAAGCAATAGCATCAAGATTATTTTGCTTAGCTAGCCTATATGCACCAAGATTCACCTCTACGCGTAAAACGACCTCTTGCCCATATACAAGCTCAAAAGGAGTAACTTTAGTAGCACCATGCCTAGATATCCTATGAGCCCATAAAGCTTCAGATAACAACTCATGCCAATTTCTAGGACTCTCTTCTATCTTTTTCTTGATGAGCTTTATTAAAATCTTATTACTAGATTCAGCTTGACCATTAGCTTGAGCATAATATGGAGATGAATTGAGCAATTTAATTCCATAAGACCCAACAAACTCACGCACTTATTTAGATATGAAAGACGTACCTTGATCTGTAGTCAGAGTTTGTGGAATACCGAATCTATGAATAGTATGCTCTTTAATAAACTCAATTACCTCCCTATGTGTCATATTCTTCAAAGGAACTGTTTCAGTCCACTTAGTAAAATAATTAGTAGCCACCAATACGAAGCAATGCCCTTTTGATGATGAAGGATGAATTTTTCCAACAAAGGCTAATCCCCATCCTCGGAATGGCCATGGCTTGATAATAGGATGCATTATTGCAGCAGGAACCATCTGAATATCCCCATATTTTTGACATTCTTCACACCCCTTATAGTAACGAAAACAATCGGCAATCATATTTGGCCAATAAAAGCACGCCCTTCGAAGAAGCCACTTCATTTTAGGAGCCGATTGATGCGTACCACAAATACCTTCATGAACTTCACCCATGGCCACTTTTGCTTGATCATTATCCAAGCATTTCAGTAATAAATCATCTACCGTCCGACGATATAATTCACCATCCACCAAAGTGAACTTAAATGCCCATCGTCGGACTTTTCGATCAACCTTCTGATTAGGATTCTGCAAATAATCAATCAAAGGCTTCCTCCAATCTTCCACTTCATCCTTTACTGTTCCAGTAGACACAATAGACGAAGCAACATTTTCAGCAGTAAAACCTGTACTTCCGATTTCTGAAACCGGTGGCTCCGATTCTGCCAATACAGCAACGTCATCCTCAAACCGGAAGTTCCGGTTTTTCTGGCAAACAACTTTCAGCATCACAAACTATCGATTTCTTTTCATGAAAATTCTTCTTCTGAACATTATAACCAGATGCTTGCTGTGCCAAAGCATTTGCCTTTGGATTCTCTTCTCGTGGTACATGATAAATAATGAATTCATCAAAAAAGGATATCATATCTAAACATTTATCAAGATATGCATTCAAAACCCCATCTAAACATTGGCATATCCTAGAAACTTGCTGCACCACTAGTAAAGAATCACCATATGCTTCTACATGCTTCACTCCTATTTCATGCAAAATTTCTAATCCGAATAATAAAGCCTCATATTCGGTTTGATTATTTGTGCATCTAACTTCCAGTCGGTTAAGTGCCTCAAAAACCACACCATTCGGTGATATAAGAATAATACCAACACCACAACCACTTCTACAAACCGATCCATCAAAATGCAATTTCCATGGAGTAAAAGCAATAAGACCGACCTCTAATTGAAACTTATTATCGACTCGATGCTCCACAATAAAATCTGCTACAATCTAGCCTTTCATAGATTTTAAAGGTTCACAAGCCAAATCATATTCAACAAGAGCATAAGCCCATTTACCAATCCTACAACTCAAAGTTGGTCTATGCAACATATATTTAATTATGTCGGTCTGGCATGCTACTATACAAGAACTTGACAATAAATAATGCCTCAATTTAGTAAAAGCATGATATAATGATAAACATAATTTCTCAATAAATGTACCTTGTTTCAGCGTCTAATAATCTTCTACTCACATAAGCAATAATAAGTTCCTTACCTTCGGTTTCTTGAGTCAAAACAGCTCCAATAACAATATCTTCGGCAGCCACATACAACTTGAAAGGAATTCCCCTCGTAGGCGCTTTAATAACCGGTGGCGAAGATAAAGCTTCTTGTTGCTCTGCCCCCCAAGCAAAATCTACTTCATTCTTCAACCGAAGGATAGGAGTAAAAGCACTTACTTTCCCGGATAAGTTACAAATAAATCTCCTCAAATAATTCACCTTGCCCAAAAACTTTTGCAAATCTCTCTTACATGTAGGAGCTTCTACCTTTTTAATAGCATCAATCTTCTTAGGATCAATCTCTATGCCCTTCTCATGAACAATAAAACCCAAAAACTTTTCAGCCGATACACCAAAAGCATACTTTAGGACTAGCTCTATTGAGATTTCTAAAGTCAATGCAAACTCTAAGCTTACCTGTCCCTTTCTTCTCCACAGGCACAATGTTAGAAACCCAATCAGCATATCGACAAGGCCTAATAAACTTTGCTTCCAATAACCGATTAATCTCTTCCTTAATTCGGTCATACATACTAGTATTAAAGCGCCTAGCAGGTTGTTTATATGGCCTAAACCCAGGTTTAATTGGTAGCCGATGCTCACCTAACTCTCGGCTTAAACCAGGCATCTCAGTGTAATTCCATGCAAAACAATCAACATATTCCTTCAAGAGCTCGATTAATTCAGACTTATAATCGGCTTCTAAATTCTTATTTATAAACATCGGTCTAGGTATAGTACCATCACCAATATCAATCTCTTCTAAATCATCAACCGACGTAAACCCCTGTCCTAACTTGCTCAAATCATCGAAATCTTCAATAGCTTCACACATATCATTCTCATGTGCCCGATAATGTTCAAGCATTTGTTGTAACCAATCTAAATTTTTATTCATTACATAATATGGTTCAACCGATTATCAATCGGCTTTAAAACAACAGGTACAAAGCCATCCTTGGTACAACTAATAAGATCAAAATCCGAAAGATCTAAATCAGAAATACATTTGAAGCTATCATGCACACCTATGGTAGAACTATTAGCTACAGCAACACAAGCCGATGTATCACCATGTACTATCTCAATATCATCATCCACCCATTGAATTAAAAACTGATGCAAGGTGGATGACACACATCTATTCGCATGTATCCAATCACACCCAAGGATCAAGCTGAAATTACCTTGTGTCTCAGCAACGAAGAAAGCAGTGGCCAATGTCTTGCTTCCAACAGTAAGCTCCATGGAAACAACGCCCTTAGCACTGATTGGCTCACCTCCTCCTACGCCACTGACAGTCATGTTGGTTTTGATCAGCTCCTCATCTGTGCCTCCTAACTTCTTAAACAAAGAGTAAGGCATTAAATTCACAATAGCACCTCCATCAACAAGCATACGAGTGATAGGCCTCCCATTAATATGCCCCTTCATGTATAATGCCTTCAAATGATTAACATCATCATCTGGCCTCTTGAATAATCCAAATGAGCTAATTCTTCCTCTGGAACAACATAATAGTCCGAAGACAAATGAACAACATTAACATCAAGATTCATGCGTCCAGGAGAGGAATCATAGGCAACAAGCTGCTCATCATCTTTCTCTTCAGGATCAATCACCATCTTGTCACCTTCTAAAGCCTTGGCATCCACATCTCCTACTGTCTCTGTCAAAACCAGAACTTTTTGTTCCAAAACCGGAAGTTTCGGTTCCAGCTCTGTCTGTGACACTTCTTTTGAAACCGGTACCTCCGATTCTGAAATCGGTACCTCCGGTTTCTCGCCTGTCTGAGCAGCAACCTTGACCCCCCATTACTTCTGAGGAATCATTGGCCTATAGTCATTAAAGCACTTGTCCCGATGTCTTTCTAGCTCTCTTTCCTTCTGCTCTTGTTGACGAAGCCTCTGTAACTTTCTCTTTGGGTGCGAGTCAACCCAGAAGGACACCACTGTGGAAGGAAACATTTATCACTTGACTTGCTACCACCAGCTTCCTGATCTTTGTTAATGGATGTCTTTGGAACAGAAGGCATGACTCGATCACCAATTCTAATCGGTCCCTTACCACCATCCTTCATGGGAACATCCATCTGACCAATCTGAATAATGTCATTGCTTGTGGTCCTCTCAAGATCAATATCCATCTTCTGAGCACCATCAATTTTCTGCTTAGGACGATAAACCCACCTTGGTGATACTTCCTGCTTCTTCTGACCAAACCGGAAGTTCCGGTTGCCTCCAGTTAGATCGACGTGGCACCAACCGATCTCGCACAGGCAAGGCCAACCTATCCATCACAGACCTTCTTGGTGATTGCTGCCCTGGGTGAAATGATCCATGTTCTGCAGGATAATAAGGCATCCACATCACTCCACTATCATCCCATATAGGTCCAAGTTCTCCCCTCTGTCTAATGGTAGGCCTTGGTGGTGAAATACTCCTATTCCCATACTCAGGAGATCGTGCTCTTTTTCTTAATGGCCAATCACCTGTACCGGCCTTGCTTTGATATGAATATTTAGCAATAAGTTGATCAAAGGTTGGTCCCGACTTGAACTTCTTGCTCTCGTTCTTAGCTTCACTTACTTTCCAATCTCTGGACTTTTGGGTTTTCACATTTTGGGACGTCCAGAGACAAAACCAGAACTTTCGATTTCTGAAACCGGAACTTCCGGTTCCTGCTGTGCATCTGACTCAGCTGCCTTTTCAATCCTTTTTTTAGGTAAAACATGCCCCCCGAGATCAGGAGCTCTGAGAGTAACTCTGAATGACTCTCTACCATTAGGAGTCTTCTCACATACCACCTCTCTAGTCAATGATTTATTTCGTACATCTTCCGGTCGGCCTTCACCAATCACCACATTCTTGCCCTTAGCCTTTTCGGCCTGATGTGGCCGAATCAAAACTTTATGCTGCTGCAGATCCATAGAGTTGACAGGGAAAGGTGTCTTGTCTAATTGCATTGTAGGGATAGTCAACCGTCCTTCATTTCGGGCCGATTGTATCTGTCGACGGAAAATATTACAATCATTAGTGGCATGCGAAAAAGAATTATGAAACTTACAATATGCTCGTCTCTTCAATTCTTCAGGTGGTGGCATGGTATGAGATGTCTTGATGTTCCCATTCTTAAGCAACTCATCAAAGATACGATCACATTTAGAAACATCAAATATAGATTTCATTTCCTCTTGCCGACTCTTATGAGATGGCTTTAATGAAGTGCAAGAATAAGATTTAGACTTGGATGGCCAAACAAACTCAGCAATATAAACATCTTTGTCCTCATCTTCTGTACTATCGGATTCATAATCAACAACATGAAAGTTAGACCGATGAGGCTTAGAACTTTCTTTGGCATTTTTAATCCTATTTTCTTGCAACAAAGCTTTTATTTGCACTTGAGGAACTGAAACAAAATCATGATTATCTAATTTCTCTCTAATAGAAGATCTTAAGCCCTTAAGTGCAACATCAGCAAAATCAACATCAGAAATCGACAAATTAAAACAACGGTTCTTTGTATCTTTGAGACGTCTAAAATATTCAAGAACCGTCTCCTCCCTTCCTTGCTTAACTGATGTTAAATCTGTCAATTTCAACTGAGGACTCCCACTACAAAAGTGATCATGAAACTTTTGCTCTAATTGACTCCATGAAGTAATTGAACCAGGAGCTAAAGATGAAAACCAAGCAAAAGCAGTTCCAGTCAAAGACAATGAAAATAAACGCACTCTCAATGCCTCATAAAAACCTGCTTCACCTTTCTGAGCCATGTGTTGACTAATATGTTCCCAAGTAGTCCTATTATCATCACCACTGAATTTAATGAAATCAGAAACACGCCAACCAACAGGATAAGCAACATAATCAAACTCAACACTATATGGTTTTTTATATAACTTAGAATTACCGATATCAACACCGAGTTTATTTTTCATCAAACCAACCAAATCATCCTTAAATCTAGCAAACTCAGTATTCCAATTAGAATTATTTGGCTGTTGTGCCATATTATTAAACCTTTGGTTCAAAGGAGGAATATAACTAGCTTGAGTGCGCCCTGCATACCCTCCATAAACAGCATTTGAAACACCATGTGTGGAAATTAAAGTACTTGGAGTATGTGACACATGTGCTGTTACTGAATTAGATGGCATAAGATTTGCTACTGCGTTAGTCCGGCTTGGAACAACCGAACTGGGCACAATAGATAAAGGCAAGGGATGTTCAGGCACCAGAGTCATAGAACCGGAACATCCGGTTGAAGAAACCAGAACTTCCGGTTCTGCCTGGCTCGGCAGCGGTGTAGCTCCTGGTGCAGTTTCTCCTGAATAAAAACCCAATGGCATACCGTATAATGGTTCCTGAGGAACACCATCTGGTGTAGCCGATGCGTTTTGTTGAGAGCTAGACATGTTTTGTTTGTAAGCTAAGAATTCATTATTTAATTCCATATTCCTTTTTTCCATAACCTCTAACTTATCAAACAACATAGTAGCCATCTCTGGTGATATATGATCAGGGACACCAATACCAGGTTTAGAAGAAGATGACTCAGGATTTGGATTGCTTACATTGTGAATTACCTCTATCTGGTCATTGTTCAACTTGAAGGCGGGCATCACGAATTCTTGTACCCGTTTGGCTCGACGATCTTCCCGGCCCTTCCGGAAGGTCTTCAAGAATTCGCTCTGGAGGTGCTTCTCAAGCGCCATGTACTTTTCATGATCCTCCGGGCTGAGATCCTCCATGACAGTCGCAACGATATTGTCTTCTCCAACGTCGAAGCCCATTGTGCAAGGGATTAGTATATCGGTCTCAATGACCTGATCTCTTGTCCCTAGCGGAGTCGCCAAAAGTGTGTTGACGCTTTTTCTGGACAACACACAGCAAATGCTAGATCGCGCGGTCGTCAGAAACTCTCAGCAAAATCCCGCACAAACCAAAAGTTCCGGTTTAGGCAAACCGGAGGTTCCGGTTCTGTCGGGTTTTGCTGGAAAACCTAAACTCACCACCCCGGGAGGGCCCCCATCAGGGATGGTGCGTCTAGGGTTGCTCTGAGATCGGCAGGCCACTCAGAACGTCTTCGGTCGCCGTTGAGACGAAAGAAGAAAGCAAAAGGAGGTTGGAAAAGATTTAGGGTTTGGAGATAAAAGTAAGTAATATATTTGATCGATTGTGTTGTGATTAACCTCAATCGGCCGCAACCCTTTATATTTATAGGGTGTTTTACAATCCGAGACCATCGGTTTCCTTAATTCCCTTAATTCTACTCGGACTCCTAGCAAAACCGGAAGTTCCGGTTTCAACAAACCGGGGTTTGTGTCTGCCAGATTCTCTGAATCGGCTACGTGTCAATTTTGACCATGAACAGAGTTTGTAAAGGTTTAAGAGGACAGATTTATTGGAACCCAAATGGGTATTGGAAGGATAAAAATACATTTATTGCTCATTGCTAGCCTGATTTAATGGTTTGATTTAGGCCAGTCTCAATGGAGGTTTTATGGACACTATTATCTAGAGTGCCACATCATCTAAAAATGTTTGAAACTAGGATGAAACACCCCTCTCTCAATGCATAGTTTCATCTATTGTTGTTTCCTAGGTGACATGCAAGACACAAGTTGCCTTGGTAACTGGGGAACAAGAGTGTCATGGTAATGACACTAATTTCTTCTATTTCTTCATAAATGCAGTGCCAAATCATTAAAATTGCCTACGTGGTATCTGGAAACTACCATGAAACTCCTCCTCTTAATTACCCTGCTATGTCAGCAAAACTGATGATGTGGCAAAGAATTTAATGCCCATAAAACTCCCATAAAACCCCCACTGACATTGACCTTATGTTTTACACACTCGATTTGCACGTATTAGAACTTTGAAATAGCGACCTTTAGCTTGGTCTTGATTAGTCCACTACTACAAAAACGATTTTCGGAGGCAGGCGAAATTGATTTTCGGAGGCGGTCTTTGGATCCGCCTCCGAACTAGCGCTTCTGTTAATGAGGCATTTTTGGAGGCGGATTCCTGCCCACCTCCATTAATCGAATTAAAAAATAAAATAAAAACCAAACCCTAGATGGGCCCATTGAGCCCATTTGGGCCCGACACGCCCATCCAGGGCACCGCCGCCGTCCGGCCAGATCCGCTTGCCGCACCTCGCCGTCGCGCCAGATCCACCTTTTTGCGGCCTACCGTCGCGCCAAATCGGCTTGCTGCAGCTCATCGTCGCGCTAGATCCATCTTGCCGCGGGTCGCCGTCGCGCCAGATCCACCTTGTCGCGGGTCGCCGTCGCGCCAGATCCGCCTGGCGCCACCATGCCACGCCAGGAGGCACTCACCGTCGCCTGGATCCACGCAAGCGCTCGCCGTCGCCCGTATCCACGCAGGCGCCGCCACGCCACGGCAGGAGGCGCTCGCCGTCACCTGGATCCACGCAGGCGCTCGCCGTCACCTGGATCCACGCAGACGCCGTCGCCTATATCTGCTCAGAGGAGGCGCACCCAAGGAGGAGGTGCGGCGGTTGGAGAAGGCACTTCGTCGCCTGGATCCGCTCGGAGGAGGTGAGGCCTTGAGCTCCTCGACCTCACCGGAGCCGGAGGAGACGACGTCGTAGCACTTGCCGGAGACGCTGCCCATGACGCTGTTGTGCGTGGCGTTCTGGAGGTGAGGGCGGAGCACGACGGCGCCCGAGGCATGCTGCTCGCCGATGATGGAGAGAGCATGGCCCCCACGTCAGCCTGGCGCCCGGGCTCGTGCGCGGCGAGGGGAGAAGAGGTGGGTGGACGCGACGCGGTGGAGGAGGAGGCGCGGGCGGCCCCACCGGCGGCGCGGGACATGGCGTCGAGCACGCGGTGCGGGAGGCCACAGGAGAGGGAGAAGATGCTCCCAAACACGGGGAGGCCGACGGTGGGAGAGAGGAGACGCTGGTGGGGAAGGAAAAGAAAGAGAGGGAGAAGGGAGAGAGCAGCCGGTGACTGGAGGAAGGAGAGAGAGTGGATAAAATGATAGGGTTAGGGTTTGAGGGAAATATATATAGGATGAAGCGTTATCGGGCTGAACTGGGCCTGATGGGCCTCGGCCTTTTAGGAGGTGGGCCATATATCTGCCCGCCTCCGAAAATCTATTTACGGAGGCGGACGCTTTATAATGTCCGCCTCCAAAAATAGATGATTTTCGGATCGAAGACGGTTGTTTTAAAACGTCCGCCTCTGAAAATCAATTTTCGGAGGCGGACAGAAACAACCGCCTCTGGAAATAAAAAATGCCCGCCTAGGCGGACATTTTTTCTGTCCGCCTCCGAAGGCTTTTTGAAGTGTCCTCTAAAACGTTTTTTTATAGTGGTCATTTGTGCTTTTTATTGTTGTGAATCCAATATAAATATGGCATGCAAATGGCTTGCCACGTGACACCAGCTTCATGGCCATTGGATAGAGAGAAAAAGATTGCGTAGGAGCCTAGGAGGCAGGCTTGGCGCGAATGGGTCAGAGACGGCTTGGTGAATTGGTGAAGACCTTGCAGAGATGACGGTGCATAAGAACCAGCATAGGCTGCATAGCTAACATCTGTTAGCCCAACACCGAATGATGCCACTAAAGTACTGAACCGTGGCTATCGCCGCCTCGCCGGGATGACGTCGGGACTCTTCACCAGCGTGGAAATCACAGAGAGAAGGGGGGAGTCGACGATCCGGGAAAGATGGAGGCAGCGGCGAGTATGGTTGTGGCATCGTCGCTACTGACGTCCACTGTCATCTTCGTTGGAACGCGATCCACGACCCCAAATCCACAACCACTAGAAAGCAGGCGCGGCTTTGCCGCGCGTCGCATCGGAGTTCCTCCACTGAGATTCACTGATTTGGAAATGTGCTATTAAATTTTTTTCGGACCTGATATGCCATATCTTTTTAGCCATGTGTTTTCGGGCTTGATCTGCCCAGATTACTGCCTTTTGATGTACTTACTGTTTGGCCTGTGGTAACTTCTGTATTTTACTTTATCTACAATTCGAACAGAGAATGAAAGATGTATGATCACAATATAATATTAAGAGAAAACTCTTGCATAATTATTTATCTGCACGATGCATAAACAGAATTTATAATTAATTATGAAGAATTGTGGTACAAACTGAATCTTAGGCAGTAGTAGTACGAAGATGTAGTTAATGCACTTGACAATATTCTGCTGACAACACTTGGAAGTGGAAGTCCAATAATATTTTGTGATCCTTATCTTAGAAATCAGAGCTAGAAATCTATTCAGAGTGCACAAATGACAACCAGCGAATTGGTGCGTGCCCATAGAAAGGCCAATATATGGATGGCGTCTCTTCTAAAAGGGGGAAAACAGAGATTTTTAACAATGAAACTATTGGATAACTCTCATATAAAATTGTGTTCTACTACTGAAGTTGAGCACGTTTTGCCTTTGGAAAAGATATGGGAAAGAGATCAATACATGTTATACATCAGTTCAGTCCTGACTGAAATGGTGGTGGAAAGAGAAGCAAAATGTTAATGTTATGAAACAAGGAAAAAAAATGAAAGGTTATCCTTACTACATTCACACATGTTAAAGTGGATGTAATTACGAAGTAGAAAGCTTGGTCTCACTTGCTGTAGTAGGAAATAGATAAGCTCACATCTTTGTTCTGATCGCCTTTGCCTGGAGAACAGGCTACAAACATGTCAATCTTTAGAAAATCAACATGCTTCCAGGGAGAAAATGGGGTATAAACAATATCTGTCTCAGAGATTCTGAACTTCTCAAGAAATTAACCAGATATTCTACAAAGAAGGGCATGACTGGCCATTTGCATGTATTTTCACCTACTTTTAGTTACAGATATACAGTATAATCAAATAAAAGCAATGTTCATATTTAGGTTTCCCTGTATGGCAAATAAATACTAAATGATATATGTAAGGAAGAAATACTGTATGCTCTGATGAACAAAAATGGGCCATGAACTAAACAGCAGTATTTAATCTTGAATAACACAGCAAACCCAGCGTAAGTCCCTTTGAGACATTTCATCGAGTATACGGCGAGCGAGAGGTGCTCGTAGGTGACCAGAGCACATGAAGCAACTGAAATCTGTAGCGTGATAGAGAGTATAGACCCAGAAAAAGGAGTAGCTTGTACATTCAACACATCTGGATCTCCAAAATTGAACTCAATTTTGGATGCATGCATATGTTCTCTACGTTGGTGAATAATGGATTTATTTTGTGAGTCTAGAAACTGCCGCTGCTCCTGCCGGGGAAGAAATTGTGTGAGCGGCTGAGCGCTGCTGGCACGGGGAAGAGAATAAGAGATTATGCGACAAAATTGAAGGGATGATCGTACCTTCTATCACCGCTGCAAAACAAATCGGGCACTCTACCTCTGCGCTCGTCGCCTGTCCGCCATCGATGCGAGCTCGCCGGTGGCTGCTCCAGCCCCGTGTGTGCCTATGGCTCCATCCGCCGTCGTGCCGTGCTTGATCTCCCGCCGCCAAGCTGAGCATGCGCAGCCGTCGCTCCACCGCGCCAGTACGGTTGCCGATCCTGTGCCGCCACCGCTTCTTCACGCCATCCCGGTCGCCTGGCTTGCGTCGCCACCACCCGTGCTGGGGCCGCTGACCCCCGACCTACCTAGATTTTCATGGAGGAGCGAAGCATACGCTCCTTGGCGAGAGAAGGCATGACGGAGAAGGGAGGGAGGGAGGGAGGGCGAGGGTGGCCGCCGTGCTCCGGTCGAGCCCGGTGCCGTCACCGCTGTTCACCTCGGGAGGAAGAGCGCAAGAGGAGGGTGGGATGGACTGCGGGTTTATTCATGAAAACCGGAAGGGTTTGTTTGCAAAACTATCTGTCTCGCTAGATCGCGGCCGTCCGACCGATCGATCCGACGGCCTCTGTTTTATTGATGACGTGGCCACGCTCCCAGGCCAGGGTATTGGCCAAGAATCGTGAGGAAAGATGGTGGGCAATCGGCGCCGTGGATTGAACCCAGAACACCCCGGGGACATGCAATACAGTTCGTCCCTCTCTTTCCTCGCTCACCTGTACGTATACTCCCTCTGCATGTGAACTCGTCGATTTTTTCGCGGCACACGGGCGGGGCAGACGACTCAACAGTGAATCGATTGCATATGCTGGGCCAAGCCCATTAACACAAAACGCAGACTGGATATGGTGGCCCACGAAGCGTGCAAAGGTAAACTGTAAGAAAGGGAAAAACAGGGACACGCGCAAAGAAACGATGAGTCAACTCCCGGCTCGGAGTCCCGGATAAGAGGTTACCTGGTCGGTCCAAAAAACATACATGTGGGATACGTGTCAGTTAAAGTAGTTCATATTTGATTAAATTTTTAGAAATTAAATTTATAAAAAACATACTATATTTAAAAACAAATCTAACGATATATATTTTATCTAATCAATATTTATATTTTTTTCTTTATAATTGGTCAAAGTCAAGATTCTGGAATTTCTTGGGAAGCGAGAATTGCATGTTTTCTAGGACGAAGAGAGTACTTTAGTTTTAGTAGTATGTTAGGCTATTGCTAACGTAGAGTTTCATGGTACTATTTTTATATAACCACTGTCATCTATACTACAATAAAACTATGGATGAAACAACTCCTACTATGTATGATTTCAGTTTTGATGTTTCCTATGTGCCCAATGCATTTAATTCTAAGCACAATATGGCTTGAAAACAGTGTAGATATGTTTCATTTCTTCTCTCTTCTATAAAACTATTCCATGTCATCTAAATGTTCTATGTGGCACCATATTAAATATCCATGAAACTCAAACTACAAATGTGCATGAAACTTCTATGAAACTACCATTGGGATTAGTCTTAGGCCAGTCTCAGTGAAAGAGTCGTAAAGGAGTGTTATGATCTTAAATATCATGACACATCAGCAAATTTGCTTACATGGTAGAGTTATTTACGAAGAGAGAAGAGAGTGTCATGGGACAAAAGAGAGGATCATAACCATCACACCTCCAATGAGACTGGACTTACGAACGAGTGCGTCTCTCTTTTTTCCGAGTGATGTATGACTAATTTTGTACTAGTCGATTCCGGCGGTCAATCGGCAGAAACCGATTATTTTTTTCTCGTCATCAAAAATTTGGTAGCTGCCCATGGTACACGTGGCCTCTTTCTAATAGCTTTAAAAATTGACTGATGGCATTCGAGTCATTTCCTTGGGTAAAAAATGGGTTGGTGGTGGGATGGGGTGGGGGTGGGGGGATTGAGATCACAAAAATGGATGAACATGGTTTGGTACCTTACAACAGGAAGAGGCGACTAGGCCACTTTACATTGATTCAACTTCATATTCATTCAAGATTTCAAAACCGTGATCCGTGTCACGAACTTTTGTTACAATAAAGAGTTTTGTTACAATAAATTCTTTTACAGTGAAGTTTTTACAAACTTCCGCAATCTACGGGCCCTCAATGAACCAAACGACTGCGACACAACATCTCGTGCCGGTTCGTTTAGGAAAAAAAAAATCCTGGCACTTGCCGAGGGAGACCAACGGAGCAGTAGTGTCCTCTACGGTTGGTTACTACAGTGCCCCTGGACCCTGGTACAATCACCAAGAGTCCGAGACCTTCGTTTTAGGCTGCAAAGATTACTTAAAAATACATTGTTCATAAAAACAACAATATAGATGAACAATGTTTTGTAAGTGGGAGTAATGAGATGAATAGAGAAAAGTTAGATAAATAATACTTTTTACGAAATTTTTTGAAACTAAACAGGGCCTTAGTGGCAGTATAGTATAGGCATAAAGAAAAATGTTTTTTTACCGTGTCAACTGCAGCAGATGGAACTCGCAGTTTGCTTGCCATAGAAAAGACGCCGGCACCAAGAGTGGGTTTAGTTTGAGAAAGATTCCTCGAAAAACACCGTATAAATAAAAACACGGTAGATGAATAGTATTTTGTGAGTAGGAGAGATGGGATGAATAAGGAAAAATTAGATGGATAGTATTTTTCTGGGAGGGAGTTGGTGAATCTAAACACACCCTAAGTATAAGGGACTTTTGTGTTCAGATTTTATGAAAAAAAAACTTTTTTGAACTGGGCCCTAGCTCAGCTGGCAAGGTTTCTTATGGTGGAACCAACCCACCAGGGTTCGAGTCCTCGACTCGGCACTAGTGCTCGCATTTTTCTGGATTTATTACAGGATTTAACCGGCGCTATTCTTTCAGTGGTAGGCGACGTGCCCGTCGATAGCGAGGCGCCTATGGTGACTTCGTCAATTTGGAGGATTTGCCGGCCTAGTCTTTCGGAGATGCTCATAGGGTAGGGTTACGTGCGTATGTTTGTAGGGGGCAAGTGTGCGTGCGTGTTTGTGAGCGTCTGCGTCTGTACTATGTGATTTGCAAAAAAAATACTTTTTGGAAAACATGGTTTGTGAGATGGATGAATAGAAAGTTGAAAAATTAATTCTCTAAAAAAACGTTTTATGTGAGGGGATGGATAAGAAATTGAAAAGCACTTTTTAAACTAAACAGAAACCACAGGATTTGTCTATTGGACACGGAGGTGGAGCGGACGTAGGAGTAGCGCAAGCCCGCGGGCAGATTCGATCCGGTGGCTGGCACCCGCGATCGCAGTTGCAGACGCGGTCCCACTGCGCAGCGACTCGCGCCCTGCGCAATGCAACGTGCCAGAGTCCAACGATCTGATAATATTGGACATGGAAGAAGGACGTCCACAGACGCAACACAAGAGCAAGAACACGGAGGGAAAGATGTGGACCAACAAAAGAACAGACAAAAATTCTACACACACCAGCGTTGCATAGGGTGGGCCGAAACAACAACAGATAAATGGACCGAGGTGGACAACAAACGCAATGCAATAGATGGCACAAAGCGGAAGGCTATAAAAAAATGACAGGACACACGACGGCCCGATGCTTGCCAGCGCAACACAAGGCCGCGTGTCGGGCGAGCAATCGTCGAGCCCGGATGAGCTCCGAGCGCGGTAGTTCCCAGCGATAAGAGATCGGTTATTATTATTAGCAGGAAACATGGCCGTGCGTTGCAACGGGACATATAAATATATTATTTTTATCAAAAGATAAATATATTATCAATTGCTTTTGCTACTAAAATACTCATCCTGAGACACCAATGTCATAATACTCCTGCATACTTATCATATAGTTCACAGCAATGTATCCTATACAAGCAAACCTCTCCGTGGAAATTATGAAAACTTTAATTCGTGGCACACAATGTCGATCTAAGGGCGTGCTTAGATGAAAAGCACATGGTTGGATCCGTAAATAAGTCATGTACGGATTGTTGGCATCCTGCCATCGTCTTCCAACGTGTTAGCCCCAGCAATAATAAACTATTCCTATGAGGACCTGGGAGAAAGAGGTAAGGTTTTGGTGGAAGAGTAATTTAGATCATTTGCAGTTGTTGTCTGTGTTCTCCTTGTACTGAGTTCGAAGGGCTAATAAACTAATGTTTAGATGGAGTTAGTTAATTTTCAACCTACCTTTAGGGATCAGCTATGAGGCTATTTTCTTAATTGGCTAAAGTTTAACCTTTTATCTAAATAGACCCTAATTATAGTTAATTCAATTTTAGTTCTCGGCTAACCGAGAACCAAAAGAACCAAACTATATAAAGCATGTTTGAAGTTATGGCCCAGACCCAATAACATCTAATAATTATATAACTCAGCACACTTAATACCTCGTTTGTTTCACTCATTTTGATTATCATGACAACGACTTCATGTCTTTTTTAATATTAACGACTGCGAGGTTTGATTTAATAGAAGTATCATCCTATGCTATATATATTTAGTTAGGAGTTTGATATGCTCTGCTAATTTCTTAGCTTTACTAACTTTTTTTTAAAATGTAGAGTGCGTTTATTGGTCATGAAAAACTCATTTACTATTTTTTATTTGTAGTTGCCTAATAAATTCCAGGTTGTACCAAGTTGAGTCCGGTTGAGGTGTCCACTGTACACTGAGTCAAATAATTTTTTATGCCGTAATGTCACAATTGCAAAGTAGTCTTATTGGTTGGTGTCTGTTTGAGAATTGAAGAGGTCAGAGGTTCGAATCCCTGTGGCGACTTTTTTTTCCTGTTTTTGGAGCTGTTCCCAAGTGTCACTCGGTTTTATCCCGCTGCCTCGGAACCGAGTCGGTCTGGAAGCGAACCGAAGTCGGTTTTCTCCTTCCCTCTGGTTTTCTGCCTGAGATGCGGTTTTCACCTGGTTTCCTCCGGTTTCACACGTTTTACTGTAGACATACCAGTATTGGGCAGGATGAATACTTGCTTTAGAAATAATAAGGTATAGATATAGATGAGTTATTATATTATATTATATGCGAGAGGTTCCTTTTATTTATTTTCCGGAGACTAAATGCATTGCGTATCATGCATGGTCTGTTTGAAACAAATGGGCTCGTTTAAAAGCCCAACAACACTTTATGGGCCGAAATTGACTTATTTGCCCCAGCCAGGGCCCAGGGGGCACCAGTCACAACCAAGAGAAAATTAATACGATGAATGTAATGAATCATTGCTAAAAAAAACACGATGAATGAATCCGACTCCTGCCACCTGCCGGGAGGAGAGTTTCTAAAAGGGAAAAAAACTTTACCGGGAGGAGAGAGAGAGAGGGGATGAGAGGGGGCATGTGAGACCAGCAGTGTGCACTCTACAGTTGGGGCGCGCTGCACTGGTGGCCATGGAAGCGGAGCGGACGTTACGGGTTGCTATTCATCCTATACGCATTCTTAAAAAAAAATTTCAACTTTTCTATTCATCCACTTACATAACACACATTTCAGAAAAAAAAGTTCTCCACACATATAAACACAGCCTACGCGATGGCATTGGCATGCGCCATGCTGCAGCCCGGCGTCCCTTTCGCGTGATCGCGGTTGCAGACGGGCCCCCAGAGTCGCCCTGCGCAACGCAACGTGCCACAAGCCGTGCCAGCGGCAAGAGAGGAGAGGTACACTAAAAAGCGTGTTCTGTGAGTACGATGAATAGAAAAAATTTGTTGGAGAAGTACTTTTTCCTGAATCTGAAAACAGCTGTGTTCAGATTCAGGAAAAAGTACTTCTCTAACAAGTTTTTCCTATTTATCATACTCACAGAACACACTTCCTAGTACACTATTCTCTAAAAACAAGTAATTTTTACTTCTAATCTGAACTCAGCCGAGAATCTCCCCACCTCTCCTCCCTTCCCCTCGACCCCGAGTCCCTGGTGGTGGCCCGCGCGAGTTCTTCCCGCAGCAGCACCCTGGCCTGTGGGCAGTAGTGGCCTGAACCCCCGACCCCCGTGGCCCGGACCTGGCACCAGCTTTTCGCCATAAAGAGAGAAGACTCTGCAGTCCCATCGGAATCCCTGACCATGCATGAGCTACTGTGCAGTACTCGTACAAGCGAGGAGGGCTCAAGCCCTCGCATAACATGTTTTTTTAGAAAAAAATATTTTTTTTCTCCCGCACAACTGAACACAGCCTCCTCGTGGTTCTACGCGCCAACAAACTCCCCGTCCACAGCAGAATTTTCCGCAACCCATCCATGTCTTTTTTGTTTTTTTAAAGCTTGCCATCCAATGTCGACCCCCGGACCCCGGTACACCGCGAGCAGAGCCGATCACGGGCCATGGACGGGCACGGGCGCATGGAAACCCAGGGGACAGATGCCCCTCCCGACTGTATTTTCGCGGTGGAAATCACCCGAGCTCGAGCATGCGCCGTGCGCTCGGACACGGGCGAGGCAGTGACCGCGCTGCGTCCAGCGGGTACAGCCACCGTGGCGTGCTGTCATGCGTGGTGGAGTCGAGCGGAGCACGCAAAGCTGTGGGGCCAGAGACGGCACCTGCATGCGTTTTTTTTTATACTTAGTTTTGCCTTCATGCGTTTTATTTCATCGCAACGAGCCAACGAGGCTCCTACTTGATGTACTCCAGACTCCAGTGGCAGCGGCAGGGCATTTCAACCCACATTCATTTTTGCTAAACTGGTGAATTTCAAGGTTAGAATAATGGAAGTAAAGAAACGTGCGACTCTTACAAGCAAAGGAGCAGCCAACATTAACACTTGTAGCAAAAATAAAAATGAGGCGCACGCCTGGATAAAAGCCGGTGCCAAGGCACTAGAGCCCCTCCTGTCTGGAGATTAGGCTTTTGTAACTCTTACCCGTCTCGGCGGGTATGTACATCTATTCTTCTCTATCAACGAGATACGCACAATCTCGCGCTCGTTCGTTAAAAAAATGGAATTTCAAGGTTAGAATAATGGAACTTGACATGTTTGAAGGAAGCTAGCATTGCTTCCGGTGCCATCTGCACAATTCTTGCCTCACGAAAGGACGTCCATGACTCCGTGTCCACCCAAGGGACATCAGTCAACACGAAGGAACAATCATGTGCACAGAGCAAACCTCACCCTTTTTTATCTTCATCATGCCACAGCACAAGCACGAGAGGGCCTGACAGCAATCCAGCAGCAACTGAGGATCAAGCACAACCGCACAAGCCCAGTCGCAGTCAAAACTCAAAAGGGAGATCGACCAAAGCTGCTCCATGCCGTATCATTGCGCGACGCATCCGATCCGCGACGCATCGCTCGCCGCCGTGCTACCACCCCGCGGACCTGCCCTAGTGCCGTGCCTCTCCTTTGGCCGGAGGGATGGACCACGCCACGCGCCTGACGAAACGTTTACGAGTACGAAGCCCAGGGCAGGCCGACTGGTCCGGCTCGACCTGACCCGACCTGGCCAGTAACCGTGCACGGCACAGTGCTCGTACGCGATCCCGTCCATCCATCTGTCCGGTGGATGGATCCTGAGCCGTTGGGTGTCCCTTGGCGTGTTCTGTCCTCCGTTCTCTTCTCTCCCACGGCATGGGCCGCTCTCGCCCTCACGGTCACGCACGGCTCCGCTTCAGTTTCAGAGCAGAAGAGCCTGCCGCGATCACGGGCTCGGGCACCCGCCTGTGTGCCTGTGCAAGCCTGTCGACTTGTGAGAATCTTGCGCGGTGTAGGTGTGGTCCTCGGCACCCGGGCGAATTGGCGTGTCGATTTCACCCGGCAGAATGAGGCAAGGCGGTTAAAGGAGCTAGCTGCCGGCGCCAGCACCTTCAGTTGGCAACCAACCAGTGAGCAATGAACGTGGGTGATGCTGCAGCTCGGATGGCTAGACCGCTAGAGCTTTCAGACTTTGAGTTGGAGCGCTTGGAACTTCGAATTGGAGGGCTTTTGTTTTCGTGGACCAGTTGGTGTGCTCATGTGCCAAACAAACCGATTTGGTTCTGTATCCACTGATAACACATTTTTTTCCGAATTTATCCATCGTTTTTTCAATGTTGGTGATTAAGGGCGTACAGTTGTGTGATGTGAGATCGTGGATGTGCAACTGGGGTCACACAACCTTGTCCCATGCTAATAGCCACATTTTTTTTTTCACTAAGAACACGTGACGTGCACGTATCATGACAGGCTAATCAGTTATAACTACTTTTGTTGTTTTTCTATTTAGTGATTTTGTTCGGGTTCATCTGGTTTTATTTTGGCTGGAATTCAATAGAGGCCTGACAATGCTATTACTACCATAAATCACGATACAATACCGCATAAATCACGATACAATACCGCATAACAATTCAATAGGTGATTGAAAACAAGGAATTTTTTCCTACCTAAACAATACAAGGAAAAACATGATACAACTAGAGATGCCAAGCTTAGATAGTAGAGTCGTGTGGAGTCATATACTCATCTCTTGTTTTCACAAATCTCAAACTTTGAACAGAAGAAACAGAGGTGTTAACGATGAACCATGTGTAATAAATAGGGAAAAGTCTATTTTTCACCCTTCAACTGTTATAAAAGTCTGATTTTCAATCTCAAACTACAAAACCAGATACTAAAGGTCCTCCAACTATCCCAATCATGCAAAATTGGCCTTTTCGGTGGTTTTGAGGGTGGTTTTGGATTTTCTAGAAATAGCAAAAATACTATTTAAACTTTAAAAAACCATAACTAATTCATTTTGGACCCAAAAATTATAAAATCAGTACCAAAAGTTCTCTTAAAATGTAACCAACCTATTGGTACACCATTTAATGTTATTTGGGTATTATATATTTATACTACTAGTGTCTTATTGTTTTTTTAAAAAATAATTAGAATAAAAATAAATAATATGCAAATAACTTCTAATTGTGCACCAACGTATAGGTCACATTTTTAGAAAAATATTTGCACCAGATTCTATTTTTTCTAGTTCAAAATAAATTAGTTATGAATTTTTTAATACACAATTTTTTTTAATTTTTTTGCACGGTTTGGATAGTTGGAGGGTCTTTAGTGTCCGGTTTTGTAGTTGTGGGTTGAAAATCAAACTTTTGTAATAGTTGGAGGGTGAAAAATAGACTTTTCCCTAATAAATAAGGAAAAAAAACATATGTCATGACATGATATAAAGTTTTTTTTCAGCTTGCAAATCTATAATTATGCACACTAGTAAATGGACTTTTGGGACACACACGTGGTACTGCGTGTGTGCTCCGAAAATCAAATATGTTCTTTTTAGAACGACGTTATCCTAGTATTGAATTATCACATTTTGCCGTATAACGGCTTCCCTTCAATGTGGCGAGTGCGCGCGTGTGCCCATTACTTTCACTACGAGGATCCATTACGTTTTTTGTTTTTGTTTTGAACAATGTTACCTAGTATTCTCAATTTTTCGAATGAACATTATCTAATGTATTATCAAATTTTGATGCCTAACGGCCTCTCGGAGTGGCTACATTCCTTCGAAATAGCTTCTAAAAATCCAAAATTCTTCGTCTATCAAAAGGGGAACTCCGTGTTCATATGATCAACTATCGTATGCCGTGTTATACAGCTGGTGCACAGTAAAAATGCTTTAATAACTGCAGTTAACTCCTCTGAAAGTCACAAAACAATATTTCGACTCCCGGAAAAGAAGTGAACACACAATCGCCGAGCAGTGGAAAACTGGAAAAAGGAGGAGCACCGGATGACCATCGGCAAAACGGACGCGCCTGTGGGCGGCTTTTACCGGAAAGGGAGGCGATAGATTAGCACAAAAAACGAAGGCGAAGGAAAAATCATCAGTGGCAGCCGAAGCCAAACACCAAAAGGCAACCCAGGCGGCCAGGAAGAAAAACCCACACCCACCGGCCTTTCCTGCCCAGCACCGCCTCCCTCCCCTCGTCGCCTCGCGCACGCAGCCACCCTCCCCCGCAGTTCGTGAACTCCCCCCCATCTCGCCGCTCGCGCCTCACGCCTCTCTCGTGACGCCCCGCAGGAGCACGGCGACGCCGGCGACCGGCATTGCGGAGGCGGAGTGATTCCCCCCCCCCCCCCGGCGAGGTAAAGCGTGATCCTCTCTCCCTCCTCCCCCGCTTCCTTCCTTCCTGGCTCGCTACTGCTGCGGTGGGCACGACGGTGCCTGGGGATAGATTGACGCCGCGGTGTTGGTGTTTCCTTTTGCGTCGCGCGTGCTCGTGGTTGTGGCGTTGTTTGTTCTGCTGCTGAGTTCGCGCTCGCTTGGTTCGGTCCCGTGGTTCGGTCCCGTTGCATCCTCCTCCCACTTGTCGGTGTGCTCTGCCGCCGCGCGGGTAACTGGTTCATGGCCTGTTCAGCCACGGAGCGGGGGGAGGACGACGCGGTGGCATGGCGCGGGGCGGAATTCTGAAGTTGCAGTCGTCCGGTGGCGCCGCCATCGGGTTTGATCTCCGGGTGAATCGTAGGGAGGAGCAGGGTTTCAGACGATTGGGCGCTGTTTGGAGGCTTTGCTTCTGAAGATCATGTTCTTCGTGGTCTCGATTTTTTTGTTTAATTGTTTTGCGTTTTTTTTTGCTTTGGGAAAAGGCGTCCCTTTTGCTCCTCCAAATTCCTCCCCCATTTCGCTCCCCGTGCCGTGGTTTAATTCCTTCGTGCTGTCTCGGGCTACGTGCTAGCAGTAGCACTGGCTGTTGTTTAAGGGATTCTCCAACGAACAGTTGTTATATAATGCTCACTAGCTCTTCCTTCATAGCTAGCTCACACGCTTGCCGATGCAGCTCTCTCTCACGAGCTCTGCTCCAAGCACCTGCAACTCTTCTCTCTCCTCCAAATAGCCAGTCCAAATAGCTATAACATTGGAATGCTGCTATTGAATGCGACTGTTTAATCGTACTGGTTCGTCAGCACACCCACACGGCCCCATAAACAAATCACAACCCAAATGATGGCCCAAATCCCAGGGAACAAACAAGTCAACAACCCCCAGCAGCCAATCCAGTAGTAGTTTCTCCTGCAGTGCTAGAACCGGTCAGGTCATAAATTAGTGGGCTGTTGTGATTAAAAAGTTCATTAACCGGGCGAAGACAAAAAAAAAAGGGTCTGTGTCTCTCTTGCAAGTTTCAGATAGACCCCTGAATTCTGTAGCCACTGTCGCTATTTACATTTTCTGTTGTTCTGATCCAGTTCTGTTGTTGGCTACTTGGCTGCTCTGCTTCTTCCTGTCAATGGGGTCCAGGGGTTGGAGGGTTCAGGGTTTCTTGTGGGGTTGGCATGGGGTTGAGACTCCATAGGGATTCTTGTGGGGTTTGCTATGCTTGTCTTCATCAGCGGTGCAGGAGTAATGACATGCCAGTGTCCCGTGCCGTGTTACTTTTTTTTTCACTTGAATTTATCGTGTGCCTTGCCACTTGTGCTGGAGCTTGCGGGTGATGTGAGTTTTCAGACAAGATGATGTGTGTGGGGGTGGGCTATCTTGTGCGGCTGTGCCCTGGAAACTGGAGAGTGTGGCTGCTTCCTGGCTTCTGCGCAGGAGGTGGCATGCGTGTCCGCCTTTATGATGTTCGGTTGGTTTTGTTTCATCTGATTAGATGTAAAGCTATAGCACGCGCCGGATTGTTGTAGTGACCCTTTGTTTTCTTGTACTACTAAAATAGCCGAGGCCCGAGGGCTTATGGTGGCTGGATGTTTCAAGGGCTTCTTGTGCCAATCTTCCCTGGTTCTTTGGCTTTAGGAAGGTGTTTCTGTAACTCCTGCTCTTATTCGTGCTGATCTGAGATTGGGACATAGATGATGATGTTGTGCCTTTTGGGGGTTAGTACACTGAGTATCTTTGTTGGGGGAGCTGGCGATGAACATAACACTATCGCCATTGTCCTGAGCTTCTTGACTAGATTTTCATGCTCTGAATTTCTGATGGAGAATTTATATTTATTTTTGAATTTCCACTTTTGCCATGTCATGCTCATGCCTGTCTGCAATTCTTGTACCTTGAACCGATTACATGAAGCTGAGTGTGTCATCCTTTTATTTTCTCCAGGATTGTGTTTCTAGGAGATCATACTACATTACTAACCTAGAATGATTATGATTCATCTGCTGCGTTACTTTGGCAACTTGTGAAAACAGAAGAGAGCCATGGTTCCAAAGGTAACTATGATTTAAGTTGCTTCTTGAACTGGATGCTTGTAGATGTAGAGTTGTTATTGTGGTTGGTATTTGGCAAAACCTACTGCACCTGCAGAGATTGGCATGACTCTATTTGATCTCTATCCTTACCTCTTTATTATTGTTTTGAGAGGATGTTAGCAAATGTAATGACTTCCAACCAAGGCTAACCATCATAGTGTCTTCTATGTTGACATGGTGTTGACCTTTTTTTCTCCAGGATGTGTATTAAGTATATATTGCCGGTCTGGCTGCTGGTCTATTTCTCCTGCACTTGAAGTAAGAACTGATATTATAAGGTATTTCACATATAGTTCCTGTTTTGTTGTGTCCAAACAGCATGTTCACCTGTCTTTCTTTCAAATTTGCCACGAAGCTAGGACACTATATGCATAGCATACAGTTCGGGCAATACAAAAGTTTGGACGGTAATAGCATGTGGATCTTTTGCACTATTAAGCTGATTATTTTCTTCATGCAGATAACACTTTTAACTGCTGGCAATGGGACCTCATGGTTTTTTCATCTTGGTCCTGCTTGTATGCTCTGTCCCGAGTTCTGCTTTGGCTGCACCTAGTGATATAAGTACCTTGTACAAACTGAGGGATGAGATCACTGAAGGGAAAGGATTCCTCAGGAACTGGTATGATTCAGAAACACCCCCATGCAGCTGGTCAGGCATCACTTGTGAGGGGCATACTGTTAAGGCAATAGACTTATCCTCTGTGCCAATTTACGCATCATTCCCGATATGTATCGGGCTATTCCAATCACTTATTCATCTGAACTTCAGTAGATGTGGGTTTTCTGGTCAGCTTCCAGATGTTTGGGGGACCTTGCACCATCTTGAGCACCTTGATTTGAGCAAGAACCAGCTTGCAGGGGCCCTTCCTGTCTCATTATATGGATTGAAGACATTGAAAGAATTGGTTCTTGACAATAATCTCTTTTCTGGGCAATTGAGCCCTGCTATTGCACAGCTTGAGAACCTCAAGAAACTATCTGTATCCATGAATTCCATTTCCGGTGCCCTTCCTCCAGAGCTGGGAAGTCTGCATAACCTGGAGTTCCTGGATCTTCACATGAATTCATTCAATGGTTCAATACCAGCATATTTGGGTAATTTGTCTCAGCTTGTGCACCTTGATGCAAGCCAGAATAATCTTTGTGGTTCAATATTCCCAGGAATAGCTGCAATGGCAAGTCTCGCGACAGTTGATCTCTCTTCAAATGCCTTGGTGGGGCTATTACCTAGGGAGATCGGTCAGCTACACAGACTTCAGTTGTTAGTACTGGGACATAATGAATTCAGTGGAAGCATTCCAGAAGAGATTGGTGAACTAAAGCTGATGGAAGAGCTTATACTCCCTGGATGCAAGCTCACAGGTCTCCCCTGGACAATTGGTGGTCTGAGAAGCTTAAAGCAACTTGATATATCAGGGAATAATTTCAATACTGAACTGCCGGCATCTATTGGCAAGCTGGGCAAGCTGACACATCTATTTGCAAAGGAGGCTGGGTTCACCGGTAATATTCCGAAAGAACTTGGGAACTGCAAGAAGCTTGTGAGTGTTGATCTGTCTACCAACTCCTTTTCAGGCTCTATACCTGAAGAACTTGCAGTTTTAGAAGGCATCGTCACATTTAATGTGGGGCAGAACAATCTATCTGGTCATATTCCAGAGTGGATACGGAACTGGGCGAACCTTCGCTCCCTAACGCTTGCGCAAAACATGTTTCATGGGCCCCTACCAGTGCTGCCATTGCAGCATCTGACTGTTTTCTCTGCAGAAACCAATATGCTCTCTGGTTCAATTCCTGCTGAGATATGCAAGGGCAATTCGCTGCAGTCACTGATATTGCACAATAATAATCTTACTGGGCATATCATGGAGGCATTTGAAGGGTGCACGAACCTTACAGAACTTAACCTGCAAGGAAACCATCTTCATGGCGAGATACCTCAGTACTTGTCTGAGCTACCACTAATACAGCTGGAATTGTCCCAGAATAACTTCACAGGGGAGCTGCCAGAAAATTTGTGGGAGTCATCAACTATTCTAGAGATCACACTCAGCTATAATCAGCTTACTGGTCTGATACCAGAAAGCATTGGTAGGCTCTCCAGCTTGCAGAGGCTACAGATAGACAGTAACTACTTGGAAGGACCTATCCCACAATCAATTGGTGCTCTAAGGAATCTGACCACTCTCTCTCTGCATGGTAATAGGCTGTCTGGGAACATTCCACTGGAGCTCTTCAACTGCAGAAACCTTGTTACTCTGGACCTGGGCTCTAATAACCTGTCTGGCCACATCCCAAAGGCCATATCTCAGTTGACATTTCTTGGTACCTTGAATTTGTCTAGTAACCAGCTGTCCGGTGCTATACCTGCCGAAATTTGTGCTGGATTTGGCAATGCTGCTCACCCCGATTCAGAGTTTATTCAGCATCATGGGTTGCTTGATCTTTCATACAACCGATTGACCAGTCATATCCCAGCAGAGATAAAGAATTGTTCTATGGTTACAGTGCTAAATCTGCAAGGAAATATGCTGAACGGCACCATTCCACCAGAGCTTGGTGAACTGGCAAATGTTACAGCCATTTATCTTTCTTATAACACATTAGTTGGCCCCATGCTTCCCTGGTCTGCACCATTGCTACAACTGCAAGGCCTTTTTCTCTCCAATAACCACTTAGATGGCTCCATTCCCACTAATATTGACCAAATACTTCCCAAAATTGCTAAGTTAGATTTATCCAGCAATGCATTTACTGGGACGCTACCTGAATCTATACTCTGCATCAGTGACCTAACCCATCTGGATGTCAGTAATAACAGCCTCTCTGGACAAATCCCATTCTCTTGTCCTAAAGAAAAGGATTCCTCAAGCTCACTGATTTTCTTCAATGGGAGCAGTAACCATTTCTCAGGGTACCTAGACGAATCTATTTCAAACTTCACAAAGCTGTCTTCTCTTGATATCCACAACAATAGCATCACTGGAAGTTTGCCTTCTTCACTTTCTGATCTCAGTTATTTGAACTACCTTGACCTCTCAAGCAATGACTTCCAGGGTGCCATCCCTTGTGGTATCTGCAATATATTTGGCCTCACGTTTGCCAACTTCTCTGGTAATCACATTGGCATGCACACCTTAGCAGATTGCGCCGCAGAAGGCTTTTGTACTGGAAATGGTTTTGATCATAAGATGCGTCATTCATCTTATAGAAGAGTTCCAAGAGCAGCAATCATTTGTGTCAGTGTAATCATTGTCATCATCATTGTCTTAGTTCTGGTGTTTTTCCTGAGATGGAAGCTATTGAGAAACAGGACATTGGCTCTTGTACCTGCCACTAAGGCCAAGGCTACCGTGGAGCCAACCTCAAGCGATGAGCTCCTAGGGAAGAAGTTTCGGGAACCCCTGAGTATCAATCTTGCGACATTTGAGCATGCTCTCCTGAGGGTCACTGCCGATGACATTCTGAAAGCGACTGAGAATTTCAGTAAGGTGCACGTCATAGGGGATGGTGGGTTCGGCACTGTCTACAGGGCAGCGCTTCCTCAAGGCCGGAAAGTCGCGATCAAGAGGCTTCATGGTGGTCATCAGTTCCAAGGTGATCGTGAGTTCCTGGCTGAAATGGAGACAATTGGAAAGGTGAAACATCCTAATCTTGTTCCTCTACTCGGTTACTGCGTTTGTGGTGATGAACGGTTCCTAATATACGAGTACATGGAGAACGGGAGTCTTGAGATGTGGCTGAGGAACCGGGCTGATGCCATTGAAGCACTTGGATGGCCAGACCGTCTGAAGATCTGTCTCGGTTCTGCCCGTGGGCTTTCATTTCTGCACCATGGCTTCGTGCCCCATATCATCCATCGGGACATGAAGTCAAGCAACATTCTATTGGATGAGAACTTTGAGCCAAGGGTCTCTGACTTTGGCCTTGCAAGGATAATCAGCGCATGCGAGACTCATGTCAGCACTGATATTGCCGGTACATTTGGGTACATACCTCCAGAATATGGCATGACAATGAAATCCTCAACTAAAGGAGACGTGTACAGCTTTGGTGTTGTCATGCTCGAGATGCTCACTGGACGCGCACCAACAGGGCAAGAGGAGAGTGAAGGGGGTGGAAACCTAGTTGGCTGGGTGCGGTGGATGGTGGCACATGGTAAGGAGAATGAACTGTTTGATCCTTGTTTGCCAGTGTCAAGCATGTGGAGGGAACAGATGGCCTGTGTTCTTGCCGTTGCCCGGGACTGCACTGCCGACGAGCCATGGAAGAGGCCAACCATGCTGGAGGTGGTGAAGTGTCTCAAGATGGCCCAGACAATGGAACGTGGACCTCTGGTGGCGGCAGTCAGTGGGGACATGTAAATCAGGCGGCGAATGTTTTATTGCTATTGATGTATAATAATGTAGGTTCCTTGTAGCTGTAGAGTGAGATATCCGGTGACTGTAATGAGAGAAACTGATGCTGCTCGTTTTCAGGCTGTAGTACTGTAATCTGGCTCCAGGCACTCTTATCTGGTATCGATATGGCAGGGTGTGTTTCACAAGCTCTGAAACTGTAGCAACCAAATTTAATTCTTCTCTGCATCAGGTTACTTGATAGAATTGCCAGTACCATTTCTGTTAGATCCAACTCCTGTGGTTTTCCATTCTACTTTTTTGTTATTTGTGCTGCTGCTTCGACTGAAAATACTTCTTGTTTTACTTGTATATATACTTAGGAACTACAAAGAACTGCCAGCACTATGCTCATCAAGATCCTTTGCTCAGGTTCGGCTCATGCTATTTCGTCCTGATTTCTCAGGTATTGTGGCCGGTGGTCCGGTGCTGCTACTGTGTAGAAATTGTCGTGCAAATGTACCGGGCAGAAGAAGCAGTGCAGCACTCGTCGCTGGACTCACAACCTGGCTTGGCTTCTGGGGGTCTGCATTTCACTGAACTGTGCCAACATCTCCACTGACCGCTGTGGTATTGGACTATTGGTAGGCAAGGTCTAGTGATGCAGCACTGGGCGTCTGGGCATTCAGGTGGCTCGGATCATGAGTCATGACTGGCTGATAGATTGCCCAGACATTGCATGCAGGCAGTTCAATCCACTGGGGTTTGAACTTTGCAGGCTGCTGGTGCTCCTGATAGAGTGGTAGATTTGGTGCATGCTGAACTCCACAAATAAAACAAGAAACGGTCAACAGGCAGGTGAATAGGTGATAGACCAACCCGTAAACAACTATGGTGGGCAAATGAAGCGACTAATCCCGCAGGCGCGCGCACAAAACACACACGACGATACGAATTAAACAAGAGACGAGCAGCAAGCAGTTTTGTTGTCTCCATCTCCATGTGCGCGCGTTGAGGAAGCGGACGGCATCGAGCTTAGGTGGCAGCAAGGACCAAGCGGTAGGCAACAAACGCCCGTGCCGGGAACACAATTTTTTCTCCCCTTTTTTTCAGAACAGGAACCTATGCCGACAAATACTCAAATGAGCGTACCTGCAAGTAGCCAACTGGATCGCAGCTGGGAAGCCTGAGACTGGGACTGACTATTTGCAATAGGAGGAGGCAGCTGACCAAACCGGCGAACCCTGAAACCGAAACCCATAGCCTGCTGCTGATCTAGGGCGATCACACGCCCCGTGTTTCTGTTGGGCCAAACGCTTCGGAAAAAAATGGGGTGCGCCCGGGGCGCACGCGACGCTTCGTGCGCCCCTGGCCCCGATGCAGTCCGCGTGTTACCCAGGCCATCCGACGATCCACGCCCACGACGCTCGAAGGACTAGAGATTGGGCTCGGCTCGGCTCAGCTCAGCAGCCGTGCAGCCTTTCTTCACCAACGCCCGCGTCAAGCCGTAGAGGCCTGGCCCCTGCTTCCTGCCCCCGCCGGCCTCGCGGGTGCCCGAGATCAACAAACGATAGATTCATCTTCCTCCGCCCGCACCTCCCGTGCGGTGCCGGCGCCGGCGAGGCCGCCGTGGAGCAACAGCCTCGTGCTCTGCATGTTTCGCCCAGGATTGTTTGTCGGCAGGACGATGGCCGATACAGCGGACATGCTGCTCCGGCGACTGCGCTATAGAGGCACCTTGTCGGCTCACACGCTGCAGCTCGACCTGCTGCAAGCCTGCAACTAGCCCTGCATGATTTGCAAGTGCTCTGATGCTTTGCGAGTGCGTGCAGGCTGACCGGCGAGGAGGCGGACAGGCGGTGACGAGGATCCGCTGTACCCTGAGCGCGGCGGAGGCGCCGGCGGCGGACGTGGCATCGACCAGCGCAAAGGCCACGGCGGCCGCGAGGTCGTGCTAGGCCAGACGGTGCTTCGCCAGTTCGCCATGGCCGTCTCGCCTTGGTGGACCCCTCGGCTGCCTCGTGGGCGTTGGTGAAGAAGCATGCGCGGATACCGACTACCGAGCCGAGCCCAATCTCCAGTCTCGCATGGGTCGTGGGTGCGGATCGTTGGATTGACTGGGTACACAGGTGGACTGCATCGGAGCTGGGGGCGCATGCGCCCCGGGCGCACCGCATTTTTTTCCGACGATTCGCCTTGGCCAGCCTGAACTGTGGATTGGTGGTGGTATCATATGATCGCCATGCACGCGTGAACTCGATCATTGCGCCATGCACGCGTGAACTCGAGCATTTGCGCCGACGGAAGGCGCTACAGTTCCCGCCCCGTACGAACGGATCACAGTAGTAATAACGCCAGCCCACGGGCACGCGCGTGACCCTACACGTGACCAGTCGTAAACGGAACGCGTCCGCAACCGGGGGGGTCACAACTCACAAGACGCTGGACGCATCCCCCTCGCGTAGGTCGCAGCGTAGCCCATTGCCCGTTGCCTGCTCGGAACGTCTCGCCCTGGCCCCTGTGCTCCGGATGACGTAGCATAGCAAAGCATCTGACCTCACCTGACCCGGCCGGCCGATCGTATCGTATCGGCTCCGGATTTACGTACTCCACATAAATCCGTGTGATCGATCGTATCGGCCGGGCCGGGCAGCCTAATGAATCGCCACCTCACCAAACTGATAATCTGCAGGGGCTCATCGATGATGCATGGGCAAGGAGAGGGACGGCGAGTTAAGCGCGGCCGTCGCGGGGTCGCGCAGCGCCAGCGAGGACGACGGCGGGCTGTTTATTGCCGTCACGGACGGACACGTACACGTACGTCTCGCGTTGCGGCCGGAGGAATCCAGCAAGTACGGCGGACGGGAACGGGACCATGGGGATTGAACGCTGCCCTTGTCACGCGGGCCCACATGACAGGCCGTATGGCAAATTCGGACGAAAAAGGGTGTGCAAATTCCGACCAAGACAGGCACGATAAAAAAAAATATTAGTCGGTGGTGGTAACCTGCACAGGTGACCGGAAAAACTGGGTGCTCTGCTCACCGGAAACGACGACGGAGGAAGGCGCCGGCGAGCCTCGGCCATGGCCGGATTAGTTGAGACGTCCAAATCGGGTCACGTGAACCGGGGGAGCGTCCAAAGGCGAGCAGAGCGAAGGCGGTGGCACGGCGCGGCGCGGGGCGTGCGTTCGGGCCTGTGAGCGCGACGGGCACGACGCTGCTACGGCCTACGGTACATGTCCGGGAGGCGCCAGCACTACGCTACTGGAAGGGCGGACTGTTCTATCCAGTTCCGCGTCAGACGTCAGGCATTTTGTCATCTCTTGGGTTGGTGCTGGAACGTGAGCGTCGGGATGATCCTACGACATGGATTGTGAGGTCACGGGATAGTAGCTTTTAGATGCTGCATGATGGGCACATGGCGTAGAACTGGAGTTGTGAAACACGGAAAAGTCAAAGATGAATAGACACTCCGGTGTGGTGCACGAACCTGTACCGCTAGCTGTACGAGGGGACAGATCGCCATGGAGTTTCTTCGAGCGTAGCAGTATCGTATAGGAGGAAAACTGAAAAGGGAAAAGGGATCAGGGAATATTTCCTACAGTACTCCGGAATATTTCTACTCCGTAGGCCATGTTCAGATTCCCAACTATTCACTATTCATTTCAACTTTTCACTATTCATTCCAACTTTTCACTATTCCTCTCTCACAAAACACGTTTCCCAGCGAATGCTACAGTGTTTTTCTTATGCTACAGTGTTTTTTTCTACAATCTAAACACACCCGTAGTTTGGATTGAGCCCATGAGCTGGAGACGTCACCCCTCGAGATCAGGGTTCAGGATATCAGTCAGATTCCACACCCCACCCACAAGCGTCAAGCCGGAACAGACACGCGCATCCATAAACGGCATGCATGGATGCAGGCGCCCCAAGGATAAACAACGCTGCTAGTCGATCTCGGCGCTCGCATCACATGAGGCGATGCCCAACAGCAAAAAAACAAACAAACAAAAAAAAGATCGAAACTGGATGATAACAAAGGGACGCAACGAAGGCATACAATGGATTATAAAGCTTCGAGTTCGGGTACCACCTGATTTACGACTCGTGATGAGCTGTTGTAATAGGTGATCTACCGCGTCCTTCTAGGGTGAACTCTACCTCTCTTTATATACCAGTTGATTGAAAGGGGTAAGTTTAAATCTTTCAAAAAAAAAAACGGAAGGGGCAAGTTTATATGGCAAGCCCATTATAACTAATCGACAGTTACAAAAGGAGTTCTATCTGAATTAGGTTATAGTCTTTCCTTGCAGCCGCAGGGTTCCTAACTCCGTCAACGACACCTGGTACACCATCCCCTGACACTGGCCGGCTGGCCCCGTGACCGCGGAACAGTGGCCGTGCACGCGCGCATTCACGCCCCATCACATGGACGCGCCCGCCCGGCCGGGGGCCTCGGCCGCTCGGCCAAGTGAAAGGGACCCGAGCGCCACTAGCCAGCGCACGCCGGCCGCCGTGGACGCGACGCGCGCCAAGGCTGCCACGCGGGCAACGGCAAGAGATCACGGGAGGGGAGAGACGCATGCGCAAGCCGCCGAGGCGCGCGCGCGCGGGCGCGGCTCCTCACATGCGCGCGCCGCACCGGTCGGCCCAACCGAACCCAACCACCGAGGCAGACCAAAGCGAGAGGCAATCAGACAAACACAAAAGGTTAGAGTGCTGACGACGACATGGAGGAGGAGGGCGCCATTGAAGTAGTGTGTAAAGCGAGCAATTAAGATTTTTCCGTAATGGCGGTAAAGAAGAACAGGAAGAGGAGGAGGAAGGTAACAAGTAGCAAGCCAACAAGAAAAAATTGGGCTACGTACAGCGCACGACCGCAGCAATGGCCAAAGCACAAGCAAACGAAGCGGCATGCACCAACTCCGACGACACGGCGACGACGACCAGGACGGAGGAACGGACGGACTGAGAGGAAGAGCCCAGGAGATCGACGGCCACCCAGGCGCTCTCGCTCGCTCGCGTGTCGCGTCCGTCCCCACCCTGTTGTTCGTCCACATGGGGGCCAGAGCCGGAGCGAGGTGGTGGACGGCAGAAACGGACGACGGCCTGTGACGAGTGACGAGGCAAAGGGTGTGTACCAACTCCACTGGCTCGACGTTAGCTGTGGCGCCGGTGGGGGCCGCCGCCGCTGGAGCTCGTGGTGGCGGCCTGGGCGGCCATGGCGTGCTCGAACTGCCGCATGTCGACCGCCGGCAGGGGCAAGGGGTACTGCTCCTCCGGCTGCTGATGCTGGCGCTGGTATTGGGCCGCCGGTGCGGCGTAGGACGTGGACGCTGACGCGGACGACGAGGAGGAGGAGGATGCCATTGCCGGCGGTGGTGGAGGCGGCGGCGCGGCGCGGTTCCAGGAGCCGAGGCTGCTGGTGGTGCTGGTGCTGCCGTCCCAGCCGATGTGCGCCACGTGCTTGACGTCGGTGGGGAGCCCGATCACCATCTCCCGCTCCTCTTCTTCCTCCTCGTCGTACACCGCGAAGATCTGGGACAGGTTCTTGAACCCGCGTAGGAGCCGCGCCACCAGCGACTCCCCCTTCCCCGACGCCGGTGGCCTCGCCGGGGCGCCGCCGCCTGGCACCACCCCGAACTCAATCCCTGCTCCAACAACCAAAACTACCGGCGTTCAGCAACCCGTTGCCAGTTGGAATGCAAAAGAAAAAAAAAACAATGAATCGAATCGAGAACGAATAGCTTGTCGCTCAATTGGCACGCAAGAACGCACCTTGCGGGTGGGGCTTCTTGCCGGCGTGGCGGGCGGTGTCGACGACGTCGACGCTGGAGTGGGAGCGGCAGCCGGAGGCGAAGGGGATGGTGATGAACCGCCGCGGCGGCTGCTCTCGGGTCATGGCGAGCCGCTTGGATTACGTACCCGCGCTTGCTTGCTTGCCCAGCCGGCGAACAACCCAACCGGAACGACGAAACTGCCTCTTGAATTGCTTGCTGCTGGAGCAAGCACACCAAGCTATCGGAGCAGATAGCAGCGGCAGGTGGCGAGCCTTTACTCCAGCGGAAAGGTCGCGTTAGGTCCGCACGCGCGCGCCGCGGCAGGCCCGCACGCACGAACAGCAGCAGCAGCAGCAGCGGAACGAACGGGTGAACGGCACTGGCACTGGCCCGGCCGGCCAGTGGTGGTCGAAGGGAGGCGAGGCGAGGCGGCGGAATACTATAGGTGTAGAAGTGGTGGTGCCACTACGATGGCGTACAGCTAGTGCTGCTACTTGTATATTGGAGAATGAACGCGGTGCTGTGGTCTCTGTGTGTGCAGTGGGGGTAGGAAAGGAGAAAGAGACGGGAACGAGGAGGGGGCGGAGTGGTTTGCGGATGGGGTTTGGGTTGGGTTCGGTACGGTACCCGCGCGGCCACGCCTCGACGCGCGTTCGGGCCGGGGACAGCGCTGCCGCGGGGTGCGGTGCGAACGCCGTGGCAGGTCGCGGCAGACACGCGCACGGATGGCCAGCGCGAGTGCCCCAACTGCTCCTCCTCCTTCTGGCCGCGCAGTGGCCGTGGACAGGGATCGGCCGGCCAGGGCCAGGCTGCGCCTGAGTGGACGGTGAACCATTGCTGCGTGTACGCTACGGGCGCCGTGGTCCTGGCGTGTGTCCGTGTTCGTGTCAACGGGCTTCGGCAGTGAGATGGATTTTTCCTTATAAATTTTACCTTTTTTTTTTTGCGAATCCTTATAAATTTTACCTTTTCAGAGAAGTTTAGCTAATTCTTGTTTGTTCTTTTCATCTTCTAATAAAACTCTTGCCATCCGTTTAAAAAATAAAATAAGGCCTGCTCGCTTGTCGCAGACAAATTTACACGAGTTGCTTCTACTATAGATAATAGTCATCGTTTCTTTTACCTCTTTTTTTTTCTTTTCACAAATCTTGGGGCGTAATCTATTTATTTTTTTAAAATGATTGTTTTCGATTTTCGTGGACCTCCTCGAAAAGATACTACGTCCTTAGTGTATTGCAATAATTTCTACCGCTGGAAATATATATTGTTTTCTGCATAATAGGAAACTTACTACGGCATCATAAAAAAAGATACTTGCTCAATATCTAGCTTGCTTCTCCTTGTAGGAAAACAAAAGAAAAGAAAAGAAAACGGATCACATGGCGAGTAGAATCCAGTAAAATGAATGTTCAAAAGAAAAAAAGAATCCAGTAAAATGATGACAGGCCTCACACCTGTCACCGCGGGCTTGCCTGCCAACCGCGAGCTGGGCCGTAAAAGTTGGGTGTTTACGTATCTTGTTGGGCCTAATATAACACAGCTCAAGGAAGGGCCCATTTGTTTCGAATATAGTGAGTGACTCTGTCATCATGCCTCTGTTGTGCCGTAATTCACTTCGAAAATGTTTGAAAAAGTACTCCTATGTGATAATACTTTCCAAAAAGTATAGCCAGAACTTGATCTGTTAAGAGAGAAAAAAAATCAAATGACACTCATAGCGCGAGAAGAGAAAACGATGAGAAGAGTGGGCGTACAATTAGTCCGTGGACAAAGTTTTGTTTATCATCAACGATGACAGGAACAATTTGATAGTTCAGTTCCAACATCCAGCCAAGAAATTTGAGTACAGGAAACATGTTCATCTGACCTAAACAAAAGGACGCCTTTAAACAGAACAGGTATAACCATACTCTTGGTGCTGGTTAGTCAACCTAACAATAACTCTGACAATGTAGCTATGGACAATTGCATAATACCATTTTTATTTCTCACATAACACAATTGAACAATCAATCACATCCAACAAAAAATTGTATGAAGCAGCAAACACCATGTTTTATGGTCGCCGTCTCAAACAGCTTGATCGATCAACTGAATTCAATTCACCTAGCGGTTTCAGCTTCAGGAGATCATCCCACTTCCTCGTCTAACAAGAAGCAGAGCAAGACGAAGGTGAAGGTGACGATGCGATGGACGTGAGGCGCCTAGTAGATAAATAATGGCGGCAAGGAGCTCGATCATCTAGTCAGAAGATGTCGAGGATCTCCTGGATGAAGCCGTTGCAGAGGGGGCAGTTGCCGCGGCTGACCCAGAGCTCGCGAGAGCAGAGGCGGCAGAATGTGTGGCCGCAGGGGATGAAGGCGGCGCCCTTGTGCCGCACCATGCACACGCAGCACACGTGCACCATCTCCTCCTCCCTTCCCTCGCCGTCTTCCTCGTCGTCGTCGCCCTCGCCGTTCTTCCGCGCGCCGCCGCCACCGCCGCCGCCGGCATCCTCGTCCTCGTCGTCGTCCCACGTGCTGTCCGATTGCTCTAGCAGCGCCATCAGCGACATCTGCGCCGCTGGTGCCTCCTCCTCCTCCTTACTTTCTTCCTCCTCCTCTTCGTCGTCCTCCTCCTCGTCGTCGTCGTGGTCGTCATGTTCTTCCCGGTGGTCATCGTCGCCGCCGACGTCGCGGAAGTTGTACGTGGCGGGGCGCCTGGAGCTGGAGCGAGAGGAGGCCGCGGGGCCGACGCGGGTGGACGCGACGCGCGAGAAGGTGGGCGTCGCGCGGAGGGACGGAGCCCGGGAGAAGGTCCGGGAGAAGGCCGCCGCCGCCTCGCCGGGGGAGTAGTTGTACTTGTTGCTCCGGCTGTTGGCGCCGCCGCTGCTGCTGTTGCTGAGCTCGCCGCTGTTCGTCGGGGCGTGCGCCGCGGTGGCGGAGCCTCGTGGGGGCTTGGGCGCCTGCCATGCCGCCGCCGCTCGCCGGAGACGGAGCCTGTCCCTCAGCTGCATCCATCCGCCGCCGCCTCCATCGCGGGGGCTCTCGCCGGCGGTGTCGTCGTCGTCGTGAGGGATCTTGAGGAAGTCGCGGATGGCCGGGTCGGGGGTGGAGAGCTGCTCGGATAGCGTCATCGTCCGCCGCATCTCCGGCCGCCGGCCGTCCATCTCGGTGGATGGTTGGTTGGCGTCGATCGGGGGATGGAGGGGAGGCGATAAGGTGGCGGTGGATGGCGTCTTATGGCCGGGGTTAGTTGGATCGCGCGCGAGGAGGATGGAGGGGAAGGAGGAGAGAAGACAGCCTCGAGTCGAGCCAGCCAGAGAGGCAGGCGTTTGGACACGGGCAGCTTGGAGCGGGTCTAGCGGGCTTTTTAAATCGGGATATACAATTACAGCAACGTGCGGGCGATTGGGCCTAAATTACCGTGATGCTATGCATGCGTGCGTAATTGCCGGGAGCATTGCTATTTTCGGGCTGGGGGTTTTGTGATTTTTCAGAGCCCGGTTTACAGTTGAAAGACCATAAATTACCGTGATGCCATGCATGCGTGCGTAATTGCCGCGAGTCTTGCTATTTTGGGGCTGGGGATTTTGTTATTTTCACAGCCCGGGTTACTGTTTGAAAGACCATTTCCTTCTGATGATGTGGCAACTGCCGAGCTTTTCAAATTAAAACTACCTCCTGTAAATTGCGACGGAATTGACCTTCAAAAGAAAAAAAAAAGTGATGTGACAGAATTTTTAGACCGCGCCAAATTACTGTGCAGAACCTACAAATGGTATGGTGAACAAGAGTAAACATTCCTGAAAGAGTGAATGTTGAGTAGATTTTTTGCGTGGTGCGTGTACGCAACGGCATGTCGAGAACGGGTGCTGCCTGTTCGTTCTTTACTGTTAACCAAGCGTATAGAGCGCTTTGATCCTCGAAACACGTCACGATTTCTTACTTCTTAGGGTGTGTTTAGATTGTAGAAAAAAAACACTGTAGCATAAGAAAAACACTGTAGCATTCGCTGGGAAACGTGTTTTGTGAGGGAGGAATAGTGAAAAGTTGGAATGAATAGTGAAAAGTTGAAATGAATAGTGAATAATTGGGAATCTGAACATGGCCTTAGCCTCTTTGACAGAAAAAAAAAATTCAGACTGTACCACGCTAGTTCTTTTCTACGTTCCTCAAGTCCAAGCAGGCGAGATGTAACCTGCCTCGAAGCACTCTCCCCATTCCTGTCCTCCATCACAGCATTATGGGTCTGTTTGGTTGATAGCCGAAGGTTGCCGCAACTAATGTTAGGCGTATGCCGAACTTGTGGCATGCCAACTTTGCGGCAAAAAGAGAGTGTTTGGTTCGCTACCATGCCTAAGTTTAGGCGTGACAAATTTAAATGTGGTAACCATTTGGTTCGCTACCAAAGAGAGTGCCACAAGTGCGACAAATATTTGTGGCAATTGTTTGGTTCATAGCCAAACTTGAGTACAATTACCTTACTATTATGAGTGGTGAGGTTACCACCATGAGACATTGTAATGCGCCTTTTTTTAACATTTTCACTCAAAAACAATGAAGACAATGGTATTTTTGTCTCCCCGATGACACATAGAAATATAATTAGCACTAATATAAACAAACTATGATAAGGTCATGTTACATGCCATAGGTCTTCATATAAATTAACTTACAATAGTTATATCATACATAAAAGCATCTAAGCGCCGATCATGAGTTGCAATGGACCACTTCAAGCTGTCCTATACAAAAGCAGTTGCAGCTACTGTCAGCACTTGCAATGTTTCCCTATACAAAAGTAACTGTCAACCATCACTTGCAAAAGGACCCATTCAGAGAAACCCATTGGTTACAAACCTTGCTGATAAGCACATCTAGAAACCTTGCTGATAAGCACATCCATGTGCGGTAGCAAAAGAAGCAAAATAAGGTCACAGAAACTTGAAACACCCATTTCACAGAAGCCCAATTATTTAGCTATCATCTTGGCCGCACAAGAATTGATAAACCCAAGTTTCTAGAGTTGTGGCACTAGAACCATCAAGCCAACAACGCATACCTTCATTTTCAGGACGTGCCAAGTAAGTACCAACTTTGATTTTATCTTCAATGCAAATTGTCAAAGCCTCCAACCTCTTCCACAATTCAGCATGTGGGTTATCAAACTTCAGGACTGGAGGCGGAGGAGGTGGCTCAGCAAGGGACTTTGAAATTTCCTTTATAGTGGTGGCAATCTCTAGAGTAGCATCTGAGAAACGACTCTTCGACTTTAGTGGTTTCTTACTAGGGGACTTATATCCTCTTGATCTCTTCTTTCCAGATCGATGCGTGCTAGAAGAGCTATTCTCACCACTCGCTGCATAATTAGGACTAATTTGCTTAGCTTCAGGTGAGGGTAATGTGTCAGAGTCATCATCTGCATGGTCAGCAGGATGTGCATAACCAGATATGTCATTGAGCCCCCTACTATCATCGCTGTCACAGTCTTTATCATCATCCAAGCATGTTTCTTGATCCATGGCAAGGGAACCATCTGCATTACTACCCTTGAAGAGCTCTTCCATCTCATGAAAGAACTTGATGGGCTTAGCAAGCAAACGCCTTGCCCTATCCTGCAATAAATAAGATGATTAGATTGTGATTGTATATCTGAAATTTGCAATGTCAAGACAAACTGAGACATACACTGAGTTTTTCTTTTTCAGATTCAGAAATAGTTATCTTGCACCTGGTGGCATCAAATCCATTTCCACTGTTACCTAAAGCTCTCTCAACTATTTTCCACTTCTCCTTGTAGTCTCTATAGTGACGATTAACCTGCTCAATGGTTACACCCATAGCAAACTGTTTGTTTAATGCATCAGCACATTTTGCATGGTGTGTCCTTTTCCACACAAAGCCTGCATGCTGGTTTTTCTTGTACTCAATATACCAATTCAGCATGAACTTAGAGTGTTCCTCATCCCAAGTTATGGTTCTCTCACGGACAGGCCCATCACCATCCGACTTCCCCTTCTTGTTCACCATTTCTTTGCCACTTAAAAGAAAGATCTTCCACTAGCAGCAAGCTGTAGAACATCAATAAAGTTTTAAATTATTTGACAGCATGCATTGAAGTAAATAAAGACAATGAAGGAAACCAATCATCACACATTCATATATAGAGTACATAGTACATATCACTGATAGTTCATTACATGCCAATCAAATATAGAGTACTACATATCATCCTCACAGATCATATTCTCTGGGGGATGATTAACTTCAGATCTAGATTCGCCTACTTTATCCCTCCACATACTACGTGCTATCTGATCTCTTTTAAGTACCCAGGCCCGACTCTCAGCTCTTATGTCACGGTATCTTCTATTGCTCCTTGGTAAGGCCCTGTACCATGACTCCTCATCATAGACGTACTCATCATCACCATCCTCTAGTATCCAATTGTGAAGTGCACAGCATGCAAGAACAATCTTGACTTGAACTTTCAAAGGGAAATTCGGTTGACTTTTAAGTATTTGAAATCGATTCTTTAAGGTACCAAAAGCTCTCTCGACCGTTGTCCTAAGCGAGGAGTGGCGATGATTGTACAGTTCTTTATAATCTTCTGGTTCTCTAGTGCCTTTATATTCTTTGAGGTGATATTGAACGCCACGATATGGAGAGAGTATACCAGGTCTTGCTGCATATCCGGCATCAGCTAGAAAGAATTTTCCTACAGTATGTACAAGTTACCTAAGGTTAGTGCTGAACTAATATGTTGTTTAATTAGTTAGAAATGGAATCCCTACCTTCAGGTATTTTTAGACCAGTGGGTCGGCTTAGAGCATCTTGAAGCACATGAGAATCATGAGCTGATCCCTCCCATCCAGCGAGAACATATATAAATCGCAAATCAAAATCAACAGCCGCGAGAACATTTTGAGTAGGAATGGATTTTCTACCCCTAAATCTGTCTTGCATGTGTGCTGGGACAAATGCCGGTACATGAGTACCATCCAAAGCTCCTATGCAACCCTAGGAAAGATTATGTTTCATTAGACTAATTGACATGATTGTTATCTATATCTAAAAAACGTAGCTAAATGGGTTTCACAATTGTACCTCAAAGTAAGGGTGAAACCTGCCTGGATTACTTGTGATCTTGGCATGCGTTTCAGTTGTCCTGATGTATATAAGTTCTCTAGCAAGTAATACAAGTGCATCTAGAACAGCATTGATATATCTACTAGCGGTCTCACCCGATCGGATGAATTCAAAACCCACATTTCTATTAGACCAATTATGACCCACTACATGCATAAACATTGCAACTTGTTCTTCCACAGTGACATTCAGTGTGTCCACCAAAAGGCCACGTGATCTGAAATTGCCACACAACCTATGAAAAACAGCTTTTCTCATGCGCAGTTCAGAAATACAGTGGGCCTCGGTACCATTATACAGGCGATTTAAACGTACTTCTCGGGCGATCTCTCTGTCCAAAATGGGTCCATATGTCACACTTTTATCTCTCTTGCGGATACTAAGCAAATAAGAGTAGCTTGCTAGACACAATGCGATAGCAGCCAACAATCTTCTCCTCCAAATGTAGTACTGATAATAGTAACTGAAGTTATAATACATGAACTGATTCATCCTTCCTTCCATCTGGGGTAGAAAATGTTCCCCAAAATGAATTAATTATCCCAATGTATATATATATCATAGTGAGGAATATAATTTAGCAACAAATATTAGCACTTTCAATCTGGGGATCTAATTTAGGAGCTCGTGAAAAGAAAATCCATGAACTATTCTAAGAACAGTTACGAAATAACTGCATCAAAATGACATGAAGAATTTGGTAATGCACACAGTAAGCTAGCAAAAGCAGGAAAGTGTTTCTCAGATTGCGACGACTCGTAGGGAAAAGGCCTAATCATGAGCTCTGAGAGATGCAGTCACACGTACCTCTCACCCTTGTATGTTCGTGTCTGCAGATGACGAGCAGGAGCATAGCAGAAGCACGCACGCCAAGGCCGTGGAGGCGAGCGGATCAGAAAAGCACTCACGCGCGTGCGCCGTTGAGATGCTGCAGACGACGAGAAGAAGCAGATCAGAAACACGCATGCCGAGACCATGAGACGAGCAGATCAGAGAAGCACTCACACGAGGCGCCGGAGATGCCGCGTCCGAGGGAAACAGCTAGTCCCGTGGTCGGCGTAGCTCCGCGTCGACGAAGCCGCCGAGGTCTCACCGGGAGCTCCGCGCCCTCTAGTGGCAAGGGCAGGCGGCGGCGGCTTCGGAGCCAACGCCCCAACACCGAAAGAAGATAAAGATGAGGAAGCCAAGCGGTGATATTTGCTAGTTTCGCGCCAATACGCGTATGCGCGCGGGAAAAGTTCGCGCCATCTTTTTTTACCTCGGAAGGTAAGCGGAGCGCGCGTGCTTGCGCCGCGCCGAACTGGTGGCGAACGATTCGTTCGCCAAACTTTAGGCGAGAAGCGGTGCGGCAAGCCTCTACACCGACGCCTAAGTTTGTTTGGCAGCCTAAACCGTGGTAACGAACCAAACATATGCCTAACTCAGTGTGGCATGCCTAACATGTGGCTAGGCACGTTCTGGTCATGAACCAAACAGACCCTATGATTGCTGTCCAGTTTGGTGTTTGGTTGCAGGACGACGACGACGACGACGTCGCTGCTACCTGCTACCAGATAAGCTACCAGCATTGTGTATTGTAGATGGCCGCGTACGTGCGCGTATTTGGTGGCATACGATGTGGCCTTCGATTTTGACAGGTCTGGTCTGCCAGGCCATCAGAAAAACCAATCAGCTGAGCTCAACGATCCCCTCTTGTGGATCGCTGTTGCAACCACTCCAGTTGACCTCTCCACACACAGCTGCCGATCGCGTAAAGCTCATCAGCACGGCTGGCTGTTAAGGGATAACTGGGGAGCGTGCAGGAGTTAGGTGAGGCAGCGTAGCCTAGAAGAGAATTTTACATGCCATTTCCTGATGAATGCCCTGCAGTCTGAATCTCTGAACTGGACGTATGTCAGGTGACTGTGCATGATTTGTATTCAGGGTGTTCAATCGCACACAGCCAAGAATCATTAGTACTGCCCTGTTTCACGAGAGCGATGATTTGTCGGACTGTCAGTGCGTCATGTGACACGATAATTGCAAGACGGAGAATGCCAACAATGCTTGCTGCGCAGGGCCTTGCAGCACTGGAGAAATGCCAAAACCAGCATTCAGATTGGATCCCCGGCCGGGGCAAGCAGCGAAGCGCCGGCTGGACAGGGCTGTGTTCAGATTCAGAAAAAAGTACTTCTCCTACAAGTTTTTTCTATTCACCCCCCCTCACAGAACACGCTTCCTAGTCCACTATTCATCTAAAACTACTTTCTACTTCTTCCCATGTGAACACAGCCTGTGTTCGCAGAAAAGACACGAGATGTCGTCGCTAGCTGAACCAGGAAAACGCAAAGCTCGTGTGGCCCTTTCCAGGCTGTGTCCGTACGCGTGTGGGGGTTCGTTGTCGCCTCCGCTTCCTCCCCGAAGGCAACGGCGATGGCACGTGCGAGCTTGCTTGCTGCCATGCCCCGGCATGGGCGCCAGATCCCGCCTCGTGTTCCCTCGTCTCACAAGTCGCAACCAAGTGGTTGTTCAATCTTTTTAGAGACGCAAACGAGCCGCTGCTCCCAAGTATAGTATAGGAAGAGATCCGTCAGCGTCTGACGGATGGATGTTTACAAGGAACATAGTGGGTAGTATTCCCGTGTCCAAACGGGCAACAGGTGGCGGCGACTTCGACTGGCATGACGCATGCAGCAACCCTGTCTTGTAGTAGCTAACAGAAATGCTATGTGATTTGATCACCAATAACAATAATGTCCTGTTGGAAAGGCTTGAGGCCTTACAGGCAGTTGCTTTTGAGCAAGCGAACAAAAAAAAAAGGAAATAAGAAAGGATGGGTACCATACCACTAGCCCAGTGCCAGTGATCGTAGGCTGCAAAGGGCAAAGAACGTGGGACTGCTCAACTGCATATAGTTCGACTCTACGGAACGCGGTGGCAGCAGACAATGCACCGTGCCGTATCGCACTGCAGGGACGTCCAGTTTATACGGGCGCACATCCATGGCGATCGAGCAGAAGGAGGGGCCGACACGGGCGCACGGCACCAGCATCGCTGGCAATAGGCGAGCAAGCAGCAAAGGACACTAGCGCCGTTGCCGTACCGTCGTCTGGACACGGCGAGCGCAGATGAACCAGCCATCATTTCAGCACGGATCCGGCTTGTGATCTTGGGCGAACTTGACAGATGCGCGGAAGGCAAGGGCGCAAGCACAAGGGGGACCATGATGGTCTGTGCCGAGTACGCATTGCTGATTCATCAGTTCAGGGATGACTCTTACTGATGAGCAGTGACACTAGCAGCGAGTGCCGCACATGTGGAGTACCTGACTACCTGCAACGGAGCGTACAGTTTCAGTTGCTGTACTTGAGCACCTGATCAAGTTTCAGACATGAACAGCACAGGGAACAAAAAGGAAGTACTCTGTCAGGCAAAGCAAATATGTCCATATTTATCAGGTAACACCAACCAACCCGCCTTTCAGCAACAAAAACACAAAGCACACTTCAGAGTTCAGACACACGCTCTATCTAATACCTATCCCATAAAAAGCAGCAAGCACGGACATGTATTTCCTCGGCCACAAACCGATTGGGGCAGACCCAGAGCTACAGAAATACATGTAAGTGCTTGCTGATTACATTTCTGGAGATCGTGAGTCTTTGTTTCCCCCCTTCGGTGTAGATCTTTATCAAATTGACCAAAGGTTTCTCGTTGATAACTGAAGCTTTGTGTGAGTTTCGATCCTCGTCGTTCTTGTGCTTGATCTTGAACGACGGTGCGCCTTGGATCATCTTGTTTAAGTCAATCAGCGTGGCGTCTCCATGGTAATCGTATTGCCCGACCGATGTTGCTCTGATAATAGGTTCCGCAGCTATGGAACAGAGAAACCCATAGAAGTTCAATAGGCAGGAAATGTGATCAATATGCACTATTCTTGAAAAGGAAGAATAAAACTCACGCATCATTTCAAAAAAAAAAAAGAATAAAACTCACATAGCTTTAAGCAAAACTGTACAAGAGTTAGGCACACCTTTCAGTGGTGTAGGTGTTGCATGTGTCGGGTTGTTATGGACTACGATAGCTTGAGAATTTTGATGCACTAAAAAGTAAGCATAGCATTGATTTATCAGTAACTTTGAATATGTTATAATGGGTACTACTGAAAACTCAAGAGAGGTGTGTACCAACCAGATATATTGTCTGGTTTTTCCACAGTAGTAGCACGACTAGTCCTGTTAAGAAGGTTCAGAAACCATAATAAACATTATTTGCACCTTCAGTGACAGTTAACTGAACAACTAATTAAAGACAAGCACTTAATAATTGAAATACATACATCTCTTCAGGTGGTAAATAAGATTCGCTATCTTGTGAGCAATCAACAAGCCAGTCTTCTGGGAGTTCATCTATCCCGTCGATGTTCAGTAAACAGTTGGCACCTGGGGTCAACAATATAATTAGAAGGAACAAAAAAATACCCTCAGCCTAAACACCAAAAGCATCGAAGATATACCTGAATCATCCATCACCTGCAGACTTTCTGAAAGCCCATCTCCAGTAGTCATTGGGCAGGTCATCTAGAAACATACCAATGAAGGCAATAAAATATACATCATCTAATAAACAAATTGATATAGTTTCCTCCATAAATTATAGAAAGGGGAGACTGATAGATCCATTATAGAGCATCAACCTCCGCAATTTCTGGATAGAACTGCAGTGTGCGTCTACGTTTAGCCTGTGAACTTTCCTTCCCTTCTTCAAAGTCCTTGAGATTGATATCTACATTAAATCTTAAACTAGCAAACATGTCCGTACGTTCCTACGGGCTTTGAAAATGACTGGACGACAATCTCTGTAAATTGATTTTTAATATAATGTCATTAGCAACAAAATGATATGTTAAATTGAATATAATAACAGTGATCCTAAAACTAATATCAGTATTCGTGCTACATTTGCATGAATGCGCATGCAGCTATCGAGCAGTGACGTTTTGTTCCCTTGGACCACGACGAGATGGATTTCTAGTGCTGGGCAATCGTCGTGTCGATATATACCAACATTTATAGCAACCGGATTATGGCCTGATTGGTTTGCTACCCACATATTTGCATGCCAAAGTTTTGGCAAAAATAACTTGCCACTAATTTGGTAAGTGATGTGAGATGTTGGCAGCTTTTGGTAGCAAACCAAGCGATGGCAAAAAAAAAATTGGCATCTTTTGCCTAGCCAATTTGTTGGCATGCCAAGAATTTGGCAGCCAACCAATCAGGCTCAACACAGAGGGGACACCGTACCAATCCGCGAGGTGGTCAGAGTGCCGGCCATGGTGCGGGAACAGCAAAATCCACCCCTCTATCCGTTCACAGGCGATCGAGTAATCAACCAGCTAATCTTCCACCTCAACACGTGCACTAATATACTCAGCGGCTACATCAGAGCTCGCAGGCGGCGCCAGATCACGTAGAGACGGACCAAAAATCAAGAGGCAGAACACGTGAAGGTTTTCTTATGTGATTTAGAAATAGGTATAGATATAGATTTCATATACAAGGGCTATATATTTGTGAGATCTTGGGTCGATCACATCAACCGTGGAAATTTGCATAACTACATAGATATATTTCTCCTTTTTCTTTAAAAAAAATCTGGTATTACTGATTTACCGTATACATATCAAAGTAACCATCTCGCTGTACCAAGCGCGGCATGAGTTCTGGACACAGAGGAAGCAGCTCACCCCTGATCATCAATATCCATCCCCACGCGCGGAGGGCCACGGAGTGCCGAGAGCAGCTAGCACTTTATCTCCAGTCCAGGCAACGATAGCGATGGGGGCAGGTGTGGAGGAGGGAAGCGGTGGGACTGTTGAAGCAGTCTGGGGTGGTCGGGTAGGGAGTGGGCAGCAGGCAGTTTCAGTGCTCGCCTCTCTCTATATATAAAGGTGGCGGTAGATGCGGAGATCTTGAGGAAGTCGCGGATGGCCGGGTGGAGAGCTGCTCGGACAGGGTCATCGTCCGCCGCATGCATCTCCGGCGGGCGGACGTCCATCTCGCTGGAATGGTTGGCGTCGATCGGGGGATGGCGTCTTATGGCCGTGGTTGGAAGTTGGATGGATCGCGCGCGAGGAGGATCGAGGGGAAGAAGGAGAGAATAGAGCCTCGAGCCAGCCAGAGAGGCAGGCGTTGGACATGGGCAGCTTGGAGCAGGTCTTCGCGGGCTTTTTAAACCGGGATATACAGTTACCCAAGTGATGCCATGCATGCGTGCGTGTGTAATTGCCGCCGGCCTTGCTATTTTTTTGGCTGGGGGTTTTGTGATTTTTCACAGCCGTGAAAGACCATTTCCTTCTCATGTGATAACTGCAACACTGTTTTCCCAAGCAGCGGTGTCACTGTTCATCACCCGGCAAGTAGTACTGTTTTCCCATGGTTTAAAATCTGGGAGCTATCCTGTCCAAACAAGGTGAAAGCTTTTGCATGGAGATTGGCCCATAATAGTCTACCACTGAAAAGGGAGATTGAAACAAGAAGGATAAAACTTGATACTAGATGCCCCATGTGTAACAGACTCGATGAAGATGCTGGTCATCTTCTGTTCAAATGCAAGTATGCAAAAGGTGTATGGCGCCATATGAACTTAGAAGATATAAGAGTCCCCTTGGCTTCTCTTTCATCCGCACATGATGTTTTTTGGCCATCTGGGACATGGGTGAGGAGATGCATGTGAAGATAGTGACAACTCTATGGATGTCATGGTCTGAAAGAAATGCAGTTAACGCTGGAGAATGCCAGAAATCTCTTTAGTCTGTGAGCTTCCAAATATTAAAGTGTGCTCTGGAATTTAAAGAGTTCTTCGGTACACAATTTATACCTGTTCCAAAACAGTCAAAAATGGAAGAAGCCGTCAGAAGTGTATCTAAAGCTGAATGTTGATGGGGCCTTTTTTGAGTCGACAAATTCAGGTGGTTCGGGATTCATATTTTGAGACCATGATGGAGATCATATGGGATCGGGTGCAGGGAGGTTGTCTTCAGTCATGGAAGCCGTACATACTGAAGCCCTGGCATGTTTGCAAGCTGTGCATTTCGCATCTGATTGAGTTCGAAACGGATTGTTTAGTGCTCAAATCTGCCCTGCCTTCCAATGCCAGCTACAGGTGGTCACTTGTTTAGGGAAATTAAGATCCTCATTCAGGTTAATTTTTTGAATTTAAAGTGATGCGTGTTTCCAGATATGTAATAAGGTGTCTCATAAGTTAGCTAGTCCAGGAGCTAGTGCGAGTGATGGCTCTATGAGTTTCTGGTGTAATCTCTTTGGTGGCTGACGATCTTTTGTCAGTCTCAGTTTAATGGAAAGTAATTCCGAGTAAAAAAAAGGAATCATTAGCAGTCATGTACTGCTTCACGACAGCGATGATTTGTCGTCGGACCAGCATTCAGGTTGGATCCTGGCCGGGGGAGCATGCAGCGAAGCGTCGTCGGCTGGACCAGACCTGTTCTTCCTGGTTCGCACAAAAGACACGAGACGAGAGGTCGTCATGATGAGGAGGAGGCGAGTGAGTGATTGGGGTCTCTAGCTGAGCCCAGCAAAACGCAAGCTCGTGTGTGCCTGTGTGGTCCTTTTCCAGTCTGTGGCCGTACGCGTGTGGGGGTTCGTTGCCTCCACAACCGCCTCCTCCCCGACGGCAACGGCGATGGCACGTGCGAGCTTGCTTGCTGCCATGGCCCGGCATGGGCGCCAGATCCCGCCTCGTGTTCCCTCGTCTCACAAGTCGCAACCAAGTGGTTGTAAAAGATTGCATGAGGACGGTCCTCAAAGCTATTTCTGTGCGGACCTATTTTGGATGAGCGACGCGTGGAGACCTGCACATCGGATGGATCGCGGTGACTGCAGTTCCTGGCTCTTTTTTGGCGCCCCTCGCGTCGTCAGCTCGGCTTGGTTTATAGGCTCTCTCGAGTCCTGACTCGCCTTCGTACTTATCCGCCGTCGCCGCCGCCGGAACCGAACGCCGTGGGCCGGTGGAGCTCAGCCACTGCGATGGACGGAGCAGCACGTCGATCACCAGCAGTCCAGCATGACCGAGCCACCTTAGGCACGAGCTCTGCATTGTCCAGCGATCCAGAATCTGAATACAAAAACTCCATAACTACGGCGTCCGCGTCAATCAGAGGAGGGCAATGGTCATGTGCAAGAGCAGCAGAAACGGCAAGCACAACGCCACTCACACCGGACTGCGCTACTTTCTGTGCTCTTGTAAGCGTCATGATTTATGACATTTCTGGCGAAGTCGCGATGGATAGCAGGTAGCATAAGAACCGCCAACCAGGTCCAGCTCTAGGATCTGTAGCAATAAGATGGCTCCCGATTGTCTCCTCACTCCGTCGAGACATATCGATGCAGTTCAGTTACCGTGATTTTGTTTCTGCTGTTCGTTGTCGCATTCATTTTCATTGCGAGCCAACAATAACGCATGGAGGTTGGAGCCGAGGCGCCGAGCCGATGTTAGCGCGTGCAGAGAGAGCCAGGAACCGCACTCACCGTGATCCGTCCGATACGCCAGATATCCACGCGTCGCCCATCCGAAGTAGGTCCGCACAGGAGCAGCTCTGAGGACGGTCCCCACGCAATTTTCTTCCCAATCTTTGGAGGAGCCAACGCGTCGCTGCCCACTTTATTAGTATAGGAAGAGATCCGTCAGCGTCTGACTGGATGGATGTTTACAAGGAATATACTACAGGTGGCGGCCAGTTCGACTCGCATCAGCAACCCTGTCTTGTAGCTAACAGAAATGCTGTGATTTGATCACCATATAATGTCCTGTTGGAAAGCCTTGAGCCCTTGACAATCGGTTGCTTTTGAGCAAGCAAGCAATAAAAAAAAATGGAAACAGCGATCGTAGCAGTAGACATTGCACGGCGCCCGTATCGCCGTGCTGCAGGGACGCCCAGTTTATACGGGCGCACGGCGCGACGCGTCATCCGTGCCGCCGTCGAGCTGCGGCGAGGACCGTCCTCGCGTACGGACGCGCGCCATCCATGGCGATCGAGCAGCAGGAGGGGCCGGCACGGGCGCACGGCAACAGCGTCGCTGGCATAGGCGAGCAAGCAGCCAAGGACACAAGCGCCGTTGCCGTGCCGCGTCTGGACCCGAGCGCAGATGGACCAGCCATCATTTCGGCACGGACCTGGCTTGCGATCTTGGGCGCACTTGAGGATCCTGACAGATCCGCGGAAGCCAAGAGGACGCAAGCAGAAGGGGACCAAGGTCTGCAGTGCCTCACCTGCAGAGTGCTACGCACCACTGATTCATCGGTTCAGAGACGACTCGGTACTCACTACCTGCAATGGAGCACGCTGTTTCAGCAGCTGTTCTTACACCGCCTGATCAAGTTTCAGACACGAGCAGCCCAATCAACAGGGAGCAAAAATGAAGTTCACTCTGTCAAGCTCAATCTAGCGGATTTCATATAATCTCACAAGCCAATATGTCCATACTTATCAGGTTACCCAACTAACTATTTTGCCTTTCAACGGCAGAAAACAAGCACACTTGACACACCTACATGGCTACATGCGTGCACACACGCTCTATCTAATACCTATCCCATAAAAAACAGCAACCACGGGTATGCATTTCCTCGGTCACAGACCAATTGGGGCAGACCCAGAGCTACAGAAATGACAAATCAAATCTCCTACTAGGCACCGTGCTCGCGTCGCAATCGTTAGCTTATCCTAATGTTCTACTGATCGTGATGCTTCCCTTCCCCCCTTCGGTGTGGATCTTGGTCTTATGGACCACAGGTTTCCCGGAGATAGCTGAAGCTTTGTGTGAGTTTGGATCCTCGTCGTTCTTGTGCTTGACCTTGTACGGCGGTGGGGCATGGATCTTCTCATTTATGTCATTCAAGGTGATGGCTCCATGGATACTACATGGCTTGATAAGCTCGAAAGGGAAGGCCACCGATGTTCTCACCTTCTTTGCTCTGATAATATTTTTCCCAGCTGTCGAACAGAGAAACACATAGAAGTTCAATAGGCGGGAAATATGACCAATATGCACAATTCTTGAAAAGGGAGAATAAAAATCATAGCTTTAAGCAAAACTGTACAAGAATTAGGCACACCTTTCAGAGGTGTAGGTCTTGCATGTGCAGGGTTGTTGTGGACTACGATAGCTTGTTCACAAGGCGAAGAATTTTGATGCACTAAAAAAATAAACATAGCATTGGTTTATCAGCAACTTTGAATCTGCTATAATGGGTAATACTGAAAGCTCAAGAGAGGTTTGTACCGACCAGAGATATCGTCTGGTTTTTCCACGGCAGTAGCAGGGCTAGTCCTGTGAAGAAGGTTCAGAAACCACAATAAACAATATTGCACCTTCAGTGACAGTTAACTGAACAACTACAAGCACTTGTTAACTGCAATACATACATCTCTTCAGCTGGTAAACGAGGTTCGCTATCTTGTGAGCAATCAACAAGCCAATCTTCTGGCAGTTCATCTATCCCGTCAGAGTTTAGTAAACAGTTGGCACCTGGGGTCAACACTATAATTAGGAGGAACAGAAAAGAAAACACTTAGCCTAAACACCAAAAGCATTGAAGATATACCTGAAACATCCATCGCTTGAGGACTTTCTGAAAGCCCATCTCCAGTCATTGGACAGGTCATCTAGAAATAGAAAGGCATCATACCAATGAAGGCAATACAATATACATCATCTAATAAACAATATTGATATAGTTGCCTCCAGAAATTATAGAAAGGGGAGATTGATAGATCCATTATAGAGCATCTACCTCAACATTTTCTGAACAGAACTGCAGCGTGCGTCTGCGTTTAGCCTGTAAAGTTTCCTTCCCTTCTTCAAAGTCCTTGATAGTGACTACATTAAATCTTAAACTATTTCAGAAAATGCATCTGATATTGAAGCATATTTTCAATTTTTTTTTCAAAAAGGCCAGATGAAGTATAGTTAGGAAATAACATTTGCAAGAGGGAAAAGACAACCCGCTGACTTTTATTACTTATTCTGATTTGCATATGTACATTTGTGGATTTACTACTATAGCTATTACAAAGTATATTTTCATCAACACAATTATAGTGGCATAGAGAATTAGGTAACATAATCTTTTTTCTCAAACACAATTTGATAACAAATTAGATCTAAAAGGTGGTGGAACTGGTTGTATGCAGACTCGCTCAGTACAGTTTATTGGCGGTAGAAGACCATTGTTCAGAATATATATATATCAAGGTGATGATTGTTGGTTTCATAGCCATGGGAGCACAAAACATTACCTCCTGTATCAGATAATTGAAATTCAAAGTCTGCACAGTGTTTAATTGGAGTTTGATCATCAAACATGCTCCAATCATCACCCACATTGTTGCTTGCTTCAGCCCACAAGCTGCTATAGGGATCTGCCAAATCAGAAATACAAGAGGCTGAGCATCTTCGCGAATACATTATACATCTCTAGGACAGAGTGAGTGATGCAATGTGTGGCACAAACCAGCTAATAGATTTTTCTGCAGACTATACTCCTGACTTTGCCATCCCCACATCTCACTGTAAAAAGGTCTAAAATGAGGAGCACAGTTAGAAATGATTACTCATGCAAAAACTTTAAAAAAAACTTCAGATCAACGAGAGCAAAAATTTACAGGGAACTTGATAATCAACAGGCTAACATTGCAGAAAGGGTAAGAATTATTAACCTGAACAGGCTAACGTTGCATAAAAGTTTCCAAGGTGAATTATACTAAACACCTGAACCCGATGTTAAACTTGGGAAATATGAGCTCTGCAGCTGTCCTTAGTACTATGTACTAACTGACATGGAAGGCAGAGCAACAGCCAGAAAGGGACACGGTAAAGTTTCCATATTGTGGATAACAACATGTCAACATTGCTAATGTTTCGTTGTGGAATGCCAAGAATTTTTCAGAAATCTCAGAAAGGAGATTTGTGCAGGGTAAAAGCTTGTATGATAATCTAAGAATGCAACGGAATATAACAAGAGAAACAGAAATCTTGGATAAGTAAGCAAATGTACAAAAAAAAATGCAAGCCGAAACAAGACAATAAAGCACGAAATTTGTGACGAACACGACAAGCAGCAACCGGTAGCTAGGGTTTACAGCAAAAGCCAAAAACATCTACAACTGCTAACTAGCTGAGGCTCAGCTGACCGCAAAAAGAGTCAAAGCCGCAACAAAAGCTTCGTACAAAAGAAGGGAAAACACGATCCTTTACCCCATATAATTAGAAGTCTTTACTCTGCTCCTTAAACATCATCATGCGCAACATAAAGATTACCAAAAAAAAAAGGCCCAGTTGGTGGCAACTTGCACAAGCACTGCACCCAACATCCGTACCAGACGAGGGCGAAATTGGGGATCAACAAGGACAGCAATCGAAGCGGAAAACAGAAACAAATGCCGACTTTTTTTCACGCCATCTCGCCGTACGGCCCCGAATCACGCACGGCATGAGTAGTGGACACGAGTAAAGCTCGGAGGAAGCAGCTCACCCCTGATCATCAATGGCGCCGTCGAAATCCATCCCCGCGCGCGGAGGGCCACGGATTGGATCCATGGTTCCGAGCAGCTAGCACTCCATCGCCAGACAACGACAGCGACAAGAAAAAGGCGCTCCTCTCTTCTTCCCCGCGTCACCCAGCGATGGGGGCAGGTCCGCTCTCTTCTTCCCCGCGCCAGCCAACGATGGGGGCAGGTTCGCAGGTGGAGGAAGCGGTGGAACTGTGGAAGAAGTGGGGGGTGAGCCGGGTGGGGGGAGTGGGGAGCAGGCAGTTTCAGCGCTCGCCGCTCTCTCTCTCCCTCCCTCCTCCTGTCCTTTTCTCTCTCTAGACAAGTCCAAAAAACTGATGCTTTTCTCTCTCTCTCCTCTCCAATGTGACAGCACAGTCTGCAGCCCGCGGCACGCAGAACGAAGGAAACACAACGAAAGCAGCAAAGCCACTGATTATCCTATGACTAATCCAGAACCGGTCCTCCCCGTCCCCGCGACGCGATGATCCTGCCGCGAATTTCTAATCGCGATTTTTAAAGGTGAGCATTGCCGGAACGGCCTGATGGTAAGCTATTGACTGGGGCTTTGGAAGCGTGCATTGGAGGGAAGACGAAGCCTGCGATCCAGGTGGGTTCGGTAAAAGTAAAATCCAAAGGGATATGGTAATTCGGGAGAATTACTGCTGCCAATAATTTCCGTGTACATCCAAAATGGGAAGAAAAGAATGAACCGAGCACGCGTTAAATAATGCTGGAAATATTTATTTGTCATGGCGGAAATGGCATGAGCAACAGTAAATGCGGAGGGGTAGATAGTGGCCTGGCCGGCCATTAACTGCGGAGCCTGATGCTCATGTGATCCAGAGCATTGAAGACGAACAAGGCTGCTCGTTCCCACAACCGTAGGCCGTATCGTACCGTGTACGGGCCCAGGACCGGCGAGTCCGACACTGGGGGTGGGTCCGCCGGATCCATCTATTCCGTGGCCCACATGTCGGTCCCGTTCTGTTGACTGTTACAGCTTTGTAGGCAGGGCCATAAAATTACAGATGAACAAAGCTATCGCAGAGCTTGGAAGGGGTTGTACATGGACATGAGCGCGTTGTGGCATGAACAGTAAAATTCGAAGAATGTCAGCTCTGCTGATTCGTCGGCTCTGGTTTATCAAAGGTTATCCAAAATCGCTTCGAAAAAAGAAAGCAGTAGTTCTTCGGTTCTACACCGTGCGTGGTGAGCTGGCGTAGTTAACAAGTTGTTTAGTAAACCGCTACTTGTGCAGGTCGGTCAAAAAGACTGTTGGAAAGGTGGCGCGTCGTGAGGCTGGCTGGGTTTTGGATCTTGATCTCGGTTGTTTGTTACGGATGGAGAGAGTGACGGATCACAGATCTGTTTACCGGCGAGCTTACCGACGGGACCATAGCCTCGTGGACCGTGTGGCTACCTTTAATTTCTCGTGAGCACACATGTCGGGTCACTGGAAGTAACCGCGAGGTGGTTGTGGTTTGCAAATCAGATCGGGCGAGACGAGTATAGAAGAGAGCCGGCGGTAGCCCGCTACGGCGCTACCACCAAATATTCAATATAGGAAATGAAATTCGCTGAAGTGGGGGTTTGCAACTTTAAATTCTTCTTTCAAAAAAACCTTTAAATTCTTTGATGCAGCTCTTCTGAATGATCTAACAATTGTTTTGCATTTGCAAACTCCGTGAACAGGTACGGGTAAAAACGTCCGTCTTAACATCGGCAGTTGTCTTCCTTTCTAGTAATATACCAGTAATTCATTACATAGGTACACTATCAAGTATAATATTTATTATATAGGGTGAGAAGTATCAAATAATTCAATTCATAACATCAGAATTACCATCAATCGAATTGGTAGGCCCTCCTGGATTAAATGTCTGTTTAGATGGTGGTGGAAATTTTCACACTAAAACGTGCATCTAGACCCATCCCTCAGTTAAATGAGCATCATAATGCAGACAAAAGTTTGGCGGCTATGGCAGCAAAGATCATATAACAAAGCCATGATAACCTCATTGCCTGTTCACCGTAATCAACAAAGCCATGATAACCTCATTGCCTGTTCACCGTAATCAACAAAGCCATGATAACCTCATTGCCTGTTCACCGTAATCACAGACCATGATAGAACAAATAATTATATCAACAAAGTCATAATATCCTCATTGCCTTCTCATAGTAATCACAGGCTATTAAAGGCTTTTTAGCATCGAAATCATAAGTGACAGGGCCACGTGCACCGCACTTTGCCCTGCACCTCAGGGGCACAAAATTAACCATGACGCCCGGCTCCGTGCACAGAACGTACAGCAGACAATGGATGGTTGGCAAAGCAAAGCGCACTTTGAGCAGGAAAAACAGATGATGGGCGATCATTGGTAGTACACACAAGGTAGAATATATTAGGGGATAGATAAACGATTGATGACACGCCAAAGTACCAAACCATACTAAACAAGACTACTGTTGTCCTTCAGCAATGGCACATAAAGAGCCAGAGCCTCACAAGTTCCTTGGAAGACTTCTCCAGTTTTACTAGGGGAAGATAGAGCATAGCGCAGCAAAATGAGGAGGCGACATGGGCTCCTAAGCACTAGGGACATAGCCACCAGTGCCTCCGGTCTGGTGAAGCATAGCGTCGATCTCGTCGCCGTCCTCCATCTCGAGCTGAGCGAATTTTGACAGAAAAAAACAAATCAGTCATGGATTCATATCCATCAATGTTTGAGGAGCTGAAAGAGTTTGCAAACAAACGCACCTCATCAGGGGTCTGCTCGCCGCGAAGCCTGCGACCATCAAAAAGGAATGCAATTGCATTCATGTCCACAGACTGGCGGTCGCAGTAGGCGTTCATCAGCTTCTTCAGCTGGGTGGACCTCTTGATGCGGAAGAACACCTCGTTACCATCCTGTAATACAAGAGTAGGTGAGAAGTAACACACGAACAGTACAACTGAGACCTGCAACAATTTCAATCTGACATGTAAAATGCTGCCACATCCAAAATAATCTTGAACAGTCCTAATCTCCTGAATCATTCTAGGACATAAAGTTAGATTTCTGGATAATGCTTAAAGAATAACTAAAATACTGAAGTACAAAGCAAAACCCTGCTGCACATGCTATCAATCAAACCAGACAAGCCCCAGACCAACTGACTAAAAAAGGTCATATAAGCGTTTTTAAGTGCATAGAGAATCAGTATAAGCACAGAAACACCAATCAGTTAGTACTAGCAGGCAAGCTGATATGTTCTTCTCAAGCACGGTTTAAACATGCACTACGGTTTTAACAATTCTTATGCGTCATGAGGGTTTCAGTAACCCAAAAACTTCAACAAACCAAGCCATGTGTGCATAAAAGAACAAAACACACAGGTAACAGATAATAATCAGTGTTCGCCTACACGGCGTTTAGGCCGTTTACACGGCGTGTAAACGCTAAACGATGGCAAGCCGTGTAGGCCGATTAGCCGTGTTAAGCCGTGTAAACCCGTTTCAGCCATTTAAAAGGCCGTGTAGACCGACTTTTTGCTAAACGATGGGGTCACTGACCGTTCACCGTTTAGCGTTTAGGCTAACACTGATAATAATAACTACTCCACATATCCTCCAACTAGTAAAAGTTCAAACCCTTCTAAGTTTAAGCAGATAAACCTGTAAATTTTATTTACATCCACTATTCAGTAAACCTACTCTAAAATAGGATCCCATGGTATTAAGAAGCTAACACCAAATATCCAAAGGTTAAATTTCTAATGATCTGAACTATAATACACAATTACAAACATCGACATAAAGTGATATCTGATATAGTCCATATTACATATTCGACTGAGTTAATTCCATGAATATCAAGTACTCCCTCTGTCCCACAAAGGATGACGTTATGGGATGCGTGCCCGTGTTAATTTCTCAACTTTGACTCGAATTGTAGAAAAATATACGCAATATTTATATCTCTAATAAATTTGTTAAAAAACTAGATTCAAATATCTATCTAATGATACTAATGGTGTACACTGTCTATTTTGGGACGGAGGGAGTACACTGTCTACACAATTTTACTGGAAGAATTGACACTTCCATGGGTCATCTGGTCAACAGAGTGTAAAATAACATAATGGACACAATAAGGTAAATTACGTCAACAGATACAGCACATTGAAGTGATCATAAGTTCACATGGTTCCCAATTTGATGTTCCTTATATAAACTATAAAAGATTGGCATTCCATCTCTGTTCTTAGTACAGTTTTTTCTTAATAAATTCTTAGTACAGAATGACTAAACAAATCGGGTCAATCATCTATTCATTGATCGCGACAAGGTAACTGCATGGCAATTCAAACCCTACCAAGTAACAACTACATCGCGACGATCGCAAAGGGCAAACGAGAACAAAATAATCACAAACACTACCAATCTAAACAACAGCTAAATCGAGATGATCGCCAAAGAAGAGCGAAGCAGAGCGACCCTAACAATATACCAATCTAAGCAACAACTGCATCGCAACGACGATTGCGCCACAAGGGCGAAGCAGAGCTATTCTATTCATCAGCGGGGAAGGGAAGATAAAAGAAGAGGGGGACCGCCGGCGTCCGTACCTGTCCCTTAACCTTGAGATTGATGTGTGCGCCGCCCTCGGCCGGCTTCTTGTCCTCCTCTCCCGCACCCGACATCCTCGTCGACTCGCGCGCGCAGCAGCAGGAGCGGGGTTCGGTTTCGCGGCGGCGGGGGTTCCGGCGATCGAACGGTGGCGGCCGGAGCGGGTTGGGGGTTGAGGTTGCGATGTGCCGGCGGACTCGGCCTCTTATAGGGCGGCTAACCCATAACTGGATTTCATACGAGGTTGGAGTCCGGATCCTCCCTACGGCGCGTCTCTGTGGCCCGCGTGTATCCGCCCACCGGCGCGCGCGCGCGGCTGTTTGGGAAGTGGGATCGGGATGCGGTGCGGCCGCCCCGGCCGCGTTCGTGGGCCGGTGCGGTGCGTGGGTTGCACGCCAACTGGGTCAAGGGTCCTCGTGGGCCCCGCCGCGTATCACAACAGGTGTACGGCGCGGGCGGAGTGAACGGAACGGACGCCGGGTAACGGGTTGGTGGGAGTGGGAAGCAGGAGAGGTTCGTGCGAACGGAACGGCCGGCGGTGAGCGCAGGAGCGCGTGCGGTTGAGTCCGTTTACGACTCTTCGTCGTGCGATCGAACGGACGGGGGCGCATGGATGCATGGAGCCGGGCGACGGGTTGCACGGTAGAAGATCTGATCTGCAACGTGACAACGGGCGTACCGCGTACACTTGTATGTAATTGTACCTCTCACTTTGGCCACATACTTAGACGAACACAAACTAAAATTGCTTACTTCCAAGCCAGAGCGCTGTGATAATTACAGCCTTTTGTAGCAATTGAATTGATTATTCTCTCTACGAATAACGCCTCCTCCACCGGCTGGAGACATCGCTGGCAAAATTAATTTTTTAGTCTGTGAACAATGCAAAAAACATTGGGCCTGTTCGCTGCAGCTGCTAGTCGTTGTCTCTGTGCCAACTGTTTGCCGCTACAGCAGCTGCAGCTGCAGGCAGCACAGCGAACAGACCCATTACCGCTAGTGTTATTGTTACCGTCTAGAGAGGGCTCCTCCTCTCACAAGCACACGTTTCAAGATGTTGTGGGTTGGCGATGTCGCCCATGCTAGCGATAACTGATGGAGAAGGCCTAAGGATTGAAAACTAGGCGGGGTCCGATCTACATCGAAATAGTTCGGGTGCTAGATTAAACAGTTTTTTTATCTAAATCTGAATTTAATTGAAAGTTGAATATCAAATATAGAGATGTGGCATACATCTATATCCAGACATAATTTATTTATGCTCAGGTCTGCAAAGGAAAATAAATATTTATATTGGTATCCCTTCATATCATATACGTTTCCGCACTCTTTACAAAAAGATATATATCCATGCAAAAAAACCATGAAATTACTTCTTTGTATGTACATTGCCACGTACTCCGTAAAGATGTATGTCACTTAAAAAATAGTGTGATGAATTACATGAAAATATAAAAAGATAGTTGAAGAATCATGTTGAAATATGATGACATAGTGTTCTTGGCCATTGTCGCAACCTCTCTACAATTAGGGATGTGTGTCTCCGCATTGCACTAACCGCTCCATTGTATATTGTATATGAGCTTCATTAAAATTGGTTGTTTGCTCATGTATATGGTGATATAAGCTATATTTTTTCCTCAAACATGCAGGAACTGTATCATTATATTAAGACGAGTAGGAGTACTAATTAGTTCGTAAAACGACCGCGAAAAACATCAAAATACCGTCTGATAAAAAACATCACAACACCGTGCAACGAGAACTGTTGGCGCGATTCCAAAGCCCACAACCTAGATAGAGAAAAAGGCCCATATACGCAGCTTGTATCCTCTCGCTCACGATCCAGCGACGGACACGGAGTCCGACCGCGCGGCGACACTTCTAGAGAGACCGACCGCAAAGGAGAGAGCATCAGTAGCAGACGCAGCGACCAGAGTCCAGACCGTTCTCCGTGACTCTCCCCGCCGCGCCGCGCACTTCCGCGATGGGCTCGCCGCCCCGCACCGTGCACCTCCGCCGCTCCTCTTCCTCGTCGTCGCCGGGCGACACCGTGGCGATCGCGGTGGACGGCAGCGCCGGGGTGGACCTTGCCCGGGTCGGGCTCGCGCTCGGGCTGGACCCGGCCTCCGTCCGCCCCAATGGCTACTTCCTCAGCCGCGGCCCCGGCCACGTCTGCACCGCCGTTACCTGGCGCGCGCTCCTCGCCTTCTTCGCCGCCCGCGGGCTGCCCACCGGCGCCGACGCCGCCGCGCCCATCGCCGTGGACGGCAAGCCGACCGCGCCTCCTGCTCCGACCGCAGGTGAGTGCATCTTCAGGGCTTTCCTTCCTTGAGGAACTGCCAATCTTTGATTGATACGAATACGATTGCTAACTGGTTGGGAAACACGGAGCGATGTTCTGGATCACTGGATATAACAATGTGTGCTCGGGGTTCCGGAATCAAGTGGGGATGATGACGAGTTGACGACTGTGAAGTTTTGTCTTGCACTAGTATTCAGGACCATGCAGATTCTATGCCTGGTTGGTTCTTATGTGATCTTACCAACTTCAGAGATCAATAACACCAAGTCACCAACCGTGGATTAGGGAAATTGCTGCTACATGGATTTCGAATGAATGGGGGTGCCGGAGTACCACCAAAGTTACTGAAATCGCTGGAATACTCTGATGCTGTTCTGGCTGAGATCGACAACTTAGTTTTATTTATAAGCTTGTCAGACTTACTAATTTTCTTTGAACAAAACCTTAAACTGAAAAGTAACATACATCTCGTTTCAGACAAATTTTCAGTGCAATCTTTGCCCAGGCTAGAAAATACAAAATAGCTCTTCTGTTACAGTTGTTGGTATTGTTGAGTATGCGTAGTTCATTTTTCAGTATCTTGGGGCCTTGTATAAGTAAATTGCCATGAAGCAATTCTTCGTTAGTTCCTTATCAAGTGCTACTTGTTGATCTGCAAATTTTTCATTATACAAATTATATGAGCATTTGAACACTATGAACTAGAATGCCATTATGCCGTATATTCCACTGGGGAAATATCATTTTAGATATTCACACAGTCGTTTTGTTTGTGAAATTGTATTCTTCAGATCCTACGACTATTGTGTGCTCGAAGCGAAAGTATGGACTCGAAGTAGAAAGGCATCCCAAGAAGAGCAAGCCTCAAGAGAACAGATCATCTCTTTCGAAACAAAGGGATGACATACTTAGTGAAGAAATCGTCCTTGGTTTGAAGAGAAGACTCAGATTGGACGACACGATTCCAGCTAAGAAGATGAAGTTAAGTAGAACGCGGCTCGGGTGAGTGATAACTGACAAACTCGCAAGTGTTGACTAACGAGTGGTTCATATTTATATTTATTCATATTCAATCCAGAACAAATCCTAAACTTTTTTCTGTTTGTGGCTATTATTGGGTGATCAATCGATGGAGCAGACATGCAGCAGCCAGTTAAATTCTCTTGCAGCTTTGTGAATGCAAATGGAAAGCGGCCACGCGATGAGGAGATGATCGCCTCACTTTCATGTAAACGGGTTCGGTGATGATGGTGGCAGAGGAGGGACACAAGTCCTGGAAAACAGAAATCACGCATCGGTTCGCTCGAGATATCCTCCGGGCTCGAGGCAAATTGTGAAATGTATATGCTCCGGAGCCATGTAGTCTTCAACGAAATGGCATAGAATTTTGCTTGGAGACAGCTGTAGTTGCTGTTATTGTATCCTGTAACTTCAGCAGGTCCCGTGTACGGAGTACATCCGTGTGCCTGGTACGACATCAGCAACTAGACAAATCTTATCTGTGAATATCACAATGCTTATAATCAATTGGCATTTTACCTTCAAAATCCTAGGGACAAGTCATTTTCAGGGCTCGTAGTGGCATGCTTTAGGTTACAGAGCGCACGTACAACAACAACATATTGAACGGATGAACCCTGTCAGAATGTCAGTACAACTTCATTCCGAGTTCACTCAAGCCTGGAGATTTCCTTTAGCCACCGAATAAGCGTCCAGACCCCAGTACTATATAAACCAGACTCTTGATATTTACAAAATGAACAAACAAATCATCAAGCTATATAACAAAGACAACAAAAGGATGAACGACCGACATCGTTTCCAACTGGCGGACAAAGTCTACATATTACACTGTTGTGAACTCGTACCGTGAAATCCAAATGCCTACGGTAAAATGAGGCACTTGAAATCCAACAGACACAAGATCAAACAGTGAAAAGCTTAAATCCTCAAAAGTTACGACTCCAGTGGAAGGATGATATCTGTCCCATTATATTAGCCAAAATGGGAGCACATTTAGTTCGATCAATATGCTTGTTGCTGCTGCTGCAGAACTGCGAACAACTTTTTGTCCTCACTCAACTGTGCATTTTAACTCCCATCAGTAAATCTTCCTCGCTGAATTTCTGAATATTTTCTCAGAAAAAGCGATTTGACTTTCTTGCACAGGTCACACAACGAGCATCATCATGCCAATCATTATGACCAAGGTCTTTCAGTCTTCAATTCTCTCACCAACAAAGATGGATTTTAGTTGTCTAGCAAAATGATTAAGCCAGTCTGAAAGAGAAGCAAATGGCAGGAAGCCAGTCAAGGCCGGCATAATAAACCCAATCATAGCATAAAATATCCACCGGCGAATCCAATACGGGAACCAGACAGCTTCCTTGCGGTGAGATACTGATATAGGACCATGAAGAACACGGTACAAGACGGATGGATAACAATTTCCAAGTAAATGGATGGAACAAAGAACCTCCCAACATATGAGCCAGATGTTCCCATCACCACCAAGAGTGTTGGCACAGAACCTCCCCGCAAGGCCACAAACAACTCCCAGCAGAATGAAATTAAAAGTTACTGGCATATTTGATCCCGATACTGCAGAGCGTTGGAATGCTAACCAAGCAATTGCCAGGATCATCAGTATGCCGAAGCCCATGCGTGTTGCTGCTATGAAATGACATCTTAGGAAGAGCAATCCAGAATTGAAGTTTGACACTGAATTTGGCATCCACCATGATTTAGACCCCTGCATGAGGGACAAGACAGGAAATCTTTCTGATTAACACACAGGTTTGGAAAGATTATAGTATTAATTTATCACAGTACAAAAAAGGGAAGACAAGTCAGATGATGAGCTTACCCTCGAAGTGACCGAGCACGCTGCTGTAATATCAGTAATTCTTTCGTATGAATATATATAAGTTCCATATCCAAAGCATACCGACATGATAATTACTGCACTAGCAAGAAAATCTATGAGAGTCCTCAGTATTTGTGCATGCCTTGTGTCCTGCATCTGAGTCTTGAATTTGTCGCCTTGGAAGGAAGCTTTCTGAAATCCCAAGGATAACTTCATCTTTTCTAACATGTGTGAGTAGGAGTTAAGTTCTAATTGAGACTGTTTCAGTTGCAGTTTTTTCATGCTAAGGCCTATCTCAAATTCCTTGAGCTCGTTTGACCGTGTTTGCTCTTTCAAAGATCTCTCAAATGCATTAAGGATGCGCTGATCTGCTTCAGGAGAAGATATGCCACGAGGGCGAGGAGTCAGCTGCTGATTACTGCTAGCATAAAGAACAAGCTGACTTTCCACCGAGTTCAAAATGTTCTGCTTGATTTCCCGTGGGGGGGTTTGTGGATCATCAGTGCTCAACATGCTTGCAGCTGTAGAGTCTTCATGCTTAGAAGAACACCGAGGAATAGGATTTTGTTCATAGACAGGCATCTCATTAACAAGATGAAGCGTTGTCAACGTGCTGCTGAATGATTTCTCAAAATTTTTCATAAAACTGTCTAACTTGTCACCATATATCTACATAAATGATAAGTGAAAGACATATCAGGATATTTAGTTTCAGCTAAGCTGTGCGATAATAAAAAGAGCTAGGCTTACATTTCTCAATGATTCCTTCACTGCCGATGTACAGACCTGCATCAATAGTCCAGACTCAGATTCAGACTACAATTTTTTGCAGCCTTTTTAGATATTTTTAGTCAAATAGTACTACAGTAACCTACTAACCCTGGAAAGGAGCGTAGGTTGTAATCTTTCACCTGAGCGATTCTTCGTACTCATAACCTGCAGTAAGAGAAAGCATCTCCTTATTGCCCTAAAAAAACTTAACAACTGCACAAAAATATGATGTGATCATGCTAGCGTCAAGTTTTATGCAGATAAATTGGTGAAATATGGATATTCTTTGCTTCACTCAGTGTATATTGATGATGTAGTTATACATGTGAACTCGAGGGTGGATAAACACATGGCAAATTGTGAGCACATAATCTCAAAAACAGTGAATAGGATGGGTAGTTCAAAAGGGTAGCAAAAAATTCTTACTGTGGCTGGTGGTCCACTATGAATTGGCAATGTAACTGTTTGATTTTAAAATTGGTTAGCAAAATGTTGCAATCCTAAATTTGTAATACTACTTATGGTGGGAAAGCACTAGGCCTGCATGGCCCATATGGGCACAACAAAAAATATGCACAATTTCTCTCCTCTTCGAACAATACAAAGTGAATTTGATAATTGCGCGAGTGTTTTCACTTTCATGCTTCCATGTATTTTTGAAGCAGAAAAGAGTGATTCTCATTATCACTAACTGCAAAGAAGAAGTCATACATAATGGGATAAAGATTAATTTCGTGGATTTGGGTCGATATTCAAGTCATCTAGTGGCCTAAATAGGAATCTAACTAATACCCAACATCCTGAAACAACGACAAGCAGGGAGCTATCTAGCAACTAGCAAAAGAATCAGAACTACAAACTCGCGAATCAAAAGCCCACAGAAACGACATCGAAAAATAAAAACAATTCCTTTTCTCCCCCAAAGGATACACCTCTGCGTGTTTTACCATTTCACTGGCCCCAAGCTGCCACATCTCGTATGAAACGGCATTGCTCAGTACAAATTATAACCATAACGAATACGAAATATATTTCGGTAGTTCATCTCGCGCGCTTCTCCGTTTTATAGCTATGCCTCGTGGGTAGCCGAATCGCAATTGAGCACTAGAAAGCTTATAAAAGTTAAAGAAAAAAAGAAGACGACGACATAAACATCGCTCGAGGCCTCACGACCCGTGGAAATGGCACACGCACCTGCGCTAGGACGGCCGCGAACGACATCCCCAGGGGCAGCGCGAGGTCGTCCTGCACGCCGGCCCCCGCCCCAGCGGCGAGGGCTGGCTCCTGCCTCCGTCGCCTCAGCCGGAGCCGGACCCCCCTGCGGAGGCGGGTGGTCCGGGAGGTGGAGCCGCGCGCGGAGGAGGAGGCCGATGCCGCCGAGGAAGACGCGGCGTCGGCTTCGCCTACGGAGGAGGGGTCGCCGGATCGGTGGAGGTAGCCCGCGTCCATCTCAGCGGACGGTGACCGTGGAGGGTGGTGGTGGCCGGTTGGCCTTCTGGGGCATTCCTTTCTTCAGGCAGCCTCCCCCTGTCTGTCCCTGTCCTGTGATTTGGGCTCCGTTTTGACTCTTCCTGTTGGGACGTGGGAACGGGAGAAAGGGTGCGTCGAAGCGGCGTGGGAATTACCGCGGGCGGGCGGGCGGCCGTGGGGAATTAGCCGTTGGAGTAAATTTTCTTGGAAAGGTTTTATGAAGTGCAGCCCGACGATTTGATTCGGGAAAAAATATGGAGAATTTGTCATTTTGGGAAACGGCAGAGAAGGTGAAGGGAACAGACCCCGAACTAGAGTGTGGTGTCCTCCAATAAAAAAAATAAAAAGAGAAAAAAGAATATAGAACTCGAGGGTAGCGCGCGTATGGTTGGGCTTGCGCATGCCTGATGTGGCGGCCCAACGCTCATCCGGGCCTCCTCTCGGTTGCAGCCCAGCCGACGGCATCCGAGACCTGCGAAATGGTTAGCATACATAAAAAAACAAATAATTCGGTGGAGATGCGGGGTATCGATCCCCGTACCTCTCGCATGCTAAGCGAGCGCTCTACCATCTGAGCTACATCCCCTGCAATGTGCCAGGTTTCAATAAAATCTCTTAGTATGTAATAATGAAGTGGTACTTGGTCACTTTTCATCGTGTAGTATATAAGTACGACGACCTAACATTGCTTGGCCTCGAAGCACCTGTATACACACTTACAAAGGATTTGATAAAATCTAGATGCATGCTGTAGCTAAAGCCACCATAGGGTAATTAACTTATTCGATCTGCAAAAGCTTTGGAACCTTCCTCCAGTATACCGTTTCCGCTTTGCCGCCGAGTACATGTCATGCGCTGCGTGTATGCAATGCATGACTTGGCAGGATGAAAACAATCGGAAACGAAAATTAGTTTTTTGGAAACAAAGCTCGGTCGAAAGGTGACAAAGGCGCGCGCGGTTGAACGAACTATGGAAAATTGATCGGTCCAAAGACCGGCGGGAACAAGTAAGAGGGCAAAAGGGCAAGGCTTGGCTTGGCATGGCTCACCGGAGGGCTCGAGGAAAGGAAAGGCGTCGAGGAGCTCGGCATCGACGCGGATGCAGCTTCCCCCTAGGATGACGGCGTCCGCCATCTCCACTGCGACTCGCTCCTCTCCGTGGCGCCAGACTGGCACGCATGGCATGCACCCCAAGACGCCGGCCCAGATCTGCCTCCTCACTTATCGAGAGGGACACGCCGCGGCCGAAACGGGGATCCCTCGGGCGGGCCTGCTCCCCCACCTCCTCGCCACGGACGACGTGGCGAGGTACAAACACTAACCGGCGCACCTCGCCACAGAGGAGAAGTCAAAGCCGTGGGTCAGGCAACGATGGCTGGGCTGGCAGGGGCGGCCAGTGTGGCGAGGGTAGGGGACGGACGGCGACGACGGACACAGAAAGGAGAAAGGAGGAGGAGACGGCGGCAGTTTGGAGGAAGACGATAATCAAGTACACGGGACGAGGGCGAGACCAAAATCTGGCATGTGCGTCGGCGGTTGCTCGTGGGAAGCGCGCGCGACGTGGGAACGAGGACCGAAGGAGGTCGCGAACGGTGAGACGGTTGGGAGCAGACGGACGACGTACCAAGTTTTTGACCCCCCCTACGTGCTATTTAGGAGCAGAGATAGGTACGACGACCTAACATTGCTTGGCCTCGAAGCACCTGTATACACACGTACAAAGGACTTGATAAAATCTAGATGCATGCTGTAGCTAAAGCCACCAGAGCGGAGAAATAAAAACCTTAATTAACTTATTCGATCTGCAAAAGCTCTGGAACCTTCCTCCAGTATACCGTTTCCGCTTTGCTGATCGATGCGTGCATTTGATCGACTCACCGAGTACAGGTCATGCGCTGCGTGTATGCAATGCATGACTTGGCGGGATGAAAACAATCGAAAATGAAATTAGTTTTTTAAACAAAGCTCGGTCGAAAGATAATTATCATATTAGTCAATTTTGAGATTATGTGAAGTAAGTTTTATGTTTTGGCAGTTTCGTAAACCGTCAGAAATAAAATAGGTTTTTCAAAAACGATGCTCAGTCAAAAGATAATTATTGTCACTGCTTTCACCTCCTGCTACGGAGAGATGGCCATTGGAGTGGAGTAGAGTAGATACACATTACACATGCCGCCAGCTTTTGGCCACAGCTGAAAGCAGCGCGGAAAGCTAGGACCCTCCCACAGGGCCCGGGCCTGATGAACTACCTGCCCCATACCTCTCTGGCGAAGTCTTTCAGTTTTATTAGGCGACCAAAACAACCGGAATTATTCGTGGAGGAGGTGGCGAGAGTTGGCGTCGCTCATCACGATCGATCTGAGCCAGGTTCTACCTCGGCGCGGCCGGCTCTCGTTAACCGTACGTGATGAGCAACTGGAGACATGCATGCTACTACTACGACGACGCCCTCGCCTCCACGCGTCCAAGGCGTGGCTAGTTCAGTCCCATATTTAATTAATAACGAAGTGGTTCCTTGGTTTTGAAATATTTAACAGTGGCCTGTGTCCATTCAAACGTATCGTGAGCATCGATCGTCCGGGGCTCCGTGCACCTTCTTTATGTAACTTGGCCTCGAAGCACTTACATGACGACGGACGGGCCTAAACACCTGAGATGCTCATCTAGTGCTTTGCGTTTGCGTCATCGCATATGGTGGTCAATCTAAGATTAAGTGCCTCGAACTCGGCGGCAGTCCAGCGTCTTCGATATTCCGCCTGAAAAAAGAAGTTGCTAGCAGCTCTCAGCGACGATGAAGCTTCCTCCCCTCCATCGACATGATCATCTGCCTTCGTTCTTGTTTACTACATGGAGAGAGACAGAGAGCATCTTGGGCATACTCGCACTGTCGCAGCGGTTTATAGAGAGCTTCAACTTCTCCACTCCACCAGGGCACCAGCACGGGGCTCCACGGCACCACGGTCCACGGAGGAAAAAGGCAGCAACCGGCCGGAAATTAAGCAAAGCAGCTGCTGGCTCTTGGGCGAGCGAGCCGTTGAAAAAAGCAGAGGTGAAAAGGTGTTCCGAAAAGGGCTGTGATCTGAGCCAGGCGCTATCTAAGCGCGGCCGGCCGGCTCGCCCTTCGTCTCTGGTCGGCAGACTCCATATCGATGGCGCCTGTTTCATTCCTCGTGTCCGTCCGTACGCGTTGCCGCAGCGGTCAAACCGGTCGCGCCACGCGTCCCTGCCTGCCCGTACGTATCGGATAGCGCCTAGTCTCTCTCTCTCTCTCTCTCTCGCTCTCTCTCTCTCTCGCAATGCGTCACTGACAGCGGTTGGCGTTGAAGGGGGCAGGGAGATCGTGCACGGTTGCTTGCTCGCTGTTTCTCTGCCATTTTCCTCTAGACCCTAGAGGGAGAGACGACGGCCATGCTGATTCGTTGAACGCTCTTGTTTCTCTGGTGCTGAGGGAACCATGTCATCTGATCTGATCACCAATTCACACATCGCTGAATGCACCAAGTGATCGGATCATGCCTATGAGTGGCGACAACGTCCGCGCCCGCCCGCCTCGCTCACTGGAGACCAGGCTATCATTCCCATGCGTGCATCCAAGCTCGATCGATCTGCATGCTGTTAATTTGAATGGAATAATCATATATGTTCATACCGACCGTTGTTTGTTGATCAATAAATCTTGGTTAACAAACTGAAATCTTTGTTAACAAACTGAAATGAAACTGCATCAAATGAATCGAGCGAGAACGGGGCCGGGACGCGCACCCGTGGAAGATCGCGAGGCTGGTAGCATAGGCTTGGTTATTCTAGTCGTGTCCGAGTGGCCAGATCGGGCAGGGCCGATCCGGGGAAGGCAAGGGCAGGTTGGCAGAAGCGACGCCAATCGCCACGGTCGTCAGTGGCTCAGTGCCCTCTGCCCGTCTGTTCCCGCGGCTCAATTCTTAATGCGTGCACGCTGTCCCCCCTGCAATTCTGTTTTGACCAGAAAATTAGACCGGAAACCACTGCTCAAGTGCTGATTGCTTTTAGTAAACACACTGTGGTCTGTGGACTGTATGTGTACTTGTCCACCATGCATCTTTATGCGTCTGGTAAAGTTTGATCAAGCATGCTGGGATGTATAGCGGGATCATGTTGCACTATACAACGTAAGAGCCTCTACGCACTGAAATTCGCACTCATATGCATAATGCATGCAAGCATCTGTAGAAAAAAATTTGGCATGCGGAGTGCTTTGAATTTTTAAGATGTTTCTGGAGGTGAATTTTGAAACATTCGTGCATCTATGGTAATATTTTTCTATGTATGTCCATATGTCGAGTTTTCTGGTATTTGAGATGTAGATTTACAGTTAAAACATTTGGCGTGTGTATTCAAACATCTATGGTTCAACTCTTGTCTGTTTTTTGGTAGATCTTCTCTTTTAGAAGCTTGGTATCCAATCCAAGTACGTACTACATTGAAATTCATAATTGGCATTGTTTTCAACATGATACTACCTCTGTACTAGATATGACATACGGATTAACTGGTTCAATAACGAGCTACTTTACCTATCCTAAACATCGTATATATGAGAACAGAGGGTATTACTAAACATCATATGTGGTATTTCATTACTAAGCCAAATGCCATCTTAAAACTTACGTTGTATGCACTCATGTCTTTTGGCACTACTATTATTCATGGTTCTACATAGTCCAAATATAGCCTAGCTATAGTTTTTTCAGATGGTTGAGGATGTGTTGTTGCCGCTATGACCGCTTTAGCACCGCTAAACACATCTATTTTAATTAATCATAAAATATGTTTGGCATGGTTAATCCTATTTTCTATTATTTATACCAACGATGCTTTATTGTCTTTCGCACGGCTCAAGAGCCCATTAATTGTTTAAAAGACAATTTCAGCTACACAAAGTCCTAACCACAGACTTTGGTTTTGAAGTAATAGACATGACAACATATCCTCCTACATCTCTAGGCAAATAATCTAATATTTAAGTTCATGAATGTTCCATAGATCCATAATGCCTACACAATTAATTGAAATTATTCATTTTTTTTGTTAAAACCGCTCAATGAAATGGCTTCTATTGTATCCCGCTATAGCTTCGCATAGCTTCCGGAGAAGGCTACTACTAAATGGCTTAGTGTGCTTTTTTTAAAAAAAATTGCTACTATTTGAGTAGAAATATGCATTCAGCATTATCATTGTCTCACAGAACTTATAAGACGATTTCGCAGTAGACCAGACCAATCCGTCGTGCAAAGCCGTGGACTCTCAAAGTCACTAGTCAATAGGCGCACCATTCATTCCTCTTTCTTCTTTTTGGAGAACGTCATTCCCTTTTCTTCCACATGTGGACACCGGTAGGCAGTAGTAGCTAGCAGTGTGCTAACCCTTTATTATTCAGAAATCAGAACTGCCGGGCGTCATCTAGTGCAGGCACACTAGTGTCCATTCCTCTCTCCAGCTCGCCGTCCGTCTATATAATGACGATGGGTGCTCTCTGCTTGTCCATCACCGCTTGCCCGCTTCACCTACCTCTAGCTTGCTCCCGATTGCTGCCATTTCTTCTCTGCGAGATCATCGATCAGCTGTGGTTAGTCTATCTGCCGTCATGAACACCTCCTTCTGCATCATTCGTTTGTCTGATGATCACTAGCTTCATCTTGGAGTAGGACAGTGCTAAACTGATGCATTTCGCCAATTGTTGATCAGTTGATGCATCTGAGATTCTGAGTCATAAACTATGCATCGACTGAGTTTGTTTATCCGACTATGTGGGCCGGGCGGGTGAGACGATTTCGATGAGCGAAACTAGCATCAATGTATATGTATCAAAGTCCTTGTTAATTCGATGCATAGGAGTTTAATAGAAGAGCAAGCGGGTGATCAGATCAGATTAATCCTTGTTTTTTTTCTTGAAAATGCTGTGATCAGTCGTTGTTAATTTGACGGACACATGCCTTATGGTATCGATCGACAAACAGGGGCTTGAAAGCTTGAGATCGAGGAGGGGATTCGAATTCGATTCGTAGAGACCAACCAACCCAATGGAGGAACACCCGTCAGCAGCTCACACCACACCCGAGGCAGAGCAGCAGCCGCCGCCGTCGCCGCCACCGGAGCAGCAGCAGCAGCAGACTGAGCTGGCGGTGGCCGTCGCTCCGGCGGCGGCGGCGGCAGAGAAGGGCAATGGTCCGGCCGATGGTGGGGATGGCTCGCCGGAGGCGGCGGCGGTGAAAGCCCCATTGCTCGGCGGGCCACGCCGGACGGGGCTGCACCTCTTCGCCATGAACATCCGGAGCGTGTTCAAGCTCGACGAGCTCGGCGGCGAGGTGCTGGGCATCGCCGTGCCGGCGTCGCTGGCGCTCACGGCCGACCCGCTCGCCTCGCTGATCGACACGGCCTTCATCGGCCGGCTTGGGTCCGTGGAGATCGCTGCCGTCGGGGTCGCCATCGCCGTGTTCAACCAGGTGATGAAGGTGTGCATCTACCCGCTCGTCAGCGTCACCACCTCCTTCGTCGCCGAGGAAGACGCCGTCCTCAGCAAAGGCGGCGCCAAGGTCGTCGACGGAGAAGAAGAAGAAGCAGAAGAGGTAGATCCAGATCATCATGCTGCTGTTGCCGCCATGGACCCAGAGAAGCAACAACAGTCAGCTGAAGAAGCCGACAAGAAGAACAGTGACTCCAACACGGAGTCCGGCGAGACGTCGTCGCCGGCAGAGCTCGCCGGAGCCGAGGGATGCGCCGCCACGGCCGTCGTCAAGAGCGGCAAGAAGAGGAGGTTCGTGCCGTCCGTGACGTCAGCGCTCATCGTGGGCGCGTTGCTGGGCCTGTTCCAGACCGTCCTCCTCGTCGCCGCCGGGAAGCCGTTGCTGCGCCTGATGGGCGTCAAGTCGGTCAGTCGCTGTGCCCACAAACAATGGCGAATTTCTCCAGATTCGTCGCTGCAACGACGAGCAATTAATGCTTACGCATATCTCTGCGGTGATCAATTTTCAGGGTTCATCGATGATGACCCTCGCACTGCGCTACCTGACGCTGCGAGCTCTTGGCGCCCCTGCCGTGCTCTTGTCCCTCGCCATGCAAGGCGTCTTCCGAGGCTTCAAGGACACCAAGACGCCTTTATACGCCACTGGTAAGACGAGAACCACCATTGCTTGAGCTTGACATCCAAACCAATGTGGTTTGATCATTCCATTTCTTACGTGATATTTGGCTGAATCCCATCCAGTGGTCGGCGACCTGGCTAACATTGTGTTGGACCCGATCTTGATATTTGGCTGCCGCATGGGCGTGATAGGCGCAGCCATTGCCCATGTTCTGTCTCAGTAAGTTCATTGATCTCAGCATGCGTGTCATGTGCTCGACGATGCGTCGACATGAGTTGTGGCCGGCAGGGACTGACATGAGAGGAACTCCGTGCAGGTACCTGATAACGATGATAATGCTGAGCAGGCTCGTGATGAAGGTCGATGTCGTGCCGCCCAGCTTGAGATGCCTCAAATTCAGGCGTTTCCTCGGATGCGGTGAGTATCTGCATTTGGATTCACCATCGACGAGATGAGACTGACATTGAAGCATGTATGTTATCATGTTGAGCCACTCAGGTGGTGTTTGATTGTGGAAATTAACTCTGAGTCTCTGACCATCGATTGCAGGATTTCTTTTGCTGGCCAGGGTGGTGGCCGTGACGTTCTGCGTGACGATGGCGGCGTCGCTCGCCGCTCGCCACGGGCCGACGGCCATGGCGGCGTTCCAGATCTGCTCGCAGGTCTGGCTGGCCACGTCCCTCCTCGCCGACGGGCTCGCCGTCGCTGGCCAGGTTACCCCTCCTGCTCTGCACATCTCTGCCATATGCTGTGTCCCCAATTCTCCATGGCTAATTTGTTGAACTATGGTCGCGCGCGCCAACGCCGCAGGCCATGATCGCGAGCGCCTTCGCCAAGAATGACCACTACAAGGTGGCCGCCACGACGTCCCGTGTCCTGCAGCTCGGCGTCGTCCTCGGCGCCGCCCTCACCGTCATCCTGGGGCTCGGGATGCAGTTCGGAGCAGGCGTCTTCACCAAGGACGCTGCCGTAATCAAGACCATCCACAAGGCCGTTCCGGTACGGTGACAATCGTCCAAAACCACACAGTAATCTAGTCTTGGAACATCATGCCTGCTAATTACCGCGACATCGATCCATATATATGGCAGTTCGTCGCCGGCACGCAGACGCTGAACACGCTGGCGTTCGTCTTCGACGGCATCAACTTCGGGGCGTCGGACTACGCCTTCGCCGCCTACTCTATGGTCGCCGTGGCGGCCGTGAGCATCCCGTCGCTGATCCTCCTCTCCTCGCACGGCGGCTTCGTCGGCATCTGGATCGCGCTCACCATCTACATGAGCGTCAGGGCCCTTTCCAGCACCTGGAGGTCGGTAGCCCGATCCAGCATGGATGATCTGATTTCTGATCCACAAGAGCTCTATTGATGGTCATCTTACGCGTGTCCAATGTGAATGCAGGATGGGAGCAGCCAGGGGGCCATGGAGGTTTCTTCGCCAGTGAGCAATCTTCGGCCGATTAGTATTTTCGCGTAGCCATAGTGCCATACGTACTAGTAGTATAATATATGCCTATTATACATACCTGTGGGTATATTATTTGTGCCCTGCACGTGATGTACACGTACACCTAGAGTTACGGAGCTACAGTATACATTTGCACGTACAGAGCTACACCGAGGCAGCATTACTAGCGCAGTAGTAGTATTGACCACTTTTATTAGGCTCACATACGTGTAGGGGTTGTGTATGGAACGATTGCTTTACATGGATACAGCACCTGCATTGGTATTCTCAATTATGATTATCTTCTGCTGACATCATAACAGTTTGGTCTAAATTACCCAAACCTATCCGGCTTCCTCACTTTTAAAAATAAACTAAAGTGGCCCCTAAATTGCCCGCTATCACTATAAAAATTCTCAAAGTACTTTATATCTTATAAACTATCGACTTCTATCATTGTTAATATAAATATATGTGTATCCATGTTCTATGTCATTGTAACATGCATATCTATATGTGTGGACAAAAAGATGGGCAAATTCATTTCCAATTCAAATATATAGCTCAAGCTAATGTTTCACTAAAATAATGTCGCGGATTCGTGGAGGTGCAAGAACATGAAAAGGCCCAAATATTAACATGAGCAAGCAAAACAGAACATGATCAACCATTACTAATTCAATCAACGAGTTTTTAATACAAGTAAATTATTAGTACCAAACAACCCATAGCTTCTAGAGATCAAGAATCACGCATAAGAATTACATTTGATGCCAGTGCATGGTTACATGCAGCTGAAACCAAGATTTAGTAAAAAAAAATGAATAAAAAGCAAGAACAATCCAAGAAAAAAAAAGGAGAGCACGAGACTCAGGCAACCAAGCAGCTACGCCGACGATGGAACCCCGGTTGATGCGATCCCACGATCACATGTAGAAGTACTAGTACCATCGATGTGTGGCCGGCGGCAGCCATGCATGGGTGTGGAGTCCATCGTGGGCGGAGCCGATCAGAAGCCCTTACCGCCCTTCTTGCCGTGGTCGCCGGCGTTCATGCTGAAGCTATTGAGCGTGCGGCCACCGGCGCTGTTGAAGCTGAAGCTATTGGTTTTCTTGCCGGTTGGCGCGGCGCCGCTCCCGGTGGCCTCGACGGTCGCCGCGTGCTGGCTCAGCAGCAGAAGCCCCAGCAGGGCGACGCCCAGCAGCGTCATGCGCAGCTCGCCGGACTTGGACACCATCGCCTCTCTCTCTCTCTCTCTGCGGATGCGAGAACGGATATGGCAGGGGTGGAAGCTGGTCTGCGGTTTATTCGGATGGATCGTCGTTTGGTTGTGGTGGAGATCGGTGGTGTTCTTGGAAGCTTTTATAGAGGGGGAGAAGGGGTCGGAGCAGTGGAGGGGAGAGGTTTCAGGGGCAGCGTCCGTGCTGCTGTGGTGTTGCTCAAGAGTAGGCCGGTGTTTTGCATTTTTGCCTACTAAATTTGGAGGACCTTTTAACATCAAAAAAATTTTGGAGGACCTCACATTCAGAATCAGTATTTATCCGCATTGCATTGCATTGGATGCACGGGTGGGTTTTAGACTTTTATTAGTAGATTTAGCATCTGAATTTTGATGGTAATCGTATTATTGTAACTTGACACTTGTTACATCAGTAGACAGTAACCAGAACTCAGGAGAATAGTACACATTGGCAGGGGGGCAAGTCACTGCTTCCGAAATCAATGTCTGTATAATGCGCTCTTTAAAAACGGTGACAAATTAAAGGCAATGTGGGCTCCAGTGGTCAATTGGTTTGGTATACAGCACCTGCCCAGTGCCGATTCGACGGGTGTACAGATGGTGAAAAGGTGTAGAGGCATGATCAACAATGATCTCTGTTTCATGGGCTCGTTATTTATTTTTGACGGAATATTTGGACGCAATAGAAGTACGATTAACCAGGAAATTATGTCCCAAAAATACAATTAACTAGTACCAGTTGGCAACTAAGATGACAAGATTAGAAGCAACCTCCCCTGGATAGCGCGCCTCTATGTTTGTTTTGTTATCTGGAGTTCGCGAGCCAATGTTTTCTAGGGTGTTTTCACGGTTGGGCTCGGGTCGCGCCGCCTATAGTATTCCAAATGGGCCAAGCACGATGGGCGACCCGAGGCACGACCCTAAAAAGCACGACCCTAGTCCGGCCTAGGCACTGTTGATCGGGCCACGGGCTGGCCCGGCCCGATAAGGTGTTAGTGCTTGGGCCGCCTCCTTGGCCCATAGTGCCGGCCCGAGGCACGGCATGATTTTTTGTGGCCCGATGAAGACCCGATAAAAGTACTTTCAGCCCACAACAAAATACACCCTTCATCTTTTAAAAGATGCGAATTGCCTCCCTTGTCTATTTGATGGGCCGATTTTCCTCCCTCATCTCCTTAGACAGCCCAAATATTGTCCCTCATCTCTTTCTGGAGTGCAGATTTGGTCCATCATCTCCTTTGACGGCCCAGTGGGCCGTTTGAGCACGGTGGGCTGATTGGGCCGTCGGGCCGGCCCGGCACTAAAAAAAGGCCATAGTGCCGGGGCTGGGCTGGCAGTTCGGCCCATGGGCTGGCCTGGCCCGGCACTAAAAACGCACTGGGCCTTTTAGTGTCGGGCCACATCGGGCCAGGCCACATAGTGCTCGGGCCGGGCTCGGGCCGGGCGGCCCATTTGGAATTCTATAGCGCCGCCATAGCCAGGAGAGGGGTCCCCTCGTGCCTACCCCGCGTTGATACGCACACCCTACTCGTCTCGCGTCACGGTCGTGCATCGCGCGCCTCGAGCCATGTCGTGCTGCGTGCGCTCAAGGTGCTCAGTCGCGTGTCCGGTCCACACGCCGCGGCCGCTGGTGCGCTGAGGTAACGGAAGCGGAGAAAAATTTCCTAAGATCCTTCAGCAAGAAGCGGGCCGTCACGAGATCGATGATCGATCTCCCAAAATTGGCAACGCCCAAACTCGTCACCCTCCGCGGCAACGCGCGCCCAGGGAAGTGACGACTCCTCCAACCTTTGGGGGACTCTGGCCCCCGTCCTGTGGCTGTCACAGGAAAAAAAATGGTTGGTACGGCTGCCAAGCCACGAGCCATAGCGTTCGTGCATCGCCATTGCTCCGTCTCCCTCTTTCCTTCCTTCCTCCGTGCCGTTTGGTGGGTCCTTTTCCGAGCCCCCCCAAAGATCGGTCATTTTTGTGGTTGGGCTGGGCTCGCGCCGCCGTGGCCAGGAGAGGGTCCCCTCTTTCCCACCATGCGCTGGCACGCACAATCCACTCCTCTCGCTTTGCAGTCGTGCATCGCACGCCTCAAGCCATGTCGTGTTGCGTGCGCTCAAGTGCTCGGTCGCATGTCCGATCCACGCGCCGCGGCCGCTGGTGCGGTGAGGTAACGGAAGTAGAGAAAAATCTTTCGAGATCCTTTACCAAGAAGTGGGCCGTTACGAGATTGGTGATTGATCTCCCAAAATTGTCAAATTGCCAAACGCTCAAATTCATCGCCGTCCGCAGCAGCGCGTGCCCGGGGAAGCGATGTCTTCTCCAACCTTCGGGGGACTCCTGCCCTCCATACCGTGGCGGTTGCAGAAAAGAAATAAGCTGGTACGGCTGCCAAGCCACGAGCCATGGCGGCCGCGCGTCGTCGTTGCTCGGCCTCCCTCTTTCCTTCCTTCCGCCGTATGGTTCGGTGGGTTGTTTACTAACACCCCCAGAAATCGGTCGTTTTCGTGGTTGGGCTGGGAGTCGCGCCGCCGGAGCAAGGAGAGGGGTCCCCTCATGCCCACCGCGTGCCGCCACGTACACACCGCACGTCTTGCATCGCGGTCGGGCATCGCGCGCCTCGAGCCATGCCATGCTGCGTGCGCTTAAGGTGCTCGGTCGCGTGTCCGATCCACGTGTCGCGGCCGTTGGTGTGCTGAGGTAACAGAAGCGGAGAAAAGTCTATCGAGATCCTTCACCAAGAAGTGGGCCTTCACAAGATCGATGATCGATCTCCCAAAATTGCCAAATTGAGAAACACCCAAATTCGTCGGCCACTACGGCAACACGCGCCCAGGGAAGCGACGACTCCTCCAACCTTAGCCCCCCCCCGGGTCCTATGATGGTCGTATGGTACGACGGCTAAGCCACGAGCCATGGCGGCCGCGCGCCGCCGTTGCTCGTCTCCCTCTTTTGTTCCTTCCTCCGCGCGGTTCGATGGGTCGTCTACTAAGGTGTGTTTGGTTGGTTGAACCAACTCATTCTTGTTTGACATGATACAAAATAACAATGATTCTCTTGTTTAGTTGGGTGAATTGTACCAACCCATCCAGGATGAGACCATCCCACTCAATACATTATTGTACTAGTTATAGTGAACCAAATGGTTCAAGCAAATTGGTTGAATCATCCCATCCAGAATCATCCATTCATGCATCATATGGTGCATGGAACCAAACACACCCTAAGACCCCACGGATATTGGTCGTTTTTGCGGTTGGGCTGGGGTCGCCTTGTGCGGTCTGCCCACCGGGCGCCACCACGCACACCCCGCTCGTCTTCGAGTCGCGGTCGTGTATCGCGCGCCAGCGCTCAAGGTGACCTCGTTCGAGGGCATGCCGTGTTGTGTGTATCTTTTGTAAAAGAAAAAAACAACGCGACCTCGTTCGAGGGCAAGCCAGATGTTCTCCAATCACAGGTTTACGAACAGGCGAACAGCGATCTATTATATGTGAAAAGGAACAAGCAGAAATGAAGTCGTGAAGCGTTGCTTGTGGTCTGGGGTAGCTGAGGTATTATATATTGTTTAACTTTCTTTTTCTTTGTTCTAACATACTATCAACGGAACAATTACAGAGCTCAGAGCAGCAGAACGTAGTGCCACTCTGTTTCCTTCGACTGACAGTACTGCTATTCTGATTTTGGTCCATATCCAGCAACATTCTCTGAAGTACTAAAATCGTGATGGTTCGAACCTTTTGAGAAGCACACACTAAACAGTCAGCTTTTCAAGAATATCATATATTATTTAATCACTGCTCACAATAATGTGAGTCACCACCAGACACCAGTAGTAGAATTAGCAGTGTCCTAGTTATTCTCACTGCAACAACATATACAGTAACGGTATTGTTCATTAGATGTGTAGTGAAGAAAAAGGTCAAAATGAGTCTGCCTTTTTAGTTATGAACAACAAGAATATAACAGAGACCAGCCTTCCTAGCAGCAAATTTACATGCCGCTGGAAGTCTTGGAGACCTGCTTCAGAGCCCGCATAATCTCGTCGGCTTTCAGATCACCAGCCGTGTAAGCAATCAAGGGGCTCTCGGACGGTACGACGTCTGACCTTTGGTAACTTCCCGAGCTCCTCAGCAACGCTTCTGAGCCCTTCTCAGTGACACCCCGGAGGATCACTGTCTTGTGTAACCCAGATAGCATCTCCTCTAGATCAGTGTCACCATGTTCTCCAGTTATCAGATACATGTTCCCCACAGACAGACCCCAGCGAACGAAAAGATATCTGAAATTGAATTTCCAGTGACAGGTTGAGAGGCAGGCTAATTGCTTTTGTTGTCTGAAGGTCCACAGTAGCTGCGAGTTACATGCTGCATGATCTTACCTGAGTGCCTGTGATCTTGATGCTAGCAGAGGAACAACCTGAAGTCTTGTAGAGTTCCTGCAGTACATGATATGGCACCGGAGACCACGCATCCTCAGCCTCTCCCTCATCTCATCGATGGTTTTCACCTAATCAGTCAAATAGAATTCAGATTCATACATCTATCGATTATAAGGTGGCATTAAGGATGCGCGTATAAGTTGAAAAAATTGGCCAACCTTTTTGGGATCTTTGATCAGGAAAGCGACACAGTGCGCATTGCTGGACGCCACGTCCTGCTCAACAACGTCACCTGAACCATCCTGTGCGGCCATGAGCTTCCCTATGGTCTGCCGTGCGCCATCATGGGACCACCGGTGGCTGATGTGTAGCAGGTAGTCCTGGTCTGGGCGCAGCTTTCCTTCTGCGTCAATGCAGAGTGTTGTCCCAGGATAGTACACTTCGCTGCCGCTGCCACAAATGAGTGCGTCGAAGTCTGTCGCTTGGATCTTGCCTAGCTTCAGAAGTTGGAGCGTATCAGACAACGACATTGCAGTCGACAAAGCGAAACCCGAGATCTTGGACATCTGAGAGTCCGACCGGACTGCTCTGAAGACCTCCTGGATCACTTGCAGCATCTTCTTGCTAGCGCTGCCATCGTCTTGGTAGCAGTCCACAGCAATGACGAACAGGCGACGGCGACGGCGCAAGAGGGGATACTTGCTCGAGGCGCCGCCGGTCGCCTCCGCTGCATTCTTAGCACCCTCGCCGACCAGGGACATGGATGGCGGAAGTGGGGACGACTGCTTGATCTTGCTCATGATCCTCTGCACCTGATCCTGTGGGTCTGATGACTGTAGCTCGCCAAAGTTCAGGGAGCTCTTGTCACCATCGATGGATAAGCGGAGCGACAGGTCCTGAGCGTCCATGGAGTCCTCCAGTAACTCTTCCTCGTCGGCTCCTGCATCTGCGGGTGTGTCCTTCAGCCACCTCGGGTTCCTTAACCGGCACCCAGCAACCCTCGTGAGGTATGTGCGGCAGTGCTCAGGCCATGAGTACAGGTGGATGTTGCGCAACCCATTTCTCCGGCACTCCTGCCACAGGTTCTTGTCCGCCACGAGCTTCAATAGCGCATCGGCGATGGCGTTCTGGTCGTGTGGGTCAACGAGCAGCCCGTTGTTCAGTGCCTGCCAGCGTCATGCATGCACACAATTACGAATTGTTTTTCACAAATGAATTACAGTAGTTTCACAAACAAATTCTCACAGTTGTAATGTCAACTGGACCGCCGTTCTTGGTGGCAACTATCGGGAGTCCGTGTGCCGCAGCCTGAAAGACACACATTTTTCAGAGTCAAGTTCGACCAACCCCTACCAAAGTCTAGGAATGAATTGAATATGACCTCGATCAAGGTGAGACCAAACGGCTCCACAAGAGCAGGGTTAATGAAGACGCCCTGCAGAGAACAAGGGTAATATACTGTTTAGTCGTGTGAGTTACCAATGTGGAATGAAAGATCGTGGCATGCAGAACACCTTCATTTTGGCTGCGAGGCGGTAGATCTCTGGAACGTCGGCCTGGTTGTGATGTTTGGGGAATGCCACACTTCCGTACAGATCATACTTATCGACCAGCTTAAGAACTGTAGTGAGGACACTGGCATTGCCAGCAGACATTTCATCGATGTCATCTCTGTTCCCCATGATCAGAGTCTGAAAATAGAGAGAAATTCCTTAATGCATGCAACAATGTTAGAAAAGCCAATTTCATGTAGGACTTGTTCATTACAGGCAATAATCCTACATTGTGAGCTGGACAGCATTTGATGTTTGAAAACACAAATTACAAACTTTAACTGGTCCAATTGTACTGCTGGGCCTTTTCTTTTTTCGAACCACATATACAAACACTTGTACTGCTGGAATTAAGTTATGAGGGATGAATGTACTTCAAATTAACTGTTTCTTACAAGGTTTGCAAGTTCCCTGAGTGGGCGGCACTCTCCAAATGCTTTGACGAGGGTGGTGATGTTTTTCTTTGGGTCAGGCCTCGATAGCGCCAGGATCATCGGCTTGTGAGGATTGGTTAGGAACCGCATCACCTGACACAAGCAGTTGTAACACCACAATTTTGAGATTTATTGCTAGAAGGAAGTACTTGTAAATTGGCAGAGGGATTTGGAAACAAGCACCAACCTCAGCCCAAATCGGGGGCATTGACTTCGGTGAAGCACCCTCCAAACTAATGATATCATCTTTGCTGTCACCATCGCCATCAATGTCTTCTGGAACCACGACATTGCTGAAATCCATTCCAGGAGGAATCACCTGCCAATAAAGTTCTCGAATCACTAGAACATAGATGAAATTGGCAATTCTTTTGTTAACCACATTAAGCACCACAGGGACCCAACTTGCCAGATGGCGAACAAGGCTCACTACTTGCCACAATTGAAAATACTTACGACCATCCTAGGCATGAAACGGCCATGGCAGCTAACCCCACGCCTCGCCCGTGCCCTCAAGACTTTCTCAAGCTTGACATCAAATCCATCATACAAACCCCATTGCTCATCAATTTCCTGCCTTGTGCTCGTGATGACAAGCTCTGACGCATCCAATGCCAGTTCCTCACCCTCAATACGCCTCATGATCTTGTAAGTTGAGTCGATCTCCTGCTTTGACATTCTCCCTTGCTTAAGCAGTTGCTCGAGCTTGTTCCTCCCAAGTGAGTGACCAGTTAGCACCATCGGTACATTTAGCGCCCCAGAAAGAAGAGCAGCAACATCTCCAGCATCGGCATAGTGGCCATGGATCACGTAAGGCAGGACTGGCCTCCCATTGCCGACCTGCTCTCCAAGAGCTTTGGACATGTTCAGGATATGCGCAAGAGCTCCATCGACAAACTCTTGGAGGTAAGGCCACAGTGCTTCCTTCTTGAGGTACTTGTCCCTTGGCCCGCACGGTATGCGCACAATGTACGCCCCGCCACTCTCACCCATCCCTTCTCCATCAATGGAACCAGTGGTTAACATCTCAGTTGGCTCCCCATAACTCCAGTCCACATCAGGAGAGGACACTTGACGAGTGAAAAGGTCCACCCGATATACGCCAGGCATCATTGACATGGCTCTTGCAAGTTCAACAACGTATTTCACCTGCGATGTTGGAAAAACACTCAGCAATGAAACAACATGAATGCACTTTATCTATAAACGAGTAAAAGAATAATGATGTTTACCTGGCCACCTGTATCTGAATCACGACCAAGTTCCATGTTTTCACCGCGGACCAGTCCATGCACACTGGAAAAGATGAATGCAATTATTTGTGAAACTCCATGGTCATGCATTATTTATCCTAAAAAGGGTTTTCCTCGAACATCTATCCTAAAACAGTATAATCAATAATTCAAGTAGTTAACTCAAGGGCTTTAGCATTTGGGGCCAATATAGATGCTAGCAATGTGCAAGTTTATGTTGTGTTAAGACCTGATGAGCACAATGTAAAGCTTCTTCTCTTTATTGTCATCCGACCAGACGGTGAGGTCAGAGAAGTTCCTCTGGAACTTCTTCTTGGCTGTTTCCACTGGCGCCAGCTCGCTGAGGGTGTCCCCCTTCTCGCCTTCTGACAGATCCTCGGCCAAGTCCTCTGTTGCCTCGCGGCGCACCTGCTCCTGCTCCTTCCTCCTTGCTGACATTCTCTGCAGGCCCTCGAGTTCCAGCTGCTCATAGAAAAATTCAGAAGCAAATTTCAGCGAGCTTAGGAATTTCAGTGCAAACAAGCAGAAAAAAGCTTTTGTATGATCAGGGTTAAAAAGCAGAACATAGTAACACACTTGTCACAGCGAACAACAACGTGAGTTCGACAAAAGGAAAAGGGAAAGCAAACTCAAACCGTGAGCATACCATGTCGGGCTTGATGCGTGGCGTGGTACATGCTACAGAGAGATACTTTACATGAACAACAGTAGGGGAGATCCAAAGTAAAGTTCCTTTTTAGAAGTGACATCAGTTAAGTATGCGGTTCTGAATTTCTCAAAGCAAAGCACGTCATGCATTCCTGGTCTATCATCAGCCCTAAAAATCAATCAAGCACGAGTTCATAAAAGAGGCTATCAAGAGTTTTTTTTTTTGAAATATTTAATTGGAGTTGGAGCCTGCAGATGCACTTGAGCATCTCCGGCACAAAGGACACTACAAATTTTACGTAAGCACAGAACAGTCTTCAACCAAAGGGGATGAAATCACATGGGGCACGAGGAAAAAGAAAGGAATACAGGTTACAGAGAGAGCAATTTAAACAAAACAAATCCAGAGATGAAATTAATAAGAAAAAACACAGGCAGAACGAAGAGATGGGAGGATTAAGACCTGCTTCTTCTTGCGCGCGAGGTGCCAGATCCGCCAGCACATGTTCTCGAGCCTGGTGCCGCGCTCGCGCGCGTTGCGGGTGGCGACGACCTTGATCCATGTCCTGTGGAGGTCGCTCTCGTCGACGCCCTTGACCACCTCCTCCACGAAGTAGTGCGTGGGGTTGAAGTTCATGTGCGGGCCGCGGGGGCTGGTCGCCGCCGCCACCGGCGACTTGGGGTCCCCGCCGCCGCCGCCGCCTCCCACAGGACCTCCTCCTCCTCCTGCGCCGCCGCCACCCCCCGCCGCGGTGCGGCTGTCGAGGATCGCCTCGAGGTAGCCATTGATCCACTCGTTCCCCGCCATCGCCCCCGACCTCCGATCCTCCGGCTCTAGCGGGCTCCCAGATCACCACCACCCCCAAGGGCAAGGAGCATTAGCCCCAGGCCAGACACGCCCACGCTTCCCTCCCCTCTCCTCCTTTTGCGTCTCGCGTGAGCCCTTCCTGGCCGTTGCTTGGTTTCCTCCTTTGGCGCGGCAGTGGGAAAGCGCACCGTCCGGCGTGGCGACCCTCCCGAGAGAGATGGCAAAAGTGTTTAACTGCAAGCGAAGCGAGAAGCGATCGATCAAGAGAGAGAGAGAGAAATAATGGGGGCGATGAGGAGAGAGGGGAAGGAAAAAGCGCGCACGTACCACGCGTCACCGCGCCATCGGAAGGGATAGAGAGAGAGGGCGTTGCGGTTGCAGCCGTGGCCGCGGTTGTAGGGGGCCTTCCGTTGCCGCGGACGGAGGAAGGAGGAGGAGGTGGGGGATGAGAGGGGCGCGCCGCGGCTCACGTGGCAGGATAGGGCCCACCCAAGCTGGCTTGGCCCCTGGCGCGGGCCCGCTCAGTCAGCGACACGCCGCCACGCCGCGGGCTGGGCCGGCCCCACGCGTTCGCCTCTGCCTCGGCTGGCGCGTCGCGGCGGTTACGGCCCTCACGTTTTTTTTTTAAACTTTTTGGCGACGTGCAAGACGACACTTCACGCGGATGAGACGATCGTGTGCGTGCTGCGGCGCGGCGCGAGGCGAGGTGATGCTTACGTATGTGGACGCGCCGCGTCACCCGGCCGAGCCTCTTCGACGTCCACCCATGCGGCCCCGGCGCACTGCTCGCCGGAGACGCATATGGCGTGGCGGGGAGCGAGGCGTGCATCCCTGACCACGGCCCAGGCATCGCGTCCCGTACTATATCCGCAGGCGAGCAAGGCGCTGCGTTGTACTCTGCGTAGGCGTAGGATATATGTACATACATGAGACGCGACAGCACAGGATGATGATATATATGATGGGCATGGGTCGGGCAAACGTCAAGGGATGCCGCCGTTGCCACAACTCGCGCGTTTGGCCCGTTGTGGCGGGCGGGCCGGGACAAACCGCTCGCCGTCGCCAGACGCCATCTTGCGCCGGTGCCTTGCTGTCCATCCTCATCTTCATCTCCGTCGATCGAGCGTGTACAGCCCGAGGCACTCAGTGCACGGCGCTGTCGCCGGAATATTCGCCGAATATCCAGGTCCGGTACATTTTCTTCGACAGGTGATGATTCCGGCAACACACGAGTACCTTTTTTTAGATAGGCAACACAAATTTTTTTTAGAATTAGAAAACCCTGCGTAAGATAGGTGCACACGTCTTATACGAAGGCTGGGCTACAAGACTACTACTACAGCAGCATCTCTCCCAAAGAAAAAAGGCCCAGCTTGCAGCTCCATGCATGGGCCAGACCGAACCAAATAGGCCACCCAAGAGTTTAATGGGCCAGAACCCGGAACTGTCTCGAGTGCTCCAGTCTAATGGGCCTAAACGCATCAGCCGAGCCGAACTAAGAAGCACCAGTGCACCACCGCATCTGCCCCTCGTCAGAGTCAATCAGTCTGCAAATGCCAAAAGAAAGGTGGTGTGAAAACATGCTTCGTTTGTTTTTCTCAGAGTCAAAGCGACCATCAGGGCAAAGTGATGGTGATTTTTTTTTTTTAAAAAAAAGCGACCATCAGGGCAAAGTGATGGTGATTTTTTTTTAAAAAAAAAGCGACCATCAGGGCAAAGTGGCAGGTGTGAATATCCATGGTGGTGTGAAGCTGAAGAAGCAGCACAATGGAAGTGTCACTCATGGTCATGGTCTCATGGATAACTCTACTAGAGGAGCAGTTGAAGAGAAGACGCCCTTCTAATATCGCTCATTTTGCATTCCTAGTTGATAAGAACAGACTGAGAAGCCAACATGTAAATGGCTGTCAACCGATGTGGTTTATGCCAATACATGTATGTAGTTTATAGGTATACCATATCATCATCAATTAGCAGATGTGGCTTTTTTCAAATTCAATAAGCCAATGTATCTGAGTATCTGACTATTGCTCAACCAAGCTTTCCAATCGAAGCATTTGAAAAGTATACAGATGAATAGTATAAGGTATATGCTAAGGCACAGATCATTGCCTAAAAAGTCCATGACTATATTTGCCTTCTTTTGATAAAGATCAAGCCAAATACTTAGCAAAGTGATATCAAATGCCCTGTCAATGATTCAGCTGGGCCCACTGGTCAGTGACATGGGATAGCCATATGCAAGAGTGAAAAAAAGTTAATTGCGATAAAACAAACATAAGTTAGCTACTCTTTTAAATAAAAAGCAAAAAAAGTTTAAACACCATGATAACTCGCCTGGTAAACCGACAACGCCAATGATAAGGAGTCAAAAAACGTTTAAGCGCCCTGCTAACCTCATATGGTAACCCGATAACGTTAACAAAAAAGCGGAAAACGTTTAACCGCCTGATAACCCACCAAGTAAACCCGATACCTCCAACAAACTTTCTACCTCACATTTTTGTGATTAAAATACGAGAAACACTTCTTATCGCCAAAGTTTAGCTTAGCCACTCTATGCCTTCTTGACCCATACCAAAAGGCGCAGATAAACCGTAAGCCGGAGTCCCTTTGGAGAATCGAACGTCATACAGGATAGTTGTTCAACTGACAAATGGGTCCCGGGACCACATGTCCGTCATCCAAACTGCCCGTTCCCTGCGCACGTAGGCACTGACATCACCTGCCTTCCAGGCTCCCACAGCGACGCCCACCACCCCACATTCTGGCAGCGCCTCGCTCCCTGCACCGGGTGCATGGACCGGACTGCATGCGCTTGAATCTCCGAGCGGTTGAACGGCCAGGATGAGGCTATGGTAAACCCGGCGCACAAGTTCCCGCGTCTCACCCAACGCTGACGGCTGGCGCCCCTGTCCGCGTCCGGTTTCTTATTTAAATCACGAAATGGTCGGCGGGCGGAGGAAAAAAACCACAAGTCTTCTTGCCAGCGCCCAACCTCAAACCCTAGTCGCTCCTGCGACCCAGACGACGAGCCCGATTTGTTCCTGGTAATTTTGTGCCTCCCTTAGCCGTTCATGTATCCTCCTGTACGTCTTGGGATTTTCCACGAATTTTTCTTATTTTTCTGGGGGTCGGATGGTGTCGGGGACCGAGGAAATCTTCGGATTATGTCGGATTTGGGGGATTTTGGATTACTTATGGGCGGAAGAGGGGGTTTTGTTAGGGTATTTTGGTTTCTCTATCGGGCAAGATGTTTAGGGGTTGGGGAATTGGGGAAAGCGGTGGGAAAGTTGCGATTTTTTAAGTTCCTTTTGGTAGGAGCGGTGCCTGGTGCTTTAGGAAGGCATTTGGGGGTAAAACTAGGCTTGTCGGAAAGGTTCGATTGAGTTTGTAAACTTCGTTTGGTTGATTGGAGTTGGTCTTGTATGGGGGAGTAATTGCAGAGAGATTGATTTTAGAGGGGTTGCATCTCTATCAGGTGTAGTTTATCTCATTTGTGTATCCATATTTGCTGTGTATGCCAATTCCTGTAGAGAAGATATGCAAAGGATGCTTCCATTGTTCTAAAATCTTGTTCTATGTTCTTAAATCATGTTAGATAGGTTGTATGATACAATCTTAAGAACAAATATTGTTTCTTCAACCGTTCTGTTTTAGAACTGTTGGAATTGTGGTTGTAATTGATGGTAAATTTTGCAAACGTACATTCTTCAATTGGTCGTGCTCAAGCAAGTATCTTGTACTGCAGCACTATGAGCTCCCCTGGTGCTGGAAGACGGACTCCAAAGAGGCGACGTACTACAACTAAGTCACTTTCACAACTTTTGGACCTGAACTCCCCTCCTGCTGAAGGGGCTGGTGAGGGGGTTCCACCTTTTAGAATTTTGCGTGGCCCTCACAATGAGGCTTCCAGCAGTATTACTGTACAACACAACCAGGCTTCCAGCAGTGTCCCACCAGCTACTGATGAGCCATACATTGGAATGCATACTTGCCCCATCGATGTGGAAGCCTTCGATGATGATGTTGTTATCTATTCTTCAACTTCTCTTCCTCAAGTATGTTCTTGTGCCTTGATTTTTTCTGTCTATTTTTAGTATTTATTTTTTTCCACTTTCAATTCTTGCACGATTATTTAAGGAGGAACACTGGCACTGGTAATCAGGCTGTCTGCCTTTATGTTTCAGGCAAGACAACGATCAATCAGGACGGAACGTGTTACTGTGATAATAGATGACGATTCTGAAACTATCCCAGAATCAGCAGGTTTGATGATATCTTCAGCATGAATTTCTTGAACCATTCCAGTTATTGAATGCAACAGTCTAGTTGTTTTGGGTAGAAACTCATAATTCTCATTTCACACATAGTAACTTGTAGTTCTCCAGCATGAATTTCTTGAACCATTCCAGTTATTTGAATGCAACAATCTAGTTGTTTTGTGTAGAAACTCATAATTCTCTTTTCACACATAGTAACCTGTAGTTTTGCTTTGGTGGAGTGTTCTCCTCTTCATTATCTACTGGTTGTGATGTTTTACTTTTACCTGGTATTCATGATGTAAATTCTGTTATTCACAGTTCAGCTTGCGTAGCATAAAAAAGTTGTGTGTACAATGTAGCTCTTCTTGCTGCCTATGTAACAATATAATCTTATTGATATGGCTTATACCTTTCACATGGTTCACATAGCAAGTTAGCACTTAATGGTACTGACATCACAGATGTCTTTCAATGGGCTGAATTTAAAAGTAAGATGACATATTCACATAACTGTCAGTAGAGCACAGTTTTTTTCCCCCATTTCATTTGGTTTATGCTGCCTTGTAATTGTGGATTGCCTGTCAGTTGTGCATATGCTAATTGTTTAGGCCAAATGATCAAGGCCCTGGTAACACATTCTTTTTTCCTAAGAAAATCTATGTTAAAATATCAGCTTATAGATTTTGTTCTTAATTTTGCTGAAGTATGCCCAGTATGCAGAACTGGAATATAAAGAGACGACCTTTCTGTTTCAAATAGAATAACCTGGCACATGCTGCATTGTTGTTAGGGGATCCTCTTGATGAGCATGTGAACACACTGTTATCTCTGGGCACAAACAGCAGGCATGAGCCTCCAAGAGCAACCAACGCTTGTCCTGTAATAAGTTTAGTGGACACTCCAGAAGTCAACTTCTTTAAGGTAAGAGTTCATCTGTGAACTTCGCCAATGTAACATCAGTAAATATTAGTTTCCATTCTTTATTGGTCGCTTAAATAATTATTTAAATGTTGATCCAGGCACCTCCTGAACCTGTGAAGGAGGTCCCCAAGGAACCAAAGTTCACCTGCCCAATATGCATGAATGAGCTGACGGAAGCGGCATCGACTGTCTGTGGTCACATTTTCTGCCAGAAGTGCATCAAGGCTGCCATTCTGGCTCAGAAGAAGTGCCCTACCTGCCGGAAGACCCTCAATAAGAACCAGCAGCACCGGGTGTACCTCCCAACGACGGAGTAATCCGATGCAGTCATTTTGGTACAAGTTCAGCAGCACCTGACCCTCGCCACATTGTGGCTATTGTGTACTATGGCCTGGTGCTATCTAGAGGCTTATCGTTAGCATAGAGTATTACAGCGATTTAACAAGTGGTTTTGCCCGTGCATTTGGGACATCATGCAAAGCTGTATCGTCAGTACAGTATATTGTAGCATCATCTGGATATGAGTGTTACTACTATGGTTGACGCAGCATCTTATCCTTTCTGTTTGCGATGTGAATTCTGATGTAGTGGCAAGTCGTATTGGCGCTCAGTATGGGCCGCCCTTGGAAACTTGCCCCAGAATTCAGAAGTTTCAGTGGGAGGGAAGTAGGCTGGCATGGCTTGATCCCAAGTCTTGGGTTTGGATCGACATAGCCTGGACCGCGACCTCCTCCGAATGAATGGGCCGGGAGGCATGTCGCAGATGTATCCGCAGGGTTTATCGGCCCCATTCCCTTTCTGCTAGCATCATGACCGAAGTTATCCATCAGTTTATCAGAGAGCAACTAAATAAAGGTCAATTTATCAGATAGAGAAAAGGAATTAGCCGTTAGGTCGTGGGATCACAGATTCACAGTACTATTATTTTCGAAATAAAAAAATCATTCCTACAAAATTGCTACTATGTCTATCCCCTTTTTAGTCATCAGAGCAAGACGGCGAAACAACAGGGTTCTGGTACTTTTTGCTAGCAACAGGGCTCGATCCAAACCAAACCCGAAGCAGCAATCTACCTATAGGCAGAAAACAACAGGTCCTAGATGTTCATCGACCCATCACCATTCAGCTGCAGAACCTCAGGCACGCGACGCTGCCATTCATTGAGCAAAGCGATTCTTGCGTGCGTGAACTGAACATCACGACGCACAACCAACACCGTGGCGGACGACGTCCTCATCGGCGGGTGCCTGTCAGTTTGCCGTCCAGTTTAGCCCAAAGCGAGGGGCACTCGGGTGGGCGAGGAGGATAAGGGAAAGCGGTGGCCGAAATGATGCCGAAGTTGACGCCGCCCACCACGAGGGCACCATCGCATCCCACCACCACCTAGCACGTAGCCATCGCCCTCCTCCGCCCATTCGCGTCAGCGCCCGCCGGGTAACGCCTCCCTCCCTCGTACAGCTAGCCTCTTCAGAAGAGGGTGTGTTTAGTTTCACCTACACCCACCTAAAAAATACTATTCATCTAACTTTTTTCTATTCATCACACCCCTCCTACTCACAGAATACTATTTATCTACAGTGTATTTTTAGATCTACAGTGTTTTTTCGGGAATCTTTTCCAATCTAAACACACCCTGAATAAGCAAGAACTGTCCTATCATATCCTATCCTTGAAAATAAAATCAAGTAGGGCGCCAATGGGATTGAGTGCAACATTTCTTTAGTAAGCACTTTGTGTTTTCTTGAGTGGTTTGGGCAGTGTTGGATTGCTCTGTTTCTCTAGAATAGAAAAAGTTCCTTTTGGGGATTTAGACAGCTACCGAGAAAACTTCTGGGAATAAAAAAAAGTGTGAGACAATAACCCCAAAAAAGTTACACACGGACCTACAAACCGAGCACACGCACACGGTTTACATAGCAATTGCAAGAGCTACAAAAGTGTGAGAGCCTTTTCAAGATTCATGACTGGGTTATTCTTAAGAATATCGATCGTTTGTCCATGTTTGAGTTATTTACTCCAGAAGCAGCAAAGCATGCGGAGCTGGACCTGTTCTTCCATCGCTGGCTGTGAGCTCTGAACATTTCGGTTTCTGGCTGCGGAAATAGGATCAGCAATTTGACCAGCGCAATAGGAATTGCGGCATGCCATGGGCGTCATGTCGGCGTCCATCTGCAAGTCTCCTTTGGCTGCGTAGCAAGTCAAGGCACACGGGTAGTGTGCCTGCACAAGGACGTTGTGCTGGAGTATTTTGTTTGGGAATATTTTATTGATGGATGAAATGATCGTTGGTTGGACCTTATTTTTCAGGAAGCTGAAGTGCCTAAACAAAATGCAATGTAAATTTGTGTGCATATACTTTCTTTTTGTTATAAAAAGTATTAATGTGTTCTTTTGTGCAGATGAACTGAACAAAAACCTCCAAAATTTTAGCAGGGTCTCCTCCATCACCTGTTAGTCCAACTATCATGGTAGGTTTCGTCTGTTCTGATGGCTTGGAAGACGATGATACTGAGTTATGGCAGCTCTAGCCCCATTTATGCATCTATCTTGAACGACCTCCCAACCAAAGTTGCAAAATTGTCTCATTCTGGTAGTGACGCGTTGCTGCTCTTGTTCTACCTTTTTGCATGTTGCTGCCTACCAGAACGTGATCTTTACCAAAACGGAGCCGCTTCATGGCTGTCCAGGCTGGAAATCCTAACGCAGTCCCCGCCAAGACTAATTTCTCAGTTAGAGTGTTCATTGCCATCAAACGATTGTTCTGTAAAGTTTTTTATGAACCATCGGAGACACTAATTCCATGACTCCATCTGTTCTAAAGGGGTATTTGCAAATTATTATGGCTTAACTTTTATGCTGTCAGCGTGTGACACCAGCATGAGTGTTCATATCCATGATTTCCCCCTATCTTTTTTATTTGTCTTCTTTTATATCTTAATTAGGTCGATTATTCATTTTCTTGATGTAGACGAGTGGGCTTGATCTCAATGACCAGGACATAATAGAATTTATGTTGCACGCCGGTCAGATGAAACAAAATACAACATACAGAAAATAAAAAGGTGATGGCTGAGAGATGTGGAGCCCTGCGGCAGTTTTCTGGCCTTTGTGAAGGCGATGGGAATACTTTCCTTTGGCACATTTTCCATCTTGGCATATCCCCATGCCACAATGACTTCATCTCAGTGGTGGAAATAGCTTTGTGATCCAATTGCGCGTGCATTTAGCTTACTTATTCTAGCTTAGATAAGTGTAAAAAGGTTACTTGTGCAAGGTACGCACAACTCAAAAAGGTAATGCTTTATGCTTCCTTGAGGGGCCTCTAGGCTCTTGCTAATACTATTTGATTATATCGTCTCCTGTGTGACAAGAAACTGCTATTTGCAAGTAAAGATAAGGCCTTTCTTCAAATATTTTTGCATGGGCATGATGTTTTTACATTTACATTTTACAAATTCCTTGATTTTTCCCTCTTTTTGTTTTTTAATGCTCCTACTACTAGTTGACTTTCTGATTTATTTTATTAGGGCTAACATAATCTGCCATGCCACGAAAACGTGTCAAACATTTCTTTCTAGCATAGGGCATGATTGAACCTGACCTCAAGTTATACGGGAAGGCGAATTTCATCAGGGATGAATGGGTCTAGTTTAAATAGCTTGGGACTTGGGAGGTTAATTGGGTCATCATTTTATATGAGGTTAAGTGCACAAATAATTAAGTAAAATATGCTTATTATTTGATCTAACAAAATTAAAAGGTGGTCATATATTAAATGCGACGAAGGAGATATGCACCTTTTCCACCTGTATCGCTTTTGTTACTGTTAGAAAGGGATTAATATTGCTCAAAAGAAAAGAAAGGGATTAATATTTAGTAGGCGTTTTCTTCTGGTGGGAGAAAACTGATGAGGCACGGGACCTGCTGTAGCCTGTAGGATGTGGTCTAGTGTCATCCATTTGACCTCCACGGGTGGTATTCTGGCATATTTCGCAATGATTCCCTTTACTTTCACAAAATTCATAGGTACCACCAAGCGGTCTAGCTTATAAAAACGATAGATATTTCGTGCACTAGAATGTTGGATAACTGCTGAGCAATGAAGTCCAAATAGCCTCGAGACTTTAATCCCACTTTTTTCAAATAATTTCCTTGGATAGTTTACGTTAACAGATTGAGCTTGTATAAATTAAGTTTGTTGTCTCCTGTTCACTTATGGACGAAACACACACAAAAAAAAAACAAGAGAAAAGGATTAGACACTAGCTGATGCCTGGTAGACGGCGGTGTCGATGCCCCAGCTCTTGGCACCCCCTCAATGTATCAAGTGAGCAAATAATTTGCTAGCCTATCCATTCATAAATATATGATGTTTCTGACAAGCCAATTGCTTCATTTTTAACTAAGCAATTTGTCTTGAATTCCATATGTTCAAGAATGAGGATAAAATTTATTAAGTATTGTAGGAGTGAGGTTCTGTACCAAGTGCTACAAGAAGATAAGGACAATACAAAAGTATGTTTCTGCTATTATTAATACCATGTTAGTGAAGCTACCCTTTTATTATGTATTGCAAACATCATAAATAAATATATAATAAAATTATAAATAATAGGATTTTTTCTAATATCTTCGTTTTTACATGCCAGTCCATATCATAAAATAGTTAATAGGTATCTGATTCGCTGCTCCAATAAAGACTGCTAAAACCAGGAGTGCATGGTCTGTTCTAGTCTAAAATTAACTAAGTATCAGGGGTGTAATTGGAAAAGGCACTAGTAGCATGAAACGAAACTGAAAGCCACGAGGGGCTCCTAGAGCACTAAAACACCCTCCATTGCTCACGGTCTCTCACCTCCCAAACTCCCCTTCCTCTTCTTCTTCGTTCCCGATTCCGGCTATTCCCCGCCGTCAGAGAAGCTCCGATTGCGGCGCAGTATCGGATTGCTCACTCCATCCCGCAAATGACCACCAGCAACGGCAGCAGCTTCTCGAAGAATCCATGATCCTTAGCGATGGTATGGCGATTCCCCGCTCTCCTCCTCCCTCTGTTTTCTCTCCCTCGCTGAATTTTCCATGATAGTTTTTTTTTTCTCAGCGGTCTAGCTTCTCCTAAAGATGTTTCGATACGAGTTTGATCGGGAAATGATCTTTCTGGGGAGTATGAGAAAGTTTTTAACTGCCTCCGCTACTATCGCTTTTTTTTCGGTTTCTTCGTATTGGAACTCCGCTCTCCGCTGCCGTCGCTTCTTCCGGTTTCTTCGAATTGGAATTCACCAGGCTTTTTCGGAAGTTGTGTTTTCTAGTGAGAATTTTTATTGCCAGAAACCACTGTTCGATTGCTTTTTTAATGGTGAGGAGCTGACCGACCGGTATCTATTCGATTCGTTTCGGCAGTATGTTTGTCCTCTCCTGCTACTGTTTTATCATTGATTTGGTAACGGAATTCACCGAATTCTGTTCAAAGAGTGATTTTTTTACTACTCTCATCGGTAGAAATGTTTTCTTTCTGTCACTTTTATTGGGAGAAATAACTCCTGCGTCCCTGCAATTTTCCGTTCGCTTTTTTCTATGGGCTCGAAGCTTAATGAGTCACAAACTGGTTCCCAGAATTTTTTTGGCTTGTTGCTTGTGGAGGTGGAAGTTGAACGAATCAGAAACTACTTTCCTGCTTTAATTTGACATGTGACTGGAAATTCAGTTAACCCTGATATTTCTGCATGAATATGGGGTGCGTTCCGTTTCAAGTTTGTATTGTGTGGTCACTTTCTCTCCTTTGGAAGCGCTGGTTTTTTTACCGTGCAATGACCCCTTTGCAAATTTTACCCCTTTAGTTTCATAATTTTAGCCTTTTTAGCCACACCGCACTTGTTAACAGTTAGCATCCTTTAGCAGTTAGCTAGACTGCAATTAGAGAACTAATTAATTGCCTTCCTTCATAAGTAACTTCCGTTCTGTTGCGAAGGTGAAAAAAAACTTCACAGCCCGACCGGGTTTAATTTCCCACACTAAAAAAAATTAAATCCTCTCCTTTAGGATCAATGGCTGAGAATATTTAGAGTAGGAGGAACTTAAGGTTAAAAAATGAGGGTTTTTACTATGCTTGAAAATAATAGTATTCATTCATTATCATTGGTTAAAAATGAAAAGGAACCTATTATGAGGAACTAAAATGGTAGTCCAGGAACTAAATTTGGTGGACCAGGAACCATTTATGGAATTAATTAGAAGGGTATATTAGTATTTTCGCTAATCCAGCAGGTAACGTTTCGTCTTTCTGCCTCTGCCGGCGGTGCTCGGCTCCAGCAGGAGCTGGCCGTAGGGATGCAAGCGGGGTGGGTTCAGGCTGCCCGCCGCGCGTCCGCACCAGCCGCACGGGCATACGCGGGCTCCTGCGGCTGCCGCTTGTCGTCGCCGCAAAATTTTTCCGGGTCTTGCGGCAGCGTCGCCGCGTTTTTTCCGCGAGATATCAAACGCCGCCTACGCAGCTTTATGCTGCCGCACGTGGAGACCTCCGCCTACGCTGAGCTTTACGCTGCCTTCCCCGGTGGTGAATGGTGATCCCTTTGATCATCTGACTCCTCTTAATCGCAGGAGGTTTTGATCATCTGGGGCGAGTTCGACTAGATCTTCCCTATCGAGAAAGCGCACAAGATGAAAGAGCGAATTCAATTTTCTGTTGTTCCTGCTGGATTAATTCCTGCTGTGCCATGCCTGAGCTGGCCTCTGCACATGGACGGATGTCGGGCTCCTCCAAGAATACGCATCAACGGATGCAGAGGTCACCACAAGGGGACGCTCCTCGGTGCCGGCGTTGCCGAGGTGCTCATCATCACTCCCTTCGAGGTCGTCAAGATCCAGCGGCACCACCAGCAATGGGGCGAGGTGCTCGGCGGTGAAGACTGAAGAGTGGAGAACCCAAAGAGGAGGATTTGCCGGGCTGGATGGCCAGCAGCGACGGCCTTGCGAAGTGGACGTCGGCGAGACGGCGAGCACCACCGCAGGACAGGCCGAAGAGGGATTTCCTCGATCTCCTTTCCGTGAACTGAGCGGTGGCTAGGTAATTAGGCAAGGAAAAATTACTATACTGCCCTTGTTTAAAATAAATCCTCTCCTTTAGGATCAATGGCTGAGAATATTTAGGGTAGGAGGAACTTAAGGTTCCTTCCAAGCACCGTAACAAGGCTAAAAAATTATTGATTTTTGTAGTTGGGACCTGTGTTGAAGTTCAAGTTGAATTGATTAGAACAGAATTATTCTCGTTCAAAAAACAAAGTAGGCGCGCACCTGCAGACGTCTTTTGGATGCTTGCCCTTCTGAAGTCTGAATACGGCTCGCGCAGCAGGCTGTGGTTGCTGAGTTTTTAACCCTTGTTAGTTTCTTTGCGTAGAGGTCACACTTGCAGTAGATTTCAGAGTGAGTTTTAGCATAGCTTACCTTCCTGGACTGGGTTTCCCGGGAATATGAGTTTGCCTCGTTCTTCCTGAACCGATTTCCTCCATGAGAAGTCCTTGCTTTCTGGTCTAGTCTAGTTTTCAGCAGTTCAGAGTTCAGACATGTTGAACCTTGACGCAATGCAATTGCAACAGAATGCATGATGTCCTCTCTCATTGTTCCTTCTGACGCCCTGCCGCAGGGTCCGATCTCCAACGACACGTCGCATAAACGGTTCTTCAGCATCGCGCCACCAGCGGTGCTCATCTTTTTCGTGCTAATATTCGTCGCGGGTGCAATTGTCACGCTTGATCACAAGGAGGTGCGTGCATTCTGGTAGCTTCATGCTTTCCTGGGTGTTTTTCAAAAAGTCTATACTCTGAATTCTGAAAGATCATTCCTGCGGAATGTGTTTCTGCAGAACTTGTCGATATTGCAGTTGCAACCAAAGGAAGTGTTTGCTACAGAAGAGATCAGAACTCCAGCGACGAGCGAGTTGCGCTCTGAGCCAACAGAAGAACCCAACATCTGCGAGGTTAAAAGCATATCCATTTGCTGCTACTATTATCCATGGCAATTTGACAACCAAGCAGTTACTGAAAAACTCTTGCGCTGAAACTCTGTAGAACCAATGCAGACCTCCAGGCAGCGAGGCGTTGCCGAGGGGCATCGTGCAGGACAAGTCCAACTTCGAGATGGACACCCTGGGTGGCGATCCTGAACGGAAAGACGACGACAAGCCGTCGAAAAGCCTCCTCGCCATCCCCGTCGGCATCAAGCAAAAGGCCGTCGTCGACAAGCTTGTCTCCAAGGTAACATTCCTCTCAATTCAGACACATTTTCTTGCCCTCAAATGTTCTTGTTCAGCCAGGCTTCTTGGTGTCCTAGCACAATGCACTTGTGCCATTATTGTGACATACACCTGACGAAGGGTGACCACCGTGCAGTTCCCAGCCGCCAACTTCATCGTGATGCTGTTCCACTACGACGGCATGGTGGACGGGTGGCGAGACCTCAAGTGGTCGGACCGCGCGATCCACGTCGCCGTGCGCGACCAGACCAAATGGTGGTTCGCCAAGAGGTTCCTGCACCCTGACCTGGTGTCAGAGTACGAGTACATCTTCCTCTGGGACGAGGACATCGAGGTGGACAGCTTCGACCCTCTCGAGTACCTCAAGATCGTGAGGAGGGAAGGTCTCGAGATCTCGCAGCCGGCTCTCGATCGCCGGTCACAGATCCACCACCGGCTCACGGCGCGGGGACGCAAGGGCGACGTCCACCGGAGGTTCTACAAGACCAACGGCCATGGCAGGTGCTACGGCAACAGCACGGGGCCACCCTGCACGGGGTGGGTGGAGATGATGGTGCCCGTGTTCTCGCGCGCGGCGTGGCGGTGCTCGTGGCAGATGATCCAGAACGACCTCATCTACGCTTGGGGCCTCGACTTCAAGCTCGGCTACTGCGCGCAGGGCGATCGGCGGCGCAACGTCGGCGTCGTCGACAGCCAGTTCGTGCTCCACCGTGGCATACCCACGCTCGGAGATGGCGGCAAGGCGTCGCCAGTGTCTACCAGGTCGACGTCGGCGACGGATCGGTTGGCGGTGAGGCAGAGGTCGTACACTGAGCTGAAGGTGTTCAACAGGAGGTGGAAGGACGCCGTGGCGGAGGATGGGTGCTGGACTGATCCTTACCCGGGTCCGGCGACCACCGACTGATGACTGACCGGCCGACGAGATCGACGAGACGGCGAAGGGAGGTACAGTAGGCAGTAGCTGTTACATTGACCTTGCCTAGCTAGAGGAGAGATTAATATACGCCATATTTACAGGTTCAGAGAAATCATATATGATGTACAGATTGTTTTTTTCCTGTCTCTCCAAGAGAAAAAAAAACGTGAATAAGAAACATTATGCGGTTTTTTCTTACTTTTTTCCGTAGTGAGATGATGAATGCAGTTTTGACATTTTTTTAAAAAATGTTAGGCTAGCCCACGAGAGACTACCTTTATATTGAGGAAAACTACATAATTGTTTTTCGGGTTTGGTTACAAGAATTTCATTCGTACAACACCCGTAGCTCTTTGACATTTTTGCTTTCGTGAGGGAAAAAAAGAAATCAAGTAACTGGTGCCGTTGCTGAACTTTGTATACGAAGCCTCTGCACTTGTGCAGGCTGCATTTCCACAATCCCTCGCGGCATTTATGGCTACAAGAGAATACAGCGGCTGATCCTGACGACTTCTGAAGCAGTTACAAAAGCCAAACGAGAAGCCGACGCCGTTCCGTTCGTGCAAAATAATGGGAAAATACAATGACACGAGAATTGACATGCATGCCGTAGTGAGCCAATATAGCATCTACAAAATGCTGATCCAACAAGACTATTCTGTTTTCCAATGTTCGGAGCTCCGTAAAAAATTACTACCGCACACATGGTAATATCCGCTATGGTTGCCCCCAGAAGCACAAAGAAATCTCCGCCTTTGGTTTCCAGCTCGGCAAGGTCGGTCCAGCACCAGCACACGTACTGACGTACGTCCTCTTCCACAGCGTCCATCCACCCCCTCGTGCAACCTCTGCCTCACCGCGTAACTGCCCGGCGCCGAAGACGACAACGACGTGGAGGTGGGCGAGGCCGGCGCGCCGTCGCCGAGCGTTGGGACTCCCCGGTGGAGCACGTACACTGGCCGTCAACGGCGCTCGACGCCGACGTTGCGCAGCCGAGAGCTCACTTTGTTTCTGCCGAATTTCTCACCGTTGCAGTTGCAACTAAAACGAACGGTTGCCGCTGAGAAGAGCGAGGAACCTCCGGCACCATTCTTTTGCGGAAGTCATTGCATCTCGAACAAATGATCGGGTAGGGCGACGCGTACAAGGTGGCGGCGGCCGGCTACGGGCCGGTGCGGTGGTGGTGCATCTTCACGCCGGAGCAGTGCGACGCTGTGAACCGGCTGGTCGCATATTTCGCGCCGCCCTTCTTCACACTCGAGACCAGGTGAACTACCGCGCCGTCGCCGCCGACGTCATCTCCAAGGCGGTCATGGTCGCCGCCATCGCGTGCTGGGCCCGGTTCGCCGCGCCGCCGGTTTCCGGGGCGAACCTCGCCCAGCAGGCGATGACGGCGACGATGACCACCTTGGAGATGACGTCGGCGGCGACGGCGTGGTAGTTCACCTGGAACGGGTCTCGAATGTGAAGAAATTAAAGGCAGTGCCAAATATGCATGCCACCAGGCGGTTCACGGCGTCGCGCTGCTTCCCCCGTGAAGATGCGCCGCCACCGCACCAACCCGTAGCTCGGGAACAGCTCGATGTTGAGCGGAACCGTCGCCGCCGCCGCCTTGTACACGACGCCCCACCCAATCTTCCCGCTTCGGCGCTTCCTTCTTCTTTTGATCTCTCTCTCTCTCTCTCTGATGAAAGAGAATTGAACTCGATCGAGGCAGGTGCCGAACTGCCTCGATCGAGTTCAATTCTCTTTCGTCAGAGAATGAATGTGCAGTGTGAGAGACAGGGTGGGGGTGGCGAGTTTTATAGATGGCGACCGAGAAGGTGAACCGATCGAGAACGTCAGGTGCATGCCCAGTGTCCACACATGCGCCGCCGTGGGATTCGGAGAGTGTTCAAGTGTTCAACCTCACAGGTTTTGGCTTCGCGCAATTCCCTCGTCGGAGCCTCGGAGGCCTTCTCCGTTGCAACCGTTCCTTTTGGTTGCAACCGCAATGCCGAGAAATTCTGCAAGTGAACATTCAGAGATTATTCTGCACTCGCTTAAACCATCAAATAGCAAATGTCTGACAGTTCAGTACGCACCTTGTTGTACTGAAGGTAACAACTGCAGCGGCAACAAACACCAGCAGTCCAGCTTGCCGCCGGATGCTGGGAAGAAGCGTCTCTCAGGCGCATCATTAGACATCGGATCCTGCAGTGAGCTGTCAGAAAGAACAGCATTTCATTACGTTCAAAAAAGAAAAAAATTCATACATTTGTTGGAATTGCATTTGCATTAAGATTCAACGAGGAAGCTCCTCGAATTTTTTTTTTTTGAGAAACAGGAAGCTCCTCGAATTAATCCAGGGGGAAATTCCAGGTTCAATGAGGAATTGCATAATGCTTATTGGGCTGAAATTTTGTAATGGGCCTAACCAGTGAGGGTGGTAATCCACACAACAGGCCGAAAGCCACAAAGGAAACTGGGCTGGGGGAGGAGGCAGTTGGGGCCCAACGACTGTTCGCCGCCTCCCTCCAAAACGGATTCCCCCATGTGAGAGAGAGAGAGAGAGAGAGAGAGGGAGGGAGGGAGGGAGGGAGGGAGGGAGGGGGAGAGAGAGAGAGAGAGCAGTGTGATAGGCAAGGTGTGTGGGGTGGCGAGTTTTATAGATCAGCGCGGGGGCACCATCCACCATGGAAGAGCAGCGCTCACGCAGTTTTTGTTGCTCAGCGACCAGAACAGGCAGAACTCCAGAAGCACGTTCCGTCTGGTTTGGTGTCGATCCGCTCACACAACTCCCATGCACACAAATTCCCTCGATAATTCGATCTGTGCTCACACATCTCCCATGCACCCACATTCCCTCGATCTGCTCACACATCTCCCATGCATGCACATTCCCCCCATTTCCCCGAGTCACTGCCAAGCTTGCCAGTGTCAGTCAGTCTCCGACCTGAAGAACGCGCGCGTATGCTTGATGCATTGCCATACTACAAATGGCTTATAGAATCAATCCTTCTTACATACCGTGAATAATACAATGGCCGTGCTGATAGTGATAAGGAACGGAGACCAACTTGCATCTAGGGCTTTCGACTTTTTGGCGGCTGCTTCCTGCATATATCCCAACGAAATTTGAGAACAACAAATTTGTGGGTGAACAACTAAAATGACTTCAATTCATGGAACAAATCAAAGTTGTCGTAAAGAAACAGCGCATGATTCTTTAGAGTTAAAATCATTCTGAACTTAAACAGCCGCATGTCGATTCTTCAGAGTCAAAATCGTTCTGAGCTTAAACAGACGCATGATTCTTCAGAGTTAAGATCGTCCTGAAAGTTCACAAAAATCATAGGATAGAAGGTTGCCTCTACGTTGGGCTTGTGGGCTTCACACTGATGAGTGCACTGTGCTCGCACTGTCCTGATGGTATGTGGATATGTCAGTATGCCATGCCGGGAGGCGACTAAGCAAAGGAGGTCAGGCCGCGAGAACTGAAGCGGCCATACGTGTAAGCGCAGATCCAGGAGAATGATCGAGTGCGTGCGTGACAGTGGCCGTCAGGCCGAAAGTAAGTGCGTGAAACTTGGCTTCTCAGTCGCAACCGTTCCTTTTGGTTGCAACAACCTGCAACTACAATGCTGAGAAATTCTGCAGAAACAAAGTGAACATTCAGAGACTCTGCACTCGCTTGAGATCGAATAGCAAATGTCTGACAGTTCAGTTTCAATACGCACCTCGTTGTACTGATTACTGAAGGGCAGCAACTGCAGAGGCGACAAACACCAGCACGAGAAAGATCAGCGTTGCCGGTCGCTGCATGCTGAAGAACCGTCTCTCGGGCTCATTGCTGGACGTTGGATCCTTTGGTGAGTTGTCAGGTACTCAGCTCTCCATATAAAAAAAACAGTCAGCAAAGCGTACGGGATCTCGGAATATAAATAAATCTCGGATTATAATGCTACCTATTGGGCTGAGATTTTGTAATGGGCCTAACCAGAAAGGGTGGGTAATCAATGACAGGCCGAAAGCCACAATGGAAACTGGGCTGAAAGAGGAGGCAGTTGGGGCCCAACGATGGTTGGAGCTATGCCGGATGGCGCGCCAACCAAGCAAACCCTATCCCTTGTTCGTCGCCTCCCTCCAAAACGCCGACGGACTCGGATTCCCCATGGCAGCATCCACCACCTCCAATGGCGCCACCGCTCGCCGTAGTTGGCCCCGCCGTGACCGCGCCGAGCTTCCGCACCGCCATGCCCTGCCGCCCATGGCCGCGGAAGCTCCACTCTTGGCGCCGCGCGGCCCGCCCCAACGACGAGGTGTCGCACGGCCCCCAAACTCGCGCACTGATTTCCATGCCGCATTTGTGATCGGTGGTTTGATTTTATGCGTGCTGGGGTTCTGTGTAGGATTACTACTTGATCGATGCGGAGGAGTCCATTGGGGACGGCTTCTCCTTCAGTGGAGGTGAGTTTGGGAATTGTGGGCATATTGAGCGGGTTCATTTAGGAATACTTATATTTTTTTTTCTTGTCCATTTCTTTTGCGGATTCTTGCAGGGAAGTACGGGGAAGGCCCAAATAAGTCGGACGAGTGGTTTGCTCAGGGGAAAATGGTATGGTTAATGGCGCTTCTCTCTAATTTTCTGTGTTGTTTTGCAATTAGCAAATGGTTCCATCTGACATGGAATTTGACTATTGGAACCTGATGAATGCGAACATGTTAGTGCTTTTAGCTTTGCAATGTTGCCTTGTGCTCTGAATTTCTATTTTTGTTTTTTGTTCTTTTATCAAGTGCCTGCAGGCTGCATTTTGGGCTCTTGATGTGGTGTAACGAGTTGCTGATGGTGTTAGTACATCGGAATGCAGGTAAATGCTTACCCAGTATACGGGGATAAAGGGAAGGCAAAGGACCCCTTCTTTGGCCTGACGATGGGATCAGGATCTCAACCTTCAGATGACGTTTTCAGGTGAATTGAGCTATATTGGTTAGCAGGGTGTCAGGTACAAAATGTGTATTGCTGTGTGTCTACTTTATTTAGAAGTTTGTTAACACATTAAAGAAGACAGCTCTGGTTTGTGTTTTCACTGTGATGCAGATGGTTCTGTGTGGAGGCTGGGAGCTCTTCTAATCCTAAAGTGCTTTTAATTCATGGCTTGCCATCTCAGGTTAGGTTTTACCTGCTTATTGCTTATTTGTTACACGACTTACAAACTGGTAGATTCAAAGTATGAGATATGCCATATGTCAGAAGTCAGAACAAACAAAATGATGTGTTGATAGTTATATCGGCATTGTTAAGTTCTTCAAAACCTGCAGTTGTTATGAAACTGTAGAGATCTCTTACCGTGAAAGTGGCTGAAGTTATCTATATATTTTAGTGGCTAAACTGATCTTATCTATATATTTCCGTGACTTCACGATTATTGCTACTGCACTTGGTTACAGGCATACTCTTATCGCAGTGTGCTGCCTATACTGTCAGACAAATATCATGCCATCGCTTTTGATTGGCTCGGTGAGTTAAACACATCTCTGTTGTTTGATTAATACAACCTGTTCTGATACACAGTAGTCTGTTGAGTTAGCATGGAAAAGAACTCATGCATATATCAGTGTTCCTGTTGGCACAAAATTTTCCGGAAAGTATTGATGAATATATATATATATATATACCCACACAGAGTCATCACTTGTCCAAATGTCATCGTTGGCACCAAAACTAAAGAACAAGCCAACATCTGGTTATAATCTGCTATCTGCATAGCAGCAGCATTATAACCTTCTAAAGCCATTTTATTTAATATTGCTGCTCTGTTACTAGATACTGGAATTAGGGGCAGAGTAATATTTATCTAAATGAACTAAAGAAGTTTATATCTGCAGGGTTTGGATTTTCTGATAAGCCTCAACCGAAATACGGTTTTGACTATACTCTTGATGGTAAAATGATCGAAACATACTGATTATTCTGTTTCACCCAAATATAATAATGTTAACTTCTATATTTCAGAGTATACCGCGTCCTTGGAATCTCTAGTCAATGCTGTTGCTCCTGATAAGCTGTCTATCGTTGTCCAGGTTCTCTCATTGTGACAGCATTTATTTATGTAGATCTATGATCTTTGTTGCATGAGAACATAATTTTTTGCAGGGCTATTTTGCTCCAGTTGCAGTCAAGTATGCTAGTGAACATCAAGACAAATTGAACCATCTTGTTCTAGTCAACCCACCGGTTAGTTCTTTAGGACCAATGTATACCTTTTGCAGATATACAGTACATAAATACAATCTACCTTCACAAGCTTCATAGCTGTACACTGACCTCAAAAAAATATCTGCATAGATAACTGATAAACATGTGAAGCTTCCATCTTCCCTGGCTTCATTCAGCAATTTCTTAATGGGTGAGATATTTTCTCAGGTTAGCAAACATCATGTCAACCAAGTTTAAACCTTTGCAACTGATCATGTTTTCCGTTCAGTTGTAATTCATTCACTTCAATTCTTTCAGGATCCTCTCAGAGCTAGTGATAAAGTATTAACTAGTTGTGGCCCATACATGATGAAGGAGGAAGATGCTATGGTGTACAGAAGGCCATACCTTGTCTCTGGTTCCTCTGGGTTTGCGCTGAATGCAATAAGCAAAGCTATGAAAAAGGACCTTAAGGTGTTTTTCCCATCTATCTCAATGTGTTTTCATCATTTAAATTATATGTTCTAAATTGTATGTTTCTAACACAGGCATACATTGAATCCATGAGAAGCGTATTAGGAAGTGATTCGTGGAAAACAAAAACTACAATATGCTGGGGCATGAGAGATCGTTGGCTCAGCTATGATGGGGTGGAAGATTTTTTTGGACGTCTAAATCAGAAAATTGTAGAGCTGCCAATGGTTTGTCATGTCACTTTCATGCTTGTTTGTTGCTAGGATTGGTGTGGGTTTTGTCACATGTGCGTGGTTGTGCATGAGTGTCTAATGCTATCTCTGGCATTGTTTCTTCCTCTATTTTTTTTTTCTTCATTTCATACTAGATTAAGTCATATTCTGATATTTACTTGTGCCATATGCAGGCAGGACACCATGTGCAGGAGGACCGTGGTGAGGAGTAAGGCAGTATAATCAAAACTATACTGAGGTAATGCTGTTGGAGCCTTTTTCTAATCCTGTTTCTTGCTTTTCTCCGTTGGTACTTTTCAAATGAGAAAACTTAGGTTGGCTCATATACAGTGAGGCAACATTGAAATATATTCATACCATTTTTATAACTATAAACTTTTACTGCTTAGACCAGCTTAATGACAACAAACTCAAATCTGCATGCATGCTACACGTTCACTTTACTTACAGAATGAATAAGCATTCTTCTTACATAATACATGTCAAAACGTATTTTATGTTACTCAATAACTCCCCTTGCAGTTTTATGCAATGAGGAAAGAAAACAGGGAGCACTTTTTAGCACTTGTTGTTAGCATGTATGTTTGGGCAGCTTCAAGGGAAGAACAGGTTTCGTCATTAGGCTTAAGGCTATTCACCCTCATCTATCTAATTAATTCTAAAACAATATAAAATCCAACTAGCAATGGCAAGGAGACAAGCATCCCAAAAATAACCCTGCAAAATTGGGCAACAATATTGTTAAGACTGAGAAATTGCAGGAGCAAGCATTCAACTACTACCAGTCTGTAGACAATCAAAATACTTACGCGGTACTGAGGACATCAGCATGCAGCCCATATTCTTTTGCAAATATAAATGATGTGATTGACTGAGGTAGTGCAGCCTGCAGAATGTTTGCATAAATGTCAGCCTATGCACAAGCACCATACTTCAGGCAGAAACAAAATCTTAGGAGATTAATATGGTACACATGTGCTTTGGTTATTCACTAGAAACGAAAACACACTGAGGCAAGGAAATCCACTCTTAAAAAGTAAATTGGTTTGATGTCTAATATGGAACCTACACAAACCTAGCACCAGCTACCAGCTGATAACCTTCGTATCACCACTGTCTGGGTGAAAACCAGCTCTCACCTCTAAGGCACACAGGTTGTGGCATCTAGATTTGGCTTCATAATGTTTTAAGGCTGCCTAATCATCCCCAGTATGGCAAGCAGAAACAGTGTTTATCTTTGGACATCCAGAAGCTTCCATCTCCCCAAAGCAAAACTGATGCCATTTTTACATTATTTTATCATATTATATATAGGGCTAGAAGTGTCTAAATGTGGCATTATGATGGGATGACGACATTAGTCAAGACTGCAAACAGAACAAATTATTCTCTTCTGTTATTTAACTGTGTGCTCTACATAAAAAGGTATTTTTCTTCCCCCCAGAAACCAAACCAAATATTTTGATCAAGTTGAGGTTAGTTCATCTCCAGTGAAATGCGCATTAGCTGACATGATGAATAGGTATGCCCTGGTGCTTCTTACAAGTGGAAGCTCCACAACAGCAACTAATGGGTTTTAAAAACCTTCATCAGAATTGGCCATTGAATTATGGGAGTTTGATAATGATTCACCATTATGCATTATGCCCTGATGAGTGGTTGGTGATGACTTCCCGAGTTGATGCTTTTGACATGTTTTTTTAGGTGACCATGAATCGTGTGGGGACAGGCTCTAGAACATGACAAACAGACGTGCTACGCAGGTGTAACGCGCATGCTGCACTTTCTTTCAGCAAAGTTATGTTTGCTTTGTATAAATTCTAGAAGGATTTCGATTATGTTTTCTCTTAGCTTGGCAGGGATCAAAACGTGCGAAGCAATAGGGATATGCACTTCTACTAGGAAAAGGGAGGCTGCGCGATCATTGAAGGCCAATCCACTCTCGGGCTGGAGATGTTTATAAAGAAAACAGTACCCTAAAGTGATATGCTACATGTTCAGACAACAAAAGCAATACCGATTGTGTTCTGTCTTCTTGGAATAGGATTCATGCATGGTTTATCATTTGGAAAAGTTAATGTTTGACTTCCGTTTCTGCATGGCATGAAATTATGAATGCCCTTAAACATGATCAGGGTAACCAATATGATTATCATACTAAAACGATGATGATAACAACCATAGTTTGGAATGCGCACTAGCAGAAACATCGGGGCTACTTAATTACTCTGTTATATTCACCTTTGGACACACTTTGCATTCTTTATTAAGCTACATATATTTAAGGTTCATGATTATGTCTGTGCAATCAATAACATTGGTCTTAAAGCACACGAGTGGGTAAGGTTAGTGCTGCTGCGCTGTCCTGGTGCTGAGAAGCTAAGCTCAAATCTCTCGTTGTGAAGTCTGTGGTTCGCACATCAGAACAGATTCTGCATTTGTGCACGTATCCGTTTGTCTCGTGACATTGCCAGCAATACGCATAAGGTACCTCTGGATTATTTCGTAAGCTACTATGGTCACCTTTATTCTTCGGTCGTCTACACAGAATGGTCGGGTGGCTTGTGTGATAATATTTTTGTGTGGATGCAATCTAATGTCGGTGAAACGCAATCATGATGGATGACCTTGGGACATCGTCTTTTCCCAAAGTTAAAATACATCCAAAAGGGAAAAGGAACTAACAACTAGAAAGGTCAGGAATTTGTTCATGCATGTACCTACAACGCGATGTTCAATTGGGAATCGATGTTCGGTCAAAAGTAAAGTCACAAGACTTCGGTCTTAAACTGTTGGTAAAAGTTACAGTTAAGATTACACGCCTAAAGAAGGTAGGTATAGATTGACATCATCTACCATCAACTCTACGTAGCAGCCCACGAGCAAAAAATGCATGAGTCTAGCTAACGTAGCAGTATCCTTAGGTTAACTATCTAATGATCTATCGTATTCGGTCTACCTATTCATAAGCTAACTTGTTACTTCTTTCAAAATTCAGTAGATTCTTTTAGGAAATTTCAATGTGAACCACTTTGCATGTTATTACTAGTTACTCGCACCAAAATCTTTGTGGAGATTTCTTTCTTACAAAGGGTAAAAGTGATAGCTAATTCGAACCTCAATGCTAATCCAAAGAGAATTTTTTTTAGGAACATCCAAAGAGAGCTGAGCCAGCGTACCTGTATGATGGCGACGCGGAGGACGTCGCCGCGGAGGCCGACGGCGATGGAGCCGATGGCCATGGCGGCTGGGCCCAGCGCGAACTTGAGCGCGAGGCCCAGCGCCGCGTAGCACGGCCCGCACGCCAGAACCTTCTCCTGCTGCGCCATGAACAATCCTGCATGGCGATGATGCAAACGAAAGCGACGCGTGCGTGCACGCCGTCAGCAGAGAGTTATATTATCTGCAGTCACCAGTCACTATATGTGGCTTGGACTTTATTATAGTTGTTATATATGACCCAAGCAAACACTTTTTTTTCATGCGGTAAATCTGATCACTTTTCACTTTCTTTTTAGTTCGGGTTTTACGGCACGCAGGGGATAGATCGAATTTATGCCCTTTGTTCGATGATGTATACCTTTTAGGGGATTATTTTATTCCTTTTAGTATTATTTGGTGATTATCGAATAGAATATGTATTTCTGGGTGAAGTATTAGATACGAGAATTAATCAGAAGTAGGAATAACGAGTCATTTCAAGAATAACAATTATAAAGATATAGTGTACATGTATGGTTGAGATTAAACATTATTTGCTACATTACCTTCACTGCCTGGATAGTTTTGACAGGTCTATCATTCTATCAATATCCAGTCATGTCCAACACTCTGTTAACTAGCATCAGCTTACTAACAATAATTACGCTTACACGTATTTTCTTTTTTACCATGACATGTTATTCAGTAATTGTAGCTTACTACGATCGATCAACCTAGCGAAATTAAAGAGTATGCATGGGCATAAAGTGTGCAGTCATATATGTTTTGCATATGTAGTCTGTCAGTGTACTCACCCATGCTGAACATAGCCATTCCTGTGCCCGATTTGGACATGATGAGCACCGATCCTTCGAAGGCGCTGGGCAGCTCGATGTGCAGCCTGTTCGATTCGAATTCAGAGACGACACAAGAAACAAATATTCCATCGTCAGACGTATGCGTTGAGAAACGAAGACTGATATAAACATGGACACATGGTGTGAGCTCACATCATGCTTGCAATGCATTAACCAGAGGAAGGAATTAAATAAACTCAACGCAATTAGATGTGGAGTTGGCATTAGCTCGAGCATCTATCAGAGAGCAGCATCACCATGCATCTAGTGTCACGTACTTCAGGTGTGCTACACGTCGGACCACAATTTTCTGGCAGCTAGCTACCTCCTGGCTACCACACATTTCGCACTAGCCAAAGCCTACCGGCAAACCGAACAATCCATAACAACAAGCGATCGAATCATGCATGGAATTAATGTGTGCACATCAACATTCAGGAGTGCTCCGCAGATCCAACTAGGAAACCGCAGGGGGCTCGTGCGGCATCATGCATATAGTAGGATAGCATGCATGTAAACCTAGATTTTTACACTTTGTTCTTTTTTGGCAAAATTTTACAGTTTGTTCTTGATTATATATAAGGTTTATATATATGTATATATACACACATATATAGATATTAACGAAGAATATTGTATATATACATATATAGTTATATATTATTACGGTTAATTGGTTGCATACATATATATATATGCACATGTACCTGTTGGCGACGCAGGCCCAGGTGATGCCGACGAAGCTGGCGTAGGTGTTGGGGTTGCGCGACAGCTTGTGCGCCACCACCTTGACGAGCGCCAAGAGCGACGGCTTGCCGCTGGCGACGGGCACGACACCTTCGGGCATCACCACGGCGGCGTCAGCGGCGGCGCTGGCGACCTCGACGTCCTTCACCGGCGAGTCGTCGGCGACGACGTACATGCCGATGGCGGCCTTCCTGACCTCGAGCACGAAGAGCAGGAGCGTCAGCCAGACGATGGCCTGGAAGACGGAGAGCTGGACGACGAGCTGCTGGGCCCACTCGCCGTACATGGCACGTGCCATGGGCACGCCGACGACGAGCGAATTGGTGAGCGTGGAGAGCGAGAAGCTGGTGATGGACCACCCGACGGCGCACCTGGCGCCCTTGCCGGCGGCGAACCGGGCCCAGCAGGCGATCACGGCGACGATGACGGCCTTGGAGATGACGTCGGCGGCGACGGCCCGGTAGTTGACCTGGAACGGGTCCGTGTGCAGCGTGAACTCGAAGGTGAAGAAGGGCAGCGCGAAGAAGGCCACCAGGCGGTTCACGGCGTCGCACTGCTCGCGAGTGAAGATGCGCCACCACCGCACCGACCCGTAGCCCAGGAACAGCGCGAAGTAGAGTGGAACCGTGGCAGCCACCACCTTGTACACGTCACCCCACCCGATCATCTTAGCTGCTTCCTTCTTCTGATCTCTCAGCTACCGTCTCTAGTTAGCAGCCAAGCTAGGTGATTGTGCAGGGACAGTGAGATGTGCAGTGTGAGAGGCAGGGTTTGTGGGGTGGCGAGTTTTATAGATCGCGACCGAGCTAGGAGCCAAGCTGCTAGGAGGTAACCAATCGAGGACGCCAGGTACATGCACCTAGCGTCAGCGACAAGGGACTAGCTAGATCTTTAAGGTGGGTCGGTGGATCGTGGCCGTTGAAATGAGGGCATGCAGAGAATCTTATCAGCGATAATTAAGCACGAAAAGGATATGGGGGGTTAGAGTTGGAGAGTTAGAGACGTGATGGCCTGATGAGAATGGAAGAGGTATAGGAAGTCTCTCAGCTTGCTTTGATTCTGATGGCATGCCATATTGCCATGGCGGCCGGCGGCCGAGATCAATGGAGCACGCACGTTAATGGGAGGCGAGAAAACAAAGGAGGCCTGCGACTCAGAAGTGGCCATACGTGCACGCGCAAATCCTGGAGAGATCGAGTGCGTGACAGTGGCCGTCAGCAGGCCGAAAGCCGAGTCCGTGCATATGTGGTCTCGCTAGCTAGCTTTCGGTCTCTCGGACTCTTGAGAATCTGGTGAACGGTGATCGAGTCTCTCGTTCAGAGCCAGATTGGTGAACGTGCGTGCATGCGTGATTTTCACATTGTTGTCATCTCGACCTCCCTGCTGGAAACACCCTTAACAAGTCCTGAAGTGTACTGCCGCTTCGTTATCCCACTGAAAAGTGAAAAGCACCACCGGTCGAATTCATTCTCTGAATCTCTGACGCTTCAGCATCGCGGGTGCAGAGTGGTCAGTGTTGCTGCAAAAGCGCCCTACGATTAGGATCTCCTGCAGGTGGCCAAGGCAATACAAACCCTAGCTACAATTCCCACGCGCACATATTCTCGCGTACTGGGGGAGCAGAGACAAGGAGACGTAACGTAACCCTGTGGAGGATGGCCATGGATCGCAGCATATATCTGGTGAAAGGAATTAATACGATCGGTACAGTGGTTATTCTTCTAGCTAGCCCTTGCATGATGTCCAAATTACTGTTTTTTTTTTCCTTGCGGGTGCTTTGATCATGGTTGTACTTTTTCCCCATGGGACAAAACTTAAAAGACACTTATGCCACTTGTGTATTGGCTTAATTTTTCAGGACTGACCTGGAATGTATACCATATGCACATTGCACTTTTCTTTATTCTATTTTCCTGCTGTTAGCACACATTACAATCTGTCAGCAAGTTGAGCTACATGTACGCGCATAAATCATATCAGGTATAATATATATACCTCTAGGGGTGGAGAAAAGGGTTAGACGCACAATAAATGTTCTAATATATAATAGTATATAATGTAATAACTATTGGTAATAGCCAATAGGGATATATATATTACTAGTGCGAAGGAAATTCTTCAGAAAAATAATTGGGCCATAAAGCTAGTATACTGTCACGAAGAAAAATGCAATATGATCAGTATCTTCGGAAATAATTTATTACTGGGGAAGAGGGCCTATAGTCCCGGTTGTAGGGTGCGTTTGGCTGACGACCGCAGCGCACCGCAGCGCGCCGCAATTATGGCATGCCACAACGGCGTTTGGTTGGCGCCATAGATTTGGCACGCCCCAACTCCCTCACATGCGCGTAGTTCATTTTGGCTGCAACTCTCGCCGCAATTCTGGCGCTTGTTTTCAGCGCCACAAATTTGGCGCAGCCGCTGGTGCGGCGAGACCGACGTCGGCGGCTTCCAAACGCGCCAGTAGAGACTAGAGAAGTTGGTGTTGTCAACCAGGACTAAATTGGCTCTACGCCCCCAAAAAAATGAACCACTAGGGAGCCAACTAGAACTAAAGGCGTATTCACAAACTACAAAATTTGGAATGAAACCTGAAGCCTCTTTAGTTCCAAAACCAACCATGGCGGTGACTAAAAGGGTAGGATGAAAGGTGGTTTCTCTAGAAGTGTTTAGATGGTCTTAGAGCATCTCCAGAAGATTACCCGCTCTCATCACCAATAAAAAAAAACTATGATTTGAGGGATATATGAAGTGTTCTAGTAGATTAGCAATCCTATTACCAATAACAGGTCTTATTTTTAGTCACAAAAACCATGCCTTCTTCTTACTCATATGTAGGCGAGGGATAGAATTTTGATTCAATGGCACATAGGGAATTGTTTTTTACGGTCGTGGCGGTTAAGGGATGAAATTTTGATTCCACGGCAAACAACAAAAAATGAAATTTGTGCGGCAAATAAGGCATAGTAGTAAATTCCAATGGCAAATAATGAGTTTTATCCTTAGACTTTGCTTTCTAATGATCCTTGTTTTGATAAATTCATGGAATAATCCATTTTTCATGGAACAATCCATTTTCATGGGGAAAAAGAATGAGAATAAGTATATGAGTCTACTGCTTACAAGAAAAACATCTCATGGTAGTCAATAAGAGCACTCACCACTATCAATGCATAGTGTACTTCAACTGGTTGTTACTCTCAAGTCTCAATGGTGAAGATGTTATTGAATGTGAACCCATATATATTAGGGTATTTATTACACAGAAGAATGAAAAAAATCATGGAAAACAGAATTCTAATACAATAATTTCCTTATGTAACATGATGGGATTATTTAGCTACTATGTTGTCTGGTGCAGCAGTGAGTATAAAAAACAAAATATGGCTGTTGGTAAAGGAGATAAAGTATTTTTTTTTCAACGAACAACACGAGATTGTGCTTGTTTCATTGATAAAGATGAATAGTTTAGAGGGGGCGCTAAGGCGGGATTACATACTTATGAGATTATTCTCGCAGAAAAAAAAAACTCTAGCAATATGATACGAGTAATCAGCTAGAGATGCTCCATGGTTTAACATTCAAAAGTCGAGAGTACCATTGTACCAATATGATTTTTATCTATCCATAAATATTACAAGAAAGCACAAGTAGCTTCTGCAGCCAAGTAAAGATCCATGCACGCTCATTATCGATGATCCATCCGGCCTAATTCAGAAACAAAACGTAATAATATTCTCCTTGTTCTTTATGAAACAGGAATAATTTATAAATGAAGGTAAAGCCGTAAAGGACGAGCAAGCTAGCGATGTCCACAATATATATTCGCAGTCCCTTTATCCGAGAGGATTAGGGAATTAGTCCCCCAAATACAATGCATGCCTGCATGGAACCAATTGCTGACGCCCGTAGGCCACACGATGGGCAAGTTGAAACATCTGGTTACGCAGAGGAGAAGCTCAAATGTCCTGTCGACTGTCGATAGATCGGCTGCGATCATGCATGCAGCAATCGCAAATGCCCCAGGCAACTTGCGATGGCCGCCGAATGGCTTCCTCCTCCTTTCGGTAGCAGAGAGAATTTTGCCTCGAGCGGCGGATCATGCCCCTGCATGCGATGTGTCAGCATTTGGCATGAACAGAGAGGCTCACTCGGTGACGGTGCTGCTGTGAAATGGCGACGGCACCTCTCCTCCCATTTGTTTCCAGAGCATGTTCAGGCATAGGAATTGTTCCTTTTGGTGGAGTGGTGGAGCCCGTCTGTCAGTGGTTTCTGATAAGGAGTTTGTCAGGAACACTGAGTCATTCAGAGCAGCAGACTGGAAGGTCCATGAAATGCACCCCGTTCGGTTATTTGGATGATTGCATTTCACTGAATTCTTGATTTACCAAAAAATTGAAACTTTATCTGAACGAATGCGGATTTCGTATTTCTTGGCAAGTACTCGCAGCCGTTGGTTTGTATTGGAACATATGCACGGATCACTCATGGGCTGAAAAAAGAATGTAAGCAAGCAGAGAGCTCAGTTGCGCAACCTGCAAATGGCAAGATGAATGGTCAGAGCTCAAGCCGTTTTGGCCTAGCTCTGCTCCACTCCACTTGTACAGTGTATACGGCTGACATATAAAGGGAAGCGAATAACAACTGTTGAAAGAGCATATTATCTTGGTACGGCATTTCGTATATTTCAATCTGTATTCTGCAAACAAAACGGAAGACGTATCCTATGCATGGCACCGTTTGAATCGGATATGCCCTTCTCCACAGACCAGAGTCTTGTCGATCTCACCAACAAAGGTGTCTGTTTAGCCACATCTCTGGATGCAGAAAAGACAGCAATGACCAACTTAATGCAGATACTAAAGTACCACGGTATGAACTGAATCATGTGCCGGTTCAGGCAGACAAATAGTTGAACTGCATAGGTGAATCATGTGCCGCTTCAGACATACAAATGGTAACACTGCATAGGTGAATCATGTGCCGCTTCAGATAGACAAATAGTTACATAGATAGTTAAGAGCACATTGTTTGCAAGAGGTCACGCTTCGTAATAGACGATGAGAAGCAACAAAACTTCATAGCTCACAAAATTTAAACAGATCTGAGCAACATATTTCAACAGATCTGAGCAACAGAAATAACATATTGAAACACACCGCCGGCGACAACAGCACGTTCGCTCCATGTCCATGTCAACAAAGTTCATGCGGCCATAGGTGTACATCAAAGCAGAAAACAAAGCTAGAACAGAGACCAACGTCCTATCCCTCTACAGCACGACACCAACCAACAGATGCTCCTAGACCATTTGGTCAACCTCAAGAACTATGTTGTGCGGGGCTTATGGCACACCAGAGGATATCTTCCCTTGCGTCTTAGGATGCATACACTGGCACTCATGCAGTCACAATGGCATTCCCCACTCACAGTTGGACATCCCTACCATATACCCAGCTGAAAGGCATCGTGCCGGCTTTCTTGGCTCTGCTCTGGGCCCTCTCATCCAGCCTCCTGATCCTTGAAGCAAGGGTGCAAAGGTAGTCCTGTGCCTTGTTCCCCTCACCAGACAGACCAGCCAGGTCTGCCACCTTCCACCTGTCAACAAGGAACTCAAGGATGTCAGCGTAGTCCTTGGCGGTGTACACCCCAAGCCTCTGCGCAACCATGGAGAAATGCTCAAACAGCTTGTCGTCCTCCCCGTCGAACATCAGGTGGGCAGGCATTGAGATCTTCTTCTTCATCATGTCGGCCAAAGCAACCACAGTGCCATCAGGGTCGATCTCAAACAGCTTCTCAACAATCTTGGTGTATGCTGTTTCGTGACGCTTCTCATCCGAGGCAATGATGCCACAGATTTGTGCGAGTTTCAGGTCACCATAGTCCTTGGCGTGGCGAGCAGTGTTCCCATGTGAGATGAAGGTGGCACGCTCTTGGAAGGAGGTGTAGATGAAGCCAAGATAAGGGTTGTTCTCAGTCCTAGGATCCTGAAAAGGACACGGAAAAAGGAAAGTATACATCAGTTATTTGTAATCAGTAGCCAAGACAGACAAACACTTAAAAAGTGAGCGTAAGAGAATTAACTAATGACAGCTCAAAACTGAAGCACAGCTTGAAAAGGTCAGAACAATCACTATGAAAGTATGATGCATAGTGAATAACTACCAAAAGTATTCAATGGAAAAAAAAAAAATCAAACTCTCAACTAGCCAAAACCATTTCAAAAGAATGGACAATTGAACATATTAGGGTTAGTTCTATAAGACATGTTTAACAGGTAAGAAACATAAGAAAGAAGAAGAATATGTTACCATTCCAGAGCCAATAAGATACTGAATTGTCTTCTCAATTTGCCTCATATCCACTCTCCCAGTAAGGTACAGATATTTGTTCAGGAGGTCACCATGCCGGTTCTCCTCAGCAGTCCATGCCCTTGTCCAAACTGCCCAGGCAGTGGGACTTGCACCTGTCTCATCCCTGACACCATCGAGCGTGTTAAGCATAGTCTGGTATGTTGGAAGAGCCTCCTCAGTAATCATGTCTCCAACCAAACAAACAAAGTAATCATCAGGGATCTCCTTGGCACGTTCCCTGAGCTCCTTAATTTCATTATGAAATCCTTCAGATGCTGGGTCAGGGAGGAAATCCTGTGGCTGCCAACACTTCTCGACTGGCTTAAGATGTGTCAAGATGTTATCCCTAGCCCAGTCATCGAGAGACTCGAATATTTCAATCTTCTGAGGTGGCAGTGAATGTGTAACCTGGACATGTACCTCCTTTGGAGGAGCAAATGGCTTCTTATTCTCAACCCTGAAACAGATAGGTTATGATTAGTTACCAGTTACATGGTGGCTCCATCACTTGCGGTTGTAAATAAATTTAGATTTCAGGAGAAGATAGAGTTGACATGGTCAAAACTGGTACCAATTCAACTCTGGATCAAGTGAACTTTGTGGTTGTAAAATTCAGTCAAATTACAGGCACACTTCAAGTCACTAATAAAGATGACCAGAAAGAGACACAGCAGACTGTAATGATGATCATCACTAATCTCTACTTTGTTTCCATGGAGCACACTTATATGTGTAAGGTATGCATATGCTAGTGTATGGTACTGCAGAATGATAAACAAAGGTGCACACATGTTTCGTATATATAACTCCATTGACATATAAACAAACATACTTGTTCAGCTTTGTATTGAAAATAAATCCCTGTATTTATAATGAATGGAGTGGACGTGGGATTGAGCTGACACCCTTCGAATCTGCAGGAAAGTTTACCAACATGCTAGAGGTTGGCATTGGGTCCTTAAGGTTTAAGGAATAAATTTGTTATGCCAATACTGTTCTTATTTTGCCAGATGAAGTAGAATATTTATATGCGACAAGATTGTCCTTAGGATTCTAGACACCAGAGCTTACTAGGTATGCTTATAAATCGGGTTAGTTGGCACTTGGTAGACAATGCCATTGACCTTTTCCACACTATGGCAACAGTAGTATGCTTTGCCCTGTAAAAATTATGATGTGATCTCCATCATGTGCATATCAATGGATGGAATACATTCCCATTATTAGTTTTTTTATCAATCCGAAAATACTTCATCACATGACAGTCACTGACCAAATAACAAAAAACCGAAACACAGAACTGCAGCAGTAGAAATGCGACATGTGCAACTAGTCAACTATGGTTGTCTAAACTTCCAGCGAAATCTAACACGAAAATTTATGTGACTCAAAGCAAGCATGATTTTCGTTAGGAGTGGCAGGAAAACAGGTCAAACTTCGCCCAGCAATACGTCGTTTGTGAACCACCTCTTGGTAAGTAAATAAATAAATAAATTAGTCAACTTGTCCTAGGATGAACCCTGGATGGCCTTCCATTTTCAAATTAATATGCCTACGGTATGGCAGAAGCAATTTGTTATATTCCAACCTTAGAGAATATTTTTTTTATTGACTTCATTAACCCCGTCATCCCAGGCAGATGAACAAGAAAGAGCTGCCATGAATAAGCCATGGTCCTGTGGGGCAACTCAAATTAAATTCCATCAAGCTACACCACCAATAACATGGTACAGAGCTACAGTAAGTTGCCAAATCGACCAAACCTCAACAGCAAACACACATCCTCACCTCCAATGCAACCTAAAGGAAACCAAGGTGAGGCACCCATGACTCTAGGCACTTGAACCGCAAACTGCTACAGTCCCACATCAGCGCAGTGCAATTGAACTGCGGTATGGTACCACGCCTCCTCAAACACTTCTAGAACGCAAATCATTATGAGATACGCCGAGAGGACGAACTGCCAGGGTCCCATTGCCAAGTTGAAGGTCCCAGGAAAATTTAATGCCTAGGACGAAACAAGGCATCAAAAGAAATCTGAAAGTGACCCGTACAACAGAAAGGGGGCTAGCTTCACTTCCGGAGTTCCGGTGGACGGCAAGGCAACCGAACGCTCAGGAGCCGGCCGAGCCGCGCAGAGAAAAGGACCTACCCATGCAGAATTTAATGGCGAGGCGGCAACCTTCGCACCTGATCTGCCGGGACAGCGAAGGGCGTCCCCCATGTGCGGAGGTTGCCGCCACCGAGACCGGGGGGAGCTCGGCACAGCCAGGAGCGAATCTGACAAGCGTCACACGGGCGCCGACCCAGAACGACGAGAATGAACGAAAAAAAAAAGTGAAAACAAATCGAATCTAATCCAACATTGCACGAGGAGGTGGCGGGAAGACCATCTCGCGCTACCAATCCGTCACGAACGCGCCCGAATCGTTCCACTTGGCCGCTAGACGGAGCAGCCGGTCCGTCCAATCCGAGGAACCAATCTACCCCTACCCATCGGCCATCACAATGCTTGGACGACGAGACGAACTAAGAGAGAGGGAAGAAGCGGGCCGGCTGAGCCAGGCCCCAGGCGGCTTACTTGGTGGAGACGGTGGAGGGCGTGGAGGCGACGGCGAGGACCCTGACGCTGCCGGCGCGGCCGCGGCGGTGGCGGGTGGCGAGCGGCGGGGAGTGGCAGAGCGAGACGTCGTTGAGGCGGAGCGCCATCCTGGTGGCCATCCGGGGAGCGCGCTCAGTCGCCAACGACGCCGCCGCCGCCGCCAAGCAGAAGCCTCCTGCTGCCGCCGCTGCTGCTCGTGGCCGAGATTGGGATGTGGGTGGTGGTGGCGAGCGAGAGCGAAACAAACGGCTCTGCCCCCCGTGCGATCTCCACCTCAGGTTTGGCAGTTTGGGTTTAGCAGGGAGAGAGCCACCGCCGCAGACTGGATGCCACACGGGCACGGGCACGGGCCCCATATTTATGTCTCTTTCCGCCTATGAAATTACCGTTTCGCCCCGCTGGTGATCTCCCTTTTCACCTCCTTTTTCTACTTTTTGCTGCTGCTCCTCGTCCTTTCTACCTCTCACTCGCTACAAGTCAAGTTGTTCTTTTCTTCACCACACACACGAGTCCGTCGATAACCTTCTCTTCGTCTTACTTTGAGTGGGGATTAAGAAAATGAGAGCACACGTCTTAAGAGACAAGGCAAGACAAGCCATCGTCGCATTAGGAGTATCGAAATCCTCTAGATCCCCGTAGATATTCGCTCCTCGCTTTGAGAAACACAACCTTGATGGAACTTGCATTATAGAGCTATATAACATATATTTTGGTGTGGAATTCGGCGGTCTCACATTACCCTCGCATATGATGTCAGTCAGTGAATGGAACCCAGTAGACGGTGTCTTCAAAATGATTAAATGCCTAGTATATTAGCTTTTCACGGGGCGGTAATACTTTAGAGATTGTAGGTCTAGTAAAACCTTTGATATGGTATGTTTATTACGCTGGATTGTGATGTGATCCCCATCACGTTGGTAAAAATATCTGAATTTGAATCTTCGAGTCGGCATGGATACTTGTATTTTCGACTGTGTTGCGAGATGACCGGAAACTTCATCGGTTTTGTATGTTAATTTCCACGCCAATCACATTTCCATGTTAATTCTTTAAACATCGAATAGCGTTTGGAAATAAGCTTCGATTGTGCACTATACGACGATATATCAAAGGTCGGCAGCCGTGCTGGGAACCGTTGTCGCTAGCCGAACGTCCGGAGAAGGGAGAAAAACGTGACGACGAGGTGGGTGTGGGTGGGGTTATCTCTCCGATCGAGTGCGGGACAAGATCGCCTTTGGGCAGGATTTCCGAAAGGAAAGTGTGTTGCCTTGGTTTAACAAGGAGATCACTTCTAAAAGAAAAGACCCCGCGCTCGTGCCACCAATGCAAAGCCGCAGCGCACCAAGGGCACCACCGGGATTCCCCTCGAGAATCTCCTCGAGTCCTCCCGCCCAGATTTTCACTGGCGCAGCAGCCACCAGCTTGCTTTGCTCACCACCGTGACGCACGGCAGCGTAGGAGGCGGCCAGCGGCGCCAAGGCTCTCCGCGCGTCGTCCCTCTCTCGGCGGCGGTCACGTCACGTCTAGGCGCACGACCGCTCCCGCCGCGCGCGGGCACGCGGCCCCATGCACACGGACAACTGGCGGCGGCGGGGACGGACACGAGGCGCCCCGGGGACGGACAGGTGTGCGGTGACACAGCGAGCTGCGTACGTTAGTGACGCGTGAGATGTGCATGTGCTGTGCCAGTGCGGAGACGCCGCAGCCGCAGCAGCAAGAGGCCAAGGGCTTTTGTTTCCACGCGGGCCGTCGCGTCGACCGGCCGACGGACGTGCCGCGCCCGAGCGGGGGCTGTCGATGAAACCGAGGCTGGCACTGGCAGTGTGCAGGCGACGAACCGGGGAACCCAGCGGAGAATGATGCGGATCCTTCCGCCCGTCCACGCCGGCGCAGACGCAGGCGCCCGCGTCGGCGTCGCGGTGCGTGCGATGCGCGGTGCGTGCATGTAGGACACGCTGCTCCGCCTCCGCCCGACAAGTGTAGCCTCTGGCGTCTCGTTTTATTTGTCTCGTGTCGGCCAAGGGCGCGGCTCGACGACGATGAGCGCCAGGTTCCAGCATTGACCGGTGCTGCCGTGGTTGTGTCCAGTGTCCTGATTCCTGGACCTCAAGGGAATTGTGTGTCCTGGACCGCTGAACAGCTGAACCGTACGCTGCCGGTGACCGGTGAATCGGGTGAACTTGGTACTGGGCATCGGACTTTTGAACCTCTCTGAATTCCGACCTACCTTTTGCAATTCAAGAAGAAAGGAAACGTTTGGGGTGGATTGGATGGACGTGTAGGAGTTGATTTCGACCGAACAATTACGAAAGCAGGAGCTGTGTGTCACAACCAGAAACGAAATTCGGAAACGGAGAGCAAGAAACCGACGGCCCAACTGTCCAAGCTTCTTTTGGACCGAGAGCACTTGAGGACGGCCCAAAAGACTCCTTAGTCCTCACATTTTTATTTTCAAATACTGCGAGTGAATTTTAAACATCCCAATTCAGGAAGCTTGCATTTTTTAACTTTATCAGATGCAAGCATGCAGATGAACTATATACATGTAAACGAAGTAGCATCCATACGTACATTTGGCAGCTGCAGGGGAGCATGCAAAATGAAAATGGAGTGGACTCTGAGGCAGAGTCACAATCCTTATTTGAACCATCCATCCACAACGAATGCAACAATATACCACCAGTCTTGCGCTACGCAGACCAAGAATATTCAAAACTCTCCAGGCAAACCAAAAAAATCAACCAAAGTACAATGTACAGCTCAGCTCGAGGCGTGCAACGGCGTCGGCTAAAAACATATAGACCACGTACTGTACTGGACAATACAGTGCGGTGCATCAAAAAGCCGTCGGGCTCGGGGAGGCGCTACTGGTGGCGGCAAAGAAGATCTCGGTGTAGCCCAACACGCCGACGAGGACGCCGTCCTCCTCCGACTCCGCGTCCGTCACCCAGACGTGCGTGGCCCGGTGGGACAGCATCTGCGCCATGACCGCCGCGAGGGTGCTCGTGCTCTTGCACGTCAGGGGCGTGCTCCTGCCCCGGTGGAACGAGCTCCGAGTCCGCCATGTTGACATCTGGTTCGCCTGGAACCCAATGCTCCTGCTGCTGAACTTCTTCGCCCTGGGTGAGCGCCCGGGCCCGATCTCTTCCACCGGAGATGATGGGCTAATGGGAGGCTCCGGGAGAACAGAGTTGAGCGTTGACCCGTTCTCGTCAGCGCCGATGACAAACTGCCCGGCTGACAGGTTTGCCAGTGCCCACGCTGCTGAAACATAGTCACATTTCCACAGTTTGTAAGTAGAGATGTCTCCTAGTATCTTACGAGTTCCATCTGGTGTCGTCTCCACCACAGCAACGGCGCATGGGTCTTGAGGGATCTTCTGAATTGCTTCCATGGCAGGCGCAGATGCTTCTACGTAACTGTAGTGTGGATTGATAGCTCCAAGAGAAGATATCTGAGTCAGTGGGATGGGAGCCAGGGCGCCAAGGCATCCGATTAGGAACCTGAGCACATCTTCCCTCGAGAGGCAGCAAAACTTGTCAGCAGAACCAGTAGATGAGGACAGCTGCTTGCTGCTGCTGGCTGAGTTTGGAGATGTGGATTCCATATTCTTCAGCCATTTGCCATTATAAAGAACTGAAAACCTCTTCGTAATGCCTCTCCAACTCCCACTCTTGCGAACAAGGAAGCGCTTCACTCCATGCCTCATGAGCTCCAACGCATCAATCAACCTTGGAAAACAAAAGAGACTTATTTGAGTAGCAAGCAGTATACACGACAGTACATTTGGGAAGGATCTATTCTCTTGGAAGTAAAAAGGAAGAAAAAAACTATGCAGGGAAATATGATATAAGTAAACTCTGTTGTCATTTTTGGGTATTTCAAAATTACTCTACACATAATTGGACTGCCTTGAGTTTGCAACTCAAGGGATCATGTATTTCAGTTGTGGCACTGGCACATGAAATGTATGCATGTCCCCACTTTGTTCCTTCTTGGGAAAACAAAATCAGAAAGACAAGTTCTGTGCCACGTGAAAGCCCATCTGCCTTGTTTGAGTTTGGAAGAACATGACAAACAGCTGGAGTTGTCCACATCACATTACAGTATGAAACTGCCATTTTCTGCTTCATCAATAAAACTTGCACAGCTCAGCACCAGATTGTTAGGGTCTGTTACTATAATGAAATTTATTCAGGTTTATCGTTGCATATTTTTTAGCTACTTACATTAAATATAAGAGTAATTGCCTAACAGTTCAACTACAAGATTAAGAGACAAGTATTTGTAAGGCTGACAATCAAGTTTTTTCCCCCGATATTGTGCCATTCGGTTGCCAGTTTGTTCTGAAGATATAAGTTCAGGAGTCATAAAATTCAAACAATTTCATCCCAATTTACCAGCACAAGAAGTAGGATACATGTGAGCACAAACGGAAATATCTGACCTATTTATAGTAACTGAGTAATATATTTTCATGGACTAAATAACCTTTTTGGTGCACAAACATTTCTATCTCACACTCATAGCAATAACTAGGGTAGCCAATTGCTTTTCATGGGATGACTTTGCTTTGCCTATCTAAGGAAAGCTTGGGGCATCTGTGAAGGAAGGGCCATAACACAAAAAATTCCATTGCTACATCTTTTCCATAAATAGCATTCGTACCAAAATTTTATGATGGTTTAAACTTTTGTTCTTTCGGGTTGCTATTTATTACCATGACAGTTGATCAAATCTACATGGCAACTAAGCCACCTGTACAAAACAAAATTTAAGTACATTCAGACTAAATCCTAAGAGCAGAACAGCAAAATGGAAGCCATACTCAACTCTGTCTAAAATATGGTGAATCAGCATTCTTTAATGCTGCCTACAAATCAACATGATCTGTTATGTGATGTGGACTGCATTGATAATACTAGCAAACATGAACATGACGTAACCGACTTCATCGAACCCTCAAATTATATGACAAAAAGAGGAAGGTAGGAAGCTTGGTAGTCAACTAGCATTTGCATTCTGCAAGAGGAACCTGGCAACCCAATCACACGAGTAATTTAACCACAAACCCATGTGATCTATAAAAAATCCTCATGGAACCAGGATCAACCTTTTACCGGCATCTTCCTCCACAGGTCAGGCATCTAGTCAGATTTAGATAAGACAGAGATGAACTACCAGGCACCAGATCACATTAAAAATGGCTAACGCGGAAGGCAGTAAAAAGAAGGGATCGATGCAGGAGCCGCAGTAAATAAACTAGAGGACTTATATCGGCGCCGGCGCACCTAGGACGTGAAATTGCTTCCCTGATAGATGACTATGGATAGAACACAACACAGAAAGGCACTGATCGAGCATGGTTCAGCAACCAAAACATGGGATGAGAACGCACCGCATATGATTAGACTCTAGAGATCAGGCATAAGAATCCCAGTGTTAACGAATCAGTCGAAGCAAACCGAATATTCTGGATAGATAAGCGCTACAGGACAGCAGCTAGACGAGATCGCGCACGGATCAAGCAGAGACCTCACCTGGTACCCGGATCGATCTCCCTAAGCAGCCCAGGGTTGGGCTGCACGACCTCGCCGACGACCGTGCGCATGGCGCGGTCGCCGACCCCGGAGGCGGCCACGAAGGCGGCGATGTCGAGCGCGGAGATCATCCCGATGAACCTGGCCCCGGAGGGTGGCTCGTCGGGCGACGCCCGCGGGCGCCAGACGGGCACGGCGCCCTCGGGGCTGGAGGCGATGGCGCGCGCGGCGTCGTCGAGCGTGTCGGTGTCGTGGAGCTCCGAGACCTCCGGCTTTCCGCAGGTGAGGTCGCCGACGACGTGGTGGAAGAAGACGGCGGCCATAGGTCGCGCGGCGGGTGTACCTGCCTCTGGGGTGTGGGGGGCGCTATAAGAGCGAGTGGAGGAGGAGGAGGTGGAGCAGGAGGCTTGAGGGGCCGAGGCTGGGGCTGGGGCTGGGGCTGGGGCCGCCCCCTGCAGCGGCGGAGAGGGACGCGGGGCGGTCACCGGCGGCGCGGGTGCGGGGATCGCCGGCCATGTCGGCGGGAGGAAAAGCCCATTAAAAGCCGGCGGCAGGGGGGAAGAAGAATTGCGGGCGGCAGATTCCGATGAGCGCTCGAGCGATCGGTGGAAGGAGGCGAATGGCGCGAGGAACTCGGCCGAGCGCGTCGCGGAGGTGTGGTGGGGTGGTCGCGGTGGGGAGGAGGAGGAGAAGAAGCTGACAAGGGTGTGGCCGTGTGGGTGGGCAACTAATGCGGGGTGCTTAAGCTTAAATTGGCTCCGCGCTTTACGATTCGAGCTACTAGCTGTTGCTTCATCTTCGAGCCTTTTCTCTTGGAAAAAAAAATTCTGTAACCTGTGATGAGTGAGAAGAGTTGGTGTTGATTTGCTTAACGGCTTGATGATGATTGGTTAGGGAATTCATACGGCACGGGTCTAGAGCTTTCGCTCTTGTTGCTTCGTGAGGCTGGTGTGCGTTTCTACAGCAACTCCAATCATTAGGGAACCTGCCGTCCTTTTTCGTCGTGTGTGATTCACAGGTTTTTCTTTGTCACGTTGTCGTGCAGGGTTGTTTTTTTTTTGGTCCAGCTCGTCCTGAAGGGCGCCCAAACTGCTTTTGAAATCATGAAGACGATGAAATGAAGCCTTACCGTCGCAAGAGACGTCCAGACATGATGCTGTATTGAGCTACATGGGGCATGTTGTTTGTATTGAGCTCCTGCCAACGCGTTTAAAAAAAAACATGACTTGTTAGTGACAGATCGTTTTAATTATTTAATTTACACCGGTAGGGCAATTGTCAGTATTGCTATTTTTAAACCCACGTCAAGTGTGAATGTATTTGCCAAAACCTATAGTTTTCTATCTTTTTTCTAAAAGAAAAAACTATCGTTTTCAAGCGTCTGCTGTCTCCGTTACCTTGAGTCAATGGCTCGATGCATGTATACCTATTACCTGGTGGCCAGGAAATCAAGTAAGACGCCGGCAATTCATTCAGCAACACCCAATTCAGTCCAGTCCGTGGCAAACGAAAGATGCCTGGTTCCGTACGGATAACTCATAACTCCGTATATAATAGAAGTAGACCGCCCAGTCGTCGTCTAGTACAAATGCGAAATCCGTCGAGTGAGTTGGTTAGCGAGCCTAATCTTATCCAATCACAGGTCCGACAGGAGTCGGCCTGGTTTGGTGTGGTTGCAAAAATGAATCGGCACGATTGCGAGATCAGATCCGACCCGCGGCGCACCGAAAGGACGTGTCTTTTTTTTTTTTTGCCGTGCCGACTTGTCGTGGACGTGAGGAGGGGACCAGCCAGCCAGAACTCCGGCAGCCATCCACCATGTTCATGTCATGGTATTCTTCGTCGTCGTCGGCTACGGGAACGGGTACGGACCTGCGGTGTTTGTGTTTGCTACTAGTACATGCCACCTGGTTTTGTCGGTACTGCAGCTGGGTGGGTCACCGTGGGGTGGAGGCGACGGCGACAGGCGGAAGTGTGCGATGACTGCGATCGGATCGCGAATCGGGAGCATCCGGTGGACGGGTACGATCTACTCACCGGCAAGGCCGTGGGCCGTGGCTGTGGACGCGCCACGGCGATCCGGAAACGACGCGGGCCCTGCACCACCAAGCTAGCTGACGTGGGCCCGGCACGATGCGTCCGGCGCCATCACGCACGCGAACCGATGAAAGCCGAACTGGGGAGCCCGCTCGGCAGGCAGCAGGCCGGCTTGGGCTGGCGCTCAGTGAAGGTCATCGCCGCCGCAAGCGGCCGCCCGTTTTCCGCGGAGAGGCCCGTCGTCGTAAAACGGGCTTGGGCTGGCGCTCAGCCGAACTAGCGATGCCTCAGAAAACGTGCCTGATTTGCCTACCCATAGGGGAGGGAGGGGAAAACGGACTTCCTTGTGGTGGGCTGGTTTCCACTAGCCCGTTATCGTAACCTGTGTGGAGGCCTGTGGGCCTTGTGCCTCTAGTCTAGCAGCAGATGCGTTCATGCGCAACGCGCGACCAAAAAGTCCATGCCGGTCCCCCTAAAAAAAAAATCGAGAATCAGCCTTCAGCGCAGTTATGATGCTGCTAACGTATTGATCGAGATATCAACTGATCATCTCAACAACAAAAAGGAGAAGAAATATCACCTGATCATCACGAGCAGTTTTTTTTTTAGAGTTATGATCCGACCAGTTGGCAGCATCAAATGCAGGCAGCTCTGCAGACCACCGTCCTGAGTCCGATCGAGCACTGAATCATCAGCCATTCAAGCCTGACTACAATTCAAGAATTCAGCTAGCCACTGTGCCCGTCAACTACAGCAAAAACAGCCAGCGCCGTGCCCGTGCCCTTTGGGCGCGTTCACAGCCAGGTGAAATTGGTGGACATCTTTTCGGCGCAAGGGCCGTCCTCTCCTCCCAGCCTCTTTCTTCCCGGACACGCAGGTTGTTACCACTCACGAGTCATGGACTCATGACTCCACACAAGAGTGATCCATCCTTTGGCCTTTGACGAATCCTATCCTACTACTGTACGAGACATGCTACGTCCACGACGAAGCATCTACACCTGAGACCAACCGTGTAGGAGAGAACATGTAGACGAGTACGTCGCTTTCCATCGTTTCAGACTCACCTGCCCCGTCGTATCACAGCCATGCAAGTGGATGGTCGCGGCATGGCGCCCTTGCTCCTGTGTCCCTAATCCCGGCACGCTGCGTGGCGACGGCATGGCATGTATATATGGATCCGATCATGCCCGTCTGATGACCCATCGCATTTTTTTTTGCGTCGGTCAATCAATATCCTTTTCGTTGCCGATTTGATATCGCTCGTTCATTCATGTCACCTGGGTGTGTTCGAGTGTTTCAATCCTCGACGTGTCCTCTAATGTTTCTGCTGTCTCGACGACTTACCTGTGTTATCTCATCCCTGCTGCGCGCCGAAGACAGTTTCGTTTTCAGACGTTTCTTTTCCTCCTGTATCGTATTGGAAATTTGGAATTGATCCCGGTATTTTCTAACTTCAATAATGGAGACAACGACTCATAGTACGTGTCAATGTGTCTATTCTATGTCTTCGATTAGAAAAAAAGGTGTTTATTCTGGGTCCTTTAATTTGATTCAGTTGTTGTTCTTTAGAAAATGGTATAGGGCTGTAGGCTTTGTTAGCATCAATCAATCAGGAATGAGTTTATATTCGCATGCATGATTTTTTGTCTTAGGGGGAAAAGTGACGGTCAGGCATATACAATTGTGCCATGCCCTTTTCCATGTCACCTTGAATTTTCCCTCCTCCATGTTGGTTTCTCTATTTGTCCTTCACATTTCAAGCGTGGAGATGGAGACAAAAGGTGCTCCATCAGCAACCAGCATTATTGTATTGTAGCACCGGCCAATGGAGACTGTCGGGCCTCTCACACCTTACACCTAAAGAGGATGGATATTACTCCCTCAGTCCAGAAAAGAATGCAATTGTAGCATTCAAAATTTGTCTAAGAAAGAAAACAATTCTAGCATAGTACCTAGTGTAGGACCCACCAATAGATGTTCTAATCATGAGATGTGGCCTTATGTGGGACCCACACATTGTTTAGGTAGGACCCACATAGGACCCGCATATTGTTTAGATGGGACCACGTGGGACCCACGTGGGACCCACGTATTGTTTAGGCGGGACCCACGTGGGACCCGCGTATTGGTTAGGCGGGACCCACGTGGGACCCACACACTGGTTAGACAAGACCCACGTGGGACCCGTGTATTGTTTAGGTGGGACCCACACATGAGATACTCATGGGACCCATTTATTGCTATAGGGGCACATGCCTCATTTTACCTTGTTATTGGTATACGTGTACAAACCTAGAGTTGCATTCTTTTGCGGACGGAGGGAGTATTTGCTTGGCCTTGGCCACACACACTTCTGAATTCCATTGGCACTTACACTGTCAAACACATCGACAGGTCACAAGGTCCATGATTGATATAGGTTTCCGGTGTGCTGACAGTGTTAACTCCGCACGTCAACAGGATAAAAATCAGGATATGGCGTTCGTCAATGTCCTCGAATTGGATGAGCTTCCTACCTGCCGCACAGGGCGGGACTGTCGGCAACCTTAACTTGCACCGCATCGTGTACTCCCTCCGTCCGGTTTTAAGTGCATTTCTAGCATTTGAGTTGCACACTTAGTGATGATTGGAAATTACTACAATATTGCCCCTATAGCAGTAGTCACTGCAATAGAGTAGCAGGCGGCGCTGAGGTGATCATGCGAGTTGGCGTGAGCAGCAGAACTGTGGAGAGGATGTTTTTTTAGGCAACGTAAGGTGGAGAGCAAATGGATGCTTGGGGAATTCTTTGGTTCTCTTTTTTTACAAACGGGACTGCGCATGCAAAGGCTAACAGACCGGACTGCTGACAGTCTGCACCGATGTCTAGTATCTATTGTTCCACTTAATTTGGGACTTTTTTTTTAATATTAGGAATGCACTAAATCTGGGACAGAGGGAGTAAGACAATCGGTTGACATCGTCGAGGTGTAGGAAAAATACTATTTACCTTTTCCCTCCACGTTTAACATTCAGAAAGCTTTCCATAGAAGAAAAAAGCACATTCAGAAAAACCTGCAAAAACCTCAAGATTTGTATGCCCTGTTGTTAACCACAATAACACCCTCTGCGTCAGAAGTGCTGCTACATGCTACCTTTCGATTTGTGAAAATTAGCATTATACTGTAACGGAATTAAGGTATGCAGCATCTCACATGAAGATACATGTACGGGTACGAGAGCGATGTTGAAGCTTTTAATTGAGCAGAGAAGCACATATCAGTGTTGCTACTCCCTCCGTCCCAAATTGTAAGTCATTCCAAGATTCTTGGAGAGTCAAACTCTTTTTATGTTTGACCTAAATTATAGAGTGAATCACAAAAAATTATAGAACCAGATAGATATAATCTAAAAATATACTTAATGAAGAAGCTAATGGTATTTATTTGGTACCATAAATCTTAGTACTTCGTTATAAAAATTTGGTCAAAGTTGAGATAGTTTGACTCTCCAAGAATTTTGGAATGACTTACAATTTGAGACGGAGGGAGTATCTGATAAGCGCAGAACCCTTGTGTGCTGTGTGGGCCCATGCCTAAAGACCACGCACATCTCGCCAACAAGTCTCGGCCGCCACGCTCAACGTCGTGGGTGGCCGTCACACCTCAGCTTGGTTCCAAAATGTGCATTCCTCCCTTCCCTGTCGCCATTCCGCTTAGTTGGACAGGGACGAGAAGAGGAACCGCTGAATCGTGACAAAGAAATTTGTAAACTTCGCTTTTCTTGGTGTATCAGCTGAATGAACTGCTCCCATACATATTTTTCTTGAATTTATGTGGCATCTGGTTTGCCAAATATAAAAGGGTGATGTTTACGTCATATGCATATCTACCGCGAATTTTAAAAAAAAGGGTTTAGCTATGACCAAGGTTTTTTTTTATAACCAAGGATTTTTCACCTTAAATCCAGGTAGCAGTAATTGTTACTTTGGAAATCAACAGGGTCTTCTTCCATCTCTAATTTTTTTTTAAAAAAACAAGGTTTTAGAACCCCTTGCGTTGGAGAATGGATGGATAACAACACATTCTAACATTAAGTGACCCTTACGAGTGGGTTAAGTATGGCTGGCTCCGAATATTGGATGATATGACGGTCTAGGCACAAGATGGTGATTGGAGGAAATTTTTCCACGATCAAATACCTTTCTTTCTTAGAAACGTGAGTGCTTTGACCAGTGATTTTCTCAAGGTTTTCCATGTTGAATGTTCGACTATTGAAATTCTTGTATCATTGGAGGTCAATATGGCCATATTGGTATTGTTGATGTTAGTCCTGAAAATGTATATTTCTTGCATGCTGAGTTAGGTACCAGCGTGGTGGTTAGCTATGACTTAAATCGTTTCGTATGCCCTCAACAACACGAAAAAAATATGCTCCATTTGTTAGGAGCGACTTTTCAAACCACTCGATCAGTCCCTCAGTTGAACATGATGCGTCCAATAAGCTAATTAGTTTTTTAAATGATTATTTTATTTTTAAATGCTATAGATTTAAAAACAGAGATTGATAATACAAGATTTCATAATTGTACATGCACCCTCGATCCTAACCTTGCTCTCTCCACCCCGCCACTTGTATACACTAACAATGAGACATTTAATAAAATTAATCTCAGACAGGAGAACAAACACACAATTTTCATACGCATAGTGGTAGTCAACAATGTTTTCACAAGATACCAGTTACCATAACTCTTTGTCAACATTTTTTATTGGTTACGCTTACAAAATTCGTTCCCACACATAGCATTGTTTATTAAACAAATAGGCTGATAAAAAGGCCAGATAATACTATAGTAGGCAACAATAATAGCAAAAAAAAATCTATCACGCGTTTAAGCTGTGACGTTGTAATGTTTGGCCATCATTTTTGTAAAACAAAAATTCGCCAAATTCGTACAAAGCTTTTCCTTAGAAAAACAGGAGCCTTATGGAATTTATCTCACCATCGAAAAAAAACACTCAGTCCCAATTCTTATAAAAAAATCAGGAGCCTTATCTGATTCCCTCATGTACTATTGTGTGCCGTACGAAAAAGGAGAAATATTGTAAAGCTACCATTAACTTTTCATGAATTTGGACGCCACGCTAGTCAGTTTCGGCTCCCCTCCCCAGGTCTTTCCCACGCCCGTATCTCAAAAAGGGAGGGCATGGCCGCCCCGGCGTCGCCGCACAGTTCCCAGTAAAAGCAGAGCCCACTCCCTCCCCCCCTCCCCTGGCCTTCTCGCCTTCGCGGCACGAGCAGCATCAAATCTCTTCACCTTTTCCTCCCCCACGTTGATCCTCCTCTCGCCCCCTTTCTTGATTCTTTCTCAGTAGGATCGTTCGCTAGGGGTAGCCTGCCTCGTGCGCGCGCTTGCACCGACATGCTTATTGCTGCGTCTTGAAAGGGGAGGAAGCGGGGATGGGTTCTTGCGCTTCGGTTCACGACAAGGATCCAGGGTTCCCCAAGAAGATGTTTCTTGCGTCGCCCACCAAGGCGAAGGCCGCCCCCGGGAAGGGCGGCGGTGGTGCTACTTTGGTTGGTGATGCCTTTGGTGATCTCAAGTCCAAGGCCGAGGCGGAGCAGCAGCGGGCAGGGTTTGGCCCCAAGAGCACGGATTCTGGTATGCGTGATGAATCTTTGGTTTCTTTGGTCGTTTTTCTGAAGTGAGTTTCCGATCTCTATCTTTTCACTGTAATCAGTTAGTTTAGAGTTCTTTGGAGGTGAAGCAGCAGATGGCCAGTCAGTTCTTAATATGAAAACGGACTTTTCGGGTTTGTTTACCGGGTTCGGGATTTGAAGACGTGATAACAAAGTGTAGACTGTGTAGTGGTATCGCTGCACTAATCGCCTCTGGAGATCAGTTAGCTTCGTATTTTGCAGGGGCTACTGATCTTGAATGGAAAAGGATATTTGTTGATACTGACTGATTTTGAGTTCTTTTAATAGAGAAGGGATTTTAGTTATTAGATTGTTCTTTTCTTGAAAATTTAACACTCCCTAAATGAGGATGCTCTGCTATTCAAAGTGAATTATTCTATTGATTGAAGCCTTTTTTGCAGCCTGATGTTTGGTTAAGTTCCTTAGGATTCAGGGGTTTCTGCGTAAATTTGCTGAATAACCTAAATTGAAGGCATAATCTTTGTTGCGGCAAACAGAGCTTGTTCAGTAACCTATGGAATAGCTTAGTAGCAATGGTGCTTCAATGTTTCTTTGCCCAAATCAACTGCTACCTTGAATTGTCAATCTGCTAAGAAGCATAAAGTTTGTTCTGTGTTTCTGAATTTTTTGTATGCTTCTTTGATCGGGTAGCTGAAATTGTTCTATTCACCGATACCAACTCTTTCCAAGCTGATTGAATTTCTGTCTCCGCATAGCTAAAAGTGCAATAGCATGAATACGGCGACTCATTTCATCGAGAGTGGAACTTATGGAATTTAATTTGCAGGTAGCAAGGATGAAGTGTTCTTTGAATCTCGAGCTTGGTTAGATTCGGACTGTGAGGATGACTTTTACAGTGTGAATGGAGGTAATCAAACCGTTGCACATGTTTAATTAGTAACTGCCTAAAGAAGCTTGACTCTAGTTTTAGATAGGCGTCGTCATACTGTGGTTACTTTTGCACCAGTGCTTTAGTTTATCATGTCATTCCCTTTCTTAGGTTGCCCTATTATTATATCTGTAGCATGTGCATGTGGATTGTTCCACTTGTTACGCGCAAATTGCATGTGCTGTGATAGGTTTTATTGATAATACAGCCTTTATTTGTCTCTAGAATCTGAGGGGCTTAATTTATCCTTTGATTGCCTATGGAAACAAAAAGGTGATGCCTTTGATTTGTCTTTGGGCGCTATCATTTTTTTTAAATAATCTATCATGTTTTTTTGGCATCTGACAGTTATGGGCATGGACCCCACCTTAATTTTCATGACCTATCCCATGTGGTCCTTTACCAGATCACTATAGCAATATCCTGTAAACACAACACGCCCATTTATGGTCTTTGACATTGTATGGAGAGTTCTGAACTTTTGATGCACTCAAGTTCAATAGTTGAACAAGATGATTTCTCTATCAGCCCATATGATATGATTTGCTTCAGTTGCTGCATAATTATATTGTGCTCTTCTTATGCAGATTTCACTCCATCTCGTGGCAGCACACCGAACTATCAACCCAGAACACAAACAGTGATGGCAAACATCTTTCAACCAGGCAATTTGGACAAGATCAAATCACCAGAGCCTTCACCAACTGGCCGGAGGAAACTAGCCGAGCTCCTGCAGGAGGCGATGCATAGTGACCCCGAAGAAAACACAGATGTCAGCAAGAACGAGAAGCAGCAGTTGCAATCTGTCGCCGCAGATGGGAAGCTGGTGTCTGAATCCACATCCAGCTCCGCTTGCAGCACAGAACCGACGCCGACCACAGTTGCCAGGAGCCGGAAGGAGAAGGCGTGGTACACCGGGCGCTGTTGCCTGCCGAGCTTTGTTCATAGCCTGAGCTTAGATGAGAGTGAGAGGGGGCACAAGATGAGCTCGAGGCCATGTGCGGTTTGACAGTGGTGCTCCAGCACCCTCCTGCTCTGAGCTGTATTTAGCGCAATATGTTACCCGATCTGAACCCTGAAGGTACTGTAAAGAAGGGGAGGGAGTATTAAGAGTACTATATCCTTGTAGAAATCAAGGGGATGATAGCTACTCGCTAAATTGATGTGTACACTGCATGCTGATTAACTGCAAGAGTTGAGCATGTAGCTGAAGAGATTACCGTTATCTGTGCATATCTTATCGAATCTTCACGGATATACTAATGTATATACTTTTTTTATGTCAACACTCAACATCCAGCTGAGCTAGAGCAGTGGCATGTGGGACACCATACTTTTGAATAGTTGATATATTAATGTGACTGAATTGTCATACGCTATTGGCATTTGCATGATCGACGCTAGACAAATGCATTCCTCAATAATGTAACAAGTGTTCCTTTTTGTTTGCCCCTCAGATAGTCAGATGTCTGCAATGGCTATGTCATAAAATGAAATTAAAAAAAAATGGCAGACAATCTTAGGTGGAGGTTATGACAAGGACGGCTATCTGCTCAGAATGTGGAAGATTACAATGATTCGGAGATAATCGTCAAAGCGTACATGGATAGCCAAATGACCCGCAAATCATGTGGTTCCAGAGCATGCAATTCTGAACTGCAGATATTATACACATCATGGACGCCGAACAGCAAATGCCAACAGTGAAGTGAGTAGCAGCCATGAGCCCATAAGATCAAACTAACATGACAACACAATCGATACGACCAACCAATGCCAGACAATATTATAGCATCCAGGGGTATCAAAACATAATGACAAAGTGGAATCTATTCACGATGGAACCCGCTGAAGATGACCCAATCAGGTTTGACATGATGCACAATATCGTTTATATCGGTATTTCAGTTTTCTAATCGTGACAGCAAGCATCAGTTGAGCCATGATGACACAATGTAGCATTACAAGCTGATGTTACTTTAACAACACAGTATTCAAGGGGTAAAACTCTGTATCTTGGTACACCTGAAAATCGTGCCAATTGCCTGTCTGACCAATGAACATGTGACAACATTATGAAGATACTCTGATAGTCTGATTCATCTCATGCTCACAATATTGTCATATGCATTGTTATCCTGCGCCCTTGGTCCCCAATAAGATCAACTTCCCAGTACTCGTACAATGGTACATGTAGCTCCAACCGTCGAGATAAGTGACTACCGCAGTGAGGTAGACATGAGGAAGGACCGGATACGCTGCAGGAGTTCTGCCTTCACTGAATCAGGCACTGATGCTGTTGCACATGCGAAATAAATTGAGAGCACTGTATCAAGGGCCACAACAAAGAGGAGCAAATTTCCGCGACTGGGAAAGTAAAAGTGTAAAGCTGCTCAACAATGAGCACTTTTTGTGGAGTAAAAAGAATGATGATGAGAAACTTTCAAGCATTATGGATTGAGGATTGTCCATTTGTTTCATTCCAAGTCCAATCATATGTAGCACACAAATAAAAGAAGACATGCTCCAAATAGTGTTTTTGAAATGTAGTGAAACCAATGAATGCAGAAAAAATCGCTTACCTCTTCCTTTCGGAGTAATAACATGAATAAGATCATCTACTGTCACATTATTTCTTCCTTTCTTCCTTGCGTAGGCTCTACACACAAAAACCAAAGGGAGATGCATAAAAAAATAATAATAAGCATGGGGAAAGATACATAGTCTCCAGTTAAATCCACATCTTTATTCCTAAGCTATGGAATGTGTAAAATAGTTAAATAGCACACAATTCAGATGCGATAATGTGTCGGCTTAGGATTTTGAACACTTCAGAACTAGCTTAAATTTGATTGGATGAAAATGATAATTTAGCATATGATTTTTGAAAAAATGGTAAAAGAACCATCTTTCAGCTGAAATATGTCAGGTAAAGGTTTTAACATGCTATAACTGTGTAAGTAAAAGAGCATGTGCTAAATGGGTTACTCAGCACCTTTAATCTCTGCCAAATGTTCATCCAAAAAGAAACTTTTTTTGAAGGAAAAAAGAAAGAACAGAAACAAATTGCACATGTTTCATGGATAGTTATAACTGAAGTGGCCATCTAGTAAGATCATAGCAGTTATTCATTTACTGTAAAAATTTGGAATACCAGCCGTCCAGCCGTAAGTTGTTTACATGGAAACCAACTTGAGTGTGCATCATATTTTTACAAAATAACCCAGTTTATCAGGAAGTAACAGAACCTCTGCAACTTATTTTCACAAGGAAACTACTTGCTTCTGCTTCAGAATTAAGCCATGCTTTTAAGCAAGGTAGAAAAAAGGGTTTTGACAGATTAACATGTACCGTTCACACATTTCCAGTTGTAATTCATCAAAGTCAGTTGAATTGAGACAATCATTGGTCATTTGGCCAAAAACACCATGCTCTCAACAGAAGTCCAAAAAATCGCTATTCTTAAAAACGCATATCAGAAGCTTGGGAGTATGAACCACTTGCTCAGCACCAATTGAAAACGAAAGCTAAGATGAATGCGATTTTTTACAATGGATCAATGAGCGCAATTTGTCAGGACGAATCATATTTGAATTCAATGCGTGAGAAGCCAAACCTGCAAAGCGCCTTCATCTCATCCCTCCAGCCGCACTCGACGAGCCGCTCACGGAGGAGCTCCATTAACTTCTCCTTCTCCCCACTCTCTACCAACTTCACAAACCAAAACCCACCTCATTGTTACCATATCCAAGGAACAACAGCAGAGATAGAAACAAAACTAATAGCTCCCTCTTCGTTTCAACTACTTCAAGTCCTCCTCTCCCTTACAACCAAACCCTAACCAAATCTAACTAAGACTGTCCACTTGAACCACACATCATAAGCCACAAACTCCAGCTCGTGAGCACCAAGACCTCTAACTTCGAGCCAAAGAAACACGAAACCTTGCAATCCACGATTTTCCTGCTCGATTTCAGCTAAGGAGATGGGGAACCGTTACTAGTTAGTACCTTGATGTTGATGGCTTCTTCGAGAGAGGGCTCCTTGTCCCGATCCTCCTCCGCGCTCGGCGTCGGCGGCCGATTAATCGACGCCCTCCTGCCAGAAACCATCGCCCCAACGCAACGCATCACGGTCAGATATTTCTCAGGGAAAAAAAAAAAAGAGACAGGAACAGCAATTTTTCGAGTAACCATTGATAGAGTAATTTGCGGATCAATCTATAGCGCGCACACGAACAGCGAGGATGGAATTGGGCTGCTTACATGCTTAATTCTGGTTGCCCCACGCTCCCCTTGCTTCCTCGCAGCAGCTTTGTTTCGAGCGATGGCGTCTTCTTCTTCCTCGGTTTGGTGTTGAGTCAGTCCCAAATAACGAAGGAAATCTCTCCACCTCGTTGTGTTTTGGGAGCCGACTCGAAGACGACAAGGGTTGCTGGGCCGTAATCCGCGAAAGAGTAACAGGGCCTGGGCCCCCACAGCAGGCTAAGCCCATTGAAAAATATCTGCGCTCTAATCCAAGAGGATTTGTCTCTGTCCTCTCTACAGTCTCTACTCTTATCCCCCCCTCTTCCCATTTGCCTCTCTTCTCTTCCCTTCCCGCCTCCCCACCTCACCGCCGGCGAGCGATGCCTCCTCCGGCGGGGCTGCTCCCCTGGCCATCGCCGTCCACCACGCGCCTGAACACCCCGCCCCCGACACGCCCTCCTCCTCGCACCACCCGCGTCCGCCCGCCGCTTCCTCCTCCTCCTCCCCCGTACACTCGCGTCCGCCTTCCTCCTGCCCCTCCGCCTCCTACGAAGCCACCGCCACCTCGCCTCGAGCCTCCGGTCGCAACAAAACCAACTGCTGCCTCGACCCCCCTGCCTCCCGCCACTGCCTCCACCGCGGCTTCTTCGTCCACCTGCCTCGACTGCATCCACTTCGGCAAGTACGTTGCTCTCTCTCCACATTGACGCCCACACACAGTGAGCAGGGTTGCGCATGAGTTAATTCGTTATCTGCTCATTTCGTAGATGCTCAGGGTGCACGCACGAGGTTGACCTCGACAAGCCGCCGGTTCTGCAGGAGGTGGCCAATTTCTTCAAGGGCCACGGCGTCGGAGATTTCACCTTCAGCAGGGGCAGGCTGGTACGTGTACCCGATCCAATCGTATAGCTCGTTAAAAGTTCCTGCTGCATCCTATCCCTATCCCCATCCAATTGTATGTTGTTGGGGCGGTTTGTTAACCTGTGCTCCAATTTTGTAATTAGCTTAGCCGTTGTGAAGCCTGTAATATACTCATTTTTGTGGCTCTCGAACTCACTTAGTGAATAGAACCTCTAACTTGAAGCTAAGATTTCTTTCATGCTCAAACGTGTATATTATCTGACCAACTAAAGTGAACATAGGGGCGACGCCACGTTAAGCTAGCCTGGTGCCGATGCACCAGGGTATTGAAAACTTAACCACTGACTCTACTTATTTTCACCATGTATTGCAACGAAAAATTACAGATCCTTTGGGGAGTGCACCACGGTAATCTTGCCAGTAGCTTTGCCCCTGTGCACAAGCTGTTACTTGGGTGCTTTTGCTTCTTGCTAAATGGACAACTCAAAACTTTGTTTTCAGTCCCAATGGCGGTGCCGGGCAAAGCTAGCTGTCCGAGGAACACCAGAGAACCCATCGATTGGTTTATACCAGGAAGGGACACATGTTGTTACAGATATTCCAGAGTGCAGAGGTTAGCGATCATAATTTACTTTATCATAAATACAATAATTCATAATGTTATAGTTTCAATATTAATCTGTTTTTACTTTCACAATTTTCCAGCTCACCACCCAAGCATTAATGCTGCTGTTAAGCTGCTAAGGCAAGGTACCCACTGTAGCTACATGCTTTCTTCGGTATTTGTGCATAAATATTCTCTTCAGCCTGTAAGTGTGGCATAATACAATGGAGTTGTAGGTATATCTGAATTGAATATTCAGCCATTCGACGAAGATGCTGGAACTGGTGAACTCAGATATGTTCAGGTAATTGTTGGTTTTCTTAAAGTAACACATAACCATATGAATGTAACTTTACATTTATCTAGGCCCAGCATTATACTCCACCCATGAATGTGTAACTCCTAATAGAGAATGCAAATATCATATAGAGTTATCTTCCGTGCTGCAACTGAAATTTTACTTTGTTTTGCCATGTTCTTCAGATGGCCGTGACAACATACAACACGTCTATTCCAGTTGATAAAAGATATGAGCAAGGTTCGTTTGATTCTCCAACTGTTCATTTGCTTAATTATCTGTGTTCATCGATTTTCATGACCAAAGTGATTGAAAAATCTCATCGCCATGCAGGGAGAGTTCAAGTTTCGCTGGTTTGGAATTCAAGAGATGAGCGTTCCCAAAATGCAGAGAAGTTAGCTTTATTGATTGAAGTAAGTCACCGAAACTGAGGTTCTGCAACACATGCTGCTGTTTCTTCACTTTCCATATTTCCTTGGGAACCTTGTACCAACCCTTTCCACAACTTTGCATGCTGTGTCATGAAATCATTGTGAACGTGCTTCTTGTGACAGTTCTTGTGGAGAAATGGTGGGCCAAAAAGTAGTTTTCACCTGATCCATTCCATATGGGCCAATTTTCAGACATCTACCAGCAATGTGAGATACCTGCCTCTTAGTTGCTGTGCACATAAATCATGTCTATATTTCTTATACTGTTGCATGCAGATAATACACATTCACTGTTTGCAGTTATCATTGCAGTCACTTTGAATAATTGTAGTTTTTTCATTGCAACAAAAAAGTTGCAGTTTTATCATTTCTGCAAAGAAAGGCAATCAAACAGAGTGAAGATGAAGTTAGGACTTACGAGTGGATAATCCCTATGGACATACTGTAACCACCTCACATCACAACAAATCCAGATATCGGTGCCCCACATATATGCAGCATCTAGCAGAATTTCAAGAATTAGGTCGTGTCTTTGGTTGAATTTTCCAGGTGTACCAAGACCACTTTTTCCTGTCATAGGATTATCATATGCTAGCAGTCATATTTATGCAAGTTGTGAAAATATCAAGGCTATGTTGTTGTTCATTCTTCTTTTTACATTTAACTGTTAGCCTTGATTCCCTTGATCAAACTTTAGCGACCATATCTGTTTAGCAACCAATTTTTTACTTCGACATGTGATTTTTTTTTTTTTTAAAAAACTGTCACTTCTGCAGATAATTTTTGGGCATAAATGGAGACATCTCAAAGGGGAGAGAGACCTGTGGGAACGTTACGGAGGAGTTGATATTTCGCTGGATCCTTGTAGCTTTGGCCAGGCTAATACTCTGGTATGTGCGATTAAATCATGCCTACTCTGTAGAACTTCACCAAGTACAGCATATTAGCATGCTAACTTTCCTGACTACATTGTATTGGCAACTCAATTCGCTGCAAGCTACTTTATACGCTGAGAACTCCACGCACCACATGTATTTGGTGTTGTGTACTCATGGATATATCTCAAATATGTTTGGAGCTACAGTTCTGAAGTGTTTGCTATCTTATGTGATGTTTCTCTTGCTATTACACAGTTCTTTGTTTTCTTTGCAGTCATTTAACTCTTTGCTGCATAAGCTGAACAAGTATGTACCACGGGGCTCAACAGTTGTAGATTTGTACTCCGGTGCGGGTGTAATTGGGCTATCCGTTGCTGCTTCAAGGAAATGTAGGTGAGTAGATAAATGCTTACTGACAGGAACAGTTGTTATTTCTGTCATGTCTTATCCATGCATGAATTCTAAGAGCTTTTGCTACCATATATGGTTGATATTTTTTTGTTGATAGCAGTTCGCCATGGCATTATATGCTTTATTAGTTGTAGGCAGCTAAGCAAGACAAAACAGTACTGATATGGTAGGCCTTACTGAGGCTGGTCTTGCTCACACTTGATTTCCAAAGGCCTGGGCTGAATAGGCCAAAAGACCAGAGCCTGAGTCTGGTCCTGCTTTATGTGATTTGGCCCCAATCCCAGTTTTTTTAGGAAACCAATTATTGGCGGAGCTACAAGCATGAGAAAACAAACTGTTGTGATAAATAATCTGACATTTATAAAAATAAAAATTCGTTTGGGCTTTGTGCTGAAGCTCAATATCCAATTGGAGATGTTTACTTTCATCACATAATCTTATGTTGCATGCTTTACTATCCAGTAATTTTTATTTAAAAGTCATTCTACTTCCAGGTCTGTGAAATGTGTTGAGATTAACAAACAATCGAAGATGTCTTTTGAGAAATCAGCAAGCCGACTTCCAACAAACCTGGGCTGCACCATCACTTGGCACAATACTGATGCTTCAGTTGTAAGGAATCAATCTTGTATTTCTACTGCGGTTATATCTTATATTTAGGCATTCATTGGGATATGCAATTCTGCATTATGGCACCAGGAACCTGTTCACTGGCTTGAAGGGTCAAGTGTCGTTATTGTGGATCCTCCAAGGAAGGGATTGCATCCATCTGTCATCAGTGCTTTACAGAAAGTTGCTTTGTCTGAGCGCAAGGCATACAAGGCTAAAAGGTGTAGCTAACAGTGTTATGTTATTTTTGTACGTCCGTCCTTTTATTTCCAGTGATATGATAAATATGTGCTAATTTTCTGTGATTCTGAATTCAGTCTCCTTGTGGTAACTTTACTAATAAGATATTAGTTTTATGAACGCAGCTCACTTGCAAAGGTTAAGGATGAGAAGAGACCATGGATCTTACGGGCAAGGGAGGCAGCTGTTCACGTTGATAGTACAATAACAGAAGAGAGCATTGAAACCTGGCCTGAAACCCTTATATACATTAGCTGTGGGTGGGAAAGTTTCAAGAAGGTGAAACTCAGAACCTCATTTAGTTATGTAGTAACTAACTTCTAAGCAGTACCCAAGTTTTACCCTTTGGACTCCGTTATGCGACAGTTCTTGTTCTGGTATCTGTAACCTTTTCCTGTGCAGGACTGCAAAAGTTTGATATCCGGCAATGCCTGGCAGTTAGAGAATGCCCATGCTTTTAACTTCTTCCCTGGCACAGATAGGTAACTATTTCTGCTACTTGACGAGAAAGCACTACACTTTATTTTACTGCGACAAATATCCTTATGCATCATACCAATTTCTAGGACTGCAAAAGCAAAAAAAATAGCAATTCCAACTTTGAAGTTGTTCCGATCTATCCTAATAGGCACCTGTTTTGGGTAATTATAGACTTAAACTTTGTGTAGTGAAGTTCATTCTTCTGTGTATTCGTAGCAGATTTTTTTGTAAGGAACTTTACCATAAGATCATATCTAACATGTGCTTCCTGATGTATATAACTGCCTACTTTGAGAGTTTGAATCGCATCAAATGAATATGATAATGCAGCATTGAAATCCTGGCGATCTTCAAACGGGAATCAGAAGCTGGTCAAAAGAAAAAGAAGAAAGCAAAAAAGAAGAAGGCCAAGTAGATTAACAGAAGGCTGACCCAACCTAAGGGATTCATCTTGGAACAGACAGTTTTGGAAATCTATGATACTGACCCAGAAGAATATAGAAGGAAATACTGTCTTCCTGAACTGGAGTATCAATCTCAATTACTCCGTGGGATTTACACGCTACCAAACCAATCTCCCCGATGACCTGTGACATCATAGTTATTCGACGCAAGGTAACTTGAGAAACCTGCTCAATTAATTGTGTCTTCCTACAGGAGTACCACATGAGATATTCCTTTCTACATTTGAAAAAGAAAGGAACCGATTTGAATAATCAAATCTTCATGGACGATACCAAATAAACTCATTTTATTCAAGTGATGAGTAAAACTGTAGCCGTCCGAAAGGTTTCACTTATCAGACTGCGTGTTTTGTGCTTGCAGGTTAGCTTAGGGTGCTCTAGTGTGAGTGCAGACAACTCGAGGTGGCAATTTCGGACAGTGAGGTTCATATGTGTATATACTCCTATACAGCTAATAGGCCGTTTGCCTGATTTTTTTTGTTGTTGTCACTTAATGTAATTTGTGTTTTTCTGGCACATTGACGCCGTATACGTTGGTTAAGCAGAGATTGCACTGCTTGCACCATCTCTTTGCTGCTGCAACGAGGATACTCTAATACTGAAAGCAGCACCGCACCATGCTTGACCGAGACCGAATGTTGTAACATACAGCAGCTGTTCCAAACTTCCAATTTGGGAAGGACTCTGCAAGTTTGCAGAGACGCCTGAAATTTCACATATGCGTCAGCTCTGTAAACAAAGTATATAGAGCAATTGCAGTACATGAGCATTATGTAAAACAAACAACGATCCGCTCTCCTCAAAATTATTCACTAAATCATACGATTGACAATCACAATTATTAACGAGAGGCCCAACAAATCAAAATAACAAAAAAAAAATCATGTCACAACCTTTTGCACCACCATACAAGCCATGTCATATTTTGCACGGCAAATCCGTGGTAACACAGATGCTCGGCACTACTACACCTATCAATGTTTTTTTTCCATAGCTTCTTGGGTCCGAACAAAACTATACCCATCACTGATCATTTTACGACAAAATGACTGGGTAAAGATATACTGTACAGAAGGCGAAATGACAAAACTCGCACCATGTCAGGCTTTCATCGGCGCAGCGCTACAAAGAATATAGCTAGAAAAAACATATATCTATGGGTGCCAACAAACTCGATGTAGAATAGGTACTGCTTGCAGCACATCGGTTGGTTAAATCACCACAGTGATAAGACATCAAAAACCATTGCCACTCATGTTGGGATTGAAAGGGGGCTGCTCCCCAGAATGATTGGATCTCCTTGACCTTGACTGCTTTGGGGTTGAATATGGCGATGAAGAAAGCCCATGGGCCCTTGGTAGACCGATTACATCGGAATCAAGGGAATATCCACCCCTCTCGACTGCCTCCGCGTCAAGTGGTATCTCGTCCAAAGTCTGAATAGTGCAGAAGCAACGTGAGGCCAAAAAAATAAAAAGGTGTGCTGGTGAGATCAAGTGGCACCAGCAACTTTTGAACGGAGGAATTCAAGGGTCAGAAAAACATACTTTGTAAGCTTGCTGAAGGACCTTGAGATTTTCACGTATCTGCTTCCTCTTTATGGTTATCTCATCAGGTTCTTTGAGCAAGTCCTCTAGGAGATCGTCTCTGGATTGGGCAATAGATAATATTTAAGTGCTTGGAGTAAAATTGTAACATAATAGCACATAAATTTTCTTTTGCACATAATAACAAAGTCCAAATAAGAGTAAATAAACAATTTGCCTACCTATAAAGTTTGGTTATAAGGTAATTATGCAGCGCCCTTTTTGTGTGATTAACCTGCAGCAGAACAAATGTCACAGATAAGTGAAATGAAGGCCATGGATTGACAAGACAACTTTTCTCAAAACCATGCCTCAACTTTCTCAAAGAAATCTGGAACTTATTGGAGCAATCGGCTCACTAGAATGCAATGCTTTCACTGATGAAGACAAAAATCAATCATTTAGTGAAAGAGGAATTGATTTTCAGTGACCTTGGGTCAATCCAGAAAAATAGTGGTGTTTAGTTGACACCATGATTCAGTGTTCATTAACACTCTCCTCTAAGCATGGACAAATTTGTCAAAAAAGCAATAACATACCAGGAAATGCATAATTGCTTTTGGTATGAAGTCCTCCACATTTTTCCTGACTATATTGTAATATGACTTCAATAGCAATTTCGTGATTGCTATTTCGAGTGCCTCCTGCTCAGACTGGTGTTCTGAAGGTTTCAGGACGACTGGTGGCTGTTTAACAAGGGTCTCCATTAATCATTCAGTGTATGTGAATAGCACTATGAGACATCAATAAGATAACTCACCTCTCTTAACTGTATCGTGGAGAATGAATTTTCCAGATTGGGTGTAGGCGCAGCATATGATCGGTTTGCTGAGTTATCTTTTGCAGAAGCATGTGTTCGATCCTCATTGGATGTAAATATTGAATTCCAAAAGGATGTGCTTCCACTACCTAAAAGATACCAAGTAATTGGATTGAGATAAATGGTTTCAAAACACTAGGATGGTAAAAGATACCAGGTAATTGGAGTGAGATATATGGTTAAAACAATAAAAAACGCAGGAGAAAAACTTGAAAACTCTTTCTTCATACGGTATCAGTAACACTTGATATATCATTCTGCATTTGCAGTAAAATTCCTTACCAGAAGATCCTGGTCTCTCAGCCTCAGCAGCAGGCCTTACCCCCTAGTAATGTACCACAAAAGCAAACAGTCATGATACAGTGCCAAAAATTCCACCAAATACACAGAGGGATAGCTGCCAAAAGATGGCGATGAGAAAAACCTGGATGTGGTCAGTAACTACTCCATTTACACTTCTACCCAATACCGCACGCGATTTTTGAGTTTTGTCAGAAGCCTGGACCTTATCAGCATCCACTCCATCCTGTGATTGAATATATTATTTAAATACTTGGAGATAATTGGTGAGATGAGAGCTTCAACTTGCAAACAACTATATGAGAGAATACAACGCATCCAAAACACCACTTTCTCCGTTTTTAAATATATGAATTTATGAAGTTTAGGATGAGCTAATTGAACATATACTTAAAAGTTAAAACAGAAGGTGAGAGAAACCACCCTTTCCACATAATAAAAGGCCAAAGGTACATGTGGAATAAGCAGTGGCTTTCCAATCAAACAAGAAACAGCAATGGACACAGCTCCAATAGGCATTACAGCACGAGTTCTACATTGCCTGCAGGTTTGCTCAGCCATTTTGCCAAACCAGCACCAAAGGGAAAAAACATAATGTGACATCAGTCATTGATGCCTGTTATGATTTGAACTATGAAGCATTGACTATCGTTGTCCCCAGTCCCCACTTGTGCAGCACTCCAAAATATATTAAAAAATCATAGACGTGGAACATATGGTGTTAATATGGGCATGATTGGTTTGGTGCCAAAATGTTAGCATGCCAAATTGTGGGCATGCCAATTCTTGGGCTATTACTTTGTTTGATACCAAAATTTGGCTCACCTCTCACATTTTCTTACCAAAATGGTGGCAATTTTTTTGCCTAGATTTTGGCTTGCCAGAATGGTGGCATGCCAAATCTTTGGCATTGAACCAATCAGCCCATATATTCCAAAACTCGCCCATAACAAGGTTTGTTATAACAGTAGACATAACATACCTTTCTCACCACCGATACCGACATTCTAGCAGACTTAACTTGCTGTTGTGCTTGTTCAACAGCCTTGCTGCCACCGATAAAATTTGGGTGTGATGTGTTTATGTAATCCTCCTGCACAATTAATATCATTGCTAGTGAAAAAAAACAAGAAAGAAGTATGAACACAAAAGCTCAGCGAAACAATCATGCAGATGATTCACTTAGGTCTGATTAGAAAGGCGGTTTTAGGATCCAACTCCCTAGGTAAACTAAACTAAATCTCCAAAGTAACTAAACCGATCCATCCATTCCAAAAAGGCCATTAGAATACCTGACAACGCACAGATTTACTCAACTGTTCTTAAGTTTGTCACAAATTTGAGTGCACAATCAGGAATAGGCTAAGGTTCACAACTTTGGAACAGTAATTGGTAAGCATATCAAGTTTCAGAAATCAAATAGCTACCAGGAAAAAGATTATGTTAAGAACCACAAGCAAGAGGGTTGGTACCTCCATTTCAATAATATGTTCTATCATACTTTGTGCTGGATTAAGCCCATCCCGCAAAAATTTTCCAATTACTTCATCCATGCTTCTGCGGAGTATAGGAAACTGCTGCAGCTCTGTTGCAAGGCAGCGATGGCTCATCTACAGCAAATGAGTGAAGTTATGATAAATAGCGACAGAAATAGTACATCAGGATGTTACATAACATTAAAAATAAAGTGATCAAACAAATACATGTTTCAGAAAATTTACAAGTGCCACGCCCCATTATTGTAGAATGTTCATGCATTAAGAAATCAAGGTGTGTATCCAAGAAATACTGTCCAAAAATATACCTTTACTAGTTCATCGTATATGAACTGAGCACACTGAAGACTTGGGTCAAGCAACCTGCTGATCTGCCTACGTACAAGGACTTCAAATGGAACCTAAGAGATTGTTAGCCAAGAATTAGCTGAACTGTTCAAAATATTATCACATATGTAAAAAACACAGAAAGGGAGAAGGTGCTTCTTCTCACTTCAGGCACAAACAGAGCGCTTCTAGGACCAGTTGCATTTTGGATTGCCATACGGATATCTTCATCCGTAACATCCTCACAAGGGTCAACCTCCTGTAGAGACAGATTGCATGCTCATGTTATCACATGTAACCACTATGCAAAATGGAGAATGAGAAAGCAAGCTAGCACTGAAACTACACACCTCTAAGCTTTTAACAAAGATAGACTGAAAAATGTAATGAATTCTTGCTCCACCAGAAAGTTCAATGGTTGATATATCTTCGTTTTTTCCTTCCACCATTGATGAGAAAGCTATACAGCATACAAGTAGTTAACAACTGTTCAAAAATAAAGACAACACAAGAAAGCAATAGGCGATTCTATCTATTATTAGAGGAATACATGTATTTTCCACAGTTAAAGTGGAAATGGTTTTGCAATTACCTTCACAGTATTTAGCTAGAATGTTCAAAAGTTTAGCACCTTGCCCGGCCTGCAACCATTATACATATTGATGGGCATCACAAGGAAAGAACGAAAAAGAATAAGGATGAACCAGATGGTTTTAACATGCATGAAACAAATGAACAATCAGGTAATTCAGTTTATGTTAGCACTTTGTTCAAAATAAAATTAATGAAAAACAGACCTTCGAGTCAACAGGATCACCATACACAGCAAGCTCCTTAGCAACAGCAGTCAATTGACTGCTTATGCGTGACTTAAGCCCTGGCAGAACTGTTTTTATATGTTGAACCAGAATCTGACACCATATAAATGGATTTAGCTTCAAAAATATACAAGCTGGATTGCAATGGACAAGTCATTCACAACCATACCTGATTTAGCTTCTTTGCTAATTGTGGTATCCCACAGTACTGAGCAAGACCATGATATGCCTACAGAGGGGGAGGGGGGCATATCCCATTAATATTGAAAAGGAGTATCGAAAGTTATTCATTAGAAAACTTTAGAGCAGCATACCGGCTGAGTACGGAAGAACTTCTCTTCACGTGCAAGAGCATCCTTGATACTGAGATCTGAATTGATATCCTGCATCAATAACAAAGGTATGGATCAATCTAAATAAAAAATATTTCGCAATACCAAAGAAAATGCATGCATTTGATAAATACAGCAAGATTCAGATAATGGATGTTCATCTTATTAACCATATATAAAGAGTTCTAACAGTTTAGTAAAGCTATAATTAGTTTTCATCCGCTCTATTATATATCAGCAACCAGGAGCATTGGAGTAGCAATGCAACAAATGGTCACCTCGATGTTTCAATTATCCAAGTAATAATGAACGTTTGAACAATAAATTTATAACAAACTCGGACTATTCCGATAAGATGTCAACAGAAGAATTGGTAATGCAGTTGAACCCTTCAGTAAGACAAACTTGTGTGAAGATTTTGAACAGGATAGAGAAAAAGTACCTGCTGGCTCCGGTTCACCACACCAACGTAACCGAGCTTTAAGGGGATCACATTTCCCAGAAGAAAGTTGCGGGCATCAGTACCCCTGTCCATTATGTCTAGCTGGAAGAAATCAACAAGAGCGCAATGAGTGGACACAAGATATAGATAAGAAATCGGTATCTTAGAAGTTATAGGTCTAGGGAGCAAACCTTCGTAATAACACCAATGGTTCGTGAACCTACAAAACATTAAATCAGCCTAATAAGATAATTCTGAACTGAAATACCCTACTGGACCAGACATGGATTTGCAGTTCACACATACCATCAGGATCAGCAACCCGAGCCATTTGCAGAGCATCAGAATTTGCTAAATCTGCATTTGCTGGCGAAACAGCTAAGATGATACATGTTTTGTGCCGGATGTATGACATTATCATGGTCCTTATTCTGGCCTCAATATCAGTTGGTTGGTCACCAACTGGCACTTTAGTGATTCCAGGCAAATCAACCAAAGTAATGTTAAGAACATTAGGTGAAAAAATCTTCAAACGTATCTGCCTGTCTGATACACCCTTGTTACCACCAGCCTCCCTATCTGTTTCTGCCTGCATAGATGTAGAGGAACATTTAACAGTGGTGTCATAGAATCTGTGAAGTAATTATCGCAACTCAAACACACACTAACTAAATAAACATCAGAAGTAAAACTATTACCAAACAGATAACACTGCTGTTGTATCAAATGCTGGATGAACCCATCTAGACCCAAAATCCAGTCCAGTTCACTTTTGCAGTAAAAAAAACTCAGTTGCCTATCCACAAATCTTCCTAACAGACACTAATAGCAACCAAATTTTAGCGTAAATAGAATCAATAGCCAGTATATTATATCCACGTGTAACTAACGAATAATCCAAATAATCTAATCATCAAAACAAAATGTCATGACACCTCCATAAGGCCAACCTGAAGATGGGAATGAGTAAATGTATGATACAGTATAGCATTCTGTGGTCTGAAACCACCACAAAATCACCCCAGGAACAAGCAGCACAACATAATCACAACCTCTAAACACCAGAGATGATGCCACATAACCCAGCAGTACCATCATTACAAAGATAGAGCACCATCTGACAATCCAAAAGCATGTTATGAGTTGAGACAGTACCAAATTGTGTTGTCATCCACATTACTCAACACATGTGCAATTCATTGAGCAGCAGAAACGAATGATTCGTTAAAAACAAGTGCAATCACGAGTCACGACACCTAAAAAAACATCTGAAACCCTAGCTAGCAGACACAGCACAACACTACTCTCGTTAAACTCACTATATATTGCACTATCCGCTGAATGCATAGGCCAAAATAACTAGTTATTCCCAATCCAAACGGTTCAATCAGCAACCACCTATCGCTGCGACGAGGAAAGGGGATACCGACCTGGATCTCACGCCGAATGTCCCGAAAGTCGTAGAAGCGGCGGCCCGATAGGTGCAGGAACTCGCCCCACTCATCAGCCTCAGCGTCCGCGGGTCGCCGCGGCTGGTGGACGAGCTGGAGCACAAGGGGGCGGCGCGTGCAGATGTCGGAGCCCCGTGGGAGGAAGTCGCGGCCGACGAGCGCCTCGAGGACGCTGGACTTGCCGCTGCTCTGGCTCCCCACCACGGCCACCTGCGGCAGGTCGATCGTGGAGCTGCTCCCCAGCTGCGCGAAGATGTCCTGCAGCTTGTTGACGATCGGGATCACCGACGACCCCACCGCGGCCGCCGCAGCGGCCGCCGCGGTCGCCGCCGCCGACGGGGCGGCGGACGACGCGGAGGAGTAGTGGTCTTCGGCCATGGTCTGGGGCGGGCGAGCTCCGCCGCTAGGCTGGCCCTAGGGTTTTGGGGGAGGGAGGGGAACGAGAGGCCGGGAAGGGGGATCCCTAGATCGAGAGCCTTTCCTTTTCCTTCCTCTTCTAATTTTTTTTCGATTTTGGGGGTGTGGATTTCAAATCGAGAGGCGTCGAGGGGGGTTGCCGAGTGCCAGGGAAGGAGACGTGCGGGCAAATTACCTTTATACCCCCAAGCTTCTTGGCTTAGGGAACAAGAAGAACGTGCTCCCCGTTCTTGGCGTGGAGGAGTGGAATCCGGTAGAAAAACGACTGTGTGTTCAAACTTTATTAACCGATGTGATATTGTGATCGTGTTTCTTGGGGAAGAAGAATTACGGTGGTAAACAGGCAATCGTATTCAAATCATATACACGTATCGCTGCAAACTCGATCAGAAAATGAATGTGCTAGTGCTACAAACCATGCTCAAGTTTGATGGACTTTGGACTACGGCCGTAGTCGATCATGCTTCTTCAAGGGTAAAACGGGTAAAATCCAGTTTGCTCTTTTCTTGCGCGAAGGCTGGCCGTCGCCGACTTGCCGGAGTCGGAGGAGGGGATCAGGTGAGCGCGACGTCCTCGCGCCGCTCCGGAGAGCAGACATGCGGCAGGCAGCAGGCGTGTCATCCTGGCCGTCCAGTGAGAGAGCGGCGGTGAGATTGGCCGTCCGGTACAGCCGCGCCTCTTTGACTTGGGGGCACAGCCGCACTGGGGCAGTACACCACAACACCCAGGCTGGTCACAAGCTGCGTGCGTGGCCTTCCACGGGAGCACGGCTCCACCCAAAATAGGCTTCTGACGTGGACGGCAAGGTGGGGTCCACTTGCGTTGAGACGAGAGCGAATCATTGAACTAGTGGTCAGTGGCGCGCGAAGCTGGGATGATCTGGCACCATTTGTTTGGAATTTTTGCCGATTTTACCTGCGCACGTCGACAACGACACTACGAAAGCAACTGGTCCGCGACCTGTGAAAACTGAACTAAGCAACCTGAGAAGGAACAAGCAAGCAACGCTAGCTTCTTCGATCAGCTATTCATTGATCCTTTTGCTAGGTTCAAATTTGCACGGCTTAGGTCATGTTCAGATTCCTAACTATTCACTATTCATTCCAACTTTTCACTATTCATTTCAAATTTTCACTATTCCCTCCTCACAAAATACGTTTCCCAGCGAATGCTACAGTATTTTTCTTATGCTACAGTGTTTTTTTCTACAATCTAAACACACCCTTAGAGGACACCGAAAAAGTTTTGCTACATTGAGTGACAGAGCTAGGAGTGAAGTAAACCATAAAATTAGGTTTCTTCTCCACTTAAAGAACTTCAATTGGTGTGGATCATACGTTAAATTCTGAAAAACTGAAAATGAATCGACGATGACTGTTGTTGACCACTAGCATCCGTGTGTGGGCATTGCTGGTATATATGCATTTCCGTACTAGGGTAGGCCGGAGCGAAAAAACGACCCTACAATTAGGGATGGAAATCGGATCGAATCCGGATGTCACTCTTACCACAATTTAATTTGAATACGAATACGGATTTGGATGTTGTAGATATGAATATAAATTCGGATGTTTATACTTGATTTAGAATGTAGTACATATTTATATTTTTATTCATTAGACACACATTTAAATTAAAACTAAATAAATTTAATATTTATATATTATTAGTAATTAATTTGACATAATCACATTAAATAGTTTTAGTAAATACATTATTATTATATATCATAATTAATATCACTAATCATTAGTCATTATGATTTTTTAAATAATTTTATATGTGTTTATTCTTATTCAAATACGGATGTTGGTGGACATTGTCAAATGTGGATGTTGAACCGGATAGAGAAAATGAGGAAAACGAATTCGGATACCTCAACCTCAGTACAGTATTACAAAACGAATACGAATATAGATATCCATATTAGAATTTTTAACGGATACGAATTCGGATGTTTTGGATAGTCGCTTCCACATTTTCACCCCTACCTACAATCAGTACACATGACAGCCCAAAAACTTCTCTGAAACTTCTTAATGTCTTTTTATGACCATGTAATGTATAAGGTCGACCATAAGGCGCTTAAGCCCCCCTTTATTTCCAACACCACTAATGCTCTAAGATGTGGCAACACAATCTTACTGGTCACATCCACTTCCACCGGCCCCACCATAGGCAATGTCAAAGCCAGGCGTGTTGACGTTCTCTCCAAGGACTATAACATCGTAGCACTTGAGCGTTGTGACTCCTACTCTCCTAGCTTAATGGGGTTGTCTTTTTTATCGACTCCGCTGCCAGCAACCGCTAAATACGCCTTTACCATGGCCGCACGCTGAATGTTGCTCATTGTTGTCGGGAGTGTCTATCTAACACCTGGGTGTTTCTGATTGGGTTAGTATCCAGATTTTGGACAAGGCCCAAGTGCTACAACGGCCCGGCTTGACAAAAAACCAATATTATCAGATCTAACATCACTACCCAGGCCAGCCCAATATTTTTTTTTAACGTGTTTGGTGATTACTAAAGAATATTTTACTACTCCCTCTGCTTTTTCACTGCTACTTTCCTCAAGGTCAGCATCAAGTGACCCGCGACCCCGTGAGGCGGAGAAAAGAGACTGTCCCGGCAGTAGGCCACCAACATTTCGTCAACACAAGGTGCCATCCGAGTTTGACAAAATCAAGCAATAATTCAGCTGGAACAATGGCCCAACTCGACGATCGCCCACAGTTATTAGACGATCGTTGTTAATTTGCGATATCCAGGAGGCTTCGCTCAGCATTGGCCACGTACGTGAAACCTGTACGATTAAGTAGTTGTTACTTGTTAGTGAAAGCAACCGAAGATACCAGTTATAAATAGCCACTGGGCCGTATAGTAAATGGTAGGTGGTAGCGTGAAGCGCTGAACGATATTTCCTTTTAGTGAAATCAAACTGTAAAGAATTACCATTTCAGTTTTCAGAAAATGTATAGTAGAGAAGAGACAGCAAAATTTGCACTCAAAAGAATGATGGTTGGTGGCAACGTACGAACAACATACCCAGTAGGAAGTTTCTGAATGTGATGCACATGCACCAACAGCAACCAGACTCAGATTACTGAAGAGCACAGAACGTTTCCATGATCAAGAACGGGAAGGTTTGACCCTCTACATGAGCATTAGAAAAGCACATGTGTATAAGACAGTGAAACATAGCCATACACCAATATCATCCAACACCGCGTGTCGCGCAGGAGAACCGGTCTCATTGGCTAATGTCATATGTCATCCTCCTTGACGAGATCAACACCCAAACACACCAATTTGTTAAGTTTCTCTTGCCGGGCTTTTTTAAAGGGAAACGAAAACGAAGCAAAGAGTTGAGTATGGGCCAAGCCGTTTCCCTCTACGGCACTAGCTCCTCTGCAACGAACCCGCCCTTCTCTGGTCTTGGCTTCTCTCTCGGCATCGATCGGCAGCTGCGATGGGGAGCCAGCAGAACGCGCTTCACCAGCTCGTGTCCTTCATCCTCGGCGCGTCCGCCGCCGCCGTCCTGATCTTCTTCCTGACGTCGGCGAGTAGCGGCGCGCGTTTCACGGAGATATCGAGCTGGGCCAATGGAACCACGGCGTTTGATGACCATCCCGTCCAAGAGGCCAACCCGGCGACAGAACCTGCTGCTCCTGCTCACACCGAAGCAAAGGTTCTGAATTTTTTTTTTCTGTTCTCAAAAGCAGCAACTTTTGTTGATTCTACCGGTTTTTGGCAACTGATCGGCTTTTATTTCGTTCTTGGCTCATCCATCCAGTTGGGATCGCCGGAGCAGGACGAGGAGCTGGAGCGGCTGCTGCGCGCGGTGGCGGACGAGGACCGGACGGTGATCATGACGTCGGTGAACGAGGCGTGGGCGGCGGAGGACTCGCTGCTGGACCTGTTCCTCGAGAGCTTCCGCACGGGCGAGAAGATCTCCCACTTCGCCAGCCACCTCCTCGTGGTGGCGCTCGACGCCGGCGCCCTCGAGCGGTGCCGCGCCGTGCACCCGCACTGCTACCTCCTCCCGTCCGCCGCCGCCCGCAACCTCTCCGACGAGAAGGTGTACATGAGCCAGGACTACCTCGACCTGGTCTGGAGCAAGGTCCGGCTCCAGCAGAGGATCCTCGAGCTCGGATACAACTTCCTCTTCACGGTACGTACTGCACGCACGCACGCGCCAAGCAGTTGTTGGACTTTGAAACAGTCAACAAATGTTTGGGTTTCCTTCCTTTCGGATTTCTGAAAAAAGAAAGTCATTTTGATTTTGTAGGATGTGGACATCCTATGGTTCCGGAACCCGTTCGAGAGGATGTCGGTGGCTGCGCACATGGTGACCTCGTCGGACTTCTTCTTCGGGGACCCGTACAGCCCGATGAACCTTCCCAACACGGGGTTCCTGTACGTCAAGTCGAGCAAGCGCACGGTGGGCGCGTTCGAGGCGTGGCGCGCGGCGCGGGAGGCGTACCCGGGGAAGCACGAGCAGCAGGTGCTGAACGAGATCAAGCACGAGCTGGTGGCCACGCGGGGGCTGCGCATCCAGTTCCTGGACACGGAGCACAACGCCGGGTTCTGCAACAACACGCGCGACTTCAACACGCTCTACACCATGCACGCCAACTGCTGCGTCGGGCTCGGCGCCAAGCTCAACGACCTCGGCAACCTGCTGCAGGAGTGGCGCGCGTACCGGCAGATGGACGACGAGGAGCGCAGCCGGGGGCCCGTGCGCTGGAAGGTGCCCGGCATATGCATCCACTGAGACTGAGGTGATGAGCTGCGTGCTGATCAGGGCGAGGCCACCCGGCGGCGTGATTGCGCAGCGTGGATGGCATGCGTGCCGGTGTTTTTTTTAAAAAAATTATTCTACTTGTACAAAGCGAGGGGAAGCAGCATATATGTACACTTTTTTTAGTTATCTTATTATTTGCCAAATACCCCCATTTTCAGTAGAAGAGAGAGTGTGAATTGCAATGAGTTGATTTATAACGATACTAGGATCGTGCTTGTGCGTTGCTCAAGGGACGACAAAACTTTTGTAGTGAAATATATAGATCGGTCAACAATGTGAAAATAAGCACTGATTTTGTTTAAAGGAGGAGATGCTGTCACCATATTAATTGTTTCGTGCTCTATGTTGATAGAACAAGTAACAGTTCAGCAAAATGCATCCTTGCATCTCACTGCATAAATAAAATTGATATTGCATACAATAAATTAGGTTTGTTCTTTTTTCGATAAAGGAAGCTTTATTGATTTTAAGATCGTTACATCGATCTTAGGTTTGTTCTAGATCAGCCATATGTGAGTTACAGAAAATATTGCTGGAAATATCCATGCCAGGCTCTGTCGCTGAGTAGGAACCAGACCAGCCATGTCGCTGGCTAGATCAGCCCCCCACACTTTGTAAAGGACATGTTGACCCGTGATGCAGCTGGATCGTTGCTGATGAATAAAGCCACAAAGAGTTACAGTAAAAAAAAAAAGCGTATGTACGTACCTCTATCATCAGCGGAGAACGGCGTTCTGGGTTGAAAGGCGTCTTTTCTTCCTTCCCCCGCTCCGCAACGCTCGCTCGGATCGTCTATATCCTCGCATCCGCCTCGACCGGCGGTCTCGACGACTACAACAGCGTTGGAGGACACACGTCCTCTCTCTCCCTCATCCTTCTCCCTCCTCCTCCACTCCTTCGTCCCGGTGGAAAAAAAGGAGTAACGGTTGGGGAGAGAAGGCCAAACCCTAGCGGCGTGCCGATCGCCATCCCAATCCACGATGTCTCCGCCGGCGGCGGCGGCCGGCTGTCTATTCAGCCATTGCTGCCTCTGGAGTGACCTGTGCTCGCCGCAAATCCCGCGCGCCGAACCCGGCCGGGAGTACTCCTCCATGCCCCTCGACGCGGACGAACGCCCCGCGCGGCCGGTTCTACTCGGCATCATGGCAACGTCCGAGGGGGAGCGCTCTCTACGCCTGCACCGATTCCGTGTCGCGCGTTCCGGCCGCGTCCTCGTCGGCCGGAGCTCCGGCGCCCTGGAGACCTTGGGTGACGGGTACTACAAAGCCAAGACGCCCACGTCACACATCCGCGCCGCCACCGCCGTTCAGAGCCCCGATGGCCGTTTCCTCTCGCTCTGCTTCTTCTCTCGTGAGGCCGACTTCTCCGATCCCAAAGCCAGCAGAATCGTCCCTCCCGTCAGCCTGCAGCTGCAAATGGACCTTGCCGCCGCCGCCGCCGACAAGCAGGGTATATCTGTATCACGCCTACCTGACCTACCACCAGAAGTAGGGCCCCTCATGCCGACCTGCGCCATCTCGGCCGCCGGCGAGCTCTGGGCACCGTACCTGACTGAAGTTTATGGCGCATCCAGCCTGGTGATGCTACGCTTGGACAAGGATGCTGCCAGTGGGTGGAGGTCGCCACCTTCATGTTGAAATTCCCTTCACTGGGCGCTGATATGCAAAGCGATACCATCGCTGCCCTCCAAGGGTATGTGGTGATCGGCGACACGATCCTTCTGTCTCTCTGGCCATTTAACCTCTTCTATGTCTTCAATTGCTCTACCCGAGCCTGGGCCGCGGTTGCCACCGCCAAGAAAGACTGGGGGTATGCTCCAATCCGTGAACGTGGTGTGTACGTGAAGGAACATGACATGATCTACTTCCTTTGTGGCGCTGTTGTCTACGCCTACAAGCTGTGCAAGGATCAAGATCAGTATCAGATGGCGCCACCTACCCGTATTGCTCGTGTTTGTCCTTTCAGCCATGAAGGATATGGGTTCCTCTCATACATTGGTGGTGGGGTCATATGCTCTGTCTGGATAGGCGTGAAGCTCCCTTGCAATAATTATGATGCTAAGCATGTGCGAATCACCACATTTCGAGTCAAGGGAGATGGCTCTCAGCACTTTGTCCCCAAAGGTGTGAAAGTCTTGCATTCCACCTGCTGCTATGGCGTCCCTTGAATCCTACCCTGAGTTCAGCTTTCTACAGTAAGTGGATCCTTTTCTTTCCCTCTATATTACTCTTTTGAATGATTAGTTCTCTTTCTTGCTCATTCATATCTTCAGCCTTTTGGTTTCATCACATCCTTACATAGAACTATAACAGATTTTGGTACTTCCTTTGATCCAAAATATAAGTTGTTTTAGGATTCTTATCAGTCAAATATCTTTTAACTTTGTTCATCACTATGTAAAGGTTGGGCAGGTTGATTTGGTAACTTTGACATCAGTATATCCATCATTAAAAATGCTTTTTAAGATATTGTGGAAGTTGTCAGGCAGTGGTTCCACTCTATAGACGGAGTAGGCGTCCTAAACAACTTACATATTTATATTTTGTGATCGGGGGAAAATCGGAGTTCTTTAACTAAAATATTTTCAAAATCTTACACTTTTTATTTCTTACATCTGAACCAAGGAGTATGAGGAGTTTGATCATGAGAGCGCATCGCCGCCTATAAGGGATGGAATGGAATCCTCAACGCTGCCGGTGGACATGGAAGTTCCAGCCTGCTTCAGTGTGGTCAAGTCCTCCAATATGCATGCTTGTTGCAGGTTTGCAATCTTACTGTTAAGAAAAACTTGATTTGGCAATATATGTAACATTTTGACTTCATTTTAAGATCTCTTGCGATTTTGATTCTTAAATGCCGCTTTTGATTTTATTATTCTACAATTCTTGCAGAGAGTTCTTGAATGAAATGCCATCGTTGCGCACTGTTACACTTGAGAGGTCCGCTATCCGGAACAACAAAACTCTATATATTATTTGCCAAGTTGCTTCTCATTCAGCTGTATATAAAATTAATATCCTGGATGGAAGAGTGATGTGCCATGACAAGGCTCTCAGACCACACTGCATCCTTGAGACTTCTATGTGTGATGTTGAGGTCGGTATCCTGAATCGGTTTCACAGACCATGGCATTTTGTTTGTGACAGCACATTCATATATGCTGCCCCGTCTATTGAAAACAAAGTTTATACATGTTGTTTGGATCAGGGAAACATCAATCACACTGTTTCAACATGCCCTGTTGGTGTTGAATTCCGCCTTGTTGTTTGAGTTGGTAGCAAGGTTGTTGGTATAAGTGATTCTCTCAGAAATGTATATCATTTGTCCCAAGGAGAATGGACGTGTCACAAGACATCAGGGCCTCCTGATCTGGACAAGAAGGTTGTCCTGTCTGGATATGTAGTGTTGAGTTCTTCAACCTTTATGGTTTCCGATGCTGAAAAAAATTACTGCTTTCTGCATGACATAGTTAATGACAAATGGAGCATTGTCAAGCCATTTCTTAAGCCAGAACTTCTACCGAGTGGTTGGCCTATGAGTGCTTGTCTAAGCGAAAGATGTATGTTTGCCAAATGTTTTGTTTATACTTGCTCATATGGGGGACTTGATGCATATGAGTTAGTTGAACAAGGTGATTCTTATTACCTTGGTGAGCGGGTAGGTTTGCAGTTTTCATGGTGGAACTGTTGGGAGCGCAACCGAATGTGCTTGGAATATATCGGTGAAGACACAAGCTCTGGTGCCATTATGTTTTGTGTGGTGACAGGTGATTATTTCTTGCTCCTTTGTACCTAGCTGTGAATTCTTGAAATTACATATCTAATGGTATTGTTTTTTCAACTCTTGCTAGATGATGACCATCGTCTGCCTGGTTTAGAGGACGTGAGACCTGTACGTATCACTACTGTCCAGGTGAAGACTGAAGAAATGCCTGATGGTGAACTGAAACCAAAGACGATGAGCCATGTGGATATTGGCACGATTTTTGTTGAATGGTACGGAGGGGCAGTTTGGACGCGAGATTGCTTTGCAGCTCAGCAGCTGCCAGTATTCACGCCTGATGCTCGATACAACTTGTGTGCTGAATATTGAAATGTACTCCCTCGTACCAGAATATAGTAACGTTTAGGTTTTTCTAAAGTCAAACATTAATAACTTTGACCATAAATAGCATAAAAATTATATAGATTGGTAACGTAAGAATTATGTTTATAGATCGGTCATGAAATGAACTATTATAACAAGCAGCAGGGATTCATGGATGTTTCTAAGACTGAATTCCTAATAGGAGAGTTGTGCCTTATCCCCAAGCCAAGCAGCCGTGAATCATGAATCCTCCATGGCTGCAGTTCAGTCAATTAAGAGTTGCATTATCATTAATATTCAAGAAAGGTTAAAACATGGAAAATTATGCCTGGACGGTGGACACCTGCATGGTTGTCACCGGCTTCGTTGAATTCAGATTTCACAATATCCAGGTGCGGCTGTGTTAATCAACCTGATCTTCCTGCTGTCATCATAAATGACATTGCAATGTACGAGCAAGCATTATTGTCGGATGGTTAATAGCGCTGTAAACATTAGTTAGAGCAACTCCAACAGCTCATGTAAATGAGTTTAGGTAGCTCTTTGTTTAGCTAGTATTTAATTTTTACCTAATCTGTTGGAGATGCTCTTAGTCTGCTATTGGTCATTCCCTGTAAAAAAACATTATTTTCTACTATAATGAATAGGCAGAATACGTGCCACTAATTGCTGAAAAAACAATTCAGAAACTTAACCACTAAACATTCATGGTCGAAGCCACGTAACCCCATCAACAATCAAAGGCTAATGCGTTGCAGTTCGCCTCAAGGAAACAGACGCGTAGTACTCAAAGGCGACCGAGTTTTACGTCGACGCTGGGAATGGTTAATGGTGGGAATGCACATGGAGATTGCTTCATGCGTCGTCTGCAGGTCGGCGTTGGAATTTTGAAACACCTGTCAACTGTGGCCAGCTGCAGGTCGGCCAGCATATATGCATGCAGTTTCGGCCATCTAGCAGTCATCGTCTCTGTCCTCAGTGTCCTGTCGACCACCATCGATTGTCGATCGCCATCCCCACCTTCTTTCTGTGTTCGTCCGACGGATCTCGGCGGCGAGTTGGCATCGAGGACGCATATGGGCAGCCTGAGCAAGCGTGACGGGCTTGGCCATTTCGTCTCTTTCCTGCTGGGGGCTCTCCTCCCCACCGCCCTGCTCTTTTTCCTCACTGCGACTAGGGATGGCAACGGGTCGGGTTCAGGTTGGATGGAGTGTCTATGCACCCAAACCCGAATGTAACACCCCTGGTGTTAATCAACACTAAAATGGTGATTAAATTAAGATAAGCACAGTTTAAAAGTGGAAATTAAGAAAGATGAGGAAAAATTTCGTAAATTAAGTCAAAAACCATTCAAATGAAGCAATAAAGAAAACTTTGAAAAATTTCTAAAAACTTGAAAAAGTGCAAATGGGAAAGTTGGAGTATAAGTCAAACCAAGAAACTTTCCTTTTCAAACTATAGCCTAAAAATGTCTGGAAGCATCTCAAATTTCAAACCCTAAACTTGGAATTTGAATTTTCCAATTCAAATTCAAAGCTGATATGGAATCTCAGTCAAATCTCACGATTTTACCACAGAACATCAAAATCTCAAAAAAGCAAAGTTGTACATCTTCACATTTCTGAACTTTGCCTCCATTGGCACTTTGGCCAATTTTGCCATCTAGCCCCTCGAATTTTAAAAATTCAGTTCAAAACAGGGTTTTACCCCCTTTTGAATTACGGCCAAATTTTCATCTTTTTCTCATCATCTCCAGTGTAGGGACGTGTCTCATGAAATTCTAAACAACTTTCATGTTGGAAGATTTTCGAGCCACGTTCAAATTTTTGGAGTTTGAGCCATGCCAACCAAGTTGACCCTTGCCCGGCCGAGGCGCGCTCACGGGGTGCCCACGCCGCGCTCGCGCGTGCCGCGCTCGCCGCCGGCAAGCCCCTGTCGCCGTCCGTCCTCGCCTGAGCCGGCCAATGGCACGGCTGCGTGTCTCCGCTCACGGAGCACGCGTCTGGCCAGCTCGCGTGGCCTGAGACGCACTGTAGCGCTGACCCGAGGCTCGCCGTCGCGTCGCTGCCGTGAGCCGCCGGACAAAAGCACCGCCGCCGTTGTCCACCGGTCCAACGCGCGACTTTTGCGCCCACGCGCGTCGCTTTTCCCCTCCGCCCTGTCTCCTCGCCTCGCCCACGCACGCCTGCCGCCTGCAGCTCGCCTGCGCGCGCGTTGACGCCGGGAAAAGGCGCCAACGGCCGCGGAAGAGCCGCTGTCGCCGCGACAGCTCACCGAGCTGCCCCAGTCCCCATCCCGTGCTGCCCGAGCACCCTCTTCCTTCCCTCTACCTCCTACTTAAGCCCCCAAACAGTTCCCTCCCTCTCCACGCCGGAAAACCCTCGCCGGAGCTCGCAGAGCCGCCGCCGAGCTCGCTCTCGTGGACAGCTCTCTCTGTTGCTCCTCCGACCAAACCGAGGCTCGCACTAGCTTCCCCATCACCCATTGCCACTCCTCGACCAAGCCCCGACCCTTTTCCGCCACCACAGCCGCCGGCGCAGCTCGTCGGAGAAGCCCGAGCTTCCCGCCACCGCCCGCGCACGTGCACAGCTCGCTCCACTCCTCCTCCGGCTGAACCGAGGGCACCAACAGCTTCGCCGTGCCGCACTGGTGCTCACCGACCACTTCCCCGACCTTCTCCGACCCCGACGCCGCCGGTCACCGCTCACCGGAGCAAGCAGAGCCGCCACCGCCGTCGCTGACCTCGTTCCCGGCCATCCCCGCCGTCGACTCCTAGCTTAAAAGGTCCGCGGTGAGCCCCTCTCCGTTTCCCCCTACTTTCCCAGCCCGGACTCGCCGCCGTTTGGCCGGCGTAAGCACGCCGGCGAACTCGAGGACCTTAGTGCATCGTCTACCTTTTTCCAGGGGGCCGAGTGCAAGATGTAGGGACCTTTTTGTAAGAGATTCAAAACTTCTAGGGTTCACAGCGTAAAATAGATTCTATCTTTTTAACACTATTCACTAAAAACTTCAAAAATTCATAGAAAATCGTAGAAAAATCAGAAAAATGCCAAACAAATTTTGTAGTGACCAGTGAATCTAGAAGGCCAACTTCTTCCATTGCACCTCACTCAGTTGAGCTTTAGATTTTGAAATATAAATTCAAATCCGTTTGGACCCTTTTCATCATAGTTCAAATTCTACACATGCACTTGAGCTGGTCTTGGGATATGTTGTTAGTGTGATTGTCATTAGCTTAATGCACAAAGGGTGCATAAAAATTCCCAGTGGATTTAGAGTTATGAATTTCCAAACATATACCTTGCTGTTTTGGCAAATAAATCACAGAAAATAAATTACTCAGTGAAAAATCACCTCCTTCACACAAAAACTAAATCAAGACATAAGAAACCTTAGAAAAATTAAAATGGTAATTTTTGGCACTGGAAAAAGGCTAAATGATTTTTGGTAGTTTAACCATGGTGAAATTCCACAAAATAAGCATAAATCAATACCACATATAAACTTGCAGAGAGGTCACTCTTGGCACCCTAAGTCACTGTGCCAAGTGGTGTGGACAGAAACCTTATAGTTATTTTTCTAGGAATTTAGTTTCTTTTTAGGCAAAAAGATAAGAACATTTTTAATAAATTATAGAAAAATCAACTTGAGCCAAATTTTGGGCTAGGCTCCTGCCTTGGCATGAGTAAGCCTCTGGCCAAATGGCACATGAAAATAATATTCCTAATTTCATCTTTTGAATAATAGAAAAAGGACTTAAATGGTGGAAAAGAGAAGAAAAAGGAAAGAAAAGAGAAAAACCTAAAACTCTAAAATCAAAGTAAAGGTTCAAAATGAAAAGGGTATTTTCACTTATAATTAATGTTTATCCTTTCCAATTCATTAACCAAGGATTAAGCAAACCCTAACTATATTAAATCTCGATATTTAAACATTTCATGCATTCGTGTAGATTCGGGTCTCGCCGACGGAGTCTACGAGCTAGTCCCCGCTGCCGAGGAGATTGCCCAGGAGTCCGAGGTGAACGTGGTGCACGTGGATCCGAGCCCCGAGCAGGAGTGCCGCTTCGAGCCGGAAGGCAAGCCCTGGAGCATAACCTAACTTTACCTACGCGTTTTATTTGATTATATGTTTGTGCATTTAAGTTTCAAGGAGTTGAATGAAACCCTAGATTGCATGATCATAGGTTCCTTTGTTTGAACACTAGTATGTTAGGTTCGATAGTCGCTATGCTTATGACCGATAGAAGTCGAGTGTTTTCCGACACTCGCGAGATATAGGAGTTGTATGTCTACTCATATCAGAAACACTAGAGATGATGGACGGATGATTGTAGATACCCGTCTATCGATGGTTTAATTGGAAACATGGGGTACTTTTGTGTCAAGCGTTTGAACGTACCACATATATGCACGGACTATGGGACCGGTAAGTCCCGGTATCCGATTGATGCGAGCAGGTCCGACAGCTCTCTGTCTTGGAAACGTTATCCCATGGGCACATGAGGGTAGTTGCGTGAGTCCCAGTAGTGGTAAACCTTTACCCTGAGGCATTGGGACTCGGGAGCCACTCGCAGAGAGAGGAGAAAGGATTGGGGTGTGTTGGCATTTCCAACCATTCCGTATGTGTGGGTTTTCCCTGGCCAGGTAGTAAATTCGGTTCGAACTGTCCGCTTCTCGCGGTTAATGAGACTGCTTGACCGATGTATGACATATTATGAAGTGAAACGTGGAAGGATGAAATCTTTGTATGGAATAATTGTATTGCAAACTTGCTTGTTTAGCTAGGCTCACCTAGAATGGATAGGTTAAAGGAATTAAAATCAAAATAGATAAACTAGAAATCAGCTTAGTCGCTTTTGGCAAAAGAACCCCACTAGCCAAACAGCCTCTCATCTTAGGAGTCGGTGATGTAGTGATCACCAGTCGGGTAAGTCTTGTTGAGTATAACTAGTATACTCAGCCTTGCTTGTGACTAATTTTCAGGACCGTCCCCTCAGGAGGTAGCTGCCTCTATGGCTTGGGCCTCCCAGCTTCCTCCTGGTTACAGCATCGAGTGGGAGCCGACCTCTTCCGAGGATCGTGAGGAGTAACGTCACGACTGACTTCATCGTGACGATACTATGGATCGTCGCTAGTATCTCGTTTACTTTCCGCTGCATGAACTCAAACTATTTTTATTTATCATTTCAATTTGGATGTAATAACTCTGAGACTTGTTGTAATTTGAATTGTTGAATGATGTGATCTTTGGAACTCACCTTCGAGTGAGCGTATGGACGGACGATCTTCAGTAGCAGTTAGTCGAGCTTGACTCGACGGTCGAATCCGCACTTGGGAACATTTTCGTGTATTAGCACCAATGGAAGGTGGAATATACTTAAGTGGGCCCATTTCTCGGGTAAGATCGCTACACCGAAACCCGAACTTAAAACCCGAACCCGACCCGAACACCAATTCGGGTGAAAATTTATCCCCAAACCCAAAACCGTGGATACCCAAAACCAGATTGGATACCCGAAACCCGTTTTGTATGGCAACATATTAAGAGCAATGAATTTTTAATAAATATATGCATGATATATATGCACATTCACATTTATAAACACGAGAAAATAAATAGTAATAATTTCATGAGTCAACTAAGAGTTTAAGAATAGTATATAAGTAAACAAGTTATTGTTAGTATAGTATAAAACATGAGTTTTAATTCAAAATGATTTATTGGATATCCATTGGGTATCCACAGGTGGAAAACCAAACCCGAACCCGATAGATTTCGGAGCTCCGAACCCAAAAACCATGGGTGAAAAAGCAAAAGCAAAACCAAATCCGAACCCGCTAGATCCGAAATCCGTGGATATCCAATCCGAACCTAACCCATTACCATCCCTACCAGCGACAGTGGTTCAGCGCCTGCCGGACACGAAGTGGTTAGAATTTTATTTATTAATTTTTTATACACTGAGGCCGCTAGCTGAAATGACTTGTGGGCCAGATTTATCTGGGCTGTCTGCTTGTCCGAAAAATTAACTTATTCTTTTGAAGGAGCAGGACAGTTTTCCCGGGCTGGCCGAGCTATTGCCTAGGGTGCCCACGGCCGACCGGACGGTGATCTTGACGTCGGTGAACAAGGCGTGGGCGCAGCCCGGCTCGCTGCCGGACCTCTTTCGCCAGAGCTTCCTGAACGGCGAGGGCATCGAGCGCTTGCTCAACCACACCCTCATCGTCGCCGTGGACGCCGCCGGGCTCGACCGCTGTAGAGCCGTGCACCCGCACTGCTACCTCCTCGAGGTCAAGTCCGCAAACGTCAGCGCCGCCAACCAGTTCCTCAGCAAGGGCTACCTCGAGCTCGTTTGGACCAAGCTCTCGCTCAGGCAGCGCGTGCTCGAGCTTGGCTACAACTACCTCTTCACGGTCGCCACCTACTCGTCATAAAAGAACCAGCTCTGAAATGAAGCCTGGATTCACTGATCCATAGAATATGCGTGCAGGACGTGGACGTGATGTGGCTGCGCGACCCGTTCCGGCACATCAACCTGTACGCCGACGTGACAATGTCGTGCGACGGTTTCTCCGGCTCGCCGGAGTCCCGGGAGAACTCGCCGAACACCGGCTTCTACTACGTGAAGTCGACGGGCAAGATGGTGGAGATGCTCCGGTACTGGCGGGCGGCTAGGCCATGGTTCCCCGGAAAGCACGACCAAACGGTCTTCGAGGCATCAAGCGCGAGCTCGCGGCGAGGCTGGGCGTCCGGATCGCGTTCCTCGACACGGCGCTCTTCGGCACCTTCTGCGCGTTCCTCGGCGGCATCGACGACAGGGTCTGCACGATGCATGCCAACTGCTGAATCGGGCTCAAGAACAAGGTGCACGAGCTCAGGAGCGTCGTCGCGGCATGGAAGAACTACACGGGCCTTGCGCAAGCGGAGAAGGAAAGCGGCAGGGCAAGGTGGGCGTACCCGAGGCGGTGTAGGGCGGCGCGCCTTGCCAAACCGACGCCGACGATCAGTCACAATAAGGCTGGTAACTGATTAGCTGACCAAGTATTCATACATTGATTCAAGTAAAAAAAATTCGAGAGAAACATACAAAAGTGGGGAATTCAAATCTCAACTCGATCTGAAAATGGCAAGTTTCATGGAAACGCTCATACTCAGTGGAGTGACATCGATGGATCAACGTGAACTATAACATTGCGCTTTAATGGTGACGACGATGAACTTGAAGCAGGCTCTCACGGTAGGGGGTGAGGAAAATCTGGGAGAAGAGGGCTATTCTATCGGCGATAGCTGTCCTGCTGTGATGGTCGCCGCGATAGTCGAGTCGGTCCAGGCGTCCAATCTCCTCGAAGTCCCATGTTCAAAAATCATATGCGTAGGCAAACCATTCGTTGACATGAAACACGATGCCGTTGTCAAACATGGCCACCGGGGAGGTGGGGATATCCACCGCTCGGTATCGGGGTCGTCGACGGTGATGGCGTAGGGCCACTCCCAGCTCGAATGCACGACGTCCTCGCTCATCCCAGGACACGCTCCACCATGTGGGCCACGCACACCTCCCCACTTAGCTCACCAAGGCAGCACTACCTCATGTAGTCTAGCCTCGGGATGCACGGAGGCGCGCATGGTGACGCCCAGCGACTCGTCCTCTAGCGATGAAATTTCATCATCTGACATTGTCGAAGATGATGAAGACTTCTAGTGGATTCATAGTATTTGGATATGATAGTGATAAAGACTGAGAAGCTTTAAGTGACGATGAGGAAGATATTAAGGATGAAATGGTAGAGCCTAGTATTCGTAAAGATGAGAAGTCACAAGAGTATGGTCAAGATATAGATGAGGCATTAGAGATCCATGGAGATATGAAGGAGCATGATAAGAAGAAGCTTCCGATCCAGGAGGATATAGATTTGAAGAATTCAGGTATGACACTTCATCCCTACCAGTTCAAGTTATTTTGCCTTCATACAAGGGAGCATCTGTAGGACAAACAATTAGAAGGGTGAAAAAGAAAGAAGAGATGCACAGTTGCATCAAGTCCACGAGGAAGCTCTCACTGAAGACAACGGTCTATGCGGTAAACAAAAGAGAAGACCATGTCACGACGGCAGGAGAAGAAGAAAGTTCGGAAGTTCAAAATGACAGCGCAAAAGATACAAGGGCACCGAGATGCAGCAATCCGGTCATTTAAGACAAGTATGCATTGAGGAGTGTTGAGAATATGCTATGCATACTAACATTCTAGAAGGGTATGGAAGATACAAACTAGGTCATGCATAAGGATAAAGATCATGACAAATCGAGAAGCTTCTAAAATATTTGAGAAAACAAAAGAGAGAATATATTTGCCATGAAGAGTCTAGAACTATTTGTTCATGGCAAAGTAAGGAAGAGTATAGAGAGTATATATTTATGCATGGCAGATAAGGATGAGTATATTGTAAAGTTAGATATTTGCTAGGAAGAGTGTAGAAGATTGACACATGGTAGCTTCATGTGAGCCATAGAGTCCTATAAATAGGGGCACCCTTCACCCTCTTATGTATGCCATGGCATAGACGGTCATATGAGTCATAGGTGAGAATATGACAAGGTTGCAATATAGTGGCGACATGGTAGGATAGCCACATAAAGAGTATAAGAGTTCTCTCGTGTTGCATTAAGTTGAGCCGTGAATAAATTTTCGAGTTCCCTCATAGAGAGTTGGTCTCCCATGTCAATGTTAGGCGAAGGTACACACAAAGTGAGTAGTGTGGATAAGGGTCTACTGAATAAGTCGCTATCAAGTTCGGTGACGTCAATTTCTAAACATTGTGCAATGCTATTATTAGCAGCAATTGCATCAATTAACCGAAAAAGCAACAACTAATCTCATCAGCAAGATGAGATGATCACCTAAATGAACAAAATGTAAAAACTTACACAGATCACTAAGTAGACAGAAAATGTATCAACCAATCCAAACAATATAATCAGCCAGTGGCAACAAAATTCAATCTCAGTCCAATGGATGAGAATGCCTCTATGTACAAAGAACTCCCTAATGTGGTAAAGACACGAGAGAGGTGTCATATGTATGGAAACTATAACATCATCCTTGACGTCCTCCCACGCACCCGACGTTACTACAAGACGGACAACGAGATTGTACATCTCCGGTCGGTGGAACTTTGGGTACGGGAAGAGGTGGGCGCTAAAAGTCTTCATGTAGAGCGAGGTGAACTGGAGCAGCAGCGCTCCAGAGCTGTCATCCAAGATCCACTCAATCATCTCCACCTGCCAGCTCCTAACCATGTATCGGCCATGCTGGACCTGACGTCGATACAACGCATCGGGTGCACGCGACCCCTGGATATCTGGCACGGGAACCATGAGGATGAAACCATTCCAACAAAGGGTTCTTGAGATCAGTGGGCTGGTTGGGAATCAGCAAACCAAGACACGACACTAGCCAATCTCATCATTGCTTAGTTGTACGATCTGAAACTCTTTAAAGTCGAACTCGCTGATCCACATAATCAGGTTCAAAACCATGTTGTTCTCTTGGTGCGGTCTCGTGACCTGAAGATCGCACACCCTAATATGCCGAATGTGCGTGTGTCATGCATTCACGTCCATCCAACCAATGGGATGGGGGGTAATGCTTTGTAGATTTGTAGTATCACACATTAGTAACAACAGACACAAGCGGGCATCATAATTGGCTCGAGCAAGATCGCTAGCAAGTCTACTACCTGAACTAGATGAGATGAGCGAAGCATGCAATGCATTATTCAATTTAATCAAACTAAATCATACCAGATAAGAGAAATGAAGGCAGCTCCAAAGCCATTGGCAAAACATGAGGTGAACCACTACACACTGCCTGCTCCATGTGCACAGTGGTGTTGCTCCGCAGGTTGAGGCTCACAATATGACCGTCGATGTGTCCATACACGATGCCCTGAGTCAGAGGATGTACAAGAATGAGCTCGTAAAACACTGGAACATTCAATTTCTACTTCTATTGAGAAAGATCTTCGAAGCATCTTCACTGCGCTCCTCCAGCGTCCACCCCCCGACGCCCTATGGTCCGACAATCTTGCTCCACACAAGTATCACCGCTAGTTCTCTGTGCCGAACCTCCGCGTAAACAATGTAGCTGTCGCTGACGTTGATGCACCGAGTAGCACGAACAATAGCGTCTCCATCTCCCTCCGAGACGACGCTGTTGCGCGGAAGCTTCTCGAACGCTAGCCTAGAAACATCCTCTGTGGTATCGAACCCAATGACGCCACATGACAAGTCCATCCATCAGACCTTGCCCTCGTGCGTAACCACGCCATCGCCGTGCCATGGCAGGCCGATGAGCTCAGAGGGGAAATCGGCCTCCCTCTCGATCCATGTACCGTCCTCGCACCTGAAGGTGATCACCCGAGCTTGATTTGTGTCGGGGACGTGCTCGAGGAAGACCACCATATAGCCGTCGCAATTGGGGGTGGATAGGATGGCTACGTTCTTCCTCCCGAGGCCGGAGATGGCATTCGTCATTGGGATCCAATTCACGCTGGCCGTGCATGCACTATTCTCCCCATAGAGCATGTCCATGCTCGCATTCGTGTCGAGGCTGGCGAGGACGGGCTGCTGGTCATTGGGCGTGTCGTCGCCAAAGGAGGCCAGGAGGAGGCCCGCGTACTGGTCCACGGCGAGAACCACCAACTTGCCCGTTGGAAAGTCGACGAGGTGGAGGTTGCCCCTCCCAAAGTCGGCGAGGTGGTGGGCGTCGCCGTGCTTTGGATCGTGGTCCGAGTTGCTGCTGGGAGTGGAGTTGCTTCCGGGCGTAGAGACGACGCTGCGGCCGGAGAGGCCTCGACGAGCAGAGTTCATGCCTATCGCGGGATCGAGGCTGCGGTCATGGTCCTACAGGCCCTAGCCATGACTGGGCCAGTCCCACTAGTCATGACCGCAGTGTTCGTACTGGCCCTAGCGACTATGGCCATGGCCCTACTGGCCCTAGCCGTGTACTATCCGCCAGTCACCTACTGGCCCTAGGCGGGACTGGAGCGCTAGGCCCACATGACTGGAGCGCTAGCTGACAGCAGTTGACAGCCGCCATCGCCTTCTTTGAGCACGTAACCCAAACCAAAAATGTCCCGCCTGAGCGCCCAAACAAAAACGTAACCGCCTCGCAACGAAAACTGGCTCTGCTCTCTTCCTCCTCCACCCCCTTCTCCCCTCCCTGTCGTCCGCCCCAGCAGCAGCAGCACAACCGGCGTTCGCGAATTGCGATGGACCTGTTCCCGCGATGGCCGCCGTGCTGTGATGGTCGCTGCGATAGTCGGGACGGTCCAGACGTCCAACCTCGAAGCCCCGTGTTCGGAAATCATAGGCGTAGGCGAACCATCGTGGAGCATGATGCCGTCGTCGAAAATGGCCACCAGGCGAGGTGGGGATATCCGCCGCTCGGAGTCGAGGTTCGTCGATGCAGATGGCGTACCGCCCGTCCTCGCTCATCCACAGCTGCAGGACGCGCTCCACCACGTGCGGGCCACGCGCACCTCCCCACGCAGCTCGCCAAGGCAACAGGAGCTCGCGTAGTCCAGCCTTGGGCTGCAGTGCTGCACAGAGGCGGCGCGGTGACGCCCAGCGACTCGTCCTCCAACGATAGGCGGAGGAAGCCCGTCACGACCGTCGTCGGACGCAGAGCAGCGACCCTTGACGAACGTGGCCATGCTGTCCGTCTTTGCCGGGAACGCAGGCTGCGCCGCGATCTCCCGCCACCGCCAGTGCCGGTCGTCCGCGACCGACGGTGAACACCTCGATGCCGATGGCGAGTCCGTAGACGCCGCCCCGGGCACCCGGCGGTAAAAGAAGCGCATGACCTTGTAGGTGCCGGAGCGAGGGTCTTCGCCGAGGCCGAGCACGGAGCGCCTGGTGCCGACGGAGTCGGGGACGCGGGACTCCGGGTGGCGCGTCGCTGCCGGGGCGCGGCCGGATTGAGCAGGCGCACCCTGTCCCCCACGTCGGCACGAGCACCAAGCCATCGCACGGATACTGGCGGCGCTTGGCGGGGCATGTCCGCGGTGTGCACGAGGGTCGCCAAAGTCCGAGACCTTTCTCTGTAAGTTAGATATGGATGCAAACTCTGACCTGACTCTCTTCGTTTGATTGAGATGCTCCCCGTAATAGTAGTACACAAGATACTACTAGTCCGAAGTAAAATCGTTGACAAGTAAATCCGGCCGAGAGTACCTGAACCTTGCGCCAGCCGGCCCACCGGTCTACTCTTACGGTGTCACCACTCTGGCCACAAGGAAAAACTCGCGCCCGCAGACGTATATAGTCGCTGGCTGCGGCACGCGCGTCAAAGCCGTGGCGTAGCGTTTTGGAACACCCGTCCTACTGTCTGATGGCACGTTGCTAGCTTCTTTGAAAACGAGTTCCATGTGATGTACGAACTGATCAACGCCGGCCGGGAGATTAAGTAGGGTGGATCCGCCATGCGCCATGGCGCATATGCATGGAACAGGGCCGGGCATAACCGCGCGTGCAATCGTGCGCTAGCTAGCTGTTTTTCCTGTCGATCGATCGACACGGTAGCTAGGGACGGGCCTGCCGCCTTGTACGTGTGTGCATAGCTAGGCCGCGAGGTCCGGAGACATGGGGCTCCTGGGTGTTGGGAGCAAGGAGGTGGGCAGCCACGCGATGTCCTTCCTCCTCGGCGCGGCGCTGCCCACTGCCCTCCTCTTCTTGCTCGCTTCCGACCGCCTCGGCGAGGGCATGTCCAGCATCTCGCGCAGCTGGGGGAACGGGGCCGTGCTACCGGCGGGCGCCGATCCAAATGAGGTAGGACGTATGTAGTATTACTGTATTTGTATGCATGCACAGTATTATTGAACTTCATGCGACATGTCTATTCTTTCCCTTTGCATCATCTACCTTCTTTCTTCAGTGGGAGTCCATCTACTCCCCTCAACAATTCGGTGTGTCTATTTATTTATTTAGTCCGTCAAACACAACATCGACTCGGTTTAGTTAGTGCCCAAGATAACTCAAACTGAATCAATTCACACCCAAATGAAATTTTGTTCGTTTTTTTTCTGATTGGTTGTCCTCGAACAAAAGTTGAAAGTGCAACTTTTGTCTCGTCATTTTTTCCAGAAATTTCTCCATGATTTTTTATCCGCTCAAACCATTTAAAAATATAATTTGACGCTTTAGATAGACATAAACATACCCAAAACAAAAAAAATATCAAATTGTTTTTCTAACATAGGCAGTGATGCCTAATTAAGTATTGTCTTTAAAACTGCTACCCATAACGTGCCCATTCAAGGAACGACCAAGAAAATGTAAATCCATTAGAGGATGAACTAGGCCAATTTGAAAAGTTGAGCTTTAGGGAAATGGATATTTTTCCTGTTTTTAAGATTATTTCACTTTGCATGATTTTGTATGGCAACATAGCTAATGGAGACTTGGGTCGTTGTTGACTTCCTGTGCCTTCACTATATTCTAATGCGTTTGTAGAACGAGTATTACAGTTGGCCCAAATCAATGGGCCGGTTTTTCAAGAATCCTAATCTCGGTTGTAACAAAAAAAATAAGTCGCCATCGTAACAATCTTTTTTTGCGAGCCGGTATCGCAAGTTCGTAACATCAATCTTAGCCTGAACTAATAAAATGCACGAATCTTGTTTTTAATTTAGGCTAAGTCTACTTTAGGATCTGTTGATACGCAGGTAATATTCAAGGGCCTACCCGAACTACTACAGAAAGTGGCCATGGAGGACAGGACGGTGATAATCACTTCGGTGAACGAGGCATGGGCACAACCCGGCTCACTTCTCGACATCTACCTCGAGAGGTTCAAGAACGGCGAGGAGATCGCGCACCTCCTCAACCACCTCCTCGTGGTCGCCCTCGACGCCGGCGGGTTCGAGCGCTGCAACGTCGTGCACCCTCACTGCTACTTCCTCAACGCCACCACCACTGACATGAGCTCGGCCAAGGCATTCATGAGCCCGGAGTAACAGGAGCTCGTCTGGACCAAGCTCACCTTCCAGCAGCGCGTCCTCGAACTCGGCTACAACTTCCTTTTCACGGCAAGATCATCGATCATACACGCCGACACTAGCTTGCAGCTTGCATCTTTTTATTAACCTGCAAATCTGCAATCTATATATATGAATGCAATTCTGAAGAACAATATGAATGCAATTCTGAAGAGCAAACGATGATGAATACTGATTCTTCATCAGGACTCCGACATGGTGTTGTTTCGCAACCCGTTCCGGCACTTCCGGGTGTACGCCGACATGAGCTGCTCGTCGGACGTCTTCAAGCCGTGGCGTGCGCCGCTGGACCAAGATTTCAACACCGGGCTCTACTACATGAAGGCGACGAACCGGACCATCGAGATGATGAAGTACTGGATTGCGTCGAGGGAGAGGTTCCCGGGGGAGCACGACCAGACGGTGTTCGTCAGGATCAAACACGAGCTCGTGAGCGAGCTGCAGGCCAAGATCGAGCCGCTGGACACGGTGTACTTTGGCGGGTTCTGCCAGTACCACGACGACCTGGAGAAGGTCTGCACCATGCACGCCTGCTGCTGCGTCGGCATGGAAAACAAGCTGCACGACCTCAAGGACATCGCCGCGGATTGGAAGAACTACACGAGCCTGACGCCGGAGCTCAGGGAGAAGGGTGGTTTCAAGTGGACGTACCCGACTGTGTGCCGGGATTCAATGGGGTGGCGGGAGCCTTGAGACGCGCAGCCTCAGGTGGACACACCGGCTGGCCACCTTCGGAGCACATACGTAATTAACTAAAATAACATTCCCATGCATGGATTACCCACCCAGGGGCCAGGGTAAAGTCCGGGATCCCGAAAAGATTGGAGTTTCCAAGTTAGGCCTAAGAACTAAAGAAATGTGTCAGGTCTATAAGCTACTTTCTATACTTAATACTAAAACCAACAACATGCACTAGTGAAGTAGTGATAGGATCCAAATCTTTTCAAAACTCATGGTCTTTGACACTTGCAAAAGTTGAAGGACCTCCGGTGCATTACATTCGTATGTGCATGCAGCCATATATTATATTGTACTATTTTGAGAAAACAAATCGTGTGCCTTTTACTTGGTTCCAAACTTGTGGTGGTATACAAGTTCAACCGGGAACTTTCCAACCAATCATGTAGCAACGAAGGTATCAAAAAAGTCTTCGAGGGCATAGATGTTCCTAGCGCTGGCGGCCTAGCGCAGGCGGCCGGCGGTGGCTGGCGCGGCAGGCGGGGGAGGCGGCCGGCGATGGCTAGCGCGGCAGGCGGCAGGTGGCGGGCGCGGAGGCGGCAGGTGGCAGGCTGTCACGGCAGCTGGCATTGGCGGCTGGCCGACGGGGGAGGCGGCGGCGGCTGGCGATGGGGGAGGCCGTGTGTGAAGTGTAGAGTGTGAAGTGTGAAGGAGGAGAAAAGGATAAGGCAACTGACGGCTTTGCCGTGAGCCGCAAATCTGGCTCACGGCAAACCGGCCACTTTGCCGTGAGCCAGATCTGACGGCTCACGGCAAAGAGCCTTTGCCGTGGGCCAGATCGGGCGGCTCACGGCAAAGACCCCACGTGTCATTTTTTTCTTTTCTCCCGCTAAATTTTATTTTATTCTATTTTTTTCTTTCCTAAATTTCTTGTTCTCCCATTGAAGGAAAGGGTATCTGGCGGCTTTGCCGTGAGCCGCCAGATCTGGCTCACGGCAAAGCGGCCGGTTTGCCGTGAGCCAGATCAGGCGGCTCACGGCAAAGGCCCCCACGTGTCATTTTTTTTCTTTTGGCCCACTAAAATTATATTTTATTCTATTTTTTCTCCCCTAAATTTTATTTTCTGCTATTTTTTCTCTCCCGAAAAACGATGTTTGTCGTGAGCTAGGGGAGACTCACGGCAAACATCACCTTTGCCGTGAGCCTACGTAAATGCTCACGGCAAACATGAAAACCATCCACTTTTTATTTTAGTTTCACATGTTTTCGTATTCTTTTTTTCTTAGAAAGTCATCAATGATCGAACTATTTCGTCGACTTTCATTTAAATAACTTTATTCATATTTGTTTGCTTATTATTTTATTATTTTGTTCACGTCTTAACAATTTTTCATTATTTCGTGCATATTTTGAATACAAATAAATATCAACTATATCTAAAAAATTGCTAACCTTTAAGAAATACCACATTATAGTGTCTATATTATATACACAATGTTTTTAAACTCAAACTCAAACTTAAGCTTCACTTTGGCTTCAAAAACTAAAAATCACTTTTCATGTTTATGAAACTTCTACGGACATTTTCAATTTTGTGCATCGTACGGAACAAACTTATGCAAAACCGTGTAAAACCTTCTCCACAACCAATGTGTCTGATACCAGTAGACATCCACAAATTTTACGATTTTTAGACTTTGTTTTGATATTTTTAAATAATTATGAAACATATATTTGCCGTGAGCTTTCTAGATGCTCACGGCAAAGAGCTTATGAAACATATATTTGCCGTGAGCTTTCTAGATGCTCACGGAAAAGAGCCTGTTTGCCGTGAGCATATAGAAAGCCCACGGCAAACAATGCCTTTGCCGTGAGCAAGGATAAAGCTCACGGCAAACAACGCCTTTGCCGTGAGCTTTGCCAACCTCGCGGCAAACTATGGCACTAACGGCCGTTAGTGCCGCTACGGGAGGTGACATTTTAAATAATTTAAAAAAATTTTGCCGAGAGCCTTGTTGTTTTAGCTCACGGCAAAGATTGATTTTGCCGTGAGTTTGTATTTGTCGTGAGCTTCTCTTTTTAAGCTCACGGCAAAGGAAACTCTTTTGCCGTGGGTTTTTATTTGCCGTGAGCTTCTATTTTTAAGCCACGGCAAAGAGGCATTTTGCCGTGAGTTTTTGTTTGCCGTGAGCTACCTATTTAAGGCTCACGGCAAAGATGTGTTTGCCGTGAGCCCGTTTTTTGGCGGCAAACATTCCTACTCACGGCAAACATCAATTTTCCGGTACCGTAGGTGCCGGGATTCCATCGGGTGGCGGAAGCCTTGAGACGTGCAATATCAAGTGGACACGCTAAGATCTAAATAAATTGTTAGGTCTATATGCTACTTCCTGTACCCAAATCTTTATAACAAGTTTAAGGATCCAAATATTTTCAAAATTCATGGTCCTTTACGCTTCATAACATGTAGACGGGACTCCCATGCGTTTCACTTGTATGTGCCTATAGTAATATATTATACTCCCTCCGATACAAATTATAGTTCATTTGATTTTTTAATCTCAACTTTTACCGCTAGTCTTATTCAAAAAATTTGTATAAATATAGGTAAATTTAAATCAATCTAGCTTGAAGTACGATTAATATAAAACAAGTCATAAAAAAAAGTGATATATGATCAAAATTTTGGTTGAAAAATTGAAACGAGCTATATTTTAGACGGAGGTAGCATTGTACTTGTAAACCAGGTCTTGCAGCAGGCACGGGTCTGGCGTGCTTCCTGTGCATTGCTCCTCCCACCTCCTCGGCCCCTAAGTCATCCTCGTACACGATCGTCGCATGCAATGCACGGTCCAAAATATTCTTCGGAACTACTGTAGTACTACGATTGCGAGCCGTTGACAAGTAACAGGCGCCGGGTCGGCCACAAGAGAAAAAAACCGCACACCAGCAGACGTACCTGGCCTCTACAGTCCTATGTAGTACTGGTCCAATCACGCACTGATTGATTGAAAAATAGTTCACGTATACGATCGACCTGAACAAATAAAGTCTGGGCCTTTAACTAAACAGCCGTGTCTTCTTGTTTTTTTGGTGTGCGAGGTCGATCTGCCGTAGACATGGGGCTGCTGGGGTTTGCGAGCAAGGAGGTGAGCAGCCACGGTGTGAGCTTCCTCCTCGGCGCCGCGCTGCCCACCGCCCTCCTCATCTTCCTCGCGTCCGACCGCCTCGGCGACGGCCTGTCCACCACCATCTCCAGCAGCCAGGGAAACGGGGCTGTGCTACCGGCAGCCGCCGATCCAAATGAGGTAGAGCGTACGTACACTTGGTGTAACTTCATGCATGAGAAATTGTGTAATCTTCTGTTTGTATGCGCGGCATCGTGTGCGTATGGGAGCATGTCCAGTCCATTTGCGTTATCTTCTTTATTCAGCGACGGTTCATTTACTAACACCCTCGGACAATTTGGTGTGTATTTAATCCTCCAAACACAATATCAACTCGGTTTAGTTAGTATCCAAGGTATTCAAACTGGATCAACTCTCTTCCAAAATGAAATTCCTGTTTCTCCTTTTTGTTTGGTTGTCCTCATAGCAAAGGCTCTCTAGCCTAGTTGGTTAGGAGGCCGAGCGATATGGTCGCAATTAGTTGACCCAGGTTCAATTTCTCGCGAAAGTAGATATATGGGACTGGTTTAAAAAACACCCTCACTGGCATAGCTGGGGTTCGGGGGTTTTCAACTTTATTTTCTTAATGAAAAACTTGGCTCTTCACCCCATGGGATATAGTTTTTTTTGTTGTACTTTCAAATATCTTGCAATATACCTATCTTTCTTTCTTTTTTTTTTCAAAATTTTCCCATCAACATCATTAACTGAAACCATTTGATAATATATGTAGTGTTTTTGTTGTACTTTCAAATATCTTGCAATATACCTATGTTTCTTTCTTTTTTTCTGAAATTTCCCCATCAACGTCATTAACTGAAACCATTTGATAATATACTCTAACGTTCTATATAGATAAAAACATACATAAAACAAAAATCATCAAATTATTTTTCTAACATATGCTATGATGCCCAATATTGTCTTTAAAAACTTCCACCCATACCCATTCAAGGAGAGACTAAGAAAAATGTAAATCCATTAGAGGATGAACTGGAACCGTTTGTATAGTTGAGCATCAAGGGAAATGGATATTTTCCTGTTTTTAAGATTATTTCACTCTGCATCATTTTGTATGGCAAGATAGCTAATGGAGATTTGGGTCGTTGTTGACTTCTTATGCCTTCATTATATTCTAGTAATGAGTTTGTGGTGATATCAATGATAGATTCATCATAGTTAGATTCTGACCGAATGACAGTTAGCCCAAATAAATGGGTAGGCTTTTCAAGACATCCAAACAAAAAGAGAGGGGTGTCCTGCCAGTTGCAGTAGCTTGGATGTAAACACTAGTTCTGCCAACAATTTCTGCCAACAATATCCAGGAGAAGAGAGGGGTGTCCTGCCAGTTGCAGTAGCTTGGATGTAAACACTAGTTGGTAAAGCCTGATGGCGATTCCTGCTGTGCTCCAGCAGACGACAATACTGTAAAACTGTCTAATTGTCATGGCTTCAGCGTTAATGGACGGGGGCTGTGGTCCCTATTTTCTAAAAAAAATGTTAGCGTTAAACTAATAAAATGAACGAATCTTGCCTTTTAATTTAGACTGTCTATTTTAGAATGTGAACTCGACCAGTTTGAATAGTTGAGCTTTCAGGGAAGATCTCATTTAGAATGAAATTAAATTACCTCCCAAGCCCACTTAATTGGTATTTGGTCTCACAATCTTGGTATTTTTAGTTACTTGATATATTTCTCACCGCTCGATCAAGTATTTTGCAAAGTATTGTGGTACCTGCCAATCATTCTAAAAGAGCTCATGGATATTCTGTTTTTAAGATTATTTCACTTTGCATTATTTTAGTCGTTAATTCGTTGTTGACTTGAGGCTAATGTAGACTTGAGTCGTTGTTGACTTCTTATGCCTTCACATTATTCTAATAAGTTTGTACATCTAGTGATATCCCCGATAGATTCATCACAATTAGATTCTGACAGAAGTCTTATGGTTGGCCCAAATCAATGGGCCGGTTTTTCAAGACATCCTCCTAATCTCTCGGTTATAAAAAAGTCATCAATCTTATACCTGAAATAATAAAACACACGAATTTTGTTTCAAATTTATGCTAAGTCTATTTTAGGATGTGATGACACAGGCAATATTCAAGGACCTACCTGAGCTACTACGGAAAGTGGCCATGGAAGACAGGACAGTGATAATCACTTCGGTGAACGAGGCATGGTCGCAGCCAGGCTCCCTTCTCGACCTCTACCTCGACAGCTTCAAGAACGGCGAGGACATCGCGCACCTCCTCGACCACCTCATCGTGGTCGCTCTCGACGCCGGGGGCTTCGAGCGCTGCAAGGTCGTGCACCCTCACTGCTACTACCTCCTCAACGCCACCTCCACTGACATCAGCTCGGCCAATTCGTACATGACCCCGGCGTACCTGGAGCTCGTCTGGACCAAGCTCACCTTCCAGCAGCAAGTGCTGGAGCTCGGCTACAACTTCCTTTTCACGGCAAGATAGATCGTACACTCTTGCAGCTTCGTTCCATCTTTTAATTTTATCAACAACCTGCAAGTCTGCAATCTATGAATAATGCAATTGATCTGAAGATAGAACAAACGATGATGAATACTGATTCTTCATCAGGACTCCGACATGGTGTTGTTTCGCAACCCGTTACGGCACATTCCGGTGTACGCCGACATGAGCTGCTCGTCGGACGTCTTCAAGCCGTGGCGTGCGCCGCTGGACCAAGATTTCAACACCGGGCTCTACTACATGAAGGCGACGAACCGGACCATCGAGATGATGAAGTACTGGATTGCGTCGAGGGAGAGGTTCCCGGGGGAGCACGACCAGACGGTGTTCGTCAGGATCAAACACGAGCTCGTGAGCGAGCTGCAGGCCAAGATCGAGCCGCTGGACACGGTGTACTTTGGCGGGTTCTGCCAGTACCACGACGACCTGGAGAAGGTCTGCACCATGCACGCCTGCTGCTGCGTCGGCATGGAAAACAAGCTGCACGACCTCAAGGACATCGCCGCGGATTGGAAGAACTACACGAGCCTGACGCCGGAGCTCAGGGAGAAGGGTGGTTTCAAGTGGACGTACCCGACTGTGTGCCGGGATTCAATGGGGTGGCGGGAGCCTTGAGACGCGCAGCCTCAGGCGGACACACCGGCCGGCCACCTTCGGAGCACATACGTAATTAACTAAAATAACATTCCCATGCATGGATTACCCACCCAGGGGCCAGGGTAAAGTCCGGGATCCCGAAAAGATTGGAGTTTCCAAGTTAGGCCTAAGAACTAAAGAAATGTGTCAGGTCTATAAGCTACTTTCTATACTTAATACTAAAACCAACAACATGCACTAGTGAAGTAGTGATAGGATCCAAATCTTTTCAAAACTCATGGTCTTTGACACTTGCAAAAGTTGAAGGACCTCCGGTGCATTACATTCGTATGTGCATGCAGCCATATATTATATTGTACTATTTTGAGAAAACAAATCGTGTGCCTTTTACTTGGTTCCAAACTTGTGGTGGTATACAAGTTCAACCGGGAACTTTCCAACCAATCATGTAGCAACGAAGGTATCAAAAAAGTCTTCGAGGTCATAGATGTTCCTGTATCAACACTTAAAGCGACATTTCTATCCGCATGAACCTGCGCCGGCCTTCACTGTCACGGGGGAGAAAATTCACATCGATCCACGCGTACAAACACCAATTGGCTCACGATCGAGCTTAGTCGCACATGGTGCTTTGCTTGACTGTGAGTAGTCCACGTCGTACGTCATGATCGATCAAGCAGGGCGTTTAAGTAGACACGGACAGAACAATACGTCAATGCCGATGGTGATTGGAATTTGCAGCTCGCAAGTTTCAGTTCAGGCAGAGGCAGACATGGGGCTGGCGTTTGGGCGCAAGGAGAGCGGCAGCAACGCGGCGTCGTTCCTCCTCGGCGCGGCGTTACCGACTGCCCTCCTCTTCTTCCTCGCGTCCGACCGCCTCGGCGATGGCTTGTCTAGCGTCTCACGCAGCTGGGGCAGTGCTGGAAGGACCCAGCTGCCGAGTGCTGATGGTGCTGCTCCTAATACCCGAGATCATGAGGTAAACCGCAACTCAAATTCAATCATGTACAAGGTTTGCATGCCATGCCAGCGCAAACTTGAGTTGGTTTATCTATCGTGTTTTATATATTCTGGAGAATTTAAATCAAAGAACAAAACAATTTACTAGCTACCTGAAACTGAAAACAATTCAATTTGTGCTTTTGATCCCTATATATACAAAATATTTAGTCTATTTTTCCCATACTGTTCAAACTTACCCTTTAGTAACACTTCTTTTTTTCTCTCCTCCAGAGAGTTGGTTTCCGTGTTCGATTTTTCTTTTGGGTCACAACATTAATTATATGCTAAAATACATGCTTTGATAATTTTTTGTGGCTATTTACTCATATTTTATTATCATGAGGGACAGAGAAATATCATATGGTCGCAATCGATGAAAATAATTTTGAATTTTTTTTATATTCTTAACATAATTATTATAGCAATTATCATCCCTCGAATTTTGAACTTGGAACACATTGTGCGATGAGAAAAAAATGCAAATTCATTGTAAATGAATTTATATGGTTTTATTATTTGGTAATAAAATTGAGTCGATGTTTTATATAGGACTTGATTAATTATAAACCAACTTAAGAGTTTTTTCCGATACAAACAGTTAGTGAGGTTTTTTTTTGGAGGGAAAAACAGTTAGTGAGGTAGTTTCATGCCTTTTTTTAGGAGTAGTTTGTTTTTAATGGACCTTTCATTTACTTTTTTTTCTTTTTTTCTTTTTTTGAGTGGGGCTTTTCACTTGTTCGAACATCCCCAAACAGCCCACTATGAGGGGCCGCCGCTTTAGAAGGGTGGGCCTTTGAAGACCATATAGCCCAAATACTAGTGTTTCAGGTCCGTTTACGGTTTACCCACTAAAAAGGTACTAGTAAAAGCTAGACGTTGTATCTAAAGTGAGTAACATTCGGGACGTAGCTCAAATTTCAACTCGAACATAGCCAATTATCTTCAGTCTCGACTAAATTTCATTCATGGAATCTTGATCGTTGTCCAAGCTGTTGTACTCACACCGGTCGAGTATAATTTGACACAAGCAGGTGGAGTTCGCGGGCCTAGCTGAGCTGCTGCCGAAGGTGGCAATGGAGGACAAGACAGTGATACTCACACCAGTGAACGAGGCATGGGCACGCCCTGGTTCCCTGCTCGACCTCTACCTAGAGAGCTTCAAGAACGGCGAGGACATCGCGCACCTCGTCAACCACGTCCTCGTGGTCGCCCTCGACAGCCTCGGGTTCGATCGCTGCAAGGCTGTGCACCCTCACTGCTACCTTCTCCAGGTGCCAACAGCCGGGAACATGAGCTCGTCCAAGAGGTTCATGTCCAAGGAGTACCTGGAGCTCGTCTGGACCAAGCTCACCTTCCAGCAGCGCGTCCTAGAGCTCGGCTACAACTCCCTCTTCACGGCAAGATCTATCGATCACCATATATATTTCAAAGTTGAAACCATTTTTCACCCAACTCTGACTGAAACTCTGAAGAACTGACGGTTACTGGTTGCAAATTTGCAATGTGCTGCAGGATGCAGACATGATCTGGTTTCGCAACCCGCTCCGGCACATCTCCCTGTACGCCGACATGAGCTGCTCATCTGACGACTTCGACCCGTCTCGTGCTCCTATGGATCAGCCGCTCAACACCGGGCTCTACTACATGAAGTCGACGAACAGGACGATCGAGATGGTCAAGTACTGGCGTGCGGCGAGGGCGCGGTTCCCACGGCAGCACGACCAGCAGGTGTTCGTCCGCATCAGGAGCGAGCTCGTGAGCAAGCTGCAGGTGAAGATCGAGCCCCTGGACACGGTGTACTTCGCCGGGTTCTGCGAGTACCACGACGACCCGGAGAGGATCTGCACCATGCACGCCGACTGCTGCATCGGGCTGGAGAACAAGGTGCATGACCTCGGCGACATGGTCGCCGACTGGAAGAAGTACACGAGCCTGACGCCGGAGGAGAGGAAGAAGAAGAAGAAGGGCGACGGGTTCAAGTGGACCTACCCGGCCAGGTGCCGGAAGTCGTCGCACTGGCGTAAGCCGTCAGATGAGCACAAGGGCTAGCAGATAGCTGGGCAGCTGGGCTGATCTTAATACCTTGGTTACAGTAATTAAATTGTGTAATTAACCAAAAGAGGAATTAAAAATGGCGTCGCAGCGTGTGTCGGCGCACCAAAATCAGATGCACATGCGTGGAAACCTCGAGCTCTGCCCGGAGTAGCGTACGCGGCGTGTGCTCCTTCAATTCTACTGTACGACGGTGTACGCGCACTAGTCAATCGCGCGCCTCGATGGCGAGAAGCCCGCGCCCTGTGCCCTGATGGGTGATGAGAAGAGAGATTGGGATCAGCGAGGCAGAGACGACGATATATATATAGCTAGCAGCAGCGCAGTACGCACACGTAGCTTCTCCGTCTCCGATCATAGTTGACGTGACGAACGGCATGGGGATGGGAAAGGAGGCATGCCAGCACGTGGTGTCCTTCCTTGTCGGCGCGGCGTTGCCCACCGCCCTCCTCGTCCTCCTCGCGTCCGACCGCCTCGGCGACGGCCTGTCCACCATCTCCAGCAGCTGGGGGAGCACAGCTGGAATCCAGCGGCCGCCTATGGCTGGCAGCCCGCCGCTGGCTCATCAGGAGGGGAACACCACCTCAGCCGGCGGCCGTGCTCCGACTCCGACGACTGCCCACGGCCACGGTCAAGAGGTACGCCTGCGTACTAAGTCCATGCTGCAAGAGTCTTCTTCTTCCTCCTGTTGCTGTGTGCCGTTGAACGTGTGTCCATTGGGTTTGACTGCTTGAGCCTCCTCATATGGCATAGTTTTAGTTTTATGCCTAGCCAACATAGCCCAGATAGACATGAGTTACGGCCAACTTTGACTCTGCATAATCTGTAGTGTGCTAATTAAGCTACGCTGTTTATCATAATTTTTTAAAAAACAATCCACGTCTCTTAGCAAAAGGTCATGTCAATATGGGTCCATTTCTAGGACTTTCAACCATTGCTCCAAGAATTATTGGGGTTGTTGTGCTATCAGTATTTCAGGGAAGCATTGTTATTAGTAGTTAAATGCTTCCCTTTCTTATATTCTACTTAGGTGTAATAGAGAACGATGATGTGATTGATCGACGCTGCTGCACCGTCAGCCCGAATTTGCAGATTTGGCCGAGCTTCTTCCCAAGGTGGCCACCGAAGACAGGACGGTGATCATCACGTCGGTGAACGAAGCGTTCGCGCGGCCCAACTCGCTGCTCGACCTCTTCCGCGAGAGCTTCCGTGCCGGCGATGGGATCGAGCACCTCCTCGACCACGTCCTCGTCGTCGCCGTCGACGACATGGCGTTCGCGCACTGCAAGGCCGTGCACCCTCACTGCTACCTCCTCGAGTTCAAGTCCATGAACCTCAGCTCCGACAACAAGTTCATGAGCGAGGCCTACGTGGAGCTCGTCTGGACCAAGCTCTCGCTTCAGCAGCGCGTCCTCGAGCTCGGCTACAACTTCCTCTTCACGGCACGCATAAAAAACAAATTCATGTTTTTTTATACGTAAATAACAGATTCGTGTTCATCAGTTACCTTCTGATCTGAATTCAGGACGTGGACATCGTGTGGTTACGGAACCCGTTCTGGCACATCAGCGTGTTTGCCGACATGACGACGTCGAGCGACGTCTTCCATGGCGACGCCAATAGCCTCGACAACTTGCCCAACACCGGATTCTACTACGTCAGGGCGACGAACCTGACCGTCGAGATGCTGCGGCGGTGGCGGGCGGCGCGGGCGAGGTTCCCGCCGAACCACGAGCAGGCCATCTTCAACGAGATCAAGCACGAGCTCGCCGGCGACGAGCTGGGCGTGCGCATCCAGTTCCTCGACACGGCGCGCTTCGCCGGCTTCTGCCAGATCTACCACAGCGACATCGCCGCGGCGTGCACGATGCACGCCAACTGCTGCTTCGGGCTCGGCAACAAGCTTTATGACCTGAGGGAAGTGCTCGGCCAGTGGAGGAACTACACCGGCTTGACGCCGCAGGAGAAAACGAGCCGGAAGTTCTTGTGGAAGGATCCCACCAAGTGCGGCTCGCCTGATAAAAAGAACTGGTCGATGAATCCGTGAGGCCTCCTGCATAACGGAATCAGTGACAGACAGCTTATATGTTGGATTACTTACACCTATAGTTTTTTTTCGTTTTAGAAACACTACAGCTGTAGTTGCCGTAGAAATGGCTTTGAGATTCATGCTATAGAACTTTGCCAATGAGATAGTAGTACAAATGTTCTTGAAGAAATATGAAGCTACATGTGCATGTGACCAAAACATGGCAATGATCGAAGCTCCTACCAGTTTCAGAGAAAGGCCGACGGGTCCATTCAGAAACCTTTCTCGATCGTCTTAAATGAAAGCGACAAATGGGCCGCGACTTGTTGCTTTCTACTACTCGGGATTAACTGATAGCACGTGCCCGCCCTACGCTTCATTTCGAGCAGCTGCATGTTAAATCGTTAAGCATGTACTGTGTGACAGATACACCTGCATCAAGGAACATGGTCACGATGGAAGCTAGCTAAATGATCGGGACAGACTTCCCTAGTAGCGACCTGCCGACTTGCTCAGGTCTCATGTGTGCACACAGCAGCCTCACATTATATTTTCCTGTTTGGAATAGATTTATTATGCTAATAGTTGTTTGATCTCTTGTCCCGTACGAATTCTTAGCGTAGTAGATAAATCCCCAGCAGCCATGCCAATTTTTTGTCTGAATATTTGCGACGCATATTAATAGTCTCTGCTGAAGAAGCTTCAGAAGCTACAGAAGTAGTGGGCCCAAGATTCCAAAGTATCTTCATTGTTAACAAGTATAAGTACAAAGACCTAAAAAAACCAAGTACAAAAGAAAGGCCCCAGAATATATCTGTGTTTGGCACAAGTGATACCAGCCAGGTCGAATAACACCAGAAATATCCTCTCACTTAAAAAAGCTTCAGAAAAAAATTCTGCATGAGACACAATCGTTTTTTTTTTTGAGACAACGTTGGGCAGCACGAACTGGCACACCTATCTATCATCGCTCGATCTACTAATCTACACGAAAAGTCAAGCTCGCAACAGATGCAGGAATCGATGCGCACCACATAATGAGTCGAATAGTAGTAGCATTGTCTGGCTTGCACAAGGCCAGCAGGAATGGCGACCTCCAAGGCCGGCCCCTCTCTGTCTCCCGTGGTCGTCTTCCTCCTCGGGGCGGCATCAGCCACAACGCTGCTCCTCTTCTTCCTCACGGCGAGGCCCGCGTGGCCTGCGGCGACTGCCTCGGCTTCCGTGCGTTGCAGCACTGTTCCACGGGCAAACAGCACGGCCAGAGCAGAGCGACACGCCGGCGTAGCATCTCCTCCTCCGGCTAACAATGAGGTAATAATGCACACTCCTTGCAAAATTGAATGAGGTGGTTCCTCCGTGTGCTTGCTCGCTCGCTCGGACATTAATTAACAACTGGTGGTGTAATCGTGATGTTGTTTGCAGGCGGACGCGGCGAACGCCGGCGAGGCGGAGTTCGAGCAGATGCTGCGGCGGGCGGCGATGGAGGACAGGACGGTGATCATGACGTCGGTGAACGAGGCGTGGGCGGCGCCGGGGTCGCTGCTGGACTCGTTCCTGGAGAGCTTCACGGTGGGCGAGAACGTGTCGCACTTCGTCAAGCACATCGTGGTGGTGGCCATGGACGAACGCGCGTTCCGCCGGTGCCGCGCCGTGCACCCGCACTGCCACCTCCTCCGCCCGGAGAAGCAGGGCCTCGACCTCTCCGGCGCCAAGAGCTACATGACCAAGGACTACCTCGACCTCGTCTGGAGCAAGCTCAGGCTCCAGCAACGCATCCTCGAGCTCGGCTACAACCTCCTCTTCACGGACGTTGACCTGGCGTGGTTCAGGAACCCGATGGTGCACATCACGGCGGCGGCGGACATCACGACGTCGAGCGACTTCTACTTCGGCGACCCAGACGACCTGGGAAACTTTCCCAACACGGGGTTCATCTACTTCAAGGCGACGGCGCGGAACGCGCGCGCCATGGCCTACTGGCATGCGGCGAGGCGGAGGTTCCCGGAGAACCACGACCAGTTCGTGTTCAACGAGATCAAGCGGGAGCTCGCCGGCGAGCTTGGGGTGCGGATCCGGTTCATCGACGCCGCCACGGTGAGTGGGTTCTGCCAGCTCGGACGGGACCTGAACCGGATCGCCACCGTGCACATGACCTGCTGCATCGGTCTGGAGAACAAGCTGTTCGACCTCAAGAGGGTGATCCTTGATTGGAAGCGCTACATGGCGCACCCGCTCTGGGAACGCAAGATGGGGAAGATCGGGTGGACGTTCGAGGGAGGACGCTGCATTCACTGACGGCACTGCTTGTTCATACTTCATTCAGAAATCAGAATTCAGAAATGGTATACGCTCCATGTTATTAGTTTCGTGTATGTATTTTAATTTTTGAATACGTGTATGTAGTATTTATTTGAAATATTGCAGAGCATTCGTTATTGCTAGCTCCATTACCAGCTTGATTTGGTTAATCTGCATGTGCTTTGCTCAAGCTTGAGAATAACAGTCGCTGAACTCGTACCCACGGCAGCAGGGGTGCCGAGAAAAACTGGGTTGAACAAAAAGGATGAGAAACCTCAGAAGTCCGAAGGAAACCATCTTCGTGACTCAAATCAGTCATCATGCGGCTAACCATGTCTTTTTCTTTCGACTGCAGTATTTCATTCCGTTTGGTTATACACTTGTACATACGATACGACGGACTGACGGAGACGTGCTGTTGCCGCTTCTGAAATAACTAGCCTGCGTGAAGGCGACTAATTGCCTAATTGGATGTAGCGGAATAAAGAAATGAGGATAATTTTTTTGGTTCATTCGTGAAGGCGAATGTTCATACGCCAATCAGGCAATCAGCAAAGCCGCGCGCCCCTCTAATTGAATCGCACGATCGATACATCCCGTTCTGATTCTATGGGCTTATATATGGGCCCAGATTAGCATCTTTTTTTTTTCTTGAGGTTAGCCCTTTTATTTTATACTGCGTGAGGGCCCAGATGATAAAGAGGCTCAAGGTCCAATCTTCGCATTCCAAGTTTCCAAGACGGCCTTCCTAAAAAAGAAAAAAGGTTTCCAAGGCGGCCTCCGTGGCGAGACCATGACCGTAAGTCTACACCACCCCGTCGGACTGCTGGGTGAGCGCCGTGCGCCCGTGCCAATAACCAAAATGGCCTGGGAGAAGCGTCGGCGGCGAGCCGGCGACCGGCGAACGTGACGACAAAAGGCGTCCGCTGAAGTTCTGTCATACCCGGTTTTAGGAACAAAACCGAGTACATCTCATATGTGTGTCAGGATCAAATATCACATATATGATAGACCGTGAGTGAATAGCAGAAACAGTACTCGAACAAATATTTAATAAATAAAGTATTTATTACACTCACGAATATGGCACAAAGGCCAAATTAAACTGGTTCACACGATAACTAAAGACGATAACTCCAAAAGCACTCCACAGGCATCTGACTGGTGGAACACACGCCTAGAACTCATCAAGATCGCTGAGGTACTCCGCTCCATTATTACCTTCTGATCCAATATAAGCAAGGATAAGTACACTTATGGTTGGTACTCAGCAGGTGGGGGAAATATGCAAGTTATCAAGGAAAGACTTGGTTTGCAGCGGTCAGCATTTTAGTTGATCAAGTTTTATTAACAAGCAACTATTTACTAGGATGTAAGTATATACCAACCCATATATTAGCATAAAGTAAACCATAAACATATCCAATAACATATGCATGCAATGATTTGATTTCATGTTTCGATAGATTAATCACGTGAGGGTCCAGGCCGTTCATGACCGCGAACACGGCTGTTATAACAGTTTTACACTCTGCAGTGGTTGTATACTTTCACCAGAATTTGCGTAAAAGCTCCGAAGAACTTTAAACCCAACCATGCTGTGCTGATCAGGCACGTACCACACTTCCAAGGTGTGACTGCATAGGGACGCTACGAGGCCTTTACAAAGATTCCCTAGTTAGAAACAATCCGCTAAGGTTTCCGGATCAGAAGCAGGCATAACCCTCCCTAACGGGTATAGTGTCTTAGCCAAGCCCACCTCCCGAGAGAACCGGGCTATACACCGTCAACCGCCACCCCCCATGCCCTTTCGGTAAGATCATTCCTAACCAAGGTTTCTAATTAATTAGCCAAGACCAGAGCCATATAGTATTGTGGTTGTACGGTTAATCCTGGGTGGTTCTCCATGTTCCGATTTAACATGGTGATCTTGTATTAACATAACAAGATATAAATAATAAGGATATTCATCAATGTTGGATAGAACCCACCATGAACCAAGGTTAAGCATCTAGCATAGCTACCCAACATAAAAGTAAACCCGGTGTATCAAGGCTTAGGTGTAAAAGACTAGTCATCCTTACATAGGACCCATCAAATTAATGCATCGCGAACATAAATATAAACTTTGTTGTCATGCAATGTGTATGGGTTCAAAAGAGTATGCAGAGGGGGAAATCCACTTGCCTTCTTCAAAGCACTGCGGCTCCTCCTCCTCGTAGGCTTGATCTTGATCTCCCTCGAACGGACCGTTCTCTACACGATTCGCACAAGCATTCAATCAATAAAAGCAAAACAATACACCATACAACTTTTAAAGACGCAAAGACGTATCTAGAACTATTCTTGATGAAGAGACGATCGCGTGAGTGCAAAGCTCACTCAAAACGGATTTAAAACGGTTAAGATATGGCTAAAACAAGATTTAGGGGTTTCTTTGAACTAAATCTAACTTTCCAGGGGCTTAAACAGAAGAAACCAGGGACCTAAAACGTAATTTTATAAAAAACAGAAGGACTTTTGTGAAAAACGACCAAACAGGACGGTGGGTTAGATTTTTAGAAAGATCAGGGGCTAAACTGAAAGAAACAGGACCTAGATCTAATTATTTTTGAACTAGCTTGGACTGCGGGTTGATTTCTATAAAACCGAGGGGCTTTTCTGCAAAAAGGCGCGGCTGACCGGTGCGACTCGGTTTGACTCGAGTCGGGTCGATTCTCAGCCGTTGGATTTCGATCTAACGGCTCTGGATCGCTCGGCTCGACCGCGGCGGCGCTGACGGCCGGAGACGGCGGCGCGCGGCGGCGCTTCGCCGGAGACGGGCGAAACTCGAGCTAGAGAGATCGGTTTTCTACGATTCTAGGCTTGGGAGAAAGCTTGGGATAAGGGGAGTCGGTTTTAGGGGTTCTCGTCGAACATTGCGCAACCGAGGAAGCTCGCGACGAGCTATGGCGGCTCGGCTACGACGGCGACGTAACGGGGACTCGAGAGAGCGAGAGAGAGAGGGAAAACGGGCTCGGCGACTTCCTTACCTCCACGCGAAGCTTGGCGGCGAGTTGGAAGCGGCGAGAAGGCGACGCGAGCTCGGAATCGAGGCGGCGGCTTGAAGCTAGGGTTTGGGCGACACAAGCTCGATTCGCGGCAACGGAGGCTGCGGCTTGGGTTGAGGATCGAGGGGGCTCGGGCGGCGCGCTTGTAAAGGCCGAGGGAACTCCGACTTGCACGCCAAGGCGCGACGCGGCGGCGTATGGCGCTCGGACTCGGCGTCGAGTCCTGCTCGACGACGCGAGGAAGACGACGCTGACAGTCTGGGTCCACTCGTCAGCGAGAGAAAGAGAGAGGAAAGGAGAACTCGGCTGGGCCGCACCGCGCGTGAGTTGGGCCGCGAACTGGGCCAGGAGAAAGAAACCGGGCCGGAAAAGAGATTGGGCTGGGCTAGAAAAAGAGAGGGAAAAGAGAAAGGTTTAAACATTAAGTTTAAACTTTTGCAAACCTTTTTAAAATTCAAACAATCACTCAAAAATCTATGCAACAGCATGAATGCAACAAAAACTTTATTGAATGTTATTTAAATATTTAAGAGCCAAGATTTGAATTTACAATTTAATATTCTCCTAAAACATTAAAAACTAAGAAAATTAGTTGCCTATATTACTTTTAATGTGATGAGCAAAATTAGAGTGTTACAAGTTCACCTTAGGGTGTTACAAGTTCACCTCGTAGTTAATTGGTGCATTGATTGCGCGGCGAAAGTCCACGCCATGCCCGGATCGAGATCGGTCTAGGCGTGTTTAAACTATCAGACGGCGACGAATAGGGCGCGCGCCACCTGGTCCGTCGGATCACCGCACGTGCATCAGTATGTCTCCTTCCCTAGTCCCTACCTGTGTGGCTGTGTTCGATGATCCCGGCAGAGGCCGTCACTTCAAAAAGCAAGCCAGCTACCGTTGCGCGCTTGCCTTGTGCCGAGCTCGATCGTCGCAGGTAGTCTCGGAGTCTCACTGTCTCAGTCCGGCTGGCCGGAGACGAGGGAGACATGTTCGGCGGCAAGCTGCAGCAGCAGGCCGGCAGCAGCCACGCGGTGAGCTTCCTCCTCGGCGCGGCGCTGCCCACCGCCCTCCTCTTCTTCCTCGCGTCCGACCGCCTCGGCGACGGCCTGTCCACCATCTCCGCGAGCTGGCGCGGGATGAACAACGGGACGACGGCGGCGGCCGTGCTGCAGGCCGACGTGGCCAGGCCGGCGCCCAGTACTCTCGCCGCCGACGACCGCGCCGCCCCGACGCAAGATCACCAGGTGCGTACGTGCTCGCGTAGATGGATTAAGGTCCAATGCCCCATCACCATTCTCGTGCGCGCCGCATCCGATGCGCGATGCTTATCTTTTTCTTGGGCCCTTCCGTCTCTATGGCCGCGCATTGCAGTAGTCAACAACTCAACATGAACAGCGCTAGCGGCGATGTGTTCTTGATCTGCGCGTACTAATCAATAGTAATCATACACGTCTATCGTAAATTTTTTTATGTCATCTTCGCTACAATAAACAATAAAGGAATAGTATAATAATCAGTGATCATGCTTGAATTTTACACGCTTGCAGGTGGAGTTCGCCGGCCTCGCTGAGCTGCTGCAGAGAGTGGCGACGGAGGACAGGACGGTGATACTGACGTCGGTGAACGAGATTTGGACGCGGCCGAACTCGCTGCTCGACATCTTCCTCGACGGCTTCAGGAGCGGCGAGGACACGGCGCACCTCGTCGACCACGTCCTCATCGTCACCGTCGACGCCGGCGCGTTCCGCGGCTGCAAGGCCGTGCACCCGCACTGCTACCTCCTCGAGGTCAAGTCCATGGACATGAACAGGGCCAAGACGTTCGGGAGCAGGGAGTACGTCGAGATGACCTGGCTCAAGCTCTCCATCCAGCTCCGCGTCCTCGAGCTCGGCTACAACTTCCTCTACACTGTAAGATCGAAGATGATATATATACTATGATAATTCACTAGTAATTTCATCAAGCATTGCACGCCTGATGCATTTAATTAGCAACTCGATTAAAGAAATGGTTGATCGATCTTCTCTGTAGGACGCCGATATCCTGTGGCTTCGCAACCCGTTCCAGCGCATCTCCGTGTACGCTGACATGAGCTGCTCGCTGGACAACTCCAAGGCGAAGCCAGCAGTTCTCCTGGACAACGAGTTCAACGGCGGCTTCTACTACATGAAGTCCACGAGCCGGAGCGTCGCGGTGGTCAAATACTGGCGGGCGGCGCGGGCGAGATTCGACAACACGATCGACCAGGTGGTGCTCAACACGATCAAGCACGAGCTCGTCAGCGAGCTCGGGGCCAGGATCCAGGCGCTGGAGACGGAGTACATCAGCGGCTTCTGCGACTTCCAGGAGCGGCTGGACAAGGTCTGCACCGTGCACGCCAACTGCTGCATGGGGCTGGAGAACAAGGTGTTCGACCTCAAGAACGTCGCCGCGGATTGGAAGAATTACACCAGCCTCACGCCGGAGGGGAGGAAGAAGAGGGATATCAAGGTGACGCCACCGAGCAAGTGCTGGAAATCCATGGGATGGACGTAACGTAGTTAATAAGCTCTGAGGGAGACGTGTGTTAGATAGCGAGGAAGTTTCAGGTTGCCTGTTCGATCGATCGTGACACACCGCACAGAGCCAGACTTGTACTATATACTGCTATGAGCTGTGGGTTTTGATAATATGTCGCTGAAAACTAAGTTTTTTTTAGTTTCAGGTTGCCTGTTCGATCGATCGTGACACACTGCGCACAGCCAGACTTGTACTACTACTATATACTGCTATGAGCTGTGGGTTTTGATAATATGTCGCTGAAAACTAATTTTTTTCTAGATTATGGAAAAATCGAGTCTTAAACATTCACATCTGAATATCTATAACCTTAAGGTTTGTTCAGCTCCATTAGAATCCTTCCTTGCCGGAATGGTTCTCATTGAAGATATAGAAAGAAATTTGTGATAGATAGAAAAAGAGGCGGGGGTTTATTTCGGGTCGAAAACTAATTACTCATGATAGTATGATATTGTTGACGCCTTTTCGGGTCAACACACGATAAACGCTAGATCGCGCGGTAGCCGGAATCTCCTCGTCGGAACTTCTGAACAGGGAGTCAGACCGCCTGTACAGGGTTAGACCGCCTGTCACAGGGGTCAGACCGCTTGTAGGCAGAGGCGCCGCGAAAGCCTACGATTGTCGCCTCGAGAGGGACCCCGTCGGAGGCGGCGAACCTAGGGTTGTTCTAAGGTCGGCAAGGCCACCTAGAACGTTCTAAAACGCCATGGAGACGAAGAAGGAAGAAGAGGGGGTTGGAAAAGTTAGGGTTTGAGATAAAAAGTAAAGGTAAATGTGTTTGTACGATTGGGTAGAGGTCCTCAATCGGCCACGACCCTTCATAATATAGGGTGGGGAGGTCTTGCCCCGTGGGGAGTCAATTCCATAATGAAGTCCCATCAAAATACAACTCTAATTCGGATTAGAACTGCTACAGGCGGTCTAACCGCCTGGGCCCGGGGTTGACCCTTGACAAAACCATAACTCCCTCATCCGGAGTCCAAATCAGGCGATCCACATATGCATTTTGACCTTCTCGACGAGCCCTACGCAATAGTGGAGTCAAAATCATATTTTGAGCACTTTTGTACAGGCGGTCTAGACCGGCTGTACAGGCGGTTAGACCGCCTGGCCCATTGCAAGACCGGCTACAGGGTACAGCCGGTTAGACCGCTTGTTACATGCGGTTAAACCGGCTGTTGAGCCAGATCGGCATTCATGCCATTTTTTGTCGTCAACATATATAAGACCAGGAATCAATCCGCTAGTCAATAGGTGGGGAATCAATCCCTGTCTCCTGTCATCCCTATCATGAGTAAATTAATTTTCGGCCCGGAATAAATCATGGCCTCTTATTCTATCTATCACAATTTTTTGTTATATCTATGCCTTTGAAACTATTTCGATCATGAACGATTCCAATGGAACCAAACAAGCTAAAGGAACAAATCTGATCACATGACCAGAAGCTTTAATTATGAAACTTCGCAGGAACAAATCTGCGTTATATGAACAAATGACCAAAATAGAAGTTACACATCTTGAAAAATTATGAAACTTTGTAGTTAACAGCTTTTTTATTTGAATTCATCTTGTCAAGAAAAACCAAATTTGAAAGAGTTCAAATTTGAAATTCAAATTTGTAAACGACCTCGAATTGGAGTTCAAATTTGAAAGAGTTGTAGCGCGGCTACAACTTCCTCTACACAGTAAGAAGATGATACGATAAGTCACTAGTAATTCCATTAATTTCACCAAGAATTGCATTCATGATGAATTTAGCAACTGTATTGAAGAAATGGTGGTTGATGTTCCACTTGTAGGAGGCCGATATCCTATGGCTTCGCAACTCGTTCCAGCGCATCTCCGTGTACGCCGACATGAGCTGCTCGCTGGACAACTCCTAAGGCGAAGCTAGTTCTCCTGGACAACGAGTTCAATGACGGCTTCTACTACATGAAGTCGACGAAACGGAGCATATCGCAAACGGTCAAGTACTGGCGGGCGGTGCGGGCGAGGTTCGAGGATCCAGCCGTTGGAGACAGAATACATCGGCAGCTTCTGCGACTTCCAAGACCGACGGGACAAGGTCTGCACCGTGCATGCCAACTGCTGCATGGGGCTGGAGAACAAGGTGATGCTCGACCTAAGAACGTCGCCGCTGACTGGAAGAAGTACACCAGCCTAACGCCGGAGGGGAGGAACAAGGGGGGATATCAAGGTGCCGCCGCCGAGCAAGTGCAGGAAGTCCATGGGATGGACGTAAGCAAACAAGCTCTCTGGGAGACGCGTGTTAGATAGGGAGAAAGTTTCTGCTTATGCATTGGCTGTACTATGAGCACTGTTTTGAATAATTGTCGCTGGAAAGGTTATTGGCAGCTTGTTACTGCTCTTCTTTATGGATCCCATGGAAATGCGACTGTGTTCTTTTCTGAAACCTGTTCAAAGTAAGAGAATGGCTGCACACACGACTAGCTGCGCGTTGCTCTTGTAGAAATATGTGGTGCTAACGTGTTTCTAACCTTTAGTCTTTGTAGATTCTTAGGACAGTATAAAAAATACACAATAACCACGCATGTCCAATTCTGAATGGTTTAGCTGCACATGCTTGCTGCGGTTGAAGATACAGATTGGTTCTCCAGCAATGGAGTGGATCTCGCGAGTCCTTTGACAATGGAGCCACGTGCCATGGTCATGGATCAGACCTAGGGATTCTCGAGAATTGTTCGCCTATGATATCTTCTGAATTCTGAAATCCTTTCTCGTTTCTTTTAGGAATCTGAAATACATTCTCGTGCTATGATCATTTTCTTTTGAGAAACGTGCTATGATCATCGATTGCCAGCTGATCCAGATCCTACTGGGCTTATAGGACCTACAGTTTATACTAGTAATCTCATGGGCTTTGCACAGAGACAAAGCCTAGGCCCAAGTCCAACTAGCACATTTCATCATCAGCGAGGCCGCGACCACGTCAATTAGGCGTAAAGTGTAGTAATCTCATGGGCTTTGCACAGAGACAAAGCCTAGGCCCAAGTCCAACTAGCACATTTCATCATCAGCGAGGCCGCGACCACGTCAATTAGGCGTAAAGTGAAACATTACGTAATCCCTACCAGAAGGCGTAAATGGAAAGGTAAATAAAACCCCTCTCCCCAGGTGGAGACTGACGACGACTCGACGGAGTCGCGGTCCCCAGCGTTAAAGGAGAGATCGCCGGCGAGAGTTCTCCGATGACCGGCGGCGGAAGCAGCAGCACGCGGCGTCCGGCCGCTGCCGCCAGGAGCCGCGAGAGGTCCTCCGACGCTTCGGAGCAGGAGCCGGACGCTCGCCGAGCCGCGGCCGCAGCGGCTCGGCGCCGTGGCCGCGGCGACCATGGGCCCCTGCGCCTCATGGACATCAGGCTCCGAACCCTCGCGCTCCTAGGGATTGCTTCCCTTGCCCTCGTGTCGGCCGCCTTCGTGGCGTATACTGGCGGGTGGTGGGATGAGGTGGAAGGGGACGGCGCGGCGACCCTGCGAACGGTGATGCGCTCCGTCACGCCGCTGTCGGCGCCCAGGATGATGGATCTGCCTCAGGTGACGCCGTGACGCTCATTGCCTTGCCACGTTGTTTTTTCGAGGGCTAGCACCTGAAGCTTGAAATGACACGAGAGCTAAGCTAGTAGGGAACGGGAACCTCTAGTTGATTTTGGATGGTTTAGTTAGCTCATGTATCAACAGTAAAATAATGTTGGACACTGATTTAGTATGAGGTGATACTGTTACCGTGAACTCGCAGTCGTGCATCAACGGTTTGCATTTGATTGGCGATGGGTTATTTGAAATGCGTTAGTAAATGTTGCAAGTGATGAACAAGCCTCACCAAATTTATTTGCTGCAAAGCATGAATGAGGCTAGTTAGAGTTTGTTGGTAAGCAAGCTAATGTACACTTATTTCTAATCCATCTGCTGATATGCATTTGAATTTCTTATCTAGGTGCGTTCTAATTTACACTCCATCTATCATTTGTTCTGAATGATGCATATTCAGAAGGCTTTTATTGTATCATTAAGTTTTGGTGTAAACAGGATAGCTTTCTGATCGTTCGTTTAATTGGTTGCAGTTCCAAGGTGACCACAAGGAAAGCTTGTATTGGGGTACTTACAGACCAAATGTGTATCTTGGAATTCGTTCAAGGTGCTTAACTTTTGTACCTTTGTTGTCTACTACTCTGGAGTACATATGGAATTCATGGTCCCTGTGTCTTTAGTGGAGTTAACTGTATTTGTGATTCCAGTAATGTGCCTTTTACAGTAGTGCGTCATGCTATTTTCTATTAGCTGAAACCTGAAAGTATCATTCCTATGCAATCAAAATTATGAAAATCAAAGCATATTGAGAATTTCATGCTACTATTACTTCTATTTCAGAACTCCCCTGTCTCTAATTGCTGGATTAATGTGGATTGGCTTGAAAAATGGGCAATATTTTCTTCGTCATGTTTGCCAAGATTCTGATGAGCTTAGCACATATGGCTGGACAGCTCACAATGGTAGGGATTATGGACGTCAAGTTCTGGTTGATCATGGGCTATCCTTGACTACTAGTTTTCTGAAAGAGAAAGGAGAGGGCAGTGGTTATGGTGGAGACTGGGCAGTTCGATTGGATGCTAACAGTGAGAGGTAACCATACATTCACTATCTGAAAAAAAGGCATTCAATTTTTACTGAAAAGCTGCAAGTGCTTCTCAAATTCTAAACATATTAAACACAGGATGGAAAGAACGATGATGCTGGGTTGTTTTTTTGGTTACTTGATCCCAATTCAGTAGGATATTACCTGTCAATAGTTACTTGCAACCCTGCAAAATTATTAAACCAAAAGCATTCTTTTTTCATGCTGTGAAATTGTCTAGGTCAAGTTTAAGTGATGCTCAAGGAAGTACCACACATCTGTTTTTCTACATTGCTGACGAAAGCGGAAAGTCGATCACCATGGGTTCACCTATACCTTCATCAAGAGGCCCTGTTCTTTTGGCATCTGGGTCACACGAGGAGATTGGTGATTGGGAATTGTACTTGAGATCTGAGGTAACCATAATCCACATTTCTTGATAGTTTCTGACCTTGTTAATCCTTGTTACCTCTTCAGTATTGCCTGCTATTGAGATGTGCTGGCTGCTGATACTACTCCATTTGGCTAACTTTTATATGGAATTATGGATTTATATGTAAATCTGTTTTCTCACAGGACAATTTGGAAATTCACAGAGCTGGATTCAAATCAACGAGCATGCATAATCTGAGCGACCTAGTACAACAGGCCGTTGCGACTAATGTATTGAAACTCTTCATCATGTACCTTATTATTTTGGAAAAAAGTCTGTACTCTTATATTTTATGAAGATGCCTTTCTATTAGAGTATGTATAGCCATACATGTATATGAAAGGTCACCCCCTGTCCTTGGGTATGTGGTGCTTTCCTATCTCTCGACAGTTTCTTTTAGCTACTTATGTGGACTTTTTCTCTAGGCAATGCAAACTGGGAACCTTAACTTGCCAGACATAACTGAAGATTCTTCAAATATAATGACCTATCAGGTAATTGGAAGGACTTGTTCTGTCACTGTAATGTATATGCTCATTGTATGTGTGAAGCATTTTGATAGAAAGAATTTCAACATCCTCTTACTAACTTCGGTAAAATGGATAAATGATGTACAACATTTACTCGTTTCCTCATTATAATGTCTGGAAGCAGGTGTACATAGCATGTCATAATTTTGATCACTAGCACATCATAAAGCATCAACATAATGCAGTGAAGTAGCAAAATATATTAGCTTATCAATTATGTTCACTGTTATGTAGTATTAAAATGTATGGACAAATCTCCAGGAAAAAATTATGGATTTAGCACTGAGGATATAACTAAGGTTTTTTGTATTGGCCTAGGCCTCATGTCATTTCTTGTGAGCTATGACATTATGATTTACACTTCTATTTCGCAGGTATCCATTAAGACTCCTGCTCAAATAGACTTAGTATTCTTGTCAGGGTCTGCCTCAAATAATCCAATGGTTGAAGAGAGGATTATCAAGCTAACAGGTGATTCCGCTGCATACTGATTCTTTTGTTTGTGTTTGTCATGGATGCAAAGACAACATCCACATTCTGTACATCCCTGAATATTTAAAACAAATCTACTTGGGCTACTGAGTGTTGACTTGTTCCACACCCTTGTATGGTTTCTGGAGCTGTTCTACCTATGTCTTATGCTTTCAGTGAATCTGAAATTCAAGAATGTTGGAAGCACAAATATGTTCATTGTCTTAGTCTGTGATGATCCCAGGTCCCATGCTGAGTGCCCGACTTGAATCAAAACAGAAGGAATTTGAGGAGAGATATGATCATATATTCAATGTAAATAACAAGGTGCGCTCTGTGGGATGGGCATTCTATTTTCCTTTCACATTTTCCACTCGGTATCTGCAGCTGTGCTCTTCTCATTGTATATTACTATTTCCACAAATTACATTCTTGTGATTTTTTAATTCAAATGTCTTCTGAGGGATGACTCTTGCATTTGTTTGTATATATCAGTTTGTGCGATAGCAACACGCGTCATTGTACAGTTGAAAAGCATTTAAAAAGTAAATTGATTTTTTTTCCTGTGAGATAAGAAATATTGTAGATAATTGGTAAAGCCTAAAGTTCCGTGCTGCACTTACACTAACGTGTTTTTTTCTTTGTTTCAGATTGATTCCAAAGAATTATCTGTTGGTAGAGCTGCCTTGTCAAATCTTCTTGGTGGTGTTGGCTACTTCTATGGGCAGTCCAAAATTGCACTTCCAAAAGGTTTTACAGTAAGTTGGGCTTCACTTGACATCAATTCCATTTTGCTCATATATTATCTACTAATTCTAAGAAATTGCTATCTCTGGGTACTTTATTTCTCTTATTGGCCATGTGTTAGTTTATACTGTTTGTAATGTTGCATCTGAACCCCAAGCTGATTACACATCACATATGACCAGAACTTAATCCTTGTGTTTATCTGCCAGCAAAAAAATGGGGATAAATATATTCCATATTGGCCAGCTGCGTTATATACAGCTGTGCCCAGCCGCTCATTCTTTCCAAGGGGATTTCTGTGGGATGAGGGCTTCCATCAATTGGTCATTTGGTAATTATTCCATCGTCTCAGTGTTCAGTGAAGGGTTTGTGCCAAAACAGTTCATTATCAGCAAGTTTGTTGGTATGTGCTGGTATTATCACTTTCTGCTCTAACACACATCCTTGGTGATGATATACAGGCGTTGGGATGTGCATATATCTATGGACATCATTGGGCATTGGTTAGATCTGCTTAATTCTGATGGATGGATTCCTAGGGAGCAAATCTTAGGAGCTGAAGCTTTAAGGTACTTTACACTATGCACTATGGACTAAGTCTTAAAGTTAGTGTGACACATCTTATATCATGCAAGTTCTGCAATCATGCAGCAAAGTTCCTGAAGAGTTTGTTCTGCAGTACCCTTCCAATGGAAATCCTCCAACTTTATTTCTTGCAATACGTGGTAAGACATTGCATTCTTTCTTGCTCTTCACATTGATGCTGTGTTTATTTTGTCAGTGTTGAGATCTCTAATCGTTTGATTTTCTTGACATTTAGTGCAATTTGCATCTGTTGCATGCCTTATTATAAAAGTGTTAAGAATAACACGCAAAATCAATTACAAAATAAAGTTTTCTATTTGTCTTCAATAGACATGTGATGCTTGCCAATCAGCAAAAATTCTTAGCATTTGATGTTTATAATATGATAAACACGCACAACTGTACAAACTAGCATAATATGAGGGCACAACAAATAGCGTTCACAGAACATATGAGCTATTTTCGAAATTTGCAAATTATGTTCATTTGTACAGTTTTGGTTCATGTTTATCAAATTATAAACAATCAAATGCTAGGAAGTTTTATTAAAAGGCAAACATCACAGATCTGTTAACATATGGAGCCGTATAATCAAGTCTTGCATTTGAATGTTCAATTAGTTTGCCTTGTGCCCTTTTTCACAGATTTGGCAAGTGGAATACGTGCAAAACAGTTTTCAGATGATGAAGCTGAAAAGATTTCCAGTTTCCTTGAAAGGGCTCATATACGGCTGAATTCTTGGTTCCAGTGGTTCAATGGTACACAGTCAGGTAAGTTATATTTCCATTTTCATTTTCTGTACTCGGTACTGACTAAGTTTAGTGCTATTGCCAACTAGCTCAGTTGACTGTCATTAAGCTCTCTGCCTGGTTGTATGATACAAAAAGTCAATTAGTGTAGTCAGCATAGTTTTTCTGGTAAGATATGAATGTAAGTTTGATCAGAAATATAATATTGACACAGCTGACAGTCATACCAACCTATTAGCGAAACTTCCTTTTGTCCTTGAGATACACATCGTATATGCAAAAGTGATCTGTGGTTGCTCTATACGTTCTCACGATCTCACCTCGATTGGTGAAAAAAAAATAGATATTTGGTTCTCAAACTATTTTTTTTTTGCAAGCGTGTCCTCAACTTGTTCAGTAGCTTTTACATCATAAATCCACTGTTACGTGGCTTCACCTTGTGCAGTAGAACCTTCCACAAATCCATGTTGGCTGTAAGATATGAGGTATTTGTCCTAGAAAATTGAAAAGCTATGCCTTTGTGAAGGCTAAAGGACCATGGATATTTGACTGCTTGTTCCCCTCTTTGGCTTATTTATCATAAATTGTTCATAGGTAAATATGAAGGCACCTTCTATTGGCATGGAAGAGACAACATGACAACAAGGGAGTTGAACCCAAAGGTTGTTTGCATAATTCACTTCTGCTTGCTCCTGTACTGATCAATTGCAGCCCTTGTCATACCAGACTAGAGTTCCTTCACTTTTGCCCTCACTCGATGTTCCCAAGTACTTTACAGACTTTGACATCTGGATTGGATGACTATCCTCGTGCATCTCACCCTAATGATGAAGAACGCCATGTTGATCTTCGTTGTTGGATGCTTCTAGCTACAAACTGCATTCGTTCAATTTCAGAGTTTCTTAAAATGGATAGCGCTCTTGAGAAGGTAGATCAGTATGGATGTAGGAACGTGGATTGCTAATAAATTGACTTGTGTCAACCATTGACTTTGGCTCTTTTTTGAAAAACTTTGTTGAATTTTTGCAGGATTACTATAAGATGTCAAATCAACTTTCAGATTTTGAAACACTGAACAAGGTATTGTGCTATCAATTCCTTGAATTTTTGTATCATGGTGGAATTGTATTTTAGGCCTGTTCATAGCTCCATAAAACCCAACTTCTTTCCTCTCGAGTGTGGACCCTCAGTAATTTCATCCATAGCTTATCTTTTACAGAGTTCTACATTTATCAAATTCTGCCCCAAAACATGGGTTTTATTCTATTGTAGGCCATGTTCCGAGCCCCGTTTTGTACTTTCTATGATTAAATGTTGGTTTGGTTTAGTTACAAACCTAACCGATGATCACTGCCTATTACATTCAGTTCTGTAATTATTGGCATTTTTACAGTTGCACTTGGATGACAAAATTGGCGCCTATTTCGACTATGGTAACCATACTGAAAAGGTGAGTCATTTTGCCTCCTCTTAGCTTTGGCACTTTGTTTGCCATACATTATTCTCAACTCTGATTGTGATGAGGGGAGGTCAATTTTGTAGGTCCGGCTGAGATGGTATGATGTCCAAGACAAGGATACTGTGAGACGAGAGCTCTTGCGAGAAACATTACAACCTCCTCAGCTGCAATTAGTACCCCATGTTGGTTATGTCAGCCTCTTCCCGTTCATGATGGGGGCTATTCCACCTGTATGTTGTTTACTTCTTTCTGTTTGTCACTTCAATGATTTCTTTTGTGTTCATCCTAAGTAATGTTCGTCATCTGACTCTGCTTAGGAATCGTGGGTTCTTGAGAAGCAGCTGGATTTAATATCTAACACCTCTATGTTGTGGACAGATTATGGCCTTCGATCACTTTCTAGAACAAGGTATAAATGGTCATGATTTTGTTCTTTTACTCTGTTTTTGTGTGTGTGTGTGGGGGGGGGGGGGTCGTGTCAGACATGGTGCATGTAATGTACCTGACATGTATCGTACCTTTTGATGAGATGGTCATTGCAACATCATCATTACTGGATTCTGTCATTCTGAAGTATCTGTTGATACATGCTCCAGTTCAATATATATGAAGCGTAATACGGAGCATGATCCCCCATATTGGAGAGGTGCCATTTGGATAAATATGAACTACATGACTCTTTCAGCACTACATCACTATGCACATGGTAAGCTCTTAAATCAGCTACTTTATCCCTTCTGCAAATCTCTATATTGGCAAGATGATGTGTCATTGTGCTTTTCTGTAGAGGATGGCCCATACAAGGGCAGGGCAGGAGAATTGTATGAGAAATTAAGATCAAATCTTATCCGGTGCGTTAATTTTTCTCTTCCATCAAAGCCTTGTAAATTAGAGAACTGCAGCTTGTCTTATATATTGCTGATGCTGCTTCCTGGCTCGACATCTACAGGAATATCGTGCAGAATTACCATGAAACTGGTTTCTTCTGGGAAAACTATGACCAGAAGAACAAAGGAAAGGGAAAAGGTGCACGGTCATTTACTGGATGGACTTCTCTTGTTGTTCTGATCATGGCAGAGTCCTACCCAACATTGCATAGGTGAGCCATACATCACTAACAACCACAGAAGGACAGAAGAAGATACAAATGGCAATCGGAATGGAAGAATTGGCAGCTGGCCATTATGTGTGTAGCTCAATTTCAACCAAAATAGTTCGGGAACTGATTCGTAGCATACTAGTGTTGGCTTTGCTGCTTAATCATGAATTTTTTTGGCAGTTACACCTGGCCAACATGTTTAGAATTGGTTACACGGCGATTTTGATCATAACGTTCTATGACACTGTAAATTAACGTTCCTTGAGTAACTTCTTTTGGGGGATTTTCTTCAATACCACCCTGGGAAGTATGAGCTTATAGGCACTGCAAATAATGAAGTTTTTGTTCAAGTTGAAACTGTGTGGAACTGTACTTTCTATTTGCTATTGAGCCTCCGATTTGCAATACAATTGTTGATCCCTGAGGGAACACGATGGCTGGTGTGTTGTAAATACTACCTTGAATCTCCGAGCTAAAGAATTAGTGGGTGCAACTCGACGCATATAACATGTGTTTCGAAGTGGTTTAGCACACTGTAATGTAGGCCCTGTGTGTCATGTGTTTCGAAATGGTTTAACACTCCATCTTGCTTGCTGTGTCTGCAAACATCATTCCATCCCGTGTCTTGGCAAGCAAAGCACATGATTCTGAAGACTGCATGTGCCTGCGCTTCTGAATTCTTATTACCGTGAGGAGCACAAGATCCGGAGCTAATGTTTCCTTCCCCTGATAAGTTGTCGACCAGTTTATTCACTGTCTTTTTTCTTTTCAACGACGCCACCGGGCTGGTAGCAGCCTGTTAGAATTACTTGAGCATTGCCGTAGTCCTTCTGGAGAATCTCTTGCGATCAATCCACGGAATTCCCAGTTTTGCCAGGCTGCCTGCCGTTGATCTTTGCACGCGTCTGCATTATGGTTAGTGCTAGTACTGTTACTCCGTAGTCCAAACATGTGTCATTTCACTTGCCTACAGGCTACACTACACTACACTTGCCGTGTCCTGAAGACGAAAAACACACGCACGATGAGCGATGACACGAGCGTACGCACCCTGTTGATGAACAGAGCCGTCGCCATCGCACGCGGGCACATTGTCTCATCGCTCCACCCGAAGCCGAATCCCACCACCACCACCATCAGCAAGCCAGCCAGCCAACCACCTCCCCGCAGACGGCAGGCACAGTGCGAGCCGAGCCGGCGGAGGGGGGCGGCATGGGGGCGCCGAGCAGCCGCGCGGTGGCCCTGGGCGCGGCGTTCCTGCTGCTCCTCGTCGCGCTGCCCTCCGCCTTCCTCTACCTCACCTCCTCCGCGGCCCCCGCCGCGGCCTCCCGCGCCGCGCTCCTCAACCTCAAGCCCTTCTCCGCCCGGTGCCCGCCCGCCGCGGCGGCAAACCCGCCACCGCTCCGCGTCTTCATGTACGACCTGCCCCCGCGCTTCCACGTCGCCATGATGACGGCCGACGCCGCCAACGCCACGGCGGGAGGAGGGTCGTTCCCCGCGTGGCCGCCGTCGGCAGGCGGGATCAGGCGGCAGCACAGCGTGGAGTACTGGATGATGGCGTCGCTGCAGGACTGGGGAGGCGGAGGGGGAGTGGGATCGGAGAGGAGGGAGGCGGTCAGGGTGCGGGATCCCGAGGCCGCCGAGGCATTCTTCGTCCCCTTCTTCTCGTCGCTCAGCTTCAATGTGCACGGCCGGAACATGACCGACCCCGAGACCGAGGCCGACCGCCTCCTGCAGGTGCCGCAATTCTCAGATTTCCTCCCTCATTGTTATTATTTTTTCTGCCTGTTGACAATCCTACACTGTCCTGTGACCTATGATTGATTGGCATATAATTAGGCTCAGATTGAGACAGCTCTGTACAGATTGCGTGTTTGGGGAGAAATCATTTGGCTATATACTAGGATGCGAGGAAGAAGCCAGAATTACGACACAAGCATTACCAAAAAAGTCAACGAGCTATTGAACACAAACAAGCACATCAAAATTCCCAGAAAAAAATAAAAAATCAAATCAAGGATAACACATATATTTCTGTTGGCATTTGGACAATACTCACTAGTTGGTGTTTGGTTGCCATCAACCATACCATCAATAAGAGGCCTTCCCAAATTCGATAGGCCAACCACCATTGCTTGATAACATAATGTGGCATCTTTATGTCACCCAGATTTCCTTGCAGGTTGAGCCAGTTCTAGATTGTTGTGACTTAGTTACTGTGATATCCTTCTTAGTTTAAGATTTCTGGGTGCTTACGTCTTGATCACCACTAAGGATTTTTCTACAGAACTGAAACCAATTGAGTTACCACCTGCTAATGCCGTCACTATTTGTGAATGGTCAAATCTATGAGGAAAAAGTCTTGACTGGAGATGGTATGATACTTACCATATACGTTAAGGCCAGTGGATATGCTTCTTGTGAACAGGAAACCTGCAGCTGACTTGATGTGCACAAGCACAATTAATACTGATCTCTTCCAACTTACAGTTGGCAATCAAGCTATGATGTTTTTTTACTTTTTGTGAGGATGATAGATGGCAATCAGCTTGATTGTAGTCACTGCAGTTAAACTTACACTGTGATAGGCACATGTGGCTGGGTGCAAGTTCTTCTAGTGTTCAATGTTGCTGAGGAAAAGGGTGCTGCACAATTCATGCCCCTGGTGGCTCCTTTTGAGCTCTCTGTCAATGTAATTTATGGATGAGGCAAAGAAAATTTATTGCAAGAAGATAATGCTATTTTTTGTCCCCTAGTTGTTATTTTACTGCCAAAATAGATACATCACTTTCCCTCCCAACACAACCCAACACACACAGAGACCCAAAAGAAAGTCTGGTAGATACAGTGCTCAAATTCTTGCATGGCGCAAGGCATATGTGCAAACAAAATATTTTGTTCCCCGATAAAGGTTTTCTCTTCTTTTATAGAAAGCATATAAAAGTAGCAACATTGTTCGCGCTGGGGCATCCAGCTTACAGAAATAAAAAAAAAAGTTTTGAACTCTGATATACTAGAGTTGAGTTAATATAGGGCAGTGTTACAAAAGGCAATATATGATTATATCCTAGTTTATTTTATCAACAACAACATCAAGGCTTTTAGTCCCAGTTCATTGTAACATTAGGAAGTGGAATTTCATGCAATCAAACTGTTTTCATTCATCCTCATATTCTTTTGTAGGTTGAACTTATGGACATTCTATGGAAGTCTAAATATTGGCAACGATCTGCAGGCCGTGACCATGTGATCCCCATGCATCACCCCAATGCTTTCAGATTTCTGCGGAACATGGTCAATGCATCAATTCTTATAGTTGCAGACTTTGGAAGATATACAAAGGAACTGGCTTCCTTGAGAAAAGATGTTGTAGCACCATATGTGCATGTTGTGGGTTCCTTCATCGATGATGATCCACCTGATCCATTTGAGGCTCGTCATACACTGCTTTTCTTTCGAGGACGTACTGTCAGGAAAGATGTATGGAACTGATTTATGATAGTAATAACTCCCTCTGCTCCTCCTCAAATTTGTTTTTTTTTTTAAGTTCACTGTTTGTCCCCTTGGAGGAATTTTATAGATACAAAGCAACATTAAAGTTAGAGGTTCACAAATTTGACATTTATGGCATTCATTTTCTTTTTCAGGAAGGGAAAATCCGGGCAAAACTTGCGAAGATATTAAAAGGGAAGGATGGGGTGCGCTTTGAGAATAGCTTTGCCACAGGCGATGGCATTAAAATAGTAAGTCACATTTCTCATTTCTATTAAGGCTTCTTGATAAGGGGACATTAAATTTACAAATCTGTTTGACCCTAACAGTCTACAGAAGGTATGTGGTCATCAAAGTTTTGTCTTCACCCTGCTGGGGACACTCCTTCCTCGTGCCGCCTGTTTGATGCCATTGTCAGTCACTGTGTTCCTGTGATCGTGAGCAGTCGCATCGAGCTCCCTTTTGAAGATGAGATTGATTATACTGAATTCTCCGTTTTCTTCTCAGTTGAAGAAGCTCTAAGACCTGATTACTTGCTCAGTCAGCTCAGGCAGATCCCGAAAAAGAAGTGGGTTGATATGTGGTTGAAGCTAAAAAATGTGTCTCACCACTATGAATTCCAGTATCCCCCCAAGAAAGGTGATGCTGTAAATATGATATGGCGGCAGGTGAGGCACAAAATCCCAGCAGTTAATCTTGCTATTCACAGGAATAGAAGACTAAAAATTCCAGACTGATGGGGATAATAATTGGTGAATAGTGTACATATTACCATATCCACTGGTTAGTTTTGGACTTTTGGTGCGTGGTCATTCCGTGTGAACATCTTAAGAGATCCATGGACAGAGTGCACAACTTTTCTCTGATGGGAACTGACATCGTCGCCCTTTTTTGGTTCATTTTTGTGACAGGATAAGTAATTTTTCCCCACGATACTACAAAATACTGGGAACAAATATTATTTATAGAGAAGATGTACCTGACAAATAGGTTTTCTGTATCTTCTTTGTGCTGTTGTCATATTGAAAGTTGCAATATATTCCTGGTGCTGGTAGATATACCGTTCATCTCAGTGTTTCCTTGTACTTTGGATCTGTTGACTTGACTTCAGTATGCTTAGCTTGATCATGCTACTGAATTTCACCTTGGGTTGGTAACTTGGTGTGAACGATATTGGAACCTTCTTTGGTTTGTCGAATCCTGCATTAGTCGTTAAGCAAACCCTGATCATGCATCAGATGTGAATCTGAGTCTCTGATTTTATTAGTTTAGAATGTGGAAAGAAGGTTGCTGATGGGATGAAAGGAACGTTTCTTCCAAGGCGCTCGTTTTGGGATCATCATTGTCCGCCTGTGTTTTATATCGACTTGGTCATGCCTGCTTGGGCGCATACCATCTTCTGTTCGAGTTGCAATTTTTCAAGGAATCCTTTTCCAAGCTAATCTGAAGTTGAGGACTTGATTGAACACAAGAGACATCGGTACCTTGCATATTGGGATGCAGGTGCAGACACGTCATAACACCATCGCAGTTTCACACGAGCTTCGTTTATACTAAGTTCTTTTTCTGTTGTCCTAGTTCAGTGTCTTTAGCTTTTGGATTAGTAATAATCAGGAAGCAAAAGCACTAGGAGTTGAGAACCATGACATGTATGAACCGCCTGTTTAAAACTTTTGACTCGCCACGCCAAGTATACTGATACTAATATCTTGTCGCACAGCTTGAGGAGAGCGCTGACCAGTGCATCCCTGGTTGACCATCAAGATCATCATAATCAGCGAAAGTGTGAGACCATTGACACGCCCAAGACGAGACCCGCCGCTAGCTGCTGAGGTGAAGGTGACCAAGGGTGCCGGCCCACATGACATTAGCATGACACCGGCCGGGATTAGGCTTTTCCCAAATATTTCCAAAAAAACACTATTCATCTAACTTTTCACTATTTATCCCATCCCTTCTACTCACATAACACTATTCATCTACAGTGATTTTTGGTGAACAGTGTATTTTCGGGGAATCTTTCCCCAATCTAAACGCACCCTTAGTGGTGATGCAACCACTAGAGGGACCGAGGGAGGGAGGAAACAAGCAGGACGAGACAGCGGGGCAAGCATTCTTTTTTTTTGTCAACGCGTGCTCGCTTGCAAGCACAAGCAGTGGTTGGTTGGCGTTTGATCTGGTAGGAATATACTAGGATAGTCCGTCCATGCCCATTCCTTCCAGGCTACCATGACCATGATCCCAACTTCCGGAGGGCAAGCGAACAGCACGGGCACGAGGCCATGTGCCTGTGGCCTGAGAAAACTTTTTGGTTTGATGCAGCGATAACAGCCATAGAATAATGGCATTATCAGTTGGCTGGCCTAGTTAGGAGGCCTAGGGCAGCATCGTCCTGCGTAGCCGTGCTTTATTTGCAGGTTGCTTCGTGTACCGGATGAACGTGTTCCGTTGAAGCAAGACATTTCGTCCCAAAAATGGCCGAGCAAGAGCATGACGGTGGACGTCAATCGAGCTACAAGTCTACAACGTCGAAAGTAACGGCATTACCGGAACTGTGGGCCCAGCGTCTTCAATTTCCTCTCATAATCTCATTTTTGTTCTGTTTGGAGAGATGGAATTGTTTTCCGTCACGTTACCACCTGATCCGAGATATGCCACACTTGTTCTGTAGTATACATCTGCTACTGAGGTACGTACTAGAGAACGGCCGTACAAACTAGGACAGGACAACTGGAATCGCTTTGTGTTGCGGTAGATGAGACGAGATGAGAATCAGATGACGATTAGTTCAAAAAAAAAAAGAATCAGATGACGCTAGGGCAGTGGCAGGCCAGCTGCCGTGGCGAACCCTCGTCCGTAGGATCAAAAGCCGGCGGTATCGGCCATGTCCGTAGTAACAGCCCATCAAGCGAGTGAGGGAGAGCATTACCACCCGGCGACCGATTCAAAACCGCCCAGCTCAGCACAGCGGGCAGATTAGTCATTAGTCGTAGTAGTCGACTCCATTTCGTTTCCCCTTCCTCCGTCCGTCCCCGGCTTCTTCCCCATCGCTTCCCCTCCCCTCCGCTCCAAGTCGAAGCGAAGAGGCGCTCGATCGCGCTCCCGATCCATCCGGGGGGGATGGCGGCGGCGCCGCCGGACGGCCAGGAGAAGGTGATCGCGGCGGCGCAGCACATCGTCAAGTCGCTCGCCAGCTCCAAGAACGCCGCCGACGACATGATCCGCATCCTCTCGGGCTTCGACAACCGCCTCTCCCTCATGTCCGACCTCTTCCCCCCGCCCCCCGGCGCCGCCGACGCCGTGGACTCCATCCTCGAGGCGGACGAGGGGACCTCACAGGAGGAGGGGGAGGATGACGACGCCGCGGCGCGGGCCGAGGCGGAGTGGGACGCCGCGGCGGAGGTGATCGAGCGCTGGGAGTCCCCCGCGGCCGGGGACCGGATGGTGTTCGGATCGCGGGAGGACGCCGAGGAGTACCTCGCCGCCGCCGCTACTCTCGCGGGCGCGCCGGGCCCGCGCGCCGAGGCTGCGCTGCAGGCCGCGATGGCGCGGCTCGAGGACGAGTTCCGCCACCTGCTCATCCGTAGTGCCTCGCCGCTCGCCGCCGAGGACCTGCAGGCGTCGCTCCTCCGCCGGCTCTCCCTCACGGTACCCTCCTTCAACTCCTCCGCCGTAGACCTAGACTGCCCCTCCTTCGCCAACCACTCCGGCGAGGGAGGAGACGAGTCGGGCGGCGGCAGGAACTCGGTATCCGACGAGGAGATCTCGCCCTACCTCATCGCTCCGGACACCGTAGGCGCCCTCAGGGACATCGCGGACGTCATGCTGCGCGCGGGCTACGCTCCCGAGCTGTGCCAGGTCTACGGGGAGGTGCGCCGGGACACGCTAATGGAGTGCCTCGCCGTGCTTGGGGTCGACAAGATGAGCCTGGAGGAGGTACAGCGGGTGGAGTGGGGCGTGCTTGATGGCAAGATGAAGAAATGGATCCAGGCGCTCAAGGTCGTTGTCCGGGGCCTTCTCGCTGAGGAGCGCCGCATCTGCAGCCAGATCCTTGCCGCTGACCCAAACGCTGAGGAGGAGTGCTTCGCTGAAGCAGCTAAGGGGTGTGTCCTGCAGCTGCTCAACTTCGGTGATGCTATTGCAATTGGGAAGAGATCGTCTGAGAAGCTGTTCCGCATCCTTGGTATGTATGAAGCATTAGCTGAGGTGCTGCCAGAGCTTGAGGGTTTGTTCTCGGGTGAGGCAAAGGAATTCATTAAGGAGGAGGCTGAGGGGATACTTGTGCGGCTTGGGGATGCAGTGCGTGGCACAATTGCTGAGTTTGCCAGTGCCATACAGGGAGAGACTTCTCGGAGACCGCTTCCCGGTGGGGAGATCCACCCCCTCACACGTTATGTTATGAACTATGTACGTTTGCTTGCAGATTACAATGCCTCGTTGAACCAACTTCTGGAATATTGGGACACTGAGCTGAATGGGAGTGATAATCCAAACATGACTCCATTGGGGCATTGCGTGCTCATGCTGATCACACACCTACAGAGCAAAATTGATGAGAAATCGAGGCTGTATGAGGATGAGGGGCTACAGAACATTTTCTTGATGAACAACTTGCTGTACATTGTGCAGAAGGTGAAGGATTCAGAGCTGAAGACATTGCTTGGTGATAACTGGATTCGCAAGCGCCGTGGTCAGATAAGGCAATACTCTACAGGATATCTCCGGTCGTCATGGGCTAGGGTGTTAGCTTGCCTAAGAGATGATGGGTTGCCACAGACCATGGGTTCGTCAAGTGCACTCAAGACTGCACTGAAGGATAGATTCAAGAACTTCAACTTGGCTTTTGAGGAGTTGTACAGGACACAGACGTCATGGAGGGTTGTGGATCCTCAGTTAAGGGAAGAATTGAAGATTTCCATCTCGGAGAAGGTTCTTCCTGCATACCGTTCGTTTGTTGGGAGATTTCGGGGCCAACTAGAGGGTGGAAGGGGTTCTGCAAGGTATATTAAGTACAACCCTGAGGACTTGGAGAATCAGGTCTCAGATTTCTTTGAAGGGAAAAAGCCAAATGCTTGATGGTGAAGGTGAGTGCTAACTCCTAGACTGTCTTTCCATACAGAAGTCAGATATACATTACTAGAAGTCATTGCGCCTTGCCTTCATTTTATAATCTGAGTACTTAATACTACAAGTATTAATTTTCAAGTTTAGTAAGTAATATTTGTTGTAGATTCTTCAATAGTTTCTAGTTTTTGTACATTGACTGAGTGATGTCCTGAGGACTGTGTTGACAATAACTCACTAGTTCATATCTGCAAATTTGAATGGTCCAAATATTTCTCCTCTAGAACTGAATTCTGTCCCATAATATGAATTCCCTCTAGCTGGTCTTTTCCCTTACTCAGAAAGGCATATGTTTCTAGTAATCCCTGCATTTGAGAGAATGATGTTAACCGAAAACTACAGTTCATCCTCTAAGGTGCCTTTTTGCATTTTAATGGCTTGTGAACACCTTGTTAACTGAGAACCCACAGTTTAGTCAGAGTTCCGCACAATCCATTTAGAACATCATGTCGAGTTTAATTGCCTTTCATGTGCTTCCTTTGAGAGAATACTGGCATGGTATATTGCCCTTCATAGATGGATTACGGTCACGATAATAAAATGACAAAGTTAATGAAGGGGCGATTTTTCCCAAATTTTTTATCACCTATCAGTTAATGCTAGTCCTTCTGTAGTCAGAGAAACTTCCACGAGTCTGGCCAAGAAGCTAATCTTCTGATTCTTTCTATATTCAGGGATGTTCACATCAATGATGCAACCTCCAAGTCCCATGCAAATTTTGATGATGCTAGTTTCAAGACTCGTCCAAATTATTGGCACCACTGTACAGGGAACTTGACTTTCCAAACGCCCTTTGAAGGTCTGAAGATGGAAATATGAACTTTTCCTGAACTGACAGAAATGGTGTGAACTGCAAAGCAACCTAAATTGAATGATTTAGTTTGTCATCTTGATCCTGTCAAGGTGAGTGATGACATTATCGAAGGCTTGCACATGGAATTATGACAACTGAATCTGTCATGAGCAGTGTAATTCCAATTCTTACATTTTGCCCTTCTTTTGTTGATTGTAACATCTTGTGACCCTTGTTTGACTCCAAAGAATGTTGGTGCTTGCCATTTTTATGTACAATTATACTAGCAGTTATGCAATCTTTCTTATGTTCAGCGTAGTCGTTGCATCCTGTTGTTAATTCATTTGTTCATGATATACAAAAAGAACAGTTACCTGTCAGGCTAATGGTGCTAACATGCTATTGATCACATTGTCTTGTCAACCTCTGATAATAAAGAAGCAACTTCATGATGACTTATGCTCGTAATCTTGTCAGTTCATAGGTGCTTTGTTTATCCAACTTACTTCCATCTGTTATCATGGACTATGCGCTATCTGATTGATCATTGATGACATTGAGATCTTTCCTTTAATTGTCAATTTTCATACTTCAATATGTGCCTTGGATCTTTTTTTTTCCCAGATGTGAGGTTGCACAGTGTGGTTGTATAGACCGATGTTCATATGCCGAAATATGTGATGTCTAAGTAGTCTCTATTCAATATTCATTACTACTTATATTGTCTAATGTAGGTACATCTGTTAGGGAGAGGTTGAGGACCTTCATAAGTAGGCAACATGTTAAGTGGAAACTACAAATACTGTAAATACTACAAGATTTTTTTGGTTTACATAATAATGGATATGAAATCTTTGAACAAAAAAAGGAGGTGATTACTAAATTCAAACTGTTGACAGTTGAGAGTAATTAGTGAGATTTTTCTGACGGGTAATAAACCACAAACTCTGTAAAATCTTCAGTCTGCAAAGTAATTTGATATGAAAAATTCTGGGAAAAACATTAAAATGTTCTTCCTGAATTCAAAATGTTGACAGTAGTTAATGAGAAAATCCTGAAAAATTATATAACAAATCAAAGGACAAAAGGGGGGGAAGGCACAGGCAACTTTTCACATAAAAACTACTTGACACGTAGCAACCTGAAGCCCTTTGGATTTTATTTCTAAAAAGGAACTTTGGATGTAGGCACTAAATAAGCATGGCAGGTAAACTGAAGATAAGTGGTAGTTCCAGGAACAAGATAAATAGTGATATGGAAAATAAGTGAAGCTACCATGGCTAAATTCCTGGCATTGAACTTGTTCAACTTAAACATGAACAGAGCATTAGTGTTCCACACATGGAAGCATTATGACAAGCTATCTATCTACAAGAAAGTGATAAGGTAACCTCACTAAACACTTATGAACACTAGAAAAGGAAGGAAAGATAATCAAGTTCTACAGACAATGAATCAATAGAGAGCAAGGCAAAAAGGTAACTCCTGATTCGACCGAACTTTTCAAACCCTGCTGTTTTGTGGTAGAGGGATAACACCATTGAAGAAGTCCCCAAAATAGCCAGGTGGTTCATACACCAACTTGGCGATGATATCTCTGAGGGTGATCAATCCGTCAAGGTTCCCTTCCTCGTTGATCACATAGATCCTCTGCCTCTTTTCTGCATCCAGCTTCGATATTATTTCCTTGACACTGTCCCCTCTACTGCATGTTATGATGCTCATTTGCCTTTCCCCGGAGCTCTGTCTCGCATTTGTGATGAATTCTTTCGCTGTTAGCGTCCTGCAGATGGTAAATTCTTAAGTATCCTTCTGTGTTGTATCTTGTGGTTTTGAACCTAGCTAGTCTCCGATTACATATATAACATCTTCCATGACCGTGCACTAATAAGTCGCTATATGGTTGAACAATGTTTCTAATGTGATAGTGTTGCCAATGTAATCCATTCATATCTGACCTGTAGTCTCTGTTTGCCTCCGATGCCGTAAGAAGATGCTTGACATCCTTGATCATTATGCTGCCTACTGCCCTGCCGCTATCATCCACAACCGGTATGCCTCCGACCCCTTTTCTCCTCATCAGCCGGAAGGCCTTGAGCGCCGGCTCGTCCTCCCGAACCTGCAGGTTTTCACCTCCAGGATCATCAACAGGAAGGCGAAGAATGCCTTTTCGCATCCAGAAAAAACTCAGGGGATCTGAATCGAAAATGTGTGTTACCTTGACGATCTTGCTGAGCCTCATGATGGGCAGTCCAATCTCGGAGAGCGTCTTGGTGCCCCACTCCTCGAACCAGTGGAGACCGGCGCACTCGGAGAGCATGTGCACGACGGCGCCCTGCGTGATGACGTTGCTGATGGTGCCCTCGCCGATGTCCACCACCGGCAGGCTCTTCATCCGGTACTTGGACAGCAGAAGCAGCATCGTCAGGAAGGTGTCCGAGCTCTGCAGCGCCAGGAATGGCGCCCACCGGAATGACCCGGAGATGTCCTTCACCTGCCACATCGATCAATCAAGCCGTCAATGGAGGTGGTGCAGATGGCCATTGATCTCACTCCTAGGCTTACGAAAAAAAACTGACAAAAATGGGAGATGGTTACCTTTGTTTTGTTGAACAGGTCTGAAGAAGGCAGGGCTCCAAAGACTTCTGCAATGGCTCCTTCGGATTCCGCCATCTTGGGCTCACGCACGTTTGCGGCCGCGGCGGCGGCGCCCTCCAGGGTGACAGTGCCCAGCTTCGCCGCCAGCTCGTCGGCGCTGACGTCGGCCTTCGCCGCGGCTTCGGACTGACAAGAAAAGGAACGCCCCGGCCGGCCGGCCGGAGTCAGCATTTCCTCATGCAGTGGATGGTGCATGTATATAGCCTAGGCCATTAGAAGCAGAGGAGGTTGTGGAGGATGAGCACCTGATGGAGGAGCCAGACGGCGATTCCGGCGAATTCGACGATGCCGATGTAGCGGTCGATCCAGCTGGCATCCTCGGGCGCGTCGACGTTCCTGACGGGGGCGCTGATGATCCTGTTGCGGGAGAGGATGTCGACGGCCTCGGCGAGCGTGGCGTCGGAGGGGATCTCCACGAGCTGGGCGCCGTCGAAGGTTTGGGGGAAGGATGCGACGGGGATGCTGTCGAAGCAGCTGTTGAGCTTGTCGCCATGGCTGAGCTGCCCTTGGCCTTGCTGCTGCACGTCGAGGCTGTCCCAGATATCCTCCACGCGCATCCCGATCTCCGCCTCGGGGCTCCACGACCTCGCGCTCGCGAGCGGGCTCGCCTCCGCCGCCCGCTGCTGCTCCGGCCGCGTCCGCACCGCCTGCATGGCTCTGCTTGCTGCTGATCTGCCCTTCAATTAACTCCCTTCTTCTTCTACCTCCGCCGCGGTTTCTTCTTGGTTTTTCTTTATCCACGCGGCGATCTGTGCTCATCCCGTCACCCTATTTTGGTCCATCTCTATCGTTTGCAGCCGAGAACTGAGGCGCGCGCCGATCTCAGATGTGTTATGTCGCTCGTAACCGTCGCCTTCGCGCGGTTCGCAGCAGGAAGCGGCAAAGCCCGGCATGCGTTCCAGCGAATGGGCCGGGGACGAACTGGGCCTTTTCTTTTTGCTGACAACTGGGCCCGTTACGTATGAGCTGGGCCGCGAGATATTTTTCCCATCGAACCCTTTCGCAAGGTATCCTTGTGGGGACCGTTCTGTTCTCCCCGTCCTCTGACATGTGGGTCTCGAAAGTTCTAGGCCCACACGCCAGCGTCCCGCGCCGGCCGAGTTGTTCCCGAACTGGGGACTCCAAGGCTACAAGGCATAAACGCCACGTCCCCGCCGCCCAGTCGCCCACCACCACCGCTCCGGCCTTCCCCAAATCGAAGCGAGAAGAAATAGCGAGAGAGCCAGAGAGAGGGGGGAGGAGAGCCTAAAACCCTAACCCTCGAATCGGATCCCGCCGCCGGAGAGCGGAACCCGACACAATGGACGCGATGAGCGAAGCGGAGCGGATGTTCTTCTTCGAGCTCGCCTGCAGGAACGCCGAGGCCTCGTACGAACAGAACCCCCTCGACGCCGACGTACGATGCATCTCGCAACCCTCCTCTTCCCGTTACCCTTTGATTATCCGCCGCTCGGCTCAAGCTCTGTAGGATCTGATCTGATTTGACGTGGTCGTGTGTTTCGTGGTCGCGCGCAGAATCTGACGCGGTGGGGAGGCGCGCTGCTGGAGCTGTCGCAGGTGCGGAACGGCCCCGAGAGCCTCAAGTGCCTCGAAGGTATTGCTTCGTCGGATTTAGGCGGTTCCTCTTTATGCTATTATAGATTGAGCGATACGGACGAGGCCCTTTGTTGTGAGTTTTGTTTATGATTTCTGTTTGCAGTCCCGTCTAATGAGCTGCTTAGGATCTTAATGTGTGATTCACGAGTGCATATATCCACAGTTCAATGTCTAGGCTCTGAACCTGTATGCTGGTGTTTTTGCCCCCTTGAACGGTTGCCAAGATATCCAGTGTTTTTTCTGTTCCAGACATTTAGAAAAATCAATGGCACAATTTGTGCTACGGTGCAGAGAGAACTGCTTGTATAGGTGGTGTGGATTAACAGAATTGCTTCTGCGGTGATTTTTAGTCCCTTATTTCTGCCGCACAGATCATGTTTTGGATGGGTATCAACTCTTTGTTGCCGTGTTGTACTGTTGTTTGTCTACTTTTTTTTTCTGTACTGTCTACTCTAGTTGACGTTTTGTTTGAGGTATTCAGAAGTGCTTTGGGTATCTGCTTAAAAAAAATTATGTAGCATGTAGAAGCTGTAGCCGATACTAATGTGTGTTGGTCACAATATACAGCCAAATTATGTTGCCACTTTTGAATAATCAGTAAGCAGTTGCTATGGACAAATTGTATATCAGATGGTTATAGCTTCAGTCTGGTGACTGGCCGCTTGCTTCCAGTTTTTCTTTTGAGTTGCTTGATTTGAATGGTGAAAGCTTATGGTTTCTTGTTTGTTATGGCTGCTTGCTTGCTGTTCGGTTATATCCAAGATGGAGATTTTTTATGTTTATTAATGGATGCATTTTGCAGTTTGACTTCTTAAATGAAAGCAGATTTACTCTTTGAGAGTTCACGTATAGGATTGTGTTGTGTGCATGACGAGGTTCAGCATGTGTCTATGTGTGTAGGTTTCTGCCTTTTTTATATATCACTGAACAGGGATCGGAGTGGTTCTAATTAAATGAATCTTTTACAGATGCGGAATCCAAGCTTGAAGAGGCACTGAAAATTGATCCCAGCAAGGCTGATGCACTCTGGTGCTTGGGAAATGCTCAGACCTCTCATGGATTCTTCACCCCAGATACTGACAAGGCAAATGAGTACTTTGTAAAGGCAACTGAGTGTTTCCAGAAGGCTGTTGATGTGGTATGCATAGGCTACTATTATGTTGGCTTCATTTATGCATTTCCATTGTTCCTTAATTGTATATGTGGCCTGGGTGCTGCATGAAGTCAGATTGACATGCAGGGAAGAATGTTCATGATTGAACTATTTTTATATTTGACATCCAAACTTCTGTTTCTGCTGTTGCCTCTTGTGCGTTTCAGCACGAAACTAATGTGCACTCCCACTGTTTGTAGGAACCTGCAAATGATCTGTACAAGAAGTCTTTGGACTTGTCGTCTAAGGTGTGTTCTGCTCTCTCTTTTTGTTCCGTTACATGGATGCCGTTAAGCTATAATGCATCCATGCAACTGTACGCCTAAACATGGCTGATAATCTTGCTGGATTTGAGTTTTGAATCAGAATTCAGTAGACTATTCATTAACTTATTTCATATGATGTTGCGCTTGTTAAAACTCAAAGCAAAATTTTTTTGACATTTTTAAACTATGATATTTCTTTTATTTGGCTGCATATTTGTTGTCATGCTTGGATGGCTTGCTATTACACTTGTATCTAAGATCATTATTATAACATTTGCTTCCATTTGTCTCAGGCACCTGAACTGCATTTGGAGATCCATAGGCAAATGGCTTCTCAGGCAACACAGGCACAGGCAGCACCCTCAGCCTCAAATCCAAGGGTAATCTATCTTGCTTTGAAGAACCACTTACATGAGCTACTTGAGGACAGTTCCATACACCATTTTTATATGTTAGAGTTATGATTTGATAATAAGTCTTCCACAGAACTCGAAATTAGTTTGCTACTCTTGCACCCGAAGCACCTCATTTTCTCACCCCGCTGGCCTGTACTATTTGTTGGTAACTTGTGTTTCTTTTCTTTTTCTTTTTGAAAGAAATTTATTTGAGTAAGATCACTTCCTTTGCATACCAGTCAATTTGCCTTACGAACAAAACGAGGGAAAAGGGTGGGGTTGATTCAGTACGCTTCCCTTAATTGATGCTAATTCTTTTGTTTTACTCTTCTCATTAGTAATGTCATGTCATTTTTCAACGAGCATTTCTATTGTGTATCAAAAATCAAATGTTGGCCTCCTTTTCTATTTGCAAGTTCTTTTTCAACAGTGTTTGGAATTTTTATGATAAGCCGTTTGTCACAACTCATCAAATCAGCTTTGACTTGTGTTAGTATTGTGGTTTCCTATGCTTTGTAGTTTGACACGTGCTTTACCCTGTATACTGACATTATTACGCTTTTCAGCAATCAAGGAAGAAGAAGAAGGATACTGACTTCTGGTATGATGTTTGTGGATGGGTTATCCTTGGTGTTGGCATTTGTGCTTGGGTTGGAATGGCCAGAGCAACCATCCCTCCACCGCCACCGCCCCCAGCCAGGTGAATTGGATGCACCACCGACAAAACCTTGACATGCCTATGCCAAGTACTTGAGCATGAATCTTGCTAGGAGTTAGTTTGTGTATGGAGAGGAGGAAATGGTGTTTCATGTTACGGTTTGGTCAAGTTTTCATGCCTGTTTGCCTTTCGAGCCTTGATGAGGTTCCCTTTTATCATCGACATACGGTGCTGGATAATTTTGTAGCTTTCTTTCTGCTATTTCGAGGCTAAAACAATTACATGCTGCGATATTAGTTTTGTTCCCTTCGATACTGGATGTTATCAGAAGGTACCACACATGAAGCGGTATCCTATTCAAGCGATGCATTAAATAATTGTATACAATCATGTTTCTGGTTTTTGGCATTCCATGAGTCCAAGAAGTTGGGAACCTGCTTGTCAGTTTGTCACCCAGGGGATGATGTCCACTTTGGCTAGATTCGTACACACTCGTTCGCTTAGAGCCTACATATTGTCTACTGATTTGTAATACTCACGCAGAACTAGGTTGTACAGTAATTGAATAAGCTTTAAGTTGGGTATAATGATTTGAAGATCTGGCGTGTTGATGCTGATATCTGGATGCAAGTATGATGAAGCATAAAGGTTTAAAATGTAAGTTGGCTTTATATTGCCTACTGATCTGTAATACTTCCACAGAACTTTAGATATAAGTAACTGGCAAATAATCTCAAGATTTTACTTCCGAACTAGGAACGGTGCGAGTCCTCGCCGACAGTAAAAATAAATCTGAAATAAATATTCACCGACCATCCATAACCTAACACGATATTGTACAGTGGATTACCTAAACTATACTATAACGCCCGGCCATTTGTAGCGAACTCTAGCCATTACCTGTTTCTTTTTGAAGGACTAGGAAAGACGCACGTGCGGCACGCACGTGGTTTTGAAAGATTTAAGTAAAAATCTATTTATATCTTTTTTATTGGTTTCTTAGTTGGTTCTTGTTATTGTGTTGAGCAATTTTATTTTGGAAATAAATCATTTGGGCCACGAGCACACGTGGGCCATAAGGGTAAAAAACATCTCAATTAATTATTCAACCTTACCAAAAGTTATAAAAATGGCTAGTAGGAGATTAAATTTTAGGATAATGCTATTGAATAGATATGAGTTTTCAGACAAGGGATTAGAAAGGAATTTCCTTTTTTTATTCTCTCACAATTAATTTCCAAGATCATTACATACTCTTCCGTGGGATCTTTTTTTTTTGAAACTTCCGTGGGATTGGTTGTGGGATCTTTTTTTTTGAAACTTCCGAGGGATTGGTTGGTAGCTAACTCCGACGCCTAGCGTTTTTTTAGCGAATACTCTAACGCCTAACTTTTTTTTAGATGAAACACCCTTTATTACTCAGAATAATAGTTGTTACAAACGCCCTCAGGCGCTGACAGGAACCAGACATGCCTACCAACATTAGAATGAATACAACTACGAGATAAGTTATGTGCGTCAACATTCGACGCTCTTCCTTCATGGACAAACTCACACATGCTAAAATCTCCCATTCTTGCTTTGATCTCCTTGGTGATGTGTCCATACAAACCCAGCCCTTCACCTCGGATGCTTCTGATTACATTTGAGCTGTCACACACGATCCTAAATTTTGATAGAAGTAAGTCAGCTGCCAAGGCCAAAGCTTCCCGGCAGGCTATTGCCTCCATGGTTTCAAGGTCAGTCATACCATGCAGCAAGCGCGTCCGATGGCCCAGTCAGCGAGTAGTAGCCTACCAGGCCGCAGTAGCTTCGTGGCCCAAGCGACGCCAGGCTCGGCGGCCCACGCGATGGAACCTGCAGCTGGCGCTTAAGTCGGGGACTCCAGCGCCACGTCCGATAAGAAAAAAGAAAAACGATTTCAGTTGGAAAAAGTGATTGGCACGGGTAGACAAAATATAGGTAAGAAAAAATATTCGATTTTGACAGAAACATTTTCTAAATATCAGTTTTGGTGGGTTTGACCTCCTTCCCATCTCCGTTGACCCTTACACGTGGGTCCGACGTGAGGGGTACCGTGGGTCCAAATTGAGTGAGAAACATTTTCAATTCTACTCGTTCTTTTCTTTTTTAAGGAAAAATGGCCGTTACCTACTTACCTGTTGATCTTGTTTGCTGTGTGGCAGGAATTTTTCTCTCTCAAATAGCTAGATCCAACTGAAACAGAGAGCTAGACCAGCAAAAGCTGTGATTACTCGCCAAAAAGACAACCCGAGTCATTTGCTCCGGCATGTAAAGCGATTCACATCGCAGCTTAGATCTTGATCTTTTGCAACACCTGCATTGGATTGCTTTCTAGTTTCTACTCCACGAAAGACAGGTGCATTCGTTCCATAGTTGCCAGGTAACTGGAGATAATAGTGAGTCGAATCAATTCATCCGGCTGTCTGGACATATCGCTCTGATTTGCGCCCATCGATCTTGCAAGGAGCCAAGGAGCATCCACCAGTTGGTTTGAACTGCAGGTCCTTCACAAATGTAAGCTGCGATTTAGCATCAGATCGATGATATATAATTCATTCGGCACGCAGATTCAGAGAGATGTGGGCTGTGATCCTTAGCAAATCGAGGTCTATTATTTGGATGATTCTCATATTAAATTGCTGCCCAGCGCGAACCTAATAAAGTGTACAAGTGGCCGGCAAAATGCATAGTTGATGGAATCTTTTTGGCTGCTGGTGCGTGATGCGTCACCAAGCGGGTAAACATCGTTTCAGAGGAAGCAGTAGCCAGAACAGAAGCACCCAGTCATTGCTCTGTCATCTCTCAGTCTTCCCTCACTTCACTCCACTCCTAGCACAGAACAAGAGACCACGGATGCATCCCGTAGCGTGGTAGGAGGCTAGAGCACAGAGATCAATGGAGGTGGTGAGCGCTGCTCATGGCGTGTTGGGTCCCCTACTGGGGAAGCTCAACTCCCTGCTCGCCAATGAGTGTGCGCGTCTCAAAGGTGTCCGCCGTGAGATCCGGTCACTCAGATCTGAGCTCATCAGCATGCAAGCTGCTGTCCAGATGTACACCAAGCTACAAGATCCTAATGTCCAAGTGAAGACATGGATATCGCTGGTGAGGGAGCTGGCCTATGATACGGAGGATGTCATCGACAAGTTCGTTCACCAACTTGGCAATGGCAGCTACCATGGTGGCTTCAAGGAGTTCTTCCGTAAGACTGCTCGCCGGCTCAAGACTCTTGGGTCTCGCCACGGAATAGCTAACCAAATTGACGACCTGAAGGCTCGTGTCAAGGAGGTGAAAGACCTCAAGAGCAGTTACAAGCTGGATGATATTGCTTGTAGCGCTTTTGAGCATCCTGCAGTGGATCCTCGGTTGTCTGCTCTTTTTGTCGAGGAGGCACACCTTGTGGGCATAGATGGTCCAAGAGATGATCTTGTCAATTGGATGGTAGAAGAAGAAAACTGCTCGACCAAGCATTGCAAGGTGCTGTCTATTGTTGGGTTCGGAGGATTGGGAAAGACAACATTGGCGAGGGAGGTCTATCGCAAGATACAAGGGCATTTTCATTGTTGGGCTTTCGTCTCAATATCTCAAAAGCCGAATGTGAAGAAAATTATGAAGGCTATAATCTCTCAGGTACCTTGCAAGGATGATTTTACAAAAGATATTGATACTTGGGACAAAAAGCAATTTATTTCAAAGCTAAGAGAGCTGCTACTAAAGAAGAGGTAATTTCATTCTCATTGTCAGGCAACTTTTTGATATATTCTAGTAGAATTCACTGGCCCAGTAATAGTAGGGTTTCATTCTCATTACATAAGGTGCCACATAGGCAAAAGTAGTGCTATGATATTAGGGCTATGGATAAGGGAGGGAAAGTTTATCCAGATGAAACTGATCAGTACACACGGTTTTAAAGAATTTGAAAGAGAAGGTCCAAATTACTCCCCTCAAGTATGGCCGACGTCTACATGACCCTAAACTATGTTGTAGTCTATTTTACCCCTACACTCTACCATTTGATTTAATTTATCCCTAGTAAAATTTGTCCTTTTTATTTCTTTATAGACAAGTATGGTATTAGGTTCAAATTTGGCAAGATGATAGTAGACATTGTAACCTATGTTAAAAAAAATAACATATTTCTTTGTCATTGATTAGATAGGATGCGGTATTTAATAATTAATTAATTCTTGGGATACATTATTATACAAAATAATAATGATGAATGTTTTTTATAAACATTGTAACGTCCACTATAATCACGCAAAATTTTAAATTGAAATTCAATTTTTGTATGGAAAAACAAAATGACAAATTATACTAATGGGCAAATTAAACTTAATGACATAGTTTAAGGGGTAAATTAAACCAAATGGTATAGGGGGGTTAAGTGGACTTTGGGTATACTTGAGAGGAGTAATTTGGATTTTTTTCAATTTAAAAGGTACTGAAATCAGCATTGGGGAAAGAGGGTTTTAGCTCACTCGACTATGTCCAGCGTCGTGCCTCGTGATTACCATTGCTAGCATATGAAACAACAAAAATTGGATTATTGTCACAAAAGAGTTATTTCAATTATCAATTCCAAACACACTAGATGACTTGGTAGTTTTGAGAGCAAGAAATAATTTTTTTTTCGCTCATGGTATCGGTAGTTAGCACCTATCTATAGTTAGCACTTGATATGGTAAAAAAACTCTGCCATATATGCGAGTGCTTACACAGTGTCACAGTTACATGGCATCTTTTATCAGGCGGTACATTTATTGCCATTGCACGTGCCCCTAGAGTGTGTTAGCTGTTTGTTGGCTACATGTTGTTGTCATATCATCTTTAAACCAATTTAATAGTCCACATATAATACTTGGTCCGTCCCAAAAAACATGCGCGTTTGGGATGCGTGCCAGTTAAAGTAGTTCACGTTTGACTAAATTTCTAGAAAATTGTATTCGTATTTATGGCTCTAAATAAATTTGTTAAAAAACTACATTTAAAAATAAATTTGATGATATATATATTCTATCTGATAAATATTTATATTTTTTCTTTATAATTGATCAAAGTTAAGATTCTGGAATTTATTGGGAAGCGAGAATTGCATGTTTTCTGGGAGTAGTTTGCTCTCTCTCTCTATATATGTTGTGGACAATGCCATTTATACCTTAACCATCTTTCCTATCTTGTTCTCTCACCAAACTTATTGGAGCATGTGCAAAGAACCAGCTATAAATTTGCAGCCTGCTTTTATTCTGTCTCCTCTAACTTACTACTCCTCATTTGACTTGGAGCAAGTATTATGAGCCAGCTCAGCTGGCGAAATAGCAGGACACCTTAGCATAATCGATGTGGATGGGAGAGAAAACAAGAGAGATAAAAAAGCGAACGAGTCGCACATCGCTAGCAAAAAAACGGGCGAAATGGCCTCTATTGGCTGTTGTCCATCCCTCAGCCAGTCCAAGTTTCCCACAACGCAGTAAAAGTTTCTGGGGTCCATGTCCACTGCTCGGCTCATCGTACCATTTTTTTTTCTCGAATACGCAGGAGAGCTGCGTATCATTGTATTGATAGAGAGAGAAAAACGGCTTCTTACAAAACTGCACACCTCACTCCTAGCCGAGCCATGAGGGGCAGGACATCAACACACACTTTCGGTCGCTAAATAAAACAACTTAAAAGGTTCATCGTACCATTAGCAGCCGACGTACCATTAGCCCTGCTCTTAGTAGCACTCATACAAATATTATCTTATTATAAAATATACTTAGCTTAGCGTGATTGCGATGCCATTATGTTTTCTACTTGTACTCTTTCTTTTTTTATAATTGGTTATACTAACAATATTTACTTATATGTATTAGGTACCTTATCGTTATTGACGATATATGGTCTGTATCGGCATGGGATACTATTAAATGTGCTTTTCCTGAGAATAATCTTTGTAGCAGAATTATAGCAACTACACGAATTGTTGATGTAGCAAAGTCATGCCGTCTGCGTGGTAATGACCGCATCTATGAAATGGAAGCCCTCAGTGATCTTCACTCCAAAAGGTTGTTTTTCAGAAGAATATTTGGTTCCGAGGACTCTTGCCCTGATGTGCTGAAACAAGTTTCAAATAAAATATTAAAGAAATGTGGGGGTCTACCATTGGCAATAATCAGTATATCAAGTTTATTGGCAAGCCGACCTGAAGTCAAAGATGAGTGGGAGAGGGTCACAAGGTCTATTGGTTCTGCATTGGAGAACAACCGAAGCTTAGAAGGAATGAATAGCATATTGTCGCTTAGTTACAATGATCTTCCACCTAATCTTAAGACTTGTTTGTTATATTTAAGTATATTTCCAGAGGATTATATCATTGACAGAGAGATTTTAGTAGGGCGGTGGATAGCAGAAGGCTTTATCATGGAAGAGCGTGGACAGAGCAAACAAGAGGTTGCTGAGAACCACTTCTATGAGCTAATCAACAAAAGCATGGTCCAACCAGTGGAAATTGGCTATGACGGTAAGGCTCGTGCTTGTCAAGTCCATGACATGATGCTTGAGCTCATTATTTTTAAATCGGTTGAAGATAACTTCATCGCTCTCTTGGGCCACGGGCAGACTGGTCTGTCAAGCCACGGTCTTATTCGACGATTGTCAGTTCATTATATTGACCAAGAGCTCGCATCTGTATTGGCAGATGAAGATTTAAGTCATATTCGATCTCTAACAGTAACAACATCAGCCTGTATCAAACATTTGCCTAGTCTTGTCGAGTTTGAAGCTTTACGTGTACTAGATTTTCAAGGCTGTCAAAACCTGCAAGAGTATGATATGAATGGTATAGATAAACTTTTCCAGCTAAAGTACCTGAGCTTTAGTGGCACTAACATGTCGAAGCTACCAACAGGAATTTTGAGGCTCTATGGTCTTGAGACACTAGACCTTACCAATACATATATCGTAGAGTTGCCATCCGGGGTTATTCAGCTCGTCAAGCTCCAGTATCTACTCATTGCAAGATGCGGTAGCTTATACTCCAAACTTTCTTGGGCTCAAGGTCGCACGAAGATGCCAAATGGGATTGGAAATATGAGGAACCTAAGGGTGGTCTCGGGATTTAATGTTATCAACAGTCCATTAAGTGCAGTGGAGGAGCTGGGAGATCTGTCAGCTTTGGAAGAACTCCAGCTACAGCTGGACGGCGGAGCATCTCAGGAATACAAGAGGCATGAAGAGATGTTACTTTCCTCTCTATGCAAGCTTGGCAGATGTAAACTGCAGTCTTTATGGATATTTTCTGAGGACTCAACACCACTCCAGTTCTTAGATTCCTGGTCCCCCGTGCCATCTTCTCTCCAGAGATTTCAGATGTTCACTAATTATATGTATCCAAAGATGCCAAAGTGGATTTCGTCAAAAATCACAAGTCTTGCATACCTAGACATTAATTTAGTAGAAGTTACGGAGGAGGATTTGCGCATACTTGGAGAGATGCGTGCCTTACTTTTTCTTAACTTAGTACTCGACGGTGTCCAGAATGGAAGGATTATTTTTAGAGGCCACCTATTCCCATGTCTGAAGGAATTCATCCTTTTTATTAGTGGTTTTGGCGCAAGGCCGCAATATTTGAAATTTGAAGAAGGGACGATGCCAAAGCTCGAGAAGCTCGACGTACCGTTCTTTGTGTCAGTGGCAAAAGCCTATGGGTTTGACTTAGGTATTAATAATCTCCCGTGTCTGAAGCATGCCGATATTGCACTTAACAATAGAGATGTGACATCTTCTGAAAGCAAGGCTGCAGCAGCTGCCATAAGGAAGGAAGCAAACGCCCACCCCAATCATCCCAGGGTATTTATCTTCAACGAAATGGAAAAGGACGTGGAAGAGAATGACATTGATGAGGAATCGAGTTGCGCCAATGAGAAAGAGAGCTAGATACCAGGCAAGAGGTATTGATCTTAGTTACTAATTTCAAAATCCGCTATTGCTTTATGTACTCAATAGATGTATTTTTATTTTCTACCTGCGAGAAACTTTGTCACGGACACATGTCCTTATCCTTTTCCGTACAGGTGAAATTTTTATTCATGCAAATGCGGGATGGTGCGCTGCATGCCTTGAACGAATGTTGTATTGAAGCTTTAAGTTACCATTCGTTTTGCCTTTGAGATTGGGATATTGTGAGAAGCTCAAATAAAGATGTTCCAGAAGATGTGGTCTTAGCTGCTCTGCTACATGGTACCATTTTGTTTCATTGAAACCTTGTATCATATTTTTTTTTTGTGCTTTGCTACAAGTACTAAAGAAAAAAGGTCACCTCCGGGTGAAGTTTAGTCATGGTCATCAGAGCATCTCCAAGAGTGCCTAATAAAATATTCTAATACTTATTTTTGGAATTAAATAATAATAATGCTGCAACAATTGTCTAATCTAGTTCCTAAACTTTCAACGTGCCTAATAATAATTTCATTTGGAGCCAAATTTTTCCTCACCTCTTGAGATTCTAATACTATAGACCATTTTTGGGAACTGTTTTTTAGATGTCACCTGTGGTGGTGGTGGTGGTTGGGGGGGGGGGTGCTTCCCCATCCGAATTTCATTAAACCACATATGTCGGGCTAGCCGGTGGTGGTTTTGGTGCGAGACACCTTACAAGCATTTGGCCACTAAATAGCCAAAAAAACATTAGCAAAAGGGAACAACATTAGAGTACAACATGGGAGAGAAACACAGGTAGCTAGCAGTTCAAAGACAAAGGCTGATACAAGCTAGCTAGCTTTTTGAGAACTGTTAGTTGGAGGGGTGTTTTTCCTTCCAATAATTTGATACGAAGTCCCAAAATTATGTTTTTAGCACTTTATTTTTTAGGCACTCTTAGAGATGCTCTCATGGATGTATTTTAGTACTTGTGTGTAAATTATTTTGCTGGATATTGCTTTGATTAAGTCGAAACTGCTGGATCAATCGATAGACATATGCAAAAAAATTTAGATGTCAGGTTTGCAAACTTTCTCCAACTAACCGGAGCCTAGATGTCTAGTAGATCATACTGCATTCACACGAGTGGCCCTGTCGGCCAGCAGGTACTCTTCTGCCACAAAGGCCGGTACACTACAACGGGAGAAGCCACGAGAATACGAGTGGCCGCTGCCCTGTTTAGAAGACTCGTAACAAACCTTGTAATTTCTGTAGCAATGCAAGTGCAAGCCGAGAGCTGCAGGGACGAAGAATTCAGTTGCAGCGTGGCGTCCTCGCCGAATCAGTTGCGGATTGGAGGAAGGCGGGGCGGATTACTGAATAGAGCTCGATGCCGCTGCGAATGGATCGCAGTCGCAGCCACTGTTGGGATCTTCGCCGCCTCAGGACTGGTCGATGCTGAGACTGATTTGTTCGCCGAATCGCCTATTGCTAATCTGCTATTTCCAGTGACGATGCGCAGTTGCGCACCACCCATCGCCGCCGATTCGCTCGCTCTCGTCGTCTCGATGCACACGGCGGCGGAACGGAGCCTGGGCATCAGTCCCGGCCCATGACAGACAGAGAAGGTGTCGGCCTGTTGGGCCGGCTAGCTGAATATGATTGGACCGAAGGGGTGGTCGAGCGAGCAGAATGCCAGACAAAGGATGGGCAATTCAGGATTCAGTGACTGCCGCTCACTTGACCAGGAGGAATGATGCCGTTAGGCATGTGATTATTTTGAGGCGATCTGGTCGGGCATGCAGCCGACCTCCCCATCAGTCACCCAACAGTTGACAGCGGCAGCGGTGCACATGCGCCTCTCCGTTCCGTTCCGTTCCTCTCTCTCCAGGCAGGACAAGGGGGCGCCTTGAAGCCACCGCTGGGCCTGAAAGTTTTGCCAGCTTCTCATCTCCTGAATCCTGGTAGTATATATGTTATCCGTCCGCAGAACCGCAACACGATCCCATCTGCCGCACGCGCCGGGTAAGAGTGGCCTCCGCTATGGATGGCAATTATGTCCGCGGACGCGGATATCCGTGGATACCCGACCCGACGGGTACGGGTATGGGCAAGAAACTTCACCTGCGGGCACGGATACGTGGAGCAACCCTCGCCCGCCGGCAGCACGCATGCAAAATATTTCACCCGCGGATAATATCCATTACCCGTTGACATATAAAGGCCCATCAAAATATTAGCTAGGAAAAAGTCCAATTTACCCCCTTCAACTATAGGCAAAGTTCACGTTTCCACCTTGAATTTCAAAACCGGGTAAATCACACCCTCAACTTTTAAAACCGTGCGTTTTACCTCCCTGGTCGGCTTAAAAGAGGTTTTGATGGTGGTTTTTGTATTTTTCTTTTTTATTTATTTTGGCTGAAGCTTTAAAAATTCATAATAAATCATAAAAAAATCATAAAATAGAAAATTTATTTTTGTTGGTCTCCACATGAGTATGTAAACATAACAAATATATAATATGGTATACTTTAGTACAAAATTTTAACTGTAAATTTAGATCTATTCATTTTTGTAATTAATCAGAATAATTTATAACGGTTGTTTCTATAATCCAATTGTGGTGAAATTTTTATGGAGGTCTTATTATTGTATGATTCAACTATAGTAAAACATTTGTACTCATTGGATTAGGTATAAATTAGTTATAGAAAGTAAGTTATAGTGACATAAATAAATATATAACTAAGTTATACATGATCAAATGAGTATAATTTTTTTAATACAATTCCATCATAAAATAATTAGATCACTATAAAAATTTAGCCACAATTGAACATAAAAACTGGAGTTATGAATTATTTCTTTAATTACAGAAATGAATAGATCTAAACCTACAATAAAAATATTATGCTAAAATATATTATATTATATATTTACGGTGTATATATAATCTTGTGGAGTCCAACAAAAATGATTTTTCTAT